>CM057338.1:978977974-980227974 GCA_030015575.1 Agapanthus africanus | reverse complement strand
TTCCCGCACCTGAAACTTGCTTAAATCACCATTAATTGTATACATATTGGAATGATGCGTTCGAGGGCTCAAATCGAAGCCGACTCGACGATATGTGACCCTGTATAAGTTCTTAATTGTTTCTATACTAATATTATGACGAGAATCGGCTCGAAGAGCGGCTCTGGACTGCAGTCCAGAGCAATTCTGGCTATTGTTTTCTGTTCCGTAATGTTTACTACCTTGTTTCCCGAACTCGTATGTTGTTAAACCCTGCATGTTATTGAAGATCAATCTGTTAGCTAAATAACGCAAGAAATTTCACTCCGTTATATCGTCGTTTGTTATTTAAAATGCTTTAAAAGATCAGGACGTCTAGCAGTCCCAAACAGAACCAGAACTGATACTCTAGTGTTGAACAGCGTATAACTTCTGACGTGCAGATGCGATTGATAATCCGTCTGTTGCATTGAAAACCTTATTGAAAACCCTAAATTTCATTTAACTGTAGCGTCGCTAAATTCTGATCCCAACTGGGATTAAAATGCGTTGCGAAACGGACTTCCGATTATGAAACCGGATTTCCAGCAGTGAACGCTTAAAATGAAATGGCCATATCTAGTGATTCTGAAACCCGATTAAAGTGAAACCAAATTTGTTGGATAGATAATCAAACATACTACTTATCCCCTGTTCATTGTTTCGCTAAATTTGGTATGTATGATTTATGATAAATTATGCAAGTGGTAGGATACCGACATATGACATCTTAATCATGCCTTACATATTGTTTTCTCATCACATCATATATATATGTCATTGCATTGGTAACCTAGTGATCATGTGCATTACCCAGTGTTAGGTATTAGTGGTGATTGTGGTAAGTACGTTAGTGTTCGTGCATGAATGGATAAGTGAAAGTGATACGTACTTGTACACAATCAGTGGACCCTATCGATTTATTGCATTGTCGACGTCTGTGGGTCACGTATAAGTGTGACTATAAGTGGTATGGGACACTTATGGAAGCACTTGTACGGGTGTCACAGGTAAGGCACTATACACTGTCCATTTACCCCGGGTATCGGTCGGGACGTGCTTGATGGAGATCATGTCTCCAGTTCTCGCGCAGACTTGTCACGGACCGACCGGTATTTGATGTTATGGTTGGCGTTTCATGTAGACCACGGGGTGTGGGGTAGTTTGAGTGTGAGTTCAACAGAATCTCGGGAGTCCCATGCCGACATATATATACGGAGATATATTGTGTTTTACAGGGATATTACATGATTGTCTCCCTTTTTGGGCACGCGCCAACCGGTCTTAAAGCCTCGATGTCCTCTCCAGCTTCTGCTTCTCCTGCTCCTTCTGCTGCTCACCTTGCAGTGCTCTGATCTAGATTATTGTTACCGTGCGTTATACTTTGGGCCCGTGGTCCTTGCCCTTGGGTCCTACCCTTGGGTGGAGGACACTCACGAGTGGTTGACTCTTACACTTGTACTGACGATAGGCTTAGTGACCTGTATAGTGAGACTTAGAGACTGATAGGGATAGTGACATGGACATGCATTACTTACTGTATTGACACACCTGACATACTATTTTACTGCTTTACTGTTCACCTGATCCATTAGACACCGCATTGGTTACTCCATGTTCACATCTTTACTGTCTTGATTTACTGTTATATATCTATTATCACTGTTCGAGTTACCACTTGCATATATATATATATATATGTTGCTATCGTGCCGCTCTGACGATCTGAGTATGCATGCTCAGAATGAAAAGTGGATCTAGCTTGGACCTGGACCAGACGTACCTCGAGGACACTGCGGACATCTTGATCAGCTATTCAGAGTTGTACTCTCTTGATCTCCTTCTGGTTAGTTCCTTTGTATTTGTTTTGATTTAGTTACTGCATTTCTCATTACCTGTGTATTGATTACTGATTACCACGTAAAGGTAGAAGCCAAAGTGTGACTACGGAGGGATATTTCCTCGACCGTAGGAGCAAGGCTGGCCTTGTCAACCCCTCGTATTCCGTATTTTGGGAAGCGGGGCGTGACAAAATGTATGAGAGATCTTTTAAGTAAATACGAAGTATGAGGGGGTTATTCAGTAAAAAGCCTAAAAAATCAAATAACAAATAATATTAAGTAATAATAAACAAATTTCTTCCTGAATCTTTTTTGTTCTTTCAAAACATTTTACATATAATTTTTTTTTGTTAGTCTAACCAATGTGGTTTTCTAACTAAATTATGATCTCTCTGCATCATTTGGTGTATTGATGATAGGAGTAGGATAAAGTAATCGTGGTTGATATGAGTTGGGTTGATTTGTGGATGGAAAATTCTAAAAGAAGAGATGAAATATTTTAAGAGATTTAGGTGAGGAATATAAAAATAACAATCTTAAAGGAAGATTTTTTAAAAGAAAAGAGAATTTGAGGCGGGATAAAAAAAAACTGATAATATATATAAAGCTTTGAAATTTAGTATTCTCAATATTATAAGAATTTTTAATGCCATGTGTCAGTCTAACCATCAATTGGCAATTTCAATTGGAAGGTACTCTCTCTTGGACATTAAAATAATTGGTATTTCTGCATATGTGATGCAATTTGTATATTTAAACATCATGAAAGAAGATTTAAGAATTTGTTTAAATAATTAATTAAAATAATATTTCTACTATATTAAATGCCAAAGGAGGGGCATATAGAACTAGTGCAAAAGAAACATCTCTAATTTTCTGCCATACCAGCAATGCAGATGTGTCAAAAATTTGTAATTTTGATTTATATTATACTTGAAATAAAAAACAAAATATAAAGGTTTTGAGATTATTGTTACTATTCAACCACAACAAACTTTCAATAACTGAAAGATTTTAGGTTCCCTAACTCTCCTTATTCCCAACTTTCCATCTCTGCAACTAATTCTTTAAAAATCTTTTCAAATCTTTGTGAGACTTATTTCTTGAAAATGCGCTTGTGCTTTAGCCTAATTTCTAAAACCTACTTGAGACTTTTTTTTTACCCAATACCCTCCTATGCTTTAATTTGGTTACATATTTGGGCCCCTCTATTTTAATTCTGTTAAATTTTTATGATAAATAGATGGAAATGGATCACGTGTAATGCACGCGAACCTATTTTTGTACTTTAATTTCGTTACCTACGCCTAGAATTCACCATCACTTGAACCTGCCCTAAAAAAAGAAAAAGAATTAGGGATGATTGTGATTTGAATTTGAGGAAGAAGATAGACAGTCACTCAATGGATATAGAGGACATCATCGGAAGAAAAAACAAAAATAGGATCACGTGCATTGTACGTAACATATCTCTTTCGATTTACCACAAAAACTTAACAGAATTAAAATAGAGAGGGTCAATTAGGTAACGGAATTAAAGTACATGGAGGTATTGGGTATGGAAAAAACTCAAGTTGGTTTTTAGGAATTAGGTCAAACCACAAGGGTGGTATCAAGATACTATTAGGTTTTAAGGGTTTTCTAGAAGACTTTATTTTTTAAAATTTTAATAAGTTAACTATTTTAAATATTTTAAAAAGTCTTTATCATCTTAACTTAACCTAAGTATAACTAAAATTATTTAAGATATTTCTCAAAAAAGAATTAAACAAAAAACTAAAAAAATCTTTTTATTTTTTAATATTTTATTAATTTAATTATATGCATCACATGTGCTATAATAAATTGACGCAATCGTTGGTTAGACTTGTTTTTTCACGTGCTACCTACCTCCTCCTTCTTTGGCACTATGATATTAGAGAGATAAAAAATAAAACTGAAATAATAAATGCATTTATAGATTTAAATTTTTTTTTCCAAAAATCAAATCTATCTCTAAATCAAACCCCCAATCGTCATAACTACATATAAATAGAGGCCAACTCCTTTCTTTCTCTCATCTAATAACAAACAGGGCTAGGGCATCTCGTTGCAAACGGCGAAAAAAAGGGAGGAGAAGAAGAAAATCAAGTTTTGGTATCAAAGTCCTTCCTTAATTAATCGCAAAAGTTATTTTTAAAACTATTTTAAAGTTACATTTAGATTGTGTAATATCAACACACACACACACTTGTTGATGTAGATAAATTTCTTAGAAAGAAAGAAAGAAAAATTTCCGCCCTTTCCCCCCCAAAAAACATACTTTTCACTTCTAAATTTTGGGTATTCTCTAGGTTTTAGCTATGAAAATCAAGACCAAATTGAAATATTCATCCAATTAAATGAAGGAGGCAAAGTGTTGCTTTTAGAAAGTTTGGAGTATTTACTGCTATTGAAACTAAAGTTAGGGTATTTTCTGCAATCTAGCATAGTTTATACCGTGATATTTTACTCTTCCTCTTATAATATTTCCTTGTGTGAGGAAACATTTATTTGACATTGTTTTATGAAGGAATAAATTACGTATCTTTGAAGCATAGGGAATTAGGAAATAAGTAGGTTTGTAGCAAGCATTTCATATATTACATACATGCAAAGGGTTGGAGCTTCATCGAATGCTGTCTATTTGTTTAGTTGTGTATATTTATTTATAATTTCTGAATACTTTTGTTTTCAGGGATAATCGCATATAACACCCCTCATCTTTGCCTCATCTGGTAGTTAGATATTTGTTTGCATTATTTAAATATCATGCATACATAAAATCATATGATTTAGAATATTCATTCTATGTATTGATCAGCACCTTAGGAAATGTGTATATGTTTTGATGTTTGTTTTATATGGTTTTCATTGATGAGTAAAAATCTTTGAAAATCATAAGTTTTTTTGTAATTGAACTTTGGGTATGTATTTATATATGAATTAGCAAGGACCCTAGTGCTATCCACGGATACAAAGTCTAAGTCAAGAAAAATTATATTAATTTAAAAGTTTATTAATATATGATTTGTAAGTTCTAATATCTCATATTATAACATATATGAAAGATTAACTTGTAAGTATTTCGGTGTTTTTCTTTAGCTCTTCAATATTTTCCTTACTATCCATACGATTCGCGAAATTTTCAAAAATATCAAAATTTTCTTTTCTTTTATATCCGGTTCTTCACATGTTATAGCATACGAGAATTACGAAATGTACAAATCCTAAATTTTTTGTTTTCTTCAAATTTTCAACATTTTGCCTGCACACGAAGCGAAATTTTAAGAATATCAAAATTTCTGTTTTCTTCGGTTTTTCAATATTTTGTTTGATATAATACAAGAAAATAATGAAAATTTTCAAAATAAAATATTTTTCTCTTTGATATTTCAATATTTTTCATGATATAGCACATGAAAACTGTAAAATTTTCAAAAATATTAAAATTTTCAATTTTTCCCTTTTATTCAATATTATAACATACGAAAATAATGAAAATTTAAACACTCAAAATTTTCCGTTTTAAAAATATTTTGCATGCTAACCCATGACTATTGAAAAATTTAAAAATCCCAAAATTATTCATTTAATTTTCTTCAAATTTACAATATTTTGTGTTCTACCATGTGAAAATTACGTAATTTTTAAAAATCTCAAATTTTTTTCTTTGGTTTTTCAATATTTTATTTGCTCACACAAAAATCATGAAATTTTCAATAAAATATTAAAAATTTAGTTTTCTTCGAAATTTTAATATTTTGTAGGCACACGGAAACTTGAAATTTTCAAAAATCTCAAACTTTTCTGTGCTCTTCGGTTTATCAATATTTAACTTTTTACAGCATAAGAAAATATATGATATCTTCAAAAATCCTGAAAGTTTATTTTTTCTTCAAATTTTTAATATTTTGTTATAGCACATGAAAATCGAGAATTTCTAAAAATTCAAAAAATTGCAATGTTTTTCAACATTCTTAATATTTTGCATTATAGCATTTGAAAATACAGAAATTTTCAAAAATCTCAATATGTTTTATTTTATTTATTTTTTCAATATTTTACTTGCTATAACACACAAATACTGCGAACTTTTCAAAAACATAATTTTTTTTGTTCTTTCATTTTTTAATATTTTGCCTTTTACAATACACGGAAATCGCTAAATTGTAAAAAATCTAGTCATTCTAAAACTGCAGGAGTGGTCTGCACAACCGCAGCCGAGATAGTGACTTGTAGAGCCGCAGCCGAAGGAGATGCATGTGGAGCCGCAGCCGAAATAGCCTGTCGCATCTGTTCAATTTTGTGTGTAATAAATGAGTAAGAACTGTGTATTAGTTGAATTAGTTTCATTATCAGGTTATTGCGAAACCCCAATCTAAGATTAATCAAAGTTAAGTCTATAACCAAATAAGCTCAGGCTACTAATATTGGATATGTTAATATCTATAATATGATATAATATTTTACTATTAAGTAGTATACATACCATCATCTTCTTCAAATCCTGGACGGTGGTCTTCAAGGTGGCAATATCTTGCTTTAGACGTCGCTCACAGGGGGTAAGGGAAGTAACCGCCGGAGTAGAGTCCAACCTCATATGGGCCCTGTTAGGACCCAGTCCCCGGCCTCTCTTCCAACCTCTGTGGTGCCCTCCGTGTGCGGCGTGTAGAACTGGGGTCAGCAGCATCGGATCGTTCTGTCTAGTAAAATCGATCCCCGATGCCTCCACCTGCTCCACCACCCGCTCCTACACCCACATTAACCATTAAAATATAAGTATATCATTTAAATTTGAACTTTTCAAAACAAAAATTTCAAACATGTTAGAATAAATATTAACACTTATGCAATACTCCTAGGTAGCGGTGTCGGGGAATCGAAACTCGCCCGTGGAAGGATCTGTCGAGGTGCCGTGGACGGCAAGATATGCGGACAGCACGCTCGGTATACCACCCTGCGCCAGGGTCTGAGCTCTCTGCAGTTCGCAAAAAATTTACATATATTATAAAATAACTCTTAATATTACATTATATCACAGTAGGTCTATTGTAATTTACCGATAACTCTATGGCACGAGTAATATTTATCGAGCCACCTGTATAAGTGGGGGGACCCCTCTTCGCCGACTTTCTATTCTTTTTATTTTGATTGGCCAATTTCTGCACAACACATTCAGATTTAGTTTTCTAATTAAGCAACACAAAAAAATAAATTATATACTAAACAATGAATTACATTTAAAATACAAACCTGTTTGCGCTAAGAGTCGAAATATTAGCACAAGAGAAGCCATATATCTACGTTGACTCTCGCAAAGGCCGGAGTATGTAGGAGAGCCACTCTCTCTGCCTCGGGGATCGCCATTCACAGGGAATAGCAGTTGATCTTCAGCTCGTTCCTATCGTATTGGATCTTTGATTGCATATTCTTCATCGGGCCATGGTACAGAGTGTGAAGATCGAGCACTCTCTCAGGGTGTCAGGGTCGGGTACAGGCTGAAAGTCGTAATCCAACCACAAATACAAAAAAACAATGTTATTAAATTGCAAGTGTTAAATAATAATAAATATATTGAGTAAGTCAAAAGAAAAACTATATTAATACCCGAGCCTGATCCCAGAAGAGGGCAAATGAGCGCCGGTGCTAGTCGTCCCACTCAACGTGAAGTGGATACTTCTTCACGAGGCGGCTCTCATCCCCATATACCCGTCGAACCTCTCGGCATAATCACCGGTATAGTGATAATCATGGGTAAAAAAGAGGGGGAATGCTGCCTCCCCCTTACTCTGTCGGGCCTCAGCCTGTGGGACTGATTTGGGCCTTAAGTCCCCCTTTCGGGATAGGGATGCCCTGCATTTCCAAGAAATATCAAGACAATCAATATTAAGACAAAGTAGTATTAAGAAATCAAGGTTTAACGAAAATTAAAGTGTGATATATACCTCCGGCGACAGAAGCACGAGCTGGGTAGAAGTACGAGCAGGACGATAGTTCCTCCGGTGAGGAACAGTCGGTGACCCGGACGTGGACGCATCTCCAACTAGAAAATAAACATCGATAAAATTACATGAAGTTCATGTTTATTCTTAAAGGATATGTAAAATGAATAAATATTTTATATTTATTCATACAAATCTGCAGACTGAGTGGAGGGTATGGAAGTGACAGGAGTGGCCCCTGTAGCAGACGTGGACGCATCACCTATAATCAGACAATCAAACATTGAATATATAAGTAATTGCAAAAAGAATGTGTATATCAATAATATAACATTCTAAATCAACATTTATACACTATAGGATATATAAACATACCCGCAGGTGCGGTAGTGGCTCTACCCGAAATGTAAGTACGTAAAAGTAAAAAGAATGTATGTATATTTATGATATAGCATTCTAAATCAATATACATGCACTATATGATATATAAATATACCTGGAGGTGCGAGAGTGGTCTCTGTCCCTGATGTGGACGTACCACCAACAGCAAGACAATTAAACATTGACTATATAAGTAATTTTGACATGAATATGCATATATATCTATAATATTACATTTAAAATGAATATGCGTGCAATATACCTGGAGGTGTGGCAAAGTCCACACGGAAGGAGGCATCCGAAGGGGTCTCTGATCGGAGTGCAAAACCGGCCCTCTGAAGCTCCCTACGCAGCTTTCCGGGATGCAGAACCGCTTTGCCTCTGCCTCTACCGGTGCCGCGGCTGGAGCTCTTGCATGTTGGGGTAAAAATTTACACCCCGGTTGACCAAGTCAAAATCAAAGTCAACCCCAAACCAGGTGGGCCCAAGCCCAGGTCAAGTGGGCCAATGCCCGGGTCGAGCCCGAACATGAAGCGGCCGGCCTCCCCCATGCCAAACTAAAAATTTTGTAATAAATATTTTTTTGTATTTATTTTATTTTATTTTATGATGAAATATAAGAAAATGGGCATAAAGCCGAATTTTTGTAAAGCCCATGGCTTATGTGCAAAAGGAAATGGCACATGAGCCATGGGATGAGCAAAATGCCATTTTTGTAAAGCCCAAGGGGCTATATGTAAAGTGTATAGCCTATAAAAACCAAGATAATGAAAATATCTCAACAACTTTCTCTCTCTAAAAAAATCAAGGTCTGTGATCTTATTCCAAAACCTTCTTCTTTCTTTTGAATTAAATCAAGAGTTTTACTCTTCCTTTTCCAAAACTAAGTAGTTTTTCACCACGAAACCCACAAAGGGGAACTCAGCTCTCCCACCAGATCTCAAAAAGTAGAGATTTTTAAAATCTCATATTTCTTGTTCTTCAAGATCCTGCCAACAGAGGAGGAAGAAGGAGACCCATCTCCAAAGACCCCACTCTGGGGAAGATCCAGGGCTCCAGGAGGAGAAGCCCTCTTCATCAGCTTCAAAATATTCTAGGAGTTTAACTCCTCATACACACACACACACAAAATAATAAGTGTTCATTTCTGGGGGTACAACACCCATTGCAGGGACCAAGTCCCTTTTGCCTCGCGAGCGCCCTTGCGCCCGAGCGCGCACGCGCCCGAGCGTCCACGCGCCCGAGCGCCCACGTGCTTGGCACGTGAGGCACTAGCGCCCACAGAGCTAGCGCTCGAGCGCCCACGTTCCTGGCACGTGAGGCGCTAGCATCCAAAGCGCTAGCGCCCTGGCGCTTTCTCCCACGCATCCTTTGGATGCCCTTTCCCTCTTATATATATATATATATATATATATATACATACATACATACATACATATATACACATGTATATATACATATACGCACATACACACACATACTCCACACTAAATATACCCCCCCACCGTTAGAAAAAATTTCTAACGGGGCGCTGCCCCGCATCCCGCAAGGGGGCTGCTAGCCCCTTGACCCCCAGCCCGCTATCCGGGTAGCAGGACCCCCGTAAAAAACTCTGCGGGGCCCGCGATATATCCAAAGCCCCCTTTAAAACACAACACTGCACATTGAGTTCGCATGACCAGTTTAACCGGTCAATCGGAGGTTCCTTCGCTCCAAAGGCGAGGGGTAATTAACGGCAGCTTAGTCCGTGGCTGCCGGAGATTCAGATCCCCACAATCAATAAACCCCAGCCTACCCTAGGCAGGGGGAATCTGTAATGCGCCTGACAAGCGCGCGCATTCCCATCTCAATGGGGTGACGAAAAACACCCTACAGATTCTGGCACGCCCGGTGGGACCTTTCTCTCCTCCCATATCTTGGGTCAAGTGTTTATACGAACTCATTTTACATATATGCCGATGTTTGTACTAAAATAATGTTTTTTCTATGCAACAATCAACTTTCAACGATGATGTCTCCTAAGATGGATCCATCTTCCGATGTGACCCCGATTCTGTACGTGGTCAAGATCAATGCACGTGTGGTTCTCCCCGCAAGCCTCAGTTGACAGTGGGAGGAACTGCCCCGCCAGTTTGATTCCGTCATCATCTACCCTGTAGGAAGCGCTCATCTGGCAGAAATCCCGGCAAAACAGGTGGCCAAGCCGGTCTCAAGGGGCAAAAGGCCGAATGTTATGATCGCTAAGGCACCACACCAGAAGCTTAAGACGGTGTCTGAACGACTCCCTGGTGCTCCAGCTGGGGGCAAGACTTCCGGTACAAAGGTCAACACCAAACGTTGCGGATGAGCTCATGCGATGAATCCAACAAATGTACAATCAGGCGTATCTCCAAAGTCCTCCATCACCAGGTCTACGGCGGCTCCCCGAAGAGCCGTAACCAGCCAAGTGCTCAAAACAGAAAGGCTGAGATAGAAGCGGCTCAGGTATCGAGCCAACAAGAGGGCCAGGACTCTGGCCAGGTGGAGCCGTGTGGAATTCCAAGAGCAGAGTCATCCTGCGACGAAGATTGAATCGGCCGTAAAAATCAACAATTCCTTCGAACCTCTGAAGTGGGTTCAGAAAAATTCCATGATCGCCAGAATCAAGAAGACAGCGGTCCGAACGTCGCTACAAAGGGACGCGTCCCGGCCCCAACAGAAAAAGTATGACACCGTCTCTTTAAGAGTCTATCAGGCGCTCTGTACCGCACGAAAGCAGCGGGGCAAATCCAGAAAAGAAGCGCCAGCACCATTCAAGAATCAGGTCAGGCCAGCCGCCTTCGATCGACCACCCGCTACCGAAACAAGGGGGTCAAGACAATGATCTGTGAAATCAGCCGTCGATAATGAAAAGACGGCTGGATATATTATCCATACGGTCTATATGGCGGGCGGGTGCTCCAGTGACAACCTTCGCAGCAAAAGTAAGGATGAGGCCACCACATCCCAAGCCCAATCTGGTTTGAATGTGGTTGCCGCCTTCGCTGGATGATGACAACCCTCTCGATGAGGACGATAGGCAGAAAGACCCCTCGGTCCAGATAGAGTCAAGCTTAGACAGCGAGGAAGAGCCGACTTTCCGCCCCAGGACCGCGGAGCAACAGCTGCTTCAAGAGCTTCGAAAACAGCTCATGAGCAAAGATAAAGAGATGGCCAAGCTCTATTCGAAAATTGACGACCTAACGAACGTTGTGATGCAGCTTACGGCTCAAATTGCTCGAGCGCCTCCCAATCAAGCACAAGTCGCCACTCATGAGCCGGATGATGACAATCCGAAGCGGCCGATACCTGTCCCTTTGGGTCCAAGATTCGTCGAGCCGCACGAAAGCCGGCCACATTCCGCTTCTGGGGGCGTCTTGGCCCCAGATAACACTATCTCGCTAACACAAGATCGGATAATGGATTTGGTCACCAGCAAGGTTAAAACATTGGTGGCCGAAGCTGAAGCTTAGAAAGAAATTGGCAGTAGTGGGCGGCTGTTCCCTGATTAAAAATTAGGAATTACCTCAATGAGGTATCACGTGTTCACACATGACCAAGGGTCACGTGTTGACACGTGATCTCTTTTACAGAATTAAATTCTAAGCAAGCAGAAGCGTAAACTAATGGCTAAGGAAAGACTCCAATGGGGTGTCACGTGCTCACACGTGACCAAGGGTCACGTGCTGACACGTGATGGTCTTTAGCCCAGTTAAAATACAGAATTAAATTCTGAATGAAGAGGAGTCACGTGCCAACACGTGATAGGCTTTAAAAGCCTTCTGAATTAATAAAATTAAATTCTAACTAAGGGAAATCAAAGACTCTAACTGGGAAAGTATTTCTCCAAATCTTTCCAAACAAAAAAGGATTATGGGGGACCGTTGGATTAAAAATCCAAGGGTGATTAAAAATCACCAATTTATGCAAAGATTTTAGACAAGGAAAGATTTCCCTAAATTTTACCAAAAATAACAAATAGAATATCTTTTGGATTTAAAATCCAATGGTGAATAAAATTCACGGAGTGATCTAAAAGATCACATTAGTTACGAAAAACAAACAAAATCTTTCAATGAAAGATTTACTAAACAAATTGATTCTTTTCCTTCTCCTATAAATAGGAGCCAGGAAGAGAAGAAAGATATAGAATTTTGGGATCTTGAAATTTTTAAAAGGCAAATAGCAGAGAGAAAAGAAAGGAGAATTTAATTCTCAAGAAAGAAAACCGTAGGTGAGAAAGGGGAAAAGGATCAAAACTTCAAAAAGAGAATTTAATTCTCAATCTAAGAGTTTAACTCTTCTGCAAAAAGAACTTAGTTCTTCCTCTGGTTGAAGATCTGCAGAAGCAAATCTCCCCATAAGTTGAGAATTTAATTCTCATCGGGTTGAGATTCTGCCATGCAGATCCAAAACTTAGAGAGAGAATTGAGTTTAGAGAATTTAATTATCTCAAATTTACAGGAATTTAATTCCTTCAAGACAAAACTAGGGTTTAACCCTATATGAGAATTTAATTCTCCTAAATTTATAGGAATTTAATTCCTTCAAAATAGACAAAACTAGGGTTTAACCCTACTTAAGAATTTAATTCTCTCAAATTCACAGGAATTTAATTCCTCCTAAATGAAATTAAGGTTTCACCCTACATAAGAATTTAATTCTTTCACATACATAGGAATTTAATTCCTCTAAAAACATAATTAGGGTTTAACCCTACAGGAGAATTTAATTCTTAAAAATAAAGAGACTTGAAAGATTTCCATGCATGCAAAGAACTAAGGTCACGTGGCCCCACGTGACCCTTGAAAAGATTCCCCAAAAATAAGAAGGAAAAAGTTTTGAGACAATGCCTCACGTGCTCCCACGTGACCTCCAAAAACAACGAGAATAAAAGCAAAGGCAGATTCTAATTTGGGCGCTCTCACGTGTTACCACGTAACCCCTTGATAAATGCTTCAATAATCAGCACACAAATCTCCATTACGTGTCAACACGTGATGGCCAGAAAATCAAAAGTGTTTAACACTTATTTGCAGAACAAAGTAAAAGGGATCTGGCTCCACCTTTGGGTGCCCTCACGTGACCCATTCCTATTTAGTGTTTAACACTAATTTGAGGGTTTTATTTCCAGTGTTTAACACTGTTGTCCTCTAGTGTTTAACACTAATTTGAGACTTTTATTCCCAGTGTTTAACACTGTTGTCTTCTAGTGTTTAACAATAGTTCCAGAATTCTATTTCTAGTATTTAACATTAATTTGAGAATTTTATTTTCAGTGTTTAACGCTATTGTTCTCTAGTGTTTAACACTATTTTTAGCCAAATTAGCTAATTCTCCAGAGGCAAAAGCCTCCCCTTCAACTGAATCTCAAAATTGAGTAAAACTCAGAGCTATAATGTTTAATACCTTGTCAAAGATAAAAATGTTACCAAAGCCACCAAACTCTTGTTTAAGCATTGCTGAATGATGAGGGGCTGAATGCAGACAAATGTCTAATGGTCCAACAAAGAGCCAATATTTCAAACTTAATTGGACTTAGCCCAAGTTGGCCATAAGTCCTCAATTCACCATCAAACTCTTGTTTAAGCATTGCTGAATGATGAGGGGTTGAACTCAGACAAATGTCTAATGGTCCAACAAAGGGCCAATATTTCAAACTTAATTGGACTTAGCCCAAGTTGGCCATAAGTTCTCAATTCAGACTTAACTGAGCCAATGTGCTCATAATATAATTAATTGATCTTAGCTCCAAATTGGACTACAGATCACTTAATCTACTTCGGTTCGAGGGTACATCTCTTAACTCCTCTAATATTTGTCGTTGTAATCCTTCAACGTTTTCAGAGAGGTGACGGGTCCAAGCAATCACCCATTTCATGGACTGTGGGGTCCTTAAACCCATGGACTATGATATCCTTAACCTCAACCGTAATGTCTTTAAACTAACATCGGATTGTGGGGTCCTTAAATCCATGGACTATGATGTCCTTAACCTCGACCGTGATGTCTTTAAACTAACATTGGACTGTGAGGTCCTTAAACTCATGGACTATGATGTCCTTAACCTGGACCGTGATGTCTTTAAACTAACATTGGACTGTGGGGTCCTTAAACCCATAGATTATGATGTCTTTAACCTGGACCGTGATGTCTTTAAACTAACATTAGAATGTGGGGTCCTTAAACTCATGGACTATGATGTCCTTAACCCCGACCGCGATGTCTTTAAACTAACAATGGACCGAGCTGTCCTTAAACTAACAATGGACCGTAATTTCTTTAAACTAATCGACCGCAATGTCACTAAACTAAACAATAGAGCCCAATTGTTCTCTTGTTGGATCTAAACGATCTCGTTAAATTGATCTTAGTCTAAAATGACACTAACGTATCCTTAACAAACGTTTAAGTTGATCTTAATCTCAAATGAGGCTAACGTATCCTTAAACCCAACCCCCCAAACCCAAATTTAAGAAAGATACGGATTTGGACTAGTCCACGCCCTACGGGCGACAACATAAATTAGTCTCCATATACAATCCACGGGTAACCAAACACAAAACAAACACCCACGACACGAAGTGACCATATGGAGAAGGAGAAAGTTGTTACCGCGATGCGGTAGCATAATTAATTGCAGGGGCTTGCGCCTGTAGGGAAGAGCATCCCCACAATCAAAACCCCTCAAACGAGGGGGAATCTGACGAAATCTGCTACATCGGCCGCATCCGTTTAAACCTTCGATACATGGTGCTATAAATCAACTTGGCATCTTCAGAGACGTGGAAGGATAGCACCAATTAGCATCTGCCCCGAAATTTAGGCTAGACGTTCGCCGCGTCTTTATCGCGTCTTTCGGCGGGAAACAGATTCTGGCATGCCCGGTGGGACCTTTTCCTCTTTCCACTCCACACTTTGTGTGTCGTGTTCACGAACGAATCGCGGTTTGCTAATGGTTGCCCTTAGGTTCGAGGTACTAAGATTTGGCGTTTTTCTTGGTGCAGAAAGTGAAGGATCAATGGCGTCCACTTGCGCGAAGTGTTCCAGCTGCAACTGCAATTCACGTTCCGCCTCATCTGGAGGCATAGCTTACGGGCCCCAAGCGGCTTCCCTGTTCACGATGCCGATGGAACAGGTCACTCAGGCCACCACTGGATTGTTTTTCGGGACCATGCTCCCGCCAACGAGCTCCAGCGCTCCTATACCAACACCAGAAGCTCCCAAGAAGTTGGTCTTTGGTCGGCTTGCAACTACAAAGGCCCCTCTCAACGGGTCGTCCAGCTCCAGCGCCTCGGTCTTCGCCAGATTAGGCCAAAGTTCCGGTGGGCTCATGATGAAGCCTGCAATTCAAGAAAAGGTTATTCCGAAGAGAGTAGCCATCCCTGCTCCCTAAGTCGTCAAGGCGGCTTCTCCTGCCAAAGGATCGGTCTTTAGAAGACTGATTGTTCCGGATCCAACTCCGGCCCCCGTTCCTGCTCAAAAGTCTGTCTTTGATAGATTAGACACTACTGCTCAACAAACGTCGATCTTCAAGAGGCTGGTACCAGCAGCGCCTCACCAGAACAGGGGGCACGACAAAGCCATCCCCGTAGCTGAACCAACACCAGCTGCTCGACACGCTCGACGTCGCCACTGGCGCAGAGTAAGGAAAGCTGGGGGCAACTCCCCCTCTAGGCTAACTCCATCAGCCCCAACGGTGGAAGTCAATGCTGCTGTTCCAACCAGGAACAGTTTTGAACTGCTGAACAAGGTGCGCAGGAACTCTCTTACCGCCGTACTGAAAAGATCTCCTCCACCGGTGGAGAATGTTACAGAAATAAAGCCAGATCAGCCCCCTCAACGGCTGTCCTCCAAAATTTACAAAGTCTGGCGGCGGATCCGAGAGTCGGTGATTGATCAAGGCTATCTCCGTTGATAGAAGAAGCTGAAGGTCCAGCAGGAAGAGAACCGTCCTGGCAAGCCACGAAGAAAGACAACCACCTGGGTGCCTGCTGCAACGGCCCCCTCAACGTCACCCACTTAAAAGAGAAGGAGGCCAGAGAAAGCCCCTGTGACTACGGCAGATCACGAAGACGCTGAGCCCAAACGCCCCAAGTCTGGGGGCATAACAGTGCATACTGTTTACATGGCTTCCGGAAAAGAGGAAAGCCGCACTTCGACGGGCCACCGACCGCTCACCCGATCAATAACAAGGGCTCAGGAGCAACAACAGCAGAAGCTTCAGGAGATGCTGACTGCAATGGCCGCACTCACCGGACCAAAAGAAAGCCCGGAGGCGTCATCGGAACAACATCACGAACAAGAAACCGATGCTGACTTCCTACGCAGAGTCCTCGAAAAGAAGGACAGAGAAGCTGCAGAACAAGCTGCCAACATAAAACGAATGGCGCTTCTCTTCCAAGACATGGTCGGGATGATGCTACAGCCGAATCCCCCAGCTGAATATCCTCCGATCATTATTGAAGACGACGGAGGGGGGACGTCGAATCCTCCTCTGGCTCTTTCGGCAGCCAAAGAGGAAACTATTTCCAAGGCCGCTCTGGATGACTATATTGCTCAGCAAATACGAGCTCACCAGGCAAATGAAGCAGCTGGCCAAGTCGTTAAAACTGGGCAACCGTATCCAGGCTGGTATGAACAAATAAAGTACCCGCCGGGATACACAATCCCCAAATTCCATGTGTACAAGGGGACAGGCAATCCCTATCAACATGTCGCTCAGTTCAGGGCTCTTTATGGCAACACCGGGGGTGATGATAAGCTTTTTCTCCGCCAATTCGTCGGCAGCTTGTCGGAGACGGCATTTGAATGGTACTCCGAACTTCTAAATGACTTCGTCAAGACTTTCGCAGAAATGGAGTTGTTGTTCACCCAGTGATTCGCGAGTGCTAGTGAACGCACCACAATAACGTCATTGATCAATGCCAGGGTGAAGCTAGGCGAGACGTGGGTTCAATATGCAATCCGATGGCGGAATCTGTGGTCGAAATGTGAGCAACGCATCGAAGAAGCACCAGCGGTGGGTATGTTCGTGGGCACCCTAGACCCTCATGCAACTATTTCACAATTCATGATATTCTTCAAACCGACCACGTTCCAAGCTTTAATCGACAAGCTAGCCCAGATGGACCAGATGGGTCATAGACCGTCTCTTCCGAAGCCAGAGCCGCGGAACGAAAAAGGGTAAAGGGAAGGCGACCTTCGTTGCAAATACCCAACAACAGCCCAGTGCCCCAAAACTAACGGATCAACTGAAAGAGAGACGGCGCTATTATAATGAGAGAATGAAGCGTCCTTACTCGTTCCCGCGGGACAAAACGAAGAGACTATTTGAATTGGTGATACACAACAGGCTCATCAATCTGCCAAATCCTAAGCGACCACTGCAACCCGGCGAGGCTAATAGTCCCAATTATTGCTCTTACCACCAAACGGTAAGCCATCCAATCGAAAATTGCTTCGTCTTTAAGGGATGGATCGGGGATCAGTACCAACAAGGCAAGTTTGCGCTGTCTGAGAAGTAGAAAGTAAGCCCACCACAACCACACACTCCTAAGAAGGTGGACACACCGAGGGCATCGTGCTCTTTTATTGAAGAAGCTCCATGGGAGGTCGCTCTTTCAGCCAAAACTAAGAGAATGCTGAACGATCTCCAGACATACCCGGCGATCAGGTGGAAGAATCCATTGGAACCTGAAATCATCGAAGGGATGCTGAAGCCTCGCCCAACTCCAAAAATCGGTGATAACATTCAGAACACTCACACCCAGCCATCAAAGTCTTCGAAGAAGAAAAAGAAGACCAAAAAGCCCATGAAGCCTGGTGACAAGCGCACGGACCCGCAAAAACAGATTGACGCACTGGAAGAGTATAACCAGAAAGCGCGAACTCCAGTCACAATTCAAGAATTTCTTAGCCACGTCCTTAAGGACGGAGATGATGGAGAAGATTCGTCGAATGAATCTGAGGGTTGCGTAGCAAGCTGTCATGTAATCTCTTACTCGTCGATAGACGATGAAGAAGCTCCTCGCACCGAGAAACTGGGGGTAAATCCTGAGCCGGAACTTCTAGAGCCATCAGAAGAAATGATTGATGCGTTCCTGAATGAAGCGCTTCTTGAAAGCAAAGCTGCTCGAGAGCGTGAGATGGCCATATTTGAAAAAGCCAAGCACCGGTGACTGGACGAAAGGGTTGAGACGCTCCCGCCAAATCAAAGCACGCCCATAATCAAATCAGGGGTAGGCCTCATCTTCGTGACTCCATAAGGAGGGATAATGCGCTTTGCCTTCTCCTTAACGGAGCCGAGGACAAACAATAAAGCCGGGTATGAAGCTTTAATAGCAGGTCTCGAGATCGCCATCGACATGGGAATTGAAAACCTCCTCATATACGGAGACTCCCAACTGATCGTTAGTCAAGTAAACGGCGACTATCAAACGTGCAAGCCTGAGTTGGTGAAATACGGCGAGAAAGTATAACAACTGCTGACTCAAATTCCTTCCTACACCTTGGAAAGCATACCGCGTGCAAAAAATAGAAAAGCGGATGCATTAGACAAGCTTGCTAAAGAATTGGCCGATAAGAACGTCGATGACGTAAGAATCGTGGTACAAAGCCGTCGGGTTCTTGCACCGGCAGAAATATCTCCGGAACCGCCCGAAGAAAAGGGAGCGACTGAGCAAACGAATCTACAAATAAAAGACCAGGAAAAGGCTAAAGATTGAGGGAAGTTTTTATAGACTACTTCAAATCTCGCCGAACGCCTGAAGATGCGTCTTCAAGACATCAGCTTATAAAACGAGTTCTGTCTTTTGCTTTCGTCAATGATACTCTGTGGTTAAGGTGTCTGGGACCTGAAGAGGCAAAGAGAGTCGTCCAAGAAACTCACGACGGACTCTGCGGTTCTCACCAAGCCGGGCCGAAGATGAACCTGAAGATCAAACGGATGGGTTATTATTGGCCCACGATGATCCAGGACTGCCTCGAATACGCGAAGCAGTGCCACGCGTGCCAGATCCACGGGGATTTTATCCATCAGCATCCGAATCCACTACATCCGACGGTGACTAGCTGGCCATTCGAAATGTGGGGAACTGACATAATCGGCTCCATTGAGCCAGCATCATCCAGAGGACATCGATTCATTTTGGCGACAACTGATTACTTCTCCAAATGGGCGGAAGCAGTACCGCTGAGGGAAGTGAAGACGGAGAATATCCTCCATTTCTTCAAGACACACGTCATTTATCGATTTGGCACTCCGCGACGGATTATCTCCGATAATGGGCTGGCCTACAGAAGCCACAAGATCAGCCGCTTCGCACAACAGCACAACTAGACTGGAGATACTCCTCACTTTATAATCCCCGAGCTAACGGTCTAGCTGAGGCTTTCAACAAGACCTTGACGAAGATCATGAAAAAGACGGTGTCTCAAAATAAGAAGGACTGGCATGAGAGACTGCATGAAGCTCTCTGGGCATATCGAACTACGTTCAAAACGGCCATGAACACAACACCGTACGTATTGGTATTCGGTACAGAAGCAGTGCTTCCCCTCGAGATAGAGCTACCCTCTTTACGAGTGGCAGTTCATTACGAGCTAACGGACGAAGAGAATGCTCACCTTCGGCTCGAGGAGCTCGATGCCCTTGATGAAACCCGGCTTGTAGCGCAACAAAATCTGGAGGCTTATAAAGTGAAGATGACACGCTCATATGAAAGATTGACTAGGTCGAGAACATTCCGCTAAGGCGAACTCGTGCTAGTGGTCAAAAGACCTATGATCCCTAATCGTGCCAAACGGGAAAAATTCGAGCCAAACTATGAAGGCATGTTTATCATAGACAAGATCTACTAGGGTGTGGCCTATCTACTCATGGACATGCATGGTGAAAGACCTTTCAGGCCAATAAACGGTCGCTTCCTGAAAAAGTACTATGCCTGACGAGTCACGGCACTAGGTCAATGATAGATGACGACGACTATGTCCGCTCGCTATCTTCCTAAGCCCGAACTCTATAAGTAGTAGCCGGCGCCATGGACCGAAACGTCCTTAAACTAATAGCGGACCGAAACGTCCTTAAACTAACAACGGACCACTACGTTCTAAAACTAGCCGTCGACCGAGATGTTGATAAACTACGGTGGATTGCAGCATCCCAAAGCTGATACAAAAAAAAAGAATAAAAAAAGGAGAAAAAAACAAAAAAAAAGGTATGTCCATAAGCAAAATGGGCACGGATGAAAACCCGAAAGGGCTCTGTGAGTAAAAACAGCAGGACTACCGGCGAGTTTTGTGAAAACCCGAAAGGGCGCAATCTCGTTAGAATAAAAAAAAAAGAGAAAAAAAACGGTATGTCCATAAGCAAAATGGGCACGGATGAAAACCCGAAAGGGCTCCGTGAGTAAAAACAGCAGGGCTACCGGCGAGTTTTGTGAAACCCGAAAGGGCGCAACCTCGTTAAAAGACTCTTGTAAGGTCCTCTCGACTTTGTAAGGAGAAACCATCTGCGTGAGATCCTTACGACTCATAAGGGAGCAACACACTTAGGAATCCTCATGATCTCTAAGGAGAAAACACACTTACGAGATCCTCACGACTCGTAAGGAGAACCCTCTTATGGGATCCTCACGGCTCATAAAATTCAAAAGTCTTAAACTACAGGAATCTGAACCTGTTCTTAAGCAGCCACCATAACCTCTAATGCTGCCCTACAAGCAGCTCAATGCTGACCCTTGTATACAATCCACGGGCGCAAATAAACATTTCCCCAACAAAGTCCCATCCGTGACTAGGGATATGTTTGCACGGTGAACGCCCTTGTAAGCTCTCTCGACTTATAAGGAGAAAGTACTCTTGTAAGATCCTTACGACTTATAAGAGATCATACACTTAGGAATCCTCACTATTCCTAGAGAGAAAATGCACCTACGAGATCCTCACGACTTGTAGGGAGAAATACCTTTATGAAACCCTTACGGCTCATGAAGTCAAAAGCCTTAGTCGACAGAATCTTAACCCTGTTTATTAAGCCACTTTTGTTCGTCATCGACAGAGGCAAATGATGATTCGCTCCTGGCAATATCCCAGTTGTAGCAGTATTGATGCCGAAATCGGCGTCTAATTCCAAGCTTGCAGCGAAAAAAGCTAGCAAACCACACATGCATACGAAACAGCCGAAATGATGGGGCAACTTGCAAACAAAATCAGCAAGTAAAAATATATACATGCAAAATATCCGAAATGATTGGGCAGCTCTCAATAAAAAGCAGCGAGTAAAAATAAAAAAATATAGCCGAAATGATTGGGCACCGCGAAAATAGCCGAAATGATTGGGTAATCGTGACTTTCGTGATATAAAAGCTGAAATGATAGAGCATCGAGGAATAAAATAAAAAAAAATAATACGAATGAAATTTTCGCCCTACAGCTGATATCACATCAATCCCTGTATACAATCTAGGGGCACAAATAAAAAGGGAATCACACCTTTCCTCCCCGGGTTTCATCAGAAGAAGAAGCTAAATCTTGACGGTTCACAGATAACCTGGAGGCCATCTCAACATTCGTCTCATTACGACAGACACAAAATCAAGCAAAGCGGAACAGCGGCAACTCCCAGCTCCATGACTCGGCGGTGCACAGATGACCGAGAGTCAAACCCCGACTCCGTGAAATGCGGATAAAGTCAACCCTTCCTGGTTACGTGGAACGCAGCTTATATCAATCCTGACCCCGTGGGAAACATTCAGAGCGAAGCCTGGTCCTCACAGAACAGGGCAGTGACCCCATGGGAAGCATCAAGAGCAAAATTCCTGGTTACGTGGAACGCGGCTTATGTCAATCCTGACCTCGTGGGAAACGTCCAGAGCGAATCCTGGTCCTCGCAGAGCATGGCAATGACCCCATGTGAAGCATCCAGAGTGGAGCCTGGTCCTCGCAGAACACGGCAGTGAACCCGTGGGAAGCATCCAGAGCAAAATTCCTGGTTACGTGGAACGCGGCTTATGTCAATCCTGACCCCGTAGGAAACGTCCAGAGTGGATCCTGGTCCTCGCAGAGCACGGCAATGACCCCCGTGTGAAGCATCCAGAGCGGAGCCTGGTCCTCGCAGAGCACGACAGTGAACCCGTGGGAAGCATCCAGAGCAAAATTCCTGGTTACGTGGAACGCGGCTTATGTCAATCCTGACCCCGTGGGAAACGTCCAGAGCGGATCCTGGTCCTCGCAGAGCACGGCAATGACCCCGTGTGAAGCATCCAGAGCGAAGCCTGGTCCTCGCAGAATACGGCAGTGAACCCGTGGGAAGCATCCAGAGCAAATTCCTGGTTACGTGGAATGCGGCTTATGTCAATCTTGACCCTATGGGAAACGTCCAGAGCAGATCTTGGTCCTCGCAGAGTACGACAATGACCCCGTGTGAAGCATCCAGAGCGGAGCCTGGTCATCGCAGAACACGACAATGATCCCGTGGGAAGCATCCAGAGCAAATTCCTGGTCATGTGGAACGTAGCTTATGTCTATCCTGACCCCGTGGGAAATGTCCAGAGCGGATCCTGGTCCTCGCAGAGCACGGCAATGACCCCGTGTGAAGCATCCAGAGCGGAGCCTGATCCTCGCAGAACACGGCAATGAACCCGTAGGAAGATCCAGAGCAAAATTCCTGGTCACGTGGAACGCGGATAATGTCAATCCTGACCTCGTGGGAAGCATCGAGAGCGTAGCCTGGTCCTCACAGAACACGGCAGTGAACCCGTGGGAAGCATCCAGAGCAAATTCCTGGTTACGTGGAATGCGGCTTATGTCAATCCTGACCCCGTGGGAAACGTCCAGAGCGGATCCTGGTCCTCGCAGAGCACGACAATGACCCCGTGTGAAGCATCCAGAGCGGAGCCTGGTCCTCGCAGAACACGGCAGTGAACCCGTGGGAAGCATCCAGAGCAAAATTCCTGGTCACATGGAACGCGGATAATGTCAATTCTGACCCTGTGGGAAACGTCCAGAGCGGAGCCTGGTCCTCGCAGAATACGGCAGTGAACCTGTGGGAAGCATCCAGAGCAACTCCTGATTCCGCGAAATACGGATGATGATAACCTCACCCATCACTTACGGGTCCTCACGACTTGTAAGGGAGCAAACTCTCTTGTGAGATCCTTACGACTTACAAGAGAAAACACACTTAGGAATCCTCACGATTCTTAAGGAGAAATTACACCTACGGGATCCTCTCGACCGGTAGGGAGAAAATTCTTTATGAGACCCTCACGGCTCATAAAGTTGAAAAGTCTTGGGAGGCAGATCTTAACCCTGAATCCTAATCCATCGTTGCCCTGCAAAGAAATCGAGATAACACTATCTACAGAATACATTTGATAAAAAGGACACACCATCGCGGAGGAAAAATATATCTTTTATTCATGAATCAAAATGAATACAAAGTACAATTCGTGAAAGAAAAAATGTACTCTTATTCAGGAGCATCTACAAAGGAAGAAAAAAATATATACATATACAATTCTTCAAGTCGGCGGGCGATTTAGCAGATTTTCCAGTTCATCCCTCTTTCACTGGGCCTCGCCTTCATGATTCAGTATCGCCAAAAGACGGCCTTCGCCTGAGCTTGTTGGGCCTGGTACGAGGCAAGCCAGACTTCAAGCTCTTTCTCAGAAGCCTTATGGGCCTCAACCATTTCACGAGTGAACACGGCGACTTTATCGATGGCTACCACCTCCTCGATGGCCTCTTGAAGCACTCGCCATAGTTCATACGCTTTATTGGCCTTGGCCGTAAGGTTGGCTTGAAGCTCCCTCAACGCTTTAGAAGCCAGCTCCCTCTCTGAAAACTTGCGGCCGAGCCTCTTCTCACACGATATCATATTCGCCGCACACCGCTCAATTAGGCCCCGTAAACTCGCCTTCGCGGTCACGACCTCCGAAGAAAGGCGTGTACATTCTAGCCCATGCAAGCAAGCCTCCACCTGCCGACAAAACTCAACCCAGACTTGCACCACTGCTTTACTATGATAGGTGGCAAGAAAGGGAAGAGAGCCGTTAGCTTCAGCAGCAAACGCTTCTGCCGTGATTAGACTGCCAGCGCGAAGTTCCTCGATTAGAGATGACAGAGAGGCGAGGCTTAGCTTGGCCATCCGTTCCGAGGCACGCAGAGCATAAGGGCCGGGTGGCATGGCGATGCATGACTCCAGCGCGGTGAGAACTGGCAAGGATGTTCAGATTTATAAACAGTCGGCTGAACGTGTAAGCAAAAGAACGAATGGAACAATGTTGGGACTTTACTTACCCACAGTCATGCAAGAGGGATCTGAAGGCTCCCCAGGCCCTTCAAGAATCTCAACCTCGTCGTCGGCCTCCAGAACTGTAAAAGACGTTAATGTCATTCTATGAAATAGTGATAATGCTGTAAAAAGAGGGTAGAAAACACTAACCTTGTCCAGACGAGAGGACGATGCGCTGAGGAGATATCGCTTGCGGAGCAGCCATCTCCAACAGGCGCTGAAAAGACTGCCTGGGAGACAAATCAGCAATAGAGGCCACCAATCCGCGTAATTCTGAAAAGACAGAAGGGTTCAGATAATGGAAAGACTACTAATTTAAAATATAGAAAGCTACCTTCGACGCTCTTCCCATTCTAAGCTGGAGGGATAGCAGCTTCAACGGCCTCCTCCGTGGCCTCGGGCACATCATCGGGGATGTGGACTAATGTAGCCGCCTCTGAGCAAGGAGCAGCAGCTGCCACCGCAGGCTCCAGCGGAAGGATGGTAGCCTCGACTACCTGCCCTCTAGTCTTCGAGCCGGCCCCAGAAAGATCCATCGAAACGGCGACCGACGAAGATGCCTCCTCCGAGGGAGCAAGCGCTTGGGAAGCGGAAACCACCGAGGGAGACTCTATCGCAAGAGCAACAGTTGCATCAACCCCCTCCACACCGATTGGTGCTTCACTGGGGATATCAGCAGACTCTACGGTCAAAGCACGACTTAGAGCCTCCGCCACCGCCGAAGTCCCTGCAAAGTTTGTACAAAGATAAGGATACATATATATGTATGCAAACAATATGAAATATCACAAAGAAATACAGGAACATACCGATGGGCAAGGGAGCTTCCAGTATAGCTTGTTCAAGCCAACGCTCCTTCCTAAGGAGATGTGCTCGCCGAGGTCCGAGGGTGGACTCGTGGCCATCGGTCCACAGTGAAAGCGCATCCTCGGCGTCGGCCGAAACAGCCTGTTTAAGGGCCCTTTCACCCCATTCTTCCAAAGGGCCTATAAATCGTCGTCGTATTACGGAGGGTCCTCGTAAAAGATGACGGCAGGGTAGGGCTTCTTCGAAATCCTTACGTTCTCCGATTCATCTTGCGAGCGTCTTATAGCCTCAGCCAATTGTGCTGCCTCCTCGGCATATGAACTCGGGAAAAGTAGGCCAGCATCCGACTCTTGCATAGCCAATGGTTCATCCTGAAGAATAGGCTCAGACTCTATTAAAGAGTCGAGCAGATTGGTAGCCGTCTTCCTCCACCGCTTGGATCCAGAACCAACCGTTGAAGACGATCGTTTCCTTCCCCGTGGAGCTTTGGCACGACGCTGACGCACTTCACCTTCGACACCCTCGCTTGGCGGTGCTACCGAGGACGACACGGCCATTGTAGACGCTGCGGACGATGATACTGCTACCGGCGCCCTATTAGCCCTCGATTGAGCTTGAGTATCCAGTGGCATACCAGCTGTGGGAGTGAAGTCCACGTCCACCGCTTCTGGAATAAGCGCAACACTGGTGTCCCTCAGGGGAAAGCGAACCGGTGCACGCGGTCGCGGCGGAACTCCCGTGGCTTGAGCCGGAATGGGAGCGCTGTATCCAAGAAGCACCCTCTTCTCCTCAGCAATAATTGGACTGACCCGATGAAGGTACCAGCCCGTGAAGGATCCCACACATCGGGGAATATGGTCAGCTTCAGGGATCATGAAGTAAGAACCAGTGTTCAGCCGCATAAAGTGATGAGCGGCGTCACGAACAGCTTCAGGCGATGGGCTAGGCGCCACTGTAAATGCCTCGAAGGGGACGTCCTGATCATATCCAAGCTGCCGGGCAAAGCGGTGTGGGTTGTACCGCATAAAGAGGGCCGCACTGTTATGAAGAAATACCAGATAACCTGGTCGGATCGCATACAAGTGTATGACTTCCCTAGGCTTCAGAGAAGGTACCCCCTCTTTCGACAAGTCGTAGAGCTGTTGAACCGGTCCTGAGGGAGTAGATAGGGCTCGATCGATGAATACCATTCCGCCCGTATTAGCATAAGGAGCGATCAACACAAGAATAGCCCCAGACTGAGTCGGGTCAGGAGCAGAAGCATCCACCAGCCGCATGAGTCTCGGAAAAGTGTAGGCATCATAAAATTTGGGTCTCTGGTGCGCAGTAAAGGCCCCCAACGCGTGCATCTCAATCCAAGATGTAAAGTAATGAAGAGAGAAATTCACCACATCTACACCTGGAGTTGAGGTATTAGCCGCGGCGCCTAACCCATGATAAAGATGCGCTTACGCTGGCATGCCCACAGCTAGCCGCGTTCCCTCAGCATACGATAAGCAGGGTAGATAACCAAGGCTCTCATAAAACGGCAATGCATGGGAATGACGAACCAGCTAAGCCAAACGCTGATGAAGCCCACAAAGAAAGTCTCCTCATCCATGCCAGGAGCTGCGACCGACTCGAAAGATACCGCCGACATGATAGGAATGTAATATTGTGGCAAATCCTCTTCCTTAGTCGGCCGCCTGTTTAAACCAAACTCAAAGGGGTCATTAATGTTCGTGAATTTCGGAGCCGTCTTCGATAGGACACCCTCACGAAGGAAGCGAGCGATAAAACTTTTAAAAGTGACGCCCTGCTTCTCTGACTCTGTGAACAGTTTGTCAAAAATGCCCAGGATCTTGATCAAACTCGGGCGGTTGTAGCGGACGATGTTCTCGGTAGACAGGCCGTCAAGCATTGCAGGCTCGGTTTCAAAGACATACTCATCGGGAGGCAGAAATTCTTCATAAAGTGTTCCCCTGATCGGCCCCGAGATCTCACGAAATTCTTCTAAGGAAATCAAAACTTCGCGATCCCCTAGAAGGAAGGTGTTGGTGGGAAGATTCCATTGGTTCAAGAAAGCCTTAACCCACCAGACATGAGGAGATTGGTAGTGGAAGAGGGACGCATATATCTCCTGATAAAGCCCAACCCTCTGCAGTCGCGCGCAATGGGCAGACAGGATGTAACGAGCCCAAAGAAGGTAGCCCGTGGGGTGTCGAGGGGTGAGCCATATCTTGTAAATCTGCCCCCATGGCTGGGCTTCGTCCTGGCAAATGCGGCACCCCAAAATATCTATAGCCGGTACCGGATGGTTCGGAATACAGTCGTTGAAGGCTCAAGCCGTCCCATAGTGGTCCAATTCGGCATCTCCACAACAAAGATAGTCCTTGGAGCATCCATCTGCAGGAATGGATAGGTAGGCTCCGTCGGTATCTCACAAAGAAAACTGCGGCGGCCGCGGATGATGAGACCGTACCAGGTCCCCCACAGAAGCAAGTTGATGTGATTCGGGTCATGAGCCCTGATCATAGCCATTACTTCCTCGTCAGACGGTGACTGAGGAAAAGCAGCTTCCGAGCGAGTGAAGGGGAAATATGGAACAGAAGTCATTGTGCCTGAAATAAAAGAAGGGGAAACTATTAAAGCGAAACCAACAGTGTATATACATATGTTTATAAATGTATATATTTAAAAAGACAGTGGAAGAAAGCGACAGGGGACTCATTTTATGGGACTATTGGTTACAAAACACATGGGTCCCACAAAATCAAGATGGCGACTCGCTAATGATGAGACAAAGCAATTACAATGAGACAAAAAGAAGATTCTCAATAGATGAACAATGGATTTTAAATGACCCTACACATTACTCAAAAAGAAATCCATCTTGGACTCTGCAACAAATCAAGCAGAAGCTAGGGAATTAAATTCCCAGAAAACACCACTGCAAACCTCTTCTTCTTGGTTGCAAAGAGACAACTCAGGGCGAGAAAACCCTAAGAAGTTCTCTGGAAAGAACTAAGTTCTTTACAGGAATTAAATTCCTTTTGAAAAGGGGAATTAAATTCCCAGAAAACACTTTTTCAGAACCGAAGCTCTTCACGGTGGAATTAATGTTAGTGCATATGCCCTAGGGGCCATTATTGTATCATACTAGATTGTATATTACTTAATGGAAGCTTGGGATATTCACAGTTATATATACAGTCTTGCTAAAAATGGTAATATGCTACTTGATTTGTGTCTATTTTAATATGTGAATATGTTTCTTGTAACGTATCCCTTATACATATTAGTAGAGCCCATAGGATCTTTGCTTGATTACCAGCGTCGTGATGGCAGTCACACTAGTGTGGGCTGGGTAGTCTGTAAGCAACATCCTATACAGGTCCCTGGTCATTGGATTATCGAGATAGGGCATCGATATTCCGGAGTAGACTAAGTGTGTATGCTTCTCATCCCAGTTGGGGAGATGGTCTGTCCCACAGCCATCAGTACGTCGTACTGGAGATAGTATGCAGGTGCTCGTTAGGTTACGGATACACCGGACAGGACTCGCAGGGGAACTGATTGGTTGGTATTATACCCATCGTAAGTTAACAGTTCCCAGATGACATGAGTACAGCATAGTCCGCAGACTTGACACTGCTACTTTGCCTCGAGTGTGTCCCACTGTTCTTAGATTGCTACCCTACCACGGCTCAAAGGAGTCGTGCAAACAGGTAGCAGTTGGGTGCAGTCCCGAGCACTTGGAGGCAGTAGTGGTTAGATAGGATTCATCTCTCCCGGTATTGGGAGATGATATCGCACTGTGTCAGAGAGCCATTACGCAAAGTCCCTGGCCAGGGCAAGCGAGATATACTGGTAGGTTCCAGTAGCTTCTCAGGGTGTAATGGGCTTCGCTCCGACACGATTTATACAGCTATTAGGGGACTGACGCTTGCTGCCCCCTAGGCTTGATATGCGATAGTCTTAGACGAACAGACCGGACTGTACGGAGATTGTCACATCAGGCTCAGTGGGAGTTCGGATGATTTTCCTCATCGGCCTTCTTATCGACATCTACCTGGGGACCGTTACGTACAGCTAGTGCCGCTTGCGGGCTGTGGTTAAACCCACTGCCAGCGTAGTGTCGAGTCTTTAGAGTCCCACACAGAGAGTTTCCCTGCTCCAGGCGAAACGATATAGAGGTCGTATGGTTTTTCGACAAGGGTTCGGACGCTTACGTGTGTTTACGCACGTACGACTTTTCGGACAGTTTTTACTAGCCGGCTTTGGTTTAAGCCAGATTCTAGTATCGGGTTATTGGATTTATACAGTCTAAAGTTTTTCCGTGTTTTCACGGATTGGAGGGGCATTCTCGTAATTTGTTGGGAAGCTTATAGAAGAGTGGTGACTAAGGGGTTAAGGTGGCATTGCATTAAATGAGATTAGTGACTCATTTGTGTGATTCATCAATGTCATTAATGCATCATAAATGCTTAATGACTCATGGTGATGAATCACTCATAGATATTTATGAAGCATGGTTGTTAATTCAATTATTTCATTTTTGGATAAATAATAATGCTTCATATATATTATGATAAGATCATTATTTCATTTCATTCTCATCTTCACCTTTTCTCTCCTCAAGCTCACTCTCTCTTCAAACCCTAACCCTAGCCTCTCATGTGTTGAGATCAAGGGTTAACTAGACCAATACATCCATAACCTCACTCTATATCCCCTAGGTAGCTTAGATTATCACTTTAAGCAACCTAGTTATCTCAAGTTTGAGATTAAGCTTGGCGTAGGACCTTTCGGGTGGATCGTCTTTGATTCGAGGAGGCCGTTGAGGTGCCGATGTTCCAAGGATCCTACAAGGAGTAGAGGACCGTGATGAAGACTCGAAGGACTAGTATCGTGAGGTATAACTTCGTATCCAAGTAGTTAAACCTCTAGTTGTTTGTTAGCAATGGTTTAGAAACGATTCATGCGCTCAAGTCCGTGTTACGAAGCTTTGATAATCGTTTTTCATATATTCCGCCTCCCCGCAAGTTCGTGGGGTGTGTGACATGGACTTACAGTGGTATCAGAGCCAACTAAGCCATTACTAGCTTGTTAGCAACTGATTAGAAGTTTGATCGACGGAAAACACGAAAACAAAAAACTGAAAACCCTAAGTTTCTGTTAATTTTAAACTTGTCTGAAAAAATATTTGACATACCTTAAAATTCACAGCAGGGAAATATATGAGTTATGGGAAAATACGTGTCAGTGACTCGGTAAAACGGCCGCGGATCCGCGGCAATAGAGAGCTTCTGCCTCGGATCCGCCGCCGAGTCAACGCCGAGTTGACTCGGAGTTTCACAGTAATTCATATTTTTTGGGTTTTTGTCTTCCTGTATGTTCTGTTTTTACCCAGGTTACTTCAGTGCAGGTTTGCTTTTGGGGTAGACACGGAATATGGTAATCGATCGATATTCTAAGATATTTGCTAATTGGGTTTTTATCTGTAATGTTTAATGTGTTCGTAAACCTCCCCTAACTGCTAGTTTGTCGGTTGGCAAGGGGTTGCACATTTCTGAAATGTTTACTGTTTGTGTATATGAACTGTGTTGGACTGTTGTGATGATTAGCCGGGGTTTGAGATGTGTTTAATATTCATTCATTCAATGTAAATGTAATTTGATGTAATATTCTTTTGCGGGGCACATCCAGGTTGCGGTTGTAGCCACCGTTGTATTATTTCTTTTTACTGTTTTTGATCCTAGAATAGACCCAAGGTGGGGAACACAAACTACCGGGTGCATCATAGTGTTTAGTGGCCTACTCACGTTGTTGAGGGAGACCGCTTCACTTCGGGTACTTGACGGGTAGTTTGCCGTACCCGTAGGGGTCTAGGGTGGGGTAATGGTTATTCATCACAACTGTGTAATCCGTCTTTTATTGCAGGCTCAAAGCAAATGCGGATTGCTAGTAAATCCAATAAAGTTTATCTGTGATCTGGAATGCTTATTATTGCGTCTGACGAATGTACAATATCTATATATGATAGCTATTAGACGTCACATATGTTTTACACCCGCGCTAGCCCAGCCCCCGCTCTGTCGTTAGTTAAGTAACCTAACGGGTGATGACGGGACCCAGTGGCGAATACGGATGGCATAAGAGGGCGTGGTATTTTCGTTGTTTTCTGCAATGATAGGTTAAATGATGGGACGCATTATTATAATGCAAAGAAAATAAACCAAAGTTTAATCGTTGGAACAAATTTAAAAGAAACCACTCGGTTATTTTAAAAGATCATATTTTTTAATTGCGGAGCTTTAACCACTCCTTTTAAAAAGTATCAGATTCCTTCGATTATATCAAGTTCACTATGTTCACGGTTTTGCCAAAACCATTCGTAGCCCTCCGTCATTTCATTTGGATATTCAGTAGTATTCAAGCTATGCATTTGACCAACGCCACGGCATAATGTTTGGTAGCTGTGGGGTATTTCATTTGTTTGCATAGATAGATGTGTTAGTTTGGGACAGTCGTATTATCATTTGGCCAACGTTAGGGATATGTACGGATGCGTTCAAATTAACTAGGACAATGATGGGTAGAACTAGACATGTGACTTATGACATTTTGACCAACGCCAAGGTCATAAGAGCATGGGGCAAAAATCTATATCGGGAATTTCTAAAGAATCTGAAATTTGCAGAAAGAGCATACCATTTTGGAGTTTGATGAATGTTGGTAGGATTCCTTCAACATTATCATACGATGATATTTTGGATCCCGATCCTACTGTGAGTATATACTACTTATCAGGAGATTCGTCACTTAACGATCAATGCTATAAACCAAGTAGGTACCTAGAAAGGTGTCAGCGGGGTTACGCCCCCAGAGAAAAGAGGTTATTTAATTAAGGAATATCGCGAAAGCGTTGGAAAACCTCCTTCGAAGTATCGACACTGGCCTGGCCGAACGGTTAAGCAAGTATTGTACGGTGAGAATAGTCCTGGCTAATTCTTCTTTTATGGTTTGAGAAAGGATTCGAGAAACAGTGGGAGCCATCCTGTTTAGATAAATTGAAAACCACTCTAAACTTGCAAGAGCATCATGCTGATAGTATTTTCTTCTCTCTCTTAAATTGCAGTGACCTTGTGACCACACATAGGTTACATCTAGATAATAATTTGACTTAATCTTACTTATATGAATGGCAAAAGTCTGTCCAGATGTCCTTTGCCAATGACAAGCTGGACCACCCTATTACTACTCAAGATCCCGCCGTCCCAGGTCCAGTTTCCACTGTCGCGGATATGGATATCCGTCAGACAAGGGAAAAAGATAAAGCGAAAGCTGAGTGCCTCGTGTTAGCTTCAGTTGATGGTGTATACCAGAAGCAGCACGAGAAGATGGACTTAGTTTCCATCTTTCTCCATAACAAAGATTTATATGGAGAGCAATCTCATATCGCAAGATATGAGACCTCGAACGAATTAATTCAAGCGAGGTTGGCTGACGGGTCATCTGTAGGGGACAACGTCCCTACAATGACTAGCTATATTGATGAGCTCCAGGACCTGGAGACCGCGTTAGGAAATGAGTCAGATACTGACTTGATTCTACAGTCTCTGCCTCCTACCCTGAAGGAAACCAGGGAAGCAGAAGGAAAGAGAACGACAAAAGTTTCGGGACTGGATATAGTAAAAGAGAGACGTTCCTATTGTTACAGGAATGAACATTGGCAGAATGATTGCAGGGCTAGCAAAGCCAGTAGCCAGGATTTGAAGCATGTTGTGGCTTCAGCCTCAAGTGTGTTTGTTATTGAGAACTGTTTGTCAATTAACTCTACTTCCTGGGTATTAGATACCGGAGCAGGATCTCATATCTGTAATTCAATACATGCTTTGAGATACCGTAGAGTTATAAAGGTAGGTGATTGGTCTCTCAGAGTTGCAAACGGAATGAGCGTGAACGCTGAATCCGTGGGAGAATATCGCCTAGGTTTGACAAGTGGGCATATATTGATTCTACGTAACTGTTTGTATGTACCTAGTATGACATGTAATATCATATCAGTGTCCTCACTTTCGAGAGAGGGATATGATTTTACATTCGTAAGCGATGTAGTTAACATCCACCTAAATCAAGTTATGATTGGGTCCGGTACATTAGATAACGGTATATACGTATTAAGTCAAGCTCAGGTTTTCAATATCCAGAACACACTTAAAAGAAAGTCTCCAGAAATAAATCAGGCTTTCTTATGGCATTGTAGACTAGGTCACATCAATGAGAGAAGGTTGACTAAGTTACATAGAGAAGGATATTTGAATCCGTTCGAATATCAATCTTATGCTACTTGTGAATCTTGTCTCAAAGGAAAGATGACAAAGACTCCATTCACTGGACACGGAGTAAGAGCAAGCGAGCTCTTGGGACTCGTACATAGTGACACATGCGCGAGGTGGTTATTCCTACTTCATTACTTTTACGGATGATTTCTCTAGGTATGGATATGTCTTCTTAATGAAGTATAAATCCGAGGCTTTTAAGAAATTCCAAGAATACAAGAATGAAGTGGAAAAACAAACAGGCAAGAGTATAAAGACACTGAGATCTGATCGAGGTGGTGAATACTTAAGTGCCGAGTTCCTGGGTTACTTAAAAGAGAATGGAATTCTCTCTCAGCTTACTCCTCCATACACGCCACAACATAACGGTGTATCGGAAAGGAGGAATCGAACCCTATTAGATATGGTTCGTTCCATGATGAGTAACGCTGAGTTACCGCGATCATTCTGGGGATATGCGCTAGAATCAGCGGCATATCTTCTGAACAGGGTTCCTACCAAGACAGTGCCTACCACCTCATATCAGATGTGGAGTGGGAAAAAACCCAATCTTCAGTATCTGAAGATTTGGGGATATCCGGTTTTTGTTAAAAAACAGCATGCGGACAAGCTCGAGGCACGATCAGTACAGTGTTAGTTTGTGGGATATCCAAAGAACTCCAAGGGATATCTATTCTATTACGCAGAGGAACAAAAGGTTTTTGTTTCTTGTAATGCCCAATTTTTAGAACAGCAAGTTTTAGAAAAGGATACAAGTGGGAGCGAAATAGAACTGGAAGAAATTCCAGAACCACAAGCTATTACTGAAAGCTTGGAAGAACCAGAAGGTTCGGGAGAACAGGACATCCCGACGCCACTCCACAGGAGTAGTAGGCAATCTCATCCGCCCGAGAGATACTACGGTTTTCTCATAGACGGGGATAGAAAGGATTGCACTATTGACTATGATGAGCCTACTAGCTTCCAGCAAGCCATTCAGAGCGGTGACTCAGTAAAATGGCTGGATGCAATGCGGACCGAAATGGAGTCCATGTACACTAACAAAGTATGGACTTTGGACATTGCTCCAGATGGGGTAAAACCCGTAGGATGCAAATGGATCTTCAAAAAGAAGATTGGTGTAGATAGACAGGTTGAAACCTATAAGGCTAGACTTATTGCAAAGGGTTTCCATCAAAGACCTGGTTTGGACTATGACGAAACCTTTTCTCCAGTAGCTATGTTTAAATCTATTCGGGTCCTTCTTGCTATTGCTGCCTTCCACGATTATGAGATCTGGCAGATGGACGTAAAGACGGCATTTCTAAATGGTAATTTGGAAGAAAGCGTCTATATGGATCAGCCAGAGGGATTCGCAGCGGTAAAGTATGCAAGCTGCTTAAGTCCATTTATGGACTAAAGCAGGCATCACGGAGTTGGAACATCTGTTTTGATGATGCTGTCAAAGAATTTGACTTTATCAAAAATCCAGATGAACCATGCATATACAGTAAGATTGTGGGGAGAGCTGTAGTATTTCTCGTCTTGTACGTGGATGACATTCTCCTAATAGGAAATGATATTTCTATGTTACTGTTTACCCCAATCAGAGCAAAGCTCTGTTCAAATTCCGAGGCGGGAGATAAAGCAACGCTTCATCTTCCCCCAATCAGAGCAAAGCTCTGCTGAAAATTCAAAATTCAAATTATGAAGCAACGCTTCAAATCCCGGGTGCAACGCGCCACGTGTCAGGCGCTGATACGTCAGCGCAGCGCCCGAGAAGGCGCACCCAATCTGAGCAAAGCTCTATTAAAGGAAGCAACGCTTCAGTTGCGCAAGCGCTGCGCTGCGCGGCACGTGTCAGCGCAGATGCGCTAGCGCAAGTTGCGCTGCGCTGTGCGCTGCGCGGCACGTGTCAGCACAGATGCGCTAGCGCAGTTGCGCTGCGCTGTGCGCTGCGCGGCACGTGTCACGCGCTGGAGCATCTGCGCCAAACAGAATTAAAATTTTAAGAAATTTTTTCTGTTCTTGTTAAAACAAGAAGATTTTCTTCTGCAAAGCAGAAGCCCTTGGATCAAAGATCCAACGGTGGGGAAAATTCCCCAAATCACTCAGAGAAAGATCTCTTTAACAAATTTAACTAATTTATGGGCACTATAAAAAGGACCCTAGGCCTCAATTAAAAGGCATCAATATCTTTCTAAAAAAAAGGGAGAGAAGAGAACTCTGAGAAACTCCTCAAGAATAAAAAAGGTAAAAACCTTTAGAAAAAAGAGAAAGTTCTCTTATGAATAAATCATAGATCTAAAAAGAAGATCAATAATCTTTAATAAAAATAAAATAAAACAAAAATAGTGCTTTGCACTTTTCATGAACCTTTGGTTCTCTGAGATAAGAAAAACAAGAAAAAACTTATTTTTCTTTGATCTAAATTAGATCAAGAAATCAAATAGTGCTTTGCACGTCTGTTCTTGAATCTAAAAGATTCTTGGTGCTTTGCACCTGCAAACTGCGCTGTTGCGCTCTTGGAAGGGCGCCACGTGTCAGCATCTAAACCACTTGCGCTATGCGCTCTTGAAATAAGAGCTTTGCTCTCTAGAGTTGGCGTAACTCACCAGAGCATGATACGTGTCTTCACCACAGCGCTCACCAGAGCATGACACGTGTGTTCACCACAAGCGCTTGCGCTCAGTGAGTGGCGCAAAGCGCCTAACAAATGCAATGCAGGGCCAAGCCCAATTAAAAGACCAAACATGCCTAATTAAATTGATGCTCTGCATCATTTATAAATGGGCAAAGCCCAAACAAAAATAATAAAATGCTCTGCAGTTGCCTTGCAGAGCCCAAACAAGAAAATAGAAGTAATACAATGCATTATTTAAGTGTGGGCAAAGCCCTAGCACAGGTCTAATGGACTAAAAATAAATAAAATGTTGAACATTTTCAACTGGACTTAGCCCAATTCTGGCCGTAAGTCCTTAAATTAAATTGAACTGAGCACAAATGCTCTCTCAAATCAATTTATATCCGGTTCGACGGTACATCTCCGAACTCCTTTGACATCCATCGTTGTAATTCCTCAACGACGTCAAAGAGGTGACGGGTCCCAACGACCACACATCAATATGGACTGCGGGGTCCTTCAACTCGTGGACCGAGATGTCCTTAAACTAATATCGGACCGAAACGTCCCTAAACTAATATCGGACCGAAACGTCCCTAAACTGGCGACGGACCACCACGTCCCTAAACTGGAACATGGACCACTACGTCCCTAAACTGGAACAATAGAGCTCCCAAATGCTCTTTTGCCGGATCTAAATGGTCCCGTTTAAGTTGATCTTAGCCCCAAACGCGGCTAACGTATCCTTAAACACTCAAATGAACGATAAAATTCCAAATCAACCTTGGCTCAAGGGTACATCTCCGAACTCCTCTGACACCTGTCGTTGTAATCCTTCAACGACGTCAGAGAGGTGACGAGTCCCAACGGCTATATATTAAATGGATCACCATGTTAAGTTGATCTTAGTCTTAAATCGGACTAACGTATCCTTGACGAACGTTTAAGTTGATCTTAGTCTCAATATGACTAACGTATCCTTAAACTAAAAAACACCAAACCCAAATCTAAGTAAATACGGATTTGGATTAATCCACGTCCTACGGGCGACGGCATTACTCAGTCTCCGTACACAATCCACGGGCAACCATAAACAAAACAAATACACACGACACGAAGTGAAATTCTGGAGAAGGAGAAAGTTGTTACCGCGATGCGGTAGCGTAATTAACTGCAGGGGCTTGCGCCTGCAGGGAAGAGCGTCCCCGCAATCAAAAATCCCTCAAGCGAGGGGGAATCTGACAAAGTCTGCTACATCGGCCGCATCCGTCTAAACCTCTGATACACGGTTCCATAAATCAACTTGGCATCTTCGGAGAGGTGGACGGATAAAACCAAATAGCATCTGCCCCGAATCTCAGCGTCAGGCCATCGCGGTCCTGTGCGCCGTCCTTCGGAGGGGAACAGATTCTGGCACGCCCGGTGGGACCTCTTCTTCTTTCCACTCCACACTTCGTGTGTCGTGTTCGCGAATAAATCGCGGTTTGCTGTGGTTGCCTGTGGATTCAAGGTACTAAGATTTGGTGTCTTGCTCCGTTCAGAAAACAGAAAATCGATGGCTTCGAACTGCACCGCCCGCAGCGATAACTCTCGCTCCGTCATTGCTGGAGGAGTGACTTATGGGCCCCAAGCGGCCTCCCTTTTCAAAATGCCGGTGGAGCAGGTGGCTCAAGCCACCACTGGACTATTTTTTGGGACCATGCTCCCACCAATGGGCTTCAACGCCCCAATGACATTGCAAGAAGCTCCAAAGAAGTCGGTCTTCGATCGACTTACCACTGCCGCGACCCCTTTCAACGAGTCGTCCAACTCCACTGCTTTAGTTTTTAACGGACTAGGCCAGAGCTCTAACAGGCTCATGAAGAAGCCTGCCATACCAGAAGGCGTTATCCCGAAGCGGATAGCCATTCCAACTCCCGTTCCTGGAAAAATCACCAAGGTTGCTTCCCATGTTCAGAAGTCCGCTTCTGGCAAGTTGGCCGTCCCCGTTCAACGGACGTCGATTTTTAAAATGCTGGTACCAGTATATTCTGACCAACACAGGGGGCATGAGGAGGTCACCCCTATAGCTGAAACAACTCCATTAGCACGACATGCTTGACGTCGCCACTGGCGCCGAGTAAAGAAGGCTGGGGGCAACTCCCCCTTTGGGATAACTCCGCCAGCTCCAACGGTGGGGACCGATGCCGCTGTTCCAACAGGGAACAGCTTTGAATTGCTAAACACGGTGCGCAGAAACTCTCCTACTGCGGTGCTGAAGCGAACTCCTTCACCTATGGAGAATTCTCCAGAGAAGAAGCTAAAACAGCCCCCTCAACGGCTGTCCTCTAAAATTTACAGAGTCTGGCAACAGGTCCAGGAGTCAGTGATTGATGAAAACTATCTCCGCCAACGAAAAAAAATGAAGGTTCGGCAAGAGAAGGATTACTCTGTCAAACCACAAAAAACAAAAGCTACTTGGGTTCCCACTACAACGGCTCCCTTAACTCCAATCACTTAAAAAAAAGAGGCCAAAAAAGCCCCTGTGAACATGGCGAAGCATAAAAGCGCTAAACACAAACGCCCCAAATCTGGGGGTATGGTGGTGCACACTGTTTATATGGCTTCTGGAAAGGAGGAAAGCCGCACTTTTACGGGCCACCGACCGCTCACCCGATCCGTGACGAAAGCCCATGAGCAACAACAAAAGTTTCAGGAAATGATGACTACAATGGCTGCACTCACTGAGCCAAAAGAAAGCTCTGAAACGTCTTCGGATGAGTGTCAAGAACAAGAAACCGACGCTGACTTTTTACGCAGAGTCTTCGAAAAGAGGGATAAAGAAGCTGCAGAGCAAGCGGCTAACATAAAACAGATGGCGCTCCTCTTCCAAGATATGGTAGGGATGATGTTACAGCCGGACCCTCCTGCTGAAGATCCTCCGATCGTCCTTGAAGACGACAGGGGAGAAACGTCAAATCCTCCGCCGGCTCTGTCAACAGCCAAGGAGGAGGCAATCTCCAAAGTTGACCTAGACGAATATATAGCTCAGCAAATACGAGCTCATCAGGCGAGTGAAGCGGCTGGGCAAACTGTTAGAACGGGACGACCCTATCCAAGCTGGTATGACCAAATCAGTTACCCGCCGGGATACACGATCCCTAAATTCCACGTATATAAAGGGACAGGAAATCCACATCAACATGTCGCGCAATTCAGGGCCTTATGCGGAAACACTGGAGGCAATGACAAACTGTTGCTTCGCCAATTCGTCGGCAGCTTAGCAGAAACAGCATTTGAATGGTATTCGGAGCTACCTAACGACTCTGTCAAAACATTTGCGGAGATGGAGCTGCTGTTTACACAAAGATTCACGAGTGCTAGTGAACGCACCCCGATAACAGCACTGATAAATGCCAGGATAAGGCCAAGCGAAACGTGGGTCCAATACGCAACACGATGGCGGAACCTATGGTCGAAATGCGAACAACGCATAGAAGAGGCACCTGTGGTAGGCATGTTTGTGGGCACTCTCGATCCGCAGGCGACCATCTCACAATTCATGATGTTCTTCAGGCCAACCACCTTCCAAGCCTTGATTGACAAATTAGCCCAAATGGACCAGATGGGCCATAGACCGTCTCTTCCAAAATCAGATTCCTGAGATGAGAAAGGAAAAGGGAAAGCGATCGCCGTCGCCAATGCTCAACAACAGTCGAGCAACTCAAAGCCGGTCGTTCGCCAAAACAACGCGCGTCCACGCCCATCCCTCGAAGAGAGGCTAGGACGTTCTTACTCTTTTCCTCAGAATAAAATGGGAAGACTGTTCGAGCTGGCAGTGCGCAACAGACTCATTAATCTGCCGAGTCCAAAGCGTCTGTCGCAGCCAGGCGATCTTAATAATCCCAATTATTGCCCTTACCACCAAACAGTAAGTCACCCGATTGAGAATTATTTCGTCTTTAAGGGATGGATCGAGGATCAATACATACAAGGCAAGTTCGCGCTGTCTGAAAGCTGGAAGGTGAACCCACCACAGCCGCATACTCCAAAGAAGACAAACACGCCGGGGGCAACTTGTCATGTGATCTCTCACTCATTGGCAGATAATAAAGAGGCTCTTTGCGCCGAGAAAACGAGGGCGGACCCTGAAACAGAAATTTCGCGGCCGTCAGACGAGTTGATCGATGCCTTCCTAAATGAAATTCGTCTGAAAGCAAAAGCCAATCAAGAGCGTGAAATGGCCATACTAGAAAGAACCAAGGTATTCCCGTCAAATCAAAAGCCATACACTGCGGGTAAAAACAAATTCAAGACAAGGAAACGGTTCGCCAAAGCTCTATCAGTAGGAATGAAGCTACCGCCCTCTGAAGAAAATTCTTTCTCTGAGGTAGAGATGCACCCTAACTTCTGTTTATATCATCAGAAGATCATACATCCTACCGAAGACTGCGAGTCCTTTAACTGTTGGTGGTAAGGGTATGTCGCTCAAAAGCAACACTTCGACAGGACAAAGTGTGAAGCTTGTGGACATCGGAAAAATGCGATATATGAGCGCAAAGGAGCCGCCGCAAACTGTCATATAGCCGACTTCAAGGAATCACAAATTATCATGTTTGGAAGCGACTCTGATGAAGAAGCTATCCTCAACTTTTCCCTCGGGGAATCTATTTCGAAAATAAAGGAATTGAGAAGCTGCGAGAACGTTCAGCCATGTAATCGCACGCTATTCGAAAAAAATCTCGGCCCCGTAAACAAGGGACCGAACAAAAAGAATAAAGGAAAAAGAAAAACGGCCCTCGTCGCCAGCGCTCAACAACAATCAGGTGACTCTAGACCGGTTGCTCGCCAAAGCAACAAGCGGCAACTCCTCCAAGAAAAGTTGAAACGTCCTTACTCGTTTCCGCAAGATAAAACAAGGGGACTGTTCGAGCTGGCGGTGTGCAACAGACTCATCAATCTCCCGGGTCCAAAACGTCCGTTGCAGCCAGGCGATCTTAATAATCCCAATTATTGCCCTTACCATCAAACAGTAGGTCACCTGATCGAGAACTGCTACGTCTTCAAAAACTGGGTTGGAGACCAATACCAACATGGCGAGTTTGTGCTGTCTGAAAACTGGAAGGTGAGTCCGCCGCAACCACACGCTCCGAAAAAGACGGATACGCCGGGGGCATCATGCTCATTCATGGGGAAGGACCCATAGACCGAAAAGTCAATAAACTAAATATTCGCCTCAAATACGGCGACGGCGGACCGAGATGTCCTTAAACTAATGATGGACCGCAATGTCCTAAAACTTGCAAATGACCGAAATGTCTTTAAACTAGTACCGCAGTATCCTTAGGCTGACGAGATAAAAAAATATATAAAAAATATATATATAAAGAATAAAAAAAAAGAAAAATAAAATAAAATAAAATAAAATAAAATGGTATGTCCATAAGCAAAACGGGTACGGATGAAAACCCGAAAGGGCTCCGTGAGTAAAAACAGCAGGACTACCGGCGAGTGTTCGTGAAAACCCGAAAGGGCGCGACCTCGTAAATAAAAAAAGAAAAAAAAAGAGAAAAAAATGGTATGTCCATAAGCAAAACGGGCACGGATGAAAACCCGAAAGGGCTCCGTGAGTAAAAACAGCAGGACTACCGGCGAGTGTTCGTGAAAACCCGAAAGGGCGCGACCTCGTAAATAAAAAAAAAAGAGAAAGAGACGGTATGTCCATAAGAGAAACGGGTACGGATGAAAACCCGAAAGGGCTCCGTGAGTAAAAACAGCAGGGCTACCGGCGAGTGTTCGTGAAAACCCGAAAGGGCACAACCTCGTTAAAAGACACTTATAAGGTCCCCTCGACCTTGTAAGGAGAAACCGCCCGCGTGAGATCCTTACGACTCACAAAGGGAGCAGCACACTTAGGGATCCCCACGATTCCTAAGGAGAAAATACACTTGCGGGATCCTCACGACTTGTAAGGAGAACTCTCTTATGGGACCCTCACGGCTCATAAGATTAGAAAGTCTTAAGTTACAGAGACCTAAACCTGTGCTTAAGCAACCCCCACAACTTTCGTTATGGCCCTACAAGTGGTCCAATACTGGCTCTTGTATACAATCCACGGGCGTGAATAAACATTTTCCTAACAAAGTCTCATCCGTGACTAGGGATATGCTCGTACAGCAAACAACACTTGTAAGTCCTCTCGATTTACAAGGAGAAAACCCTCTTGTAGGATCCTTACGACTTACCGAGGAACATACACTTAGGAATCCTCACGACTCCTAAGGAGAAAATACACCTACAAGATCCTCACGACTTGTAGGGAGAAATACCTTTGTGAAACCCTTACGGCTCATGAAGTCAAAAGCCTTAGTCAACAGGACCTTAACCCTGTTCGCTAAGCCACCTTTGTTCGACATCGACGGAGGCAGATGATGATTCGCTCCTGGCAATATCCCAGTTGTAGCGATACTGATGCCTAAAATCGGTATCAAATTCCAAGTCCTTTCATGGCAGATGATGATTCGCTCCTGGCAATATCCCAGTTGTAGCGATATTGATGCCTAAATTGGTATCAAATTCCAAGTCCTTTCATGGCAGATGATGATTCGCTCCTGGCAATATTCCGGTTGTAGCGATGCTGATGCTGAGATTGGCACCAGATTCCAAGTTCTACGCTCACGATAAAAATCAACGAGCTGAAAATGCATATTAAATAGCCGAAATGATGGGGCAACTCGCAATAAAAAAACAACGAGTAAAAAAATATATATATATAGCCGAAATGATTGGGCAACTCGCAATAAAAAAAACAGCGAGTAAAAATAAAATAAATAGCCGAAATGATTGGGCAACTCGCAATAAAAAGCAGCGAGTAAAAATAAAATAAATAGCCAAAATGATTAGGCAACTCGCAATAAAAAGCAGCGAGTAAAAAGAAAAAATAGCCGAAATGATTGGGCACCGCGAAAAATAGCCGAAATGATTGGGCAATCGCGATTTTCGCGATATAAAAAGCTGAAATGATAAAGCATCGCGGAAAGAATAAAAAAATGAAAGAATGAAACTTTTTTCCCTACAGGTGAAATCACATCGATCCCTGTATACAATCCAGGGGCACAGATAAAGAAGGAACCATACCTTCCCAACAGGCTCCATCAGAAAGCGAAGCCAAATCTCGATGGTTCATAGATAACCTAGAGACCATCTCGACATTTGTCGCAATATTACAGACACGATGTCAACAAATGAAGCAAACGAAGATTCCGAGCTTCAGGGTCTCGACGTCAACATCGACAACTTAGAGATCACCAACGGCGTTCCTTCACAATCCAGCAGGGTGTACATGCAAAGTTAACAAAAGACCTCACGGTCGAAACAAAGCGGAGTGACGGCAAAATCACAGCTCCACCTCAGCATTCGTCTCAATACACCAGACGCAGTGTGAGCAAATGAAGCGAAGGCCAAATTCCTAGCTTCAAGGTCTTAACGGCAAGTCATATAAAGCCTGAAAGACCACCGGAGATCATCTCACATGGAGTGGTCACCTCCTCGACGTTCGTTTCGATACAGCAGACGAGTTGTCACCCCAGCGTTCTTCCTCCAGCAGGGATTCGGACGTGACAAAGCAAACGAAGCGAGGGCCACATTCCTAATTTCAACGTCTTTACGGTAACTCACATAAAACCGGAAAGACAATCGGAGGTCATCTCGCACCAGCACAGAGTGGTCACCACCTTGACGTTCGTCTCGATACAGCAGACGAAATGTCGACCCCAGCGTTCTTCCTCCAACAGGATTTGGACACACCAAAGCAAACGAAGCGAAGACCACATTCCTAGCTTCGATGTCTTGACGGTAACTCATATAAAACCGAAAAGACAATCGGAGATCATCTCGCACCAGCATGGAGTGGTCACCTCCTCGACGTTCGTTTCGATATAGTAGACGAGATGTCACCCCAATGTTCGTATCGACACAGCAGACGCAACGTCATTAAACGAATGGAGCCACGGCAAAATCCCTAGTTCCAAACCTCGGCGGTTCACCAGCAACCTAGAGACAACCTCGACGTCCGTCTCGATACAGCAGACGAGATGTCACCCCAACGTTCGTCTCGACACAGCAGACGCAACGTCATCAAACAAACGGAGCCACGGCAAAATCCCTAGTTCCCACCGCAACATTCGTCTCGATACAGCAGACGCAATGCCAGCAAACGAAGCAAAGGCCAAATTCCTAGCTTCAGGGTCTTGACGGCAACTCACATAAAGCCCGAAAGACTATCGGAGATCATCCCCACACCAGCGCGGAGTGGTTATGACTCATCGGGGCTCACCAAAATAAGCCTAACCTCAAGTAAAAAGCGACATGGAAAATTCCTAATGCTTGCTCTTCCGACGGTCAAACTGCCAAGGAGGATTGCTTGAAGACTTCTTGTCCAGCCCCCGAAGGGATCAGAGACACGGCAGTCGCAGGGCTACTCGAACAGCACGATTTCCTATAGAGGACTATATCAGCTTATGTGACGGTACGATGGCCAAAACCCTAAGTACCACCAACCTTAACGGGCTTCTGTCGTAAAGAGCAGAGGTTAAATGCAACGTTAAGATGTTCTTGTGAGAAACGCTCGATTCGTCTCGGCTTGTGAAAAATTGTCGAGGCGGCTCGACTCGTGAGATAAAGCCTTAGGCAGTGGGCATAAAAGAAACCTGTTTCCTAAGCGCTGGGACCCTACAAGTTGACCCAAAACGGTCTCTTGCATACCATCCACGGGTCTCACTCTCCAACATCGAACTTCGACAAGGAGGGAAACAACCGCTTACAAGTCCTCTCGACTCGTAAGAGGGAAAAATTCTCTTATAGGATCCTTACAACTTATAAGAAAAAACCACACTTAGGAATCCTCACGATTCCTAAAGAGAAAAGCCCACCTACGAGATCCTCTCGATCCGTAGGGAGAAAAATCTCTACGAGACCCCCACGGCTCATAGAATTGAAAAGTCTTAGGCATCAGATCTGAACCTGCGGCCTAAGCCCTCGCTATCTCGTGAAGAAATCAAGAAGCTTACTCTATTACCTGCTAATTGTGATGACATGCTGAGAAAGAGGAAAAGCAACAGAAAGAACATCCGATTTACACTTGATCAAGCGTTTAAGACATACTCATTCATACACGTGCAAACGGTTCGGGATGAGGAATAAGACAAGATGAAATGAAAATTTTCTATTCATATCATAATAAAGGGGGTTCTTACAATCACGGAGAAATAAATAATAACATTATTAAAATGTTTACAAAGGTATGACTTTGGATCCGGGGCACGGATTGAGGAATTCAAAAGTAAGGTCATCCAGAGTTCTTCTGGCCTTTCTAATTATTCTTATGCGCAGCCTCTCGCGCTCCTCTGTGTCGAGATCCTCGGCAAGCCCTCCCGGCCTTCGATAAGCAGCAACTATCGTCGTCTGCTGGAAGATTTGGTGTAGGATGTCAATGAGGCTGTCCCGCCGTTTCTTCGAGATCAGCCCCGTCAGGTACACTGAATGCACCTTGTCCTCGGCATCATCCAGCGCATTGAGTGGCAGGGCCTCGTGAAGACCCGGAAGTGCTCTCCATATTGCTCCCATCATGACTTTCAAAGGAGCCGAACGACGGGGTAGCAGCCAACCACCGCTTGCGTTCAGACGACCCATGACCTCGGCACATTGAGCGTCTGTAAACTCCTGGTTTTGTTGACGATCCTGTGCGCGGATATCGTCATAGGTGATGAACTCGTGCAAACTGTATAGATGCACCGCCATTATGCCTGGAGGAAATACCACAGGAAGATTAACGGTAGAAGAAAAATAATATACATAGAGGGCTAAATTCCTAGAGAGCAAAGCTCTGTTCAGGGATTAAAACCCATGAACAAAAGCTTAATGAACCCCAATGGGGATCTCTTTAGATCAAAAGATCTGTGAGAGCAAAGCTCTTTGACTGAGATTAATTTAAATTAATTTGATTTACATTAATTTTACCTAAAAGTTTCTAACTTTGAAAATGAGCAAAGCTCTGCTAGTGAAACCCCAATGGGGATCTCTTTAGATCAAAAGATCTGTGAGAGCAAAGCTCTTTGACTGAGATTAATTTAAATTAATTTGATTTACATTAATTTTACCTAAAAGTTTCTAACTTTGAAAATGAGCAAAGCTCTGCTAGTGAAACCCCAATGGGGATCTCTTTAGATCAAAAGATCTATGAGAGCAAAGCTCTGCTGGTTAAGATTAATTAAAATTAATTTAATCAAAGAATCAATTTTACCTAAAGTTTTTCTAAAAACTTTGGAAAGGAGAGCAAAACTCTGGAGTTCTTGAAGGCAAGAGCAAAGCTCTGAAGTTTTTTTGAAAATAAAAATTTGAAAGATGATAAGCATCTGTGGGGGACCAAAGGTCCTATTTATAGGCATCAAGTGCCCTTTCAGCTTCCAAGGGATGGCGCGACGGTTCGGAGTCTGGCACCGCTGCGCTCACGTTCGGAGGCCACGTACGTGCAACGGTGGGGGGGCATTTGTTTACCCCAATCAGAGCAAAGCTCTGTTCAAATTCCGAGACGGGAGATAAAGCAACGCTTCATCTTCCCCCAATCAGAGCAAAGCTCTGCTGAAAATTCAAAATTCAAATTATGAAGCAACGTTTCAAATCCCGGGCGCAACGCGCCACGTGTCAGGCGCTGATACGTCAGCGCAGCGCCCGAGAAGGCGCACCCAATCTGAGCAAAGCTCTATTAAAGGAAGCAACGCTTCAGTTGCGCAGGCGCTGCGCTGCGCGGCACGTGTCAGCGCAGATGCGCTAGCGCAAGTTGCGCTGCGCGGCACGTGTCAGCGCAGATGCGCTAGCGCAGTTGCGCTGCGCGATACGTGTCACGCGCTGGAGCATCTGCGCCAAACAGAATTAAAATTTTAAGAAATCTTTTCTGTTCTTGTTAAAACAAGAAGATTTTCTTCTGCAAAGCAGAAGCCCTTGGATCAAAGATCTAACGGTGGGGAAAATTCCCCAAATCACTCAGAGAAAGATCTCTTTAACAAATTTAACTAATTTATGGGCACTATAAAAAGGACCCTAGGCCTCAATTAAAAGGCATCAACATCTTTCTAAAAAAAAGGGAGAGAAGAGAACTCTGAGAAACTCCTCAAGAATAAAAAAGGTAAAAACCTTTAGAAAAAAGAGAAAGTTCTCTTATGAATAGAACATAGATCTAAAAACAAGATCAATGATATTTAATAAAAATAAAATAAAACAAAAATAGTGCTTTGCACTTTTCATGAACCTTTGGTTCTCTGAGATAAGAAAAACAAGAAAAAACTTATTTTTCTTTGATTTAAATTAGATCAAGAAATCAAATAGTGCTTTGCACGTCTGTTCTTGAATCTAAAAGATTCTTGGTGCTTTGCACTTGCAAACTGCGCTGTTGCGCTCTTGGGAGAGCGCCACTTGCGCTATGCACTCTTGAAATAAGAGCTTTGCTCTCTGGAGTTGGCGCAACTCACCAGAGCGCGCCACGTGTCAGCAGCGCAACAGCGCAGCGCACTAGCGCAGCGCACTGCACTGTTGCGCTTGCGCTCACCAGAGCGCGCCACGTGTCAGCAGCGCAACAGCGCAGCGCACTGCACTGTTGCGCTTGCGCTCACCAGAGCATGACACGTGTCTTCACCACAAGCGCTTGCGCTCAGTGAGTGGCGCAAAGCGCCTAACAAATGCAATGCAGGGCCAAGCCTAATTAAAAGACCAAACAGGCCTAATTAAATTGATACTCTGCATCATTTATAAATGGGCAAAGCCCAAACAAAAATAATAAAATGCTATGCAAATGCCTTGCAGAGCCCAAACAAGAAAATAGAAGTAATGCAATGCATTATTTAAGTGTGGGCAAAGCCCTAGCACAGGTCTAATGGACTAAAAATAAATAAAATGTTGAACATTTTCAACTGGACTTAGCCCAATTCTGGCCGTAAGTCGTTAAATTAAATTGAACTGAGCACAAATGCTCTCTCAAATCAATTTATATCCGGTTCGAGGTTACATCTCCGAACTCCTTTGACATCCATCATTGTAATTCCTCAACGACGTCAAAGAGGCGACGGGTCCCAACGACCACACATCAATATGGACTGCGGGGTCCTTAAACTCGTGGACCGAGATGTCCTTAAACTAATATTGGACCGAAACGTCCCTAAACTAATATCGGACCGAAACGTCCCTAAACTAATATTGGACCACCACGTCCTTAAACTGGCGACGGACCACCACGTCCCTAAACTGGAACATGGACCACTACGTCCCTAAACTGGAACAATAGAGCTCCCAAATGCTCTTTTGCCGGATCTAAACGGTCCCGTTTAAGTTGATCTTAGCCCCAAACGCGGCTAACGTATCCTTAAACACTCAAATGAACGATAAAATTCCAAATCAACCTTGGTTCAAGGGTACATCTCCGAACTCCTCTGACACCTGTCGTTGTAATCCTTCAACGACGTCAGAGAGGTGACGAGTCCCAACGGCTATATATTAAATGGATCACCACGTTAAGTTGATCTTAGTCTTAAATCGGACTAACGTATCCTTGACGAACGTTTAAGTTGATCTTAGTCTCAATATGACTAACGTATCCTTAAACTAAAAAACACCAAACCCAAATCTAAGTAAATACGGATTTGGATTAATCCACATCCTACGGGCGACGGCATTTCTCAGTCTCCGTACACAATCCACGGGCAACCACAAACAAAACAAACACACACGACACGAAGTGAAATTCTGGAGAAGGAGAAAGTTGTTACCGCGATGCGGTAGCGTAATTAACTGCAGGGGCTTGCGCCTGCAGGGAAGAGCGTCCCCACAATCAAAAACCCCTCAAGCGAGGGGGAATCTGACGAAGTCTGCTACATCGGCCGCATCCGTCTAAAGCTCTGATACACGGTTCCATAAATCAACTTGGCATCTTCGGAGAGGTGGACGGATAAAACCAAATAGCATCTGCCCCGAATCTCAGCGTCAGGCCATCGCGGTCCTGTGCGCCGTCCTTCGGAGGGGAACAGTTACAGTCAGTCAAAAGATTCTTGTCACATAAATTCTCCATGAAAGACCTGGGTGATGCCACCTACATTCTGAGGATCCGAATCTATCGTGATAGATTAAAGAGGATGTTGGGACTTTCGCAGTCCAGGTACATAGACACCATAGTGAAGAGATTCAGTATGGATGATTCTAAGCGCGGTAACCTACCGGCTTGTCACGGAATCACCCTCTCCAAAGAGATGTCTCCCAAGACTGATTTGGAAAGGGATCGCATGTCGATTATACCCTACGCTTCTGCGGTAGGCTCTATAATGTATGCGATGTTATGTACCAGACCAGATGTGGCATACGCATTAAGCGTTGTAAGCCGGTATCAGGCAAACCCAGGGGAGAAGCACTGGATTGCCGTAAAGAACATTCTCAAGTACCTGAGGAGGACTAAGGAGATGTTCTTGGTGTATGGCGGAAAAGCCCTCCAGATGGAGGCCTTTGCCGACTCAGGCTTCCAGAGTGACAAAGATGACTCCAAGTCCATGTCGGGTTATGTCTTTACTCTCAATGGAGGGGCGGTCTGTTGGAAGAGTTCCAAGCAGGAGACCGTTGCTGACTCAACAATGGAAGCAGAGTACATAGCTGCTTGCGATGCCGCAAAAGAAGCTGTCTGGATGAAGAAGTTCCTCACAGAACTTCAGGTGGTTCCTTCTAGTGTTGGTCCAATACCTCTGTATTGTGACAACAACGGCGCTATAGTTTTAGCGAAGGAACCCAGGTCCCATCAGAAATCCAGACACATCTTAAGGCGGTATCACCTGATCAGGGAGATCGTTGATCGCCGGGAGGTCGAGGTGAAAAGAGTAGAGACAGAGAATAACATTGCTGATCCATTCACAAAGGCCCTTCCTCAGACGCGGTTCGAGAGGCTATTCGAGATGATAGGTCTACGATATGCCAGCTCATGGCCCTAGTGCAAGTGGGAGATTGTTAGTGCATATGCCCTAGGGGCCATTATTGTATCATACTAGACTGTATATTACTTAATGGAAGCTTGGGATATTCACAGTTATATATATAGTCATGCTAAAAATGGTAGTATGCTACTTGGTTTGTGTCTACTTTAATATGTGCATATGTTTCTTGTAACGTATCACTTATACATATTAGTAGAGCCCATAGGATCTTTGCTTGATTACCAGCGTCGTGATGGCAGTCACACTAGTGGGGGCTGGGTAGTCTGTAAGCAACATCCTATACAGGTCCCTGGTCGTTGGATTATTGAGATAGGGCATCGATATTCCGGAGTAGACTAAGTGTGTACGCTTCTCATCCCAGTTGGGGAGATGGTCTGTCCCACAGCCATCAGTACGTCGTACTGGAGATAGTATGCAGGTGCTCGTTAGGTTACGGGTACACCGGACAGGACTCGCAGGGAAACTGATTGGTTGGTATTATACCCATCGTAAGTTAACAGTTCCCAGATGACATGAGTACAGCATAGTCCGCAGACTTGACACTGCTACTTCGCCTCGAGTGTGTCCCACTGTTCTTAGATTGCTACCCTACCACGGCTCAAAGGAGTCGTTCAAACAGGTAGCAGTTAGGTGCAGTCCCGAGCACTTGGAGGCAGTAGTGGTTAGATAGGATTCGTCTCTCCCGGTATTGGGAGATGATATCGCGCTGTGTCAGAGAGCCATTACGCAAAGTCCCTGGCCAGGGAAAGCGAGATATACTGGTAGGTTCCAGTAGCTTCTCAGGGTGTAATGGGCTTCGCTCCGACACGACTTATACAGCTATTAGGGGACTGACGCTTGCCGCCCTCTAGGCTTGATATGCGATAGTCTTAGACGAACAGACCGGAATGTACGAAGATTGTCACATTAGGCTCAGTGGGAGTTCGGATGATTTTCCTCATCGGCCTTCTTATCGACATCTACCTGGGGACCGTTACGTACAGCTAGTGCCGCTTGCGGTCTGTAGTTAAACCCACTGCCAGCGTAGTGTCGAGTCGTTAGAGTCCCACACAGAGAGTTTCCCTGCTCCAGGCGAAACGATATAGAGGTCGTATGGTTTTACGACAAGGGTTCGGACGCGTACGTGTGTTTACGCACGTACGACTTTTCGGACAGTTTTTACTAGCCGGCTTTGGTTTAAGCCAGATTCTAGTATCGGGTTATTGGATTTATACAGTCTAAAGTTTTTCCGTGTTTTCACGGATTGGAGGGGCATTCTCGTAATTTGTCGGGAAGCTTCTAGAAGAGTGGTGACTAAGGGGTTAAGGTGGCATTGCATTAAATGAGATTAGTGACTCATTTGTGTGATTCATCCATGTCATTAATGCATCATAAATGCTTAATGACTCATGGTGATGAATCACTCATAGATATTTATGAAGCATGTTTGTTAATTCAATTATTTCATTTTTGGATAATTAATAATGCTTTATATATATTATGATAAGATCATTATCTCATTTCATTCTCATCTTCACCTTCTCTCTCCTCAAGCTCACTCTCTCTTCAAACCCCAACCCTAGCCTCTCATGTGTTGAGATCAAGGGTTAGCTAGACTAATACATCCATAACCTCACTCTATATCCCCTAGGTAGCTTAGATTAGCACTTTAAGCAACCTAGTTATCTCAAGTTTGAGATTAAGCTTGGCGTAGGAGCTTTCGGGTGGATCGTCTTTGCTTCGAGGAGGCCGTTGATGTGCCGATGTTCCAAGGAGCCTACGAGGAGTGGAGGACCGCGATGAAGACCCGAAGGACTAGTATCGTAAGGTATAACTTCGTATCCAAGTAGTTAAATCTCTAGTTGTTTGTTAGCAATGGTTTAGAAACGATTCATGCGCTCAAGTCCGTGTTACGAAGCTTTGATAATCGTTTTTCATATATTCCGCTTCCCCGCAAGTTCGTGGGGTGCGTGACATGGATTTACAATTAAATTCCACAGAAAAGACAAGCGCAGCCATTGATTCTTTAGGATCAAAGAAACCCTAGCGAAAGGGGTTTATTCTTTAAAATTGGACATCTCTGAAGGACTTAAAAAGATGGGTTCTTTAAAGAGAAAAGTCCTTGATGTGGATTTAAAATCCAAAGAGTTTTTTTATAAGAAAGTTCTTCGGTCGTTCAAAACCATTACCAGAAGAAATAGGTCTTTCTTGAACAGAGTTCAACTTTAAAGATTTTCGAAACAGAGAACTAAGCTCTTAGAAAAGAGAATTAAATTCTCAAAGGGAAAAAGTTAGCAAGGAAGAAGATGAAAGAGTGGAGGCACTTCTGAAAAGACCCCTGCATTTATAAGATATGATGGGAAACGTTTCATCTTCTCTATTCCCTAGACAGATCCAACGGTCACAAAGTTGACAGCGTTACACTTACGTGCAGACACGTGAGAGCAACGCTGTGGGGGCATTTGTTCCCTGATTAAAAATCAGGAATTACCTTAATGAGGTATCACGTGTTCACACGTGACCAAGGGTCACGTGCTGACACGTGATGGTTTTTAGCCCAGTTAAAATACAGAATTAAATTCTGAATGAAGAGGAGCCACGTGCCAACATATGATAGGCTTTAAAAGCCTTCTGAATTAATAAAATTAAATTCTAACTAAGGAAAATCAAAGAACCTAACTGGGAAAGTATTTCTCCAAATCTTTCCAAACAAAAAAAGGATTATGGGGGACCGTTGGATTAGAAATCCAAGGGTGATTAAAAATCACCAATTTATGGAAAGATTTTAGATAAGGAAAGATTTCCCTAAATTTTACCAAAAATAACAAACAGAATATCTTTTGGATTTAAAATCCAATGGTGAATAAAATTCACTGAGTGATCTAAAAGATCACATTAGTTACGAAAAACAAACAAAATCTTTCAATGAAAGATTTACTAAACAAATTGATTCTTTTTCTTCTCCTATAAATAGGAGCCAGGAAGAAAAGAAAGATATAGAATTTTGGGATCTTGAAATTTTCAAAAGGCAAATAGCAGAGAGAAAAGAAAGAAGAATTTAATTCTCAAGAAAGAAAACCGTAGATGAGAAAGGGGAAAATGATTAAAACTTCAAAAAGAGAATTTAATTCTCAATTTAAGAGTTTAACTCTTCTGCAAAAAGAACTTAGTTCTTCTTCTGGTTGAAGATCTGCAGAAGCAAATCTCCCCATAGGTTGAGAATTTAATTCTCATCGGGTTGAGATTCTGCCATGCAGATCCAAAACTTAGAGGGAGAATTAAGTTTAGAGAATTTAATTCTCTCAAATTTACAGGAATTTAATTCCTTCAAGACAAACTAGGGTTTAACCCTATATGAGAATTTAATTCTCCTAAATTTATAGGAATTAATTCCTTCAAGATAGACAAAATTAGGGTTTAACCCTACTTAAGAATTTAATTCTCTCATATTCACAGGAATTTAAATCCTCCTAAATGAAATTAGGGTTTCACCCTACATAAGAATTTAATTCTTTCACATACATAGGAATTTAATTCCTCTAAAAACATAATTAGGGTTTAACCCTACAAGAGAATTTAATTCTTAAAAATAAAGAGACTTGAAAGATCTCCATGCATGTAAAGAACTAAGGTCACGTGGCCCCACATGACCCCTGAAAAGATTCCCCAAAAATAAGAAGAAAAAAGCTTTGAGACAATGCCTCACGCGCTTCCACGTGATCTCCAAAAACAATGAAAATAAAAGCAAAGGCAGATTCTAATTTGGGCGCTCTCACGTGTTACCACGTGACCCCTTAATAAATGCTTCAATAATCAGCGCACAAATCTCCATCACGTGCCAACACGTGATGGCCAGAAAATCAAAAGTGTTTAACACTTATTTGCAGAACAAAGTAAATGGGATCTGGCCCCACCTTTGGGTGCCCTCACGTGTCCCCACGTGACCCATTCCTATTTAGTGTTTAACACTAATTTGAGGGTTTTATTTCCAGTGTTTAACACTGTTGTCCTCTAGTGTTTAATACTAATTTGAGAGTTTTATTCCTAGTGTTTAACACTGTTGTCTTCTAGTGTTTAACACTAATTCGAGAATTCTATTTCTAGTGTTTAACACTAATTTGAGAATTTTATTTTCAGTGTTTAACACTGTTGTTCTCTAGTGTTTAATACTATTTTTAGCCAAATTGGCTAATTCTCCAGAGGCAAAAGCCTCCCCTTCAACTGAATCTCAAAATTGAGTAAAATTCAGAACTATAATGTTTAATACCCAGTCAAAGATAAAAATGTTACCAAAGCCACCAAACTCTTGTTTAAGCATTGCTGAATTATGAGGGGCTGAACTCAAACAAATGTCTAATGGTCCAACAAAGGGCCAATATTTCAAACTTAATTGGATTTAGCCCAAGTTGGCCATAAGTCCTCAATTCACCATCAAACTCTTGTTTAAGCATTGCTGAATGATGAAGGGCTGAACTCAGACAAATGTCTAATGGTCCAACAAAGGGCCAATATTTCAAACTTAATTGGACTTTGCCCAAGTTGGCCATAAGTCCTCAATTCAGACTTAACTGAGCCAATGTGCTCATAATATAATTAATTGATTTTAGTTCCAAATTGGACTACAGATCACTTAATCCACTTTGGTTCGAGGGTACATCTCTTAACTCCTCTGATATTTATCGTTGTAATCCTTCAACTTCTTCAGAGAGGAGACGGGTCCTGACAACCACCCATTTCATGGACCGTGGGGTCCTTAAACCCATGGACTATGATATCCTTAATCTCGACCATAATGTCTTTAAACTAACATTGGATTGTGGGGTCCTTAAACCTATGGACTATGATGTCCTTAACCTCAACCATGATGTCTTTAAACTAACATTGGACTGTGAGGTCCTTAAACTCATGGACTATGATGTCCTTAACCTCGACCGTGATGTCTTTAAACTAACATTGGACTGTGGAGTCCTTAAACCCATGAATTATGATGTCCTTAACCTCGATCGTGATGTTTTTAAACTAACATTAGACTGTGGGTCCTTAAACTCATGGATTTTGATGTCCTTAACCTCGACCGCGATGTCTTTAAACTAACAATGGACCGAGATGTCCTTAAACTAACAATGGACCGTAATGTCTTTAAACTAATCGACCGCAATGTCACTAAACTAAAAAATAGAGCCCAATTGTTCTCTTGTTGGATCTAAACGATCTCGTTAAGTTGATCTTAGTCTAAAATGAGACTAACGTATTCTTAACAAACATTTAAGTTGATCTTAGTCTCAAATAAGGTTAACGTATCCTTAAACCCAACCCCCCAAACCCAAATCTAAGAAAGATACGGATTTGGACTAGTCCACGCCCTACGGGCGACAACATAAATTAGTCTCCGTATACAATCCACGGGCAACCAAACACAAAACAAACACCCCCGACACGAAGTGACCATATGGAGAAGGAGAAATTTGTTACCGTGATGCGGTAGCGTAATTAACTGCAGGGGCTTGCGCCTGCAGGGAAGAGCGTCCCCACAATCAAAAACCCCTCAAACGAGGGGGAATCTGACGAAGTCTGCTATATCGGCCGCATCCGTTTAAACCTTCGATTCATGGTGCCATAAATCAACTTGGTATTTTCGGAAAGGTGGACGGATAGCACCAATTAGCATCTACCCTGAAATTTAGGCTAGACGTTCGCCGCGTCTTTGTCGCGTCTTTCGGCGGGGAACAGTGGCCATATCCCGCACAGTATGATCTGATCGAGTTCCCGAGCGGCTACGTCATTCCTAAGTTTGGAAGATTTGACGGGACAGGAAATGCAAATCAGTATGTCGCCTACTTTAAAGCATCGTGCGGAAACACAGAGGGCAATGATGCACTCCTTCTTCGTCAGTTTGTCAACAGCCTGACCGGTGTCGCTTTCGACTGGTACGCGAGCATACCAAACGGGCCCGTCATTACCTTTGCCCAAATGGAGTTTCTGTTTCGGCAAAGGTTCATGAGTGTCAGTGATAAAATCTCCATTGCTGACCTTGTGAGGACCAAGCCGGGGAAGAATGAAAGCAACACCGACTTTATCGCCCGATAGTGTAATCTCATGGTCAAGTACGAACCGCCGCTGGAGCAGGACCAGTCCGTCAGCCTTCTCATTGGGAACCTCAGCAATTGGATGGTCCAATTCTTGTGCACAGCAGGCCTTAAGACGTTTCAAGAGCTAACCAGGAAAGTCCAAATGCTGGAACGCTCGAAGCAAGAGTCTACCCCGGACTCTCAGAGAGACAAGACTTGGAAAAGCAAGTGGGACGACAACCGTAGAAGCGGGAGTTCCAGCAGTACCAATGTCTTCAATGCGTCCGACAATGAAGAAAAGCGAAGGGCGGGGGAATCTAAAACTAACCGATCTCGAAAGCCTGTGCTAGGAAGAGAAGAGCCTTCCCTAGAAGAGAAAGAGAATAAGGTTTACTCTTTCAGGAGGGACAAGGTCCGAAACATATTAAAAGATGTCTTGAACAACAGTCTACAATTGCCAGAGTCGAAAATACCTCAAGAAGCAAAAATGACTGACAATCCCCTGTATTGCCCGTACTACCGAGTAGTGAGTCATGCGATCGAGGATTGATATATCTTCAAAGACTGGGTTGAGAAGCAGTACAAGACTGGAGAGATCGAGCTGTCCAAAAGTGTGTTGGTGAACAATCAAGTTGCAACCACCAACTTTATACAGACAGAAGCTGAAGCCTTTTGGGAGCAGACAGCCGAACCCGCTGCCCTGAGAAATGAAACGGACTCACCTCAGCCTCCGTGGAGTACGCACATATCTAATAAGACGAAGAAGATGATAAAGCTACTTCGGAAAAAGCCCAGGACGGAATGGGAAGGGCAGAAGAATCCTACCATGCCAGCTGCTAATGCGGCTCCATCAGGCTCAAAAAGCTCAGGAAGAAGAAAAGTGCAGCTCGACGCGAAAAAGAGTCTACAGGGAGGTCGACCATTCAAAAATATATTGATTCCCTCGAAGACTATGAACAGAAAGAAAGAACTCTATTTCGATTGAAAGAATTCTTCCCTGTAGAAGTGGCTGAGATTCTGGAGGAGTTAGAAGAAGACTCCAATGAAGATATCCCTATAGTAACCTGCTACGCCATCCACCTGGGCAGCGACTCTGAGGAGGAGCTCTGTTTCCCCAAAGAGGACGAAGAGCTCGCTACAAAGGCCAACCAAATCTGGCTTAGAAGCGGCAGGGCTCTACCGCCAAATCAGGGAAACACCCTAAAAGGAAAGGAAAAGCAGGTGGCTAATGAGGAAGATGGCAAAGAACCGGCTAATGAAAACTCAAGTCCTTCCTCAGTGGACTACAATGTCTTGGCTCATCTCCGAAAGCTCCCGTCTCTCCTGAGCATCTACGATGCTTTGGTCCTATCTAAGGAGCTTAGAGATGTTCTCATTCATGCTCTACAAAACCCCGAGCGGTATCAAGCTCGCTTTGCGGAAATTAATATGAAAGAAGCCTAGTACGCTCTGCATGCCGCCGCAGTCACGTTTAAGGACGAAGACTTGCTACTGGGAACGGCTGAGCATAATCGGCCGCTTTACGTGACAGGGTACAACGATGGAGATCGGATTAATCGCATATTGATTGATCTGGGGTCCTCAGTGAACATCATGAACTTGCGAACTCTGAAGAGTTTGTCAATGGACATCCGACACCTGTCAAGGGAAAAGATTGTCATTCAAGGCTTCAACCAAAATTGCCAGCAAGTTCTGGGGTCCATAGCTCTGGCAATCAAATTTGGGGATCTGCAAACTGAAACTAAAATATACGTGATCGATGCCGACACGTCTTATAAAATTCTCTTGGGAGGGCCGTGGCTCCACGATTACGGCATCATTCCATCAACTCTCTATCAATGCATGGAGTATATTAAAAATGGCGAAGAAAGACGCATTGACGGAGACATCCAGCCGTTCGGTGTGCATGAAGTCCGATATGAAGATTCTCGGTACTTCATGAACCACCAAAATGCTAAGCCGCAACTGACTGAGGATAGAGCGGCCCCAAGACTCAAAAGAAAATCTGAGCCGGCCGTCACTTTCAAAAGCAAAAACGCCCAAGTACGCCCGCGTTTTGGTAGCGACACTGATAAGTCCGACGCTGGAAGTCTGTCCTTCTGTAAAACTCGCCCTCGTTTCGGTAGCGATACGGAAGAATCCGATACCGAAGGCCCATGTAGCAGCAAAGTCCGCCCTCATCTTGGCAGCGACACTGAAAGATCGGAGGAAGAGGACCTGCCGTGCAACAGCTGTGCAGATTGGACCCCCATGCAGTAAGCAAAACTACGAGAGACCTTCAAAATTGCAGAAGGGCCCCTAGCTGTCACAAGGGTGCCGGAGCAGATGTGCAAAGAGCTCGATGCATTGTCGGTCTCCACCGTGGACTAGCTGAAAACTTTCTACGTTCTCGAAAGGAAAAGTGGATAGAAAGGCATCCTGTTTTATGGGTCAAATCCTGTTGTGCACCCGGACGATTTGTCTATCACATGCCTTCCATACGAGAGAGGCATAAGGGTCGTCCTCAATCTCAGATATTATGCGCCTGAGATGCGGGAATACTTCAAAAGATGCGGATGCCGCTTATATCAAACGGAGTCCGAAGCAAAGTTTTATGAAGGGCTATGGCATCTGCCTCTGGTCCGAGAACTCATCGATGGACAAATTCCAGATAGACGGGGCATAGGTTTCGTCCAGCCTGATTCTAAGGCATGCTACATGACCCATATTGGGGAAGCCAGCGAAGAGTCTAATGATGAAGACGAGCTAGCCGAGCCAGAAGAAGCTCCTCAAGAGCTCGAAGATGGCGGACAACCAACCTTCGATGAGCTAACTGAGATCGATTTGGGAACGCTTAATAATCCAAGGCCGACCTACATCGGCTCACTCTTGTCAGAGGAAATGAAAGAGCGGATAATCGTCCTGTTGCATGAGTTCGTCGACTGCTTCGCTTGGACGTACAAGGAAATGCCTGGCCTTTCCCCTGAAGTGGCCGTGCATAAGCTGGCTATATCTCCTGATGCTAAGCCAGTCAAACAAGCTCCTCGAAGAATGAGAAAGGAACTGGAAGAAAAGGTCATCGAGGAGACCAAGAAACTCATCGATGCCGGCTTCATCAGGGAAGAGAAATATGCGGACTGGATCGCATGCATAGTCCCAGTGAAGAAGAAAAATGGGCAGATCCGAGTTTGTGTCGATTTCAGGGACCTCAACAAGGCATGTCCTAAAGACGACTTCCCGCTACCGGTCATGGAAATGATGGTCGATGACACCTCAAATTACGAGCTGTTCACCTTTATGGATGGCTCGTCTGGATATAATTAGATCAAGATGTCGCCTGAGGATGAGAAACACACAGCATTTCGAACCCCAATCGGAATATACTGCTACAAGGTGATGCCGTTCGGACTGAAGAACGCAGGTGCTACATACCAGAGGGCGATGACCAATATCTTTAATGACCTAATTCATAAAGTCGTCGAATGTTATGTTGATGATCTGGTAGTCAAGACTAAAGCCAAGGCCGATCACATCCAAGATCTTAGGACCGTTCTCACCAGACTGAGGGAGTACGATCTGAAAATGAATCCTCTGAAGTGCACTTTTGGCGTGTCATTGGGAAAATTCCTGGGCTTCATAGTCCGATATTGAGGGATTGAAGTTGACCCATCCAAGATAAAGTCCATCATGGAGATGCCCCCTCCGAAGAGTCTGACGCAGCTAAAATCTTTTCAAGGCAAGCTTACTTATATACGAAGGTTTATCTCAAATTTATCGGGGAGATGTAGGCCCTTCTCGAAGCTCATGAAGAAAGGAGCTCCTTTTGTTTGGGATGCCGAATGTTAAGAAGCGTTCGAAAGCATCAAACGGTACTTGTTGAACCCTTCAGTGCTGGCTGCTCCCATTCCAAATAAACCGTTGATTCTCTACACTGTCATGCTAGATGAGTCACTCGGTGTGCTCCTTGCCCAGAACAACGAGGAGGGAAAAGAGAACGCCCTCTACTACCTCATTCGAACTTTAATCGGGGCGGAACACAACTATTCCCCGATCGAAAAGCAATGCCTGGCTCTGATATTCGCTGTGAAGAAGTTGAGGCACTATCTGCTCGCTCATCGGGTTATGTTGATCTCTAGGGTCGACCCGCTCAAACACTTAATGACCAAAGCAAGCCTAGCCGGTAGGATGTCGAGATGGGCTGTCATGCTACTTGAGTTTGACATAGTTTATACTCCTCAGAAAGCAGTAAAAGGGCAAGCTCTTACGGAATTTCTCGCTGCTCATCCCATACCGGAAGGGTCACCGCTCAATTGCGAGTTACTCGATGAACAAATATTGCACCTCGAGGATAGCGAGCCATGTTGGGAGCTCTACTTCGATGGGGCCTCATCAATAAGGACCTCCAGCAAATCAAGCGTCCCGAAGATAAAAGCAGGGATAGGATTGGTGTTCATCACGCCGTTGATGGGAACCCTACGGCGTTCTTTTGCTCTCACCGAGCCTCGAACAAACAATGAAGCCGAGTATGAAGCTCTGATAGCTGGTCTGGAGCTCGCCATAGAAATGGAAATCCTTCGGCTACGGGTTTATGGTGATTCCCAGTTTGTCGTCAACCAAGTAAGCGGCGACTATAAGATATATAAACCCGAATTAGCACGGTACAGAAGCCGAGCGGTGGAACTCATGAAACGGTTCACTCACATTGAACTAATGAGCGTCCCTAGAGCGTTGAACGGAAAAGCCGACATACTCGCTCGCTTAGCTAAAGAGCTAGCTGATCCTGACATAGACGAAATTTTAATCACAATCAGAAGCCGGCAAATTCTGCCTCCAGCCTCTTTGCGTGAAGAAGAAAGTGCGGAACAGAAGAGCAGTTCTGACAAAGAAGCTTCGATCGTTCAAGACGAGCCCGATTGGAGAGAACCCTTCATAGAGTACTTCCGATACGACAAGCTACCTGAGGAAAATCTGCGAGGGTGCAGCTGAAGAAGAGAGCTCTCCGGTACGTGTTTGTAAATGACACGCTATACCGCAGGTCATATGACCAACTCTGGCTTAGGTGTCTGTCATTAGCCGAAGCCAAAAAGGTCGTGAAAGAAGTTCACTCGGACGTTTGCGGTGCTCACCAATCTGTCCCTAAGATGCGACTTCAAATTAAACGGCTTGGGTATTACTGGCCCACCATGATACGGGATTGTGAAGGGGATGCAAAGAAATGTCATATATGCCAAATTCACGGTGATTTCATTCACAAGCATCCCAATCCGTTGCATCCTAGTTGGCCCAATTGATCCTCCGTCATCCAAAGGCCCCCGGTTCATATTGGTTGCAATTGACTATTTCTCCAAATGGGCTGAACCTGTCCCGCTAAAAGAAGTCAAGACAGAAGATATTTTGATGTTCTTCCAGCGTAATATTCTATACCGCTTCGGTACACCAAGAAGGATCATATCTGACAACGAGCCTTCTTTCAAGAGCTTCAAAGTTGCAAGGTTCGCTACTCAACATAAGATAGACTGGAGATATTCCTCCATCTATAATCCAAGAGCCAACGGGCTAGCCGAAGCCTTTAATAAGACTCTATATAAGCTCCTGAGGAAAAATGTTTCAGCCAACAAGAGAGACTGGAATATCAAACTTCACGAGGCTTTGTGGGCATATCGTACCACGCACCATACTCCAACTCAGTCGACTCCGTACTCATTGCTCTTCGGAGTGGAGGCGGTCCTCCCCCTCGAAGTCGAAGTTCCAAGCTTGTGAATGACCGTTCAGCACCAGTTGACGGAGGAGGAAAACGTTCTCCTTCGGCTTGAAGAGCTCGACGCCCTCGAAGAAAAGAGGCTTGCAGTATAGCAGAATCTGGAGCTGTATCGAGCCCAAATGTCACGGGCCTATGACAAGATGACTCGTCTCCGCGCTTTCAAGAAAGGCGAATTGGTGTTGGTCCTCAAAAGATCGATTATCCCAAATCGACATTCTAAGGGAAAATTCGAGCCAAACTGAGAAGGACCATACGTCATTGAGAAAGTGTTCGACGGAGGATCCTACCAACTAATAAGTACCGAGGAAGAAAGGCCCATGCCACCCATCAATGGCCGATATCTCAAGAAATACTACTTGTGAATGCTCTAAGTCGCAGACGAATTGAGCACACCGGCCCTACGGTCTGGATCATACATCCTGCAAAACCGTATACAATCCATGGGCGTAAACGACCCCTGTCTCTCCCAAGTCCTACCGGTGAGATTACTTTTAAAGTCCTACCAGCGCAAAAAAAAAGGTATGTCCACAAGCAAAACGGGCATGGATGAAAACCCGAAAGGGCTCCGTGAGTAAAAACAGCAGGGCTGCCGGCGAGTTTGTGAAAACCCGAAAGGGCGCAAACTCATGAAAAGAGATAAAACACACTCACAAAGTCCTCTCGACCTTGTGAGGAGAAAATCCCTGCGTGAGATCCTTACGACTCACAAAGGGGCAACACACTTAGGAATCCTCACGATTCCTACGGAGAATATACACCTGCGAGATTCTCTCGACTCGTAGGGAGAAAGTGCTTTTATGGGACCCTTACGGCTCATAAAATTGAAAAGCCTTAGGTGATAGGGACCCATACCTGTCTCCTAAGCCATCGTTCCCTAACGGGCAACGGCAAATGATGAGTCGCTTCTGGCATTTCGCTTCAGTGTTAGCGGTGCTGATGCCGACCAAAAACCCAAATCCCAAGTCCTCCCGGGGCAAATGATGAGTTGCTCCTAGCATTATTCCAGTGCAGCAATGCTGATGCCAAACAAGATCTAAATTCCAAGTCCCCAAACGGCGAATGACGAGTCGCTCCTGGTACCATATTCCAGTGCAGCGATGCAGATGCCAACCAAAATCCAATTTCTCAAAATTCTCCAGGCCCTATGGTTAGTCCCCAAATTGACTACCGTATACAATCCACAGGCTCAAATAATTCTCATCAGACCCATGCCCCACTGCGATCACTAGTTACACGGCTGGTCTCCGCCCTTGGACTTATGCCCCATTTAGGAAGACCTATTCATGTGTCCTCACGATACATGAGGAGAACAAACTTACGAGATCCTCACGACTCGTAAGAAAACACCTTCGTGGGATCCTTATGACTCATAAAGGAAAAACACACTTAGGAGTCCTCACGACTCCTAAGGAGAAAGTACACCTACGGGATCCTTTTGACTCGTAGGGAGAAAATGCTTTTATGGGACCCTTACGGCTCATAAAATTGAAAAGCCTTAGGTGATAGGGACCTAAACCTGTCTCCTAAGCCATCGCTCCCCAACAGGAAAAAGGCAAATGATGAATTGCTCCTAGCACATGTGCTTCAGTGTTAGCAACGCTGATGCCTACTGTTTACCCCAATCAGAGCAAAGCTCTGTTCAAATTCCAAGGCGGGAGATGAAGCAACGCTTCTGTTTCCCCAATCAGAGCAAGGCTCTGTTTTTAAATAAAATTCAAATTTTAATAAAGAAGCAACGCTTCAGCTGACTTGTGCTCTGCGCTGCGCGACACGTGGCAGCGCAGTTGCGCTGCGCTCTGCGCTGCGCGACACGTGTCAAGCGCTGGTGCATCTGTACCAAACAGAATTAAAATTCCAGTAAGATCTTTCCGTTCTTGTTAAAATAAGAAGATTGTCTTCTGTAAAACAGAAACCCTTGGATCAAAGATCCAACAGTGGGGAAAATTCCCCAAATCACTCAGAGAAGGATCTCTTTAACAAATTTAACAAATTAATGGGCACTATATAAAGGCCCCTCGACCCCAATTCAATGATAAACATCAAGATCAAAAACAACAACACAGAGAATAGAGAGAGCTCTGAAAATTGTGAAAAGAACTCAAGAAGAGATAAAAGGTAAAAACCTTTATAAAAAAAGGAAGAATTTCTTCTGAAAAGATCATTGATCTAAGAACAAGATCATTGATCTTCAATCAATAAAAAATAATAACAGTGCCTTGCACTTTTTTATGAACCATTGGTTCTGGAATCTTAAAGATTCTTTTCTTGAATCCAAAATTGGATCAAGTTATTGAACAGTGCCCTGCACTTGCAAAAATCTGCACTGTTGCGCTCCTGGGTTGGCGCAAGCCACCAGAGAGCGCCACGTGTCAGCTCCAAGACCACTTGCGCTGTGCGCTTTTAAGATAGAGCATTGCTCTCAGAAGTTGGCGCAACTTACCAGAGCGCGCCACGAGTCAACAGCGCAACAGCGCAGCGCACTGGCGCAGCGCACTGCGCTGTTACGCTTGCGCTCACCCGAGCATGACACGTGTCATCTCCATATATGCTTGCGCTCTATAATTGGCGCAAAGCGCCTGACAGGCCACATGGCCACTGTCAGTTTGATTAATGCACTGCATTATTTACAGAAGGGCCAAGCCCAATTAAGAAAGGCTTAACAGGCCTAATTAAATGCAATGCATTATTTTAAAGAAGGGCAGAGCCCAAACAGATGCTCTGCATCATTTATAAAGGGCATAGCCCAAATCAAAAAGTCCTAGCAGGCCAGAATAAAATGCAGTGCATTATTAAACAGGGGCAAAACCCTAGCACAGGCCTAATAGGCCGGAAATAAAAAACGTTGAATATTCTCAACTGGACTTAGCCCAATCATGGCCGTAAGTCCTCAAATTAAATTGACTGAGAAAGACTGCTCTCATAAATCAATTTACATCCGGTTCAAGGGTACATCTCTGAACTCCTCTGATATCTATCGTTGTAATTCTTCAACAACGTCAGAGAGATGATGGGTCCCGACAACCACACATCTATACGGACTGCGGGGTCCTTAAACTCGTGGACCGAAACGTCCTTAAACTAATATTCGTCCCAAAATGGGAACGTTGGACCGAAATGTCCTTAAACTAATGTTCGTCCCCAAATGGGAATGATGGACCACCATGTCCCTAAACTGGAACATGGACCACTATGTCCCTAAACTGGAACAATAGAGCCAATTGCTCTCTTATCGGATCCAAACGATCCCGTTAAGTCGATCTTAGTCTGGAGATTAGACTAACGTATCCTTAACGAACGTTTAAGTTGATCTTAGCCTCAATATGGCTAACGTATCCTTAAACTAAAACACCAAACCCAAATTTAAGTAAATACGGATTTGGACTAATCCACGTCCTACGGGCGACGACATAACTTAGTCTCCGTATACAATCCACGGGCATCCACAAACAAACAAACACACACGACACGAAGTGAAATTTCTGGAGAAGGAGAAAGTTGTTACCGCGATGCGGTAACGTAATTAACTGCAGGGGCTTGCGCGTGCAGGGAAGAGCGTCCCCACAATCAAAAACCCTTCAAACGAGGGGGAATCTGACGAAGTCTGCTACATCGGCCGCATCCGTCTAAACCTCCGATACACGGTGCCATAAATCAACTTGGCATCTTCTGAGAGGTAGACAGATAAAACCAATTAGGATCTGCCCTAAATCACAGGCAAGACGTCTCCACATCTACGCCGTCTTTCGGAGGGGAACAGATTCTGACACGCCCGGTGGGACCTTTTTCTCTTTCCACTCCACACTTCGTGTGTCGTCTTCGCGAACGAATCGCGGTTTGTTAATGGTTGCCTTTGGATTTTAAGTTACTAAGATTTGGTCTTTTGCCTGGCGCAGAAATCAAGCATCAATGGCCTCCAACTGCTCGAGCTGTTCAAACTGCCAGTGCGACCGACGCTCCACCTTACCTGGAGGTGTAGCTTATGGACCTCACGCGGCCTCCATCCTTGCCATGCCGGTAGAACAGGTGACCCAGGCCACCACCGGCCTGTTTTTCGGAACCATGATCCCGCCTGCAAGCTTCACCATGCCAGTGCCCGCACCAGAAGTGAACAAGAAGTCGGTCTTCGATCGGCTCACTACTACAACGGCCCCTTTCAACGGGTTGTCCAATATCAAACTGGCAGCCTCTGTCTTTGCCAGGCTGAGCCAGAACCCTGATGGGCCCGCCAAGAAGCCCATGAACCCTGAAATGGCCGTCCCGAGGAAGAGAGCCACCCCTACTCCTGAAGTCGTCAAGGCGGCTTCTCCTGTTAAAGAGTCAGTCTTTTCAAGGCTGACTATTCTGGCTCCTGCTCCTACTCGAGGATCTGCCTTTGACAGATTGAACATCGCCACTCAAAGGACAACATCAGTCTTTAAGATGCTGACACCAGCAGCACCTCATTCGGACAAGGGGCAAGATGAAGCTGTCCCTATCGCCGAGCCAGTCCCAACGGCTCGTCATGCTCGACGTCGCCACTGGCGCCGAGTAAGGAAGGCTGGGGGCAACTCCCCCTCAGGGCTAACTCCACCTGCTCCAGTTATGGAAGTTAATGCTGTTGTTCTAACTGGGAACAGCTTTGAACCACTTAGGAGGGTACGTAAGAACTCTCCAACTGCTACGCTAAAAAGATCTCCTCCACCTGCGAAGAGGGTTCCGGAAACGAAGCTGGAGCAGCCCCCTCAGTGGCTATCCTCCAAAATTTATAAAGTTTGGCGAAGGGTTCAAGACTCCGTAATTGACCAAGGTCACTCTCGTCAGCAGAAAAGGGCGAAAGTGCAGGAAGAAAAGGACCGTCCAATCAAACAGCAAAGGGCGACAGTCACCAGGATGCCCGCTGCAACGGCCCCCTCAACTTCAACGGCCCACAAGAGAAGGAGGCCGGAGAAAATTCCCACGCTTGCAGCAAATGTCAAAGACGGTGAGCCTAAACGCTCTAAGCTCGGGGGCATCGTGGTCCATACTGTATACATGGCATCGGGGAAGGAGGACAGCCGTGCATCTACAGGTCATAGATCGCTTACACGGTCAGTGACCAAAGCTCAGGAGCAACAGCAAAAGCTCCAGGAAATGATGAACCCGATGGCTGCACTCACTGGGCCAAAAAAAAGCCCCGAAGCGTCCTCGGATGAACGCCAGGAGCAAGAAACTGACGCTGAATTCCTTCGTCGGATATTGGAGAAGAAGGATAAAGAGGCTGCTGAACAAGCAGCCAACGTAAAGCGAATGGCCCTCCTGTTCCAGGACATAGTGGGAATAATGATCCAACAAGATTCTCCTGCTGAAGATCTTCCAATCGTCCTTGAAGACGATAGGGGAGAAACGTCAAATCCTCCACCGGCTCTGTCAACAGCCAAGGAGGAGACAATCTCCAAAGCTGACTTGGACAAATATATAGCTTAGCAGATCCGGGTCCATCAGGCGACTGAGGCAGCCGGCCAAGTTGTCAAGACGGGACGGCCGTATCCAAGCTGGTACGATCAGATTAAGTACCCGCCGGGCTATATAATACCGAAATTCCATGTCTATAAGGGGACGGGCAATCCCCACCAGCATGTTGCCCAGTTCAGAGCGCTTTGCAGCAACACCGGCGGTGATGATAAGTTGTTACTTCGCCAGTTCGTTGGTAGCTTATCGGATACAGCATTCGAGTGGTACTCCGAGCTCCCAAACAACTCTATCAATACCTTCGCGGAGATGGAGCTGCTGTTTACCCAGCGTTTCGCAAGCGCCAGCGAACGCACCCCGATAACGGTATTGATTAATACCAGGGTGAAGCCGGGCGAGACATAGGTCCAATATGCTATACGGTGGCGGAACTTGTGGTCAAAATGCGAGCAACACATTGAAGAGGCTCCGGCAGTAGGGATGTTTGTGGGAACTCTTGATCCGCAGACGATCATATCCCAATTCATGATGTTCTTCAAGCCGACTACCTTCCAGGCCGTGATCGACAAGCTAGCTCAGATGGATCAGATGGGCTATAGACCTCCCCCTCCAAAGCTGGACTCTCGAAATGAGAAAGGGAAGGGAAAAGCCATTGTTGTCACTAATGCTCAACAACAGCCGGGCAACTTGAAACCGGCTGTCCGTCAAAATAATATGCGTCCACACCTATCCCTCGAGGAGAGGCTGGGACGTCCTTACTCGTTTCCCCGAGATAAAACGAGAAGATTGTTCGAGCTGGCCTTGCACAACCGACTCATAAATCTGCCGGATCCCAGACGTCCGTCGCAGCCAGACGACATCAATGATCCCAATTACTATCCTTATCATCGAGTACTGGGTCATCCGATCGAGGACTGCTACGTCTTCAAAAATTGGATTGAGGACCAGTACCAACAGGGCAAGTTCGCGTTGTCTGAAAGATGGAAGGTGAACCCGCCACAACCTCATACCTCTAAAAAGGTGAATACGCCGGGGGCAACATGCTCTCTCGTTGAAGAAGCTCCATGGGAGGTCGTACTATCAGCTAAAACAAAGAGGATGCTGAACGATCTTCAAACATGCCCAGCGATCAAGTGGAAGAACCCGTTGGAATCTCAGATCATTGAAGGGATGTTGAAGCCGCATCCAACTCCAAAGACCGATGGTGGTGGCCCAAGCACTCACAACCAGCCGTCAAAATCTTCAAAGAAGAAGAAGAAGAAATCCAAGAAGCTCGTGAAGCCTGGCGACAAGCGCACGGACTTACAAAAACAAATTGACGCGCTGGAGGAATACAACCAGAAAGTACGGACTCCCATTACACTCCAAGAGTTCCTCAACCACGTTTTTCAAGAGGAAGATGAGGGAGACAGCTCGTCGGATGAATCTGAAGAATACGTGGCGAGCTGTCATATGATTTCCCATTCGTTTACAGACAATGAGGAAACTCCTTGCACTGAAAATCTGGGGGCAGATCCTAAACTGGAAATTCTGGGGCCATCGGATGAAACAATTGACGCGTTCCTCAATGAAGCTCTTTTGAAAAGTAAAGCTGATCGGGAACGCGAGACGGTCATATTTGAAAGGGCCAAACGCCGGCGACTAGATGAAATAGTTGAAGCACTCCCGCCGTATCAAAGTACGTCCATCGCAGATAAAAGCAAATTCAAGATGAGGAAAAGGTTTGCTAAGGCCATATCCATGGGCATGAAGCTACCATCCTCTGAAGGAAGCATTACTGGTGAAGCGGAAATGCACCCTTCCTACTGCTTGTATCATCGGAAGATTTCGCACTCCACCGAAGAGTGCAGAGCTTTCGATAAATGGTGGCAGGGATATGTTGCTCACCGACAACATTTTAAGCGGGATAAGCGCAAAACCCGTCGAGAGCAGAAAGGTACGACCGAGGAGCTTAACAGAACTACCGGCAATTGTCGCATGGTTAACGCCGGGGGATCACAAGTGCTCACATTCGGGAGCGATTCTGATGAGGAGCTGGCTCTTAGCCCCCTCTTTAAAGAGTCCACCTCGGGAAAAGAAGAAGAGCAGAAGGTCTGTGAAAATATCCGGCTGCGTAATCGGACGCTACCTGAAAAGAATCTCGGACCCTCAAACAAAAAAGATAAAGGGAAAGAAAAGGCCTATGAGGATATCGCCCTAGATGACCAAGTCATGGAAGAGCTAACTGCCAAGGACCCGCCGAAGAAAAGTAGGATGGATTACAACGTTCTAGAGCATCTGAGGAAGCTACCCTCGCAGCTCAGCATTTTTGACGCCCTTTTACTATCAAAAGAGGCAAGGGATTCATTAATCAAGGCACTACAGGAGCCGAAATAATTCCAAGCTTTTCTCGCCGAAGAAAAGATGAAGGACGAGCTGGAGGAAGTACACACAGCCGATGTCACTTTTGGCGATGAAGACCTTCTCCTTGGGACGTGCGAACACAATCGCCCCCTCTATGTCTCAGGATACTGCCATAATATAAAGATAGGCAAAATCTTGGTTGACAATGGATCTTCCGTTAATCTCCTCAATGTGCGGGTGTTAAAGGAAATCTGCATGAGCGTCCAGCACCTTGCTCGGGATAAGATCACCATCTCCGGATTCGACTCCCAATCATCGAGAACTCTTGGGTCCGTGATACTGACGCTACGCTTTGGGCTGCTCGTCACAGATATTAAATTCCACGTCATAGACGCCAAGACATGCTACAATGCTCTGCTTGGCCGACCATGGTTACATGAGTACAAGATCATCCCTTCTACACAGCATCAGTGTATGAAATATTTTAGGGATGGTCTCGAGTATACCGTGATGGGAGAACTGAACCCATTTTCCGTGAACGAAGTCCGCAAATATGAAGATGCCAAATACTTCTTGCCGGATTTCGAAGACACGGAGAGATGTCACAAGCCGGAGAACAAAGCTAACGCCACCATCCCTGTCTTCGGGAGTGATACCGAGGAGAAAGAGGAGATAGTTTATTCGGGTCCGTCCCAATACAACAAGCCAGGACCATCCGCTCCTACGTTGATCTTTGGCAGTGACTCGGAAGATGAGGTCCATGCTGTATTCTCTGCTCGGCCTTCAATACAAACGTCCACTGACGAAGAACAAAGTCTGCAAGTCGCCATGGTGCCGCTTAAACATTATAAAGAACTGGATGCGCTCGATACCTACAGTGTAGAGGAGCTGCGGACGTTCTATGTCCCTCCTAAGCGAGAGGGCGAAAAGGCAATTCTATTCTACCGCTCTGAAGAGACCAAAGTGGAGAAAGAAATCTGGCATGGTGCGGATCCTACGCTTGACAGGCTTCAGCCCATCCGTCTACCTAGGTATTATACAGAAGGCTTAAAGAGGCTGTTGAAACGCCAGGGGATACCCTTTAAACAGACCGCTCGAAAAGACAAATTCTATGACAGGGTCTGGAACGTCCCTGGAACTCAGCATAAGTTGCCTAGTGGGAGGATGGAAACAATCGGGCTTGGATACATTCGGTCCAAGAAACGAGAGCTACTCCGTGATTGCTACGTCGTGCATGACTTCAATGAAGAAGCGGATGCCCAATGGGAGGACGCTAACCCTGAACCAGTAAAAGTTCCTGATGCAAAGGTGACCAGTCCGTCGTTCGAAGAACAAATGGACAAGCTTATAAGGGAAGCTGGTCAAAAAGTCCGATACGAACACAACCGCGAAATGGCCATCTATGAGAAAGCCAAGACGCAACGCCTCCTCCAACAGACCGTGAAAGATGAAAATGCCACTTTCTGTCAACCTGTCATAAAAAAGGCTCGACGCAGAGGTAGAAACAAGTCGAAAAGCGAAAAAGGCGCTCGACAGCAACAAAGCGGGACTAAGAAGCCATGCAGTCGGGAATCGAACGGTCCGGATCTGTCCCTTGTGAAGAAGATGAGTCGAGTATACTCTTTTCCTCGGGACAAGATGAAGAAGATACTTGACCGAGCTATAAAATACCAGATGCTTACATTGCCGGAGTCTAAACACCCCGAACAAGCAGGCGAAGTCTCTCACCCGAACTATTGCTCTTATCATCGAGTAATAGGCCATCCTGTCGAAGATTGCTTCACCTTCAAGAATTGGGTCGAAGATCAGTATCAGCTCGGCAAGTTCTCTCTGTCTGACAACTGGAGGGTAACGCCGCCACAGAAGCACGAACCCAAAGTCATGAGAGCAGAACCAGATTCACATCGGTCTTCGAAGCGAGCTCGTACTTGCCACATGATAACAATATCAAAAGAAGACCCGAGAATATGGATGACCTTCCCTGGTGCTTAGAAAACAGCAACAACAAGGTGATCTCAGAATTTCCACCAGCGCTGAAAGAGCTGGAAGATGGAATACATACTACTGCAGATAACCTCAAGAAAATTGAGTTGGGGACGGTGAACGACCCGCGACCGACATTCGTTAGCGAGCTGCTATCTGAAGAAAGGGTGGCCACGTTAAAAGACGTGCTTATGCAGCATAGAGATTGCTTCGCATGGAACTACTCAGAAATGCCAGGACTAGATCCAGAAATTGCTGTTCACAAACTGGCAATATCTCCGGACGTCAAGCCGGTCAAACAAGCGCCAAGAAGAATACGGCTCGAGCTTGAGATAAGTATCAATGCCGAGGTCAAGAAGCTGATCAACTCTGGGTTTATCCAGGAAGTTCAGTATCCCGACTGGATCGCCAACATCATCCCGGTGATGAAGAAAAATGGGACAGTGCGCATATGCGTGGACTTCCGGGATCTCAATAAAGCATGCCCGAAGGATGATTTCCCAGTACCAGTCACCAAATTGATGATAGATAACACGTCCACTCACGAGGTTTTCTCCTTCATGGATGGCTCATCAGGATATAATCAGATAAAGATGCATCCTGAAGACCAGAAGCACACCGCTTCCCGGACCCCTCTGGGGATATTCTGTTACAAGGTGATGTCCTTCGGTCTAAAGAACACCGGTGCTACCTATCAGAGGGGACGAAGATCTTCGATGCCTTATACATGAAATCGTCGAATGCTATATCGACGACCTCGTGGTTAAAAGCAAATTATACGAGGAACATCTCGAGCATCTAAAGACCGTATTTCAACGCCTTCGACAATACAACTTGAAGATGAACCCTCTCAAGTGTGCATTCAGAGTTTCCTCGGGCAAATTCCTGGGATTCATCGTCCGACACCGAGGTATTGAGATAGATCCGTCAAAGATTAAGGCGATCATGGAAATGCCCCCGCCAAGAACTCTGAAACAGCTGCGGTCTCTCAAAGGGAAGCTTGCGTATATACGACGATTTATAGCCAACCTTTCAGGCAAGTGCCGTCCTTACAGCCACCTGATGAAGAAGGGAACCCCGTTCGTCTGGGATCAAAAGTGCCAAAGCGCGCTAGACGAAATCAAGAAGTACTTGCAAAACCCGCCAGTGCTGGCTGCTCCGGTCAAGGGAAAGCCCCTCATTCTTTATACAACCGCCCTCGAAGGCTCTTTAGGCGCATTATGGGCACAAAAGAACGACCAAGGGAAAGAAAGAGCACTCTACTACTTAAGTCGAGTTCTGCTGGAGGCAGAAAGCAATTATTCTCCCATCGAAAAACACTGCCTAACGTTGATCTTCGCGGTAACAAAGCTAAGGCACTATGCGTTGGCGCATGAAGTCCGTCTCATTTCGAAGGTGGATCCCCTTAAGTATTTAATGTCGAAGGTCATATTGACGGGACGACTCGCTAAATGGGCCTTACTCTTGATGGAGTTCTCGATAACTTATCAGCCTCTCAAGGCAGTGAAAGGCCAGGCCATCGCCGACTTCCTCGCTGAGCATCCGATACCTGCTGATTCTCCTCTGAATTGCGATCTGCCAGACGAACATGCGTTTGACGCGATCGACGGAGGTGATACCTAATGGGAGCTTTATTTCGATGGAGCATCCTCCATGAAGAAGCACAAACAAAGTACCCCTATAATCAAATCAGGGGTAGGCCTTATCTTTGTGACTCCACAAGGAGGGATAATGCGCTTTTCCTTCTCCTTGATAGAGCCGAGGACGAATAATGAGGCCAAATATGAAGCTTTGATAGCAAGCCTCGATATTGCCATCGACATGGGAATTAAAAACCTCCTCATATACGGAGACTCCCAACTGGTCGTTAGTCAAGTAAACGACGACTTCCAGACGTGCAAGCCAGAGTTGGTGAAGTACGGCGAAAAGGTGCAACAACTGTTGACCTAAATTCCTTCCTACACTTTGGAAAACATACAGCATGCGGAAAACAGCAAAGCGGATGCGTTGGCCAAGCTCGCTAAAGAAATGGCTGACGAGAACCTCGATGACGTCAGAATCGTGGTACAAAGCCGTCGGGTGCTTGCCCCAGCACAAATATCTCCAGAATCATCCGAAGAAAAGGGAGCGACTGAGCAGATGACCTTGCAAATAAAAGACCGGGAAAAGGCCGAGGATTGGAGAGAAGTCTTTATAGACTACTTCAAATACCGTCGAACGCCCAAAGATGCGTTCTCAAAACATCAGCTTATGAAACGAGCTCTGTCTTTCGCTTTCGTCAATGATACTCTGTACAAGAGGTCGTTTGATTCTCTGTGGTTGAGATGTCTGGGACATGAAGAGGCAAAAAGAGTCGTTCAGGAAGTTCACGACGGACTCTGCGGTTCTCACCAAGCAGGCCCAAAGATGAAATTGAAGATTAAACGGATGGGTTACTACTGGCCCACGATGATTCGGGACTGCCTCGAATATGCGAAACAATACCACTCGTGCCAAATCCATGGGGACTTCATCCACCAACATCCAAATCCACTACATCCAATGGTGGCTAGCTGGCCGTTTGAAATGTGGGGAACTGACATAATCGGCCCTATCGAACCAGTATCGTCCAGGGGACATCGTTTCATCCTGGCGACGACTGATTACTTCTCCAAATGGGCAGAAGTAGTGCCGTTAAGGGAGGTAAAGACGGAGAATATCCTCCATTTCTTCAAGACGCACGTCATATATCGGTTTGGAACTCCGAGACGGATCATTTCCGATAACGGGCCAGCTTACAGAAGCCACAAAATCAGCCGCTTCGCGCAACAACACAATATAGACTGGAGATATTCCTTGGTTTATAATCCGCGAGCTAATGGTCTAGCCGAGGCCTTCAACAAGACCCTGACGAAGATCATGAAAAAGACGGTGTCCCAAAATAAGAAGGACTGGCATAAGAGACTGCAAGAAGCTCTCTGGACGTATCAAACTACGTTCAGGACAGCCACGAACATAACGCCGTACGCGTTGGTATTCGGTACAGAAGCAGTACTCCCCCTCGAGATAGAGCTGCCTTCTCTACGAGTGGCAGTCCACTATGAGCTGACGGACGAAGAAAATGCTCACCTTCGGCTTGAGGAGCTTGATGCCCTTGATGAAACCCGGCTCATAGCGCAACAAAATCTGGAGGCCTATAAAGCAAAGATGACGCGCTCATATGAAAGATTGACCAGGCCGAGGACATTTCGCCAAGGCGAACTCGTGCTACTGGTCAAAAGACCTATGATCCCCAATCGCTCCAAGCGGGGAAAATTCAAGCCGAACTATGAAGGCCCGTACATAATAGACAAGGTCTATCAGGGTGGAGCCTATCTACTCATGGATATGTACGGTGAAAGGCCTTTCAGGCCAATAAACGGTCGCTTCCTGAAGAAATACTGCGCTTGATGAGCCACAGCCTAGGTCAATGATAGATGACGACGACTATGTCCACTCGTTATCTTCCTAAGCTCAAGCTCTGTAAGTAGTAGCCGGCATTCTCCCGACGGACCGAAACGTCCTTAAACTAATGACTGACCGAAACGTCCTTAAACTAACGACGGACCGAAACGTCCTTAAACTAACGACGGACCACTACGTCCTAAAACTAGCTGATGACCGAGACGTCCTTAAACTAATGACGGACCACTACGTCCTAAAACTAGCTGATGACCGAGACGTCTTTAAACTACTACCACAGTATCCTCAGGCTGACGAGATAAATAAAAAAAAGAATAAAAAGAATAAAAAGAAAAAGAAAGAAAGAAACGGTATGTCCATAAGCGAAATGGGTACGGATGAAAACCCGAAAGGGCTCCGTGAGTAAAAACAGCAGGGCTACTGTCGAGTGTTCGTGAAAACCCGAAAGGGCGTGACCTTGTTAAAAAAAAGAATGAAAAGAATAAAAAAAAGGAGACGGTATGTCCATAAGCGAAATGGGCACGGATGAAAACCCGAAAGGGCTCCGTGAGTAAAAACAACAGGACTATCGGCGAGTGTTTGTGAAAACCCGAAAGGGCACAACCTCGTTAAAAGACACTTACAGGGTCCTCTCGACCTTGTAAGGAGAAACCACCCGCGTGGGATCCTTACGACTCACAAGGGAGCAATACACTTAGGAATCCTCACGATTCCTGAGGAGAAAATACACTTGCGAGATCCTCACGACTCGTAAGGAGAACTCTCTTATGGGACTCTCACGGCTCATAAGATTTGAAAGTCTTAAGTTACAGAGACCTGAACCTGTTCTTAAGCAACCCCCACAACCTTCGATATTGCCCTACAAGTGGTTCAATTCTGACCCTTGTATACAATCCACGGGCGCGAATAAACATTTCTCTAACCAAGTCCCATCCGTGACTAGGGATATGTTAACATGATGAACGACCCTTGTAAGTCCTCTCGGCTTACAAGGAGAAAACCCTTTTGTAGGATCCTTACGACTTACAGAGGAACATACACTTAGAAATCCTCACGATTCCTAAGGAGAAAATATACCTACAAGATCCTCACGACTTATAGGGAGAAATACCTTTGTGAGACCCTTACGGCTCATGAAGTCAAAAGCCTTAGTCGACAGGACCATAACCCTGTTCGCTAAGCCACCTTTGTTCGACATCGACAGAGGCAAATGATGATTCGTTCCTGGCAATATCCCAGTTGTAGCGGTGCTGATGCCGAAAACAGTGTCTAATTTCAGGTTTACGGCGAAAAGCCAGTAGGCCGCACATGCATACGAAATAGCCGAAATGATGGGGCAACTTGCAATAAAAAAGCAGCAAGTAAAAACGTATGAACACTAGCCGAAATGATTGGGCGATTCGCAATAAAAAGCAGCGAGTAAAAATAAAATAAACATCCGAAATGATTGGGCACCGTGAAAATAGCCGAAATGATTGGGCAATCGTGACCTTCGTGATATAAAAGCTGAAATGATAGAGCATCGCGGAAAAACAACAATAAAAAAAATGATGATGAAACTTTTGCCCTACAGTTGAGATCACATCGATCTCTGTATACAATCCAAGGGCATAAACAAAGAGGGAACCATACCTTCCCAACAGGCTCTGCCAGAAAGCAAAGCCAAATCTCGACGGTTCACCAACAGCCTAGAGACAACCGCGACATTCGTCTTGATGCAGCAGACGCAGTGCCAGCAAACGAAGAGAAGATCAAATTCCTAGCTTCACGGTTTTGACGGTAACTTATATAAAACCTGAAAGACCACCACAGATCAGTTCAACCCCGAAGAAACCAGTGTCTTCGGCAAAATCCTTCGACTCAGGGAAACCAGTGTCCTTGACGAGAGCCTCCTGATTCGCGTCGGCCCGCAGAGAAACCAGTGTCTCCGCAGGAATACTCCGATTCGTTTCAACCCCGAAGAAACCAGTGTCTTCGGCAAAATACATCGACTCAGGGAAACCAGTGTCCTTGACGAGAACCTCCTGATTCGCGTCGACCCGCAGAGAAACTAGCGTCTTTGCAGGAATACATCGATTCGTTTCAACCCCAGAGAAACCAGTGTCCTTGGTCAAATCCTTCGATTCAGGGAAACTAGCGTCGTGATGAGAGCCTCCCGATTCGCGTCGGCCCGCAGAGAAACCAGTGTCTCCGCAGGAATACTCCGATTCGTTTCAACCCCGAAGAAACCAGTGTCTTCGGCAAAATACTTCGACTAAGGGAAACCAGTGTCCTTGATGAGAACCTCCTGATTCGCGTTGATCCGCAAAGAAACTAGCGTCTTCGCAGGAACACATCGATTCATTTCAACCCCAGGGAAACCAGTGTCCCTGGTCAAATCCTTCGATTCAGGGAAACTAGCGTCCTGATGAGAGCCTCCCGATTCGCGTCGGTCCGCAGAGAAACCAGTGTCTCCGCAGGAATACTTCGATTCGTTTCAACCCCGAAGAAACCAGTGTCTTCGGCAAAATACTTTGACTCATGGAAACCAGTGTCCTTGATGAGAACTTCTTGATTCGCGTCGACCCGCAGAGAAACTAGCGTCTTTGTAGGAATACATCGATTCGTTTCAATCAATCCCAGGGAAACCCGTGTCTCTGGCAAATACCTCAATTCAGGGAAACTAGCATCCTTGATGAGAGCCTCCTGATTCGCGTCGGCCCTCAGAGAAACCCGTGTCTCCACAGGAATACTCCGATTCGTTTCAACCCCGAAGAAACCAGTGTCTTCGGCAAAATCCTTCGACTCAGAGAAACCAGTGTCCTTGACGAGAACCTTCTGATTCGCGTCGACCCGCAGAGAAACTAGCGTCTTTGCAGGAACGCATCGATTCGTTTCAACCCCAGGGAAACCAGTGTCCCTGGCCAAATCCTTCGATTCAGGGAAACTAGCGTCCTGATGAGAGCCTCCCGATTCGCGTCGGCCCGTAGAGAAACCAGTGTCTCCGCAGGAATACTCCGATTCGTTTCAACCCCGAAGAAACTAGTGTCTTCGGCAAAATACTTCGACTCAGGGAAACCAGTGTCCTTGACGAGAACTTCTTGATTCGCGTCGACCCGCAGAGAAACTAGCGTCTTTGCAGGAATACATCGATTCGTTTCAACCCTAGGGAAACCAATGTCCCTGACAAATACCTCAATTCAGGAAAACCAGCGTCCTTGATGAGAGCCTCCTGATTCGCGTCGGCCCTCAGAGAAACCAGTGTCTCCGCAGGAATACTCCGATTCGTTTCAACCCCGAAGAAACCAGTGTCTTCGGCAAAATCCTTCGACTCAGGGAAACCAGTGTCCTTGACGAGAACATCCTGATTCGCGTCGACCCACAGAGAAACTAGCGTCTTTGCAGGAATACATCGATTCGTTTCAACCCCAGGGAAACCAGTGTCCCTGGCAAATACCTCAATTCAGGGAAACTAGCGCCCTTGATGAGAGACTCCTGATTCGCGTCGGCCTGCAGAGAAACCAGTGTCTCTGCAGGAATACTTCGATTCGTTTCAACCTCGAGGAAACCAGCGTCCTCGGCAAAATACTTCAACTCAGGGAAATTAGTGTCCTTGACGAGAACTGCTCGATTCGTCTCGGCTCGTGAGGAAATTAGTGTCTTCGCGAGGATTTCCCGATTCGTTTCAACTTGAAAGAGAATGCCTTAGACAGCAGGGATTAAAAAACTTGTTTCCTAAGCACTGGGACCCTGCAAGTCGGTCTAAAATGGTCTCTTGTATACTATCCATGGGTCTCACTCTCCAAAGTCGAATCTCGACAAGGAGGGAAACAACCGCTTACGAGTCCTCTCGACTCATAAAAGGGAAAATTCTCTTATAAGATCCTTATGACTTATAAGAGAAAACGCACTTAGGAATCCTCATGATTCCTAAGGAGAAAATCCACCTACGAGATCCTCTCGATCCGTAGGGAGAAAAGTCTCTATGAGACCCTCACGGCTCATAGAGTTGAAAAGTCTTAGGCAGCAGATCTGAACCTGCGGCCTAAGCCATTGCTACCTCTTGAAGAAACCAAGACAGAATGCTCGCTCTATCATCTGTCGACCATGTTTACTAAGGCAACATACTGATAATCAAAGAAAGAAGAAGGCGACAGAAAGAACATCCGATTTGCATTTGATCAAGCGTTCGAGACACCTCTACTCATGCATGTGTAAAAAACTCAGAACGAGAAATAAGACAAACTGAAATGAGAAATTTTCCATTCATATTGCAAAAAGTTCTTACAATTATAAAGAAATAGATAAAGACATTATCGAGATGGTTACAATGGCAAAACCTCAAATCCTGGACAGGGATTGAGGAACTCAAAAGTGACCTTGTCCAAGACTTTCCAAGCTTGGCGAACCATCCTAGTGTGCTTCCTTTCGCGAGCACGGGCGACGAGATCCCTACTGATGTCCTCCACCCTTCGATAGGAAGCAAGAATGGCGGACTGTTGAAAGGCTTCGTGCAAGAGATCGATAAGATTGTCTCACCGTCTCTTCGAGATTAAATTCATCAGGTACATTGAGTGCACCTTATTCTCGGCGGCGTCCAATGTTCTAAGCGGCACGCCGGTAAAGAATAGGGGAAGCGCTTCCCAGATGGCTCCCACAATAAGCTTCAACAGAGGGGAGCGCCGAGGAAGCAGTTGACCGTTGTACGCGTCGAAGCGACTCATGATCTCTGCACATTCGGCATTGGTAAATTCTCGATTTTGGGAACGGCCGAGTCGGCGGATGTCCCCGTAGGAGATAATTTGGTCGAGATCGTACATGTGGGCGTCCATCACTCCTATAAAAGAAGATCGAAAAAATTAGCAACTCGTAAGAGTTTTGCTATATGATTTAAAAAGGAGCAAAGCTCCATCAATGAATCAAGAAGTTACAAATAACATCCTCCCAGAAAAACAGAACTTTTTTAATGGAACTCTTATAGAGTTCCCCTTAGTTCTCTTTAGACCCCTTCAGAGCAAAGCTCTGCTAAGTGAAACCCTAAATGGGTCTTCTTTAGATCAGGGATCTATTGAGAACAAGGCTCTTAAAATTGATTTAATTTAATCCAAATTTTTACCTAAAATTCTTTAGAGTTTGAACTTTTAAAAATGCTTAAACAAGATAGCAAGGCTCTGAATAAAAATTCTTATGAAGAGATGAAAATCATTTAAGGTACCAAAGGTCCTATTTATAGGCATTAAATGCCCTTTCAACTTCCAAGAGTTGCCGCGACGGTTGGAATTCTGCCACCGCTGCGCTCACGTTTGGAGGGCCACGTACGCGCAACGGTGGGGGGCATTTGTTTACCCCAATCAGAGCAAAGCTCTGTTCAAATTCCAAGGCGGGAGATGAAGTAACGCTTCTGTTTCCCCAATCAGAGCAAGGCTCTGTTTTCAAATAAAATTTAAATATTAATAAAGAAGCAACGCTTCAGCTGACTTGCGCTCTGCGCTGTGCGACACGTGGCAGCGCAGTTGCGCTGCGCTCTGCGCTGCGTGACACGTGGCAGCGCAGTTGCGCTGCGCTCTGCGCTGCGCGACACGTGTCAAGCGCTGGTGCATCTGCGCTAAACAGAATTAAAATTCCAGTAAGATCTTTCTGTTCTTGTTAAAACAAGAAGATTGTCTTCTGTAAAACAGAAGCCCTTGGATCAAAGATCCAACGGTGGGGAAAATTCCCCAAATCACTCAGAGAAGGATCTCTTTAACAAATTTAACAAATTTAACAAATTAATGAGCACTATATAAAGGCCCTTAGACCCCAATTCAATTATAAACATCAAGATCAAAAACAACAACACAGAGAATAGAGAGAGCTCTGAAAAATTGTGAAAAGAACTCAAGAAAAGAAAAAAGGTAAAAACCGTTATAAAAAAAAGAAGAATTTCTTCTGAATAGATCATTGATCTAAGAACAAGATCAATGATTTTCAATAAATAAAAAATAATAACAGTGCCTTGCACTTTTTTATGAACCATTGGTTCTGGAATCTTAAAGATTCTTTTCTTGAATCCAAAATTGGATCAAGTTATTGAACAGTGCCCTGCACTTGCAAAAATCTGCACTATTGCGCTCCTGGGTTGGCGCAATCCACCAGAGAGCGCCACGTGTCAGCTCCAAGACCACTTGCGCTGTGCACTTTTAAGATAGAGCATTGCTCTCTGAAGTTGGTGTAAGTGCACGGCGGCGCCCCGGTCGTCAATCCGACGGCCAAATGCGGAAACGGTGATAAACTTTAATTTTGCGAACTTAGCAAACCGGCACCACCGCGCACTAAACCCCGGATCGGGCCATTAAACTAGATCTAGCAAAGTAACAAGATAGGAAGAGATATACCGAGTGATCCGAGTCCTCCGGTCTTCTCGTCATCGTCCCGATCTCCCGCGGAAACTCCGGTCGTCGCCTCCTCGCCGGAAAGGCACCACATCGCCTGCATCTTTTACGGGCTCCCACCTCAATACCGAGACAACTCGGGCATGAAGCTGGCAAGTCGACATGCCCAAGATGTGCTATAGAATGTGGTGTAGATCATGCTAGTCTCATTTGGGGTTTATAGTTGTCTTGATGGAGGAATGGAATTTTCAAGTGGAGCTAGAATGTGTGTAGCAAAGAAAATGAGATGAACCAAATTATCCTCATCAAAATGAAACACTCTCATTTTTCCTCTCCACTCAAAATTGTGGCCGGCCATAATATGATGTGAGAATGGTGGAGTGATCAAATACATACATATAACAAGAAGGGAGGTGAGTGTAGAAGATGAGAAGAGGTGACCCCATCAAAAAAAGAAAGTTTCAAATCAAACCCTTAATCAACCCATACCCTTTCTTATCTCATTTAATGCAAGTGATGGAGGGAATCAAAGATGCTATCATAATCTCTCATCTCACAAATAAACCCTCCACAAAATGTTATTTGCAAACTTGCAAATAACCCCCTCCATCGGAAAAGTCCGGCCGGGAAAGAACAAAGGAAAACCGGCCGGAACGGAATGCAAACTGGCAACTTCAGAAAACTGGTCCCATAATAAATTACAGGAAAACCCCGATACTGTGCATACACACCCGCATCTGTATTCCGTCCGGATACAAATGCAAAGAGACAAAATCTACACTGTACTAAACTAGGATCCGGCTTAAACCAAAGCCGGCTAGTAATATTCGTCCGATCCTGATCCGTGCAATACCGCACGTATCTGATCGAACCCTGCTATATATCTATACGGCCTCTAGTACAAACCGTCCGATCCTGATCCGCGCAATACCGCACGTATCTGATCGGACCCTGCCATATCTCCATACGGCCTCTACAGCGTTTCGCCCGAAAGCTGAGTAACTGAAAGTGTGGTGGACTCTAAAGACTCGTCAATACTATGACTGTGGATTTAACCACTAGCACGTCAGAGGTATAAGCCAATAAGTAACGGGCCACCAGCTATTGACCAAAAGGGACGTCGATGAGCGAGCTCATCCTGACACCCTACTGAGCCTGTCAGTGACAATATCCGTACAGTCCGATCTGTTCGTCTATGAGCATCGCATGGCGGGCCTAGGGGGTTGGTAAAAGTCAGACCCCCAAAAGCGGTACAAGTCGTGTCGGAGTGTAGCCCAGAACACCCTGAGATACTACTGGAATACCTACCAGTAAATCTCCTGCCTTGGCCAAGGACTTTGTGTAATGGCTCTCCTAGACACAGCGCGACCTCACCCCCAATACCGGGAGAGAAGAACCCCTGAAGATCCGCTCACTGCCTCCATGTGGCTCGGGACTGTACCCAACTAAAACCTGTTTGCACGACTCCTTTGAGCCGTGGTAGGGTAGTAATCAAAGCACAGTGGGAACTCACACAAGACAAATGACGATCCCCAGGTCGATGAACTAACCTGTACACATGTCACCTGGGAACTGCTATCTGACGTCAGGTATAAGACCAACTAGCATGTTCCCGGCGAGTCCTGTCCGGTGTACTCATAACCCAATGAGCACCTGTATACATCTTAGGTGAACCAACTGACACCAGTGGCTTGTGAGACCGGCCACCGCCCCTCGTCGGGGTCTCGACTGTATACACTAGTCTACTCTGGAGAATCGATGCCCTGTCTTGAAACTCCCACGACTAGGGACCTTTTAAGGATGTGCTTATAGACTCCAGCTCTCACTTATATGATCGCCCTCATACTGCTGGCAGCCAAGCAAGAATCCTAGGGGCTCTATCAACGTGCAATAGTGACCTGTCAGGTCACCTAAATCAGTACACGATGATAAAGGTAAACCAGATAGCATACTATCATCTCGAGTAAGACTGTCTTACCGGGATAGGTCCTCCCTCAATCATCGCAATCACGTGCCTGTGATCCAATAATTGATTCTGAGGGCAATATCTCCAACAATCTCCCACTAGCACTCAAGGCTAATTATTGCGATGTCGCATACTCACAGCCCGTGTGATACCGAACACCCAACTCCTCTACTAGTCAGTCTTATAAAGCCTGTTTGCGAAACTCTTGCGTTCGAGGAATAGCCTCAGTGAGTGGATCCGCCTAGATGTTTCTTTCTATGTCCCTCTATATCTCAAGTTCGCGGAGAAAGCCATCTCCCGAAATGAGCAATACCTGTCTTAGAGTGTCTGGATGTCTGATGGGACTGAGCTCATAAATGAACTCCAAATCCAAACTTCTTAGACTGTATCGTCAACTGAACTTAATCAGTATCCTGCGCCATGCCTCCCTCAGTATCTGCCTGGATCACCTGTCCAGAATACTGCCCCTCGTCAGAAGGAAAACTATAACTCTGACAACCTCCTTGTCGTCCAGGTCACCTTGGAAGCCTGGAATGATAACCGTCTCCTAAAGGAGGATGCCGTTATCATATCCCTTAGAACATTTACTTATGTTCTAAAACTGCTTCTGATTGTTTCTCCAGGATTGGATCAATGTCAACTTATTGCATCTAGTGCAAGAACAACATCTGGTGTGGTACTTGACATCTCATGATTGACTCAATTGCCTGAGCAAGTGATCGGCCAATCATGCACATCCCTCTCCCCTTTAGTCTGTAAGACACCTTTAGAGAGGGTGACTCCATTACCTGCAGGTACACCACCATGCCAGGAGTCGTCCATTCTAAATACTCTTAGAATGCTGTCAAAGTACCCTGATTGGGAAACCACCCAAATCTAGATCTAAAAACCATAGATCTAGTAACCAGTATGTCTGATATAATGTCCAAGTCCCTTGTGGAGAAAACATTGTGTGACGACCAAAGTATAACCGATCGTAGTATAGGAGTTTCTTTTCCTACTCTGTGTATGTCATCCAAATACCAGGATATCACACCCTACTACCTTCTTAACAGATCCATCCTCTATTCTGATGACGTCAAACCTATGACCGTCACATCAGAAATAGATGATCTATCTCCGCTATATCTGCTTTAGTCTATAAATAGACATAAGCCTGATGTCCACCAATGCTTCCGCTGCTCCCACTGACTACGACAACCCTCTGGCAGAGTCATATAGACGTGCACTTCTAAAGCTAGTTTAGAACGACGCTATACTCATCCTCCTGCCGGGTCTCGCAGCCTGGAACAACAACAATGGCAAGTGTGGGTAAACAAGAACTTCCCTGTCACCGTCCTTGAGGCTACCGGAGTACCTCTCGGGTGCCTGAAGTTACCCACCGTATCTGCGGAGTGGCCAATGGAATGTCAAATCAGATTGAATCTTTAGGTTCCTTATCAAATCTTCAGTAATCGTTTGCGGTTCTGGAATCACTTCCAGTTCTACCATACTCCCACTATTGTTTTTGAAAAAATCCATTTTTAATAAAATTGTGGCGAGTCTAGAACAATATTTCTATTGATCTGCCAGATGGTAGAAAGTCAACCCTCGTCATAACCTGGGTCAACCCACAAACAGCCATTACAGAAGCTTGCCTTGAGTTATCCAGAGTCTGGTTTTAATCATAAGCCGGACAACTCCCCGTACCTTAACAATGTTAATATATGAACTGTACTATATCCAATATAGAACCAGAGGCACTGATTTAATTTAACCAGATTCAAATCATGCAGCTGTCTCCAGTGCATGTCAACTAAATGGAGAGAGGCCGATCAGCGTTACTCATCTTAGGAACGCTTCCAATTATGAGTAACCTGAAAGAGAAGCAATTTCTCTTTATCATTACTGAATACCATACACAACTATCTACATCTTCGATCACTTTGAAGAATCCCGATACTTGCTACACCTGGTTCTCTACTCTATTCAAATACCTATAACTCCTCAAAACTTAGACCCTGTGTTTCTACGAAACACATGTCTAAGAACTAGAGAAGTTAAAAGTAAACAGAATATAGTATGAGGACCAACCCCTCTGTCCTAATGGACACTGGACAACATACAATACTCTGTATAAGTCCGCCGAGTCTAACAACTCTTTCACTGTGTGTCGTAGGTTGAAAACTGTACTCATGGTTAAGAAGAATTACACCGCTGTTTAATGCTCCTTACCTAACCATCCACTGATATAGGTAAATGTCATCGACATAATATCAAAAGGTATATCTCACTCTATGAAAATAGACGTACAGATATATCAATTTGAAATTGGTGCACAACAGCTGATATTCAAAACCAAACATTTGCCGACTGGCAAACAGCCCAGGTGATCTCCTCAAATATCACCGATTACAACGAATCCCGATATAATGAGGATGATCACCCAATTCCCAATAACTTACTCCCACTCATCATCTGTAAAACCATACAGATGTGAGAATCATTCCTGGTAAATACATACCCTGGAGTAAGTATCTAATCGGGAATCAGTTTTCTTTTAACAGTACACAGTGAACTAAAACATTGAAATGTTTCGATGGGGTATCCTGGTATTCCTAGTAATGCCTCTACCATTATCCAGATTCACAACTATAACCGTATAATTCTTTGCCACCTCTCCAAATCCCTTTATATGTCTTTAGTCATTACCTTCTGCACACCCCTTAGGCCAAATGGTTTTCTTCCTTCCCTGCCGTTCGGCACCAGCCTATGGTTTGGAAGAAGACTATCCAATAAGCATAATGGGTGTACTGTCCTAGTCCTAGGAGCACTCGCAATGCGAGAGAAGGTGAAGATAAAAGACAACCGAATAAACCTTATTCCTATTTCTCCTGAACCAGAATCCATCCCCGAACTGGAACAAGTTTCTTTCGAGTTCGTATATAACCATACGATGGAGTATCCAATAAACTGTGGATCTTCGTAATGATACGGAGTGTCCTGGAGAAATACAAAGGTGATTTAGGATTGACGAAGAAATACTTGGTTTGGTCGTGAATATCAGTCGTATTTTACTTTGCCCTCTTACTAATCCCTTGCTTTGTCTTAATCTTAATACCTTCTGCACACCGTTTAGGCTAATTGGTTTTCTTCATTCCCTACCGGTCGGCACCAGCCTAAGGTTTGGAAGAAGACTATCCAATTTGCATAATAGGTGTACTATCTCCTAAACCAAGGAGTACTCACAACTTGAGAGAAGGTAAAAGGGAAAAGACAACTGAATAATCCTATCCGTTTTCTCCAGAACCGGAAACCATCCTCGAATTCCTTCGAGTTCGTATCTAACCATACGATGGCTTTGTCCAATGGAAGTGGACTTTCGCAGTAATACGGGGTGTCCTGGAGAAAAGGGTAAAAGTAGGAGTGGCAATGAGGTCTGCAACTCTGACAATCCAAAAGCCAGTGTAAAGAAGGTTCGGTCAACTTGGTCACTGAGTCATAGTCTTAGGGTCGGTCAATGGTCGCTGCCAGAGAGAGAGAGAAAAGAAACACTCAGCGTGCACTCTAACCAAGATCAGAATGGTTACCAATTTATCTAATCTGGAAACCTCCCACTGTACCTCAAATTCTCCTCCAAACCTGAAAGAAGAATTAGTCGGGGTCACCCGAGGAGTAAACCAACTCATCAGTGGGAATCGGGATCCAACTATCATCGCATGATAACGTGACGGAATCCGCTCACGGTACCACACTCCAGAAAGTATGCGCATATCTGGCAAGTTTCAGTTCTTTTGAAACTCCCGATGTGATTTTTACCCCATGCTCTTATGACCTTGACTAAGGCCAACAAATCATAAGTCACATGTCAAGTTCTACCCGTCATTGTCCAGGTTGATTTGAACCCACCCGTACAAGCCCTTGACTAGGGCCAACAAGGCTATACGACTGTCCCAAACCAACGAATCTATCTATGCAGCATATGAATACCCAATAGCTACCAAACACTGTGCCTTGACTATGGCCAACAAACACAGCTTGAATACTATTGACTACCCACATGAAACGACGGAGGGCTACGAATGGTTTCTGGCGAAAACCTTTAACGTAATGAACTTGATATCGTTGAAGGAACGGATAGCTTTTTAGAAAATATAGTGACGAAAAACCTTTACTAAAGAGGTCACTCCCGGTGAAGGGATCTCGGCTCTTTCCCCGTAGAATGGGGTGCAGGATATTCCAAATGAATACCACGATGCAAAGCAAAAGTAATCGGCTATAGTGAAGTTAATGCCCTGACGCATACTTCTGTCCAAGGGGTCACTCCCGGTGAAGGGATCTCGGCCCTTGCCTCGTCGACTGAGGAGCAGGATATTCCAAATGAATACCACGATGCAAAACAAAAGTGAACGTCCTTGCAATAACAGCTTTTTGAAAAGTGTTCCAACAACATCAGAATAGGTTTGTTTATCTTGCATTGATCCGAATCAATGCAGTCCCATCAATTGATCACACCACAAAGAACGAAAATATACTGACGTACGTATATGCCATCCGCATTCGCCACTGGGTCCCGTCATCACCCGTTAGGTTAGCTAACTAACGGCAGAGCGGGGACTGGACTAGCGCGGATGTAAAACATATACAACATCTACTAATATATATACCAATATATTATATTTCGCTCAAGGCGTGAATAAAAATGCAACATCACAGAAATGTACAGCATCACAGAACAATACAGATATCTGGGATCCCCGGGTTTCACAGAGCCACTACTGAAACCCGACGTTCCCCTGGTCGTGTGGATAGCCTGTGCAATGAAATCCTAGACCCCTACGGGCGCGGAAAGTCACCCGCCAAAACCTGAAGCGAGGCAGCCCCCTTCAGCACCGTGAATGGACCACCCAGCACTTCACGGAATCCGGTAACTTGGGTACCCCTCCTGGGTCAACCTGTACCCCCTACGAGTGCGGCGAGTAGCCCGCCAATTCCAGACTGAAGTCCCCTCCGTCCCAATGCCATGAGATGCGGGCTTGTTGCCCTCCAGAACCCGGCTATCCGTGCACCCCTCCGCGGGGTAAACCTAGTACAGAAAGTAAAATATACACACAACGGGTACATCGACCGCAACCAGGTCGTGCCCCAAAAGAATAATACAATCAGGCAGTGACGGCAGTCCACATGTCGGACGCTCGCCCCGCAATATCAAATGTACATAATACAATAAAACTGTACTAGCATTGCATCCAGGCTATCCCCCACGACCGATCCGCAACATCACAGCAAAAACACAGAACATCAACGTGAGAGTCACGTTCGCAAATCCGTCTAACCGGGCTATAGCAGTTAGACCGGATTTACCGATCGAGTGACATTCACGGTCGCAGATATAATGTAAATACTGTGAAATAATGTGTTTAAAATATCCGATCGATCAAAAATTAATAAGTGGGCCCCCAAGCAATACTGTAGCACTCACAGAAATTCTGGGCCCAATTTTAATATTCCAAAACCCCTATTTTTAGCCCACAAGCCCACTGCAAAAAAACGATGAGATGATCTCTCATTACTGCGGCGGATCCGCGGCCTAAGAAAGGTTAATGGCCGCGGATCCGCGGTCTTACTGAATGATCATGTTGTCGAATTTTTCCAGTGTTCTTAGAACTCCCTGCACATCATTCTGAGACAATCTGAAAAATTTTTCGAGACCAAAAATTTTCAACAGAAACTGATGCTAACAAAAAAGTAGATTTTGGAATTTTTGTCGATCGGAAATGCAAAACACATCAAATGAAACTAGACGAAGTTAATGGCGAGGCTCTGATACCACTGTAAGTGCACGGCGGCGCCCCGGTCGTCAATCCGACGGCCAAATGCGGAAACGGTGATAAACTTTAATTTTGCAAACTTAGCAAACCGGCACCACCGCGCACTAAACCCCGGATCGGGCCATTAAACTAGATCTAGCAAAGTAACAAGATAGGAAGAGATATACCGAGTGATCCGAGTCCTCCGGTCTTCTCGTCATCGTCCCGATCTCCCGCGGAAACTCCGGTCGTCGCCTCCTCGCCGGAAGGGCACCACATCGCCTGCATCTTTTACGGGCTCCCACCTCAATACCGAGGCAACTCGGGCATGAAGTTGGCAAGTCGACATGCCCAAGATGTGCTATAGAATGTGGTGTAGATCATGCTAGTCTCATTTGGGGTTTGTAGTTGCCTTGATGGAGGAATGGAATTTTCAAGTGGAGCTAGAATGTGTGTAGCAAAGAAAATGAGATGAACCAAATTATCCTCATCAAAATGAAACACTCTCATTTTTCCTCTCCACTCAAAATTGTGGCCGGCCATAATATGATGTGAGAATGGTGGAGTGATCAAATACATACACATAACAAGAAGGGAGGTGAGTGTAGGAGATGAGAAGAGGTGACCCCATCAAAAAAGGAAAGTTTCAAATCAAACCCTTAATCAACCCATACCCTTTCTTATCTCATTTAATGCAAGTGATGGAGGGAATCAAAGATGCTATCATAATCTCTCATCTCACAAATAAACCCTCCACAAAATGTTATTTGCAAACTTGCAAATAACCCCCTCCATCGGAAAAGTCCGGCCGGGAAAGAACAAAGGAAAACCGGCCGGAACGGAATGCAAACTGGCAACTCCAGAAAACTGGTCCCGTAATAAATTACAGGAAAACCCCGATACTGTGCATACACACCCGCATCTGTATTCCGTCCGGATACAGATGCAAAGAGACAAAATCTACACTGTACTAAACTAGGATCCGGCTTAAACCAAAGCCGGCTAGTAATATTCGTCCGATCCTGATCCGTGCAATACCGCACGTATCTGATCGAACCCTGCTATATATCTATACGGCCTCTAGTACAAACCGTCCGATCCTGATCCGCGCAATACCGCACGTATCTGATCGGACCCTGCCATATCTCCATACGGCCTCTACAGCGTTTCGCCCGAAAGCTGAGTAACTGAAAGTGTGGTGGACTCTAAAGACTCGTCAATTCTATGGCTGTGGATTTAACCACTAGCACGTCAGAGGTATAAGCCAATACGTAACGGGCCACCAGCTATTGACCAAAAGGAACGTCGATGAGCGAGCTCATCCTGACACCCTACTGAGCCTGTCAGTGACAATATCCGTACAGTCCGGTCCGTTCGTCTATGAGCATCGCATGGCGGGCCTAGGGGGTTGGTAAAAGTCAGACCCCCAAAAGCGGTACAAGTCGTGTCGGAGTGTAGCCCAGAACACCCTGAGATACTACTGGAATACCTACCAGTAAATCTCCTGCCTTGGCCAAGGACTTTGTGTAATGGCTCTCCTAGACACAGCGCGACCTCACCCCCAATACCGGGAGAGACGAACCCCTGAAGATCCGCTCACTGCCTCCATGTGGGTCGGGACTGTACCCAACTAAAACCTGTTTGCACGACTCCTTTGAGCCGTGGTAGGGTAGTAATCAAAGCACAGTGGGAACTCACACGAGACAAATGACGATCCCCAGGTCGATGAACTAACCTGTACACATGTCACCTGGGAACTGCTATCTGACGTCAGGTATAAGACCAACTAGCATGTTCCCGGCGAGTCCTGTCCGGTGTACTCATAACCCAATGAGCACCTGTATACATCTTAGGTGAACCAACTGACACCAGTGGCTTGTGAGACCGGCCACCGCCCCTCGTCGGGGTCTCGACTGTATACACTAGTCTACTCTGGAGAATCGATGCCCTGTCTCGAAACTCCCACGACTAGGGACCTTTTAAGGATGTGCTTATAGACTCCAGCTCTCACTTATATGATCGCCCTCATACTGCTGGCAGCCAAGCAAGAATCCTAGGGGCTCTATCAACGTGCAATAGTGACCTGTCAGGTCACCTAAAGTAGTACACGATGATAAAGGTAAACCAGATAGCATACTATCATCTCGAGTAAGACTGTCTTACCGGGATGGGTCCTCCCTCAATCATCGCAATCACGTGCCTGTGATCCAATAATTGACTCTGAGGGCAATATCTCCAACAGTTGGCGCAACTCACCAGAGCGCACCACGTGTCAGCAGCGCAACAGCGCAGCGCACTGCGCTGTTGCGCTTGCGCTCACCCGAGCATGACACGTGTCATCATTATATGTGCTTGCGCTCTATAATTGGCGCAAAGCGCCTGACAGGCCACATGGTCACTGTCAGTTTGATTAATGCACTGCATTATTTACAGAAGGGCCAAGCCCAATTAAGAAAGGCTTAATAGGCCTAATTAAATGCAATGCATTATTTTAAAGAAGGATAGTGCCCAAACAGATGCCCTGCATCATTTATAAAGGGACAGAGCCCAAATCAAAAAGGCCTAGCAGGCCAGAATAAAATGCAGTGCATTATTAAACAGGGGCAAAGCCCTAGCACAGGCCTAATAGGCCGGAAATAAAAAACGTTGAATATTCTCAACTGGACTTAGCCCAATCATGGCCGTAAGTTCTCAAATTAAATTGACTGAGCAAGACTGCTCTCTTAAATACATTTACATCCGGTTCAAGGGTACATCTCTGAACTCCTCTGACACCTATCGTTGTAATCCTTCAACGACGTCAGAAAGGTGATGGGTCCCGACAACCACACATCTATACGGACTGCGGGGTCCTTAAACTCGTGGACCGAAACGTCCTTAAACTAATATTCGTCCCAAAATGGGAACGTTGGACCGAAATGTTCTTAAACTAATGTTCGTCCCCAAATGGGAATGATGGACCACCATGTCCCTAAACTGGAACATAGACCATTATGTCCCTAAATTGGAACAATAGAGCCAATTGCTCTCTTATCGGATCCAAATGATCCCGTTAAGTCGATCTTAGTCTGGAGATTAGACTAACGTATCCTTAACGAACGTTTAAGTTGATCTTAGCCTCAATATGGCTAACGTATCCTTAAACTAAAACACCAAACCCAAATCTAAGTAAATACGGATTTGGACTAATCCACGTCCTACGGGCGATGACATAACTTAGTCTCCGTATACAATCCACGGGCATCTACAAACAAACAAACACACACGACACGAAGTGAAAATTCTGGAGAAGGAGAAAGTTGTTACCGCGATGCGGTAGCGTAATTAACTGCAGGGGCTTGCGCCTGCAGGGAAGAGCATCCCCACAATCAAAAACCCCTCAAACGAGGGGGAATCTGACGAAGTCTGCTACATCGGCCGCATCCGTCTAAACCTCCGATACACGGTGCCATAAATCAACTTGGCATTTTCGGAGAGATAGACGGATAAAACCAATTTGCATCTGCCCCGAATCACAGGCAAGACGTCTCCACGTCTACGCCGTCTTTCGGAGGGGAACACCTACCTTAACCCCAAAATTCCAAACTTCAATCCAGATGACCTCTAAGTTGTTAAACTAGGAACAGATGTCCCCTAAGTCGTTAAACTGGGAACGAGGGAAATTCCCTCATGGCAAATGATGATTCGCTCCTGGTACCATATTCCATCGTAGCGATGCTGATGTCAACCCAAATCACATCAAATCAGCAAAACAACCAATGACCTCCCTGGCAGAATCAAATTCCACCTCGGAAATAAGTCAACTTCATCCCTGACGCCGCAAGAAGCAGAGCAAGTCAAATCCAGAACCGACCGTCCACGTCGCTAAAAGGGCAGCATCGACCGTCCACGTCGCTAAAAGGGCAGCAATGACTGTCCACATCGCTAAAAGGGCAGGACCGACCGTCCAAGTCGCAAAAAGGCCAGAACCGACCGTCCAAGTCGCTAAAAGGGCAGAACCGACCGTCCAAGTCGCTAAAAGGGCAGAACCGACTGTCCAAGTCGCTAAAAGGGCAGAACCGAATGTCCAAGTCGCTAAAAGGGCAGAACCGACCATCCAAGTAGCAAAAAAGGCAGCACCGACCGTCCACGTCGCAAAAAGGGCAGCACCGACCGTCCACGTCGCTAAAAAGGCAGTACCGACTGTCCAAGTCGCTAAAAGGATAGCACCGACCGTCCATGTCGTTAAAAGGGCAGCACCGACCGTCCACGTCGCTAAAATGGCAGTATCGACCGTCCACGTCGCAAAAAGGGCAGTATCGACCGTCCAAGTCGCTAAAAGGGCAGCATCGACCGTCCATGTCGTAAAAAGGGCAGTGCCAACTTCCCAAAAAGAGGGAACCGAATCAAGTCGCCTCCACGTAAAAGAAGATCCATCAATTTCATGCACACAACCCAAATATGTGGTGTGCATTTATTGATGTGGGGCAATTTGTTGGGGTAAAAATTTACACCCCGGTTGACCAAGTCAAAATCAAAGTCAACCCCAAGCCAGGTGGGCCCAAGCCCAGGTCAAGTAGGCTAATATCCGGGTCGAGCCCGAACATGAAGCGGCCGGCCTCCCCCCATGCCAAAATAAAAATTTTGTAATAAATAATTTTGTTGTATTTATTTTATTTTATTTTATGAAGAAATATAAGAAAATTGGCATAAAGCCGAATTTTTGTAAAGCCCATGGCTTATGTGCAAAAAGAAATGGCACATGAGCCATGGGATGGGCAAAATGCCATTTTTGTAAAGCCCAAGGGGCTATATGTAAAGTGTATAGCCTATAAAGGCCAAGATAATGAAAATATCTCAACAACCTTTTCTCTCTCTAAAAAAATCAAGATCTGTGATCTTCTCCTTCCTCAAGCTTCCAAAACCTTCTTCTTTCTTTTGAATTAAATCAAGAGTTTTACTCTTCCTTTTCCAAAACTAAGTAGTTTTTCACCACGAAACCTACAAAGGGGAACTCAGATCTCCCACCAGATCTTAAAAGGTAGAGATTTTTAAAATCTCATACTTCTTATTCTTCAAGATCCTGCCAACAGAGGAGGAAGAAGGAGACCCATCTCCAAAGACCCCACTTTGGGGAAGATCCAGGGCTCCAGGGGGAGAAGCCCCCTTCATCAGCTTCAAAATATCCTAGGAGTTTAACTTCTCATACACACACACACACACACACACAAAATAATAAGTGTTCTTTTCTTGGAGTACAACACCCATTGCAGAGGCCAAGTCCCTCTTGCCTCGCGAGCGCCCTTGCGCTCGAAGCGCTAGCGTCCGAGCGCCCACGTACCTAGCGCGTGAGGCGCTAGTGCCCAAAGCGCCTAAAGCGTAAGCGCCCAAAGCGCTAGCGCCCAAGCGCCCATGTGCCTGGCACGTGAGGTCCAAAGCGCTAGCGCTCAAAGTTCTAGCATCCGAGCGCCCACGTGCCTGGCACGTGAGGCGCTAGCGCCCTTGTGCTCAAAGCGCTAGCGCCCGAGCGTCCACGTGCCTGGCACGTGAGGCGCTGGTGCCCAAAGCGCTAGCGCTCGAGCGCCCACGTGCCTGGCACGTGAGGCGCTAGCGCTCTGGCACTTTCTCCCACGCATCCTTTGGATGCCCTTTCCCTCTTTTACACACACACACACACACACACACATGTATATATACATATACACACATACACACACATACTCCACACTAAATATATACATATACACACATACACACACATGCCCTGCACCCGGCAAGGGGGCTGCTAGCCCTCTTGACTCCCAACCCGCTATCCGTGTAGCAGGACCCCCGTAAAAACTCTGCGGGGCCCCCGATGTATCCAAAGCCCCCCTTTAAAACACAACACTGCATATTGAGTTCGCATGACCAGTTTAACCCGTCAATCGGAGGTTCCCTCGCTCCAAGGCGAGGGGTAATTAACTGCAGCTTAGTCCACGGCTGCCGGAGATTCAGATCCCCACAATCAATAAATCCAGCTTACCCTAGGCATGGGGAATCTGTAATGCGCCTGACAAGCGCGCGCATTCTCATCTCAATGGGGTGACGAAAAACACCCTACCCTACCGCCCCTCGCTGCTCCCGTCATCATCATCAAATCTAGATAAAATGGTTCATGGATGCATCAGACAATCATTACATATGCATGCTATATATGTATAGATCGTAAAATGTGAAGTAATAATATAACATTACCGATAACCTTTTTCGTTTCGTGGACGCATTATACATATCTACTTGGATTTCATCATCAATATCATTTCTAACCCACGAACTTCATGATCAGCCGAAGACAACCTGTCTTTTGAAACAGACGGTCAGAGCACTCTAAGTCTTATTTCTTCTTCATCCTCATCCCCGTCCTCAAATTCTGGGACATCATAAACATCCCTGGGTTTCCAGCGGCATACGACACTCCATCCCGGATGCTTCAAACACTGTGAGTAGTATACTTGGAACGCTTGGTTCGGAAAGATAAACGGATTGTCCTGACCGTAAAATCGAAGTGTGTTCACACTGGTCAATCCATATTCATCTTTCCAATTCCCGAGATTGTTTCTCCACTTACCCGTATCGGTTCGTGTATCTTACCAGGTACACTGAAATATATAAAACGGTTCTGATCGTCCGGGATATTGGATGCCAAGTATACAATTTAAGTATCCATAATAAATCATACCATCCGATCCTATCGTCGCAATCCCACTATTCTGAGTGGTTCTAGATGTTTCTATATCCTTAACTTCGAATTTGTATCTAAGGACACCGAATCCTTTATAATATGCAACCTCCATACTAGGAAACTGAGCTAAACATCTTGAATCACTCTCTAATGATGCAGAAAAGTTCGGATCGTGGATCTAATAAAATTTTTTTTACGACAAATACATAACGATATAAGTTTAGATTAAAACTAGTAGCAATAACATGTTATTCGAATAATTTACATGATCTGCAACCCAATTGCAAAAATTATCCTGATGATATTTTTCCAATCGTTCATCGTTCCAATCAGGATGCCCCTCACGTACCTCGTTAAAATGAATTCTGTTCTCGACAATAAATTATGATATTAATATTATATCATTTCATACACACACAAACACAAATATAACAATTAATCCAAAAAACTTACTCTCTAATTTATTCAAGACATGCGCTATTGAGGAGGATAAACCGGTATATCTTGTTGATAAATATAGTGTCTACTCTCTTATAATCAGTTTTACCATATGGTCCGTCCTGAATTCTTCGAGGCCGGTTAAGTCCCGTCTCAATGTTCTCATCCAGATAGCGGGAACAAAATGCGGCTGCTTCATCTAGAAGATAACCTTGCATGATAGAACCCTCTGGTCGATTTCTATTTATATACTCTTTTAGAGTGTAAAAGTACCTAAAAAAATATGTTAAATAAATAAATACGGTCATACAGGACAACAATAATTTTACAAATTGCGCGAAAAGAAAAATTCCACGTACCTCTTGACGGGATACATCCATCGATATTGTACCGGTCCGACTAATTTAGCCTCAGTTGCAAGATGAACCGTCAGGTGTATTATTATATCGAAGAATGATGGTGGGAAAATACGCTCAAACTTGCAAAATATCAACGAAATAGAATTTTCTAGTTTCTCCAGCGTCACAATATCTAGTGTTTTAGCGCATAATTCTTTGAAAAAACAACATAGGTCATTGATTAATAGACTAACCGATTCGGGAAGGGAAGTCCTGAGGGCTAATGGGAGAAGGTGCTCCATAATAATATGGTGATCATGACTTTTCAGCCCATCAATCTTGCCTTTCACAAATTTTATCTTCTTGCTAAATGATCCTGAGAAACCTGTGGGAAATTTCAAATCATGCAACACCCGCAGGAATCTTTTCTTCTCCGGTTGTGACATATGATACGCGGTATTGGGAAGTACAAACTTTCCTGGTTTATCCGCTATCGGTTTAGGATGCAATTCACTTCTAATTTTCCAGTCCTGTAGATCCATCCGAGTATTGAGATTGTCTTTCGATTTACTGTCTTTACAAAGAAGCAGGTTGAGTACATGCTCGGATACACCCTTCTCTATGTGCATGACGTCCAGACAATGACGCACTAAATTTGTTGACCAGTACGGAAGCTCGAAGAAAATGCTTAACTTGTTCCAGAATTGTGGTTTGGCCTGTTTTGTCGGATCCATTCCGAAGGTCACATTATTGTAACCATCCCACTGAGCAGTCACGTCCTCTCCAGACAATGGGGCTGGAGGTCCAAGAAACTCCTGATGACCATCAAAGTGAACAGCGTCTAACCTGTACGAGTGATCTGGAGGCAGGAAACGTCGATGGCCGCAATAACAAACCTTTCTGCTAAAATTCAAGAATTTCGATATTGTATGTTGATGGCAATAAGGACATTCTTTGTGATCATGTACGGACCAACATGATAGTATTCCATACACAGGAAAGTCATTAATTGTCCACATTAAAGCCGCACGCAGTATGAAGGTTGTATTTGTGTTTGCATCGTAAGTCTCTACACCATCAATGAATAAAGATTTTAACTCATCGATCATAGGTCGGAGATAGACGTCGATATTGTTTCCCGGTGAGTTTGGTCCGCCGATAAGAAGAGACATCATAAAGTATGATTGGTCCATATCCAACCAAGGCGACAGATTATAAACTATCATTACAACGGGCCATGTGCTGTGGCTTCTAGCCATATAGTTGAATGGGCAGAAGCCATCACTAGCGAGTCCGAGCCTGACATTGCGAAGATCGCTACTGAATATTTTATGCCTCCTATCAAAATCCTTCCATGCCGGTGAATCTCTTGGATGACGCATTTTTCCATCTTCACTTGGAGGAGCACGGTGATGCCAAATCATGCCTCGGCTATTTTCTTGCACCTGAATAGCCTCTGCAGCCTCTGTGTTATGGGAAAGTATCGTGCTATCTTGACAGGTATATCGGGTTTCTTATCAGAATCTTTCGGCTCATACCTAGCCTCTCCGCACGTTGGACACTCTTTCAAATCTGAATTTTCTTTCCGGTACAACACGCAATCTTTAGGACATGCTTGAATTTTCTCACACTTCAGATCCAAATCAGGCATCATCTTCCGAGCTCCGTACCAGCTGTCGGGCACGTTATTTTCCGGAGGCATAGAATCTTTCAAGAACGAAAGAAGTATTGTGAATGACTTGTTGCTCCATCCTTTTAGGCACTTAATCTGGAAAAGTTGGACGAACCATGAGAGGGTGGAATACTTTGCATTCTCATAAATTGGTTTTCTAGCATCATTCATGAAATTTTCGTACATATCCGCACGCGGTCCTTGACCCGAAAGAATGTCATCTTCGGTACGAATAGATTCACCTAGGGCAGCCTCTACCATATCCTCCGTTTCTTCTCCTGTAAAGAAATTACCGTCTTCTTCTTCTACCGTATTACCGTCTTCTCCTTCTTCTTTTGCCACATTATTGTCTTCTCCTTCTTCTTCTGCCGCATTACTATCTTCTTCTCCTTTCCCGTGATATAGCCAAGTTGTATAAAGTCTAGTAAAACCATATTTAACGATATGAAGCTCTGCAAATTCTACTTTCTGCCGGTATTTATTCCCACATCTATCAAACGGGCAGAGAATCTTTTCTAACATGATCTTATTATGCGCGCGTGCAAATTCAATAAAAGCAGCAACTCCTGCCACAAACTTAGCTTGCATACGTTGTTGTCAATCCACATACATCCAGTCCTTAACTCTGATATACTCATAGGCCATGTTAGACTGTATAACATATAAATTGTAGCTTATGATGACTATATTGAGAAATCTGAGAATGGGATGGTTACTGACAAAGGAGAAAATCCGTGTATATACTTTGTGTGTGCATTTGTCGTTGAAAAGAATAAATTATCGATAATCAAAATTAGATTTGAGGATACTCATGTATGAGTTGTATTCTATATATGTTTGTTTCAATTTATGATTTCGCTTAAGTGTAGGGTTGTTAGTGTGTATGTGCTGTGTGTGCGTTTGTTGTATATTCGTGTTGTATGTGTATGTTTCGGCTGTCGGGGGTAAGACTTCTATCCTATTAAGAATGTATAGAGCAGACACCCATTCGCTTATGCTTTCAACCGTTTCGAGTAAATTTCGGCAGCACCTCCCCGCTGTTCTCCGAGTACACTGTAATAGAATAGATAATCATTTCAAAGCTGTAAAACAACGTTGAAATGAATATCTAATCTATCTTTGTACACGGAGAACCAGCAGAAAAGTACCGACGAAATAATTCGAAATGGATGAAAACACAAGTGAATACAGGTGTTTGCTTTATGCATTCCTAACTTTTCCACACTGGAAAAATCTATCGGTTATCATATGATTGAATCTTTTCGTCACATAGACTATACGACGGTTGTTAGTACCGAACTATACCATCCGATATTTAACAACCTTCTTATAGTTCTATGTCACAACGAACATCGAACGTATGATAACCGATAGACGGGGACTAAGTCATGCTTTAATTTTCATATATCAGTATTGATGAGAATATAAAAGTTTCATATTATCATCGAGTATCGTATATTGGTTTTAACTTGACCATTTAACTTGAATAGGTTTTATGTTTACGTTTCGTTATTAAGGGTTCGAAGTTTTTAGTTTAAGGTAAATTTTTCTTGCGTTTACGGTGAAGTTTTACGTTTACGTTATCATCGAGTATCCTACTGAATGAACTAGTGCACCCTAAATCCTAACCCAAATTAACCTAAATTAACTTAATTAACCACAATAAACCCTAACCCTAACCCTAAACCCTAACCCTAAATAACCCAAATTAACCACAATTAACCATAATCGTTACCCTAACACAAATTATCGCTAATTAACCCAAACTTAACCTAATTTACCCAAATTAACCTAATTAACCCTAATCAACCCAAACTTAACCCAATTTACCTAAATTAACCTAATTAACCCTAATCAACACCCTAACCCTTTCAAATTATCACTAATTAACCCAAATTAACCCTAGTCTCTAACCCTAAACCTGAACCAAACCTTAACCCTAAATCCTAACCCTAACCATACACTAAACCCTAACCCTAACCCTAGCCCAAGTCTTACCCTAACCCTAACCCTAACCCCAACTAATTAACCCTAACCGTAACCTTAACTGAACCGAACCCTAACCCTTACCCTACCCTAAACTGAACCCTAACCCTAACCGAACCCTGAACCCTAACCCTAGCCCAAGTAGCAACCCAATAATCAACAAAAACATAAATAAAAGTGTAATTAGAAGTAAAAATATGAAATTTACTAACCTGTAGCTAGGCCAGCGATGGAGGAGACCGGAGATGGTCGACGACGCAATCGGAGACGAGTCGCGGGTGGTGGCGATGAGGAAGTCGACGAGGAAGTCGATGGTGATGTCGGGGATGACTAGGCGCGTGCGGGATGGCGGTGGCGACGGGGCGTGGGCGGTGGCGACGAGAGGCGCGCGGGAGAGTGAGAGCGATGAATTTTTGGGAACGATCGAAGACTTTTTTGTGCTTTATTTTTTTTATTAACAGCCCATATATATGCCCCTACGGATTTAACCGTATGTCCTTCTTTTATGGCTCCGTAAAGCCAAATAACAAATTACGCTTTAATATTTTTAAATTAATTCGTATGGCGCCGTAAGGGCAACCATATGGACCTACGGAGTAATCTGTAGGGGCATCATTTTATTGCCCCTACGAAAATCTTTATCCGTAGGGGCAACCCCTTATTGTAGTAGTGGGGCCATATGGAAGAAAAGGGGCCATCGCGACGCCCACGAGGGAGGATGCCGGAGACCACGAGGGTGACGCCGGCGAAGGAGACCACCGCCCACAAAGGCGGCAGAAAGTGGGGTCTACGTGGGTTGTTGCGCTTGGGTATTGATGGCTTCTGTGAAGAAAATGAAGAGGGGATGTGGGAAATAGAAGTTGGGTTTGGGTAGTTTGATAATTTTCCAACATTATATATGCATGCCAAGTCTCTAAGAAAAAATTCTAAATATCCAAAAATCCAAAAAAAACACTAGATGATCGCACAAACGTCCAGTGCAAGTTTGGAAGTGAGGAAAAATCATATATTGTGAGAGATTAATATTGGTAGTCGAAAAATTATCGAAGGAGTCGGCGTAAATCTTGTGTAATTCTTTCTATAGTAGAAGCTCTCATCATGAAGACAAAATTAGATGCTTGTTACGCTGAACCTGAGTATATCTTTGGGTGCTTGGTGTGTGATTTTTCGCATTTGTATTATTTGTTAATCGACGGAAATTTTTTCCGTTTGGCCGCAAAATACACGGTTCACTTTTCTGCGATGATATTATGGTGACTGATTCCTTTGTGAATCATATCCGCTAACATATTTTCAACAAGTGGTATTAGAGTTTCAGGTTAGTATTTTGGGTGAGTGGAAAGATGACATTTACAAATTATGAGTAGAATGATGGCATTTACAAATTACAATATCAAAAAATTCGACAGGCGTAACTTTAGTCTATAGAGGCTAAAAATGACGGCCTTGCTAACAGGACGTGCATAAGATTGTCTTTTCTAAAGACGATATCTCGACGACTTCCACGGCAGTAGAGTTGGAGAAGATGGAGGACAACTTTTGTAACAACCCTAAACTTTTTGTACGAATTTTTTTCAAAATACAGAAAGAAGTATCTAAGCCTGAGCACAAGTTATAAATTTAATTTGCTTTTGAATAGCAAGAAAGCACTTGTAACTCATTGGTAAAACCTTGCACTGCTGTGACATAGCCCCTATGATCGAATCCCCAGCTACATATTACTTTTATTATATTTTCTTTTAAACTTTTAGAAGCCCAAGGGTTTACACGTGCACTACACGTAAAATACCCCTGTACGCATTTTTAATTCATTCTTCATTACCCAAAAACCCTAATTTTCGCTATAAATATCACACTCCATTTCACCCCTCCTCATTGAGAATTTCCTCACAAAAACTCTATAAAATTTTCAAGTCTCAAGTTGTGTAAGTGGAGTTAGCAAAGGGCGAAGTTCCGATGAAGTTTCGAGAATATTCCGGCGACGAAACGATGCCCCGACGGTTCCATACCTACCTCCCCTCTATCCTTGTAGCTTGTAAGTTCCCTCTCCCCTCCTCTTCTACTATTCTAAAATTTTCATTTTTCAAAACTCGTCGGAAGCGGAGTTAATCCGACTTCCGATTCGTTTTTCCTTAAAAATTCCATTTTTCTTAAATAACAAAATACCATATCTTCTCAAAATGTTTAATAAACATAAATAAACACGTTAGAGCAAGTTTCATCTCAAAAGAATATTTTATGCAACTTTTATCATATTTATACGGTAAAATATCACATACTTTACATTTTGACATAATTCAACATATTTATTTGTATTACCTTTAGAAAACTCACGATGTAAGGACCTACCTCATCACAACACACATATTGGACATGGCACGATGAACTTTGAAATTCTAGATTATGGGAAAATACGCTTTTACGAATAAATACCTTAAACTTACAAAACCGTTTTCTTTAAAAGAGTGTTAATTAAATTCCTTGCAAATACGCCTCTACAACCCATTTTGGGAAACCCCGCTCGGGATGGTGCGGGTTATCGCACATCCTAAGGCCTAGTAGAGCGAGATGCAGCCGCGGACTAAGTTGCCGTTAATCACCCCTCGCCTTTGGAGCGAGAGAACCTCTGATTGACGGGTCAAAGTGGTCATGTGAACTCAATGTGCAGTGTTGTGTTTTGAAGGGGTTTTGGATGTATCGGGGGCCTCGCAGAGTTTTTACGGGGGGCTCGCTACCCGGATAGCGGGCTGGGGGTCAAGGGGGCTAGCAGCCCTCTTGTAAGGTGCAGGGCAGCGCCCCGCTAGAAATTTTTTCTAACGGGAATAGTGTGGTAGAGTGTGTGTGTGTGTGTGTGTGTGTGTGTAAAGGGAAAGGGCATCCAAAAGATGTGTGGGAGAAGGCACCAGCGCCACACGTGCCTGGCACACGGGCGCTGTGCTCCAGAGCCCCAGTGCACCACGTGCCTGGCACGCGGGCGCTGTGCGCCAGCAGCAGAAAGGGACCTGGTCCCTGCACTTGGAGCTGTGCTCCCGATTTGACTTGTGGAGTTGAACTCCAATGGATCTTGAATGGAGTTAGACTCTTAAATATATTTAGAAATGATCAGAGGGGGCTTCTTTGTTTCTCCTTTTGGCTCTGGATCTTCCTAAGATGGGATTTTTGGAGATGGGTCTCCTCCTTCCTCCTCTGTTGGCCGGATCTTGAAGAACAAGAAGTATGAGATTTTAAAAATCTCTTATTTTTAAGAACTGGTGGGAGATCTAAGTTCCCCTTTGTGGGTTTTGTGGTGAAAAACTATTTAGTTTTGGAAAAGGAAGAGTAAAACTCTTGATTTAATTGAAAAAGGGGAAGAAGGTTCTAGGAAGGAGAAGGAGGCACAAAGGACCCTAGAGTTTTGAGGAGAATGAAAAGTCTATCCTTTATTCATCATCATGTTTCTTTATATAGGCTTACACATTTACATATAGCCCCTTGGGCTTTACAAAATAGCATTTTACCCATCTCATGTCTCATGTGCTATTTCTTTTTGCACATAAGCCATGGGCTTTACAAAAATTTGGCTTTATGCCCATTCATGCATAAAAATTACATCAAAATTTATTTATTACATGATTTTTTATTTCAGCATGGGGGAGGCCGGCCGCTTCATGTTCGGGCTCGACTCGGGCATGAGCCCACTTGATCTGGGCTTGGGCCCACCTGGCTTGGGGTTGGCCTTGACTTTCACTTGGTCAACCGGGGTGCAATTTTCGACCCCAACAAAGTGCCCCCATCAATAAATGCACACCACATATGTGGGTCGTGTGCATGAAATTGATGGATTTTCTTTTACATGGAGGCGACTTGCTTTGGTTCCCACTTTTTAGGATGCACTGCCCTTTTTGCGACATGAACGGTTGACGTTTGCGTCTTCGAAGAGGAGTGTCCGTGGTTGACGTTTCCCTGCCCCGGAGCGTTTTGGTTCCCGCTTACTGCCCTTTTTCCGACATGGACGGTCGACGCTTGACGCATCTCCGAGGCGGAGTGTCCGTGGTAAACTTTTTCGTGGCCCGGAGTGATTTGGTCCCCTCTTTATAGGAAGCCTGCACTGCCCTTTTTACGACATGGACGGTCGACGCCTGACGCGTCTCCGAGTCGGAGTGTCCGTGGTAGACTTTTCCCTGGCCCGGAGTGATTTGGTCCCTTCTTTGTAGGGAGCCTGCACTGCCCTTTTTACGACATGGACGGTCGACGCCCTGACTCGGAGCGATTTAGTTCCCGATTTGTGGGAAGCCTGCACTGCCCTTTTTACGACATGGACGGTCGACCCTTGACCTGGAGCAATTTGGTTCCCGATTTGTGGGAAGCTTGCACTGCCCTTTTTACGACATGGATGGTCGACACTTGACGCGTCTCCGAGGCGGAGTGTTGTGGTAGACTTTTCCTTGGCCCGGCGATTTGGTTCCTGATTTGTGGGAAGCCTACACTGCCCTTTTTACGACATGGACGGTCGACGCCCTGACTCGGAGCGATTTGGTTCCCGATTTGTAGGAAGCCTGCACTGCCCCTTTTACGATATGGACGGTCGACGCTTGACGTGTCTCTGAGGCGAAGTGTCCATGGTAGACTTTTCCCTGGCCCGGAGCGATTTGGTTCCCGATTTGTGGGAAGCCTGCACTGCCCTTTTTACGACATGGACGGTCGACGCCCTGACCCAGAGCGATTTGGTTCCCGATTTGTGGGAAGCCTGCACTGCCCTTTTTACGACATGGCCGGTCGACGCCCTGGCCCGGAGCGATTTGGTTCCCGATTTGTGGGAAGCCTGCACTGTCCCTTTAACGACATGGATGGTCGACGCTTGACCTGGAGCGATTTGGTTCCCGATTTATGGGAAGCCTGCACTGCCCTTTTTATGACATGGACGGTCGATGCTTGACACGTCTCCGAGGCGGAGTGTCTGTGGTAGGCGTTTCCCTGGCCCGGAGCGATTTGGTTCCCGATTTGTGGGAAGCCTGCACTGCCCTTTTTACGACATGGACGGTCGACGCTTGACGCGTCTCCGAGGCGGAGTGTTCGTGGTAGACTTTTCCCTGGCCCGGAGTGATTTGGTTTCCGATTTGTGGGAATCCTACACTGCCCTTTTTACGACATGGACGGTCGACGCTTGACACGTCTCCGAGATGGAGTGTCCGTGGTAGACTTTTCCCTGGCCCGGAGCGATTTGGTTCCCGATTTGTAGGAAGCCTACACTGCCCTTTTCACGACATGGACGGTCGACGCCCTGACCCAGAGCGATTTGGTTCCTGATTTGTGGGAATTCTGCACTGCCCTTTTTACGACATGGACGGTCGACGCCCTGGCCCGGAGCGATTTGGTTCCCGATTTGTGGGAAGCCTGCACTGCCCATTTTACGACATGGACGGTCGACGTCCTGACCCAGAGCTATTTGGTTCCTGATTTGTGGGAAGCCTGCACTGTCCTTTTTACGACATGGACAGTCGACGCCCTGGCCCGGAGCGATTTGGTTCCCGATTTGTGGGAATCCCGCTCTGCCCTTTTTATGACATGGATGGTCGACGCTTGACCTGGCACGATTTGGTTTCCGATTTGTGGGAAGCCTGCACTGCCCTTTTTACGACATAGATGGTCGACGCTTGACGCATCTCCGAGGCGGAGTGTCCGTGGTAGACGTTTCCCTGGCCTGGAGAGATTTGGTTCCCGATTTGGGAAGCCTACACTGCCCTTTTTACGATATGGACGGTCGACGCTTGACGCGTCTCCGAGGCGGAGTGTCCGTGGTAGACTTTTCCCTGGCCCGGAGCGATTTGGTTCCCGATTTGTGGGAATCCTGCACTGCCTTTTTTACAATATGGACGTTCGACTCTTGACGCGTCTCCGAGACAGAGTGTCCATGGTAGACTTTTCCCTGGCCTGGAGCGATTTAGTTCCCGATTTGTGGGAAACCTCACTGCCCTTTTTACGACATGGACGGTCGACGCTTGACGCGTCTCCGAGATGGAGTATCTGTGGTAGACTTTTCCCTGGCCCGGAGCGATTTGGTTCCCGATTTGTAGGAAGTCTGCACTGCCCTTTTTACGATATGGACGGTCGACACTTGACGCGTCTCCAAGACGAAGTGTCCGTGGTAGACTTTTCCCTGGCCCGGAGCGATTTGGTTCCTGATTTGTGGGAAGCCTGCACTGCCCTTTTTACGACATGGACGGTCGACGCTTGATTTGACTTGCTCTACTTTTTGCAGTGTCGGGGGTGAACTTGACTTGCTCCGCTTCTTGCGGTGTCGAGATTGGATTCTGACTTGCTCCGCTTTCTGCGGTGTCGGAGTTGAAGTTGACTTGTTGATTGTGATTTGGGTTGACATCAGCATCGCTACACTGGAATGTGGTACCAGGAGAGAATCATCATCAGTCATGAGAGGATTTGGGGATTTGGTTTTTGGGTCGGCATCTGCATTGCTGCACTGGAGTAATGCCAGGAGCAACTCATCATTTGCCCGGAAGGATTTGGAAATTGGTGGCTTAGGAGACAAGTTTAGATCCCTATCAGCTAAGGCTTGTCAATTTTATGGGCCGTAAAGGTCCCATAAAAGCATTTTCTCCGTATGAGTTGAAAGGATCCCGTATGTGTCTTTTCTCCTTAGGAGTCATGGGGACTCCTAAGTGTGTTGCTCCTTTGTGAGTCGTAAAGATCTCACGCGGGAAATTTCTCCTCACAAAGTCGAGAGGACTTTGCGAGTGCATTTCATCTCTTTTTCACGAGTTTGCGCCCTTTCGGGTTTTCACAAACTCGTCGGCAGTCCTACTGTTTTTACTCACGGAGCCCTTTCGGGTTTTCATCCGTGCCCATTTTGCTTGTGGACATACCTTTCTTTTCTTCTATTTTTTGAATCTTCACCGCCGGTGGGACTTTGAATGTGGTCTCGCCGGTAGGACTTGGGAGAGATTGGGATCGTTTTACGCCCGTGGATTGTATACGGTTTTATAGGATGTATGATCCAGACCGTAGGGCCTTAAGAATTTCGGGACTTTGTTGGCGTCTGCATCGTTGCACTGGAATATGGTATCAGTAGTGACTCGTCATTCACCGTTTGAGAATTTGGATTTTGGTTGGCGTCTGCATCGCTGCACTGGAATATGGTACCAGGAGCGACTCATCATTCACCGTTGGGACATTCAGAGTTTGGTTGGCGTCTGTATCGCTGCACTGGAATATGGTACCAGAAGCAACTCATCATTCGCCATTTAGAGTATGGGGTTTGGAATTTGGTTGGCGTCTGCATCGCTGCACTGGAATATGGTACCAGGAGCGACTCATCATTCGCCACTTGGGGATTAGGAAGCGATGACTTAGGAGGCAGGTTTAGATCCCTATCACCTAAGGCTTTTCAATTTTATGGGCCGTAAGGGTCCCATAAAAGCATTTTCTCCCTACGAGCCGTAAGGATCCCGTAGGTGCATTTTTTCCTTAGGAGTCGTGAGGACCCCCAAGTGTGTTTTTCCTTTATGAGTCGTAAGAATCCTACGAAGGTGTGTTCTCCTCATGTATCGTAAGGACACATGAGTGGGTCTTCCCAATGGAGCATAATTCCAAGGGCGGAGACCAGCCGCGTAACTGGTGATTGCGGTAGGGCATGGGTATGATGAGAATTATTTGAGCCCGTAGATTGTATACGGTAGTCAATTTAGGGACTGGCCGTAGGGCTGAGAGAAATTTAGGAAATTGGATTTTGGTTGGCGTCTGCATCGCTGCACTGGAATATGGTACCAGGAGCGACTGATCATTCGCCGTTTTTTTTACCGCGATTGCTCTGTCATTTCAGCTTTTCTTATCGCAGAGGTCGCGATCACCCTATCATTTCGGCTATTTATTCGCGGTTGCCCCATCATTTCGGCTTTTAATTCATATATATATATATATATATATTTATTTATTTACACATTTTTACAACCCCAGTTTAACGACTTAGAGGTCGATTATTCCCAGTTTAACGACATGGTGGTCAATTATTCCCAGTTTAACGACATGGAGGTCGACTGTTCCCAATTTAACGAAGTGGTGGTCAGCTGTTCTTAGTTTAACGACGTGGTGGTCAGCTGGATCAGAAGCTTGGAGAAGATACCCGATTGAGCAGTTATCAGGGGCACCACTGGAGCTTGTCCGAAATGCCTTCACTTTGTCGATGTTGATGGCCTTGCCCGCAGCTGGGGCCAAGGAAAGTCGTTGAAATACCGACTTGCGTTCGAAGATGGAAATTAAAATTCGTTAACCTGCAAATAGTAATATGATTTCAGTATAGACAATCGATATGCACATTGATTAAGCTCGCATGAACGTTTAACCCGAAATATGGGAGGAGAGATCAGTCCCACCGGGCGTGCCAGAATTTGTAGGGTGTATTTCGTCACCCCCATTGAGATGGGAATACGCGCGTGCTTGTCAGGCGCATTACAGATTCCCCATGCCTAGAGTAGGCTGGGGTTTATTGATTGTGGGGATCCGAATCTCCGGCAGCCGCGGACTATGCTGCTGTTAATTACCCATCGCCTTTGGAGCGAGAGAACCTCTGATTGATGGGTCAAATTGGTCATGCGAACTCAATGTACGGTGTTGTGTTTTGAAGGGGTTTTAGATGTATCGGGGTCCCCGCAGAGTTTTTACGGGGGTCCTGCTACTCGGATAGCGGGCTGGGGGTCAAGAGGGCTAGCAGTCCCCTTGCGGGGTGTGGGGCAGCGTCCTATTAGAAATTTTTTCTAACGGGAACAGTGTGGTGGAGTATGTGTGTGTGTGTAAATGGAAAGGGCATCCAAACGATGCGTGGGAGAAGGCGCCAGCGCCACACATGCCTGGCACGCGGGCGCTGTGCGCCAGCGCCACACGTGCCTGGCATGCGGGCGCTGTGCGCCAGAGCACCAGCGCACCACTACCTGGCACGCGGGCGCTGTGCGCCAGAGCGCCAGGCCACCACGTGCCTGGCACGCGGGTGCTGTGCGCCAGCAGCAGAAAGGGACCTGGTCCCTGCACTGGGAGTTGTGCTCCCGATTTGACTTATGGAGTTGAACTCCAATGGATCTTGAAAGGAGTTAGACTCCTAAAAATATTTAGAAATGATCAGAGGGGGCTTCTTTGTTTCTCCCTTTGGCTCTGGATCTTTCCAAGATGGGATTTTTGGAGATGGGTCTCCTCTTTCCTCCTCTATTGGCTGGATCTTGAAGAACAAGAAGTATGAGATTTTAAAATCTCTTATTTTTAAGATCTGATGGGAGATCTAAGTTTCTCTTTATGGGTTTTGTGGTGGAAAACTATTTAGTTTTGGAAAAAGAAGAGTAAAACTCTTGATTTAATTGAAAAAAGGAAAGAAGGTTTAGAACCTTGAGGAAAGAGAAGGAGGCACAAAGAACCCTAGAGTTTTGAGGAGAATGAAAAGTCTATTCTTTATTCATCATCATGTTGCCTTATATAGGCTTACACATTTACATATAGCCCTTTGGGCTTTACAAAATGACATTTTGCCCGTCCCATGTCTCATGTGCTATTTCTTTTTGCACATAAGCCATGGGCTTTACATCAAAATTTATTTATTACATGATTTTTTATTTCAGCATGGGGGAGGCCGGCCGCTTCATGCTCGGGCTTAACTCGGGCGTGAGCCCACTTGATCTGGGCTTGGGCCTACCTGGCTTGGGGTTGACCTTGACTTTCACTTGGTCAACCGGGGTGCAATTTTCGACCCCAACACATTCGACCTCGATGGAATTTTTAATGAATTTTTAAGAAAATGAGATTTTTACAAAATAAATAAACTTTATTATATATATATATATATATATATATATATATATATATTTTTAATGAATTTTTAAGAAAATGAGATTTTTACAAAATAAATAAACTTTATTATATATATATATATATATTATCAAAAGATCTATCTTAAATCTATTATACAAATATTCTATGTTTTCCAAATCAAAGAAATCACCATTACAGTAAACTACCGTTACAGTTCAATACAAATCCAATATTTTATTAAAATACCATGAACAATGAAAACTAGGTTCTACTCACTAGAAATTTCATTTTTATAAAATATATATCTATGAAAACCCTAAAGACGATAATTAAATACTTGAGGTGTATTTTGAAAAAAATATATCAAACTATTTTACATAAAACCCCCTCAAGTTATACTGATTTACAATAAAGACCCTAGTAAAAATAACGGTGTTATCAACACGGTAATTGTCTTGGAAAAAGACATAAATCCTGCCGTCCATATGCAGCAGTTACCGATAACTCCAAAACAATCAGGACTTCAATTCTGTTTAAAAGTCTGACTCAGATCGAGTCACGGGCAATTATACAATTAATCTGACTTGAATATGATTCAAGTATAACTCCATTTACAACATGAATCTGTGAATACCAGAATACAATCTATAACAACATGAACATGAACGAACCGAACCATGGATATCCCTGATTACATAACTATCCATTTACATCCATTCCATTTACTGATATCATGGTTTTGCTAAGTCTTCCATTTATTACAAGACAATACAATACCATCAGTGCAATTAATACAATCAATATAATAAGACACTACGGGCTTTATAAAGGGGTAGACTGGTATGGAACATGTTAAAGGTGGTACGAGGTGGTCACTAAAGATGTAATTACATCCGTACCGTTGTTCCGTGGTATTTTCGATGGAGCCTTATACTACGGGTTACCAAAGTCCACGGTGTAAGTTGGACTTCTCTCGTATACACTGGCATATTCTGTACCAAGCTACAAACAACCGCGTTAACATTATAATCAAATATTACTAATTATACTCTTTTTCTATGTATTCTATCTCTACCCATCTTTGGGACTTACCGAGCGATTGTTCGCTGACGACATTCCTATTTCTCTTCTTTCTCTGGAATGTTGTGAGGACGACCTGACTCTGAGGAGCTCGAGACCGGCCAGGAGCACTTGGAGTAGTTCACAGAAGATCCTGAGCATTGAATTTACTTGTACATATTTTCATTTCAGTTATGCCATTGTTTAGGCATTGCTTTCCATCCATATATTTACATTTCCAGTTGTACTTGTAAAGAAATGTTAATAAATAAAAGTTGATGTTCAATTATATCTATTGTCATTTTTCTTGTGTACATTTACTTTATATTGCTTAGATACATTTAGCGTGTTTACTTCTGAGTAAATACGCAGCGGGTCTCACCGCGTCTCCTCCCCGTACACCGGGAAGCGGGGCGTGACAACTTTTAGCTCGAGCCAGCTTCAGTTTGCCGACAAAGTTCTCTACAAAATTGAGAAGGAAACTACGACGTCAGGATTATGGGGAAAATTAGAAGCTCTATATGTATGAAAAAAATCTCCCACTAATTGTCTCTACCTCAAGCAGTGATTATACACTTTAAAGATGAAAGAACGTCCGTCAAAGACCATCTAAACGAGCTCAGTCAAATCATAATGGATTTGCGTAATGTGGAGGTAAAGATAGAGGACGATGATCAATCCATGATCCTATTATGTTCTTTGATCTCTGATTACATCCAGTTCGTGAAGTCAATGGTGTACAGCCGAGACTACCTCTCTTTAGAGGATGTCAAGACGGGTCTGCACAGTAAAGTATTGAGAGAAGGTGGCAGGTGAAAAAAATAGTCAGGGAGACGTGATGTTCACTCGAGGCCGTTTCAAGAAGCGGCCAGCTGGTGGTTCCAAAGGCAAGACGTAATCAAAGGCAAGGAATCGCGCCAATGACAAGTGCAACTTCTGCAAAAAGAAAGGGCACTGGAAGCGAGATTGTCCAAAGCTGAAGGAGAAAGGCAAGCAGTAAATTCCCTCCAGTTCTGCAATCATGGTGGAGGCTACATGAACCAACATGAGAAATGCCGGGTCGAGCACATGAATCCTCCGCCTCCACTCACTCCTATCAAACAATATACTTTCATTAAGGCCTTTGCCATCCATATCTTTTCGTATCGCCTCCATTCATGTTTTCTTCGATCTCCCTTTTGCTCTTTTAACTTGGCCTAAATTAATATCCATTCGTCGAACCGATACTTCCGTTGGTCTGTATTGCACATGACCAAACCATCTTAGGCAATTTTCCCGCATCTTTTTCTTTACAGGTGCCACACCAACCTTTGCACGAATATTCTTATTTCGCATTTTATCTTTTCTAGTGTTACCACACATGCAATGAAGCATGTGCATCTCCGCTATATGCATCTTCTGTGTATCATGTTTCTTTGGAGCCCGGCATTCTGTACCATACAATAAGATAGGCCGAACAATGCTTCGATAAAATTTCCCTTTCAACCTTAACGGAAAGTTATGATAGCACAACATCCCCGTTGCACTCCTTCATTTTAACCAACCGGCCTGAACCTTCTGGTTGACATCGCTATCGATCTTCGCATCCTTATAGATGATAGAACCTAGATATATAAATTGATCGCTCGGTGATATCTCTTACCCATTTAGTGTTATACCACCGTGATCTTGATTTCTTTGTTTACTGAATTTGCGTGATGTCTTGCACCTACTCAATCTAAACCCCCAAGATTCCAACGTTTGCCTCCATAACTCCAATTTGGCATTAATCCCTGCTTTCGTCTCATTTACCAGAATAATATCATCAGCGAACAACATACACCAAGGAACCTCATCCTGGATAGCTCTAGTAAGCTTATCCATCACTATGGTAAATAAGAATGGATTTAAAGCAGATACTTGATGCAAGCCAATTGAGATTGGAAAATCACTCGTTAGGTTGCCGCAAGTCCTTACATTTGACACTACTCTATCATACGTGTCCTTGATTATGTCAATGTACCTGATTAGGACTCCCTTCTTTATCATTGTTCGCCATAATACCTCTTTAGGTACCTTATCGTAAGGTTTCTCTAAATCAATAAAAATCATATACAAATCCCTTCTCTCTTGAAAACGTTCGACACGTAAACGAAGCAAATGAATAGACACTGTCGTCGATCGTCCAGACATGAATCCAAACCGGTTCTCTGTTATCTTAACATCCTGTCTTAGCATATGTTCAATCACCATCTCCCAAACCTTCATGGTGTGACACATGAGTTTTATTCCACGGTAGTTGTTGTGAAGGATGTCTTGTATATCGAGACTACACGCTATTCAGGTTCAGACGTCTGGCCTATAAAGGGTTGGACATCTGTTAGTCAAGTCCTAAAATTTCAGAGAGCAGAAAAATGTCTGAGCCTTTGTGCTCAGACGTCTGAAAGATGGGCAAATGTCTTAGCGTTTAGCTTCAAATGTCTGGCGATTCTCTAGCCAGATGCGCTAAGGGTGTGCAGACGTCTGACCAATACAAAGTCAGATATCTAGCAATGCTCTGGATTGACATATGGATAGAGCCCAGACGTCTGACCTTAAAGGGGCAGACATCTGTTGTCGGTTGTTGTGCATGCATATTCGAGTTTATCTCGAAATTAAGTTTTATAAGTGGCAGTTTCGTAATTAAGGATACTATTATAATTCAGATTGAATTTGGGCTAAAAATAAGATGCTAGGGTTAAAATTTAAAATGTGTAATCTTGATCATAAGGTTTAAGAGAGACAAAACGATGGCTCCATAAGGGATCAAGGCGCCATTAAGGAGAACGCAGAGAGAAGAATAAGGAGATCTCGTTGGAGATCTATAAGGAGAAGGTTTGTAATCTTGTATAAGGTTTTTTCTCTAAAGTTCTAATAAAATGTTCTCCCCTTTTTCTCAAATCTCTTATGTGTTATTTGGCTTTGCGTTTCTTCTGGTTGTTATCCATTAAAGGGGATCTTAGTTTAGATCCATCAAGGTTGGTACTACCTTCCGCTGCGCACCAATAGGTAGTTTGAGCAATTTTGAATGTCACCCTTATTCCCTTGTTCTTATAGAGATACATGGCTACTCCACTTATTTGGCATCTTTTTTTGTTTGCCAAATCTTATTAAACAGGCATGTCAGCCATCTAACGCCTAACTTTCCTAGGCATCTTCATACCCCAATGGGAATTCCGTATGGACCAACATCTTTCTTTGATTTCATCCTCTTTAAAGTCTCTGTAACCTCAGGTATTATTATTCTATACATGAAATCACGGTTTATATCTTGAGATTGAATGATCAGTCAATCCAAGTTCTTAGTAAAACTTTCATTGAACAGCTTGTCAAAATAATCTCTTCATCTTTCCTTGATATCCCCATCTCGAACTAAAATTTTCTAATTTTCATCTTTAACACACTTCACCACACATAAGTGTCTGGTCTTTCTGTCACACCCCGCTTCCCGGCATACGGCGAAGGGGACGTGACTGGCCGCTACGTATTTACTCTGAAGTAAACACGCTAAGCGTATCTAAGCAGTATAGAATGTAATGTACACAAGAGACAAGTTATAAATGAACAACAACTTTATTTATTAACATTCTTTTTACAATACATCTGAAAAGTAAATATATGGAATGAAAAGCAGTGCCTAAACAGTAGCATAACAGAAATGGAAAATACAGAATGTAAATGTATAAGTAACTAGAACTCAAGGTCGAAAGCTAGTTGGTCCAAATCCTCGATGGTGGATCGATCTCCAGTAAGTCTGAAACACCTGACGATATTCCAAAGAAGAAGAAAGAGAATGTCGTCAGCGAACAAATCGCTCGGTAAGTCCCGCAAATTGACAAGAATGGAATAGACAGAATATAGAGTATATTGTTATAATGTTGTATTTAGTGTTAACGCTGTTGTTTATAGCTTGGTACAGAAGATGCCAGTGTATACGAGAGGATTCCAACATACACCGTGGACTTTGGTAACCCGTAGTACAAAGCTCCGTCGATAATACCACGGAACAACGGCATGGATGTAATTACGTCTTAAGCGACCACCTCGTGCCACCTTTAATATATTCCATACCAGTCTACCCCTTTATAACCCCGTAGTGTTTATAGTATTGATTTTACGGAATGTATTGTGTTGTATTGTAAATTTTATAGATGGATGACTTGCCGAAACCATGATATCAGTAAATGGATGTAACTGGAGAATCATGTAGATGGATATATATCCATGGTTCGGTTCAGTCAATATTGATTGAATAGATTGAATATATAGATTCATGAATTCATGTTGAATTGTAGTTTATACTTGAATCATATTCAAGTCAGATTGATTATATTGAGACTCAGTCTGAGTCAGACAACTAGAAAAGAAATTGAAGTCCTGAATTAGGTTTTAGTGTTATCGGTAACTGCTGCACATGGACGGCAGGATTTGTGTCTTTTTCAAAGACAATTACCGTGTTAATAACACTGTTTGTTAAGTTGTCTACCTTAAATAGGCAAGCACCCATATCTTCGACTACCTGAGGCTCAAGAGACCGGTCCTGTTTAAACCTATGTTTACTAGAGTCCTTATTATAATTTAGTATAACTTGAGGGGGTTTTATGTAAAATAATTTTGATATATTTTTAAAATACACCTCAAGTATTTAATTATCGTCTTTAGGGTTTTCATAATTGTAATTTTTTATAAAGTGAAATATTCTAGTGGATATAAGCTAGATTTCATTGTATATGGTATTTATTTGTAATATTGGAATTGTATGGTATTTTCTTGTAAATGGAATGTTTTTCTTGAATTTTGGAAATGTGGAATATTATAAATATTAAAAATAGATATTTTGATATTAATTACATATATATATATTTATTAAAAATATAATTTTTATTTATAATAAAAATCACATTTTCTAAAGAAAATTGTATTTTAAATCTTTCGAGATCATATGCTCCTTGCGAAGGTCTGCATCTTACTCTACTAGGCCCGAGGATGTGCGATAATCCATAACATCCTGAACGGGTTTCCCGAAATGCGTTGTAGAGGCGCATTTGCAAAAATTTGTTAAAATACACTTCTTGTAGAAAAAGCTTTTTAATAGTTGAAGATAGTTATATGTAAAGTTGTATTTTTCCCAGATCTATGTTCCCAAATTCTATCGTGTTATGTTATATATGAGTGTTGTGAGGAGGTAGGTCATTACCTCTTAAGTTTTCTAAGGTAATACGATTTTAAAAAGTTCAAGCATGTCGAAATGAAACATAAGGGTATTTTAATGTAAAAGTGGAATAAAACTTGCTACGATTATTATTTTGATGTCAAATTTATTCTATTGCTTTTGTTAATGTTTAATGGTCATGACATAAGAGTTTGGTATTATTGTGTTTAAGAAAAATAGAACTTTTTAAGGAAAAACCGAATCGTATGTCGGATTAACTCCGCTTCCGTCGGGTTTTGGTTTTGAATATTTTTATAATAGAGAAAAGAGGAAGAAGTAGGGACTTATAGGTTATTAGACTAGAAGAGAGAAGGAGGAAGAGGTAGGAGGTGCCAGTGTATCGTTTCGTCGTCGGAATCTCCTCGGATCGTCGTCGGAAGTTCGTCGGAGTTTTGTCCTTTGCTAACTCCACTTGCACACAAAAAGTCTTGGGAATTTTCTTGAGAGTTTGGACAGGGATTTGTGAGTGAGGGGGATGATTTGAGGGGTGGTATTTATAGGAAAATGTAGGGTTTAGGGTAGCGAAAGAGGTGTGATAAAAATTGTATTTAAATTTGCTTTAAAAAGGATTAAAATGGGGGATTTTAATTCTCTGGTTAATTGCAGAGAATTTAAACAGTGCAGGGGGAGTGAAGTAGGCCAAAGGATGCAGGGGGTTAAAGAAATTTAGGGATCGAACCGAGTTGACCCGGTGGCGCCGGCCGATTCAAGCGCTTCGCCGACCCGAGTCGGGGCTCGTCTTGCTGCCACGTGTCCCTGACGATTGGTCTAGCCTCATGGTCACGTTTGTTTATTCTGTAACTTACCCTATTACGTGTAGTGCATGTGTAGATTCTTGGCCTTCTAAAAGATTAAACGAATTTAATTTAAAAAAATGTGTGGTTGATAGGATTTGAACTCTGGTGCCTTGGTTCAGCAGTGCAAGGTCTTACCAATGAGCTACAAGCTCCTTCTTGCCGTTCAAAAGCAAATCAAACTTATAACTTGTGCTCAAGCTCAAATACCCCTTTCTGTATTTTTGAAGAAAAAAATGTACAGAAAGTTTAGGGTTGTTACATTCTGCCCTCCTAAAAAAATTTCGTTCTCGAAATTTATAAAAGGAAAGTGTTACGGATTCAAGGAAAGTTTGGTGATAGGATTATTGGTAGTGTATGAAAAATATGTGAAGGAATGAAAGAATGCGAAAGGTTTGAAAAGAGTTGAGGAAATTACCAGGGTTACCTTAGTCTACGGCCTCTGCTTCTTCGGCTGCTAAAAGGAAAGCCTGACACCGTGGTACATTCCTTCTAAGTGGAGGCACATTCCTCTATCCTTAGGGCATGTTTCTCTGCGCTCAAGGCATGTTCCTTAGTGCCTGATGGAATTGGCGAGTAGGCTGTGCAGGAGGTGGAGCTGGGAGTGCAAGACGAGGTGCAGGAGCCTGGATAGCTGGCCGCTGTGGGCAGTCGATGGGTGTGTGATCTGGGTTGCGTCTGTAAGGACAGTTTTCAATTCCGTGATTGGATGCGCCACAAACTAGGCACAGGACTTTTGCGCGTCTACAGTCCTTCCACAAGTGTCCTTCCCTTTTGCAATAAAAGCAAAAATCGGGACTCGACTAATCATCTGTTACTTTCGATCTCTTCGGTTCAACAGTTAGCCTTAAAGAGGATCCTCCTGCCATCTGAGTGGCAGGATGCTTCACTCCGGCAGATTGAGGTCTGCCCTTCTTCTTCACCACTGCCTCGTATCGTCGGGCAGCCTTCAAAGCTAAATTATCGGTTGGGAAATCTCATGTAGCTAATGCAGCTTAGATCTCTTGGTCTAACCCTTGATGAAATCTTCTAGCCCTGATCTCAGCAGTCGGTATGAGATGGGCCGCAAACCTGTTACGGTCTTGTGTTAGTTGTGTAGTATATGATATAGAATCGAACATTGAGACATATCTTACCTGCTAAGCATGGTAAACTTAGCATCATACTTATCTACCGATTTGGTCCATATTGAACCTTGTTGCAAATGGATGAACTGCTATTACATATCAAAGCGGGCAGTCTCAGGGAAGTTCTTCGCGTGAAACATATCGCGAAAGGTCCTCCATATGATGGGTTGATCAAGACGGCTTTCTTCCACCTTCTACCAAATCCGTGCATTGTCCGTGAGCTGCAGTTTCGCAACTCGGACCCAAGCTATTTCCGGCACTTGTGCCGCTGCCAGATCATCTTCGATACTTTGAGCCCATTCCTCAGCTTCTAGATGGCTCTCTTTTCCTGAGAATTGCTTGGGGTATAAAGCTCTGAATTGCTTTACCCCAAGGGCTTCCATTTCTGGTCGATTCATAAGAATAGCAGTCTACTACTGCTGTCCTTCCAGGAGGCTGCGGATTGCCTCAAGAAGAACCGTCTGCTCGTTGATCGGAGCAGCGACGGCAGGTGTGAGTGGTAGTGGTGGGGGAGTGTTGTTGACATTCGTGCTGGTGTTGTTTGGGGAATCCATAACCTTGAAAGAAAAAATAGGGTTAGGATAGATTCAAAGTATATGAAATAATGAGATTCAAGAAGTATGAATTGTAAATAATGTTTTCAGTTATTGGTTCTTGTGTTATATTGCTGTCATGCCCCGCTTCCCAGTATACGGGCAGAGGACGTGACGAGGCCGCTACGTATTTACTCAGAAGTAAACACGCTAAGAGCATCTAAGCAACATAAGTAAAATGCAGAAGAGACAGGATGTAAATGAACAACAACTTTATTTATTAACATTCTTTTTACAATACATCTGAAAAGTAAATACATGGAATGGAAAGCAATGCCTAAAAAGTGTCATAACAGAAATGGAAAATACATAATGTAAATGTGTACAAGGAATCTAAAGCTCTGGGTCGAAAGCTAGCTGGTCCAAATCCTCGCTGGTGGGCTCGATCTCCAGTGAGTCCGAATGACCTAACGACATTCCAAAGAAGAAGAAAGGGAATGTCGTTAGTGAACAAATCGCTCGATAAGTCCCAAAGATGATGGAGAAATAGAATAGACAGAGAGAGAGTGTAACTTTTAAAGTTGTATTATATTATTAACGTTGTTGTTATAGCTTGGTACAGAAGAGGCCGGTGTATACGAGAGGAGTCTCACTTTCCCCGGAGACTAAGGTATCAGAAGTACAAGGAACCGTTCAGCCATGGTACAACAACAATTGAATTCAGGTTATGTGTATTATGGTTGCAGTGTCGTGCCATTTCTAACACTTTCCGTATCAATCTACCCCTTATAAACCCCGTGATATCTTGATTGTATTGTTGTATTGTTTGTATTGTATATTGAATATAGACGGATGACTTGACGAAACCATGATATCAGTAATGGAACAGATATAATGGATGATCATGTAGATGGAATATATGCATGGTTCGGTTCAGTCAATGTAGTTTGATATAGATTGAATAGACGGATTCATAGATCCATGTTGTATTGAAGTTTGATACTTGAATTATATTCAAGTCAGATTGATTATATTGAGACTCAGTCTGAGTCAGACAATTAGAAAAGAAATTGAATCCTGAATTATGTTTTGGTGTTATTGGTAACTGCTGCATATGGACGGCGAGATTTGTGTCTTTTTCAAAGATAGTTACCGTGTTGATAACACCGTTTGTTAAGTTGTCTAGCTTAAATAGGCAAGCACCCATATCTCCAGCTCGCTGAGGCTCAAGAGACGGGTCCCGTTTAAACCTATGTTTACTAGGGTCCTTATTGTAATTTAGTATAACTTGAGAGGGTTTTATGTAAAATAATTTTGTATAATTTTCAAAATACACCTCAAGTATTTTATTATCGTCTTTAGATTTTTCATGGATGTATATTTGATCAATATGATATTTCTAGTGAATAAAACATAATTTCATAATATATGGTATTTATTTGTAATATTGGAATTGATGGTATTTTCTTGTAAATGGGATGTTTTTCTTGAATTTTGGAAATGTGGAACATTATAAATTGTTAGTTATATGTATGCCCTAGAGGCCATTACTATACATAGGATGTATATTGTAGTGGATGCTGGGACATATATAGGGAGGACTTTCTTGCTCGACATGATAGTATGCTATCTGGTTACTCTTTACCTTAACGTGTATACTGATTGTCTCTCTGTTACATGTTGGTAAAGCTCTTAGGATGTGTACTTGACTACCTGGACTATAATGCGGATCATACTAGTGGGGACATGGTAGTCCATAAGTACATCCTTCAAAGTCCCGAGTCGTAGGTGTATCGAGACGGGGCATCGATATACCAGAGTAGACTAGCGTATACATTCTTGACCCATACAGATGGGCGATAGATGATCCCATATCCATTGGTGTTTGACATCAGAGATGATATACGGGTGCTCAGTGGAGACTGGGTACACTGGACGGACTCGCCGAGAACTCCCAGATGGTATTATACCTTACGTCAGATGGCAGTTCTCTGGTGACACTGGTACAGAGTAGTCTGTTGACCCGAGATCGTCATAGAGTCTTGTGTGGTTCCCACTGTGCTTTGATTTCCACCTTACCACGTCCAAGAGGGCGTGCAAAACGGTGGTTTTTGGGTACAGTCCCGAATCACATGGAGGCAATGAGCGATAGGAGGGGATTCGTCTCTCCCGGTATAGGGAGTTGATGTTACGCTGTGTTCGATTGGCTATAACCGGAAATCTCTGGCCAGGGTTGCTGAGATTTACTGGTAAGCGTTACCAGTAGTTTCTCGAACTGTTATAGACCTCATATCGACACGACTTATCGAGCTATTGGGGTCTGACGTTTACCACCCCTAGGCAAGATATGCGACATATCAGACGATGAGACCGGACTGTACGGTAAGTGTTACTGGTTGGATTCACAGGAGTGTGAGCGGGCTTGCTCGTCGATCTTCTGATCGCTTAATACCCGGGTGGCCGTTACGTTTAGCAGACCGCTTGCGGCTTGTGGGTGCTTGATATGATCATCATCTGCTGCCGGCGTATTGACGAGTCTTTAGAGTCCTACACAGAGGTTTCCTGGCTCAAGCGAAACGAAATAGGAGCGCATATGAGATATGTGCGGGACGGAGAATAATGCGTGTATGTGATACCGTATTTCATTCTCGCGATGAATGTTTCGATTGGTTGTATGTGATATAACCTAGTTATCGAATCGGAGATTGATTCGATAAGTCGATACATTGGATACTAGTCGGTTATGTGCGACATGACCGGATCATTGAATCAAGTGTTGATTTAATGATTTAATGTATAATTATATATTTGATATATTACTTTGCATTAACTAGTATTGGTTCACTTTAAATGGATTTTCTCACTTGGATTGTGCACATTGTATATATGATATACTTTTGTACACAAGTTTGTATCATGTTTGATGATACTTGCTCACTAGGGTTTGTGTAAAGATTAAACCATGGTTGTGTAATGGTTAGGGTTTTCTTTTTCTTATTCATTTATTTATTTATTTCATTTTCTTATTTTGGAAAAGAAAAAGGGGAAATGGTGGCTTTCTTTGTTTGCATCATGAAGCTTCATGAAGCTTTTACTAAGTGACCATTTTGTCTCATGCTTAACCCTAACCACTCCATCTAACCTTAGTTAAATCTCTACACTAAACCATGGTTTGTATATGATAAGAATTGATTTTTCTTTTCTTTTTGATTATTCTTATCATAACATTATTCATCTTCTTCTTCTTCTTCTCCAAGAAGAAACTTTGCTCCATCAATGGCAACTTGAGCAAATGAGCGAGAAATCCAATTCTAAAGTGAACCCACTTCCTATTTCTTCATCCTCTACCTCTTGCCAAGTAGTATAGGGTGTTTTCTTCACAAGTTTCTTGACTTGGTGAAGGTGGAGCTTGATCTAGTGATGTCTCGACGTAGATCATCTTCGGCATCGTCGTCGATGACCTAGCCCGCTTTTTCTCCAATGAAGCCGATGCAAGAGTCATGGATTCGATTTGGACAGCGAGGAGACATCATCACGGAGCTATGGAGGTGGAGAACCGGATCTACAAAGGTTGTATTTCCGTTACACTTTAGTTTAGTTGTAAACTAGTTGCTTCTGTCGCCTAAAATTCTAGTTAACGATCTAGTCTAGGGTTTCTCGGCACCGTAAAATTTGAAACGGGCATGGTTGATACCTTGTGAGACCTCTTGAGAGTGCCTAGGAACCCTACAGTGGTATCAGAGCCTAGCTAGAGCCTTAGGCGAAGCGTAGACGGAGTTTGAAGTCCGATCGAACCAAAACCCCGACCCGAATTTGCTCTCTGTACATTTTTCAATTTCGGGAATTTTTCCACATTAAAAATATGCAGAAAAATCAGCAGGTATTTCTAAGAATTACTGTGGAGTTCGAGCGCCTGAATCGCTAGATGCGCGGTGGAACCGCGGCAATAGCATGCCTATTGCGGCGGTTCCGCGGCCTATTTGTCTCTTCAGACAATTTTGTTTACACAGTAATTCCTAGTTTTTAGTGCTGAGTTTTCTGGGAATTTTTAATTTGCACTCAAGAGTTGAGTTTTCTGGGATGTATTGGGTGTTCGTAGATTTGATCGGATTATCAGATTTTGTCTATGTGGCTTTCCGGATATTTTAGAATATGTTAAAAAGTTGGACCAGATATAAATACCCATTTTTCCCCCTGTCGGGAAATTTCCAAGTGTTGGATTTTTCCGTGGTTTAAGGACGTTCTGAGTAGTGCAAGTAACGCGATGGTCCCTCTAGAAGACAACAAACCTTAACTCGATTATGTGACCGTCTTGAACTGCCCTTTGAACCTTTGGGTTTGGGGCAGTACGGCGTGCCACATGTGAGGCGTTGGCTTGACCCTTCTACGGCTGGACCGTTGGTACTGAGGCACGAAGTGAATGTTTTTGAACTTATTTCATGTGATGAGCTGTTTCGGGAAAACTTGGGTGTTCGATTATTAGATCGGAAAGTTTAACATTTTCTATCTTATTCGGAATGGGATACAATAATTGGAATTCACAAAAAGTTATGAGATAACTGAATAAATGTTATAAACATAGCAGTTTAGTCTCACTTGATCGGTTGCCACGGAATTTTGATGTGATCAAAAGTCCGTCGCAATCACGTAGCGTACGCGGATACTCGCCGGGTAAACTTAATAGACAGCCTCACTCCATAGCCCCGACCAAGTGCCTGTAGGAGAACCCCGTCGCCGAAAGCATCCGTTCGGGTGCTCGCGGCAGCGGTGTTCCGCCTTGGTGCACTTCGTCGACGGCGTCAGGGGTGCGGCCGCCTACTAAAGTTTGCGACGAGCATTCGATCAGGATGTCGGGAATCTTGTTGAATTGCCCGACTTGTTATTGAAAAGAGTTTTCGATAATGAGACTAAAATGCGGGGTTTATAATTGTTAGGCATGCGATATCTAAGGAATTCATTTGTTTAGGCATGCGATGTCTAAAGAGATTGCGGATTCCAACTGTTGTAGTTTTACACTTTCTTTTCTGTGACCGTAAGTGTAATATGTAATATCGCTGGTTTCGTTGCTATATGTCAACGACAATTGGGATGGACATATTTACTTACGTTGATGACATGTGATGTTATGTGTTGCTGGATATGTTATATTGGATCGTCGTGTTTGAATAGCCGGGGTTTTTTATGTGAGATGAGTGTTTTTCATTTTCATTCATGTAAAAACTTGTATGTAATATTCTTTTATTGGGGCACTTCCAGGTTGCGGAAGATGTCACCTTTTGTATATTATTTATTTTCCGCACTAGGATAGACCCAAGGAGCAGGGCACAAGTAACCGGGTTCTGGAGTCCAGTAGGAGACCAACTCGAGGAGTCGAGTCCGGGTCTCCTAACTCTAGAATTTGTAGGGTTGCTTGCCGCTCTCGTAGGGGTCTAGGGGTGTGGGTTTGGCTATTCATCACGACCGTGCAATCCGTGTTTTATACTGGCTCGTATTGAAAACACGGACGTCCTAGTATATCCAATATTTCATATGTTTCTTCTGCTGCGATATCTGTGATGTGATCATGTGATGTTCTGTGATAGATACAGTATATAGTATATATGATATATTATATAGACGTTACTTATGTTTTGCACTCGCGCTAGCCCTGCCCCGCTCTGTCGTTAGTTACCTAATCTAACGGTGCACGAGGGGACATCGAGGCGAATGCGGATGGCATAATTGACGTCGTATTTATCTGTGATGTTTAGGTATTTAAATGATGGGACTTCATTAATGAGATTAATGAAATAAAAGAAACCGAAGATGTTGTAGAATCGAATTTCAAAAATAAAACAGGTAGCTACAGTTCTTGCTTTGCACAGTGGTATATATGATATATCCTGCACCTTATTCGATAAGGAAAGGACCGAGATCCCTTCACCGGGAGTGACTCCTTTAGCAATAACTGGCAGATGCTACACACTCGGTTTGTCTTTTGATTGCTTTTAAGAGTTTTTGCTTTGCACAGTGATATATATGATATATATCCCGCACCTCATTCGACGAGGAAAGGACCGACGATCCCTTCACCGGGAGTGACTCCTTTAGCAAAACTAGAAAAGCTTCAAAAACACTCCATTTTAAAATCATTTGATTCTACAACGATATCAAGTTCATTACGCAATAGGTTTTCAGAAAAACCTGTCGTAGCCCTCCGTCATTTCAGATAAGTCCTACTTAGTATTCGTGCTACGTTTGTTGACCTCCGTCAAGGCGTAGTGTGCGGTAGCTAATTAGTATTTATCTGCTTATGCATATGATGCAGATTGGATTAGGGTAGTCGTGCGGCCTTGTTGACCTCCGTCAAGGGTCGTGCGGGTGGGTTTAATTCGATCAAGAAATGACGGGTTGAACTTGACTAGTAGCCTATGGTTTGTTGACCTCCGTCAAGGTCATAGGACGCTAGGGGCAAAATATTATCGGGAATTTCAAGTGTTGAAATTTGCAATGAGATTGCATACCTTCTATGAGATAGTTGGATCCCGATACCCGCTGCGAGTAAGAGTTACTCCTGGGAGAGTTTTACACATTATAATTAGCCGATCAAGTAGGTGTCTAGAAAGGTGTCAACGGGGTTACGCCTCTGGGAAAACGAGGTTTTCTATAATTAGGTTCGTGCGAAAGCACGGGGGACCTCCCTCAAAGTACCGACACTGGCCTGGCTGAAAGATTGGCGAACTTGTAGTGTGTAATTAATCCCGGCTAGTCTTTCCTTTTAGGGTTTGAAGGAAGATTTGATAAAAAGCAGTGGGAGCCATCCTGATTAGATAAAATAATAACCAATCTATTCTTGCAAGAGCGCACGCTGAGTGTTTTCTTCTCTCTCTCTCCAGATAGCGACCATATCACGCCTTAATCAAGATAATAATACGGATTTTTGACCGAACCCGCTTGTTATACTGAGCTGGGGAACGTTGGTCCCGCTCCAACTTATAATTGTTATAAGACAGAGCAGGAAATAGGGGATTACCAGAATTCCCATGCCACCCAAACGAAGAGAGTGCATGCTGATGCATCATCTTCGGGTGTGTTCATTACAGAGAACTGTTTCTCAGTATCCTTTACGTCCTGGGTATGTTATACCAGATCAGGATCCCAGATATGTAATCTGTTACATAGGGCTACAGAAAGGTAGAGAACTGAGAACGGGTGATAAGTTTCATGAGGCAGAAAACGGGGCAAGTGTTGCAGCCAAGTCTGTTGGTCACTGTCACCCTGTATTCCAAATACATTGATTCTGAACGAATGTTATTAGATACCGAACCTGATATACAAAATCATAACAGTCTCTTTATTAGTAAAGAAAGGATATAATTTTGTATTGTTGGATAATATTTTGAACATTTCCTATATCAAAAGTTGATCGGTTCAGGCACGTTATCTAAAAGCATTGATGTTCTAAATCAAATTACAGTTCTTAGTATATGGAACACACAAAAGAAGAAGAGTTCAGAAATGAACGAATTCTTCTTGAGGCATTGTAGACTAGGTCATATCAATGCGACCCGACTAGCTGAAGTTGCACATAGATGCATATTTAAATCTGTTTGAATTTACATCTTGTGAAACTTGCCAGTCATGTCACAAAGATAAGATGACCATAGCTCCGTTTACTGGAAACAGAGAAAGAGTTAGTGAACTCTTGGGATGATACATGATGATGTATGTAAGGTCCCCTGTCTACATATGCCAGGACTGGTTCTTTGTACTTCGTTACATTCTCTGATAATCTCTCAAGATTCAGACATATGTTCCTGTTGAAACACAAGTCCGAACCTTTTGAGATACTCACAGAATATAATTTAGAAGTAGAAAACCAAAACACGGGTATAAGTATTATGTCTTATGATGAGATCAAGGAGGAGAATACTTAAGCACGGAATTCCTGGATGATTCTAAAGGAGAATGAGATTTTTCTCTTAGCATTACTCCTCCGTATACACCATAGCACGATGGTATATCGGGGCGGAGCAATAGCACCCTATGTGATATGGTGTGCTCTATGATGAGTACTACTGAGTTTCCTATTTCCTTTTGGGAGTTATGCACTTGAGAAGCTGCATACCTATTGAATAGGGTTCAAATCAAACCAGTTGCCTACCACTTCATATGTGATATGGAAAGGGAAGAGCCCATATCTTAAGATGGTTAAGATTTGGGGTTGTCCGGGCTATGTCTAAAAGCATAATCCGGATAAGCTCGAGGCAAGGTCTGTTATGTACAACTGGAAAGGTTCCAGCTATACAAACAACAGCAGATGATTTGGTAGAACCAAAGGATTCAGAAGATTCCAACGAACCTCAGCCTCTCCGCCGATCTAGTAGGGTTCCTCACCCACCTGAGAGATATTTCGATTTCTCTATGACAGTGGGAGCGAGGATTGCGTCATGAGATGATGACCCAACTAGTTTCGAGCAGGCCATCGAGAGTAGGGACTCTATAAGAATGGCTGGATGCTTAGTGATCTGAGATGGAATCCATGTACACCAACAAAGTATAGACTTTGGTTGCTATATCTGAAGGGTTAAATCCCCATCAGGAGCAAGTATATCTTGAGAAGATTACTTGGTGTAGGTGGAAAAGTTGAGACTTTCAAAGCAAGACTTGTTAAAGGCTTTCGTCATCAACCAGGCGTGGATAATGATGAAACCTTTTTCAGTGGCCATGCTTAAGTCCATCCAGATTCTACTTGCCACGGCTATATACCATAACTACGATATCTGGCGGTTGGGTGTCATGACAGCTTTTCTAAATGATGTTTTAGAAGAGGGCGTCTATAAGTACACAGCCAGAGGGCTTCGTAAACAGTGGGAGCAGCGGAAACGTGTACAAGATGCTTTATAGGATAAAGCAGGCATCGCGGAGTTGAAACATATGTTTTGATGTGTTAGTCAAAGAGTTTGACATCATCAAAATGGTAGATGAACCTTGTATAAACAAAAAGGTAGTAGGGAGTATGGTGGCGATCCTCGTAGAGTACGTGGATGACATACTCTTGATAAGAAAGGAGTTTCTTATGCTACGCTCGATCAATCTCTGCTTATCACAATGATTCTCCAATAGGATCAAAGTGATACCTACTAAATCCTGGGTTTTGGATCTATGAGATAGATCTAATGGATGTTAGGATTCTCACTAGTCGTAGTGAGATAGTATCAATCGATCCTGGGGAGAAGCACTGGAAGGGTTCCAGGGTGATAAAGACGACTGAATGTCAGTCGCGGGCATTGTCTTTACCCTCAGTAAAGGGACGGTATGTTGGAAGAGTTCCAAGCTAGATAACGTGGCATACTAGATGATAAAGGCAGGATACATCGCTACTTCAGATGCTACCAAAGAGGATGTTTGGGTGTATATTGGTTCATGAGATGAACTACGTTCCAACCATTATGGGACAATGGAGTTGTGGCTTATGCCAAGGAACGCCGGTCCCATCAGTGATCCAGAAATATTCTAAGGCGGTATCGCCTGATCATGGAGATGGCTGATCTCCAGGGTGATCAGGGTTAGGAGAGTAGACTCAGAGGACAGCACGGCGGATCCACTCATAAAGGCATATTCCCAGAGAGAGATTTTTATGGGATGGTTGAGTATGAGATACTACAACCACTGCTATCATATGGCCCTAGTGCAAGTGGGAGATTGTTAGTTATATGTATGCCCTAGAGGCCATTACTATACATAGGATGTATATTGTAGTGGATGCTGGGACATATATAGGGAGGACTTTCTTGCTCGACATGATAGTATGCTATCTGGTTACTCTTTAACTTAACGTGTATACTGATTGTCTCTCTGTTACATGTTGGTAAAGCCCTTAGGATGTGTACTTGACTACCTAGACTATGATGCGGATCATACTAGTGGGGACATGGTAGTCCATAAGTACATCCTTCAAAGTCCCTAATCGTGGGTGTATCGAGACGGGGCATCGATATACCAGAGTAGACTAGCGTATACCTTCTCGACCCATACAGATGGGCGTGGATGATCCCATATCCATTGGTGTTTGACATTAGAGATGATATACGGGTGCTCAGTGGAGACTGGGTACACTGGACGGACTCGCCGAGAACTCCCAGATGGTATTATACCTTACGTCAGATGGCAGTTCTCTGGTGACACTGGTACAGAGTAGTCTGTTGACCCGAGATCGTCATAGAGTCTTGTGTGGTTCCCACTGTGCTTTGATTTCCACCTTACCACGTCCAAGAGGGCGTGCAAAACGGTGGTTTTTGGGTACAGTCCCGAATCACATGGAGGCAATGAGCGATAGGAGGGGATTCGTCTCTCCCGGTATAGGGAGTTGATGTTGCGCTGTGTTCGATTGGCTATAACCGGAAATCCCTGGCCAGGGTTGCTGAGATTTACTGGTAAGCGTTACCAGTAGTTTCTCGAACTGTTATAGACCTCATATCGACACGACTTATCGAGCTATTGGGGTCTGACGTTTACCACCCCTAGGCAAGATATGCGACATATCAGACGACGAGACCGGACTGTACGGTAAGTGTTACTGGTTGGATTCACAGGAGTGTGAGCGGGCTTGCTCGTCGATCTTCTGATCGCTCAATACCCGGGTGGCCGTTACGTTTAGCAGACCGCTTGCAGCTTGTGGGTGCTTGATATGATCATCATCTGCTGCCGGCGTATTGACGAGTCTTTAGAGTCCTACACAGAGGTTTCCTGGCTCAAGCGAAACGAAATAGGAGCGCATATGAGATATGTGCGGGACCGAGAATAATGCGTGTATGTGATACCGTGTTTCATTCTCGCGATGAATGTTTCGATTGGTTGTATGCGATATAACCTAGTTATCGAATCGGAGATTGATTCGATAAGTCGATACATTGGATAGTAGTCGGTTATGTGCGACATGACCTGTAACACCCGAGCCCAATAATACTATTTCTTTTGCTAGTTGAGTGTTATATATTGCTCATTCCAATTATCTTGATTATTTGGTGCTTTTTGCAAAATTTTAACCGGTTAAGTCATTTTGGCACATAACAAATTTTAACTCCTAAAATGAAATTAAAATATCCATGTTGACCTACTCGTCGCAACTAGTCGCGTGGTAGCGTCCGCGCGTCGAGATTTCATCCCGTTCGGTGAAACGGGCAAGTTTGGACGACTACGCGCGCGTGTAAGTGTCCGACTTGGGGCATGCATTTTAATCATTAAACACCTCTTTTCAAAATTTGGAGCTCGCTTAAAATCCTATAATTTGAATTTGGAACATTTGGGCGCAACCCGGGCGCGATTTGGAAATGTTTCATTTAGCGCCAAAAAGGCCCATTTAATTAAATATCATAAAACTAAAATATATACGAATATATATTCCTTAACAGTTAAATCATTCAAATCCTTTCAAATTTTCCTTTTAAATCTTGCCTCAACCAATCGGGTTGCTCTCGTGGGCCCCACCCTATTCCCACTCTCTCTCTCTCTCCTCATCAAATCTCTCTCTCTCTCCCTCTATATTTATCTTCCTCACGTCCCCTACAGGAAACCATCGCGAGAAGGAACCCACGAGAACTCGAACCCTAACCCTAGCCTCCTCGTGACCTCGCCGCCGGTCCCACCGCGACCTCGCCGTCGCCGTCAACACCTCCTCAGCCTAGCCGCACCCTCCTACCTCCTTCCTCCGTCTCTTCCCGAGCCTGCAACCCAACCCCGACGACATCACCCGGCCGCAGATCTCGCCGTCGACGCCGCCTCCCGTCACCGACGACGCCTGCGACTCCCTATCTTCCTCCTCGTCCCGACCTCGTCGTCGCCTTCCTCCTCCCCTCGCCGGACCACCACCAGACCCGAGCCCGACCCTAGCACCAATCTCCGGGTCACCGGGAAACGCGCCGTCGATCATCGCCGTCATTACCAGAGCCACCGCCGACACCTCCTCTCTCTCCTGCCACCCAGACCAGACCACTACATCCCTCGTCGCGGCTGCAACAGAACCAGAAACCTTTCAGCCAAGGCTGCCGCCCTCGCCGCATCTCCTGTTCACCGCCGGCGCGCCCATCGCCGTCGGGCCCATCGTGGTTGCCCCTGGTTCTTCTCTGTAAGCATCACCTTACTTTCCTTTGGTGCAAAACCCCCTCGCTAGTCGTTTGCCCGCATGTATCGTGTTTGCTAACTTTGTTGTTTTGTCTGTTGCCGGATTCCGGCCGTGCCGTTGTTTGGACCCAACGCTCCAGCGAAGTACCCTGGTCCGTGTGGTCCCGCTGTTCGCTGTTGGGACTCGATCCGAAGTCCGTGCACCCGTCTCGTGTTTTCTGCCGACTTTGCATCCGTGCTTTCCGGTTTGCGAAACCGTCGAGGCAAGATTTCTTGCTACATGCTACGTTAAACTAATTAAATGTTTGACTCACAAACTTGCTATATCAACTAAATATTGCTACTTGTCTCATTGGACGAAATATGATATACATTATAATACTGCCACCTAAATCGTATTTTGCCACCGTAACCTTAATAAAAACTACCTGCTAATCATTTTACTATTTAAAGGAAAATAGTCGCACACTTATATCTTTATTGCCTACTGTTATTAATATTGCACTACACTGTGATTATTGCACCCCAAGGGTGCTTGAACCTGTTAATAAGAGAATACAAAGCATCACTGTGTTTACATGGAATAATATTGTTATTTGCCGTTCCTGCTGCTGTTCCTTATCCGTTACTATACCTGTTATCAGCATACATTTGATTGCATTACATATTGACCGATCTTGATACACCTGACACATGTACTGATACACCGGACATGACACCCTGTACATACTGACTCAACCTATTGGACTACAACCTGACTTGGGGTCCTCATGGACCATTCCTGCCGTCTATCCAGACATACCTGTTTTTCCCTGATCCTGTGTTGACATTAATCCTGGACTACTGAATACCTGACCAGACATACATAACTTGGGGGTATGGGGAAATCAAAGGTGAAACCGACTTGTAACTCAACAGTTCGATACTTGTTCTGATCAGTCTTACGGGCTTGGCCAGTCCGGGAGTGATGATGCTGCATCACTCGTCCATCCTACTACCTACTTTACTGCCTAGCGGCACGTCTCGGATTCAGCCCCGAGGACCTTGACCGTGGTCCCGGGCACGCAAGGGATACTATTGAGTTACATCGACGATTCATCAATTGATTTCAAAGACTATAGAGTAGAAACCTGATAGTACAGCTTAGTCACCATTGTACATTACCCTGCTCTGTTATTTCTTAGTACTGCTTTATTCATGTTCATACCTGCATTTCTTATTACCATGTTTATATTATACTATTTGGTTGACATGACGCGCTGACGTCTGGGTTTTGCATGGCCCAGATTCCTTACCACTGTCGACAACCGAGCAGGAGTACTTCAGCCAGCAGGCTGAACTGTGAGTTCCTTAGGGTTTAGTTTATTTATTTCATTTCATTTCCAGATGTGAGCCCGTATTATGGGACGTACTGTTTATTTATTGTATTGGATCATTTGCTTCCGCACTTATTGTTTATTGATTCTTGTTATTATGGATTTAGACATGTATTAGATTAGTTTATTTTTATTGTTCTTGATATCTCTACAACCGTAATGTGACTGTGGATGGATACGTCCTACCCACAGGTAGCATGGTTGGCTATGTCACGTGCCCAATCTTGCGTACTCTGGGAAGCGGGGCGTGACATGACCGGATCATTGAATCAAGTGTTGATTTAATGATTTAATGTATAATTATATATTTGATATATTACTTTGCATTAACTAGTATTGGTTCACTTTAAATGGATTTTCTCACTTGGATTGTGCACATTGTATATATGATATACTTTTGTACACAAGTTTGTATCATGTTTGATGATACTTGCTCACTAGGGTTTGTGTAAAAATTAAACCATGGTTGTGTAATGGTTAGGGTTTTCTTTTTCTTATTCATTTATTTATTTATTTCATTTTCTTATTTTGGAAAAGAAAAAGGGAAAATGGTGGCTTTCTTTGTTTGCATCATGAAGCCTCATGAAGCTTTGACTAAGTGACCATTTTGTCTCATGCTTAACCCTAACCACTCCATCTAACCTTAGTTAAATCTCTACACTAAACCATGGTTTGTATATGATAAGAATTGATTTTTCTTTTCTTTTTGATTATTCTTATCATAACATTATTCATCTTCTTCTTCTTCTTCTCCAAGAAGAAACCTTGCTCCATCAATGGCAACTTGAGCAAATGAGCGAGAAATCCAATTCTAAAGTGAACCCACTTCCTATTTCTTCATCCTCTACCTCTTGCCAAGTAGTATAGGGTGTTTTCTTCACAAGTTTCTTGACTTGGTGAAGGTGGAGCTTGATCTAGTGATGCCTCGACGTAGATCATCTTCGGCATCGTCGTCGATGACCTAGCCCGCTTTTTCTCCGATGAAGCCGATGCAAGAGTCATGGATTCGATTTGGACAGCGAGGAGACATCATCACGGAGCTATGGAGGTGGAGAACCGGATCTACAAAGGTTGTATTTCCGTTACACTTTAGTTTAGTTGTAAACTAGTTGCTTTTGTCGCCTAAAATTCTAGTTAACGATCTAGTCTAGAGTTTCTCGGCACCGTAAAATTTGAAACGGGCATGGTTGATGCCTTGTGAGACCTCTTGAGAGTGCCTAGGAACCCTACATAAATATTAAAAATAGATATTTTGATATTAATTACACATATATATATTTATTAAAAATATAAGTTTTATTTATAATAGAAATCACATTTCTTAAAGAAAATTGTATTTTAAATTTTTCGAGATCGTATGCTCCTTGCGGAGGTCTACATCTTACTTTATTAGGCCCGAGAATGTGCAATAATCCGCAGCATCCCGAACGGATTCCCCGAAATGGGTTATAGAGGCGCATTTGCAAAGATTTGTTAAAATACACATCTTGTAGAAAAAAGTTTTTATAAGTCGGAGGTAGTTATGTGTAAAATCGTATTTTTTCCAAATTTATGTTCCCAAATTTTATCGTGCTATGTTACATATGAGTGTTGTGAGGAGATAGGTCATTACCTCGTGATTTTTCTAAGGTAATACGGTTTTAAAAAGTTCAAGCATATCGAAATGAAACATAAGGGTATTTTAATGTAAAAGTGGAATAAAACTTGCTACGGTTATTATTTTGATGCAAAAATTGTTCTATTATCTTTTTTAATGTTTAATGGTCATGACATAAGAGTTTGGTATTATTGTGTTTAAGAAATATAGAACTTTTTAAGGAAAAACCGAATCGGAAATCGGATTAACTCCGCTTCCTTCGGGTTTTAGTTTTGAATATTTTTAGAATAGAGAAAAGAAGAAGAATTAGGAACTTACAGGTTATTAGACTAGAAGAGAGAAGGAGGAAGAGGTATGGGTGCCGGTGCGTCGTTTCGTCGTCGGAATCTCCTCGGATTGTCGTCGGAAATTCGTCGGAGTTTCGCCCTTTGCTAACTCCACTTGCATCCAAAAAGTCTTGGGAATTTTCTTGAGAGTTTGGGCAGGGATTTGGAGTGAGGAGGGGTGATTTGAGGGTCGTATTTATAGAAAAATCTAGGGTTTAGAGTAGTGAAAGGGTATAATAAAATTGTATTTAAATTTGTATTAAAAAGGATTAAAATGAGATATTTTAATTCTCTGGTTAATTGCAGAGAATTTAAACAGTGCAGGGGGTGGGGTAGGCCCAAGGGTGCAAGGGGTTCAAGAAAAATTGGGTTTGGGCAGAGTTGACCCGGCGGCGCCAGCCGAGTCAGGCGCTTCGCCGGCCCGAGTCGGGGCTCGTGTCTTTGCCACGTGTCCCTGACGCTTGGTCTAGCCTCGTGGACACGTTTATTTATTCTGTAACTTACCCTATTATGTGTAGTGCACGTGTAGACTTTTGGACTTCTAAAAGATTAAAAAAATAAATAAAAATAAAAATAATATGTGGCTGATGTGATTTGAACTCTGGTGCTTTGGTTCAGCAGTACAAGGTCTAACCAGTGAGCTACAAGCTCCTTCTTGCCGTTCTAAATCAAAACAAACTTATAACTTATGCTCAGGCTCAAGTATGTCTTTCTGTATTTTTTGAAAAATTCGTACAGAAAGATAGGGTTGTTACAATTGCTTTGGTTGTCCATACAAAACTGAACTGCATGGTGGGGTTCCATATAGCTCTGATATGCATGGGCCACCAAAAAAACCTGTCGCGCCCCGCTTCCCGGCGTACGGCGAAGGGGACGCGACTGGCCGCTACATATTTACTCTGAAGTAAACACGCTAAGCGTATCTAAGTAATATAAAATGTAATGTACACAAGAGACAGGATATAAATGAACAACAATTTTATTTATTAACATTCTTTTTACAATACATCTGAAAAGTAAATACATGGAATGGAAAGCAATGCCTAAACAGTGGCAAAATAGAAATGGAAAATACAAAATGTAAATGTACAAGTATCTAGAACTCCGGGTCGAAAGCTAGCTGGTCCAAATCCTCGCTGGTGGCTCGATCTCCAGTGAGTCTGAAACACCTGACGACATTCCCAAGAAGAAGAAAGAGAATGTCGTCAGCGAACAAATCGCTCGGTAATTCCTGCAAATAGACAAGAATGGAATAGACAGAATAGAGAGTATATTTTTATAATGTTGTATTTAGTGTTAACGCTGTTGTTTATAACTTGGTACAGAAGATACCAGTGTATACGAGAGGAGTCCAACTTACACCGTGGACATTGGTAACCCGCGGTACAAGGCTCCGTCGATAATACCACGGAACAACGGCATGGATGTAATTACGTCTTAAGTGACCACCTCGTGTCATCTTTAATATATTCCGTACCAGTCTACCCCTTTATAACCCCGTAGTGTTTATAGTATTGATTGTATTGATTGTACAGAATGTATTATGTTGTATTGTCTTGTATTATAAATTGTATAGATGGATGAATTGCCGAAACCATGATATCAGTAAATGGATGTAACTGGAGAATCATATAGATGAATGTATATCCATGGTTCGGTTCGGTCAATATAAATTGAATAGATTGAATATATGAATTCATGGATTCATGTTGAATTGTAGTTTGTACTTGAATTATATTCAAGTCAGATTGATTATATTGAGACTCAGTCTAAGTCAGACAATTAGAAAAGAAATTGAAGTCCTGAATTAGGTTTTGGTGTTATCGGTAACTGCTACACATGGACGGTAGGATTTGTGTCTTTTGCAAAGACGATTATCGTGTTAATAAAACCGTTTATTAAGTTGTTTACCTTAAATAGGCAAGCACCCATATCTCCGACTCCCTGAGGCTCAAGAGATTGGTCCCGCTTAAACCTATGTTTACTAGGGTCCTTATTGTAATTTAGTATAACTTGAGAGGGTTTTATGTAAAATAATTTTGATATATTTTCAAAATACACCTCAAGTATTTAATTATCGTTTTTAGGGTTTTCATAATTGTAATTTTTTATAAAGTGAAATATTCTAGTGGATATAATCTAGATTTCATTGTATATGGTATTTATTTGTAATATTAGAATTGTATGGTATTTTCTTGTAAATAGAATGTTTTTCTTAAATTTTGGAAATGTGGAATATTATAAATATTAAAAATAGATATTTTGATATTAATTACATATATATTTATTTATTAAAAATATAAGTTTTATTTATAATAAAAATCATATTTTCTAAAGAAAATTGTATTTTAAATCTTTCAAGATCGTATACTCATTGCGGAGGTCTGCATCTCACTCTACTAGGCCTGAGGATGTGTGATAATCTGTACCATCCCGAACGGGTTCTCCGAAATGGGTTGTAGAGGCGCATTTGCAAATATTTGTTAAAATACACTTCTTGTAGAAAAATGTTTTTAATAGTTGAAGGTAGTTATATGTAAAGTCGTATTTTTCCCAGATCTATGTTCCCAAATTCTTTCGTGCTATATTACATATGAGTGTTGTGAGAAGGTACGTCATTACCTCATGAGTTTTCTAAGGTAATATGATTTTAAAAATTTCAAGCATGTCGAAATGAAACATAAGGGTATTTTAATGTAAAAGTGGAATAAAACTTGCTACGGTTATTATTTTGATATCAAACTTGTTCTATTGCCTTTGTTAATGGTCATGACATAAGAGTTTGGTATTATTGTGTTTAAGAAAAATAGAAATTTTTAAGGAAAAACCGAATCGGAAGTCGGATTAACTCCGCTTCCGTCGGATTTTAGTTTTGAATATTTTTAGAATAGAGAAAAGAGGAAGAAATAGGGACTTACATGTTATTAGACTAGAAGAGAGAAGGAGGAAGAAGTAGGAGGTGCCGGTGTATCGTTTCGTCGTCGGAATCTCCTCGGATCGTCGTCGGAAGTTCGTCGGTGTTTCGTCCTTTGCTAACTCCACTTGCACACAAAAAGTCTTGGAAATTTTCTTGAGAGTTTGGGCAGGGATTTGTGAGTAAGGGGGGTGATTTGAGGGTGGCATTTATAGGAAAATCTAGGGTTTAGGGTAGTGAAAGGGGGTGATAAAAATTGTATTTAAATTTGCATTAAAAATGATTAAAAGGGGGTATTTTAATTCTCTGGTTAATTGCAGAGAATTTAAACAGTGCAGTGGGAGTGCGGTAGGCCAAAAGGTGCAGGGGTTAAAGAAATTTAAGATCGGACCGAGTTGAACCGGCGCCACCGGCCGATTCAAGCGCTTCACCGGCCCGAGTCGGGCGAGTCGGAGCTCATCGTGCTGCTACGTGTCCCTGACGATTGGTCTAACCTCGTGGTCACGTTTGTTTATTCTGTAACTTACCTTATTACGTGTAGTGCACTAGACTCTTGGGCTTCTAAAAGATTAAAAGAATTTAATTAAAAAAATATGTAGTTGATGAGATTTGAACTCTGGTGCCTTAATTCAGCAATGTAAGGTCTTACCAATGAATTACAAGCTCCTTCTTGCTGTTCAAAAGCAAATCAAATTTATAACTTGTGCTCAGGCTCAAATACTCCTTTCTGCATTTTTGAAAAAAAAATTTTACAGAAAGTTTAGGGTTGTTACATTTTCTTTTTTTATCCGAGCAATTCTGTATATATCATTTTCAGCCTCCTTGGTGTCTAATTTCTCATACACCTCTTTGTAGACTTTAGTTTTGGCTTATCGAACAGATTTCTTAACCTCATTTTTAGCTATCTTATACTTTTCAAACCTTTCTACATCTTTACTCTTCTTCAAATCTCTACAAAAATCTCTCTTGATTTTAATAGCAGCTTTTACTTCTTTATTTCACCATGACGTGTCCCTAAATGGTGGAACACCACCTCTCGACTAACCAAGTAGCTCTTGAGCTACTCTCTTAACGCAACTAGCAATTTTGTTTCATATTGTGTCTGAATCGTTTTCGGACTTCCAATTAGCCCCTTGAACTACACGATCTACAAAGGTTTATTGGTTACCTCTAGTCGCCACCATTTAATTTTAGGCTAAACCTTACGTCTAATCTTTCCATGTTCTCTTCTAAACCAAACATCCAGAACTAAAAGTCTATATTGAGTGGTTACACTCACACACACCTGACACTACCTTACAATCGATGCAACAAGCTCTATCTATCCTTCTAGTTAGAAAAAATTCTATTTGACTAGCATCCGATCAACTCCCAAGATGATCAAGTAAAACTATCTTTTCCTAAACTAAGTATTTGCAAAATCTAAAATCGAGTTATCTACCATATTTCTCTGTCCAAAACCAAAACCTCCATAAATAGTATCAAACCCACTACGATTAGTACCTAGACGTTCATTTAGATCACACCAATAAATAACTTATCTCTGCTCGGTATTCTTTGCTAATTTAGTCATAACCATCAACCAAAAATTGACCGCTTACTAGCTTACTAATTTAGTCATAACCATTAACCAAAAACCCTAGATTTCCTAAACTGGGTAAAAACTCACATTTCAACATTAAACCAAGAACAAAATCCTAACTTTCCCTTGGAACACAAACCCTAGATTCGAATTCTCACCTCTCGGCGATGTAAAGGAGATCGATCTCATGGGCGTAATAGGTAAACACGATCGAATCGACGAGATCCTCATCGCTGCGCGCGATCGAGAGTCCGAGGAGATCGGTGAAATCGATGCGATTCTTCCGGCGGCAATCGAGGCGGCGAGCAATCGAGTCCCAATCGCTGAAATCGAGGGTCCTCCAGCAGTGCGAGCCACGTGCGGCGTCCCTCCACGAATTGCAGGCGAAGGGCACGCCGGCGATGAGTCGTCGACGCCGATTTTTGGAGAAGACGGCGACGAGTAGATCGTGGCCGAAGTCTTCCCGTCGCCGGTGAGCCATCCGAGTTCGCGTCGGTGGGTCCATGAGAGTTTTATTTCTTGTTTTTCTTTAAAGTACTTAACAAAACTTACCCTTTTTTTTTGCATAGACAAAACTTGTTCAAGCTCTATAATGAAGCAACCAATCATTTTGGACAAGCTGCAATAAAGCGGTTGGAAGTGTTGTCTCAACAAATTCGACAAAACTAACCCAGTTGATTGACCTTTTTATGCAAGACTGCCTAAGGCTTTTTCCGTAGGTGAAAAACCATCTTTTGGTATGCACTTTTACTTGAAAGTAGGGTTGTTTTCTGTTAACAGTGCATACTTCGGGATGTTTTTTCGATAAAACTATTAATCTACAGGACGACATTTGGTGAATATCTTAATTTTGAGTAGCTAAAAATAAGGATAGAAATGTCGTTTTATGTATATTAACGGCAAGATGATTTTTCACTTACAATGTACATTTCTGGATGGATTTTCATTAAGAGAAAAACCACATGGTGGTAAACCATAAGATGGTGTTTGGTAAATAATCTTTTTATTTATTGGGCATGGATAAAGGCTTGACTTTGAAGCCCATTTAGAAGGGTTAAATTTTTTTTAAGGGCAAATTGTGAAGGAAAAAAAAAACATCACCCCCTTCAACTAGTGTAAAAACCCATGGGTATTTTGCTCTTGTTAAAATACGAGTTGTTTGTAAAATTTAAAAAGTTGCATTTAATATCTAAGCAGTTGCCTGTAATATCTAAGCAGTTGGAGTGAATAACGACCTAAATGAAATGCAGTCTATGTGTTTTTTCACAAAGATTTCAAACAGTAGGCCCTTCCGAACAATTTCAAAAATATCAAGGGTTTTAGACAACTCCCGAGTGGGCCGGAGGCTTTATGACAATTTACCCTTATTTTAAAATCTGTCATATCTCTTATCTAAGGTTATGCAAATGATACATATGATAGATTTATGGTCAAGATTTTATCAACATATATTTAGGACTTTTTAATTTACGATAGCAAATTTTTAAAAGGTTTGAGATTTTACTAGAATATTAATTTAGACCCCGTTGGGGTGAAAATATTAGATAACTCGGGGGAATTTTTATCTAAAATATTTGATTCCTTAAAAGATAGAGATTTTAAAAGAAATTTGGTAGAGATTTTGAAAATTTGATAATATGAAAATAAAACTTATGTGTGTTATATATATTATTTTCCCAAGTTAATTTTTCTTGCAGGTATTTCATGCTTCTAATCAAATTTAAATTTCAATTTCAGAGTCATTTTCAAATAAAATAAAATATGATCGGCCCCAGCTATATACCATCTGAAGGATTTATTTGGGTATTAATTAGTAACCTTTCCTCTAATAATCTCTCATAAAATCTAGAAAGATCTTTTTTTTTTATGTTTGTTAATGATTTAGTATATGACTAAGATTTTCATTAACTTGATCGCTAAGATTCTCATTACTTGATGATATTAAGGTTGTCCCTTGATGACCAAGTGAAGATATTCATAAGTGGGAGTTCCCCACATCCTGACACGTAGTGGATGACGTGTCATCCTCGTAAGCCCGTTAGATTCCTGGGGGCTACGGAGCTAGAATAAATACGATGCATCGGGGACGTTCCTCGGCGCCACATCTCCGAGGTTGCATCCGACCTTTTAGAGACCTCCCAAGGGTACATTCCCTATTCGTCTAGCAATCAACCAACAGCTCGCTTCCGAGCTGTCATAGAGCGGAGTGTCCCCAGCCTTCTCGCTCGTCTTCGAGCTGTTACAGAGATGAGCTTCCTCTGCCTCCTCGCTCGTCTCCGAGCTGTCATCGAGGTGAGCTTCTTCAATTTCCCCGTTTGGCCGGGAGCACGGAGCCCGAGCGTCCCCGTAACGGCTCCGTGTATCTCGCCACAACGAGATCTCCGTCGTTTTACGTCCCGCATCCCACGCTAGCGTATCTCTCCATTAATGGGTGTATCCCGCCATCAATTGGCGTATCCCGCCATCAATGCGAACGTGACTCAGAGACGTAACGGACGGCGAAAATCCCGCATCGGCCCGCTCCATGCGACCGCTATATAAGCCCCTCTTCCAGACTACTCAGGTATCTGAAAAACTCATTCCATTACACCGTTACTTTGCCCTATTATTTCTCGGTACTTGCTTGATCGTCGAAGGATCCTACGATGGTTTCTCATCTTGGGACTTCTCTTGTAGGTAGCTCGGCATCAACAACAACCAACAGCCTATTGAGATTCACATGCCCAACTTTATCTCAAATCTCAACCGTTCAGCACTGCTGATACTAAAATCGACGGATGACACCATCTGACGAAGATTACGACCTCCATCACAAAGCTAGTTCCCTCTTGATATATATGGCTTATTTTCTCAATAATTCAATTATTTAATATTGATCTCAACTCAAGGTATGATACTCTTCTTATTTTAAATTTTTTTCTCAATACATAATACTCCTCTCCTCTTATTTTAAGTTCATGATGTGTTGAATTTAGTCGCTCTTATTTTAAGTTTTGACTTCATGAGTTTCAATGGCATTTTTTTATTCAGTTCTTTAGCAACATGATTTCGGTCAAGTTAAAACAAAATCACGGTTTGCATATGTGCAAACCAATATTTTGTAGGATTGTGGTCTCACAAAGTTTATTGTCATTTTGGAACATGTTTTATGAAACCAATTTTTCATTCATGTAAGGTCAACTTATTTTTTAAGTGCAAAAGAGAACAAAGAGAGGCCATAAAACTTTTCGAACTCCGTTCTTTATGGAGTTTAGAAGAAAAAAAAGGGTTTTGATTTGGTTCTCAAATGAGCCATGGTTTCAAATATTTTTTGAACCATTACAATTTTTTATAACTATAATTCTAGCATGTGTCATGCTGGAACTTGTTATTGTTAATGTTATACATGTATTCTAAATGAAACTTTAAAGTTTTTGCATAAATTTAGACACTGACATGATAATACCCAGTACAAAGAAAATCTAATCACTTTGATTTAGTGCATTAATTTTCAGAGTTCTAGCAGGCTAGATCTCATATTTTAGCATGAAAATATGCTTAATTAGAATCATATGTTTCATATCGACATGTTAATATCTCTCTCTCTCTCTCTCTCTATATATATATATATATATATATATATATTCTAAATTCCTGTTTTTGTTCCATGCATAATCAACTATAATTATTTTTTTTTAAAAATTTCGTACCAGATTCATACAGATTGTACAATGGAGGTGGATAGATATATGGACACGTATCGTATTGGAGTTCTTAACAGGCAAAGGTACGAGTTAAGTTCCCAGAAGAAGAAATCTAACGAAGAATCCGATGCCTGTGTCGCCTGTTTCGAGAAACAGCTCGACGGAGGAAAGAAGAACCTGGCTCAAAAAATCCAAAGTATTCATAAGAAATATTATGCTGTCGCAAATTACGTACGAGCCTGATAGAGAAATCGTGAAATAAATGGCTTGGAAAATTTACATGAAAGAAAGCAAGAGCAAGGACGATTTGATATATAACAAGTACAGGCCTGCGGCAATTAAGCAGTTGCTCGAGGACTACTGCAAACAGGGTGATGTTTTTAGGAATTTAAATTCTTATTATTGTAAGAGATAATCTTAGGAATTTAAGTTCTTATTACTATGAGATGGTGTTATTAGGAATTAAAGGACTGTTTTTTCATATATTTAAATTCAATGGCTTAAATTCGATCGAGCTAACTATTTTGTTTATGAGTCTTTCAATTAGTACTCTGAATTTAAGCCTGTAAATAAAAAATTAATCGTATTTTCGGCGACGATGATTTAATTAATTACTGCAAAGTATTCTTGCTTCCGAAATTCTTTTTCTACCTATTAATTTAAGTTTGTGGTTATTGTTTAGATATAAAATGTAAAATGGAGACTCAAAATACAACGATTAATTTGTTCATGTAGTTGTTGCAGAAAGCAAGGCGTCTCCGCTAACTAATAATTATATATACCTTTTTCTTTAAGGTAAAGAACGGCGTATTTATGTATTTAAAGACCAAATTCTGGGCTATCGTGAAAGAAGCAGCAAAAGTGATAAGCTCCAAAGCCCTTCGCATGCAGCTTGGTTCTCTTCCCTGCAAATGTTGATAATTGATCGCACCACTGAACTTATTATTGATAATGTTTTGCTATGCAAGCAATATATATCGTATGATAAAATGATTATTCTGCATTCAATATGCTTAAATTCTAATCATATCATTAATGCGTTTTTCTTCGACAACATGCATAAAGAAATAGTCAGCTGTTCTTTTAGCTACATTCATAGGCAATGGTTTTGTTTTCTTTTACGAAAATGAATTTGCGGAGAGAGTAGCGGATGTAGGATGTATGATGAGCTGGGAAAGAGATTTAATTCATTAAAATTTGATGATTTTTTTTAATGTTTTCAGTGCATTACTATAGCTTATTTATATTGATCATCGTTTTTCTTAATCTCACAATCAATTTCTTTTTTATAAAAATTTATCATATTTATCTTCGAGTGTAGAACGCACAAAAACTTAGCCTAAAAAGAAAATTCGAGTTTTTTTTCCGCACGTCATATTATGTCAAAATCAATTTTCTTTTATATCAATATTTTCTGAAAAAAGAGAAATCTTCTCAAGATAAATAAATCATTACATCTGTTGTTTAAATTTTATGAATAGCAAATCAAATTTATGATTAAAAATCAAATCAAATTTGTTTTAAAACTACTAAAAACTAACTATAGTACTCCTAAAAACAATCAAATTTTGGTATAAACTAAAATTTCTTAAATATAAATTTCACAGATTTTTAGCTTATAACACTATTTTTTTAAACAAAGAAATATTTTCAAAAAGAAAGAGAAGTAATTCTATTTGTTCTGATCTTTTATAATTTGAATTCTCACGGTGGTTATTTGCTATTAGTATTTTGCACGTGCAATGCATGTGTGTGTATTTTGAACTACATATACACATCGTAGCATGTGTAATTTTTTTATTATCCTGGACATTATATGAATATTTCTAATGATATCTATAGTTTTTCAAAATTTAAATTAAATGAATACGGTTAGTTGTAATATTAGAAATCAGAAATTAATTTGTGATACAAAATGACAAAAATATAAGTGTTGTGGATATTATATAATATCGCAGAGAAGACAAAATACGGAACAATGCGAACAAATCCACGCAATCACAACACAAATAACAACGAAAAATAGAACACAAAAGTACGCGAAAATAAGAGAATCACAAACCAATAGAGACAAGGGATTTGTTTACGAGGTTCACCCATTGTATAGTTAGTACTCGGCAAAGTGGAATCTGCAAAATTCTACTTGATCTTGAATCAAGTATTACACTCACGAGCAACACTCGGAGATTTCTCTCAAATCTCTCTAGATTCATAGACGTCACCCTCTCTCTTTAAAATAGTCTCAATAGCCTTTTAATTTACCTTACAAAATATCATATGAGAGACCCTATTTATAGTCTAACCCTAATTCTATACAAATTAGAGATAAACCAAGAAATTACCAAAATATTCAATTTCCATAACAGACCACGTCTGCCTCCTTGAGCCGGCTCAACACGTCTATGAGCTGGCTCATTACACAGAGAATATTAGATAATTCCATCATCTTGTGAGCCGGCTCATAAAGACTTGAGCCATCTCAAATATAGGGTCAAGCCGGCTCAACAGACGTCTCATACATACAGAGAGTTGTAACAATTCTGAAGCACTTATGAGCCGTCTCAACGTTTCCTGAGCCGGCTCAAGATTAACTTCCAGAAAAAAACTCCATAATATCAACAATAAGGGCTTATATATAAATTTGTAAAGTATATTTTTTTTGGGCTTTGAAGCATGAGAGAGGATGTGTAACAAATGAGAAAGAGGCAAATGATTGTTGACTATTTATTTTCTTATTTTTGTTTTTTGTGGTGGATGAGACGGAATCTCCAATTCTCAATGTTGACTATCGAAATTTTGTTCTTTTTTCAATTCTTTTTGTTGATTAATGACCCCATCTAAGAGACTTCTGGCACTTATAATAGTAAATGTGTTTTTTAAGAAATTTTTTATTTTATTCTACCCCCACTATTTAATTTTTATGAAATTATTACATACCATGCGCATAGCACTACAAGAAAGGTCTTATTGGGGCAATTAGTAAGTTAGTTTCCACTAATAATTCTCATATATCTAGTATAATATTTTTTTATGTTTGTGATTGATATATATAGCATATGATTAATCAATTCCCCAACTAATTTGATTGCTAAGATTCTCCTTAATTAACTTGATGATTAAGTTGGTCCCTTGATGATCAAGCCAGTTCCCTTATCTTATATACTTCTTATTTCTTATTTTCACAAGGTTTCAATTAATATTGAGTTCCCATGCATCAAAGTTGATCTCAACTCAAGGTATGATCCTCTTCTTCTTAATTTTGTTTCTTCTTAAAATATAATGATAATACTCTTTTATTTCTTTTTCCCTTTTCCCCTTTTTTCCTAAGGTTAATGATAATATATACTCTAGTCAGAATGAAATGGATTTTCTTTTCATATTTTCTTTTGTTTGACAAAAATCAAAGTACCAGACAACAGTCCAGAATGACATTTTCATAACACAATAAAAATGCGAAAAGAGGTAACCATTTCATATGAAGCTTTTCCAAGTATTTTTGGTGCTTGCAGTATAGTAGTAATTGTAACTCTGAATTGCTCAGAAAATATAGCGCATTTGTCGATTTTTCTAATTTTTATCTCTAGCTTCACCACTATTTTAATCTAGTGCTTGGAAAACATTATGGCCCGGATGCTCACATCTACTAAAATCTTCAAAGCTTTGCCTATGTATATCTTAATATATACACACGTGCAATGCACGTGCAAAATAAATGCAAATCCGAGCCGATAGAACCAAAAATGAATTGGTTCGGATATGGTTTGTCGGTTTGAACCAAATTATGCTCTTTTCTGGGCTAGATTTCATAGTTTATTATTAATAAAAAGTTAAACTTTATGTCGTGTGCTATTAATAATTTTTATGAAATTATTTCATAGTTTATGTTCGATATCATATACGTTTCTTCTGTTGTTTGGATGCAATATTTGAACTTCTTTTTGGATGTCTGTTTTGATTAGAAAAGAAGCGGAAACGGGGATGCAAAAGTGAAATTTTCAGGTTGAGTTTTGTTTCCAGTGTTTGGTATTGGAAATATATGAAATAGAAACAGAAATTAAGCTACATATCAATTTTCCACAGTAGTCATCGGACATCGCATTTTATTCCTAGGTTAAGAAAACACGCCTTCGACGCCCTAGCAGCATTCTTCCCGGTTTAATTGTTTTGGAGGATTAATTGATTGGATACCCGAGAACCAAAATCATTCAAAGGAACCCTTTTGTTCTTCCAAAATTGAAACAAGAGGACCACGTTTGTTCCCGAAGGGGAATCTCCTGACTCCATACTTACTACAGAAGTAAACGAGTCAAAAGGGTAAATGAGTGGGTAGGGCAAGGCGAAGGGACGCCGACAAGGGGTTAGCGGATCCGATCAATTCTCACAAGTACGATAAGGTAACGAATGCTCCTATCTCAGGGCAAAGATTGTGCCGGTACCGCAAGTGATAATAAAAGTAGGAAGGATGTCACCAGAATGGAGAACCAATTTTTTTCTCTTTTCCCTATACAAGTTTACGCCTATTTCAACCATTTGCCCAAAAATGGTTCATGTCAGGTTTTCCTATATCCAAATAGTTCTGCAATCTGTCCTTTGAACAATTTTTATTTAACCAACTAATTCAAATTGTAAAAAGCTTCATGAAGTAATATCTTTATCTATATTACACAAATTCAAATGTGTACACATATTCTCAACCAGAAATTAATACCCACATTGAGATTTTTCGTCTTCGACCCTTTGTCTGGTGACGCGGATGTACCAAAATATCGCAACCAATACTGTGGTGGCGAGTCCCCCAAGGATTACCTCAGCACCTGCAATCGAGTTATCAGACGGCCGATGCTTTGGCATCCGTGCTATTTCTGGCGCGGCTCCGTTGGTGGAGGGCGGGTTCGCTAAAAGTGGAAATGGCCTAGCCATTGCAAGAGTAGCAACGGCGTCGACAACAAGCAAGCAAAAGAGATATTGATGAGACATGTAGATTGAGAGAGGGGGGGTTGAGATTAATTGTGATGAAGTTTTTGAAGAGGAAATGTTACTTGTAGCCCCCTTTTATAAGGCTTAATTTTTGAATGCACTTGTAAACCGTTCATAAATAAAGAGACAAGGGAACATTTTGTGAATGGTGGGTAGGGTAATGGCAGATTTCAGGATTTGATTTCTTTTATTGGTTTGTCTGCTCGGTGTTTCAGTCATGCTTCCTACAGGTTATATATATAGCATAAAGTATTTTAATTTCCTCGAGACTTCGATGTTTTGGTGAAGTGATACGTATTCAAAATTGTAAGAACATCCAAATTATTGATTGAGAAAACCGAAAGGGTTTTGTCTGCGAATCGGCGGAGTAACGGGCCCCTTCGCCGGATGTTTGGCCATCCCGGTGTATGCCCTCGATTTTCTTCTCGAGGGCCTTGAGTTAGTGGTGGTAACTCGAGAATTCTGCGCAGTCAGAGTGGTGACTTTCCCCGCTCTGGGTCTGCGCCAGAGTGCGGCTTCGATTCCTCTCTATCAGATTTCGCAAATCCTCGGGCGAGGCCCTTCTCGAGTGGCCCCGGCGTTCGTCGTTCACACGGCCCCGGCGAGAGGGGAGGTGTCGGTCATGCCTGGAAGCAGGCGAGTTGACCGATACCTTCTCGGGGGGCGAGAACGTGCGACGGGCATTGGGGTGACAGTCTAGTCTTCCCTGTGACCATGGCGTAGAGCAGTCCGGCGCCCAGCGGGTCATTGAATCAGTCATCGCGTATGGGTTGAAGTGGCTAGAGTCGGCCCGTCGGCGCTCAATAGCGCTATGACGAGGGTGAGGTAGATCGGGGGCTTGAGTGTGCCCGTCCGTCCTTCGGCGGATGTCGTTATCCCAGGGAGGCAGAGCCGTGCTCTACTGGTTAGGGCCCGCCGCTTAAACGCGAACGATGACATGTACTAGTATCGTAAGCCGGTCTATCCGGACGGACAAGGCGTGGATGGCATTAGGAGGGGGAGGCGAGCCGCTCCCACCTCCGTTGTGGCGGCTCGTGTTTGGATTGTTGCGGTCATCGCTTGCCATTTGGAGGGTCAACTTTTGTTGGTGGAACGAGATAAGTCTTATGATTACCACAGACGGCGCCAACTGATGGACGTTGGGATCTCCCTCAGATGCTGTCCTCCGTCGATCTGGTAGCGAGTATCTTGGACGATTGAGATTTGATTTGGCTGTGGTTGAGCGTGCGGATCTCAATAGGTTGTATTTGGTGTAGAAGCCGAGCTACCTGCAAAAAAGTCCCGGGATGATTGTACCACCGAGGACCTTCCGACGATCAAGTTAGTGCCGAGAAGTTTTGGCAGAGTAGCGACGCATTGGAAAAATTGGCTCCCCTGAGTCGGAGAGAAGGGTTCTTATAGTTGTCGCACAGAGTGAGCAGGTGCGAGATCTTCGCCTTCGATTACGCCCATGACGTTATGCCCACGTTAATGGTGGGATCCGCTCATTAATGGGGGAACGAGCCTGAGTGGGACGTGGAACGTGGGGCGGCGGTTATCTCATTTTGGCGAGATATGCGAAAGCGCTAGGGATCGGCGTTTTCGTTTGACCGGGAGAGCTGGGGAGGCTTAGCTCGGCGGTTGGCTCGGAGACGAGCCGGGAGGCCGAGAAAGCTCAACTCTGCAATGGCTCGGAGGCGAGCGGGAGGTCGAGGAAGCTTGGCGTGCTTGGAGCTCGGAGATGTGCGGGAGGCCGAGGAAGCTCGGCATGAGAGAAGGCTCGGAGGCGAGGAGACCGAGGAAGCTTGGAGACGGGTTGTTGGTGGTCTCCTAGATGAAGGTGGAATATCTTTCAGGAGGGTCTCCCGAAAGGTCGGGGACCTCCCATGAGAAGGGGCTCCAGGGAATGTCCCCGATAATGCTCATTTATTCCATCCCGTGGAATCCGGGACACGTCATCTGCCACATGTCGTAACGTGGGGAGACACCACTTGTGAGCATCGTCAACGTGTTTTGTAACATACCAATCTAATCGTTTAAGGGTTAAAAATATTTTGAAGATGCGCGCGTCTCGTATGTACAACTCAAACAATCTGTATTTGCAACATTTCTCATTTCAATTTGTAATCCTACTTTCGTGTTTCATCACGCTTGCTAATGAATTTTACGGTACTGTGTATGCTGCTACGCACGTAATTTTCAAGCAAATAGCTCTAAGCATTGAAGAATGGAGGAGACAATAAAACAATGAAATGCATCAATTGCTGCCTAGTCCTTCTCATACCATGAATGAGAGCAACATATTATAGACAAAGTTTTAATTGATGTTCTGCAGGTAGAAGACAATGTGCTTCTTCAAATTAGATTCTGAGGACAAATCTTGCTATCATATATATCACTGCTTCTATGTTTGTACCTAAGCTGGCATTTGATCAAGATTCTAAAAACATCAATAAAATCTATTTCAACTTTGAATTGGATGAGAAAAATAGCCCTGAGGACGTCCTCAGAGCCATTTTTCCTCCATGAATACCAAAGACAGTATAACCGACAAATTCTTAATTTACCCTGCTTTATGCAAACATATATAATAAAGTTTTGCAAGCTCAAACTATAAATCTATCTCCTTATTTTAAATAAAACAGCATGACACTAATGTAGATCCCTGTACTAATTTCCAGCGACGTCATTTCACTTCGGAGTCTCCCACGATAACCGAAACAAGCTTCCTCAACTCAGCAGAGCAGATCTCCTTACTCTCTCTTGCCTGAAATAAAAAATAAATTTTGAAAAAGAAGGAACAATTCAGTTCCAAATGACCGTCACAAGCAAAATGCTCATATTAATTAAATTCTAAGTATAAACAATTTCCTTTTACCTCAATACAGAAAACTGTCTGATAGAAACCACAAAATGTAACGGAGCCGATTTGGGTAATTTCTAGACCGTTCCTTGCAATTGTTTCTCGCATTTCAGCGAACACCCCACGTTTAATCTTGCAAGTGATCTTGACATGAAATTTGTTTCGCCCCATCGGACTCAACTCAACCTTTCCCTAATAACCATTTTAAGAAAAATCAATACGGGTACAAGATTATTCTTAATATTTAAATTTTTTTATAAAATCAAAATTACCGGCCATTGGGAAAAATCTGAAGCAGCCATTCTTCCGAAGCTTGATGCTCTCCCTTGCTTTTCTCCGACTTCATCGGGCATATTTGAAAGCTTGAGATTGAGGTCGTAAAGTTGGTTATGAAGCTTCTTAATGTAGTCGACTGCATCAATTAGAGTTGATTCCTTGCTCATCTAAATTAAGAACCATAGTTTAGATGATGCCTAATTATATCTTTACCAAGATGACAATACGAATATGGTAAAAAGATCTCCTAATGACTGAAACCAATGAAAGCCAAAGACATTAATCTTTATATAAGGTAATTAGCTTTACCATGGTAAGACTTTATGTTCGATGTCCGAGAAAAACAAGAAATTCTAACTTAAACAGATATCCGCTTTCGTGTATAAAAATGCAGACTACTTAAAATTTTTGATAATTTGCCAAGTACTTATCTTACATGTAGCGGAAAGATTTTAGATTTTCACCTATAAAATACTACATCAAAATGCCAAGAATTAAACTTATGGTATTAAATTAATGAGGGTATAATGAAAAATATCATATATAGAGATTAGTATATGATAAATCAAAAACTTGGGTTTGAAAGGAAATAGTAGAAACAAACTAAATTATCAAAACAGAGAAGAAAACAAGAATGCATTATGAGTTTGTTGATTATAACAAACATATAGAATTGAAGGGACTAGTGTACTTGCCTTAGTGATGTTGGGAACCAATGATCTTAGAGAGAAGAGATTACTATTGAGCCTGTCCCTCCTTCGCCTCTCCGCCTCGAGATTTTTCGATTTGCAACACTTCTCCGTCTTTTCTGCTGCCGGTACCCCGAACTCCCTTCCACCTCCGAAGCTGTCGATCATCATCGAATCCGCAAGCTCCATCGCATCGAAATCCATGCCTCGGCTTCTCGGAAAACGAGGCATTTTTCAAGAGAATTAAGACAACCAATGGAGAAGAAAGAGAGAGATTCTCTCACTCATTGCAATGTTGTTGTACTAATATTACCCCTAAATTTCTGTTAGCGGTTTGTTATTGTGTTGGTTGAGATGTGCCCGAGTATTGGTATATGTTATCTTGCACAATGCAATGAAACAAAAAATATCAACATTAATGTAACAAAATAAAAATTAATGGGTTATTTTATATCGTGATGAGAGGACATAGGAATAGTGGGATTATTCATTTGCAAGAGTTGGTTGTTCTGCTTTGACCAATAAGAGAGGTCTCACTTCTTAGTTCTCACTAATTTTTTCCATGTTTAAATTTTGGGTAAATTGTAAAAACCCAAAGCAGTTTTTCCGGCTGACAAAACACCCTAGGCCCGGAAGCGGTTGTCAAAATGCTCTGGAAAATTTTTGGTTGTCAAAAACCCACTGTCTATGGTATTTGTATAGTTATCTGCTATATCTAGTTATTATGCGATATCTTTGTTGTTGCTTGCGTTATCTACGCAATTGCTTGCGAAATCTATAATTGTTTTAGATATAGCAGGCAACCATACAGATACTGCATGATAAAATTTTAGGGTTCTTTTGACTACAGCTTTTAGGCCGGGGGTTTTTGTTAGCGGGAAAAGCTGCTCCCAGTGATTTTGACAATTTACCCTTCTTTTTCTTCAAACATTTTAGAAGATCATGCATCATATGTGAGATGAAAACAATTTTGGTTTCAAATTTTGGATAGTGGGTCATGCTACTTGGCTTTCTAAATTCCTAGGTGCATTTAGGATGTTTTCATTGACAACTATCTTCTTTTTTTTCCCTTTCTTTCTTTCTTTTTTCTATTTTTGATGCATATAAAATTTTAGCTTATCTTTTAAAGAACGTGCCTCAAAATAGAAAAATAAATCATCATATATGCAAATAAGAACGACGACCAAGAACAACTATTTTTTCTCCAATCATCATATATGCGAATAATAAAACTTTATGGCATTTATGTAATAAACAAACTCCATAGCATTTATCTCAAATTTATTGGAAGTTCATTGCATTTATTTGAAAACATTAAAATAACATGGTATTTGTTTGTAAAACACGAAGTCCATGGTATTTATCTAAAATTTATTGGAAGTTCATTGTATTTATTTGTAATAAACAAAATCCATAGTATTTATATGCCAAAAATGAAATCTCATTGTATTTATTTGTAATAACGAAGTCCATAGTATTTATCCAAAAATGACGAAAAATCATAATATTGATTTACGATAAACAAAGTCCATGATATTTATATGGAAACGATGCAAGATCGTGGTATTTATTTATGTTAAACAAAACCAATGGAATTAATCTAGAAAACGCCGGAAGTCATGGTAGTTATTTGTAATATATAAAGTTCATGGTATATATCTAGAAAATGGTGAAAGTCATGGTATTTATTTGCAATAAATAAAATCTATGGTATTTATATGAAGAAAAAGTCGAAAGCACATGGTATTTTAGCGAAAACCTAGCGGTGATAAACGAAATCCATAGTTTTTGTTTGTAAACAACAAGGTTCACTGTATTTTATCTTTAAAATGTCGAAAACTAATGGTATTTTAGCGAAAATCTAAAAGGATTTTGAGCTGATGGCATAATGGTAAATGAAAAGAAGTTTTTGGCTGATGGCATAATTGTAAATAAAAAGAAGTTTTGCCAAAGCGAGGAATTTACAATTTTATCCTACTACTTCATAAAAATAACAAAATTGCCAACTTGTTGATTTTTTGGCCATAAATCCGAACTAATAGAAAGTGTGGGGGCAAAAATGAAAATTTTGAAATTTCCACTTGATAGCACTACCTAATAACGATGATTGTTGAAAATAATTGACTATACAATTTGTATCTTAGAATATCATTACTGTTTGTTTCCCTCCAAACTTTACATGCATATTAATATCTCAACTGGACATTCTTCAGAATCGATCACTATTATACACATGCATGCAAAATATTTTGGATTTTCTAATTATCATCTCGGCCATGTTGAAGCGCCATCGTCAAAAATCTAAGCCATACAATAATAGCATATTGCGTTTGGTGGTGAGCCGTCTTCATAGATTTCTTGACCACGGCTCTTTTAAGCGTTTCTTGAATTAAATGAAAGGAAAATAATTTGGGAATTTTGAGGGATTAGGACTAAATTGGGATAAAAGAAAGAATGGAAACATATATATTGAACTAAAACTGAAAGAACTTTTATTAGAGCATCATAATTGGTAGGGTGTCTTATAATTCAATAAGTTATTTTTATAAGTCGTTACAAGCGGGTCGAATACGACCAAGCGTCTAAGATAGATCCGTTTGCATGTGCCATCTCTTTATTGCATCTTTACTCTTAGGAAATGTCCTTTTTTACCCATTTAAGCCATTACAACTATGATCACCATGTGCTACCTTACTATTGGATCCTCTTCTCTATTAAGAAAAAAAAAACCTTCGTGCTGTTTATATTGCAATTGCCACCACATGAAACTTGATTTTCATCCATTTATATATTAAACCATGACTCTTGCTTCAATTCTTAATATCCTTGTGCTCGACATATATTTGGGTATTATTCTATACAATTTTACAAGGGCAAACATACAAGGTCGATGTATCGAAATGCTAAGCGGTGGAAATTTTCACAGCTACATTTTTTACCGTCGGTTTGGCTGAGGACGATCGTTATCGATAATACAAAGTTTTCTATTTCTATGATTAAGTTATTAACAGATTCTAATGAATCTTTCTATTGTTATGATTTATAATATAACCTACACTATATATTCACTCAAATGCCCACACCAATTCTTGTTTAGACAATAAATAACTTGTTTGTTGGTATTCTCCAATATTTCATAACAATAAATTTCCCTCATTTAAAAATTAAAATACTCAAATATAAAAAATGTTCGCAACTTTCTGAATTACTTTTATAGGTACCATTACCTAACAATCAAACAACCTCAGAATTTCACATCAACTATGTGAAACCAGCTTCGTGCATCACAACATATCAATGTTGACTTCATAACTAATTCATGGCAGTGCTGGTCAATGGCGATGAATACAGTGAGTTCCGTTATTAAAGAGGACTAACGCAGGGAGACCCCCTTTCCCCGATCATTTTTAACCTGGTGGCTGATGGATTAGCTAATATGATTCAACGATGTAAAGAAAATTAAGGGATACATACAAGGATTGGGACCGGGTGATGACAAATTCTCGATTACCAACCTGCAATATGCAGATGATACCATACTGTTTGGAAGACAATCCTTAGATCAGGTTGTCAGTATCAAATGGATTTTGTATTCCTTTAAGCTCTGATCAGGGTTGAGGATTAATTTCGATAAGAGTGCGATCGCCATTTGGAATGGACATGCCGATAACAACTCCCTTATTGCAAGAATGTTTAATTGTAAAACACACACCTTCCCGACCAAATATTTGGGTTTACCGATTAGACCGGGTACGCTAAAAAGAAGCGGACTGGTTCCCTTTGATAGTGTCATGTCCCGCTTCCCAAAAGACGGAGAGCAGGTGCGGACTAGGCCCGCAACGTATTCACACCGAGAAACACTTCTTTCTAACATGAATGTGCTAAGCGTTTGTGTAATCAGAATATACACATCATCATACAAGAAATCTAAATCACATAATTTCAAATCTAACGTCCATTTATTACAAATTCAATAATACAAGAATCTTACTTAAAAAAAGTAGTCATCAAGTAAATAAACAGTTAATGATTATTGGCCTTGAACAGAAGGCATACGGAAACCTGAAAAAGTAACAACGTAAAGCTATGCTTGGATAGAAAATTGATCAAAATCCTCCTCAGTTGATACCACCTCGTACCTGGCCTCGTCTCATGCCCTACCGTCGGCTGACGACATTCCGCAGAAAAAAAACAGAAAATAAGAATGCCACCAGCGAACTAAAGTTCGGTAAGCCCCCATTTTATAAAAATCAGTATTTGAAACGAAACATGGTATACATAATACTAGGCACGAGAATAATCGTGAACAGTAAATGGCAGTGTACATGTCAAATAAGTAATATGTGTTAATCGGTGCAAGGTAACTAGAGTATAGCGATATTCGATATATTGGTATATTAAACATAAGTACAAGCACGATTTGTGGAAGTTTGATTATGTAACTAGAATATTCCGTAATCCCCACGGAACAACAACAACACGAGATTCAAGATTTATATATAATGCAATGTGCCGTATTCTCCGGTACCACGAGGAACGAGATATGATCCCTTGTTACACATAAATACCCACACTCTTAGAGCTACCATATCCCCATAATATATATATATATATATATATATATATGAGAATAATGGAGAAAAGATGCCATAGGAGGGAATTCCCTCCTATGGCGTCGGAAAAATACCCCCTCCACCAATTTTTCCGACGATCGGCCCCCATCATCTTCATCGTCATCGTCTAAGATGTACGTACACCAAATTTCATGTGATTCCATAACTTTTTCACCGTTAATTTAGTGGGTTCAAAATTAACGGTTTACCGACAATAGAACTTTTTACATTGCTAAATCAACGGTGAAAAAGTTGTAGAATCACATGAAATTTGGTGTACGCACATCTTAGACGATGACGATGAAGATGATGGGAGCCGATCGTCGGAAAAATTGGTGGAGGGGGTATTTTTTCGACGCCATAGGAGGGAATTCCCTCCTATGGCCTCTTTCCTCCATTATTCTCTCTCTCTCTCTCTCTCTCTATATATATATATATATATATATATATATATATATATATATATAACACTAGTGTCTATTATACATATCATGTTCATGAGATTCGCGAAATTCAAGAGTTGCAAGTATTCAAGTGGTTCATGTCAGGTGCATGTCGAGTTCAGGTCAAAATAGTATAATCTAACGTTAGTTCGAGTGTCAGTGTCAACCACCGTATGAGTAATCTCAGAGCCAAGGCTATCATTCATGGGTAAGGAAACACGGGCCCATTCATAAGTTAGTAATGAGACTTCTGGGATTTCGTTGATCGGACTCACAACTCAAACTACCCCAATGTCCCTCGTGTATGTTAAACTATGTGTAATGGCCAAAAAAAAGTACTGTAAAGAAGTGTTGTGAACTACTAATTATTTAAATCGATTGAAATCAGAAAATAAACAAGAAATATAACTTTAGGTGTTATGCAAACGTGGATTCAAGTCTTGCCTAATTATAACTACAAGGTTGGGAGATATACGTGTTTTCATATCGTTGCGCAGAACAGATCCAAATCTGTCCAGCCCCAACACATGATTTTAAAACACAGTTTGCATTATTTTCTATCGGTTTTCAGGTCTCGAAAATTATTAGAAACTTGTAGGTCTTTCGGTCTACTTATCCAAACCACTAGGTTCCATGCGATTTTGATTCCTGAAGTTCTAGTCATGGGCAGATTAATATCAGGGTTTAAAACAGAAATTATAATTTCAGGACAGCAATCATAAGGTGTTTTGTATGGCATATATCGGGTCATTCTATAAGTTTCTAAGTCACCAAATATATAAGAAATGTAAGTCGATGTCGCGCACCCCGCGGGTTCACGGGAAGGTGGAATATTCAAAAAACGATTTTTCAAAGCCCGCAACATCAACTTGAACTCCATGATCGATACTAAACCCTAATTAGCTGGCTGGTAAGAGGTTAACTACTCGGAAAAAAGTGTTATACCTCACGATACCAAGTCTTTTGGGTCTTCTTCGCTGTCATCCATCTCGTCGTCGGCTCCAAGGATCGAAAATGGATCGGGCAATCTCGACGGCCTCCTCGAGTCAAAGACGATCCACCCGAGAGTCTATAGTCCGAGCTCTTACCTCGAATCTGAGATAACTACGACTTCTAGTTCGCTAAACTAGAAGTCTTAGAGGGTGTAGAGTGAGAAGATGGAGTGATTTGTCTCTTGGAACGTTAGGATTCTCAACACATGAGAGCTTTTAGGGTTTGATGAAGAAGAAGATCACTTGAGGAAGATGAGAGTATAGAAAGCAACAAAAGAAAAACCACGGCTCATTTGTGATGAATAGTGGAAGCAAACTAAATAATAGACGAGATAAAAAACATCTCACAAAACATTTAGTGAGCTTCACAAAATATCAAGAAGTGAGTCACCAAGAGCCATGAGTGATTTTTGTCAAGTTTACATCTCATTTCCTCCACCTCATTATCTTTAATCCATAAAGGAAAAAAGAAACCCTAATGAAGTGTTCCTTCTAGAAGCTTTCCCGAGAAATTACGAGAATGCCCTTCATCCGTATATACATACCCGCATCCGCATTCCGAAGAATACGAATACAATGAGACGAAAACAATCCATCAATATAATACCAGGATCCGGTTTAAACCAAAGCCCACTAATATTATCCACCCGATCATCATACGTGTACAAGTACACGTAAGTGATCGAAACCCTGCCGTAAAACCATACGGCCTATACACCTTTTGCCCGGTGCAAGGAAACCCTCAGTGTGGGACTCTAAAGACTCGACACTACACTTGCAATGGGTTTAACCACAAGCCGCAAGCGGTACTAGTTGCATGTAACGGCTACCCAGGTATGTGTCGATAAGAAGGCCGATGAGCTAACTCATCCGAACTCCTACTGAGCCTATCTGTGACAATCTCTGTACAGTCCGGTTTGTTCGTCTAAAAGTATCGCATATAGAGCCTAGGGGACGGTAATCATCAGACCCCTAATAACGCAATAAGTCGTGTCGGAGTGTAGCCCAAAACACCCTGAGAAACTACTGGAGTACCTACCAGTAAATCTCGCTTGCTTTGACCAAGAACTTTGTATAATGGCTTTCCAAACACAGTGCGATATCAACCCCCAACACCGGGAGAGACGAATCCTATCTAACCGCCACTACCTCCAAGTGCTTCGGGACTGCACCTAACTACTACCTGTTTGCATGACTCCTTTGAGCCATGGTTGGGTAGTAATCAAAGTACAGTGGGAACACAATCAAGGCGAAGTAGCAGTATCAAGCCGACGGACTAAGCTGTACTCATGTCACCTGGGAACTGCTACCCGACGATAGGTATAATACCCACCAACAGTTTCCGACGAGTCCTGTCCAGTGTACTCGTAAACGAATGAGCACCTGCATACTATCTCCAGTACGACGTACTAATGGCTGTGGGACAGACCATCTTCCCTGCTGGGATAGAAGCGTATACACTAGTCTACTCTGGAGTATCGATGTCCTGTCTCGATAATCCTATGACTAAAGACCTGTATAGGATGTACTTATAGACTACCCAGCTCTCACTAGTATGACTGCCATCACAACGCTGGTAATTAAGCAAAGATGCTAAGGGCTCTACCAATATGTATAAGTGATATGCTAAAAGAAACACATGCACATATTGAGATAGAAACAAACCAGGTAGCATACTACCATTTCGAGTAAGACTGTTGCTATATCCATGTATATCCCAAGCTTCCATTAAGTAATATACAAACCAGTATGATACAATAATGGTCTCTAGGGCATATATCACTAACAATCTTCCACTTGTACTAAGGCCATATATTGGCATATCACAGACCTAAGATCTCGAATAGCCTCTCGAACTATGTCTGAGGGATGGCTTCTGTGAGTGGATCTGCAGTGTTGTTCTTCGTATCTGCTCTCCTCACCTCGATCTCCCTGATCAGGTGGTACCGCCTCAAGATATGTCTGGATCTCTGATGGGATCTGCATTCCTTTCCTAAAGCTATAGCGTCGTTTGTTTTCACAATACTAAAGTATTGGATCAACAATAGAAGGAACCACCTGAAGTTCAGTTAAGAACTTCCTCATCCAGACTGCCTCTTTTGCGGCGTCTCATGCAGCGAAATACTCTGTTTCCATCGTCAAGTCTGCAACGGTGTCCTTCTTGGAGCTCTTCCAACAGACCGCCCATCCATTGAGGGTAAAGGCATAACTTGACATGGACTTGGAGTCATCCTTATCACTCTGAAAGCTGGAGTCAGCAAAGGCCTCGATCTGGAGGTCTTTTCCGCCATACACCAAGAACATCTCCTTAGTCATTCTCAGATACTTTGAGAACATTCTTTACTGCTATCCAGTACTTTTTCCCTGGGTTTGACTAATACCGGTTTAGCACGCTGAGTACGTAAGCAACATCTGGTCTAGTACTCAATATCGCATATATTATAGAGCCTACCGCATAAGCGTAGGGTATAATTGATATGCGAGCCCTCTCCAAATCAGGACATCTTTTTGGAGAGGGTGATTCCGTGACAAACCGGTAGAATACAGTGCTTAGAATCGCCCATACTAAATATTTTTAGTATGGTGTTGATATAACTTGACTGTGAAAGTCTAACCATGCTCTTTGATCTATCACGATAGATCTGGATCCCCAGAATGTAGTTTGGCATCACCCAGGTCTTTCATGGAGAATCTTAGTGACAAAAATCCTTTGACTGGTTGTAGCATAAGAATATCATTTCCTATCAGGAGAATGCCATCTACGTACTGGATGAGGAATCCTACATTTCTCGCTACAATCTTATTATAAATGCATGGTTCATCTGGATTTTTGATAAAGTCGAATTCTTTGATCATCTCATCAAAATAGATGTTCCAATTTCGTGATGCTTGCTTTAGTCCATAAATAGACTTAAACATCTTGCACACTTTCCCGCTGCTCCCACTCTGATTGAGACCCTCTAGCTGATCCATATAGACGCACTCTTCCAAATTACCATTTAGAAAAGTCGTCTCTACGTCCATCTGCCGGATCTCAAAATCTTGGAAGGCAGCAATGGTAAGAAGGATCTTAATGGATTTGAGTATAACCACTGGAGAAAAGATTTCATCATAGTCCAAATCAGGTCTTTGACAAAATCCTTTTGTAACAAGTCTAGCCTTATAGGTTTCAACATGTCCATCTACACCAACCTTCTTTCTGAAGATCCATTTGCAGCCTACGGGTTTTACCCTTTCTGGAGCAATGTTCAAAGTGCATACTTTGTTGGTGTACATGGACTCCATTTTGGTTCGCATTGCATACAACCATTTTACCGAGTCACCGCTCTGAATGTCTTGCTGGAAGTTAGTTGGCTCATCATTATCAATAATGCAATTCTCTCTATCCCCATCTATGAGAAAATCGCAGTATCTCTCGTGCGGATGAAACTGCCTACTAGTCCTGCGGATTGCTGGATCCAATAGACCCCTAAGTCGTTAAACTAGGGAACAGATGACCCCTAAGTCGTTAAACTGGGAATAGATGACCCCTAAGTCGTTAAACTGGGAACAAGGGAAATCTCCCCATGGCAAATAATGATTCGCTCCTGGTACCATATTCCAGTGTAGCGATGCTGATGCCAAATCAAAACCAAAATCCCCAAATCCTCTCATGGTAAATGATGATTCGCTCCTGGTACCATATTCCAGTGTAGTGATGCGGATGTCAACCCAAATCATATCACATCAGCAAGACAACCAACAAGCTCTACGGCGAAATCATGCTTCGTCTCAGAATGTACCCCGTGTAGAAATCATACTTCGCCTCGGAGTATCTAACTTCCCTGTCGGAATTATACTTCGCTTGGAAATCAGCCTCTACATCAAAACCAGTGACACTCCATGCCGGGGAAACGTCGACCACAGACACTCCGTACCGGGGACAAGTCAACAAGCGACCTCCCTGTCGGAATTATGCACCGCCTTGGAATCAGGTCAACCAGTGACCTCCTGTCGGAATTATGCTCCGCCTTGGAATCAAGTCAACCAACGACCTCCTCGTCGGAATTAAGCTCTGTCTCGGAATCAAGTCGACCAACAAGCTCTGGGGCGGAATCATGTATCATCTCAGAATATACCCCGTGTCGAAATCATGCTTCGCCTCGGTGTATCTGCCTTCTCTGTCGAAATTATGCTTCGACTCGGAATCACGTCAACCAACAAGCTCTGCGACAAAATCATGCTTCGTCTTAGAATGTACCCCATGTCGAAATCATGCTTCGCCTCGGAGTATCTGCCTTCCCTTTCGAAATTATGCTTCGCCTGGAAATCAACCTTTGCAGCGAAATTATGCTTCAGTCAGAATGTCTGCCGCTCTCCGGAATTATACTCCGGACCCCGAAATTATGCTCCGCTCGTCGGAATTATACTCCGGCCCCTTGTAATCATGCTCCGCTCTTCGTAATCATGCTCCGATCCCCGGAATCATGCTCCGCTCTTCGGAATGATACTCCGATCCCCGGAATTATGCTCCGATCTCCGGAATTATGCTCCTGGAATGATGCTCCGCCCCCGGAATGATGTTCCACCTCGAAGTCCAACTCCAAGATCGATCAATTTCATGCACACGACCCATATACGCGGTGTGCATTTATTGATGGGGGCATTTTGTTGGGATCAAAAATTACACCCCGGTTCACCAAGTTAAAGTCAAAGTCAACCCCAAATCAAGTGGGCCCATGCCCGAGTCGAGCCCGAACATGAAGAGGCCGGCCTCCACCATGCCAAGAAAAAAATTATGTAATAAATAAGTTTGATGTAATTTTCATACATGAATGTAAAATAAATGGGCAAAAAGCCAAATTTTTGTGAAGCCCATGGCTCATGTGCAAAAAGAAGTAAACACATGAGACATGGGATGGGCAAAATACCATTTTGTAAAGCCCAAGGGGCTATGTACAAATTTGTAAGCCTATAAAAGACAACATGATGATAAAATGAAGGAATAATTCATTCCCCCTCAAAAGTTAGGGTTTTTGTGCTTTCTTCTGCTTCCTCAAGATTCTAAACCTTCTTCCCATTTTCTGAATTAAATCAAGAGTTTTACTCTTCCTTTTCTAAAAATAAATAGTTTTTCACCACAAAACCCACAAAGGGAACTCAGATCTTCCATCAGATCGCAAAAAGGGGAGATTTTTAAATATCACCTCTTTTCCTCTAAGATCTGACCAACCGAAAGGAAGAAGAAGGAGACCCATCTCCAAAAATCCCACCTTGGGAAGATCCAAGGCCTAAAAGGAAATGCGGGGCCAAAGGGGAGAAGAAAATGGTCCCCTTTGATTATTTCCAAGGATATCTAGGAGTTTAACTCCATTCAAGATCTGTTGGAGTTCAACTCCGTAAATTAATCTCTTTTTAGGAATTTTACTCCAGAAATCAAATCGGGAGCACAGCTCCCAGTGCAGGGACCAAGTCCCTTTTCCTGCTGACGCCCAACACCCGCGTGCCAGGCACGTGGGGCGCTGGCGCCCAGCGCCTTGCGCCCGCGTGCCAGGCACGCGGGGCGCTGGCACCAATGCGTCCTTTGGACGCTATTCTTCCTTTTTTTATATACATACACACTCCACAACACTGTAACGGGGCGCTGCCCCGCTCGTTATAAGGAGGCTGCTAGCCCCCTTTGACCCCCGTAAACTCTGCGAGGCTCCCGATATATCCAAAATTCCTCAAGACACACATACGCACACCGCACATTGAATTTGCATGACCAGCTTGACCCGTCAATCAGAGATTCTCTCGCTCCAAAGGCGAGAGGTAATTAACGGCAACTTACTCCGTGGCTGCCGGAGATTCGGATCCCCACAATCAATAAACCCCTGCCTATCCTAGACAGGGGGAATCTGTAGTATGCCTGACAAGCGACGCGTATTCCCATATCAATGGGGTGACGAAAAACACCCTACACACGTGAGTATTCTTTTTGATAAAATTAAATTCTACGAGGGAAATATTTCCCTGATCTTTTTTAAACAAGAAAGATCTTCTCTGTTAAATAAGGAACCCTTGGATCAAAAATCCGACGGTGGCTGTAAAATCACCAATCGATCATCTGATAGAATTAAATTCTATCTTAGGAAAATATTTTCCTAATTTTGTTAAAACAAACAAGAAATCTTCTCAGTTAAACAGAGAGTTTTTGGATTAAAAATTCAACGGTGAATAAAATTCACCGATTGATCTTTATAATTGTTTCCTTAAAGGGGGGGGGGGAGAAAAGAAAGAAGAGACAAATTCCTTCCATATGCAAAGCACATGTTCTGGCTTTAAGAAAAATTAAAACCCACAGTTTGGCCTCACGTGTTAAACATGTGAGCGCTCATATGCAAAGCAAGTAATCGCTCATATGCAAAGCATTTGAGTGCTGAAAATAAGTAACCAAAAGGCCAAACAGGCCTCACGTGTTAAATACGTGAACGCTCATATGCAAAGCACATGCTGAAAGTAAATAACCAAAGGCCAAACAAGCCCCACGTATTAAACACGTCAGCGCTCATATGCAAAGCATATGAGCGCTGAATATAGACATTCTAAAACCTACACTGGAGGTCACGTGTTAAACACGTGGACACATCATTTTGAAGTGCTAGCTTCAAATAGAATTAAATTCTAAAATTAAATTCTATTTGGGGAAATATCCCCCCGATCTTTTCAAAACGAGAAAAAAATTTCTCTACTAAAAAGAGAACCTTTGAATTCAAAATCCAACGATGATTATAATATCACCGACCAAATCAGAAAATCAAATCAATTTCTTTGTTAGGAAAATATTTTCCTAATCTTACTAAAACCAACAAAAAATTACCGGATCAAAGATCCAACGGTGGACAAAATTCCCTGAATGATTTTCAAGATCAATTAAATTAATTAGTATCTCTTAGTTTGAGATTTTCTCAAACTGATCAACGGTTTTCCTCACTCATTTAAAGGACCCGAGACTTCAAGTCTTAGGAGGAGAATCAACCCCATAAGGTGATAAAAAACTTCAACTGAGAATTTAATTTTCGTGTTGAAGAAAAATTCCTTCTCCCTTCAAACCCTAGGCAAAAGAAAAAAAACAAAGATCAAAATATCTCCTTTACCTATCATACATAAATACAAGGGTTTAACCCTCCATGAAGAACTTAGTTCTTTCTTTGGATCGAAGATCCGTAAGACAAATCTCCTATAAGTTGAGAATTTAGTTCTCGTCGGGAAGATTTTGCTCTTCAGACTTAAGATCTAGAGGAAAAACTAGATATAAGAAAAGAAACATGAAAAAAAGAAATGGAGTTTATATCTCAGGAATTCAATTCCTCTAAAAACAGAGTTTAACTCTATATAAAGAAATTAGTTCTTAAAAAAAGAAATATAAGAACTTAGTTCTCAAAAACCCAATCCCAGATCTTCATAACAAAGATCTTGGTGATCATCAATGGTCAAAACACCATTAACAGAAGTTTAACTTCTTTCAAAAAATGAACAGAGATTAAATCTCTAAGGGCTCAATGCCTCACGTGAAACACACGTGAGCGCTTAAAAATTCAGCGCCTCACGTGAAACACATGTGAGCGCCCATATATAAAAGCTCAGCGTCTCACGTGAAACACACGTGAGCGCCAAAAAACTCAGCTCCTCACGTGACAACACGTGAGCGGGAAAAAGGAGCAACGCCTCACGTAATACACACGTGAACGCTGAACAAAAGTGCTTAGCACTATATATAGTCAAAAAAATAAGTACTTAGCACGAATGAGGGAAAAAGCCCAGGACTGAACCCAAAATTGGCCAAGTCTCTGAAATTTCACTGCAACCGAGCCCATATACTCTGTTGATGGATTTTAACAAAATTTAATAATCATTAAATATATTTCTAAGTTGATCTTAGTCATATAGAAGACTAACGTATTCCTAGTTAAAATGAATTGAGCCCATATGCTCATATATTTAAGTCGATCATAATCTAAAACCAGATTAACGGTTCTTAAATAAAATAAAATATCTTCTGAACTAACGGAACATATAACCTAGGTTCAAACCCCAAATTTAATGTACAGATTTGGACTAACCTTCGCCCTACGGGCGACGACATAAATTAGTCTCTGTATACAATCCACGTGCAACCAAAATAAACAAAATACAATCGAAATGACCTACCGGAGCAGGAGAAAATTGTTATCGCAATGCGATAACACAATTAACTGCAGGGGCTTGCGCCTGCAGGAAAGAGCGTCCCCACAATCAAAAACCTCTCACATACGAGGAGGAATCTGATAAAATCTACTACATCGGTCGTATCTATCCAAACCTCCGATATATGATGCCATAAATTAACTTGGTATTTTCGGAGAGGTGAATGGATATATTCCAAATAGTATCTGCCCCTAAATTCAGGCAAGACGATCCATGCTAGTTCGTCTCTATTTTTGACGGTAAACAAAGATCATTTCGATTGATTATGAAATCAATCATGATCTCTCAATGAGTGATTTCTGTAGGGTGTTTTTCGTCACCCCATTGAGATGGGAATACGCGCGCGCTTGTCAGGCGCACTACAGATTCCCCCTGTCTAGGGTAGGCCGGGGTTTAATGATTGTGGGGATCCGAATCTCCGGCAGCCGCGGACTAATTAAGCTGCCGTTAATTACCCCTCGCCTTTGGAACGAGGGAACCTCCGATTGACGGGTTAAACTGGTCATGCGAACTCAATGTGCAGTGTACGTGTGTTGTGTTTTGAAAGGGGGTTTTGGATATATCGGGAGCCACGCAGAATTTTTACGAGGGTCCCGCTACCCGGATAGCGGGCTGGGGGTCAAGGGGGCTAGCAGCCCCCTTGCGGGGTGCGGGGCAGCGCCCCATTAGAAATTTTTTCTAACAGGGACAGTGTCGTGGAGCACGTGTGTGTGCAAATATGTATACATATGTATATGTATATATGTATATATAAAAAAGAAAGAGGGGAAAAGGCATCCAAAGGATGTGTGGGGGCAGCACCTTGGGCGCTGTGCGCCTAGGTGCTGTGCGCTCAGGCGCTATAGTGCCACGTGTCGGCACGTGGGCGTTCTGCGCTTGAGCGCTGGGCGTAAGCGCGCCACGTGTCGGCACGTAGGCACTTTGCGCTCGAGCGCCTGCGCTGGAGCGCAAGCGCGCCACGTGTCGGCACGGGGGAGACTTGCGCTCGAGCGCTTGCGCTTGGGCGCAAGCGCGCCACGTGTCGGCACGAAGGAGACTTAGTTTAAGGACGTTTCGGTCCAGCATTCCCGTGTTCGGGACGAAGTATTAGTTTAAGGACATTTCGTGCCGACACGTGGCGCGCCCACGGGCACATATAAGCCATATTCCATCCATTTCTCCCATGGACCGCGATGTCCTTAAACTAATATATTTGAGTCCATATGCTCATTGTTCCTAAGTCGATTTCAGTCTCATATATAACGATGCTTAGATCAAAATGAATTGATGGACCGCATTTATATGAAATCTGCGCCCTAAGTTCAAAACCCCAAATCTAATATTCGATTTTTGACTAATTTGCGCCCTACGGGTACGACATAAATTAGTCTCTATATACAATCTAAGGGCAGCCTCATAATAAACAAATATAACACGACACGAAATGATCAGTGTAGAGCAGGTGAAAATAGTCATCGCAACGTAATAACGTAATTAACTGCAGGATTTTGGGCCTGCAAGGAAAAGCGTCGACACAATTAAAAACCCTCATAAATGAGGGGGAATATGATAAGTCTGCTATATCGGTCGCATCTATCCAAATTTCCGATATACGGTGCTATAAATCAACTTGGAATTTTCGGAGAGGTGGATGGATATGTTCATATAGTATCTGCCCCCGTATTCAGGCCAGACGTCTCCGTGTTTCAGTCCAGTCTTTGGCGGTAAACACCAGTGAGCGGCTTACGTGTGCCAGTGAACAACTTACATCACTGAGAGGAGTCAAAGGATATGGTACATAGTGCTTAGAGTGACTTTTCGATGAGATGACCCATCCTTGGGTAGGATTTGGGTACTTTACAGTGAGTTTGGATGGATGAGACCATGATTTGGAATTGTATTTGTATCTTTATTTTTCCGTCTTTTTCTTTGTTCTGCTTTGACTCGATGATGTTTCGTGAATTTTTCTTTAATGATGGAACACGGGGGACTATTTTGGCTTTCGTTCTAAATTTAAAAAAAACTAATTTATGGCACTTATGAGTTCCTTATCATAATTGTCTAGAATTGCATGCACAATAAACGATATCTTGATCATGGATGATCTACCAAATTCCACAATAAAAAAAGATATATAATAAAACCTCAAATTTCAATCAGCAATAAGAAAGTGTTATTTCTAATATAAAAAAGGGAAAGTGTCTACACATTTAAAGGTAAATGTATGCATTTATCAAAAATCTCAATTCTACCGCAAAACTTCAGTTCCAATAGTTATACTCATATTTACATTTCCATCCAAAATATTGATGCTTTTGGCAGTTCATTTCAGTTGGGCTCAGCTTGTCGAAATTTTCAACAATAGGATAAGTCACGTGATATGTTCATGAAACAAGTGAGAATAATCCATCAAATCATAATATGTCCATCGAAAACGTCCTAAAAAACATACTCTCTCTCTCTCTCTCTCTCGATATATATATAGATATATATATGAGATTAATGGACGAAAGAGGCCATAGGAGGGAATTCCCTCCTATGGCGTCGAAAAAATACCCTCTCCACCAATTTTTCCGACGATCGGCCCCCATCATCTTCATCGTCATCATTTAAGATGTGGGTACACCAAATTTCATATGATTCCATAACTTTTTCACCGTTGATTTAGTGGGTTCAAAATTAACGGTTTACCGACAATAGAACTTTTTACATTGCTAAATCAACGGTGAAAAAGTTGTAGAATCACATGAAATTTGGTGTACCCACATCTTAAATGATGACGATGAAGATGATGGGGGCCGATCGTCGGAAAAATTGGTGGAGAGGGTATTTTTTCGACGCCATAGGAGGGAATTCCCTCCTATGGCATCTTTTCTCCATTATTCTCTCTCTCTCTCTATATATATATAAGATAAGATAAGAATTGTCCAAAATCAGATAAATGAAAAACAAATCTGTTTGACGATTTGTTTTTCAATTAACAAAACGAAATAACTAGAATTTAATATGTATCAAAATTGAATTACTAAATTAAAATTGAAGGAATTTTTCTAAGTATTTGATACCTTTCTTAGTATCATTAAGTATTAATTAACGAGTAATAGTTTAGTTTGTTGTGTACATAATTTATAATAATATTTATTAAATAAATTAGGTCTTGAGTTAGACATATAATAAAACAAAAAAGTTTCAATATCCATCACAAATTCATTTTCTTTTCCCAATAGAAAAATAAATCTATCTATCTATCTATCTATCTATAAATAAAGAGAAGAAAATCCATGATAAGTAAAAGAATTAGGAAAGAAAATCATTGATAAGTAAAAGAATTAGGAAAACAAATTAATTTCTAGGAGATAAAAGATTAAAATTTAATTTGCAAAGGTTGAGAGGATCGAGAAGCTAAGCTCTCTCTTGGACACTTGCGTCAAGTTGTAACTAACAGAGTTAACTGTTTCATTGGACCATGGGTTACTTTCTCTTTATTATTGTAACATCCAAGGTCCAATTAAAAAACAGAGACATATTAAACAAAGAAAAAAGTGGTAAAAAAAAAAAGGACCCCCTTTCCCCTCAAACACACGAAGACAAACTATATACATTCTCCCCACTAGCCATTCATGTGTTCATCATTTCTTTCACATGAAAAAGATAAGATACCCTCCTTTTGAAAAGAATTTCTGCATTTCATCACATCCCAACAAATTCTCTTCACATTCCAATTATTCATCAAATCCAATTGGGACCCAAGATGCTGTGAACACTGAGCTATGGCCTTTCCATGTCAACACAAGCATATCTTCTTCTCTCTTCATCCCCCACCCACTTGCATGCTCATCAAGAATCCCTTTCACTTCCTTCATTGTTTCCTCACCAAATGGTATGCTCACAAACTTAGCCCTCTTCATTCTTTGCGCGATCCGAGCACCCGATTCTAACCTCTCTATTCTCTCTTCCCCTTCGAAGCCGATGATGTTTTCGATCTTTTGGCCCACGTCGGCCTCGTATTCTGCCCTTTGAGAGCTTTCTTTGGGCGAGAATGTCTCAAGCGCATCGAAAGGGATCCATAAGTAGTTGAAGCATGCCATGATTCTAGAAGTTAAGCTCGGTGAGTCCAAATCGGTGTCCTCGTCGGTTATCGTGACTATGCTAGGGTTTAGCACTCGGATAGATTCCAAGAATCCATCTTTTGATGATAGATACCTTAGATAGCTTTGGCAATTGACGACGAGTGCCTCATCTTCTTGAAGATCTAATGAAGCAGGGTTCAATCCTTGAAAAAAATTAGGGTTAGGGTTAAAATTGAGTACATGTAGCTCAAAGGGTAGATTTCTTGACCGAGCAAAGTTGGCTAATCGATGGCCAATTATTTCCAAAGAGACGGTGAGGACCGGAGGAACAGGCGGCCTGACAGCTGGCACCGTAATTCTAAGCATCGAAGGAGGGCCTTCCGGTCTTTTCGCCAGAGCATCGATCAGCGTCGGCCACTGCATGCAGTGTGTGATCCCAAAATCAAGAATATGAATCCTTGACCGGCCTTGGACCGCCCGTTGGATAGCTCCATTGGATGCAGAGAACCCGAACCGGTGCCAAGGGGTTAGGTCAATGTAACCGGCTAGTTCGGTCACGGTCATGGGACGAAAAGCCCTCCTTGACCTGGTATTAGGGCAAAGCCTGGCAACCAGTGCTTTCAGGAACCAAAAGGCCAGACGCTGATTGGGGTCGCCGTCAGACGATGCGACGTTGTTGAGGACCCACATGGCTTGTTGGGCTAGTGTGGTGTCGTTGCCCTCGAGTGCGGCGCCGCAGTGAAGGAGGAGCTTCTCGATGCATGAGCCATCGAGGGTATTGAGACCACAGCCGCTGAGGGCCCCGATAGACGGAGGGGGGTATTGGAAGAGGTTAGGGTTTTGGAGGGAAAGGTGGTGTGTGGTGGTGCATCCTTTGAGCACACCCTTCATTGTTTTAGGTTGGTTGATGCTTGAAAGACTGAGAAGATATTTGGGTTAGGGTTAGGGTTAGGGTTTTGGGTGAACCACTAGCGATTCACGTGCATGGAAAAAGGGATTGTGTGATGAGGGGCTGAACACTTGGAGGATGGGGATTGGTTGCAGGGGGTTAGTGTTCTATCCGAAGGAAGGAAGTATGGGGTTGCAGGTATCATGGGTTCCCCAAAAAGGAGATATCGTGGGGTTGAGAGAGAGAGAGAGAGGGAGAGAGAGGGAGGGCTCTATGAGACTTATTATCTCTCTATATATGGAGATACGGAGAGAGATTTAGAGCGGAGAAAATAATAGAAGAAAGATAATTGAATGATTGCAAAAGGTTTGATTGATTAAGAAAGGGCCAAGATAGCATTTTGGTAGAAAAGGAACCTTTGTGTGTTTTGGAAGAAGAGATAAATGACAATAATGCATGCCCTATTTTTTATTTTTCTTAATTTGGTACACCATTGTCCTTTTCTAATTTATTAAAAAATAACATAACAATTCTACTGAACTTTCAAAATTGATGAGTTTTGTGGGACACTAGATTAGCTCAACAGTAGCACAACGATGGCTTGCATCTACGAGTAGGAATAACTGTGGGCGTGATTTTAGGTTGTCCCTACGGTTCCCACTGTAGAGGCAAACTAAACCACTACGATGGTAACCGTAGGGGAAAATTTACAAGAAAGACTTAATTTTTGTAGTTGACCCTACGGTGCCGTAAGGGAAACTCCTACCGTGGCCACGTACCATAGGAACAATGTCGGGTAATTTTTAAAATAAAACATAAATTTCCCATTTTTCTCACCGTTCTCATCTCGCTCGATCCTCCACGGCCTTCTCCTCCAAGCTAAAGCCTCCGCCTCCTCCTCTTCCTCGATCCTCCGCCGCCGCCGCCTCCTCCAAGCTCAGGCCTCCGCCTCCTCCAAAGTCCTCATCCTCGTCTGCGCCAGCCTCCGCCCGAGCCGCCGCCTCCGCACTCTGCCACCGCCTCCAATCCCAAATCGTTGTCACCGCCGCCTCCTCCAATCCCATAATCATTGAATTTCATCGATTTACGTACTAATGAGCTTGATCGCTCACCTTCGTATTTTTCTTAGGCATTTTACCAATATAGGGTTTAATTTGAGGAAAATTTAGGATACAATTGAAGAACAAGAACAGAAATTGAATGAAAAATACTTTTTAATAGGAAGAAAAAAAAACAAGTAGAAAAGATACAATTAGTAAAAAAGAGAAATTTTTTTCATTCAACATTTAACACTCAACACATTTTTCTATTATATAGAGTATCTATTTATAGACCACAACTAATTACTTCCCAACAAACTCCATAACAAAATAATCAAACTCCTTAACTAACTATTTAACAAACTTCTTATAAAAGAAGTCTAAAAATACCGCGAAGTCAAGAATCGATATCCAACAAACATCTCGTCGATGTACATGCTTCACACTTTCTTGAAGAGCACAAATGGATTCTTTCGTGTAGTCACTACAATATCGCAATCTTCATCTTGAATCAACAATTATATGTCTGCATAACGGTTTCAATTGCACAAAACCAAGAAATGTAGTGAGCTCCAATGGAAAAAAGATTGAAAAAGATTTTCTTTAGATAGTAAGAGAATAAAATGAAGTACGAGAGAGGCAATTCGAATGTGACGGTTTTGGTGGCGACGGTTCCGAGAGAGATAGTTCCAATGGCAAGTTCAAGAATCTAGAGGTATACCTACCTCTTTTCTTACTAACTTTTTTTCTTCATGACTTCATTCATTCTTTCTTTCTTTCTTTCTTTCTTTTATTTATTCCTTCTTCTTTTTTTCTTCTTTCTTTACACACTTGAATTATAATCATTAAGAACAAAGTGTTGGAAATGATTTCCTTCGTCAAATTGGCATCGAACAAAAATAAAAAGATTGGTGCATGGCTTCGATTTGCTTCCGAAATGAGGTTGTTTCAAGTTCACTTTGATAGCCCACTTCGAAACTTAGCGAAACTTGCGAGGGAGTCGAGGTCGAGATCGTCTTGGCAGCAAAGAACGACGAAATCGGGATGCACATGGTTGAAGGAAATATCGAGGACTTCGACGATGCAATGGCAGTTTCTTGCATGACAAAGATCCTTTGCCTTCTCCACTTAGCGCCAAATGAAACCAAGTATTCTTAATTGCCAATCTTTCTTTTCGCGTCTTCAGCTCCGCTTCTTTTGATTTCTCCAATTTAATGGCTTTCAATAAGGACTTTGGTTCAAAAACTTGGACATGAAATCTCATTTAAGTTGGAGCCTAATTACTGTTGCTCTCAGATTAGGATCTACAACAGCTCTAGATCTCAATCCTTACGCTGCAGGAGATACCATCCCCGCCTCCAAAACGTGGTCCTGAGATGGCGAAACCCTAACCTCAGCATTTCTTGAATTCTTGAATTCAATCAAGATCACATTAATTGAATTCTGCAACTGGAAAAGTTGTTGCTTGAAATCGGCATGCTGATGAACCATTTGAACCTGAAACTCATCGTATTGATCCAATCGGTTATCAATTTGTTGAATTTGAGGACCCCAATCTTGAACCCTTGTTGATGAATCCACATAAATTTCATCGACGTCATGATCCTCTCCTTGAAACTCTGATACCAAATGATGAACTTGATCGATCACCTTCGTATTTTTTAGACATTTTTCCAATTTTGGGTTTGATGTAGAGAAAATTTAGGATGCAATTGAAGAACAAGGACGGAAATTGATTGGAAAGAACTTTTTAATAGGAAGAAAAAAGACAAGTAGAAAAAATGCAATTAGTAAAAGAGAGAATTCATTTTTTTCATTCAACATTTTACTCTCAACACATTTTTCTATTAATAGAATATCAATTTATAGACCACAACTAATTACCACCCAACAAACTTCATAACAAAGTAATCAAAATTCTAAACTATTTAACAAACTTCTCACAAGAGGTATCTAACGATACTTTCCCTAATTTGCTCTAGTTTTAAAATCGATCTGTATGCGAATTCTTCTTAATTCATGGTTAGCAGGGGTTATGATTTGCCCAACAAACTTCAATTTTTAGGGTTTGTTTTTATATTTGGTTTATGGGTTTGGGTTTGTTTGAGCTGAAGCTTTATATTTAGTGATTTGTATAAATCTGAATGGATTGGGATAAAAATTAAATTTGGTCTGATGTTGTTAGTTTTTATATCTTGCTGGATATGTTCAGTTATTTGTTTGAGTTTAATTTTGGACCAAGATTCTATTGCAGGGGTTATAAATTTGCGATTAGGTGATATGTTTTCTATTATTTGTTTGAGTTGATTTCGAACTTGAAATCTATTGTAGGGCTAGAAACTTGATATTAGGCGGTCTCTTGCTTGATAAAAGATGAATGGAGCATTTCTTATCGCGATCGCAGCGACAATTGGTAATTTACCGCAAGGTTGGGACAATGCTACCAATGCAGGTAATTTTTTTTTTCAAATTGTTTTTAGTTTTGGGAGAAATACTTCTTCCAAATCATGCTAATCATGAAATTTATAGTAAGCTAATTCAAACCCATACAAGAAATTTCCTTCTTTCGACATATAATTCCCATAAATGAGCAAATCAGGTCTTTATGAATTTTTTGTGGTAGAATTTCAGAGAATCATGAATATATGTTTGGAAAATACTTGCTTGTTCCATTAGATGGAAATTATATATAAGCACAAGAAGTTTATGAACTTTGTTGTTGATTAAAACAGTTTCCAACAAAGTAAAACACAGTGATTTAAAGTTGGTAGCACGATTTTAGAAACACTATCCACTGATACACAGCCTCAGTTTCAGTTTAGAAACATTCAGAAATTTCCGCGACAGCAATGAACAAACTCTTTTCATAATCTCAATCCGACTATGCCTACCAGCAAATACCAATTTAGAAACATTCGGTAATTGAACAAAGAACATAAACATTCATTTTTCCCTAACTGCAATTCCTGAGGGGCACGAGGAGCTGATGGAGTTTGTGAATAAGAACTCTCTCAATGATGGGGATAAGTTTTGTTCCAGGCTCATACAGGAATCGCCTCGGCATAAAAGCTTAGATAAAGATTTCATCTTTAAGTTGAATGGGCATTAAATTTTTAATCGGGAAGATGGATTTTGATGTGGTTGTCGATGATGATGATGATGATGATGATGATGATGATATCATATTATCGTAAAACAAGAACAAGCCTTTATCCTTTTCTTTCACTAATCGACAACCAACTTATCTGTTTTTAGTTTTAATTGTCTGCATCAATGTTTGTTTAGGCGCATGTCTGGCCGTTGTTGCTTCATTAACTGCAACTTTGTCGCTCGTTCTACCTAGCTAACTTAGTGGCATGCATTGTCTTGTTTGCCCTCTTTTCATGGAATCACAAAAAAAATCAATGGAAACAAATAGCATTTTATAAACCTGCTGACCTAAATTTTTTTAGATTTTTCATGCATTTGGTGATGATATATTTCTTGTGTCATTCTCTACAAAAATTACCTCCTATACTTCCTCACATAGTACATGATTGTTATTCTTTTGAATTTGAAACTTGAATTGATTTCGAGAAGTTAGCTAAACTCTTGATGTTTCTGATATAGGCTGTTAACAATGTGAATTCTATCATCGGACCTACATTGATTGGCAAAGTATACATTTATTTTTCCGATCAATCAAAATTTAATTTTGTGCAAGTTTTTTGGACTTCAAAAGGTTATTGACATTGTTCATGTTTGTTATATACCGTTAGATCTTGAAAAGGTTCTTCTGCATGAGAAATTTGGAGTACTTCCACAATGGGCTATTGTAGGCGATACATTTCTTGTTGGTTGTGTCTAGGATGAATCAAACGTTCATCGTAAGGTATCGTCGATATTCAAACCAAAATAAATATTTAGTAATTATTTAGATATGGTTCAAAGATAAATTTCTTATATTTGTTTATGATGATAACAGTACGTTAAAGTCAATCCAGACTACTATAACCCGAAATACAACACGAAGTTGGGAATTTATTTCGAAGGATGCGCCTTGAAAACGTGTTGATTTCTTGGCGGCATGATGATTATGTATTTGGTATGAAATTTGTGAAAAGATAATTTATTTGGTAGTTGAGGGAGTTAATTATGATGTAAATATTTATTTACTTGATGTTTATTGTGTAATAGGTGGCTAAAGAGAATATGTTTAATAGGTGGCAGTTTTTTTAATATTTGCACCTATGGTTCTCGGCACTAGTTTGCCTCTACGGTTTCATCCACGGGCCAAGATAATATTAAGTTTAAAAAAAGATTATAAAAAAAATAATTGCTCCTATGGTGAAAACCGTAAAGGCAGATGCCCCTACGATTCCCACCGTAGAGGGAAATTTAGAACCCTAGGGGAAGATATCTGCCCCTACGGAATGTGCCCCTTCAGGTCAAACTTTTGCCCCTACAGTGGGGACCATAAGGATAGTTAATCATTTGCCCCTATGGTTTCAACCGTAGGGGCAAACCATAATCCTAGTAGTGTCTCCTTGTTAAATTGAAATAAAAATTGCATGTTAAGCTAAAAATGACCAAAAACGTAATTCATATTCTTATGGTACCAATTGGAAATAATATATAATGTTTGTTTAGCTTGAAATAAAAGGTACAATGTCTTAGGTATATAGACACCATCGTACGCTGTCTTTATCTTTTAAAAAAGAGCTATACCTGTCATCTTGGATTATTAAGAGATAAACATGAGGTGTTCTAATGTAAAGCAGTAATTACCTAAAAATTTGGAGTCGTGTGTATTTATATATGGTTTTCTTCTATTCTCGATTGAATAACAATTGACATATCATTTTAAATCGTCTCAATCAATGTCTTACGTTTATATCTAGCTATCATTCCTTCATTATATATCTAAGAATTTGTGACTTGTTGCACATTTTTAAATCATGGATTGATTGTTCTCCACGGAATTACCTATAGCTCCCCAAGAATATACACTCCTTTCTTATCATCTCTCATAAAAGTATTTTCTTTAATCATCTCTCTTAAAGTACCGTTGCTCATCGATCTTAACACCCTAATTATATAAAGACGGTTCTCCACTAATTCAGTCTTATTTGATTTTATGAACCAAATCGTATTTCAAAATGTTGGCTAGCCTTATGATATAACGATCTATCTTGAGTTGCGGAAATACATTTCTTGGCCATAAAAGTGCTTCATGCATAATTATTTTTTTCTTGTAGTTTTGCTTACATTTTATATTTGACCAATTCTAATACATTCGAAAGTTTATGTTCACTTTTCTGTTTTGAAAATGTCTATTAACTTCATCATAAAAGATAAAATAGCTATCCAAGCTTTTGGTGGAATGTCCTTCCTAAATGTGATTTTCATAGTATAAGGCACCAAAGCCAATTGCTAAAATAAGTTTGAATCCATAAACACCCAAAATTAAACTCTAATATTTGTTGTCATTATAGTAAATTATGAATTAAGCAAAGGTCAATGCCGAATTATTTCCCCATGAGTACGTAGACAGATTTATCGAAGTCAAAATAAAAAGGCTAAGTCTCATGTATCAAATAATAAATTAGAGAAATTATTCAATTTTTGGACCTAATAGTCAAACACAAATCATATGCATAATTTCAATGATATGTTGCACTATATATACACATGAGCATATATAAGAATGAAATTAAAAGGGTCTGCTTGACTGTCACGAAACAATATTTGAGATTGTAATTAATCATATACGTATCATGTGTCCAAACCTATCCAGTTATCCAACTAACCTATATAAAAGATGGACCTGTATCTGGTTTCTCTCGTATATTGGTTGAATGGTTTTAATGTATGACATTTTCTTTTCCATGTCTTATCAACTCTTTTAGGGCGTTGATTTAGAAGGCCTTCCTTCTCGAGTTTTATTTTCGATTTAGGTCTCGTTTGACTACAGGGTAATGGTTTCCGAACTATTCTTTCATGGGGTTTCATGGATAAACTCTAAAAATCGCAGCCTAGATTCGTTGGGCAATAGAGTTTCCTTAGCAGTGATCTGAAAAAGCCCCGAGCGTTTGAAATCCTATTCTATTAAATTCCAAAAAATTAGAAAAAAAATTAAAAATTGTTGTTGCTATCTACAAGCTGCTCTATCTTTTAAACCTTATTTAAACGAAACATCATTAAACTTTGTGAAACTCCATTTTACGAAATCCCGACTTGCATGTATATATGCAAACCACGATTCAGTTTTAAACTTATTGCTAAACTAGAGGGCTTAATTAACAATGCAAGAGCATTAAAAGGTAAAATTTTAGAATCTCAATTAAGGCTATGGGAAGAATGTTGGAAGTGACGCACATACTGTTTTTGTATCCATCTTCACGATAGAATTCAAGATAAAGATTGGTCAAGAAAGCAGGGCCTTAGCCGGCCACTTAGTTTGTCCAATTTGCGTACAAGACAACAAGCCAAGTTCATTTTGTAGTGATTATATTAAATCTTCCCTGCTCTTTGCAATGCATACATTCAAAGAATTGAACCTTGTCCTTTTGCACCGAAATTTTCATAGTTCAATACAATAATAAGGACAAGAAATTCTCTCTCCTAGCTAGTGATGATCGACTGCGTCACTCCTTAATTACTGAAAAACTTAACTGGCTGCCTCCAAATTGATGACTTCATCTATGATTAGCCAAAGATCCAATTGAGCCTGTTTTGTTGTGATGTGTGATTATTGGGAAAGGGAACTCAGCCCTAATTTGTCCACAGCCCTTTGTTCCTAGTTCTTTTTGGGGATAGGCTCAAGAACATCTAGGACACATACATTATTTATGGCCATAATGATATCTTTATGTGCATGTTATTTGTTGATGAAAAGATACTAGCTCATGAGCTAATTTCGAGATGAAAAACATCTTTCGGATTTAGAATTAATTGAATGAGAACAAGGTTTAAATCAATATTAATTACGAAAACCGGGAAAAATGCACAATGTCGTTTCAGGACATGAAATTATAAAGTTGCTACTTTTTTGTATGATTAATAGTTTATCATGATAATACTGGAAGTATATGACTGAAATGCATTGAAAACAAATTAGGAGAAGGCTATCCAAAAGATGAAAGATCTACTAAGAATATTAGAATTTTAAAAAAGATCATGAGTCGAAGGCACAAAAAACAACTCCCAATTTATTATTTGGTGATGTGTGTGTGGTGGGGGGAGGAGAGAAAGGGTAAATTGTCAAAAGCCTCCGACAAGTTTTTCCACGGACAAAAACCTCTGACCCAAAACTGTTGTCAAAAACCCCTGAAAATTTTTTAGTTGTCAAAAGAAAAAACCCTGCCGGTGATATCTGTATAATTGCATGTTATATTTAATTTTTATGTGATATCTATGCAATTGCTTGCCATATCTATACGATTGCATGCGATATGTATGAGCTAATTAGATATAGCATACAACTATACACATACCGCAGGAAAAATTTCCAATAGGTTTTCAACAACCGCTTCAAGGCCAGAGTATTTTATCAGCGGTAAAACCTGCCGGGGATTTTTTTGACAATTTACCCAAAAACAAACCGGATTGACTTTGACACTTTTGGAACTGAGTAACAATTAACAAGCAATCCTCTTTTGAGAAAAAATTATAAAAGTTTACATGACAATAGCTATTACTAGTTCATATCTCACATTATCGAGGAAACATTATTCCTCGGTCGGCCTAAGAGGAGAACATGCCCTCTTATCTGCAGTCCTATGACATAGCAATCAGAAGAGCAATGCCAAAATAACCCTAATAATTAACAGCATTCATTTGCGCCTAGGGTTTTTAGGCGATGTCTAAGTCTCGTGAAAGCCAGACAACTAACAAAGAACTGGATTATTTTATCATTTTTGTAATCTTGGCATTTGGAAGAGAACATATAGAAAGATGAGGACATTTTCAAATACCATCCACATGAAACAAAGGAAAGTCCAATTTAAGCATTAGGCCAATGATCGATATAAGCATGATATTGCATAGTATTTTTCACCCTAACTTGGTTTTTGCCAAATTTTATTGGTGGTTTCTTTTGTCAATCGTTTTGTACGAAATGAAACTGTGACAGCATCTTTTGGGTTGTTTTCTACGGTGACTTGATCGTGCCTTTTTTTTTTTTTTTGAACTTCTCTATGGATCCCAGCCAACCCATTGTATCTAAAATTGAAAATTAAATCAAAAGATAGGAGCACTGCTCCATATTTATCTTTAGATCTTTCAAGGTCTCAAAACTCCATCTTTATCATATTCACATAGGGAGATGACCAAGAGGATCTTTCTTTTTCATGAATTCGGCCGACTAACAAGAGAAAAAACGAGATTTTTACAATGCTTCAGAGCCAGTTTTCATCAAAGTTGGGATTTTTTTAATTTCTTCAGACGAAATCTCGACAGGAATGAAAGTTCAAGGGTAGCCAATCTTTTAATCTCAGCAAGAATCATTTGATTCATGCAACTGCTGCTATATTTTTCTTTCTGAGCTTGAGCTGCCAAGAAGTTTGCCACATCATTATTTTCTCTGAAAGTATACTTAAACTTGGCTTCAATACCCTCTGCAATGCTTGAACAGTCTTCACAACAACGTAAAATAGAGAACATTTTATCTTACTTTTTCCAGTGATATAACATATGATAGTACAAGAGTCGGACTCTACCTCAACTGTTCATCAACTGTTGAGACCACAGATCAATCAGCAACGCGGCAAAATAATATTACGGATCTATAAACCTAGATTTCTTTATAGACGAATAATAAAAACACTAGATACAAACCGTAATAATAAATAACACAAAAGATTAATGAGGGGAAACAAGAAAACCCTTTATGAGAACTTTAGAAGGAAAAAGAAATCTTATAGAGAATTATAATAAACTCTCTCCTTACGATCTCCTTATGAAATCTTCCTCTCTCTCTCTCTCTCTACAAGTTCTCCTTTGATATTCTTCGATCTCTTATGGAGCCGACAACTCCCTTGATCTTTATCATCAAAAACTATCTATCTTTAATGGCCTTCGTCTTGATCCCTTAAACCGTATGATCAAAATCTTCGACACTTTAAACTTTTACCCTAAGATCTTATATATAGCCTATACAATTTAAGTTATAATAAAATTCCAGAAATTACAAAACTGCCACCGAATAACTGAATTTTCGTGATAATTCTCGGTCTCAAATTCGCGCTTATCTGTAGGCAGACATCTGCATTTGCTCTTCCAAAAGGCAAAGCGTTTGCCAGACGTCTGAACCTATGAAGTCAGACGTCTGTCTCTTTCAAACACTTCTAGCCAGATTGTAGCCAGACGTCTGCTACCTACAGAGGCAGACATCTGGTTTCTGCTCTGAATTGTGGTCCTTAAATACTAGACGTATGTTGCTTCTTACTTTAAACGTTTGTCCCTTTTTAGCTGAACAGTCTTGAACAAATACGAGACTCACAACAATCTCCACCTTGGCTCGTATAATCTTATAGCCACCTTGAATACTTGTTGCCCCTTCGTCTTATATCCTTTAGGGTTGCTTTGGTTACTCTCCCCGTTTCCCCTGCTGGCACAATCTTTCTTCAAAATTGCGAAACTGAAATTGTCACGGTTTTTAATCAGAACTGTGAAACTGATGCGCTCTCTTATCTAGGTCGCCCTTCCTTACACTTTAGTACTTGAATAGAAACCAAGACAAACTTGAACTTCTCCGCAGGAATGATCTTCGTTAGCATGTCCACCGGATTCACCTTAGTGTCGATTTTATCAAATCGATCTCCTTCTCGGCCCACTCTCTTATTTTGTGATACTGCATGTCGATATGCTTAGTTCGACTGTGGTATACTTGATTCTTCGCCAAGTGAATAGCGTTTTGACTGTCGCAAAACAAAAGAACCAACCCTTTATCGAACCCGAACTCGCCAACTAGGCCCTTTAACCATAAGACTTCCTTAGATACTTCCACTGCCGCCATGTATTCTGCCTCCGTCATTGAGAGCGCCACGATATCCTGAAGTGTTGACTTCCAACTGATAGGAGATTCTGCAACTGTATATACATAGTCTATAAAAGATTTTCTCTTATCCAAATCCCCAGTGTAATCCGCATCTATGTATCTTTGCAACTGGCTCGATTTATCTTTTGACTTATGAAAGAATAAATCGAGGTCTTTAGATCCTTTTAGATACCTAAGTATCCATTTTACAGCTTTCCAATAAAGCTTCCCTGGATTTGACATGTACTGCCTAACCAGACTTACCGCATAGGATATGTCTGAACATGTGCATACCATAGCGTACATCAGCAATCCCACCGCACTTTCATATGATACTCGAGACATCTTTTCCTTCTCCTCCGCTAATTTTGGACACTCCTTGGAGAATAGCTTGAAATGACCAGCGATAAGGGTGCTCACCTGTCTTGAGTCGTTCATGTTGAATCTCTCCAACATCTTCTCAATATATCTGAGCTGAGATAGCCACAGCTTTCCAGCATTCCTGGCTCGAATAATTTCCATCCCAAGAATCTTCTTCGCTTCACCTAAGTCCTTCATGTCAAACTCTATGCTCAATGAAAATTTGAGCGTCTTTATTTCTGCCATACTGTTAGCCGCGATCAATATCTCATCGATATATAAGAGTAGATATATCGACGACCCATTCTTAGGCCGATTCGAGTACACTCAGCTGTCATACTCACATCTCGAGTAGTTGGTCTTCCTCATGAAAGAATCGAAACACTTGTACCACTGTCTGGGAGACTGTTTCAACCCATACAAAGAACGTATACATGATCCTTCTTGCCGAACTATATAAATCCTTCAGGTTGCTTCATGAAGGTCTTCTCTTCCAACTCACCATACAAAAATGCGGTTTTCACATCCATTTGCTCCAATTCTAAATCATGAATAGCTACCTTCGCCAACAACACTCGAATAGACGTATGCTTGACTGCCGGCGAGAAAAACTCGTTGTAGTCAACCCCCTCCTTATGAGTAAAACCCTTCGCAACAAAACGTGCCTTGTATTGCTCGCCTTCCTTTTTTCTGAATACCCACTTGCAGCCAATAGCCCTTTTGCCTTTCGGTAGCTCTGCCAATCTCCATATACTATCCTTTCGAAGTGAATTCATCTTCTCTGTTATCGCAATAATCCATCGATCCCTATTATCTTTCCCAATGGCCTCCTGATAAAAGCCGTGATCTCCGCTTTTAATGACTAAAGCGTATGCAAGCATGTATTCGAAACCGTACCCGACTGGTGTCTTATGAGTATGTGTTGATCTCCTTAATACCATTGCATGTGGGTCGTGTTGGGGTTGGTCCTCACCTTTATCTTCATGATCTGCCCGTCCACCTCCGCATCAATAGGCTGAAATTGTGCTTCAGTGTCCGTATCTTTATGAGCACCAGATAACTCTACCTCCACCGAATCATTGTCCCTTAATGCTCCACCTGCCTCTTTATTATCTTCCGCCACGTCTTTCAACATGGAATCCTCATCGAATATTAGATCTCGGCTAGTAAATGCCTTTTTGTTTTCGAGATCCAATAACATGTATCCATTAACACCAAGTTTGAATCCCAAGAAAACACATCTTTTTTACTTTGATTTCAGCTTGGTCATATCCTACTAATTCACGAGCGAGTAGGCAGGGCACCCAAACACCCGTAAAGAATCGTAACTGACTAGCTCTCATCTCCATACTTTTTCTGAGACTTAAAGATTTATGGTCGTTGATGGAGACATGTTGACCAAATAGCACGCATGACTTATCGTCTCTGTCCAAAAGTCCTCCAAAAGTCCGGATTACAACCGCATATTTCTGGCTCTCTTTAGTAGTGTCTTATTAATGCGTTCTGCTACCCCATTCTGCTCTAACTGTTCTAGAACAGTCCATTGCCGATGTATACCATGTTCTTTACAGAAATCCTGAATTTCCTTCAAAGTGTATCCACCTCCATAGTCTGTCTGCAAATACTTCACCGGTCGTTCCTTTTGCTTCTCCACGACCGCTTTCCACTCCTTAAAACTGGCAAACACATATAATTTGTGTTTGAGAAAATAGACACATACCTTCCGAGAGAAATCGACAATGAAAGTGATTTAATACCGGTAATGGTCCCCATACATCTGAATGAATGTAATCGAGAAGTCCTTCGGTCTTGTGCATGGCTTGCTTGAAGCCGACCATATGTTGCTTCCCCATCGTACAAAATTTGCAGAAATCTAACTTGCACAAGATAACACCTTTCAGCAACTCCCTTCTGTGCAACTCACGAAGCCCCCTCTCATTCATGTGGCCTAGACGCATATGCCACAGTTTTACGGTTTTCTCCATCTGTTTCTCCGTAGCTACGGCCGCACCACCAGTCATTGTGCTGCCATCCAAACGATATAAGTTCTTTAAGCGTTATTCCTTCAGGACCACTAGGACACCCATGACAACCTTTAGTATTCCATCTTGACCAACGAACTTGCATCCTACCGCATCCAATACTCCAAGAGAAATCAGGTTCTTCTTTAGTTCTGGAACGTGACGCACGTTCACAAGCGTTCACACCACCTCATCAAACATACAGACTCTGATTTTCCCTAAGCCAATGGCCTTGCACGCCACATTATTCTCTATGAAAACGCTGCTGCCATTGTACTCTTTATAGGTGTCGAAAAGCTCCTTTTTCGGGCACATATAGTATGAACATCCAGAATCAAGAATCCAAGCATCAGAATCTTCATTCCCGGTGTGTACGGCAAGTACATCACACGGATCTTCTTCTGCTTCGGTCACTACACTGACTTGATCCGAACCCTTTGTGCTGACACATTTACTCTTCTTCTCCAACCATTATTTATATTTCTGACATCGCTTTTTTAGATGCCCTGACTGTTTGCAAAAGAAACCCGGTCCGCTCTCTTGCCCGGGTGATTTGGATTTCCCCCTTTCACCGGCGAACAACCCCGATAACTCCTCCGATAGATTTGATTTCTTCATGATTTCATTATTGAAAAGTGTCGTAATCTCCTCCATCTTGAGAGTCTCCTTCACATAAAGGATCGGTGTCACCTAGTTTTTATACGAATTCAGAAGTGAAGATAGGAACAATAGTGCTTGATCCTCTTTCTCTAACTTGACTTCAAAACATAGAAGATCGCTCACCATCTTATTGAAGTTGTTTAGGTGGTCGTGAATAAGAGTCTCTTCCTTCTTGTGTAATCCGTAAAGTTGCTTGTTTAGGTACAGCTTGTTTGACAACGATTTTGTCATGTACAACCTCTCTAGTTTCAACCACAAACTTAACGCAGAAGTTTCCTACATCACGTTATCCACCAAACAAATTTCTATCATGAATTGTGCTTTCAAATCCATCTCTGCCCATGCATCATCTGTCATTGTGGTAGGTTTACTACCCCCAAATACCTTAAACAGACATTCATTCACCAGAAGTGATTTTACCCTTCTCTTCCACATCGAGAAGTTTTGTTTCCAATTAAATTTCTCCACGTTAAATTTTGTGTTATTTATCTTGTTATCCGTTATCCTTAATTCCAAAGAAAATATCTTTCTCTCGGATACTTACGAACTACTATCAATAGAATCACAATTTAAGAAGATGGGAAGCGGACACAAACGTCGTCACCCACCGTAGACTTAAATTCCAAAACTACATAACGTAGCTCTGATATCAATTGTTGAGACTTACAGATCAATTGGCAACGCAGCGAAAAAACCTCACGGATCTATAAACCTAGATCCATTTATAAACGAATAACAAAAACACTAGAGGCAAACCACAATTATAAATAACATAAGAGATTAACAGGGAAAACGGGAAGAACTTTAGAAGAAAAAAAAGAAACCTTACAAAAAATTACAACAAACTCTCACTTTATGATCTCCAACGAAATCTTCCTCTCTCTCTACGAGATCTCCTTCGATAATTTTCGATCCCTTATGGAGCCGACGACTCCCTAGAACTTGATGATCAAAAACTATCTATCTTTAATGGCCTTCGTCTTGATCCCTTAAACCTCATGAACAAGATCTCCAACGCTTTAAATTTTAACCCTAAGATCCTAAATATAACCTATACAGTTTAAGTTATAATAAGATCCAAGAAATTACAAAACTGCTACCAAATAACTGAATTTTCGAGATAATTCTCGTTCCGAAATTCGCGCTTATCTATAAGTAGATGCCTGACCCTTTGATGGGCAGACGTCTGCATTTTCTCTGCCAAAAGGCAGAGCGTCTGCCTGACATCTGAACCTATGAAGTCAGACGTCTATCTCTTTCAAATGCTTCTGGCCAGACGTCTGTTGCCTACAGTGACAGATTTCTGGTTTCTGCTCTGGATTCTGGTCCTTAAATACCAAATGTCTGTTGCGTCTTACTTCAGACGCATTTCCCTTTTTGGTTGCGAAGTCTTGAACAAATACGAGACACCTTCACAACATCAACCCCTTTTATGTTCATGAGTTTACACTGCAGCATGCTATCTAAAATTGATTTGCACTCGGCTTCTAGGATGTCCCCTTTGCCACAGTAAAATTTGGATGCAAAGACAATAGTTCCATCCTCGTTTCTTAAAACGGCACCCCCTGAGCTCAAATTAACAGAGGGTTCTAAAGCTCCGTCAGCATTAAGTTAGTATTTCATTTTGGGGGGTTTCTTCCATGAAATTATGATGACATTTTAATAAGAATTTCCCACATTGATCATACCAAACATCCCTAGCTGCTGTAGGATATGAGAATCTGTATTGCCCTTGAGAGTTATTTGAGCCACTAACACCAAATTCTTTAAATCGGTAATAAGTTGATGCCAAACTAAGGAAGCAACTGTGATCTCATCTTGAAATTTATTCATGCATCACATTTATAAATAAGTTTTTTGAGGCGTTTTCTGCACCGTGCCTGCGAGGCTTTTTCTGAATCGAATCTGAAATAGTTTTGTTAGTCTTACGGAGGTCCAGACCTGGAAACAGTGGCGAATCCAGGATTATAAGTCAGGTAGGACGAAAAAATTTCTGTAGTAACTAACCAAAAGAAAAGACAATTAGTACAACTCTATAACTATTAGACTTGGATTTGTATTCGGATTTTAAATTTATATAAGAAATACAACGGAATTGAAAAAAGAAAATTGCAAATGCAAGGAATTCATTATCCTCTAGAAGGATTTTATTTTAAAATTAAAATTAAAATGATCATTAAGAGAATCGAACCTCGAACCTCAAACCCCCTACCATTATTGCTTTATATCTCAAACAGTCTATCCATCCAGACAACCTGGTTTTTGTTTACTATTAGCAAATTATTTTTTATTTATTTCAGTAATATAATAGAGAAAATATACATATATGTATACTTAAAAACCCAAAATCCAGGTGAGGCGTCCGCCTCGTCTCGCCTATAGTGGAATCCACCCCTGCCTGCAGACAGAAAGCGATAACGAATGCTAAGGATTTTCCTAAGCTAAACCACATGCAACGCCTCAATCCACTCTCAATTCGGGAACAAGATGTGGGTTAGGGTCGTGACAATCACGGCCGTGGCGAAATTTGAAAAACAATAATTTTACAAAACATAACCCCAATCCATCACCAAGATCATCAAATACAATACAATGTGCAAACTAGAAAAGAGTATAGAGATGCAACAACCTTTGTAGCGTGTCCAGTTGATCCCGGAAAACCCTATCTAGACTTTGTGAGCTCCCGGACCCTTCTAAACGCCGACCGGCTCACCGTAGATGATCCACGTTGAAAGTGGGCTGCCCGAAGTCCAACTCCGTTACCGGGCGGAAAAACTTCCTCTAAAGACTAGTAGACGATGTGAACGATGGGTACTCTCTCTCTCTTTTTGTCACTCCCTCACCATGGCCATACTTGTCATTAACCTAGAGAGCAAAAGCCCTAGAAGAAAGAAGATGTTTGATAGCATGGAAAATAATGAATTGTCTTCACTTAATTTTTTCACCCATGTCATATATTAATATGACACTTATACTCTCTCATCCCCTCTGTCATGTGTGTTGTCACACACAGGAAAGAGAGAGTGTGAACCCCACCATTTATTAAGTATAATAAATTATATAATATATACATTAATATATATATATATATATATATATATATATGAGAATAATAGAGGAAAGATGCCATAGAAGGGAATTTCCTCCTATGGCGTCGAAAAAATAAAACCTCCATCATGTTTTCCGACGATCGGCATCCATCATCTTCATCGTTATCATCCAAGATTATGGATACACCAAATTTCATTTGATTCTACAACTTTTTCACCGTTGAATTAGTGGGTTCAAAATTAACGGTTTACCGACAATAGAACTTTTTACATTGTCAACGGTGAAAAAGTTGTAGAATCACATGAAATTTGGTGTACCCACATCTTAGATGATAACGATGAAGATGATGGAGTCCGATCGTCGGAAAACACGATGGAGAGTGTTTTTTCGACGCCATGGGAGGAAATTCCCTCCTATGGCCTCTTCTCCATTACTCTCTCTCTCTCTCTCTCTCTCTCTCTATATATATATATATATATATATATATATATATATATATATATATATATATTAATTTACACATAATATAAAATGGTGGGAATTAATATATATATCATATATATTAAATAAGTATTGGTACATGTATCCTATACACGTACACATAATGTATCACATACACAAAATGCCATCAATATATTCTCAAAATAATATATTGTAGAGAGAGTGTGTATCATATACAATATACTAGAAACCGCATCATCTATACGGTTATCAAGTCAACACTTGACTTGATATTCCCGCTTTTAAACCGGCTAATATAACAGTCGTCTAATTAAACGCGTATATCCAATATACATATTTTATCAAACTCATACACATATTTTTATACGCACGTCACATCGCGTTTTGCCCAGACAGGCACTTTCGTTGCGGGACTCTAAAGACCTGTCAATACGCTGGCAGTAGCTTATACAGAATCACATCCGATTAAATCTGAGACACTTTTAGATTCAACCCCCTTTCGGGTTAACCCACAAGCTCGTCAATGGCACTAGTTGTATATAACGGCTATCCAGATATGAGCAAGATAAAAGCAGGTCGACGAGTGAACTCATCCGAACCCGACAAAATCTACAAATGACAGTCACCGTACAGTCCAGTCTCTTCGTCAAAGAGTATCGCATACCGGGTCTGGAGGGTGGAATCTATCAGAACCCAATAACCCGATAAGTCGTGCTGACAGAGAACTCATAACCAAAAAGATATAGCTGGTAACACTTAGTAGTTTAGCTCTACTGCCATGCTCATGGACTTCTGGCTATAGTCGTGTCCTGCACAATGCGACATCGACTCCCAATATCGGGAGTGACGAATTCTCTCGACCGCTCACTGTCTCCATGTGCTTCGGGCCTATACCCAACTAAAACCTGTTTGCACGACTCAGTAGAACCGTGCTAGGGTAGTAATCTAAGTACGGTGGAAACACACACAAAACACTATAGCGATCTTAGGTCTAAGGACTACCCTGTACCTATGTCACCAGAGAACTGCTATCTGACATTGATATAATACCATTTAGGAGTTCTCAGCGAGTCCATCCAGTATAACTCATCTAATGAGCACCCGTATACAATCATCGGTGTCAAATATCATTAACTATGGGATCAACCATCGCCCAGTCCAGGATCATGAAACATATACACTAGTCTAAACTGAAGTACTGATATCCGATCTTGATATTCCTACGACTAGGGACATTTAAGGATGTATTTATAAACTACCAGGCCCTACTAGTATGATCCTTATTACAATCCTGGTAGTCAAGCAAACATCCTATAGGGTTTATCTCATGTATTATCGATTCGTGATAACTAGTAACACGTATACACATGACAGATAAAAACAAACCAGATAGCATACTATCATGTCGACTAAGATTGTTTTCTGTATAGATCCTCATGAATTCGGTAATTGCATTCCTACAATTACGATAATTACCTTGAGGGCACTGTCACGCCACGCTTCCCAGTGTGCGGGTAATGAGACGTGACTGGCCCGCTACGTATTTACTCAGAAATAAACACGTTAAGCGTAACTAAGCAATATAATGTAAATATACACAAGAAGACATGATATGTAAATGAACAGCAACTTTTATTTATTAAACATTTCTTTACAATACAACTGAAAAGTAAATACAATGATGAAAGCAATGCCTAAATAATAGCATGAACATGAAAATAAAGTATAAACAAGAGTCTAGAGCTCAAGGTCCTCGCTGAACTGATCCAAATCCTCTGAACTGGGCTCTATCTCCAGTGAGTCGGATCCACCTAACAACATTCCAAAAAAAGAAGAGAGAAGGAATGTCGTCAGCGAACAATCGCTCGGCAAGTCCCCAAAAAAGTAGAAATAGAATAGACAGATAAGAAAGAATATAACTGTATAATATTTGATTGTTATGCTAACACAGTTGTTTGTAACTTGGTACAAAATATACCAGTGTATACAAGAGTAGTCCAACTATTCCGCGGACTAAGGTATACGGAGCACAAGGAGCCGTTAAGCCACGGAACAACAGCAATGGATATTCAGGTTAGGTATATTAAAGTGTCCGTCTCGTGCCACTTCCAACACATTCCGTACCAATCTATCCCTTTAAAACCCCGTAATGTATTATATATTGATGTATATTGTTTTGTTTAATAGATGTACGACTTGCCGAAACCATAATATCAGTAGTTCATGTAAACGGATAGTCACGTAGACCAGTCAAATGTATATCCATGGTTTGGTCAAATCATGTTCATATTGATATAGATTGAATTCTGGTATAAATAGATTTCATGTTGAATTAGAGTTATACTTAAATCATATTCAAGGATAGATTGATTGATTCCGATTAGACTGAGACTATGTCTGAGTCGGACACTTAAACAGAATTGAAGTCCTGAATTAGTTTTGGAGTTACCGGTAACTGCTGCACATGGACGGCAGGATTTGTGTCTTTTTCCAAAGCAATTACCGTATTGATAACACCGTTTTTAGGTTGTCTACCTTAGATAGACAAGCACCCATATTCTCCGGCTCCTTGAGGCTCAAGAGAACCGGTCCCGCTTAAAGCTATATTTACTAAGGGCCTTATTGTAAATTAATATAACTTGAGGGGGTTTTATGAAAAATAGTTTTAATATATTATCAAAATACACCTCAAGTATTTAATTATCTTTAGGGTTTTCATAGTTGTAATTTTTATAAAATGAAATATTCTTGTGGATATAAACCAAACTTTAAATAGTATATGGTATTTTCTTGTAATTTGACTTGTATTGAATGTGATGGTAATTTCATAAATTTTTGTAATTCTTTTCTTTTAATTAGAAAACATGGAATATATTATATATTTAAAATAGATATTTTGATAATATTTATATATATATATATAATTAAAAAAAATAGAATTTATTTATTAATAGAAATCACGTTTTCTTAGAAATTGTAATAAAAATTCCATCAAGATCGAATGCTCCGTGAGGAGGTCTGCATCTCGCTCTACTAGTCCCGAGAACGTGCGATAACCCGCACCATCCCGATCGGGTTCCCCAAACTGGGTTGTAGAGGCTTATTTGCAAGGAATTACTTAAAACAATTTAAAGAATACGGGTTTTGATTGTTTAAGGTATTTTAATGTAAATTGTGTTTTGTCCCACAAAAATTGTTACAAAAGCCATCGTGCAATGTCAAGATGAGTGTTGTGATGAGGTAGGTCATTACCTCATGAGTTTTCTAAAAGTAATATGAGCAAAACGATAAATTAATGCTGTATGTAAACTTGATGGTATTTTACCGAAAAGGTGAGATAGAATTTGTTTAACATTAAATTTTGAATTGAATCTTGGTCAAATTGTTGTTTTATGTTTGTTAAACAATATATGAAAAGATGGTAAATTTGCTGTTTAAGAAAAGTATTTTTAAAGAAAAGAGAATCGGAAGTCGGAATAACTCCGCTTCCGACGAGTTTTGAAAAGAGATTATTTTAGATTAGAAATGGAGAAGGGGAGAGAGGACTTACTGATTGATTATAAAGGGGGGAGGTAGAGGAATATTTCGAAGGTGTCGTGGAGTCGCGTCGTCGTCGTATTTGTCCCGAATCGTCGACGGAACTTTTACCTTGGCTAACTCCACTTGTACAACTTTTGGATTTAGAAAATTTAGAGAGTTTTGGCAATGGATTTCAGAATGAGAAGGGCCAAAGTGTAGAGGGTATTTATATGATAGAATTAGGGTTTTGTGAATGAATAGAGAATTAAAAATGCATTAAAATTAGAATTAAAGAGTGAAATTACACTCTCCGGATAATTGCAGAGTAATCAAACAGTATGAAGGAAGTGGGTTAGGCCATGAGGTGCTAGGGTTAAAAAATTGAAGCATTAGGAACGTGGGGGCCCGACGGCGCCGGACCAGAGATGGATCTCGCCGGCCACTTGGTGGGGTCGGGATATGGGATTGATGCCACATGTTGGCGTCGTTTCATATATCTCAGTGCACATGTTTGATTAATCTGACTTTTCATTTTTACGTATTTTGCATGTGTAAACTTTTGGGCATCCAAAAAGTTTTTTAAAAAAATCAGCAAAAATAATATGTAGCTGTGGGATTCGAACACAGGGGCTACGTCACAGCAGTGCAAGGTTTTACCAATGAGCTACAATTGCTTTCTTGCTGTTCAAAAGCAAATCAAATTTATAACTTGTGCTCAGGACTTACAAATACTCCATTTGTATATTAACTTTAAAAAATTTCGGTACATTAAAACAGAATCGTTACAGGCACCTCTATCCAACAATTTCCAACTTGCACTCAACGTCAATTATTGTGGTATTACATACACACATCTCATGTGCTACTGCATACCTAACTTCTATATTAACAGTTTCACGAACTGTGTTCGAGAAATAGCTTCAAGGAGTGGATCCGCTATAATGTTTCTATCTGCATCTCTCTGAATCTCAACTTTGCGGATACCAACTATCTTCCGGAATGAGCGATACTTACCTTAGAATATTGTTTGGATGGCTGATAGGACCTTGTTCACAAATGAACGTATTTATCCAAACAAATACTTAGGATGTATCCTCTGCTGAGTCATAATCAGTATCAAGCGCCGTGACTACCCCAGTATCCGGCTTGAAACTCTTCCAATATACTGCTCCTCAGAAAAGGGTAAACTAATGACTCACGACAGATACTCTGTCATCATTTTCACCTCGGAAGCTGGAATCGGTAATCGTCTCCCGAAGGACTCTGCCATTACCATACACCAAGAACATCTCATATGTTTTTCACTTCTTTCTATATTTCTCTAGGATTGGACTAATATCTGCTTACCACACCAGGTGTAAAAGCATCTGGTCTGGTATATAACATCGCATGATTGACCTCACTGCCGAAACAAGTCGAATGCCATTCATGCGAGTCTCTCTCTTTATCGGTCCCGAAAGACATCATTTTAAAGAAAGCGACCCCATTACCTGCGGGTACATTATCTCGTTAGGAGTCGTCCATTCTAAACCCTTTAGAATGGTGTCATTATACCTGAATTGGGATAATCCCAAAACCCTTACCAGGTCTAACTCTATAGACCTAGTCACCAGAATCAATGATATATTTATAATCCATAAAGGAGAAACAGTAACAACCAATATTTGACCGAATCGTAGTATAAGAACATCACTTCCTATCAAGAGTATGTCATCTACAGCAATATGAGGAACCCGACAGTAACGACTCTGAAATCTTGTACGGAAATTTTACTGTTAATATACAATAAATGAGTTTTATAGCCTGAGTTTGAGTTATAAGTCAATTTTGTTAAATAACAGCAAGAAACAACTTGTAGCTCACTGGTAAAGTCTTACACTGCTGTGACGTAGCCCGTATGTTCGATTCCCATCAGACACATTATTTTTTCTGAATCTTTCTTTTAATTTGTGGAAGCCCAAAAGATTGCACGTGCAATACACGGGTAAATGAAAAGTCAGAAAAATCAAACATGTAGAAAATGGAGTTAACCCTAATTTTATCTGGTGGCACAAAGCTCGATGCCAGATGGCAAAAAATCGACCGACCAAATGCCCATTAAGGGCGGCACCAACGGTTGATCTGAGCCCAAAGAGCCCCGGGTTTTGCACACACAACCCTTCACCTACCCCTAACTCCCTTACACTGTTTCATTTCTCTGCAAGCAAACAAAGACCCTTCATTTCACAATTAAACCAAATTTTAATGCTTTTTAATCAAAATTTTTAATTCCAATACCCTAATTCTCTACTATAAATACTATCTCCTGCCTTAGTTCAGCACCATTCTGAAAATTATAGGAAAATCTTTCAAAAAGTTCCTAAGTACAAGTTGAGTAAAGAGAAGTTGGCAAGCAAGCAATTTCTGGCGAAGATCGAAGCTAATTCCGGCGCTCCCGCGACGAGACGAAGCTCACCCCAATTTCTTCAACCCTTCTTTAAACTCTCTAAACCGTAAGTCCCTTCCAAACTCTCTTTCTCTTCTTTGAACTTCTTTTTAATCAAAATCGGTAAAAGTGGAGTTAATACCGATACTTATTTTCGAAACCCTAGAAACTTCTTTTTTCTTTATATATTGTTCGTCCAAATTCTACACAATACTTGTAATCATAATACCAAAATTTAGCATAAATTTTAACCAAGAATATCATGTAAATTAACTTTAATTTCACTTTTTCATTAAATTACCATGGACTTTAATATCATTCTTTTTAGTTTTGTTAAAACTATACTTTTAGGAAAAACTTCACGGGGTAACGACCTACCCCTCACGTACACTTTTGTTTCATAGCACGATGCCTTTTTGGATGAATTTTTGTACGAGAAAAATATTACATTAAAATACCACTAATTTTAAAAACCGGTTTTCTTTTAAAACAGTATTTCGATTCCTTTGCGATTATGCCTTTACAACCCTCTTTAGGGGACCCGCTAATGGATGGTGCGGATTATCGCACTCCTTATGCTAGTAGAGCGAGATGCAGACCGCCTAAAAGAGCATTCGGTCTCGAAAGGTTTTAAATACGGTTTTTAAGAAAAAACGAATTTTCTAAATAAATAAAGAAATTCAATTTTTAATAATTATATAAAAATTACAAATTCTTCTTTTCAAAATATAATAAACTTATTTTCTAAAAATGAAAGATTAACAGGTTTCCATAAAATACCATCAAGTTACCAAAAGACAACTATTTTCAATAAAATACTATGAACTTCCAAAGTTAATTGTTTATCACTAAAATACCTCAAATCATTAAAACTCATGCTCATGAAAACCTTAATAATATAAATAACCACTCGCGCTTTACTTTTAACTATATTATAATATTTTTTCATAAAACCCCCTCGAGTTATATAAAAACAATATTTAAAGAGTTTAGTAAATATAGGTTTAAACGGGATGAATTCTCTTGAGCCCAAGAGAGCCAGAGAAAGTGAGTGCTTGCCTATTCAAGGTAGAAAACTTAACAGAGTTATCAATAATAATTGTCTTGGAAAAAAATACAAATCCTGCCGTCCATGTGCAGCAGTTACCGATAACTCCCGAACCTAATTCAAGAACTAAATCGATTTACAAATGTCTAACTCGGTATGAGTCCAATTCAAACCTGACTCCAAAATCAAACTTGAATACTCGAACATGAACATGAATACTCGAATCCAAACATCAATATCAAACATGTATAATTTGACTTGACTTGACCGAACCATGGTTATAACTTGACTTGAATACTTGACTACATCCTGAATATGAATACTTGAACAACTTGTATCCATGGTTTCGGCAAGTCTGATAATTATAATCGATACAATACATTACGCAGGGATAAAGGGATAGAATGGTACGGAACGTATATCGTGGCACGATAGGTCACTTAAAAGACACCTAAATGAATTCTCGTGTCGTTGTCCCATGGATTATGACGGGGCCTTGTACTACATGTTACTATAGTCCACGGGGCAAGATGGACTCCTCTCATATACATGAATATCTTCTGTTTCAAGTTACAAACAATCACGTTATAATAACCATCATATACATAAACAACTCACCTGTTCATTTCACATTACTCCTTATATTCTCTTACTTCTTTTGGGACGTACCGAACGCCAGTTCGCTGACGACATTGCTTTCTATTTTCTTTCTTTAGAATGTTCGTCAGGAGGACAGGACTCTCTAGAGATCGAGCCTAGCCAGGAGGGCTTGGACCAGCTCGCAGCACAGCCTGACTTCTAGTTCTTTGTACTTTCATTTCCTATATGCCACTGTTTAGGCAATACTTTACTCATTATATCTTTTCTTTTCAAACTATTGTATGTAAGTTGAATGTAAATAAAGCTGATGTTTATTTTAATACTCTTATCATTCTTGTACATTTTATATATTACTTAATTACGCTTAACGTATTTATTTCTTAGTAAATACGTTGTGGCCTGCCACGTCACCATATCCGTCTACTGGGAAGCGGGGCGTGACACTGACCCTACTCTCTATTGCTTTCTTACAAATACAAAGTTCATCTCTTATTTTGATGAAGTCAAACACTTTGACCGTAGTGTCAAATAATAGATGATCCACCTCCGTTATACTTGCTTTAGTCTACAAATAGACTTAAGCAATTTGCACACTATCCGCTGCTCCCACTGACTAAGATAACTCTCTTGTAGAGTCATATACACGTACACTTCTAAATCCAATTTAAAAAGACGTTATAATCATACTCTTACCGAATAACAACATAGTCATGAAAACAGCAGTGTCAAATTTTATCCGTATGAGTTTCGGCACAGACTTTGAAGTAATAGTATCATCACAATCCACATTGGGTATTTGATGAATACATGTATACTACAAGTCTAGCCGTATTAGGTTAATACCTTTCCATTTGTACTGATCTCGAAAGATCCGCTTGCTCCTTATGGGTTTTACTCCATTCAGAAGCATACAATAAAATCAATAATTTGTTGTAGGGCATGGAGTCCAACTTGGATAACTTGGCATCCAGCCATCAGTCGAAAGTCACCACTTCTTATGGCCTGCTGATAATTAGTAGGGTCATCATCACATGATGCAAGCCTCCTAGTCACTGTCTACGAGAATGTCGAAGTATCTCTCAGGTGGCGGAGGTCACCCACTAAATCTGCAGAGTAGCTATGGTCTGTTAGGATCAATTGGAACATCGAGTTCTACCAAACTTTCAAAAACCATGTACGGTTTTAGAATCACTTCCAGTTCTACCGCACTCCTACAAATTTCTTTTGCAAGAAATTTCTTTACCAAAGAGGTGGCGAATCAAGAACAAAACACTTTTGAACTTGAAAATGGTAAAAGCTATACTTCGCGAAAGTTTGGAATAACCCACAAACTGCTATTACCGAAACGTGTCTCGAGTTTGTCCAGACTATGGTTTTAAGTATAAACCGGAGAACCCAGCATCTTAACAACCTTAAGATGAACACCATTTTAATCACATATAGAAACAGAGACACTTGTTTAGGTGGAACCGATATCAATTGATATGCATCTATTTCTAGTGCATCCCGAAAATTGAAGAAGTCTAATTGGCATTACTCATCATAGAACGCACCCGCGGATGAGCAATCAGAGAGATAATCACATTCTCAATACGGAATACCTTGTACCAACCTCATATCCGGATGGACATCGAACAACATATATCAATATGTATAAGCCCCTAGAGTTCTCTAACTCAATTTTCGTGTATTGTTAATTGAAAAATATTCTTTTGGTTAAAAGAAACCAAAAGTTTGCACGTTTGGCAAAACTTGATGATTTTCTTCAATAGCAACAATTGCTCCGAAAATCAACATGAGATGGGAAATCTGCATATAGGCTACCCAGAGTAGATACTATGTTACCGGAGTTGAGAGCAGTTGAAAAGGTTATGTGCCTAAAGTTTGGACCAAATGATTAATTTATCCCTTTATAAATGACATTTCTTATGCTAAATTAACATATGAGAAAAACACTTTGGAGAAAGGAAATTAAGTTGATGAATCTTTTGAGAAAGAAAAACAAAATTCTAGTTAGACTAAAATGACAGCAGCAGAAAATGATAGTTCGTCGGAGTGAATTCACCAAGAAGGCAATATCAAAACAAACAAATACCACCATATTAATATAGCAATGTCAATTACATAGGCCCGTGCATCTCAATATTATATATGCAGATATATCAACAGTTTGGGATTATGTGATATGAAGTATACTGCAAAAGGAAATTGATTTGCCGTAGAAATCACTCTGCCTCTTGTGTAGAAATCTACGTGAATATATTTTATACCAGAGAAGTATACATCGCCATTGATGAAAAATTGGACTGTCAATCTTTTCGCTGGTTCTAATTATTTTAGTAACGAGTGAGTGTTTTTAATGGAGCGACTTGTACGGAGACAAGGGTCTGAGGCTAAAATTAATATTAAGACTGGTACTAACGACTTAAATTTCAAAAGGTTTAAGAGACTTGGGTGTAATTCTAACCATGCGTATATTAAGCATTTATACTTCATTTCCGATTTGCTACTCATTCGCCTGCATCTTTCACTGGGTTGTTTTACTCAGCTATGACAGAATCTCAACAAAATTTTAAACACCTTCAAAATCAACTTTCACATCTTGGCTCATGAACCACTTTCCCAAATTGTACCATTACTTGTCGGGAAAAAGCAAACATAGAGTGGTGAAGAGATGCATGCGGGGTTGTAGTTGCAGCTCGATGACTTAGTGGATGCTAATTACTTCAATACATTTAAACACATTAGACATAAAACCTAAGGGCTAACTGGAAAGGTATTTTCGGAATTTAGGTTAATTTGAGATATACAGTCATTTGTAAGAAGAAGCAATAGGTCAAGACATTATGCCTGAAGAGCCAATTAACTTATGGACTTGATACTAACTGCATACAGGTGCTAGCCTTTGTATATCAATTCATATCATATCATTTTATGATTGATTAATATTTCAAGCTTACTAGACCTAAATAGTTTTGTATTTCTCAACCTTAGCAGGCCTCCTTTTACAATTTGGGACCATGGATACTGGCCTGCCTAATTCTTTTCTTTAAAGAAAGAATCAAAAATATATCAAGAACTACTTTCCATTTCATCTTCTTTTTCTTCTGCTTTTTATTCATTGTGTGTGTGTGTGTCTGTGTAATGAACTAACTAGGTCATGTATTAAGAATGTTCCCTTGACCACTGCACAAATATGGATTTTGTTAAACTCTAGACATGGCCACTAACTCATCTTCCAACTTTAGATACATCATGTTTTCGGGAAAGGTAATTGTAAATAAATAAGTGAAAGCCACTTCAGACATGGCCACTAAAAACCTCTTGCAGCTGGAGAAAGAGATCTAGGTTCCGATTGCTGCTTGCATCAAATTATGACTTATTATTCAACAAAAAAAAGAATAATGAAAATTATAATTAAAGAAAGGTACCTGCAATCAAAAGCCACTTCAGCTCCTCCTGTTTTCTCTCATATAAAAACAGATGATTATATTCCATGCACCTAAGAAAAGGGAGGATAAGGTAAAATAAGCAATATTCATGCATCAATCATTACAAGTGGTAGACTAATCACTGCCCATGACTGATTATACATGTTAAAGGTAAAAGAAAGGAGAATTAGATATTTTATTATGTGACCAATGGTCTCTTTATATAGGAATTGCAATTATTTGAAACCCAAGTATCATGGTACGGTATACCCTAATAAAAATATATCGTAAACTATTCAAACACACCTTTCAAACTGGAGCATAGATATTAGTGATGCATGACTTGGACAATAGATGAACAAATGCGGGTCTTGGAAGAGCTTTCGTCAAAGTATCTGTAATCTGTGTATGAGTAGAAATATAATGGAGATTGACTTTCTTTTCAACAATTTTCTCGCGGATGAAGTGGCAATCCACTTCAATATGTTTTGTGCGTTCGTGAAACACTAAATTCTCTGAAATATGAATTACAGATTTATTGTCACATAACAACAATACTGGTGTTGTAAAACTAACACCGAAATCTCGAAACAATGTGGAAAACTACGTCAATTCTGAGACGGCGTGGGCCATAACCCTATATTCAGCCCCGGTTGATAAGCTTGCAACAACATATTACTTCTTACTGCGCCAAGTAACTAGGTTCCCGGCAAAGAAAACACAAAATCCACTCATGGAGCTACGGTCATCCACAGATCCGGCAAAATCGACACTAGCATAGGCTATAAGAGAGATTAGAACAGGGTTTATAGATAAGACCTTGCTGAGGTACACGCTTCAAATAGCGGAGAATGCGCTCAACGACCCGAAGATGAGAAACTAAGGGCGCCTGTATAAACTGGCTAACCTTGCTGACTGCAAAAGATATGCCTGGACGAATAACCGTAAGATAGATGAGCTTCCTAACTAGTCGTCGATACCAACCTGTATCGGAAAGTGGCTGATCATCAGGTGAGCTAACGTGCGAAAGCTTTACTGTTGTATACATAGGAGTATCAGGAAGGCGACAGCCAAGAAATCATGTTTCTTTTAAGAAAATCGAGAATATATTTCCGCTGTGAGTAAAATAATGATCTCTTATTTCGAGATACCTCTATACCAAGAAAGTACCGTAGTAGACCAAGATCTTTGGAGTGAAAATGTGAGGCCAAATGAGTTGTGACCTTAGATATGCTCTCAAAATCATTTTCAGTGATGATTATGTCATCAGCATAAACAAGAAGAATAACCATTTCTTCTTTCCGTCTATATATAAAAAGAGATGGATCTGCCAAGTTTCTTATGAAATTTATCTTTTTCAGGACCATACTGAATTTATTGAACCATGTCCGAGAAGATTATTTTAGCCCATAGATGGATTTTGTAAGATGACATACAAAAGACGCCCACTCATGCTTAAAGCCAGGAGGATGCTGCATATAAACCGTCTCGGAAATATCGCCATTGAGGAAGGCATTCTTGACGTCTAGCTGATGTAGAGGCCAATCACGGGTAACCGCATGAGAGATCAAGACACGATATGTAGTGAGTTTGGCCGCAGGAGAAAAAGTCTTGGTATAGTCGACACCGTATTAATGAGTATAACCTTTGACAACAAGGCGAGCCTTCAAACGAGATACACTATCATCGGGATTATATTTGATAGCAAAACCCACCAATAACAAACCACCTTTTTCTATGAAAGGAGACTAACCAAATCCTAAATATGATTAGACCTTAGTACCCGCAACTCTTACACCATAACTCTATACCAACCTGAATGACACATAACTTTTTGAACATAGTTAGAAAGGAAAACAACAGATAAGAAAGAGACAAATTGATATAGAGCTGAAATAAAACGATAATATGAAATAAATAAAGCAATGATAAGTCGTCGGACAAACCATCAGAAGGAAGAAGACGTGAAGGCTTGTCGGTTTCCAGCTGTATATATGGAGGAGAAGCTTAAGTATCTGCAGTCGAATCTATCACTGCTCTCGATCGACGACCATAGAATTGCATGACCGAAGGAGGATGAGAAATTTTGACAATTGTAGATTCGGTTTGAATTGGTTGGCCATCTGAAAGTATAAGAAATGGCGATGGCGGTGGGACGTAAAGACTTTCCTCTGGGGTTAAAAAGGTTGATACTCAAGAAAAGTGACATTACAAGAGACTGCGACATTGGATGTAAAAGAAAGTATGTACATGTAACCTTTTTGAGTGCTGAAATAACCAACAAATATATGTTTTGACAGCCATAGGATCCAATTTATCGTGAGTTAATCGGTGGTTATGAACGTAGCAAACACATCTAAAAACTTTTGGAGGAAGAGAAAAAGAGTCTTGGTCAGAAAATAACATAGAAAACGGTGTTTAGTTTTGAAGAATCGTGAAAGGCATGCGATTAATAAAAAACATGCAGTAAATAAGGCAAAATTCGAAAGGCGTTTCGGGACATACATATTAAGCATAATAGAACGAGCAACATCAAGCAAATAGCAGTTTTTTCTTTCAGTAATGTCATTTTGTTGTGTTTATGAGCAGAAAATTTAATGAATAATCCCACGAGATTGGCAAAGAATTTGAAAAATACTACTCATGTATTCTTTTGCGTTATCGGTTTTTAGAATTTTAATAGACATATTAAACTGATTAACCACTTCATTAATAAATATTTTAAACACGTGTGATAATTCAGATCGATCGCGTAAAATAAACAGCCATATCATTCTAAAGTGATCATCAATAAAATTGGACAAAATATTTATAACCAAATATGCTAGTATACTTGTAGGACCCAAATGTCAGAATGGACTAACTCAAATATCGAAGAACTGCATTTATTAACTGAAGGAAAAAAGAAACGAAAATGTTTCCCCAAAATACATGACTCGCGTGAAAAATCAGATAAAGAGAAATCGGGTAGCATGGTACGTACCATACGAAGAGGTGAATGTCCAAGACGTCGATACCAACATATGGTAAAAACAACAGCAAATACGGAAGGTGGCACATCCAAGTAGTACAAGGCATTAACTTCTTTACCCCACCAATCTACTCTTTCGTCTGATTGTCCTCCAGCACAAAATAATTAGAAGAAAAAATTATTGAACAGTTGAAATCATTGGTAAGATAACAAACAAATAAAAGATTTGTACGAAATAAAAGAACCACCAAAATATTTTTAAGCGGTAATAAAGATATACATCAATATTGCTACAACCACGAACAGGAATTACATCCACATTGGCAATAGAAATGAATTTAAGCGAAGTGGAAAACATAGAAACAGTACGAGTCATGTGGTCTGAAACCCCGGAGTCAAGAATTTAAGGGTTTGACTGAGATAGTAGAGATATAGCTGATGTGGTTAATTTGGCAGTAGAGATATAATAGAAAATATGTTGCAGGTGCTATAAGTTTTCAGGAGAGATATGCGAGGAGGAAGATGCCGGCGGTTGAGTCGCTGTGGATGAAGGAGCCGTACTCTGTCAGGCAATAAGTCTGATCCGGATAGCCATGTTTCTCCAAACAGAATTGATCTGTATAGGTGGTACGACCGTAATGAGAGCACGAAAGGAAACCACGGCCACATCCGCAACCACGGCCACACGACCCCGGGTACCAATAAGAGCTCGGCTACGACCAGAGGGAGATCCTCGGCCACGGCCCTGAGCAATAAGGGCAGAAAATGGAACCTCCATTGTAGAAGCGCCTGATGGAAGGACACGATAAGTAGCTGCGACAATACTATTCAGGGTAGGCGTACCGGCCCGAAAGAGAAGAAATGAGCGAACTCCATACAAGTGAGGTTTCATCTTAACCAAAATAAAGAGTCTCAATAAAAGCGTAAAGCGGACTCTTGGTAATGGCGGGATGAGAGGAAATGGATTGGTACATATTCCATTCTTCTAGACGTCCCGGAACCGAGCGTCAAAGACATGCAGATCATCATTTGGAGTAGCGGTGGTGAATTCATTCAAGATATCATATAGCCGTTGAAGGCTATATGCCGATAAGTAAAGAGATTTGAAATGGAACCACATCTCTTTCGCAGGCAGTAGGGAGATACATAATAGCCCGATAACAGCTGGGATCCATCGAATTTGTAAGCCAAGTGCATACTTTGCTGTCATTTTGAGATGTGATACCATATTAAAGGTAAAAAAAGAGGAGAATTAGATACTTTATTATGTGATCAATGGTCTCTTTATATAGGGATTACAATCACTTGACGTCCAAACATCATTTTACGGTATACCCTAATAACAATATATTCTAAACTATTCCAACATGACAAAAACAAATCCTGGTTCAGATTTACCACTAGAGTGGAAAGTTCCAAGTGATTGCATTCTTAATGTCACCACTTTGAACTTAATCACAGGTACACAAGTATATTTCAGGGATAGGTGTTTACCTTTTTTCAGTAAAAAAAGGTCAAGACAAAAGTTGGTAAAAAATGATAAGCTTGCGTCCTTCAACCCTTACCATAACTTGCAGCGGAGGTGCAGTGAATTCAAGATGCGTGCATTAACTTAAAGAAGACAGAATTTAAATTTTAAAAAAAAATCACTGTGCGAAAACTCGAGTTTCAGCACACAGAAAAGATTGCTAAGCCTAAATGAAACATGTTAAAATAAAAACTATATCCCTTAATCATGAATGCACAGATTAAGTCGCAATCTGATGCTGATCAGAGATTATAGAAGGACAGAATAATGTGACACAGTGCATATTTCTATTCAGAGAAACAGAGGAGAAGGAACAAATTAATTGTGCAACTACCAAAGATAGTGAACCAGAGTATCAATCAACACAACTAGCACCACCGATTCATACAAAGAGGGCAAATGCAAACTTCATGTATCAATTACAAGAGAGTGACAATTGTGTATCTAAAGAGTTAGAGTATGCCACTTCTCTATCTAGAAACTATTCGGTGTTATTGCATTCATTAAATCGGCTCAAGAGAGAAAACGCAAAATTTTTAAGCAGTTCTTAATAGAGTAGGTCTTCACAATGTTTTTTTTTTCTTTCTGTATCAAGACCAAATATATATAGATTCTTTCCCTCGCTGAGACACCCAGCCTCTGGAATGTCAACGTTTCTATTGGTTGCAGAAAAACATGGCAGTGAGATAAAGTTACATAATACGATGATGAATTAGACATTCAAAAAATATGGTTAGCTAATACAATGAGAACGGATTATACGTCAAAAAATCGACATGTGCTCCATAGTGATGAACATATGTAGGTGCAAAGTGCTTCCCCGTTTGTGATACAGGTCATAACATGCAAACGATTATTCTACATTTTTTAAAACGATTAAAGTTTAACAAACTACGATATGGTTTCTATAATTCAATATAAACAAAAATAGATATTGTTGTGCCAATATGGACTAAATATTCCTGATAATAAAACCAAAAAATGCAGATAAGAGAGCATGATGGTTAAAATATCCAGTCCCAATTGCATAATTAATTAAAAAGAAAAATAAAAAACTAGAATTGTGCAGAGTCACAACTCAAAATAGACAACCTGAAGAGCCGAGACAACGCATGTGGAGATCATAATACAGGAGGGCCCTTGTAGATACTCAGTATAGAGACAGACTTTACTGCTGTGTCCCTAACCTGTAATCCAATCTGACACTAAACGATCAACAAGTTAAAGATATCGCATTTCAATTGCAGACACTTAGATTCATCCAAAATATATATAAAAAATGCCTACACTTAATTTCAAATGTTTAAATTGATAGATATGTTTGAGTTCAGCTTCTCATATACCACTCATTTTGGTTTCCAGGCATGAATTGGTTCAATTACCCTTGGATATTTAAGACGTACTAGTTGTAATTCTGTCATGGTTTTTATATCACACAACTGCAAAATACAACTTTAAGTCATTAGGCTAAAATGTAAATTAGTGAAAGAAATAACGTTACTTCCTAGCTTTTAAGTGGAAAGCAAACAAGATTGCAATTAATCAGTACTAGTTGGAAGAAATAATCTACTTCTTAGTTGTAGCTTTCCACTAACTACAGCACCCAGTGACTTCGATGGAGAGCATCATAGTAATGAATTCTCTAATCAACTTTGCAGCCCATGATAATATCAAGGGAATATCGAATTCTATGACTTCTTCCACACACACACAATTATTTGATATTTCTTTATCTTCACATTCCATCAATCGTATATTTTCGAGATTGATATCAATAAAATTATAATCCATTAAAATTTAAAATAGATAGAGTATTGCTTAAAGAAGATAAGCCGGGATTTGGAGACCTAAATCAGTACAAAACAACTGAGCCTTTTATCCCAAGCATATGGGGTAGGCTACATGAACCAACATGAGAATCACGCCGGGTCCAGCACATGAATCCTCTGTCTCCACTCACTTCTATCGAACAATATACTTTCATTGAGTCCTTTGGCAACCATATCGTTTCGTATCACCTCCATCCATGTTTTCTTCGGTCTCCCTTTTGCCCTTTTGCCATTACCCATATCGAGAGTATCTATTCGTCGAACCGGTGCTTCCATAGGTCTGCGTCGCACATGACCAAACCATCTAAGCCGGTTTTCCCGCATCTTGTCCTCCACGGGTGCCACACCAACTTTTGCACGAATATCCTCATTTCGCACCTTGTCTTTTCTAGTGTTACCGCACATCCAACGAAGCATGCGCATCTCCGCTACGTGCATCTTCTGTGTATGATGCTTCTTAGGAGCCCAGCATTCTGTACCATATAATAAGGCAGGCCGAATAGCGCTCCGATAAAACTTCCCTTTCAATTTTAACGGAAAGTTACGATCACACAAAATCCCTGTTGCACTCCTCCATTTCAACCAACCAGCTTGGATCATTTGATTAACATCACTATCGATCTCCCCATTTCTTTGGATGATGGAACCTAGATATCTAAACTGGTCGCTCGGTGATATCTCTTGCCCTTCCAATGTTATACCAATATGGTTTTGACTTCTCTGGCTACTAAATTTGCAGTGCATATATGCTGTCTTGGACCTGCTCAATCTGAATCCCCGAGATTCCAATGTTTGTCTCCATAATTCCAATTTGGCATTAACCCCTGCTTTCGTCTCATTTACTAGAACAATATCATCAGCGAATAGCATACACCAAGGGACCTCATCTTGGATAGTTCTAGTAAGCTCATCCATCACGATGGTAAACAGGAAAGGACTTAATGCAGATCCTTGATGTAAACCAATAGTAATCGGAAAATCACTTGTTAAGCCACCGCAAGTTCTGACATTTGTCACTACTCCGTCGTACATATCCTTGATTATGTCAATATACTTGACGGGGACCCCCTTTTTCATCATTGTCCCCCATAATACCTCTCTAGGTACTTTGTCGTACGCTTTTTCTAAATCAATAAATATCATATGCAAATCTCTTCTCCTCTCTCGAAAGCGCTCGACAAGTTGACGAAGCAAATGAATCGCCTCTGTCGTCGATCGTCCAGGCATGAACCCAAATTGGTTCTCTGTTATCTTAATATCCTTCCTTAGCCTGTGTTCAATCACTCTCTCCCAAAGTTTCATGGTGTGACACCTAAATCAGTACATAAAATGCAATTTATTTATTGGTTAATGGGTGGCCAAGCCAACCACACATCGACAACCAATATCCCACTTATATTAAAGCTTCTAATAATTGACTCCATGAGCAAGAGGCATCCCTTGATACCTAAGAAAAGGCATGGCAGCCTAAAGATGTGTATGCTAACAGCATGTATACATAATATAAATTAAAGTAGCTTACTCTTCTTTTAGTGATCAAGATTACCAATTTGTTAATTACCAAACATAGTGATTCTGTCTCAAACAGTTAGTTAGGAATTTATATATTCTGTCTCAAATGGTTAATTCTTTAAGTCATTTAAGCCATGATTAATAACTTTCCGAATCGTCTGTGACTTCTACTTATTTATATAACATGATGCCTGTAGAACTAGTTGGTAATGATCCATGCCAATTTGGAGCCATCAAGTCACCTATGTACCAACCTATTGTGGATAAGAATTGAAGGTATCATATGATGAAAGTAAATTTCCAAGTTGATCAAGTAGTTCTTTCTAGTTTCTGCATCTACTCGCTTCCGTTTCTTTATCCTTTCTCTTTTTTCTACTAGCAACCTTTTAGGTTGATTTACAATTAATCCTAGGAGGGCAATCTGAAAGCAGATTACAGCTGTATCATGCTGATCTATATATTATTGATAGATTTGAATAAAGAATATATAATCGTAACCATTGTATTATAAGTCGCACAACTTCTACATAATGTATTTTTTATTTTCTTTCATAGATTGTTATGACGATGTATGGTTGTATATACAATATAATGTAATATAATATATCCTACTTCTATAGGATGGTTTATCTGTAATATATATTCTATATTTTGCTGTCTTTGTATACTTTGGCTTATGTAATATGGGGTAATATACAATCTTTCTAGTTTAACATGGAAGCTTTCTTACCAGTGGATTCTGCTAAAAGAAAAAATACACATAAAAGAAAAGAGATCAATGTGTGCTGATGAATCATGATGTGTGTACAAATCAATTGATAAAACCAGTACCCCCTGGCAGTGGGCATCCAGCACCACCTCATCATCCTGAATTCCCAAACTAACCTCTAGATTCTGTTCAGATGATGGGCACTATCGTCCTATCACTCGTCATCTTCCTTCTCTTTATAAAGACGCCAATACAAACTACACAGCTCAGAGAGTTGAATTCTCTTATTCTGAGACCTCAGCACCAGCAGGGGCAGTTATCGTAAAAAAATATGAGACTAATCGAATTTGTGCCCTGCGGACTGAGAGGTGTGCGACTGAACGACGACGATGACACGCCGTCACCCAGAACACGGAGCATGATAGTGGAAACACCACCGCCCATGCTATTGAGCTCCACCAGCGAGAAACGGAGGCAGAGGAAGCCGGAGACGGCATGGAGACCAAAGCTCAGTGCGATCTCTGAAGATGGAGCAGCGACGAAAACAACCAGAGGTACAGATAGAAGTGTTAGACGAGTTAAGACAATGCCTCAACCAACAACGATAAAACAAGCAGTGGCCAGGGATAGAGATCAGGGCCGAATAGATGGAGAAGATTTACGGTGATTTCTTTGTTTTACATATTTTTTTCCGCAGGATTTCATAAGCATGATCAATCATCGTATAGAATTATAATTTATGGGTTCTTATATTTATTAAAATCCAATAAGAATGGGTGCAAAGCTTTGATCGTCGTCATTTTAGAAATTTCTTTTGACTGGGATTGCATATGAATCAAGGCTACGTCAAAAAATTTGAAGTCTTACATGGTTGTACATATGAAGGATAGAAGATAATTCTAAGATGGTATCAACTAGACTATCTATTGGGCATGGATTGTTGTTGCGTTGTAGCTGTTGGCGCTTTATCTCAACAACATAATTGTTCAGTGGTATTCAATTACGTTGGAACTAACAAATATCTGTTATTTCCTGTGTTTTACCAGGCACTTTGCGATACCAGCGTTCACCCCAACAGCATTCTTGTTCTGAAACTGAAGCAGCAGATCAGTTGCAGGTGTAAAGTAGCAGTAGAAGCAAGTAACACTTAATGATGTCAAAATTGATGTCTAAAAATATTCATGATGCAAAAGAAACTGTTTGGCGTGCGATCTCTCTGAGTGCTCCTTGTACATTTTTTTTTTTAAATTGTTTGTTGGATATGATAACTGAAAAGGGCCTCTTCTTCCTTTTTTCTTTTTATGCTGAGCAATTGAACACACAAACATACACAATATTAGATTAATGCTATAGAAAGGTCATTTGCTAAAGTACCATGATTTCCTGAGCTTTGACTGCAGTAGGAGAACCGATATATTGTTCACGGCAAAAGCTATTGAAAGATGTAGCAGAATACTGCAGAAAGTACAATGAAAGGTAAATTTAATGACTGAATTAACTTTGAAAATTTTATTTGATAAAAGAAGAGCTACGAAAAGAAATTCAGAAATCGAGTTCAGAGAGTTATTAATTGGATACAACTTCGAACTTGCCAACTTGTTTTCTAAGAACATTTCGTCAAGAGTAGCTTAATCCAAACTGAAAAATTCTTGAGAGGCCAAAATGTGAGAAATAATAACTCACAGAACATGCGCCGCATAGTTATTATCTAAAAACAGAAATTCAGACATAGGAAACACAGTACAATCCAGTACTTGATAACAAAGAAAGCAATCACTTTGCCATGTTTTGTCTATCAGACAGCACAGATCAAAGAGAATTGAAAGCAAAAGCAGCAAAACCCAAGCATCTGGTTTGTATTATCATTGTCAAAATCAATACCATGTGTTTTCATAACCCTTACCACACAATTCCTTCCTTTGCCATTCAAACATTTCTTTCAAAACTATTGATTTAATATAAGTCTGATCAGAAAACATGTTACAACGTAAACTATATCCCTCAAACATCATAGCCTCCGAGATACAGTGTAATGGAGGGACACGAGCAAAATGAGTCTGCTCAGAAATTAAGAGATTATAGCTCTAGGGTTTGATTTAATGATTTAATATATGGCCTAGCAAGGACAGAAGAAATTTGAGTGATAGATTTTGTATGTGTTTTGACACACACGCATGCGCGCGGGCGCAGAGAGAGGGAGAGAGAGAGAGAGAGAGAGAGAGAGAGAGAGAGTATTAAATTATGTAACCACCAAACAGTGAACCAACGTATCCATCAACCCAACTAGCATGATAGTGACCTTTATAAAAAGAAAAAACAGCACAACAGTGACAGTATGGAAATATAACTCCAGATAAAGGATTCATGCAAAGAGCACAAATGCAAATTCATGTATCAATTGCATGAGATGGACATTTGCGTATAAAAGTGTAAGAGAATGCTACCTCTTTATCTAGAAACTATTTGGTGATTTTGATGCAAATCAGATTCATTGCATTGGGATGAGAGAGAGAGAGAGCATAGAGGTTTTAGTCAGTCTTTCCAATTGTTCAGTGGGTCTTCACAATGATTTTCCCTTCTCTTTCAACACCCGACAATGGTAGATAGTCTTTTCAATGCCATGTTCTGTAAAGGCTGAAAAACATACGGTGATTAAAAAAGTCAGAGATATATTTGAAAAATTTTGGTGAGTTATAGAAATTAAATGTATAGCGAATTGAAAGAAATGATCTATTAGATGTCGAAAATTCGCCATGTGCTCTCATGATGACACATGCATGTAAGCGCAATGTGTGTACTTGTGTTTCTACAATTCAATATAAACAACCTGACATGGTTCTGCAATTGTGCCTATCGAACTAAATACTCCTAATACAAAGGAAAAAGGAATACGATCAGGAGAAATTGGATATACTCTCTCAGGGCAAAGACAAGATAAAAACATGAGCAGCGTCAAAATATATAGTGGTCGAAAAATTCAGTCGAGTTGACAAAATAATTTTTTTTAAAAAGGGCGAAAAAGGAAAACATTTAGAACTGAGTCACGAGAGAAAACCATAAGAACTCAGACAAATGCAAGTGGACATCATAAAGAGTGAGGATCCTAATGATATCACATCCGAACTGCAAGAGACGAGACTTAATTTTAAATGTCTGAGCTGATAGATATTTAAGTTTTGCTTCTTATATGTCCATCCATTCATTTTGACACGATTTCAGATGAGGAACTGGTTAAAATCACTCATGAAAATCTAACAATTATAAGTTGTCACTCAGCCATTGTAAGTTCTCAGACATAAATATACAACACATCTCAAATCTTTAGGCCAAACTGTAAGCAGTAGAAGATTGTTCAATTTAAATAGAAGAAAAAGGATTAGATAGGCATTAGCTTTTGTCTCTTTTGCGTGGAAAGCAAACAAGGTGGCAATTAATTAGTATGTTGGAAGAAATAATTTACTTGTTAGCTGAAATTTTCCACCCAGTGACCATGATGGAATGCATTATAGTGATGAATCATCTAATAAACTCTGCAGCCCACAATTTTCCCTCATAATTATATGATCATTTTTTATCATCTGTTTCATCAATCACAATTTTCGAGATCGGCATCATGGATTCCATATCAACATATAATAAAATTGTGCTCAAATTAGATCTCAAATAGATTAAGTATTGCTTGAAGAAGACAAACAAATGAACTTGACAAACTAAATTAGTAGATAAGATTTAGTTTATTTAATTAACGGGTGGCCAACCCAACCACATATTAATAACCAATATTTCTCTCTCCTAAGAATAGATCTGGCAGCCTAAAGCTGTGGATCTCATCCATTATTTATATGCTAACAACGTATCTTCATAACATAAATTGGAGTGGTTTGGTCTTTCATATAACAATCAATGTTTACCTGTTTTGTTAGCTACCAAAACTATTTTAGCTCAAAAAGTCAGTAATTTAAGTCTAGAAAAATGATTAATTTATATAGATTATTCTCTAGCATGCTTAATGACTTTCCAAATCATTCTCAAATTCAAGGGATTCATCTAACTAGATGTTCATAGAATTAGTTAGTAATGATTCGTAGCCATTTGGCCTAACTATCAAGTCAAACTATGTACTGTTGTATTCTGGATAAGAATTGCAGGTAACGTGTGATCTAAAAGTTCACAGGTTGATCAAGATGTTCTTTATGGTTTTAGGATCAACTTGCTTCTTTTTCTCATGCTTTTTCTTTATTCTTTTTCTTTTGCTTTTTCTTTATTCTTTTTCTTTTGCTTTTTCTTTCTCTTTGTACTACTTGCAACCTTTTACATCGATGTACGATTAATTTTAGGACAGCAACCTGAAAGTCAGAAAATGGTTGTATCATGTTGATGCATATCATTGATAGATTTGAATAGGGATTATATAAATAATAATAATCTAATATTATGCGTTGCACGACTTCTGCATAGACAGCTAAACGGCTAGTTAAATCATCAGTCATCCTCCCATCCATCAGAACGTATTAATAATTTTCTGTATATATATTTTAACATGAATGTGTGTGTGTGATGTGTATTAATATATCATACTCCTACAGGATAAATTTTGTTTGGTTAAAAATTTTAAACCGGGAAGTTCTTTTACCAGTTGATTCTGCTAACACGCGCATGCACAAGCGCACAAGGAAACATAATCAAATATGTTGATGACTTAAAAAATGAGTGTACAAATAAATTGATTGATAGCCCCCCCCCCCGGCATGTGCAATTCCCCAAGCATTCATTAGCACTATCTCATCGTCTTTAATTCCCCAACTGTCCTTTAGATGACAGAGGGCGCTATGGTCATTTCCCTAATCAGCTTAGTTCGCTCGATAAAGTCACCGATAGAAACTAGAGAACAGAAAGGTGAAACAGCTCATAGCACTGTGGGAGCAAAAGGACAAAAGTCCAGACTAAACTTTTGTCAAATAGTTTATTTATTAATTATATTTTGAAACGTTTTTCACCGACAGTTTCAACCGTTGGTAATGCCCACGAACGGTTGCAAACAATTTTCACGAACAGCCTCAACCGTTGTGAACGGTTTCAACCGTTCCCAAACGGTTTTTCACCAACGGTTTCAACCGTTGACGAACGGTTTTCACGTTCGGTTCCAACCGTTGTAATGCCCGTTTGGTTCCAACCGTTTGGAAGGCTATATAAAAAGCCATCCCCTGAAGGCAAATAGAACAATAAAAAAAATAAAACACACAAAATTCTTTATTTATTCTTTCATTGCATTCATAGCATTCTGAGCATCCGACTTCGAAACAAAAAGAGTACCAACGCTGCTCCGACAACTTATGCAAACCGGAGTACCAGGACTGGGGAGTTGTATCTTGGGATTGAATCACCGCGGTAAAGCAATCAAGAGGGAGGCGATATCTTTTTTAGGCCAGCGCACTTAAGTGCATGCCTCTTTTCCATAAACTTCGTCTTTCATATCTGATTTACAAAGATTCTGATTACAGGTATTACAAATTATTGTTTATTTATGTTTTGAGATAAAACGTTTTAAACAATTATTTTTAACAATATTTTTTAACAATCTAAGAAAGATACCGATCTGTTTAATTCGTTTCGTTCAATCTAATCTGTTTCATCTAATCTGTAATCATCTGTTAATTAACTAGTAATCTGTTTAATACTAATTTACTTCATTATTTGCTATTGCATATAATAATCTGTAACTAGATATTCAATGACTGCACTATACCGATTGGTTACTTTGTCGGACATATTCCCTCAAAGATTACCTTACGGATATTGACTGTACTACTTCCTTATATATTGTTGCTGGCAATTCCAAATTAAAAGTGAATATCAATAACGAGGATTAAGTCTATTTGTTAGGCCATACCGAATATTCATATTCATCATTTTTAATTCTAACACATTCTTGTTGTCCGTAAGTTGATATAATATGGTAAAGAGCAACGACTCCGGTTCCATAAAACCCGAAAAGTTCAATGGCCAAAGTGACTTTAAGACTTGGCAAATCCAAGTTGAATACCTGTCACGCCCCACTTCCCAAAATACGGAATGCGGAGAGCGACGAAGGCCAGCTGTGCTGCCTGCGGTAAGGAAAAATCCTTCCATAGTCACATAAGGCTGTCTAGATTAACCTGTCAAAAATAAAATCCAATACCAAAAGGAATAATACTGATAATCATGCTGTAATGAAACCACAAGGAATACTAAAAATGGGTCTACTAGATAATTGATGCAAAAAGATCCGATACAATAGGTTCGAAAAGAAAACAATATCTGAAAGATACAAAAGTTCCAATATCCCAGAAGGGCGCACATGCTAAATACTAACGGATAAGAAATAAACCTACGGGTTACTGATCTTCGGCAAAGTCCCGGTAGGCACTGTGGTCCTGCTCATCCTGAAAATCTGTCACTAAACCTAAGACGGCAAATCTCAGGGATATCAGAACATCCTAGTAAGTACTCAACGTATAAAGTGTATGGTGGAATGATAACATGGATATATGAATGTAGTGAAGCCCGTGTGCGCAAGCAAAACAGATATATAAATAGATACATGGATACTATGAAACAAACATGTAAGAGGTCAAGTCATAACCTAACTGGTCACTAAAAGGTAAACTACCCTATCGTAACCTCGAGTGTGTGCGTCAACCTCTGCAGGAGTATTCCTAACCCAAGAGTGATGCCCCAGGGGCTAGGAAACACGGGCCCAACTGTGGAATGAACATGAGACCGATATAGCCCGGTACGAGCTGTAAACATGAGACCGATATAGCCCGGTACGAGTTGCCGGCATGGAACTCCTGAAATCCTGTTGTACGACGCACACTCAAACTACCCCAACACCCGCGTATTTATAGCTAATATGGTAATGACTAAAGCACGAATTAAGAATGCTGAAAAGACAGGAACTTGTGGTATGGTAATTGTATGGAAATAAAACCGGTGAATAGTAGTGTGTCATAGCATGTAGTTCAGCAGTCTAATTAGAGATCTCGTCCATTAAGACTAGAGTAATGAATAGTCAAGACATGTCGAAAGTAATTGTTATCTGGTACTGATAACTGCATGAAAGTGATGTACAAGCTGGTATTAGTAACAATTGTTATCTTTACCGTTAACTTTAATGTGGATATACTAATCACAATCTGGCTAGAAATAAATAAATGTGAGATAGGTTAACAACTTTCGAACTTTATTTGTAGTTAAAATAAATCTCATTTTAAAACCACACTTGTTAATTATTCTTACTTGCAGCATAAAAGTTTGCATATATATCTTGTATAATATATCGAAAAATAGTTACTAACACATTTCTCTTTTATTCTAACAGTGCAGGAAAAGAATATATACATATACACACAAAGGAATGCCGATGTACATCGACCAAAAGTAACGCAAGAGTACTTGCCTCGGAGACGGGAAAACGCGACAATGGAAATGCAAACTCCAAACTTGATGTTAGGGAACACGGTTAGAAACCTCGATGGACTTGGGCTCGGCTCCGGCGATCTGGGCTTGCTGCGGCAGTGGTGACGTCGTCATGGTCGAGGATGGTGATGTCGACGATGGGTTTTCTGGCGAGGTTTCACGGCAAGGCAGTAAGTTTTCTGGCGACGGCAGTGGGTGCGGGTTCTGCAGGGTCGGGTTCCGGTCGGGGTGTGCAGGGGTCGAAGGAAAGAGAGGGAAGAGAGGTCGTGGAGAGGGGGTGAATCCGACGGGATCGGAGCTCCGGCGAGGAGGGTGCAGCGAGGATCCTAGGTAAGGTTGCAGTCGCGGTCTGCAGAGGAAGAGAAGGGAAGTGGAGGAGGAAGAGGAGGTGGAGACAAGGGTGTGGGGTGACGGCGCTGAGATGGGTGACGGTGAGGTGCAGGGCGAGGCTGGGTGAAGGTCGGCGACGAGGGGACAGAGGAGAGGTCAAGCCTTGCGGTGATGGGTTGCTGCGGGGTTTTGGTGCTCGGGTGAGGGCTCTGGTGTTGGAAAGAAGAAGAGAATGTGGTGGTGAGGACGAGGGGTCGACGGGGAGGCGAGCTCCGGCAAGGACGCAGGCGGCAATAGGTTCTTGAGTTTGGGTTCGGGTTACTGAGGTGTGCAGGGTTCGTCGGTGGTTGGCCTGGGGTGTTGGTGAGGAGGAGGAAGGGTCGTGGTGATGGGGATGGTGACGACGAGGAAAGGTCGACGGCGGTGAGGTACGTGGGTTCACGGATTCTAAGGTTGGGTTCGGTTAGCACGGGAAAAGAAGCTTGGGGTTAAGAAGTGATAGGAGGAAGGAGAGAAGATGGAGAAGGTGGAGGCTAGGTCGAGTGTGGAGGCTAAGGTTAGGGTTCGCGAGCGGGAACGAGGCGGCGAAAAATGGAAAGAAGAAGAAGAGGAGGAGGACATAGGGTTAAATAAATAAATATAAAAATATAAATATACATGCAGAGGAGAGAGAGTAGTCACGAGAGAGAGGGGGTCTGTTAGTTTAACAGAAAAATCTTTTTTTAAAAAATTAAAAACTAAATAAAGATATACGAATATAAGTTTTAATAGTTAAAACAGTAAGAATAAAATATTAGTTAAATTTTGAGATTTTGGCTAATACAAAAATAGTCCAAAACACGCCCGGGTCGGGTCTAAAATTATGGTTTGAAAATACGGTTAATATACGTGTCCACCAAAACTAAAATAGGATATCCGGGTAACGAAAATGCATACCCCCAAGTACGGATACACGTGGCGTGCACGTAGCTATCCAAACGAGTCTGTTTCACTGAACGGAACGAGAACACGATATACGGATGCTACAATAGGGTTAGGAGTATGATGCAGGCCATGCTAAGTATTTTAAAATATATTATTTGACTATAAATGCAATATTAAAAAAATGCAGATGCCAGATATACGATGCAGGTAAACGGAACATATGTGAGCACGGATCCTTAGGACTAGCAGAGATAAGACGTGAACAAGAACCAAAACGGATTTCAAGCATGCGGGCCGGGTCGGATACCAAGCACAGGAAACAAAACACTATCCGCACCCAAAAACAAATAAAGTTAAGAAAAACCGACAAGATAAATAGAATAAACAAATCGAACATGGTATAACTGAACTAGGGTGTTACAATACCGGTTGACTATATTAGGATTAACAACTGCAATTAAAGAAAGCCATATCCCATCTATGTCTGTCGATTCTGTCCCTAAGGAAAGTCCAACCGATGAGAGTGGGAGTATTGTTGTACCCATTCCATCCTCGGACAAAACCAAATCTAACTACTCTCTCCCAAGGAGATACATTACCATTGCAAGTTCTGAATACTTAGTGCCTTGGAAGGTCCACTTTATCGTGCATTTCTTCACTTTAAAACCGCTAAGGAACTATGATTCGCATTAGAACAAAAATATGGTAATGATAATGCTGAGATAGTGAGATTTAGCATATCGTCATTTAGGAATTTCACCCTTAAGGATAATGAGCCTATAAATACACAACTTCATGGCTTTCAGAAGTTGGTCACGAAAGTGATTAATTCTGAAACCATACTTTTTGATCAATTTTAAATGACTGTCTTGATTGATGTTCTTCCGCCATCATGAGAAGCCTTTGCTAACCAACTTCGGATGAACCAAAATTCACTTACACTCCTTGATGTCATGAATTCCATTAGAATTGAGGAAGAAAGAAAGGTTATACTTAATCCTGACACTAAAGGTTATAATAAAGTCAAACTGACTGAAGGTTCTAATAAAAGTTCCCTCCCTTAGGGAAACCAGTTTAGACCTAAGAACAAAAATTTCAAAAAAACACATTTTAAGATAGGTCTAAACCAGAACAAAAGTCACAAGCCAACGAACAAGGAAAAATTATGTTTCGTATATGGAAGAACCAATCATATCTCTACCAGATGCTTCTTAGGAAACCTTCAAATACTAACAATGCAAATGTAAATGTAGTGAAAATGGGTGAGTTTTCTCCAAGGTATATTTCTCACACTATAAATCTTGTCACATCATCTAATGATTGGTGGTTAGATGGTGGTACAAATATGCACGTATGTTCTAATAATAAATAGTTTACTTCCTTTCAGGATAAATGTAGGGAAAGCGTAACACTTAAAAATGATACATCACTAGTGAATGGAAGGAGGTCCATTAGGCTCTCAATGACCTCTGAAAAATATTTACCACTAAATGATGTTTTGTATGTCCTGGTGTAAAAAAGAATTTAATAAGTGCTTCTTTACTTTTTAAAAGAGCTTACAAAATTGTATTAGAAAATAATCAAAGTGTAATCTCTAAAAAAAAGTACGTTAATTGATAAGGGTTATGTGTGTGATGGACTATTTAAGTTGAATGTTGTTTGTAATAACGATGAAATAAATAAAACCGGTCTCATTGTTTTAACCTTGCCTTCTTGTGACATGTGGCATGGTAGATTAGGACAATGTTGTAAAACACGTATTCGTTTTCTATTCGTACGGCTAACGGATAGCATATAATCGGATTATACGGTGATTAATCGTTTTACAAGGATTATACGGCCATAAACAATATGCACACACAAATATTTATAAGAAAAATTTAGCCTTGCTTACAACTATTAAATATTAAATATGTCTGTGGCCTAATGGTAAGGCATCCAAATAAAATTAAATGATGAAGATTGTAGGTTCGAGTCTCACAGGACATACAATATATTTTGTACGATATATATTATATAATTTGCGCACAAACAATCTATCGGGGCATATGCAACATCTCACACACATCATACAATTATAAATTACAATATAAACACACCACAACAAACCGCAAAGAATATCAAATCAAATATTGATAACATGATGCGTTTAAACCATAAACCATATAATGTGACATAAAGATAAGTCACACAAAGAAGCAATACCATATGGTCTACAAATAACTTTAAAAGCAACAAAATATCATAAATTTCCATAAAATATCATAAACAAATATTCTACTAATCGTATTCATCGTCATCTTCATAATGCTATTCTGTATCATCCAGCTCCTCTTCCAAAGAAACCACATCAACATTTTCATCCGTATTCGAGTCCTCTCCACTGCATAGCTCTTCTTCATCAACATCTCTTAAACTCGCTTCAGCCAACGCACTAGAAGATGCCTCCTTTGCCTTTGCGGCATGCCTCCTTGTCCACCCACTCCTTCTAGGCATCAATACTTCATTGGCCTCACTAGCTTCGGCTACAATAGCCCACGTAAGACTAGAGCCGGGAAACACGTCCTCATCATCATGCTCTCTTTCATTCACTGCGTCATGTTTCCAATGCAACGCCGTCAAATCATCCTTTGCAAGAAGCTCTCAATTTTTTCCGCTATGTAGTCTTCGCTCTCTTTTGCATCATCTTTTTGTTGAATTGGAAAAAGACTAAATCGCTTAGTCTTTTCGAATCTAGCCTATTTCTCTTCTTCGTATGTATCTATATATTCAAAACAAGATATTATATATAAAATGATAATGATTATCAATTAATTGAAAAACTAATCGTAAGAATAAGAAATTACAAATGAATCAAATGACATTAATCTTACCCCTTCAAAGACGTTCCAATTTCGCTCGCATCCAGAAGAACTACTAGTTAAAGATAAAATCACCATAGCTAAATCACGCAAATAAGGCACCTCTTTTGCATACATATCCCACCAATAAGCTATATGAAAATCATACAAGTGAAAAAAATCAAAACACATCTTACACTACATATAAACTATAAATATCGACCACCAACATATAAACTTAAAGTCTTATATTCTTAATTGAATTTGAAATTCAAATAGCAAATAATATAAATAATAATAATTAGTAATTACCCAGATTAAAGCGGTCCGAACCATCAAATGTTTCCCGATATCTCTCCGCCATTCCCTTCCCCATAATACTTTCTTTCTCTTTGTATTTTCGAAGCTCCACTTCTCCGATTTGATCTTGAATCTACTCATCGGGATAAAACATATCAATCAAAATCACCGCGGAAAAGATTATCGGATCATCTTAAATTTGTCTATCCTTATGGGAATAATGAGCATTGAAATAGTAGGCCGTCAAGTGGAGCAATGTATCAATCCTTCCCTTCCCTTTCTTTGCTATGATATTTAAGATGGGACGATATATCCTTTCATTCCTCTTGTAAGCATTTATAATTTCATTCTTCGCATCCTCGAGCATGCCATAGACAAATGCCATCGATGGGATTCTATCTCCATCTACGACTCGCAACAATTTAAAGAGAGGCGAGAATATCTTGAGAAGTTGCTGCGCATCTCTCCAAAATGCATCCGAATATATCGTAGCCTTGCATTCTTTTACTTTTACGGTCTTAGAAAATACATTGTTCCTCGACCTATCCGAATAAACCACCGTCTCTAAATTCATCTTTTTTTCCACAATGCACAACAAACTAACAAAAGATGTAGCAAATCTTGTAATACCCAGCCTAACAAGTTCTCTTCGGTTGGTAAAATGCCGCATCATAGAAAGAGTGTTATGGTGTGCATGGAGGAAAGTCACAAGAGATCTAGCTCTATCAGTTACGGACTTATATTTAGAAATCTTTCCAATATCCTCAATCATAAGATCGAACGTGTGAGCGGCACAACTTGTCCAAAAAACATTCGATCAGTAGACTTTCATCTTCTCTTTTGCGGACATATTTGAAGAATGGTTATCCGTAAGCACTTGTAAAACGAAGTCCTCTCCAGTCTCTTTAAAACTCGCTTCAACCCATTCAAATATATAGTCGTCGGTATGAGCTTTGTCAAAATCTTCGACCGACTAAACAAAACTAGTGCCTTTTTTGCAATGCACGCACAAATTCATTATACTCCGATGCTTTCAATCCGTCCATCCATCGATTAAGATACTTCAACCATAATTTTTCCAAGCTTCTTTATGCTCCTTCAACTCTTCATCGACCTTGTCATAGGATTGCTTTAAAAGAGAAATCCGAAGTTGATATTGTGTAAGCTCCTTATATCCCAGGCCATGCTTACCGATGGCCTCACACATTAAATCAAACTCCGGAATAGCCAACGTATGGAATGGAACTCCAGCCTCATACGCCCACATAGCCAGATATGAATGTGTCGTCTCTCGCCATTGTTTTCTTTCTCCTTCATTGAGCATCGTTTGCTTTAGCTTCCCATCATCTACCAAGTTATCCAAAAGTCCGTGCACACGCGGTCTCTTAAAGCCGATTAAAGCAAGTTCAGATTCATTTTCCTCTCTTGATTCCAAAATTTGAACCTCCATTCCTCTTTGATGTTCCTCAAGCTTTCGATTTTCTGTTCTTTTTTTCCCGAAACCTTCTAAGGCTTTTCTGCATTTAGCCTTATCCTTAGCGGACGATTATGGACAACTTCGATATAGTGCCCTCAATACAATTATTATGATTGCAATCAGACGATTATGATAATTGAGGGAGAACCTATACGGGTAGAACAGTCTCACTCAAAATAATATTATGCTTTCTAGTTTGACTTTATCGTTATGTACATGTCTTATATGATATAGCATATCACTATTACATGTTGATAGAACCCATAGGATTCATGCTTGGCTATCAGGGTTATGATGGCATACTAATGAGTTCTGAATAGTCCATAAGCACATCCTTAAATGTCCCTAGTCATGGGAATATCGAGACTGGACATCGATATTCCAGAGTAGACTAATGTGTACATTTCTTGATCCCGACGAGAGACGATGGCCGGTCTCAGGTCATTGGTGTTAGTCGCTCACCAAAGATTGTATATAAGTGCTTATTGGGTTATGAGTTACACTGACAGACTCGCCGGGAACATACTAGATGGTATCATACCTAACGTCAGATAGCAGTTCTCTGGTGGCATTAGCGCAGATAGTCCGATGACCTGACATCATCATTTGTCGCAAGTGTGTTCCCACTGTACTTTGATTTCTATCCTACCACGGTTTTAAAGAGTCATGCAAACAGGTAGTTTTTGGGTGCAGTCCCGAAGCACTTGGAGGCAGTGAGTAATAGAAGGGATTCGTCTCTCCCGGTATAAGAAATCGATGTCGCACAAAATTCGATGGCCAATACCATAAGTCCATGGCCATGGCAGATTAGATTTGATGACAGGCAGGTCAGTAGCTTCTCGGATGGTATTGAGCTTGATACCAGCACGATGTATCGTGTTGTTAGGGGTCTGACTTTAACCACCCCCCTAAGCCCGATATGCGATACTCTCTGACAAACGGACCAGACTGCATGGTAGATGTCACTTACAGGCTCTGTAGGGTTTCGGAAGGGTTAGCTTATCGATCATCCCTTCGCTCAATACCTGAGTAGCCGTTACGTACAACTAGTGCCGCTGACGTGCTTGAGATTAAACCCACTGCCGGCATATTGTCGAGTCTTTAGAGTCCCACACAGAGGGTTTTTCGTTTTAGCAAAACGATGTAGTTGCGGTACATTGGTACGCGCCAGAGTTCGATTAAAACTAGTGTATTTTATACACTAGCGGTAATCGAACAGTTGATACATATTTAATATATTGATACATATTTTTTGTAGTATGTATTTACTAGTATTTTTTCACTAATTAATTGATTTATTTGTTTTCTTCATTCCTTTTAGCTTATGTTGTGCTAAAGGTTTAGCACAACCTCACCCATACCTATTATGGGGACATGTGGAAAGGGAAGGAAAGGGTGGACAGTTGCCCTTGAGATTAAATCTAATGGTTCATATTACTTTTGTTTATGTTAAAGAAGGAGAACCATTTAGATTTAATCAAGAGAGCTCTTTAGGTTTTTTTCCACTCGTGAAAAATTATGGGTGTCCATCTTCTTCCTTCTCTTGAGAATTCTAAAAGGAGAATAGAAAAGGAAATTGAAAGAGGAAAAATTAATTGGAGAATGGAAACTACATCCTTAGTTCTTTAGATTAGCAATCTATCGATCTAAGTTAGCTTTAAGGATGAAGCTTGAAGCCAAGGTCTTGGAGTTCTTAAGGTGGATCATCTATGATGTGGAGGGTCTTCACCAAGCTTGTGCATCCCCTAGAAGCTACAAGGAGTTCAACCCACTTTGGAGCACATGAAGCAAACTATTAGGATGTGAGCTTCTAAAACTTAATGGTTAACTCTTTTGCATGCTTTTGGTTACATCTTTAGACTTAATGATCCTTATTAGTAGTTTGCATGCTCTCTTGATTTTTTGAAATCGATTCTCGCTTGCATCTAAAATCTGTAGATAGAGAGCACTAGCTACTTGCACTTCTCACTTCCCCTTTAATATGAGCAATGTGTTTCTTGGGCCGATTGATTCCACCATTGATTTCTCTAAGACACAACTTGCAAGTTATCTTAGTATAACATCCTTTTTTAACAAGCTTTCCATACTCCCATCCTGCATCATTAGAATTCCCCGGCTATTCCGGAACATCGCATTGACTTTCTTTTGATAATTCCCCATTATTCGCATCCGAAGCAATAGAAGACATTTAAAACTTAAACAAACAATAAAACAAACATGAGTTAGATGACTACTATGAAAAGTTTAAAAAAGGAGTAAAAGTTCTATTGGGGCATTTCCTCAAACACTTGGTTTGCAATTTGGATATAACAATTAACAAGATGAAACATTTAATAACAAAAGATCCAAGAAAACAACAAAATATCTATAATAAAACAACAAAAAATACTAACCATAAAACTATAAAAGATTTGAACTATAAAACATCAAATTTGAACTAAAAAACATTTTACAAAAAAAAATTAAAAAAATAATCAGCAACCGTAACACCTAACCCACTCACCCATCAATCCCCCCCTTTCCCAGCAATAAAGAAGTTTAAATGCCACCTCACCCATCACTTTCCCAAGGGATTCCAAAACAAAAAAAATTACGGAAAATTTTGGGGGGGAAAGTGAAAACCCTAATTTTAAAAATTACCTCTGGAGATGGTCGACATCAGCCGGAGATGGTCGAATTCGAGGTGGACGACGTCGAGGCTGTAGAATACAACGTCTAGGCTGTGGTCGAAGTCGGAGCTGAAGAGTGGAGAGGTCGACGTCGATGATGGAGATCATTCGAAGTCGAAGATCTTCGAAGTCGAGACTGAAGATCGTCGACTTCGTGGCTGGAGACGTCGAAGTTTAAGCTGAAGATCGTCGACGTCAAAGTCGAGGCTGGCGATCGAGGATGGAGGTCGAAGTTGGGCTGCGATCGAGGATGAAGTTGAGACCTGGATGAAAAAAAAGAACAAGTCTTTTAGTCTTTGCTTCAGTAAAGCGGTAGAAGCTGGTAAGGTTTTTTTCTTAGCGGTTCCTATTTTTTCAGAACCGTTCAGAAATTAAACACACAATTAACCATATTAAACCTATTATACGATGTTTAATCGTTTTTTACCATATAATTGAGCGATTAATGCAATTTCTATGCTGTTAAGCACCGGGTACGATTATACAGCCGATTAATCGGCCGGGTAGCCCAGTTTTTTAACACTAGATTAAGACTTGTTAATTATCAAGCTTTAAATAGAATGATGCGCTTAAATATGATTTCTAAAAGTTCTATTGATTTAAAATCTAAATGTGATATTTATGTCAAGGCTAAGCATACTAGAAATACATTTAAATCCGTTGCTCGTTGCACTGAAACATTAGGTTTAGTACATTCTGATGTATGTGATTTTTGCAAACAACCAACTTGATGTGAAAATAAAATACTATGTTACATTGATGACAATACAAAATATTGTTATGTATATTTACTTTCAACCAAGGATGAGGTGTTTAATAAATTCAAAATATATAAAGCCGAAATAGAAAACTACACTGAAAGAGAAATTAAAACCTTTAGATCAGAACATGGAGGGGGGATATACTTCTAATATATTAAATCTATTCAGTCAAGAACATGGAACTAAACATCAAATTCTTCTCCTTACGCTCCTGAATCTAATGGTGTAGCAGAACGTAAAAATAGAACATTAATGAATATGGTTAATTCCATATTACTTAGTTCTGGTGCTCCTGAAAGTTTATGGGGTGAAGCTATACTATCGACATGTTATATACTTAATAGAATACATCATAAAACTACAAATAAATTTCCATTTTAATTATGGTTTGCAAGAACACCTAGATTAGACTACCTTCGTGTTTGGGGCTGCCTCGCGCTAGTTTGTATTCCTTCTCACAAAAGAAACAAAATACCTTATTTGTAGGAAATTCTCTTAATAGTAACACTTATAAATTCATTGTCTTACAATCTAATACCTTAATGGAATCTAAAGATGCTACTTTCTTTGAAGTTAGATTTCCTTACATTACTCAAATCTCTAAATAAGTATATGGTTATGTTTCTAATCCTGACATAGCTAGTACTTCCAATAATAATGAGTTAATTCAAAATGCATCTTCCTCGGTTCCAACATCCGAACCGGGATTAAGTAGTGATAGAACTAAAAGAAGGAATGTACTCACTAATGATACTTACTACTATTATCTAGTGAAAGAAGATCTTTCTTCCTATGAAGAAACAATAGCGTCCTCTGATGTTAAGCATTGGAAAGAGCCTATTCAAATTGAGATGTGGATCTTTAAAAAGAAACTAAAGGCTGATGATAGTATTGACAAATATAAAGTCGGGTTGGTAACTAAAGGATCTCAACGAAAGGGCATAGACTACAATGACACTTATGCTCCTGGAGAAAGAATTACAACCATGAGAACATTAATTACCTTGGCTGCTATTCATAATTTATTAATACATTGACTGGATGTAAGGACCGTCTTTTTAAATGGTGATCTTGATGAGGAAATTTATATGGAACAAACAGTAGGTATTATAGAAAAGAGGAATGAAAATAAAGTCTGCAAACTTGGTAAATCCCTATATGGATTAAAACAAGCCCCTAAACAATAGTATACTAAGTTCGATGAAGTAATTCTTAGCTATGGCTTTATAATTAATAATTTTGATACATGTATATACTACAAATCTTTTGGAAATGATTTTGTAGTTCTATGTCAGTATGTTGATGGCATTCTAATATTTAGTTCTTCTATTAATGTCATAAATGATGTAAGGTCATATTTATCTATGAACTTTGACATGAAAGATCCAAGTGAGGCTGATTACATTCTGGGCACGAAAATCAATAGATTAAAAAATGGATATTCAATTTCATTATCTCATGCCATAGAGAAATTATTTTAAAAATATAATTACTTCAATATAAAACATATCTCAGCTCCCTTTGATCCAAATGTTCATCTCATTAAACATAAAGGAGAACATATATTACAGAATAGACATGCACAATTGATAGGGTCACTAAACTACATAGCTACTCGAACAAGACCGGATATCATATGCGGTTTCGAGACTTAGTAGATTTACAAGTAACCCTAATCAACTACATCGGAATGCTTTGGAACGAGTGTTCAAGTATTTAAGGGGTACTATAGATTATTGTCTTGTTTACTGTAATTTCCTAAATCAAATCGAAGGGTACAGTGACGCTAATTGGATAACTGATACTCTAGATGTAAAATATACCACGGGTTTTGTTTTTATACTTGGTGGTGGAGCAATTAATTGGGGATCATATAAATAAACACTGAATACTAGAAATACCATGGATGCTGAAATAGTTGCTTTGGATACTAGCTTCTTAGAAGCAGAATGGTTAAGGAATTTAATATCTGAAATTCCTTTGTACCAAAGCCAATTACAGCAATAACAATTCATTGTGATAATAGATCTCAGTTAGATTTATTAGAATAGAAAAATTGCAATAGGAAAACAAATAGATTCCTGCAATTAAGATATGAGACTATAAAACAATACAAAGATAATTCTATAGTCTCATATGTTTGTATCTAGCCAACTAAACTTAGTTGATTAATTTACTAAGGGTCTTGCGAAAACCAAGATTCTTAATGCATCGAAAGGAATGGGACTTAGACCCATATTGGATTCACCAACAGTGGATACCTAACCTTAAAAGATTTTGTAATGGGAAGAACACGGCTATTGAATGTGAACATGAGAGCACTTTATTTAAGAATTTATCTCCTATCCTATTCTTATGATAGTGCCATGCTTGCTAGATACTCTGACAATAAGTATTCTCTTGAGACATCACCTAAATGAGATTGCCATGAGGCCTTGACTTAAGGTGAGTGGGTCAAACCCTTATAACTCCCACAAGAATCAAGGTACCATGCAAAGCCATAATGCGTAACCCGTTTTGAATACCAAAATTTCTGTTTCATATTGTATGTGTTTTTGACAAAGGAACGATCAACAAGATGCAGTTTTGTAAGGTTATTTAATGACTTCTATATTCTTGCTATCTGGAGTCTTTTACACAAAGTGCAAGTTCAAGTCTTTATGACACTTATGCCGATATGCGATATTGTTAGATATTCATCTCATAATAGTAATAATTATTATAGTTTGTATCGAAGTTGGAACTTTGTGGGGGAATTATTAGAGCAAATGCACAAAAGAACAAAAGTCCAAACTATATTTTTGTCAAACAGTTTATTTATTAATTATTTTTTGAAACATTTTTCACCGATGATTTCAACCGTTGATAATGCCCACGAACGGTTGCGAACGGTTTTCACCAATGGCCCAACCGTTGCGAACGGTTTTTCACCAACAGTTTCAACCGTTGCCAACGGTATTTCACCAACAGTTTCAACCGTGGTCGAACGATTTCAACCGTCGGTAATGCTCGTTCGGTTCCAACCGTTTGGAAGGATATATAAAGCCATCCCCTGAAGGCAAATAGAATACCAATAAAAAACAAGACACACAAAATTCTTTATTTCTTCTTTCACTGTATTCATAGCATTCTAAGCGTCTGGCTTTGAAACAGAAAGGGTATTAACGCTGCTCCGGTGATTGTGCAAGCTGGAGTACCAAAAGGGTTGGGGGAGTTGAATATTGGATTGAATCGCCGCGGTAAACCTGCCAAGAGGAAGACAATATCTTTCTTATAACAATGCACTCAAGTGCATACCTCTTTACCATAAACTTCGTCTTTCATATTTCTGATTTACAAAGATTCTGATTACAGGTATTACAAGTTTTTGTTTATTTATGTTTTGAGATAAAACGTTTTAAACAATTATTTTTAACAATATGTTCCAACAACCACAACACAAGCAATGGCGGTAAGCGTAAATATCAGACTTTTTGAATTTGTGCCTTGCAGCTAGAGAGGAGAGCAGATTTATGACGATAACCGTCCACCGGCCAGAACCTGGAGCACAATAGAGGAAACACCACTATCCATGCTGACATGCACCGCCAGTGAGAAACGGAGGCAAAGGACACCAGAGGCAGTATGGAGACCATCGATTGGATCGATCTATGAGGATGAAGCAGAATTAAAAACAACAAGAAATATAGATAGAAGTGGAACACGATGCAGCCTGCAAGGACAAGGCTGCAAGGACATAACACGCGGTGAGGGATAGAGATCGAAGTCCATTAGATAGAGAAGATTCGAGGTAAATTCTCTCCTCTATTTTGCACAAAATTTTATTTGTGACAAAAGATGTGATATTCTCAGATATGCAGGACCAATCATCAAATCGACATAATTTATAAGTTATTCTATCAGTAATGGGTGATGAACAATTGTAAGAGAAGATCCGAATCCAACAAGAATGGGTGCAAACATGCTTTTCCAATGGGATTGATTTTGAATCAAGGATCCAGTGGAGGATTAGGATTTAAAGTTTTAGATGGTTGTACATGTGTGTGTGAATAATTATAAATGATGCTGGCTCAATTTTTCTGGACCAGGGGGGAAAACAACAGAAAATAAGATATATTTTTGGATATAGAGGAGTAGTAAATCTAATAGTGGAACACAACAAATAGGTCATAGGACCAGTTGACTAGAAGATGATACAAAGAGCTTATCTGCTTGACTTTATATTGGGCATGGATTGTTGTTGCCTTTTAATTGTTGTGCTTTCTTGCAACAACAGTAGAATAGTTCAGCACTTTGGCAAAGAAAAAGGGAAAACATACAATATCCAATTAATCAATTGGGGCGGAACTATGAATGGTCTTTCAATTTCATATTGATGATTTCTCGCTACCCTTTCTTATGAAGTAAATTACTTTTAATTCTGATGTGAAAATTTATGTCCAAATAGATTAATGATGCCGTAGAAATTGTATGTTGTCTGATCTTTCTGGTGCTCCTCTTACATGTTTTTTTACTCACTTGTTAGGGATATAATTTGCTGAGCAATTAAACACGCATATACTCACACAGATAACTTAATGTTGTCAAAAGCTTAAATGCTATAGTACCTTGATTTGCTGAGCTTTGACAGCAGTCATGGTATTAGTAAGTTGTAGGCAATTGTTCACCGCCAACAAGCGCCATCGAAGAACCTAATAGCACTTTGCAAAAAGCATAAAGAAACTTAACCACTACACTTTGGAATTTTATTTGATGAGGAAAACTCTGCAACAGAAATCATTCTGTAACTTCAGATCAATCTTAACCGGTCATAACTTTGAAATTGCCACCTTAAATATTTTAATTTATTTAGTGACTACTATCTCAACCAAAACTGGGAAATCCTTGCGAGGCCAAAATGTAAGAAACAATAACTCACAGGTTAGGCACCACTTAGTTATTATCTGAAAACGGAAATTCCAACGTAGGAAAACGGTCGTTTTTCCAAAAACTTGTGTTTTAGCTATCAGAGATAACAGACTAGAGGAATCTCTGGGGCTGTTTGGTAGCTTGGATTTGGAGTTGCATGCAACATATGTTGCATAAAAACTCCATTTTCAATATTCGGCTAGCAACAATTGAACTTTGATTCGGAGAGCAAGCTGTAATAAGCATCAAAAAATTGCAGCAAATGTTGCGGAGCACAGGTTGCAAGTTCTTAAAATAATAAACAAAATGCTTACTTATCATAGATAAAACAATAAAAATTATAGATGCAGCTCCATTTCCAAAGGTTAGGAATTGGTGGCTTTCGAGCTACATAGCTTTGGTCTCATCACCTTCCAAAACTATTTCGAGATGCTTACCTTTTAAAGCTAGATACCTTGAAAATTGGGAAATCAAATAGAAAGAGGAGATGGGGTACCATTTATTGCAAAACCATAAGAGCTATACCAAACACATGATTTGGAAGTCATATAGCTTTTACACCAATAGTTTTTCATCCTAACAATGGATTTGCAATGGAAATGCAATTTTTTCTACAATAGTTGCATTCAACCAAACAAAGGATTTGGTGATTGTTTCTTGCAAGAAATGTTGAATGCACCATGTGTTGCGCGCAACAAATATTGCATTTTCAAAATGCTGCAAACCAAACAGCCCTTATAGCAATCTCCAAGCATCTTGTTTGCATTTGTATTTTCAAACTCAATACCACTCGGTTTCTATGATCCTAGCAACACAATTCCTCTATTTTTTCGGTCATTCAAAAAATTCATCCACAGCCATTGTTGTAATACGAGTCTCATCAAAAAACAAGTTAGAATATAAATTATATACCTCGCAACCATCGTTGTGAAAACATCATTGTTCCCCTCCGAATGGCGGCCGAGACATTAGGACGTCTGGCCTGAGATTCGGGGCAGATGCTATATGGTTTTATCCGTCTACCTCTCCGAAGATGCCAAGTTGATTTATGACACCGTGTATCGGAGGTCTAGACGGATGCGGCCGATATAACAGACTTCGTCAGATTCCCCCTCCGGGTGAGGGGTTTTTGATTGTGGGAACGCTCTTCCCTGCAGTCGCAAGCCCCTGCAGTTAATTACGCTACCGCATCACGGTAACAACTTTCTCCTTCTCCAGAATTTCACTTCGTGTCGTATGTGTTTGTTTTGTTTGTGGTTGCCCGTGGATTGTATACGGAGACTGAGTAATGCCGTCGCCCGTAGGACGTGGATTAGTCCAAATCCGTATTTACTTAGATTTGGGTTTGGTATTTTTAGTTTAAGGATGCATAAGTCGCGTTGCGGCTAAGATCAACTTAAACGTTCGTTAAGGATACGATAGTCCTGCTTGAGACTAAGATCAACTTAACGTGAAAATCCATTTAATATCTGGCCATCGGGACTCGTCGCCTCTCTAACGTTGTTGAAGGATTACAACGGCAGATGTTAGAGGAGTTCAGAGATGTACCCTTGAACCAAGATTGATTTAGAGTTTTATAGTCCGTTTGGATATTTAAGGATACGTTAGCCGTGTTTGGGGGCTAAGATCAACTTAAACGGGATCGTTTAGATCCGGCAAAAGAGCATTTGGAGGCTCTATTGTTCCAGTTTAGGGACATAGTGGTCCATAGATAGTTTAGGGACGTTGCGGTCCATATTCCAGTTTACGGACGTGGTGGTCCATATTCCAGTTTACGGACGTGGTGGTCCGTCATTAGTTTAAGGACGTTTCGGTCCGTCGCCAGTTTAAGGACGTTTCGGTCCGTCGCCAGTTTAAGGACGTTCCGGTCCGACATTAGTTTAAGGACGTTCCGGTCCAACATTAGTTTAAGGACGTTCCGGTCCAGCATTCCCATTTAGGGACGAATATTAGTTTAAGGACGTCTCGGTCCAATATTAGTTTAAGGACGTCTCAGTCCGATATTAGTTTAAGGACGTCTCGGTCCACGAGTTTAAGGACCCCGCAGTCCATATACGTGTGGTCGTTGGGACCCGTCACCTCTCTGACGTCGTTGAAGAATTACAACGATGCGTGTCAGAGGAGTTCAGAGATGTACCCTCGAACCGGAGGTAGATTAATTTAAGAGAGCCGACGTGCTCAGTCAATTTAATTTGAGGACTTATGGCCATGATTGGGCTAAGTCCAGTTGAGAAAATTCAACGTTTTTATTTGTGGTTGGCCTGTTAGGCCTTGGCTTGGGCTTTGCCCTTTGTTTAATAATGCATGGCATTTTTGTTTGGTCTATTAGACCTTTATTTGGGCTCTGCCCTTTTATAAATGATGTGCAGCATCTATTTTTTATTTGGGCTCTGCCCTTTCTAAAGTAATGCATTGCATTTAATTTGGCCTGTTAGGCCCTTTTTAATTGGGCTTGGCCCTTTTAGGAAATGCATTGCATTTATCAGGCGCTTTGCGCCAATCAGAGAGCGCATAGCGCAATTGGTTCAGATGCTGACACGTGGCACTCTCTGGTGGCTTGCGCCAATCTAAGAGCGCAACAGTGCAGTATTGCAAATGCAAAGCACTATTAATTTGAGAATCTTTTAGATTCAAGAACCGATGGTTCATAAAAGAAGTGCAAAGCACTATTTGATTTAGATCTAAGAAAAAACAAGTTTTTTCTTGTTTTTCTTATCTCAGAGAACCAAAGGTTCATAAAAGTGCAAAACACTATTAATTTAAGAACCTTTTAAATTCAAGAACCGATGGTTCATAAAAGAAGTGCAAAGCATTATTTGATTTAGATCTAAGAAAAAAAAGTTTTTTCTTGTTTTTCTTATCTCAGAGAACCAAAGGTTCATAAAAGTGCAAAGCACTATTTATTATGTGAAGATCATTGATCTTGTTTTTAGATCAATGATCTATTAGAGGAAATTTCTTCTCTCTTATAAAGGTTTTTACCTTTTTCTTGAAATTTTTCTCAGAGTTCTCTCTGTTTGAAGCTCTTGATTTTTTTTCAAGAAAATATTGTTGCCTTTGAGTTGAGGTCTAGGTTCCTTTTTATAGTGCCCATAAATTAGTTAAAGTTTGTTAAAGAGATCATTCTCTGAGTGATTTGGGGAATTTTCCCCACCGTTGGATCTTTGATCCGAAGTCCTCTGTTTTACAGAAGAAATTTTTCTTGTTTTAACAAGAACAGAAAAGATTTCTCAGAATTTTAATTCTGCTTGGCGCAAATGCTCCAGAGCGTGACACGTGTCGCGCTGCGCTTGCGCATCTGCGCTGACACGTGTCGCGCAGCTGAATTGATTTTTTTTTTGTGTGCTTCTGCGCTGACACGTGTCGCGCAGCGCACAGCGCAGCGCAGGTGCGCTGCACAACTGATTTTTTTTTTGTGCGCTGCTGCGCTGACACGTGTCGCGCAGCGCACAGCGCAGCTGCGCTGACACGTGTCGCACAGCGCAGCGCAGGTGCGCTGCGCAACTGTTTTTTTTTTGTGCGCTGCTGCGCTGTGCGCTGCGCGACTGATTTTTTTTTGTGCGCTGCTGCGCTGACAAGTGTCGCACAGCGCAGCTGCGCTGACACGTGTCGCGCAGCGCAGTTACGCTTGCGCAACTCTTTTTTTTTTAGCTTTGCTCTGATGGAGTACACTACCTTGGACGCTGCGCTCCTTACCCTAACGTGTCTGATTTTGACACGTGGCGCTCTGCGTGCAGCGCAGGCGATCTGAAACGTTACTTCATTTATTTTAAGTTTAATTTTCACTTTAATTTTCAAGATAGAGCTTTGCTCTGATTGGAGAAAAACAGAAGTATTGCTTCTTTTCCCACCTTGGAATTTGAACAGAGCTTTGCTCTGATTGGAGTAAACAATCATAGCTTCAGAGTTACAATGTAATGGAGGGACAGAAGCAAAATGAGTCTGATCATGCATTAAGAACTCTACGGTCTGAATAGATATATGGCCTATCATGGACAGAACAATTTGACAAGATGGATTTTTGAGAGAGAGAGAGATTGTGGGGGTGAGGGGGGCATATTAAATCGCGTAGCTACCAAACGGTGAACCAAGGTATCACACAATGATGATGTATTGAAAAAAGGTTAGAAAATGTAAAGTGGGTCTTTGTATTGCTATAATTCAATATTAAACGACAGTATATGAAATATAACTCCAGATAACTGATTCACACAAAGTGTGCAACTGAAAACTATAGTATCCCTTGCATTAGCTCTGTGGTTCTCCACAGTGTTTTTTCTTTCTCTGTCAACACTCAACAATGATGGATAACCTTTTCAATGCCATGATTTAAAAAGGCTGAAAATAGCTAATTAAAAAAAAAATCAGGTACAATGGTGATCAGAAAAATGATGATATATTGAAAAAATTTGGTGTCCAGTAGAAATTAAAAGTATAGCTAATGGTTAGAAAATGTAAACTGGGTCCTTGTATTGCTATAATTCAATATTAAACGACCTAATATGGTTGTGCATATCGGACTAAATGCTCCTAGTACATAAGATATAAGAAATACTCTGCATATAATATAAGAAATACACATAGAATCACATGGATATATTCTAACAAGTTATCGACAAAATATATACATGAGCAGGATCAATATACAGTAGTTTAAATATTCAGCCCGATTGAATAATAGTTATTAGAAAGGGGTGAAAAGAGCATCTTAGAAATGTCAAGAGCAAAAGCGACAACCATAAGAACTCAGACAAATCCATGTGGAGACCATGAACCGTGAGGCCCCTCATGGATAATCAATTTCATGACAGAGACGAGAGTTAATTCCAATTGTATAGATATTTAAGTTCAGCTTCCTATGTAAGCCATTCATTCTGACTCAATTTCAGATGTGGAACTGGTTAATTCACACATAAATATCTAACAATTTTAAGTTGCAACTCTGCCATGGTAAGTTATCAGAAATAAATATATGATACAACTTAAGTCCTTAGGCCAAGATATAGTCAGTAGATGACTTTTGAGAATTAAATGGAACAAAAGGATTATTTGGGCCTTAACTTTTGTGTCCTTCGAGTGGTAACCAAACAGGATGGCAATTAATTAGCCGTTGTTGCAAATGATACTTTACTTACTAGCTGTAATTTCCACTAACTACTCAACCTAGCGGCTTCTAGGAGGGGCAATGACAGTGATGAATGAAATAATCAACTTTTATTCCATCGAACATAAATCATGCTATCAGTTTTTCCACACAATGATTCGATCCCTATTTATCATCCTATTACATCAATCAATTGCTAATAGTGACATAGAAGACATTAGTGGGTTTATAAGATTGATACTTTACTTGTCTGGGCATCTTATTCAAATATTTTAATTTTCGAAACTGACATCACGATCTTTTATCTGAACTCCGAGGCCATTGCAATTTTGACTCACCATAATATAGATCTCAACAATAAAATTTCACTCGAATATAATTTTGAACAAATATCTTATAACAGAAGATCATTAATTTCATTCATGGGTCGCCAACGCAGCAACATTTAAACTACCAAAATCCCTCTATTAAAAGCTCGGATCTACACAATTGACTCAATGAGCAAGTAGCATCCCATTATACCCTAAGAATAGGTCAGGCATATGTATATCAATCATAATTTAAGAGTAATACATAAAATAGACCATCAAGCTTCATTAGTTTAATATAATGAAGACTTGTCTTCATAATAAAAACTGGACGGTTGAATCTTCAATCAGCAATAGATGGATTAATCACATTGTTTCTTTTCTCAGGATGGGCTAATTATTAATTATGTTTTAGTTATCAAAATCAATTATCCTGCCTCAAATAGTATGATAGTAGTAGTATGATACTTAAGAGTCGGATTAATTACTTCAAGGAACTATTTCTTCTTTCATTATAATGTTTAGTCTATATTTTTCTCCACCAAGCGCTTTCCAAATAACCGTGAATTATAGAGACTTTAGTAACATTAAGTTTGTAAAATTAATTAGTAATGATTATCAACATTTGGTTTACCATCATATATCACCTACATACCATTCTTTTCTGCATTGAGAGGTGGATAAGAATTGCAGACATCTTCACGATCAAAGTTAACTTGCAAGTGATGAAGCTGTTCTTTATGTCATTGGGCTTGGCTTACTTCATTTTCTTTTCCTTTTTTCCACTAGCAAACCTTTAGGTCGATGTATAATTAATCCTACAAAGGCAACCTAAAAGCAAACAAAAGCTTGCATTGTGTTAGAATATGTTTTATAATCTAACATGTTGGTCTATATAGTATAAAAAGGCTTTAGTACACAAGAACTTCGATCTTTATAATATAAGTTGCACGATTAATGCATGGACTGCTAAACAATTGGTCAACCATAAATCAATATGATTTTCAGGCTTTTTTGCATACGGTTCTATCTGGATGGGTATTATTTTTCCGTGTTCTAAAGGATGAAAGATAATGCACGGCATAAAAATTGTAACAATAAGGTCATATATTCTTGTGCAATCAATATAAAGAAAGAGTAAGATAGCCATAAAGAAGGTTGAGGTTGTGCTGATAAACCAAAAATGTGTGAACAAACTAATTGATAGAAACAGTTCCCCCTGGCTGGGGGCATCTACAATCCACCAGCATTCATTAGCTCCACTTCATCAACTCTAATTCCCAAACTACCCTCTAGATTCCGTTCAGACTGTGGGTAGTATCGTCCTATCACCCATCGACTTCCTTCTCTTTATAATGTGACCAATAGAAACTTAACAGCGGCGAGGGGTGAATTCTCTTTTCACTGAGACCTCAGCACCGGCAGGGGCAGTTCTCGTAAATATATGAGGCTTTATGAATTTGTTCCTTGTGTCAGGAGAGGAGCTCAGATTAACGACAAGGACCCTCTGCCAGCCAGAACACAGAGCACAGCTGTAGAAACACCACCATCCGTGCAATTGTGCACCGCCGCTGAAAAACAGAGGCAGCGTAAGCCAGAGGCGCCATGGAGACCGTCGCTCAGAGCAATATCTGAGGATGGCGCGGCATTGAAAACAACGGCGGTGGCAAGAAGCACGGATAATAGGAGTGTCAGAAAGGCGAAGACGACGCTTCAGCAGACGAGAATTGAACACATGGAAGAGGATAGAGATCTGAGCCGTTCAGATAGAGAAGATCTGCGGTAATCAATTCTCTATCATTGTATCTAATCTATCATCCAATACTATGATGTGCTGAAGAGGTTTCGAATCCAACAAAATTAGGCTCATTATCATCGTGGTCATCATAAGCAATTTTCCTTTGGGTTATGAATCAAGATTCCTTAAAAGATTTAAGGACTTGCATGGTTGTAGATTTGATTTCAACCTTAATCCGATGACAATCAAATTCTTGACTAAACAATATGGGAGAAAGGAAGAACATTATGACATAAATGTTTAGCTGGTGCCACCAAAATTTTCTAGACGATAAAATAGTTTACAAGAAGAGAAATTACTCATCAGAAATTATCTTCGGTTTTAAAGGACTGATAAAGCCAATAGTCATACATAACACATGGTTCTAGAACCACTTGATACTCTCGTAACCTGAAGTCCCACTTTGCTTACAATGTGTTAGGCATGGGATGAATCGTTGTCAGTGTGGACTTGATCGGTGCAAAATATTCGATGTTTATGTCTTTCTACTGATGCTTCCTCTCTACTTTTTAATATAATATTATGTTTGTGTGTGTCTTTCTAGGCACTTTGCGATACCATCCTTAGCCCCAACAGCCTTCTTGTTCTGACTGAAGCAGCAGTTTGGTTGCAAGTGCAAAGAAGCGGTAGAAGCAAATCACTCATAATATTGATGTCAAAATTGATGTCTGAAACTATTAATGAAGTAGAAGGAGATAAAAAAAATTGGTGGGTCATCTATCCCAGTGCTCGTTGTACATGTTTTCTTTTATTTGTTGGGATATGATAATTCACATGAGCATTTGTGGAGACAATTCCTAGTTCTTCAATATTTTTTCGTCAAAACAAATTACATGCTCAAAGGATAAAAATTGCAAAAATAACACTTTAATACCCCCAATGTTTCTCCAGCATAGCACTCGAATATTCCATCAACGCTTCACTTCCTACCATTACTCAGCAGCTAGTATATTAAGTTTTAGATTTCCGTAGAGAGAAAAGGTCCAAAAAATAACATGAGAAGCATATCAAAGTGCCAAATTGTTAAATTCAGGTATTTGAGTGCTATACTGGTGAAACATTAGGGTATTAAAGTGCTATTTAGCCAACGTACATTAAGCTTGACATATTGGATGCAGTTAAAACTCAAAACACACAATATTTACCTTGATTTTTCGAGCTCTGACTGTATCAGATCACCAATAGCCTGAAGGCCAGTGTTCTCTACCAAAATTCTGGAGCCGAATCCAAAGTTTCATCAAAGAACTCGATAGAATACTATAAAAAGTTAAAGAAAATGAATAAATAAATTTTCTTGAGAAAAAATCTGCCCAAAGATAAATCACCTGCTTAACTTTAGATCACCAATTGAATCCATTTCACCTGCAAATAAACGGATCGACATGTATTCAGGATCTAATTTTAAATTTGGGACAAGATCAAACTGAAGAAATTGCCTGCCATAAACATGAAAACTCGATTGGCTTCGAAACCCTAAATCGTAGCTCAAATTCCAGATTGGGGGAAGAAAAAGCGCCATTTTTTTCGGTTCGAATCGTGGACGTGGGGTTAGCTGCAGGCCCGAAATGAGCCCAATATGCAATTTTAGAACCAGTATTAGAACCAGTATTAGATGAACAAAGCCCACAAAATATTTTGGGCTTTCTAGTGATTCAAAACAATTGTTGATGAACAAAAGGTAAATTGTCAGAAAGCCTCAGGCCCGCTCTGGAGTTGTCTATAAACCCCTAATATTTCTAAAATTGTTAGGAAGGGCCTACTGTTGGAAACCATTATGAACAAAAACCCTGGCAACATTTCATTTAGACGTTTATTCTCTCCAACTGATGCACACAGACAACTTTTTAAATATTATAGAAGGGCAAGGAGGTTTTAATTGGGCAACCGTGAAGGCTCCAGGCCCACCAACCCATTTAATTCTGCCTAGAGGTGTTTTTTTTCTCATATCCTATATTTTTATCCGGCTCTTTATTCAAAAGATAATCAGAAAACTTTGAAAATATATGTATTTTTTATAAACCTGGAAGCTAATGAGTATTGACGGCACATGCATTGGACGAGCCCGAAAATGTTGTATCACTATATAATATTTAATTAGTCACACATGACTATAATTTATAACCAATAATATCATTGTCTATCATTTACAGGTAGTAATGATATCATTATCTATCATTTATAAGCTTCTCATTGTCAGAAATCACATTGTCTATCATTTATATATATGTAATTATTTGTTCTATTTATATACATCTTTTTCACCTCACGTTTATTGTATTAAAATAGCAAGAAATTTTAAGCTATCCGAACCTATTCACATAACGTATACTAAACCTAGGCGCAACAATTCTTCAGTTTCTTTATTGTGCGTTTTGCAGGAGAATTAACCTCAGCCCCCCGGATTCTAAGGTAATTCTCATTTGGCCCTTCCAACTTAGAATACACGGGAAAATTCCATGGAAATTTCTGATCCACCCCGTAGATTCCATGTAAATTTGCATTTGGTAATTCAATCTTAGAATACATCCGAAAACCCTGTAAATTTTACACCGCCCCTGAATTCCATGTAAATCTGCATTTGGCTCTTTCTACGCCTCTAAATTCTAAGGAAATTTTGCCTATCCCCCTACATTTTCGAAAAAAAATTAGTTAGCCTTGCTTGTTCAAAGACTAAATCTTGGGTTTTCTATATTCTTTATTGCAACTCTAGTATATCAATATTACTACCCTTCTACGCCAAAAGCTACCCCAATGTGTAAACTTCTCTTCTTCCGTCTCGGCTGACCGTAGCTCTCACTTGAGCATCCTCATATGGTAATACTTTTTGCTCTGCAAGATGTGTATAATTATGAAAATATTCCTAGATTCGACGAGTAATATCCAAAGAGGAATTAGAATTGAACTGGGTTAATTGGTTTGTATATTCATACGTCGAGAGATAGGTAGACCGCAGTCAGATAGGTAAATTTTCCAAGGAATATAACCTATCTTCTATTAAACACCAAGGATGATCCTAATCAATAGTAATAATTCAGCAAAACAAGAAGAAAGACCTGCACCGCAACTTCTGTAGAATTTGCTGGAGCTAATTGCTCAAATGATCTTAATCTTAAGCTCCTTGGATATTTCTCTTTTTTTCTTCTTTTTTAATTCACAAAGACCATTCTAATTTCTAGTTCGTGACTCGTGTATAGAATCTTCATCAGACTCGCTTCGATCAATCACTCGGGTACTCTGGATTCCGAACCCGGACACGCTCGCCATTGAAGTGTAAATACTTCTACTTATTCCGGTATCTTATCAGCAACAATTTCTTATTTTCATCCTGACCCAATTTCTCAAAATCTCGAGCAATTCTTCTAACCGTATCATCAGGTTTTACTCCCAATTCTTCCACGTCTCCAAATACCTGAGTGTAATAGTTATTAAAAATCTTCTCCGGAACTTAAATCATTAATTCCCAAAAAAAAAATTTACCGCTAGAATCTTTTCAGGGATGTGATGGTGCTCATACAAGGCAATCATCCGAGAGAACAATCGTTTCGAGACAGATCTTGTATGTGTTTGCAAAATTACATTCCAAACGGTCCCTGCCTCGTCAACATTTCGGTCCGAGAGAACAATCGTTTTGAGACAAATCGTGTGTGTTTTGAGATAGATTGGCTTGATATTTATATGCCATTTAACGGTCCGTGCACATGTCGCTGTAACTTGGTTTGTTTTGTGGTCATCTACGAAAGAATATTCGCCTTTTTCATTTTGGCCCAAGGAAGGATGCATCTCTCTTCCTTGCTCATACAGAAGATAATAGTGGGAATCATCGCCTGTACCAAAAATAATATATTTTGGCTGCAGTCCTTGTAACCTCAACCCTTTTCTTCATTCATCAGCCAAATTTTACCTAAAATCATGATAAATGTTGAATTTTGCGTACTATGAGGTGTCATTACGAAGTTGTTGAAGTGTGGGTCAGCATTCACCTTTGTTAGGTTGAGATGAGTAGGGATTTATCACCTTTTTGGATCCGTAGAATCACTCTGCAACTTGTATTAGGATTCAGCAGCTATGTTTTCACGGTTTAATTTTGAAACTCGCTGATATCTGTGTGGCATTATTCAGATAACGATATCGATTCCTGCTGCGATAATTCATCTTTGCGAATGATACGAACACATATTTGCCTGTTCCTGATCAAAGGAAGCCCTTGGCTTATGTTTCAACTTTCAAGAATGCGGCCACAGAACAAAATCCAACTTTCTTCAGAAAGATTCAATCAAATGTTGTTGTAGCTTAACGGCAAATCATGATATAGATTGATTGATTAACTTGTGCAAGTATGTTCCTGTTTTTGGTGGAAATGTAAACGTTTTTTGGTATTTCAGCAGACCAAGTGTGCTGTTTTTCATCACTGGGTGTGTTGTTTCATTATTTATGTTTGTTTCCATAAATGAAGGGAAACACATGTATAGCCAAATGTGATCTCATGAAGTAATGATAATACAAGTAACGTAATGATTAGAACCATGTTAATCACGGTAGCAAGTTAAATTGTATAAATAATTAACAGTTAATTGCACAAAACACCCCTCAACATATAGCACTCATACCTTCTCCTCAAGAGATTTATTAGCACAGATCACAGATTCTACTCATCAAACAAAGGCCATGTTTGCACTAATAAATCACTCAAGAGGCTGTTTGATGAGGCTCGAATAAACCGGATCACGACATGCGACAGATGAGGTATCACTCCCGAGAATCCTTAGAGCTACAAAGCTTGAGTAAGTATGATATCTTGAAGACTTACCTCCATACCTCGTCTCCGAGATTGTACCTAACCTTTTGGGACTTCCCAGAATACCTCTCCTAAGCACTGAACAACCAGCCAAACTCACCCGTCCGCATCCCACACTAGCACGTCTTTCCATTAATGAGCATATCTCACTATTAATGGACGTACCTCGCCGTCAACATGTGTATGACACCGCGACGAAACGAACAACGACAATCTCACACCGATTCGCTCCAAACGACCCTTATATAAACCTTCTCCTCCAATCGATTCAAGTAACTCACACTTATTCTAATGCGCCGATACACTACCATTATTTCTCAATAATTACTTGATCATCGAAGAATCCTACAACGATTTCTCAGCCCAAAAGTTTCCTTGCAGTGAGCTCAACATCAACAACAACCGACAATCAATTGAGATCCATACATTCAACACTCAAACCAAATGACAATCGCTCAGCACGCCTAACAACACGATCGACGAAGCACAACATCTACGCGAGATCATAATCACATAATTCACGAATTATTCAACAAATTCGTGAATAATTCACGAATTATGTAACTGACGATTAAATCTACGAAACATTCGCCATCACCGAACGCGCCAAATTATTGCCGAATTATTCGCGAATAATTCTCGAATTATTCGTGAGTTATTCAAAAAAACGAATTATTCAAAATTTAGCAAATAACTCACGAAATCAAAATTTAGTATCTAATATATTAATTTTATATTAATTTTTGGCTCGAATTCTTCTCGAACATTTCCTTTAACACTTACCGAATCTTTCCCGAATACCTACCGATTTTTTCCGAATAGTTCTCCAAATCCGAATTTGCAACCCTGCCAAATTATTGCCGAATCACGAATTTGCGACTATGCACGAGATTCCAAGCTCCAACACTGTTAGTGCTATATTGGCTAAATTAAAGGGGTGTTTTGTGCAGTAAAACCATGAAGTTGGGTAGATTACACTAAAATACCCCCAAACTACCTTAATTTTGGATCCCAAGCTTGCATCAGTGATTGATGAACATAAATTTTGCCATTGTTAAAGAAGACCAACTTAGAAGGAAATCAAACACCTGCCATTGCATTGTTCAATGAGAAACCACCCACCAAATCTACAAAAGAAACATTTGGGGAAAAAAAGCTTCAATCGTCTTCAGGGGCAGACTTGGAAGAAGCTCCACTCTTTTTGGGGAGCAAGAGGTTGTGGATGTTGGGCATCACTCCACCATTTGCGATGGTGACCGTACCCAGAAGCTTTGACAGCTCCTCGTCGTTCCTCACCGCCAGCTGGATGTGCCTCGGCACGATCCTTGTCTTCTTGTTGTCCCTCGCCGCGTTCCCCGCCAGCTCCAACACCTATCATCAAATCATCATTACAAAATTCATTAGATTGAAATGGAAAAGAACAAATTTTGACAAACACCCAAATTAAAAACAACCCCAATTCACGAGATTGAAAAGAAAAAAGACCAAATTTTCACAAATGGAAAAGAAAGGGAACAGATTTTTGACACAAATTAGAAAGATAGAACAATACCTCAGCGGCGAGGTACTCGAGAACGGCGGCGAGGTAGACGGGAGCGCCGGCGCCGACCCTCTCGGCGTACTTGCCGGCCTTGAGGAACCTGGCGATCCTGCCGACGGGGAACTGGAGGCCGGCCTTGCTGCTCCTCGACGTAGCCTTCTTCGCCGCCGCCGCAGATCCTATCGCCTTCCCCCTTCCCGCCATTGAGATTTCTTTTACGAGAGAATTTTAAAGCTAGGGTTTCGTAAGAACAAAATAAAAGAGGGAGCTTTGCAAATTGGGGGAGATTTGGTTGAGCATTTAGGATGATTGAGGAAGGGCATTTATAATAAGGCTGTGTTTTTCCTGGGTTTGGGCCAATGGAGAGAGAGGACGCGGATCGATAATGTGAACCGTTCGATCGAAATGAAATGGACGGCTGGATTTCGATAGGAAGGCGTGCTTCTGTGCTTGGTAACGAACCGCATTTGGGGATCGAATTTTTTTCCCTGCAGCCCTTTAATTTGTCTTATTTGCATATCCACCCTTGAATCCATTATAGCTGTAAGCACCGGGATTATACCACTATGTTTTTTTTAAAATATTATTAAAAGTGTACCCATAAAATCTATTATAGCTGGGTTTTTTTTTAAAAGTTTGGTTATGGGTTAAAGACCAGGTTTATGAAATTTTTAGCAGAAGGTTATATGTAATCAATGCATTTTCAGAATGATAAAAAATATATTAGATGTTAGAAATAGTTGAACAAAAAATACTTAACAATAAATAAAGAAAATTAATTGCAAAGTGTTATTTTTTGATGTAGAATTCGTGGCCCATGTCCAAAGCCCAGGTTTAGAAGCCCATGAGCAATTATGTGGTGCCCACGTACTGAGATGCACGTGTAGAATAAAAGATATGCATTCGGTTTAGTGGGTTATTTGAGATAACCTAGGAATTTAAATGTAATGCATATCTCACATTCAACTTTATCTCTATCTATGAATATTCTGATTAATATATATATATATATATATATATATACACATTAAGGAAATCAAAAGCAAAAATTTAGTGATGGGGGCCAGGAAGGTAATTATCAAAGACTATATATAAGTATCCAAGAGAGTCTTGGAATTAATGTTGCGGACATAAATCCACATAGGCTTTTATGCGGTTTTCAAAACCGAGATTGAGAGAGGATTTTGTATTAGAGAGATCTTTGTATTGGGGTGGTGATCGGTGAGGGCGTATCTCGTGTAATACTTTTTTAATAGTGAAATTTCTCGTCATCGAATTGCAGGATTAGGTGCAGTTGTGCCGAACTTGGGTAAATTTTGTGTTTACGTCATTTGGTGTGTGTTTTTGATAACTTGCGTTGTTTTTAGTAGATTGTCCGGTTAGTCTTTTGCAGCTAATTTGTCTGTACGCGGTCCTTATAGATTATTTTTCCGCTGCGACTCTTGGTGTGTTTTGTGAGCTCTTGGAGGATCACGGATATAGAAAAATAACAACAAGTGATATCAGAGTATCAGATTTGGTGTTTTCGGATTATTTGGGGAGATGGAATCTATGCATTACAAGGTGGTCGAGTTTGAAGGGCGGAACAACTTCAGCCTTTAGAGGTTGAAGATGAAGGTTATTCTCAAGTAACAAGGGGTTCACAAAATCGAATTTGCAAAAGACAGTATTCCGGAGATGACTGCGGATGATAAGAAAGAAAAGATGGAGAATAAAACCTTCAGTTCGATACAGTTTCAGTTGGCTGACGATATTCTATGCGAGGTTGCGTAAGAGACGACGGCAGCGGAGTTAAGAAGCAAGTTAGAGTCGCTATACATGAAAAAATCTCTTACAAACCGTCTCTACCTCAAGCAACGATTGTACACGTTAAAAATGAAAGAAGGGGACACCCGTTAAGAATCATCTAGACAAACTCAACCAGATCGTGATAGACTTACAGAACATGGAGGTGTAGATAGAGAATGAGAATCGGATAATGATTCTACTATGTTCGTCGACCTCAGAATACGGGCAATTTGTCAAGTCGATGGTGTACGGCTGAGATAAGCTTTCTTTAGAAGATGCCAAAATAGGTCTACACAGTGAGGTGTTGGGAGATAAGATGGCAGGTGACAAGAATAGTCGCGATAACGCGTTGTCTGTTGGATACCATTCAGATGGAGGCTTCAATGGAAAATCGAGAAATTGTGATAATGACATGTGCTTTATTTGAAAGGAGAGCGGGCATTGGAAAAGGGATTGTCCGAAGCGCAAGATGAAAGGCAAGGAGATATCTTCCGGTACTGCAGCTGCGGTGGAGGATTCGAATGAGAGTAGTGATGGTTTGATTCTATCGGCATGTGCGACTTCAAACGCATATGGATCGTAGATATTGGATTCAGGATGTTCATTCCATGTGACTCCGAACCGGAGTTGGTTTGCTACGTATCGTTCAGTTGATAGAGACTCGGTCTTATGGGGAACGGTATGGTAAGCAAAGTTGTTGGTGCAGCTCGGATCCGCATACATAATGGGAGAGTTCGAACGTTGACGGATGTCAGACACGTGCCAGATCTGAGGAGGAGCTTGATTTCATTAGGTGCTTTGGGCTGGATCGGTTACAAATGCGTGATCGATAGAAAACCGTGATAATTTCCATAGATGCTCGTATTGTCATGAAGGCGAAGAAGATGAGAAATCTGTATTTGCTGGGGTCAAAAATTACACCCTAGTTAACCAAGTCAAAGTCAAAGTCAACCCCAAGTCAGGCAGGCCCAAGCCCAGATCAAGTGGACCCATGCCCAAGTCGAGCTCCGCGGTCGGCTTCCCCCATACCCAAATGAAATCATGTAATAAATAATTTTAATGTAGTTTTTTTTATGCATGAATGTAAGAAAAATGGGTATAAAGCCAACTTTTTGTAAAGCCCATAACTCATGTGCAAAAGAAATGAGCACATGAGATATGGGATGGGCAAAATGCTATTTTGTAAAGCCCAATGGGCTATATGTAAATTTGTGAGCCTATAAAAGGCAACATGGTAATGAAATAAAATAATAGAATTTCATTCCCCTAAAAATTTAGGGTTTCTGTGTCTCCTTCTCCTTTCTCAAGGTTCTAAATCTTCTTCCTCTTTTTGAATTAAATCAAGAGTTTAACTCTTCCTTTTCCAAAAATAAACAGTTTTTCACCTTCAAACCCTTGAAGGAGAACTCAGATTTTCCATCAGATCTCAAAAATGGGAGATTTTGAATCTCACCCTCCATTTTCTCCAAGATCCAGCCAACAAAGAGGAGGAAGAAGGAGACCCATCTCCGAAAATCCCACTTTGGGAAAGATCCATGGCTCAAGAGAAGATCCAAGTCTTAAGAGAGAAGAAAGAGGTCCCTTTTGACCACCTCTGAAGAACTTTGGGGAGTTCAACTCCAAGACCCAAATTCTCAAAGGAGTTTAACTCCTAATCCAGATCCTTTAGGAGTTTAACTCCAAATCTAAATCTTTTGGAGTTTAACTCCACTCAAAATCTTCTTTCAGAGTTTAACTCTTATTTCCGGGACTAAAAGCCCCTTCTTTCCGCTAGCGCCCACATGCCGGGCACGTGAGGCACTCACGCCCAAGCGTCCAGCGCCCACGTATTGCACCGGGTATGTGAGGCGCTCGCGCCCAACTCCGTAGCGTCTTTAAGACGCTCCTCACCCTACTTTTTCCCACGCTATCTCACACTCAAAATATACCCCCGTTAGGAAAAATTTTCTAACGGGGCGTTGTCCCGCACCCCGTAAAGGGTTTGCTAGCCCCCTTGACCCCCAGCCCGCTTTCCGGGCAGCGGGACCCCCGTAAAAACTCTGCGTGACCCCCGATATATCCAAAACCCTTTCAAAACACATGTACATTACACATTGAGTTCGCATGACCTGTTTGACGCGTCAATCGGAGGTTCTTTCGTCCCAAAGGCGAGGGGTAATTAACGGCAGCTTAGTCCACGGCTGCCGGAGATTCGGATCCTCACAATCAATAAACCCCAGTCTATCCTAGGCAGGGGGAATCTGTAATGCACCTGACAAGCGCGCGCGTATTCTCATCTCAATAGGGTGACGAAAAACACCCCACAGATTCTGGTACGCCCGGTGGGACCTTTTCTTTCCTCCCATATTTCACGTTAAACGTTCATGCGAACTCAATCAACATACATATCGATATTTATACTAAAATAATGCTCTTTCATGCAGGATTTCAAGCAATCAAGTCTCAACAATGTCTCCACGGACCAGCTCAGCACTCAACACAACTCTCATCTCCTACACGATAAAGATGGACGCCAGGACGGTCCTCCCGGCCAGTCTCGAGCGGCAATGGGAGGAGCCGCTGCTATAGTTCGGCTCTATTCTGTTCATACCAGCTAACGCCACCTCAGCTCCCCAAGTTCCAGTAACAGATAAACCAGCCTCGAAAGGCAGAAGGCCAAATGTGGTGATCTCGAAGGCACCACAACCCAAACGCAAGTCAGTGTTTGAGCGACTTTCTTTAGTCCCAACTGGAAGCAAGACCCTCAAAACCAACAAAGCAATAAGGCATCTCGGGCAAGCTCCAGCGGTGCCCCTGACAACTGCTCAATCCGGTATCTTCTCTAAGCTCTCCGTTAATCGACTCACGATGGCTTCCTGGATGACGGATGCCCGTCAAGCCCTCAAAATCGAGAAGATCAGACAGAAAAGGCTCAGATAAAGAGCCAACAAAAGGGCTAGGGCTCATGCTAGGCTGAACTTCATGAGGTTCCAAGAACAGGGTTATTCTGCCAAGGATAAAGAGATGGCTGGATATATGGTCCACACTGTCTACATGATGGGCACGCGCAGCAAGAGCAAGGATGGGGCCACCACATCTCAAATCCAATCTGGTATGAATGTGGCTGCCACTTCCCAAGACCAGCATCCTCTGGGAGGTAATGAAAACCCTTCCAGTGAGGCTGATAAGCAGAGAGACCCCTCGGTTCATGAGGAGTCGGGCTCGAAAAGCGAAGAGGTGCCAATCTTTCGTCCCAAAAACGCAGAGCAACAACTTCTCCAAGAGCTCCGAAAACAGTTTAGAAGTAAAGACAAGGAGATGGCCAAACTTTATTCCAAAATTGATGACTTGACGAATGTCGTGATGCAGCTCACAGCCCAAGTTGCCTCTCAACCGTCCAATCAAGCGCAGGGTTCTGCTCATGAACCGGGAAACGGTGTCTCGAGACAGCCGACGCCTATTCCCTCAAATCCAAAGGTGGACGGACTGCATGAAAGTCAGCCACATCCTATCTCGGGAAAAGTCTTGGTTACTAATGACAGCAATCCGCTAAATCAAAATCAAATTATGGATTTGGTTGCCAACAAAGTCAAAATATTGATAGCCAAAACCGAAGCGCAAAAAGATATCAGCAGTGGTGGGAGACCATATCCTACTAGGTATGATCTGGTAGAATTTCCTAGCGGCTATGTCATCCCTAAATTCGGAAGATGTGAATCAGCACATTGCCCATTTTAAAGCCTCATGCGGGAATACTGGGGGCAATGATGCGCTTCTCCTCCGCCGGTTCGTTAATAGCTTAACTGATGTCGCTTTCGACTGGTACGCGAGCATACCGGATGACCCCGTTACTACTTTCGTCCAAATGGAATCTCTGTTCCGACAAAAGTTCATGAGTGTCAGCGATAAGATCACCATTGCCGACCTCGTACGGACCAAGTCAAAGAACAACGAAAGTAGCACGAATTTTATAAGCCAATGGCGCAATCTCTCCGTCAAATGTGAACCGCCTATAGAGCATGACCAATCTGCCAGCCTCCTCGTCGTAAATCTCAACAATTGGATGGCCCCGTTTCTATGCACCGCGGGTCTCAAAACATTCGAAGAGTTGACCAGGAAAGTTCATATATTGGAGTGCTCAAAACAGATGTCCTCCTCTGATTCCCAAAATAATAATAGGTCCTGGAGAAACCGAAAGGACGATAATCACAATGGCGGAAGTTCCGACGATACTGAATCGTTTAACATTTCGGCTAACCGAAATAAGCAAGGGATGAGCGGGCCTAATGCCAATCGGCCTCGGAAGCCAGTGTTCAGAGAAGGAGGAGAATCTCTACTAAAAGAGAGGCTGGATAAGGTCTATTCCTTCAGAAGGGACAAAGTCCGTAAAATATTCAAAGATGCCCTTAGGAACGGTCTACAATTGCCAGAATAAAAAAAGACCGCAAGAAGCGAATATGACAGTCGACCCCAAATATTGCCCCCATCACAGAGTGATAAGCCATGCTATTGAGGACTGCTTCGTCTTTAAACATTGGGTCGAAAAACAATACAAGGAAGGAGAAATAGAACTGTCTAAATACGTCTTAGCAAACAGTCAAGCTGCGATTGCCAATTTCATACAAAATAGTTGACCGCCACATCGTTAAACTGGGAGCTATCGACCCCTAAGTCGTTAAACTAGGGATGTAAAAAATGTGTAAATAAATGAAAAATAAAAAAAAGCCGAAATGATGGGGCATCTCGGAATAAAAATCAGCGAGTAAAATAAAGATAAAAATAAAGCCGAAATGATGGGGCAACCGCGAATAAATAGCCGAAATAATAGGGCAATCGCGACTTTCGCGATAAGAAAAGCTGAAATGATAGAGTAGTCGCGGTAAAAAAAATCTCCAAATGGCGAATGATGAGTCGCTCCTGCTACTATATTCCAGTGCAGCGATGCAGACGCCAACCAAATTCCATATCCCTAAATTCCCAATGGTGAATGATGAGTCGCTCCTGATACCATATTCCAGTGCAGCGATACAGATGCCAACCTAAATCCAAATCCCCAAATGGTGAATGATGAGTCGCTCCTGGTACCATATTCCAGTGCAGCGATGCAGACGCCAACTAAAATCCAAATCTCCAAATGGCGAATGATGAGCCGCTCCCGGTACTATATTCCAGTGCAGCGATGCAGGCGCCAACCAAATTCCAAATCTTTAAATTCCGAACGGCGAATGATGAGTCGCTCCTGGTACCATATTACAGTGCAGCGATGCAGACGCCAATCAATCCAAATCCTTAAATGGCGAATGATAAGTCGCTCCTGGTACCATATTCCAGTGCAGCGATATAGACGCTAACCAAAATCTATATCCCAACGGCAAATGATGAGTCACTCCTGCTACCATATTCCAGTGCAGCGATACATACGCCAATCAAAATCCAAATCCCCAAATGGCGAATGATGAGTCACTCCTGGTACCATATTCCAGTGCAGCGATGCAGTCGTTAACCAAATTTTCAAATCTCTGAATGTCCCAACGGCGAATGATGAGTCGCTCCTGGTACCATATTCCAGTGCAGCAATGCAAACGCTGACCAAAATTTCAAATCCCTGAATATCTCAACGGCGAATGATGAGTCGCTCCTGGTACTATATTCCAGTGCAACGATGCAAACGCAAACAATGTCCCAAAATTCTCCCAGCCCTATGGTTGGTCCCCGAACTAGCTACCGTATACAATCCACGGGCTCAAGTAATTCTCATCACACCCATACCCTACCGCAATCACCAGTCACGCGGCCGGTCTCCACCCTTGGAATTATACTCCATTTGGAAAGACTCACTCATGTGTACTCAAGATACATGAGGAGAACAAACTTACGAGATCCTCTCGACTCGTAAGAAAACAGCTTCGTGGGATCCTTACGACTCCTAAGAAAAAACACACTTGGGAGTCCCCACGACTCCTAAGGAGAAATTACACCTACGAGATCCTTTCGACTCGTAGGGAGAAAATGGTTTTATGGGACCCTTACGGCTCTTAAAATTGAAAAGTCTTAAGTGATAGGGTCCTAAACCTGTCTTATAAGCCATCGCTCCCCAACAGGGAAAGACAAATGATGAATTGCTCCTGGCATCTTTGCTTCAGTATTAGCAATGCCGATGCCGACCCCAACCCCAAAATTCCAAAACTTTCGACCCAATAGACCCCTAAGTCTTTAAACTGGGAACAGATGACCTCTAAGTCGTTAAACTGGGAACAGATGACCCCTAAGTCGTTAAACCGGGAACGAGGGTGTAGGGTGTTTTTCGTCACCCCATTGAGATGGGAATACGCGCGCGCTTGTCAGGCGCATTACAAATTCCCCCTGCCTAGGATAGGATGGGGTTTATTGATTGTGGGAATCCGAATCTCCGGCAGCCGCTGATTGTTCGTTGTTTATGCGTGTGCGTTTTGAAATCAAAGAATAGAATATACCGCAATCAAGATGGTGTCGCTTGGTAGCTAGCCGGTTGAGTACGGGTCGGTCCACAGGGAAAACGTGTCTTTTCTTATTGTTCTAACGAGTCAATTCCTATTTGTGGTAGGTTTTGATTTCTATAAAAAATGAAATTGAAATTGATTTGGATTAAAACCTTGCTAGGGTTAGAATTAGGTTAGTTTGGAAAGTTAATTCTACTCACCGCTTTCTTTGCCCTAATTTAGAACTTAGGTGTTAGGGTAATAGTTAACAAAGGGGATTAGCATGACTAGGAAGAAATGTAGTTTATTCTCTTTGGTCCTTGTCCGTCCTTTCTTAACTCTTATCCCTAATTTCTATGTAAATCAACCACTGCCGGTCTAACTAGGGAATCACCACTATCTCGTAGGATAGGGTGCCGTAGTGAGCGGTGGATGGTTGTTTTACATAGAGTCCTAATTATAAAGTTATGAGGGTAAGAAAGAAGTGAGAGATTTCCATCTCTCAAACCAACCCAGTCCTAACCCTAACAAGTGAGGAACTACTCACTCATTAGGGGATTAACAATGGAATTCATTTTTTATTTTTATTTTTAATTATCTAATTAACGTGCAGATAATAAAAGACAGATATGAAAAATTGCAGAAATATAAATTGCAAATAAGGAAAATTCAAAATAAAAACTTACTTTTATTGATGCACTCTTTGACGATTACAATGAAATGAAAATTTTAATCTAGAATTAAAAAGAGGCATGCCTAATTAGGCTTTAGGCTTTCTTATTTATAGATAGGAGAAACCCTAGGGTTTACATCTGATCCATGTCTAAAATTACAAAACTACCCTAAGATCCGCGGCCGTTTAATGGGCTCTTGGGCTTTGTTTTCTGTGATGCTTCAAGTTGCTTTTTCCATCTGTTTTCTTCACTTGGTTTCTCAGAATATCTTCTATGTTCTTCCATATTTCCACAGTGCAGAATGTTATGGACTTTTACCGTTCGCTTCGTGTTGAAGTCTTGAATCTTGTGCTGCCCTCATACATTGTGCAATCGAACTGTTCATTGATCTTCATTTGTTCCTTAAACTGTAGGCGGTATCTTGCAGATTCATCTATTTGTTGGTCGTAGTCTCATATTTGTAGCGTCTTTTAACCATTTTCACTGTATTGTTTTGAGAACCTATAACCTGCAACTATTTAACATACATGAATCAAAAGCACCTATTTATTTGCAATATGATTAAGAATGGGGAATATAATAATGCAAAATTCTGATATGAACAAATACCCCCAAACTTATCTTTTGCTCGTCCCGAGCAAAACCAATTTATTCTCGAAAAAACCTAACCTCACTTTCGCAGGGAATTGCGATTGCACCGAGCTCGTACAACAAGCCGTTAAACCTCTAGGTGTCCCTAGTAGGAAGAGTGTTGTCTCCTGAGGGTTTTCAGCGGATACTGCCCATAAAATCCGATCAATTTGGCCTATTGACTTTCATTCTTCACTTCAGTGTTCTAGTAAGAAATTCTATTATCTTCAACTCAGAAATCATCAACCCGTATTTTTCACACTCACTTATCATTTAACTTAAGATCGTATATGTTTTGCAAATTTATAAAGCTTTCAGCATCTCTTGAATTTTTCTTCTAAGATTCCATTTCAACTTAGGAATTTTTATCATCTCTACTGAAGGTATAAGCCCTATCTTTCATTCCTATCTCTCATCCAAACCCCAATCATATACCCCTACGTGTGTGTATATATCACCCCTACACTTGGAATTTCAATTCAAACTATCATACTCTTATCCATCGTCCAAAATACTTTTAGTTGGTGAATTTTAGATGAAATTGCTCACACATTCTTCATGCGACCGTTAATACTTCTTGAGGTACTAGACGACCGATTACAAAATGTTCTTGCGCATTTAGACGTAATTCCTCGTCTTGCAATACCTAAAACTTTAGCAGTGACTCCAAAACCAGTTGGTCTAAGGCACTAGGTGATAAAGCACCCTCGCTATATATATTTTTTATTTTACGCAGCCTTAAGTAATTACAAAACCAGTGTTCATTTTTTTATCTCTCTTATTTCAAACTTATACTTTGATTTTTTTTCTCATACTAAGGATTTTAGACAAGAGCATTTCAAAGTATCCTCTACTATCCCAAGTTTCAAAGTGCGTGTATGTGCAAGTTGTAGGGTATATATTTTCAGAATTTAGACTAAAGCTTCGGAGTTGTTTTTCAGACTTACACTTCAATAAAAATTTCAATACTCTTCCCTTATTTTGACTTTGTCCAAGAACTGAACTCAAAATTTGTCTCTTTCTAAATAAATTATAAGGATATATATTTTCTATAATTAAACTTTAAGAAAGGTTATTTTTATGGTTTTTAATTTACTAAGTTTAGGATCTAGTTTTAGTTTTTCCCAGCTAGTTAACCGTCTTGCCAAACGTAAGTCAAATATGGCCAAAATTGAAAATATTTTTTTATTTTTTTTTTTAATCTTTATGGGTTTTAAAATAAGCATGCAAATACAAAAATATACATATGAATGCGAAGGAAGAAAGCTTACCGAGCACACCCCCAAATTTAAACTTGACAGTGCCCTCACTGTCAGGCTACACCAAGAGGGTCAAAATTGTCGGCGCTTGATTGGAGTGATTTAGCGTGCTTGCGCTTTCTAAAAGATAGATCAAAAATATTTATAACCGCAATCAAGAACGGTGTCGCTTTGCAGCTAGCCGGTGAGTACGGGTCCTGGGAAGGGTGATGAAATCCCCACCCAATCTGAATTGGTCAATAGCCCCTTAAAGTCAGATTAAAGTATGCAAAGCAGTAAATCACTTGCAATCAATTTGCTTTTTAGCGCGGCGCAAAGAATCCTGCAGAAAATCAATTATTGGAAGGGGGAAGAAGATTTTTAGCGCAAAGAATCCTGCAGAAGATTTGACAGAAGATATATGGGGATTTGCAGAGGGGAGAATGAGAAAACAAACAGTGCAAATTTCGTGCAGAGAAGACTCCAGAAGACCGCGGTTCCGCCGCAGATCCCACCCCTAGGCCGCGGTTCCGCGGCGAGAAGGACAGATCGTGCTCTGAAAAAATTTGTACGGCTCTTCTGTAGCAATCTACCTCTGTTCTGATGTACCCTTTCCTGATTCTCCTTCTGTGTTGTTTCAGATCCGTCAATCCTGCAAAGATTCACAAAGAAAACCCTTCAAACAATAAAAGATGATAAAAAATTTTATTTTTTGGATTTTTTAGATTTTTTAAATTTTATATTAACCCGAAATTACAAAAAGGAAATTTTACGCCATCCCCGGCAACGGCGCCATTTGATTAATAGATGTTTTGTTTATCAAAAATATTTACCGCAATCAAGAACGGCGTCACTTGAAGCTAGCCGGTGAATACGGGTCGGTCCACAGGGATGTGTAAATCTCCTTTAAGTTCTTACGAGTTAATTCCAAATGGTGTTTGGATTTATAATTAAACCTAAAAATTGAAGTTGTATGATACTAGGATTAGAAACTTGCTAGGATTAGGTCTAGGGAAAATTTGGTAAACAAAGATCTACATCTCTTTCCATTGCCATTAATTAAATATATCATATTAGTGTTATGGTAAGTCTTAACAAAGGGGATTAGGATGATTGGGAAGATTGATTCTCCCTCTAGATCCTTGTCCTTCCTTTCTTAATCTTTACCCTAATCTCCATGGAAAACCTTAAAATCCGGGCCTTTAGACTACGAAATCACCGCTACCTCGAGGGTAGAAGTGCCGTAGGGAGCGGAGTAAGAAGGTATGCATGGAGTTCTAATGTTCATAAAAGATTGGCAACGAAAAGAGATGAGAGATCTTCATCTCTCAAATCCTTCCCTATTCCTAACCCTAACAAGCGAGGAAACTACTCGCTCATTGAGGGGATGAAGAAAGACATGATTTTATTAAAGAGAGAAAACATCGATTGCAAGTTAATAAAAGCTAAACTAAATTAAACTAAGACGAGAAAATAATTTACCTATAGCAGATATGAAAAACTACAACTACTGTAAGGAAAATAACCTACTTACTTTTGATGCGCTCTAACTTCAAGAAAACAGAATTTTATTCATGAGTAGAGGCATGAGAAAATACAAAGCTTTTGGGTTCTATTTATAGGACATAGAAACCCTAGGTTTACAATTGCTCCGCATGTCTACAATTACAAATATACCCCTAGAAAATCTTTCCAAAGCCGCCAAAGAATTATGGTAAAATTTTATGCGCATTAGGGCTTCAAACGGCCGCGGAACCGCGGCATGGGCGCGCTTGGGCCGCGGTTCCGCGGCCCAATGGTGAGCTCATCTCATGGTTTTTCTTGGGCTGTCTTAGTGTCTTTTGGGCTTCCTGGTTCTTTATTCCTTTTATCAATTGGGCTTCTGTATTAATTCCAGATCTTCAGTGAAAACTTTGCAAGGGATCTTTTAACCGTCTTTCTTGCAAATTTGAATCTTGCGTTGCCTTGTTGATGGTGAACCGTTCTTCTGCTAGGCTTTACTAAGATCCTCCTAATTGTTGGTCAAAAGTCCTTCTTTTGTGTCGTCTTTTGTGTTTTTCACTGTTTTTGCTCCAAAGACATGTAACCTGTAACATGTAGCAGACATGGGTCAAAAGCACCTGTTTTCATTGTAAAATGCATAAGAATGGGGAATACAAAATGCAATATTATGTTATGAACAGCGCTCCCCTGTTTATTTAGAAATTTTTGTTGTTTTTTTAACAAAAAATCAAAATATATATACAAAAAGGCCCCCCAAACTTAAGTGAAACATTGTTTCCTGTGTATAAGCGTTAAAGTGCAGAGTTGGGGGGACACAATATCAAGCTATACAAGGTCTTGCACATGCCAAAGGTTAGCACCAACCAATCAAAAATTTTGTCGTTATAATGGTGTGGTTGGTGAAAAAATGGAGTGTAGAGAAAAAAAATGAGAAACACACGAGACCGTGTGGAGATAAAAGCAGTATACAGTCTCGGTGGAGGAGAAGAATGGCGAAAGGGAAAAAGAAATGGTGGTGGTTCGACTTCTTCAGGTGGGGGTTGATTAATCACAAAATCCGTGTTGTTTAGAAATGCGAGTTCGTCGGCGAAAATATCTTCGAAACTTTCATCGATGGTCCGATTGAACATTTCAATATCAATAAGTGTCGCGCCAGAATTCAACACACTTGATTTTTCAAAAATTACGGAGCTAGGAGACTCGTAAGGCTCATCTACCTTATTCTTAAAAAATTCTAAATCAAGTTGTTTTTCAAGAATTATCGAACTCGAAATATCGGATTGTGATTCATTAAAACTCGCTATCATTAAAGGAAGATTAGAAGAAGAACCAGAGAAAGTGGGAGAAAGAAGTTGAATACAAACTTGAAGGTGTAGATGGAGTGTATAAATTAACACAATTTGTAATGATCGATGTGTAAAAAGTGATTGTACTAATCTATCAACCCACTAAGAAATGAGGTTAAATCCCTCAAGATTCGTGAGAAAATATGGATACGTCGAACTTGGTAAACCAGACATAAAAAATGAAAGTGGTACGGTTTCATACGCGGTCGGAACGATGGAAAGGATGAAGGAGAGTGATTTAGGAAAGGGAACAGTTAAAGGTTCAGGAGGGTGTACATAGTCAGTGGAAGGGACATGATGAATTGGAAAATCCGACTCATCAAGCAAAACTGCTTCATCCTCAATAATTTTCTCAATACTCTCCTTAAAATTTAGCTTATCCATGCCATTCTCATCAAAATCAAGATGCATATGAAGTTCGGGAGAAATATTTAATGACTCGGGATGATGAATTGGAGAGAAAAATTCAATCAAATCTGCGGGTTCATCATCCAAAATATTCCCAGCGTCGATATCCTCGATCAAGTGAAAATCAATTTTTTCAGACACCTCATCAAAAGCATGGATATTTATCAATCCAGGTTCTAGAGTGGAGGTGTAGAGGTCAAAAGGATTGGGTGTGGGTTCACTCGAAAGGTACCCTTCACAATCTGGCAAATCAAACACTACAAAGTCGCACAACTCATTAAACGTTTTATCTTCAACTGGTAATCATTTGGAACGCTTGATAGACATTCAAAACCGGAATTGTGGGATTCAATTGGGGATGGGTAGCTTTGATTTGGAAGGGTGCACAGCTCACTCTCTCCACTCAAATTCTCAATCCGTCCAACCGTCTCATCATACATTGGAAAATTTGGAGCTAGTTGGAAACTAGCTACCGGGTCATTAGGTTGTATAAGGGCGGCCATGGACGCATTCAAATCCTTAATCTGTTATCTTGACGCTACCATAAAATCTTCCAACGACTGTTCCAGACTAGACATGGGTTGTGATGGGGTTTCAGTAAAACATTTAAAGTTGTTTGGATACTGGAAACGCTCAAATGTCTGTTCAGAAGCAATGTCTAGGGAAGGTGCAACAGTTGGGTAAGATGGATAGGAATTGAATGGTTGGACAGTATTAGGATCAACATTTGGATAAAAAGGTGAATGGAATTTTTGATCCCAAGAACTGGAAGTGTTGAAAGGAGTGAAAGATCGATTACGAGATTGTTCAATATGTTCAACAATAGACATGGGTTTCGGAGTTACCACTGGACTCTCAAAAGGGGTATCAACGTAAGAAGGTGGTGAAGGTTGAAACGGTTGATACAAAGTGAACTGCGGAGTTCAACTGTTTCTCCTAAACGCGTTTATTCGATCTTTCAAAGAAATTTTGGGCATGGAGGGGTCGTCCGAAATTCGACCAAAACAATACGCGTAAGAAGTAATGTCTGGTTGAGAGTACCAAAGTTCAGCAAGAGTTTTGCGAGGTGGGGTACCCATGATGTGAGAAAGGAGAAGAAAAAGAATGTGATGATTTTATTTTTTTTATTTTTTTTTATTTTTAAAAAAAAAATTATTTAAAAAAATTGTTTGTCTTTGAAGTTTTGAAATTTTTGAAAGTGTTTTTTTTAAGAAATAGTTTTGCAAAATTTTGTACGGAACTACATTATAATTTCAAACAATCACAATTTATACATGCACAATCAAGCCTAGAGCCAGGATTTCCTAAGTCAACTAAACTGCTCCTAACTGTTCCAAAGGGCAAGTTGTGAGATATCCCTCAAATCGCCTCTTCACCGCCAATTGTGGCCAGATAAGCACAAGTAAAGAAAGGAGGGATCCGCTCACGAATCACCGTGAGACGGGCCTTTTAAAATTATCTTTCCTACTTGTCTAGCCTAGATACCACAAACTCAGGTTTAGATAAACGACCGATTGCCCACAACCTTCTTTTGTCCTAATAAGCGCGACAGTCCTTATTGGCTGAGTCTAAATATTTTTTTAATTAACTTGAAAGGTTGATGCATATGCTTTTTGTGATTTTTGGGGTCTTAGGAAGGGTAATGAAATCCCCACCCAATCTTGATTGGTGTTATAGCCCCTTAAAAGTCCGTTTTAAAAAATGCAAAGCAGTTAACACACCAAAATCTAAAACACTTGCAAAATTTTTTTTATTTGGCAGCGCAAAGAATCCTGCACAAAAACAATTTATTGGAGAGGGAGAAGAATTTTGCGCAAAGAATTCTTCAGGAAAATTTTTCAGTGGAGTTCAGAGGGTAGAAAAGATGACAAAAATACTTACAGAGAATTTTGGGATGCTGACGTCACTGGTTGACCGCGGTCCCGCGGTCAAACGCTTGAATCCGCCGCGGTTCCGCGGTGGTTAAGTTGGTTTGGATTTCCAAAATTTTTCTATTGTCTGTTGTGATTCTCCTCTGTCTGTTTAGATTTTCTGTTTGTTGATTTGTTGACTGGTTTTTTCCAGATCTGAATCAGCCCATCTTCTTTTCCTGCGCAATTCACACAATACCTCTCAAAAAGAACAAGATGAATTTTTTTTTATTTTACAAATTTTCAATTTTTATAATTTTCAAATTTTTTTTATTTTTTATTTATTTTTTTTAACCCGAAATTACACAAAGAAAGAGACTACCGTCTCCCGGGCAACGGCGCCATTTAATTGTTCGTTGTTTATGCGTGTGCGTTTTAAAATCAAAGAATAGAATATACCGCAATCAAGACGGTATCGCTTGGTAGCTAGCCGGTTGAGTACGGGTCGGTTCGCAGGGAAAACGTGTCTTTTTTTATTATTCTAACGAGTCACTTCGTATTTGTGGTAAGTTTTGATTTCTATAAAAACTGAAATTGAAATTGATTTGAATTAAAACCTTGTTAAGGTTAGGGTTAGGTTAGTTTGGAAAGTTAATTCTACTCACCGCTTTCTTTGCCCTAATTAAGAGCTTAAGTGTTAGGGTAATAGTTAACAAAGGGGATTAGCACGACTAGGAAGAAATGTAGTTTCTTCCCTTTGGTCCTTGTCCGTCCTTTCTTAACTCTTATCCCTAACTTCTATGTAAATCAACCACTACCGGTCTAACTAGAGAATCACCATTATCTCGTAGGATAGGGTGCCGTAGTAAACGGTGGGTGGTTGTTTTACATAGAGTCCTAATTATAAAGTTATGAGGGCAAGAAAGAAATGAGAGATTTCCATCTTTCAAATCTACCCAATCCTAACCCTAACAAATGAGGAACTACTCACTCATTAGGGGATTAACAATGGAATTCATTTTATATTTTTCTTTTTAATTATCTAATTAACATGCAGATAATAAAAGACAGATATGAAAAATTGCAGAAATATAAATTGCAAATAAGGAAAATTCAAAATAAAAACTTACTTTTATTGATGAACTCTTTGACGATTACAACTGAATGAAAATTTTAATCTAGAATTAAAAAGAGGCATGCTTAATTAGGCTTTAGAGTTTCCTATTTATAGATAGGAGAAATCCTAGGGTTTACATCTGATCCATATCTAAAATTACAAAACTACCCTAAGAAACCCGGGTCAACGCACCGACACCACCGACACGCACCGACACGTGCTCTGCACGGCCGCGGATTCGCGGCGGAATGCCTTGTTGGGCCGCGGATCCGCGGCCGTTTGATGGGCTCTTGGGCTCTATTTTTCTGTGATGTTTCAAGTTGCTTTTTCCATCTGTTTTCTTCACTTGGTTTTTCAGAATATCTTCTATGTTCTTCCAGATTTCCACAGTGCAGAATGTTGTGAACTTTTACCGTTTGTTTCGGGTTGAAGTCTTGAATCTTGTGCTGCCCTCATACATTGTGCAATCGAACTGTTTATTGATCTTCATTTGTTCCTTAAACTGTAGGCGGCATCTTGCACATTCATCTATTTGTTGTTGTAGTCTCATATTTGTACCGTCTTTTCACCATTTTCACTGTATTTTTCCGAGAAGCTGTAACCTGCAACTATTTAACAGACATGGATCAAAAGCACCTATTTATTTGCAATATGATTAAGAATGGGAAATATAATAATGCAAAATTCTGATATGAACAGCCGCGGACTAAGCTGCCGTTAATTACCCATCGTCTTTGGAACGAGGAAACCTCCGATTGACGGGTTAAACTGGTCATGCGAACTCGATGCGATGCATTGATGTGTGCTTTTTTTTAACATATTACAATGGAGACGTGTTCATTTTGTTTTGTTCCGTTTGTATAAAAAAAGATATATATGTATATATTTTATATATAAAAAAATTAGAGAAATGTTTTTTTTAAAAAAAAAAAATTATTTATAATTTATTTTTTTAAAAATGATTTAAAAAAAGAAAGAAAAAAGGAGGCTCCCCCCCTCATGTGAGGGGAGAAAAGAGGCTCCCATTTAGTGGGAGCCTCCCCCTCACGTGGGGGGAAAGGCTCCTGTTTGTGGGAGCTTCCTCCTCACGTGAGGGGAGAGGAAAGGCTCCCACTCGGTGGGAGCCTTCCCTTCACGTGGGGGGCTCGAAATTAATTTTTTTTACATGGAGTTCAACTCCAAAAGAATATTTTAAATGGAGTTAAACTCCAAAAGAATTTTAAATAGTGTTAAACTCCAAAAGAGTTTTAAATGTGCAATTAAACTCCAATTTTTTTTTAAATGGAGTTCAACTCCAAAAAGAATTTTATTGTGGAGTTAAACTCCAAAAGAATTTTAATTGTGGAGTTGAATTCCGAAAGAATTTTAAATGAAGTTAAACTCCAAAAATTTTATTTTTATAATGGAGTTAAACTCCAAAAGAATTTTTTTATTGTGGGGTTGAACTCCAAAGGAATTTAAATGGAGTTAAACTAGAATTTTTTTTAGATGGAGTTAAACTCCTAAAAAGAGTGGGAGCTTCTCTCTTTAATGTGAGAGGGAGAAAATGAGGTTCCCAAAATGGGAGCCTCCTTCTCACATGAGAGGGAGCCTTCCCCTCATATGAGAGGAAAAAAGGGGCTCCCAAGATGGGAGCCTCCTTCCCACTCACATGAGAGGAAGAGTTAACTCTATTTATTTATTTATTTTGATGGAGTTAAGCTCCAAAAAAAATTATTTGGAGTTAAACTCCCAAGACAGTTTTATTCGGTGTTAAACTCCAAAAAAAAAGGTTTTATTATAGAGTTAAACTCCAAAATAATTCTATTTGTGGAGTTAAACTCCAAAAGATTTTCTCCTCTCTCTTTTGAGAAGAAACCCAAAATGGGTTCTCTTGAAACTCCAAAATTTAGATCTTTGATGATAAAAAAAGACCATTTTTCTTCACTTGATGGAGTCTTGGGAGGTGTGTTTATGGTAAAACTTTATTTAGTTAAAAAAAAAAAAGAAGAGCTGAGCTCTTGATGTAATTGGAAAATGAAAAGGAAGAGGAAGAACTTGAAAGAGAGAGGATGGAGGCATAAACCCTGGTTTTTGGGGAGAATGAGTTGTATCTCTTATTTCATCATCATGTTACCTTTTATAGGCTTACAAATTTACATATAGCCCCTTGGGCTTTACAAAATTGCATTTTTCCCATCCCATATCTCATGTGCTTATTTCTTTTGCGTATGAGCCATGGGCTTTACAAAAAATTTGGCTTTATACCCATTTTGCTTATATTCATGCATAAAAAATTACATCAAAATTATTTATTACATGATTTTTTTATTTGCATAGGGGAGGCCGGCCGCTTCATGTTCGGCCTCGACTCGGGCATGAGCCCGCTTGATCTGGCTTGGGCCCACCTGGCTTGGGGTTGACCTTGATTTTGACTTTGTCAACCAGAGTGCAATTTTCGACCCCAACAAAGCACCCCCCATCAATAAATGCACACCGCATATGTGGGTCGTGTGCATGAAATTGATGGATCTTCTTTCGCGTGGAGGCGACTTACTTTGGTTCCCACTTTTTGGGATGCACTGCCCTTTTACGACATGGACGGTCGACGCTTGACGCGTTTCTGAGACGGAGTGTCCGTAGTAGACGTTTCCCCGGCACGGAGTGATTTGGTTCCCGCTTTGTAGGAAGTATGCACTGCCCTTTTTATGATATGGACGGTCGACGCTTGATGCGTCTCTGAGACGGAGTGTCCGAAGTCGACGTTTCGCCGGCACGGAGTGATTTGGTTCCCGCTTTGTAGGAAGCCTACACTGCCCTTTTTACGGCATGGACGGCCGACGCTTGACGCGTCTCCGAGACGGAGTGTCCGTGGTAGACTTTTCCCCGGCACGGAGTGATTTGGTTCCCGCTTTGTAAGAAGCCTGCACTGCCCTTTTTACGACATGGACGGTCGACGCTTGACACGTCTCCGAGACGGAGTGTCCGTGGTAGACTTTTTCCTGGCCCGGAGTGATTTGGTTCCCGCTTTGTGGGAAGCCTGCACTGCCATTTTTATGACATTGACGATCGACGCTTGACGCGTTTCCGAGGCGGAGTGTCCGTGGTAGACGTTTCTCTGGCCCAGAGTGATTTGGTTCCCGCTTTGCGGGAAACTTGCACTGCCCTTTTTATGACATGGACGGTCGATGCTTGACGTGTCTCCGAGACGGAGTGTCGGTGTATGACGTATCCTCAACACGGAGTGTCTATGTTGGGTGTTCCCCGAGACGGAGTGTCTGTATGTGACGTTTTCCCGACACGGAGTGTCGGGTTGACGTGTCCCCGAGATTGAGTGTCTGCTTGACGTTTCCCCGTTACGGAGTGTCAGCTGGTTGACTTGACCCCGACACGGAGTGTTTGCTTGACGTTTCCCCGTTACGGAGTGTCGGGTTGGCGTGTCCCCGAGACAGAGTGTCTGTTTGACGTTTCCCCATTACGTAGTGTCGGCTGGTTGACTTGTCCCCCGCACGGAGTGTCTGCTTGACGTTTCCCCGTTACGGAGTGTCGGCTGGTTGACTTGTCCCCGGCACGGAGTGTCTACTAGTTGACTTGTCCCCGGCACGGAGTGTCTGTTTGTGACGTTTCCCCGAGACGGAGTGTTTGTATGTGACGTTTCCCCGGCACGGAGTGTCGCTGGTTGACGTGTCCCTGGCACGGAGTGTCTATTTGTGACGTTTCCCCGAGACGGAGTGTCTGTATATGACGTCTCCCCGAGACGGAGTGTCTGTATGTGACGTTTCCCCGACACTAAGTGTCGCTGGTCGACTTGTCCCAGAGGCGGAGTGTCGCTGGTTGACGTGTCCCCGGCACGGAGTGTCTTTTTGGGACGTTTTCCCGAGACGGAGTGTCTGTATCTGACGTTTCCCCGAGATGGAGTGTCTGTATGTGACGTTTTTCCGGTACGGAGTGTCGCTGGTTGACATGATCCTGGCACGGAGTGTCGCTTGACGTTTCCCCATTACGGATTGTCGGCTGTTTGACGTGTCCCCGGCACGGAGTGCCTGCTTGACGTTTCCCCGGCATGGAGTGTCACTGGTTGACATTTCCCCGGCACGGAGTGTCTGCTTGACGTTTCCCCGGCACGGAGTGTCTCTTTGTTTGACGCAGAGATCGATGTTGGAATTGGTTGGTTTAATTTGTTTGATTTTTGCCTTATTCTGCGGGACTTTTGAATTTGAAAGGAATTTGGAATTTGTTTAGCATCAGTATTGCTGCACTGGAATAATGTCAGGAGCAACTCATCATTTGCCATGGGAGGACTTGGGATTTTGGTTTTGGTTGGCATAAGTATCGCTACGTTGGAATGTGGTACCAGGAGCGAATCATCATTTGCCGTGAGGGGATTTCCCTCGTTCCCAGTTTAACGACTTAGGGGTCATCTGTTCCCAGTTTAACGACTTAGGGGTCGTCTGTTCTTAGTTTAACGACTTAGGGGTCATTTGTGCCCAGTTTAATGACTTAGAGGTCGTATGTTCCCAGTTTAACGACTTAGGGGTCTATTGGGTCGATTTGGAATTTCGGGATAGGTGTCGGCATCAGCGTTGCTAACACCGAAGCACAGGTGCCAGGAGCAATCCATCATTTGTCTTTACCCATTGGGGAGCGATGGCTTAGGAGACAGGTTTAGGACCCTATCTCCTAAGGCTTTTCAATTTTATGAGCCGTAAGGGTCTCATAAAAGCATTTTCTCCCTACAAGTCGAAAGGATCTTGTAGGTGAGTTTTCTCCTTAGGAGTCGTGGCGATACCCAAGTGTGTTTTTCTTTTATGAGTCATAACGATCTCACGAAGGTGCTTTTTTACGAGTCAAGAGAATCTCGTAAGTTTGTTCTCCTCATATATCGTGAGGACGCATGAGTGGGTCTTCCCAAATGGAGCATAATTCCGAGGACGGAGACCGGATGCGTGAATGGTGATTGCGGTGGGGTATGGGTATGATGAGAATTATTTGAGCCCGTGGATTGTATACGGTAGTCAACTTAGGGACCAACCGTATGGCTGGATGAATTTTGGGAAATTGTCAGCGTCTGCATCGCTGCACTGGAATATGGTAGCAGGAGCGGCTCATCATTCGCCGTTTGGGGATTTGGAATTTGGTTGGCGTCTGCATCGCTGCACTGGAATATGGTACCAGGAGCGACTCATCATTCTCCATTGGGACATTCAGAGTTTGGTTGGCGTCTGCATCGCTACACTGGAATACGGTACCAGGAGCGACTCATCATTCGCCGTTGGGACATTCAGAGTTTGGTTGGCGTCTGCATCGCTGCACTGGAATATGGTACCAGGAGCGACTCATCTTTCGCCGTTTTTTTACCGCGATCGCTCTATCATTTCAGCTTTTCTTATCGCGAAGGTCTCGATTGCCCTATCATTTCGGCTATTTATTCGCGGTTGCCCCATCATTTCGGCTTTATTTTCATCTTTATTTTTACTCGCTGATTTTTATTGCGAGTTGTCCCATAATTTCGGCTTTATATATATATATATTATTATTTTTTATTTTATTTACACATTTTTACATCCCCAGTTTAACGACGTGGAGGTCGATTGTTCCTAGTTTAATGACTTGGCGGTCGTTTATTCCCAGTTTAACGACGTGGCGGTCATCTATTTCCAGTTTAACGACGTGGTGGCCATCTGTTTCCAGTTTAACGACTTATGGGTCATCTGTTTCCAGTTTAACGACTTAGAGGTCTACCGTTTCCAGTTTAACGACTTAGAGGTCATCTGTTTCCAGTTTGACGACGTGGTGGTCATCTGTTTTCAGTTTGACGACTTAGAGATCATCTGTTTCCAGTTTAAAGACTTAGAGGTCTATTGTTTCCAGTTTAACGACTTATAGGTCATTTGTTTCCAGTTTAACGACGTGGTGGTCATCTGTTTCCAGTTTAACGACTTAGAGGTCATTGTGCCCAGTTTAACGACTTAGAGTTCATTTGTTCCCGGTTTAACGACTTAAAGGTCATCTGTTTCCAGTTTAACGACATGGTGGTCATCTGTTTCCAGTTTAAAGACTCAGAGGTCTACTGTTTCCAGTTTAACGACTTAGAGCTCGTCTGTTTCCAGTTTGACGACGTGGTGGTCATATGTTTCCAGTTTAACGACTTAGAGGTCATCTGTTTCCAATTTAAAGACTTAGAGGTCTACTGTTTCCAGTTTAATGACTTAGAGGTCATCTGTTTCCAGTTTAACGACTTGGTGGTCATTGTTCCCCACCGAAAACATGGAGACGCGATAAACGTCTTGCCTGAATTTCGGGGCAGATGCTAATTGGTGCTATCCGTCCACCTCTCCGAAGATGCCAAGTTGATTTATGGCACCACGTATCGAAGGTTTAAACGGATGCGGCCGATGTAGCAGACTTCGTCAGATTCCTCCTCGTTTGAGGGGTTTTTGATTGTGGGGACGGTCTTCCCTGCAGGCGCAAGCCCCTACAGTTAATTACGCTACCGCATCGCGGTAACAACTTTCTCCTTCTCCATATGGTCACTTCGTGTCGTGGGTGTTTGTTTTGTATTTGGTTGCCCATGGATTGTATACGGAGACTAATTTATATTGTCGCCCGCAGGACGTGGACTAGTCCAAATCCGTATCTTTCTTAGATTTGGGTTTAGGGGTTGGGTTTAAGGATACGTTAGCCTCATTTGAGACTAAGATCAACTTAAACGTTTGTTAAGGATACGTTAGTCTTATTTTAGACTAAGATCAACTTAACGGGATCGTTTAGACCCAACAAAAGAGCATTTGGACTCTATTATTTAGTTTAGGGACATTGCGGTCGATTAGTTTAAGGACATTACGGTCCATTGTTAGTTTAAGGACATTACGGTCCATTGTTAGTTTAAAGACATCACGGTCGAGGTTAAGGACATCATAGTCCATGAGTTTAAAGACCTCACAGTCGAGCTTAAGGACATCATAGTCCGTGAGCTTAAAGACCCCACAGTCAAGGTTAAGGACATCATAGTCTGTGAAATGTGTGGTTGTCGGGACCCGTCACCTCTTGGAAGACGTTGAAGGATTACAACGATAAATATCAAAGGAGTGAAGAGATGTACCCTTGAACCAAAGTTGATTTGGTGATCTGTAGTCCAATTTGGAACTGAGATCAATTAATTAGATTATGAGCACATTGACTCAGTTAAATCTGAATTGAGGAGTTATGGCCAACTTAGGCTAAGTCCAATTAGATTAGAAATGTTGGCCCTTTATTGGACCATTAGACATTTATCTTGGTTCAGCCCCTCATCACTTAGCAATGCTAAATAAGAGTTTGAGGGCTCTGATAACATTTTTTTGTCTTTGACTGAGTGTTAAACATTATAGCTCTGAGTTTTACTTTGTGTGTCATATGAAATGATCAATTTTGAGATTCAGTTGAAGGGGAGGCTTGTCTCTGGAAAACTTAGCCAATTTGGCTAAGATTGGCTTTAAAATAGTGTTAAACACTAGAAAATATCTGGTGGTCACGTGTCCTCACGTGATGTATTTAAAACAGTGTTAAACACTGGAAACGAAATACTTAAAATAGTTTTAAACACTAAAGAGGAAGGGGTCACGTGGGGGCACGTGAGGGCACCCAGAGGTGGGGCCAGACCTCCTTCATTTTGTTCTCAGAACTGCAAATAAGTGTTAAACACTTTTTAATCTTCTGGCCATCACGTGTTGACACATGATGGGTATTCATGTATTGATTATTAAAGTGTTTATTAGGGGTCACGTGAGGACACGTGAAAGCGCCCAAAGCCAGTACTGCCTTTGCGTTTGTTCTCTTTGTTTTGGAAATAACGTGGGAGCACGTGAGACATTGCCTCCAATCTTTTCCCTTCTCATTTTGGGAGATTTGTTTAGGGGTCACGTGGGGGTACGTGACCTAATTTTATTCTTTCTTTTCTGATCACTGCGGGTTGGGGTCACGTGTCATTACGTGACCAAATTCTTTACGTGCATGGAGATCTTTCAAGTCTCTTTATTTTAAGAATTAAATTCTCTGAAGGGTTAAACCCTAATTTTGTTTTTAAAGGAATTAAATTGCTATGCATGTGGAAGAATTAAATTCTTATGTAGGGTTAAACCCTAGTTCTGTCTTGGAGGAATTAAATTCCTATGAGTTTGGAAGAATTGAATTCTCAAGCAGGGTTGAACCCTAATTTTATCTTGGAGGAACTAAATTCCTATGAGTTTGGGAGAATTAAATTCTCATATAGGGTTAAACCCTAGTTTTATCTTGGAGAAATTAAATTTCTATGAGTTTGGGAGAATTAAATTCTCATATAGGGTTAAACCCTAATTTTATCTTGAAGGAATTAAATTCTTGTGAGTTTGGGAGAATTAAATTCTCAAAACTCAATTCTCCCTCTAAGTTTTGGATCTGCATAGCAGAATCTCCCCGATGAGAATTAAATTCTCAACCTATGAGGAGATTTGCTTCTGCAGATCTTCAACCAGAGGAAGAGCTAAGTTCTTTTGCAGAAGAGTTAAACTCTTAGATTGAGAATTAAATTCTCTTTTTTGCTTTTTGAAGTTTTCATCCCTTTCCCCTTTCTCACCTAGGGTTTCTTTCTTAAGAATTAAATTCTCCTTTCTTTTCTCTCTGCTATTTGCCTTAAGAAAATTTCAAGATCCCAAAATTCTATCTCCCTCTCTTCTCCTCTTGGTTCCTATTTATAGGAGAAGGAAAAGAATCAATTTGTTTAGTAAATCTTTCATTAAAAGATTTTGTTTGTTTTTCGTAACTAATATGATCTTTTAGATCACTCAGTGAATTTTATTCACCATTGGATTTTTAATCTAAAAGATATTCTGTTTGTTATTTTTGGTGAAATTTAGGGAAATCTTTCCTTGTCTAAAATCTTTCCATAAATTGGTGATTTTTTATCACCCTTGAATTTTTAATCCAACGGTCCCCCATAATCCTTTTTTGTTTGGAAAGATTTGGAGAAATACTTTCCCTGTTAGGGTCTTTGATTTCCCTTAATTAGAATTTAATTCTATCAAGTTATAAGGGCTTTCAAAGCTTATCACATGTTGGCACGTGATCTCTCCTCCTTCAGAATTTTAATTCTGTTTTTTAACTGGGCTAAAGACCAACACATGTCAGCACGTGACCCTTGGTCACGTGTGAGCACGTGACGCCCCATTGGAGTCTTTCCTTAACCATTTGTTTACACTTTTGCTTGATTAAAATTTAATTCTTTTAAGAGATCACGTGTCAACACGTGACCCTTGGTCACGTGTGAACATGTGATACCTCATTGAGGTAATTCCTGATTTTTAATCAGGGAATAAATGCCCCCACAGCGTTGCTCTCACTTGTCTGCACGTGAGTGCAACGCTGTTACCTTTGTGACCGTTGGATCTGTCTAGGGAATAGGGGAGATAAAACGTTTCCCATCACATCCTATAAATGCCAGTGTCCCTTCAGAAGTGCCTCCACTTTGCTCATCTTCTTCCTTGCTAACTTTTTCCCTTTGAGAATTTAATTCTCTTTTCCAGAGCTTAGCTCTCTGTTTCGAAAATTTCCAGAGTTTAACTCTGTTGAAAGATTCCCTTTTCTCAGGTAATGATCTTGAACGACTGAAGAACTTTTGCAGAAATTTTCATTGGATTTTAAATCCATCCCAAGGGTTTTTCCTTTTAACAAGAACCCATTTTTTTAAAAGTTCTTTAAAAAAGAAAGCCACTCATTCTTTAATCAACAGACCTTGTTAGGGTTTCTCTGATCTTCAGGGATCAATGGCGATGCTTGTCTCTTTTGTGGAATTTAATTCCACCTTAAAGAGCTTCGGTTCTGACAAAAAATTTCTGGGAATTTAATTCCCCTTTTCAAAAGGAATTTAATTCCTCTGAAGAACTTAGTTCTTCCCAGAGAACTCCTTGGGGTTTTTCTTGCCCTGAGCTGTTTCTTTGCAACCAAAAAGAAGAGATTTGCAATAGGGTTTTCTAGGAATTTAATTCCCTTACTCTGTTTGATTCTTCGCAGAGTCCAAGATGGATTTCTTTTTGGGGAATACGTAGGGTTATTTGAAATCCACTGTTCCTTTATTGAGAATCTTCTTTTTGTCTCATTGTAATGGCTTTGCTTCATCATTAGCAAGCCGCCATCTTGATTTTGTGGGACCCATGTGTTTTGTAACCAATGGTCCCATAAAATGAGTCTCATGTCGCTTTCTTCCACTGTCTTTTTATATATATACATTTATAAACACACACACATATATATACACTGTTGGCTTCGCTTTAACAGTTTTCCCTTCTTTTATTTCAGGCACAATGACTTCTGTTCCATACTTCCCTTTCACTCGCTCGGAAGCTGCTTTTCCTCAGTCGCCGTCTGACGAGGAAGTAATGGCTATAATCAGGGCTCATGACCCGAATCGCACCAACTTGCTTTTGTGGGGGACCTGGTACGGTCACATCATCCGAGGCCGCCGCCGACGGAGCCTACCTATCCATTCCTGCCGATGGATCCTCCACGGACTGTCTTTGCTGTGGAGATGCCGAATTGGACTCCTATGGGACGGCTTGAGCCTTCAACAACTGGTATTCCAAACCATCCGGTACCGGCTATAGATATTTTGGAGCGACGTATTTGCCAGGGCGAAGCCCAGCCATGGGGGCAGATTTACAAGATAGGGCTTACCCCTCGACACCCCCACGGGCTACCTTCTTTGGGCTCGTTACATCTTGTCCGCCCATCGTGTGCGACTGCAGAAGGTCGGGCTTTATCAGGTGATATATGCATCCCTCTTCCACTACCAATCTTCTCATGTCTGGTGGGTTAAGGCTTTCTTGAACCAATGGAATCTTCCCACCAACACCTTCCTTCTAGGGGACCGCGAAGTTTCGATTTCCTTAGAAGAATTTCGCGAGATCTCGGGGGTGCCGATCATGGGGACACTTTATGAAGAATTGCTGCCTCCCGATGAGTATGTCTTTGAAATCGAGCCTGCAATGCTTGACGGCCTGTCTACCGAGAACGCCGTCCGCCACAAGCGCCCGAGTTTGATCAAGACCCTAGGTATTTTTGACAAACTGCTCACAGAGTCAGAGGAGCAGGGCGTCACTTTTAAAAGTTTTATTGCTTGCTTCCTTCGCGAGGGTGTCCTATTGAAGACGGCTCCGAAGTTCGCGAACATTAATGACCCCTTTGGGTTTGGTTTAAACAGGCGGCCGACTAAGGAAGAGGACTTGCCGCAGTATTACATTCCTATCATGTCGGCGGTATCTTTCGAGTCGATTGCAGCTCCTGGTATGGATGAGGAGACTTTCTTTGTAGGCTTTATCAGCGTTTGGCTTAGCTGGTTCGTCATTCCCATGCATCGCCGTTTCCCGCACGTCTCCATCCCCGAATCCAACCTTCACTGCGCCTGCAACCTCACCCTAGCCTCGCCTACTCCTCTCCGGAGCTCGCCTCCCCGTCGAACACCTCTTCCTCGCCACCACTTCTTCCTCCACCTTCTCTCAACCCGATACCACCCTCACCCGAGCACCATGAACCCAACACCCCTGCACCCAACTCGAGCCCCTGCAACCCTCTTCGCCGGAGCTCGCATCGCCGCCGACCATCCTCTTCGGCCTTCCCTCGCCTTTACACCTCGTCGAACACCTCTTCCCGACTCTCCTTCCTGCACACCCGTAACCCTACAGCCACCTAGAGCCCCACTACCCCATCACCGGAAAACCGTCGCCTGCATCTCGCCGTCGACGGCCCATCGTCGTCGAAGACTCCCTTGCCTCACCTCTGACCCCAGAGCACCCAAGCCCAGAGAACAACTCTCTCTTCTTCCTTCCTTCCTTCTTCTTCTTCTACTTTTCTCTTTTCTTGGTTTCTTGTCTCCGGTCATCGCCGGAGCCGTACCCGTCGCCGATGATCCGGCCAACTCACTGGACATCCCCAGCCGGCGTGGTCACCTTCTTGATTTGCTTGGTTCTGTTCTGTGCGCCGTGTGTGCATTGCGACGTTTACCCGACGTCGGACGCTGCGTATACACCCCGTCGTGAGATCCGTTCAGGAAAGTTTATCTTGCTATATGCTATACTACTATATTTTGCATTCATGCGAATAATAATGTTACATATTGTTTAGTTATGCATCCATATTATAATTTTACAGTTTTTCGATACACGTATGCATCCATACCGTTATTTACATATCTAGTCGCATGCAAGTTCATCTTGCTACATGCTATGTATCTTTTTTTGCATCCATATGAATAAAAATATCACATATTGATTGCACTGTGCACCCATATTAATGTTTTACTGTTTTCGGATACCCGTATACATCCATACCATTTATTATATATGTAGCCGCATCTACAGATCATATTATTTCATGATATTGTTGTATTAACACCCCATGCTTGATAATGCGCATCCTACATAGTCATGATGTAACCCTTGATAGATATTTGTGCATCCATACTTTTACCGTACATCCGTACTTTTACCCTGATTCGATACTTGCTACATTTTACCGTTGGGGATCCATTTGATGCATGTGCACTACCTGACATGACCTGATACACCACTACTTGACCTGTTACCTGATCCTGTATCTAATGCCGACAATCCTGACATGTCATCCTGACGGACGTATCCTGTTGTCTACATAGACAAACATGTACCTGCTTGATCCTGTGTTGGCATTAGCTCCAGATTATCAATACCTGACTTGAACACATAACCTTGGGGCATGGGGAAATCAAAAGTGTAACTGAAGTGTATCTTAAAAGGGTATTACTTGATCCGTGGTCCCGGGGGATAACGGGACAAAATCATTCGTGATTCTTACTTGATCCGTGGTCCCGGGTGATAACGGGAGAAAGTCATTCATGACTCCCACTACCTGATCCGTGGTCCCGGGGGATAACGGGACATATTCTTTGAGTTACATGGAGGAGTACACTAATTGATTTCAAACAAACTTTAGAATAGATAACCCAGTAGCACAACTTAGATTGATCACTGCACGTCACATATGCTGATACTCTTCACTGTTCTATATATGTGTTTACTTGTTATATTCATGTTACTATTCATGCCTGCATATCCCGTTACATCCTGGTTGCTTATTATTATTGATATTATGACGCACTGACGTCTGGGTTTTGCATGGCCCAGATCCTCTGTCTCTTTCGCAGGCTGATCAGGAGTATTTCAGCCGACAGGCCGAGCAGTGAGGATCCTGTTTGTATCCAGTTTAGTTTAGTTTTATTTCCGTACTTTCATTTCCTGATGTGAGCCCGTATTTGGGACGTACTTTCTAGATGTTATTGTTTATTAGATTTATTGCTTCCGCATATTATTTCTTGACTCGTGGAATTAAGGATAGCTACCAGAAAGACTAATCCAATCCATAATGATGTACCGGAAAATACAACATTCTGGCATATGGACATGTACTAGATAGTTTATTTTATTTTACTGTTCTTGATATCTTATGGACAGCCGTAATGTGACTGTGGAGGGATGTATCCTAACCACAGGTAGCATGGTTGGCTCTGTCACGTGCCGATCTTAGCGCATTCTGGGAGCGGGTCGTGACAGGGTTTGTTTGGTATCAGAGACATAGGATTTAGGCTAATCGGGTTTGATTCTTTTGTAGTTGGGTATTGGACCCAATACACGAATCAGAATACCCGTAATTAGGAACATGTCCTGCCACAATGTTATCGTGATTCTTGAATCATATCTTTCTGTTGACCCTGTCTTGACGATATGCAAACAACTTTGCATCTCGGCTTGAAACCTTCCGGTTCCCTATTCTTTTTTTCTATTATGATACTAGAATTTGGACGACTTGAACGGAGTTATGTGATTGTAACTATGAACTGCAGCATGGTTACAATGCGGTACTCTATTTAAGTAATTTGGAGTCATAGTCTTGATTCACTTACTTGTTTTATGTTCATTTTATTGCTTTGCTTCTCTTGATTTCCAGTTCATGTTTTATTGTCAGCTTGAATCCTGTTTATCGTGCTTATTTTCTTCAGTGTCTTGGCTTCAGATGAAGCCGTATCCTACTTGTTCATGATTTTCCCGCATTAGCATTATTCGATTCTGGTGCATCCCGTTGTTTTATGTCGTCCAAGTTTATTGCTGCACATTTGATTGCTTGCACGACCCTGCCTAGTTGTTGGGACATACATACTGGGAACGGGAAGATTATATCTAGTAGCGAGTGCAAGGATTGTTCTGTTGTTATTTACGGACGAGATTTATTTGCAGATTTCTTGGTAATCGATACCGGTAGTTATGATGTTGTTTTGGGAATGGACTTTCTCGGCACTTTCCACGCTCACATTGATTGTAGGGAGAAGAAAGTGATTTTCCAGATTCCTGGACATCCGGAGTTTGTTTTTGCTGGAGGTAGCAGTTCTGTCGGGCCAGTCGAGTTTAGGGATAGGTCGACAAGCACCGTTCTTTCGTCGATAGAAGTTGATAAGGAGGAAGCGCCAGCAATAGTTCGAGAGTTCATGGACGTGTTCGAGGACATCTCGGGTTTACCACCAAAACGAGATGTGGAGATCGCGATCGATCTTGTTCCTGGTGCAGCGCCAATCTCAAAGGCATACTATCCGATGGCATCAGTGGAGTTGGAAGAAATCAAGAAACAGGTTGCCGAATTACTAGAGAAGGGTTGGATTCGCAGCAGTATTTCACCTTGGGGAGCTCCAGTTCTTCTAGTCAAGAAGAAAGACGGCACAAAGAGGAAGTACATCGATTATCGAGAATTGAACCGGGTGACTATTAAGAACAAGTACCCGATCCCTCGCATTGGCGAATTATTCGAGCAACTCAGTGGCGCGAGGGTATTCTCGAAGCTGGATTTGCGATCCGGATATCATCAAGTTCGAGTTAAATCAGAGGATATTTGCAAGACTGCGTTCCGAATTCGATATGGACATTACAAGTATTTAGTGATGCCATTCGGAGTCACGAATGCACCGGCAATATTTATGGATTTGATGAACCGAATCTTTTCACCGTTCCTGGACCAGTTTATAGTGGTGTTCATCGATGATATTCTGGTCTACTCGAGGAGCCTAGAAGAGCATGCAGAACACTTGAAGATCGCACTGCGGACATTGAGGCGTGAAAGATTGTATGCAAAGATGAGCAAGTGCGAGTTTTGGCTTGAAGAAGTGAAGTTTTTGGGGCACGTCGTATCCGGAGATGGAATCACCGTTGATCCTGAAAAGATTGCAGCAGTTCAAGATTGGCCGATTCCGAAGAACGTAGCAGAGATCAGAAGTTTTCTTGGACTTGCCGGATATTACAGAAGGTTCGTGGAGGATTTTGATCGATTGGCTGAGCCTTTGATCAAGATTACGCGAAAGGAGGTACCGTTCGTATGGACGGATAGTTGTGTGTCAGCTTTTGAGGCGTTGAAGCAAAGGTTGATAACCGCTCTTATTTTGACCGTACCAGATGGTTCCGGAGGATTGGTGACTCACAGCGACGCATCTGGGAAAAATTTGGGATGTGTTTTGATACAGCACGGGAAGGTCATAGCCTACGCATCGAGACGGTTGAAGACCCTTGAGAAGAATTACCCAACTCATGATTTGGAGTTTGCAGCAGTGATTTTCGCTTTGAAGATTTGGAGACACTACTTATTGGGCGAAAGGGTCGAAGTATGCACCGATCACAAAAACCTAAAGTATGTGTTCACACAGAAAGAGCTCAACATGAGGCAGTGTAGATGGTTGGAGCTGATGGCTGACTATAATCTTGATCTTAAGTACCACCCGGGGAATGTTAATGTAGTGCCGGATGCGCTTAATCGGTTGCCAGCAATTTGGATGTTGACTACACAAAAGAAGCTTATCGAAGATTTTCGAAGATTCGAGTTGGAGATCGTGCTACCGCATTCTTCGGGACAGTTGATGCAGCTGCAAATACAGTCGTCGTTGATCGATATCATTAAAGCAGCGCAGTCACAGGACCCAAGATTGCAAAAGTTTTGAAAACAGGTTGAAGCGGGACTTCGAACGAACTTGTTGATTCATGAAGATGGTTCGTTGCGATATGGTAGCCGTTTGTGTGTGCCGAAAGGAGACATTCGTGAAGAAGTTATGAAAGAGGCGCACAGTTCCGCATATTCCGTACATCCAGGAGGCACGAAGACGTACCGTGATCTACGACAGCATTTCTGGTGGGAAGGCATGAAAAGGGAGATTGCTCGTTTTGTAGCGAAGTGCTTGGTGTGTCAGCAGGTTAAGGCTGAACATCAAAGGGTAGCTGGTTTATTGCAACCACTTCTGGTTCCTATTTGGAAGTGGGAACATAGAACCATGGATTTCGTGACAGCTTTACCGCGGAGTCCAAAGGGCAATAATGCAGTTTGGGTGATCGTTGATCGATTGACCAAGGCAGCTCATTTCATACCGTTTCGAGTTGGTCAGCCGACGGAAGCGTTAGCAGAACGGTATATGCAAGAGATTGCGAGATTGCATGGAGTACCTGTGAGCATCGTTTCCGATCGTGATACTCGATTCTTATCGCACTTCTGGAGGAGTTTACAGGAAAGTTTGGGGACGCGATTGAAGTTTAGCACCGCTTATCATCCTCAGACAGATGGCCAGTCGGAGAGAACGATCCAAACTCTTGAAGACATGTTGAGAGCTTGCATGTTAGACTTCAAGGGTTCGTGAGAGGATCATTTGCACTTGGTGGAGTTCTCGTATAATAACAGCTTTCAGACGACTATTCAGATGGCTCCATTCGAAGCATTGTATGGTCGCAAGTGTCGCTCACCCGTTTGTTGGGACGATGTTGGAGAACGAAAATTGTTGGGACCATATTTGATCGTGCAAACAGTAGAGAAGGTTAATACTATCCGAAATCACATGAAGGCGGCACATGATCGGCAGAAAAGTTGGGCCGATATATTGAGAAGACCTCTAGAGTTCGCTGTTGGTGATCTGGTATTCTTGAAGATATCACCGACTAGAGGAGTGATTCGTTTTGGGAGTCGAGGAAAGCTTAGTCCTCGATTCGTGGGGCCTTTCGAGATTGTTGAGCGTGTTGGAGAAGTGGCTTATCGATTGGCGTTACCACCATCTTTGGCGAGTGTTCATGACGTGTTTCATGTATCTCAACTCCGTAAGTATGTTCGAGAAGAAACACACGTGATAGATCATTCGGAGCTGACGGTAAGGGAGGATTTGACCTTTGAAGAGCGACCGATATTGATTGTTGATCGAAGAGAAAAGGTCCTCAAGAACAAGGTTAGCCCTCTAGTACTTGTTTCTTGGGGAAATCGCCCGCACGGAGAATCGACTTGGGAACGAGAAGACGAGATCCGACAAAATTTTCTACACCTCTTATTGTAGATACATACTTGTTTTTCTTTTTCTTGTTCCGGGAATTTCGAGAACGAAATTCTTTTTGTAGTTGGGTAAAATGTAACACCCTAGTTCATTTATACCGGTTCTACTTTGAGTATTTCTTTATTTATGGTATTTTCCTGATTTATTGTATTTTGGGTGCGAATAATGTATTTGACATTTGTATTTGCATCCGACCCGACCCGCTTGCTGGAAACCCGTCTTGATTCTTGTTTATAATTTATCCCAGTTAGTTACGAAGATCCGCGCACTTTTAATATTGTTTATACTGCATACTTGCATTATATTTGGCATCTGCATTTTTTAATAAAATAAATAAAGTCAAATAAAATATTTTAAAAATACCTAGTATGGCCTGTATCATACCCCTAACTCTATCGTAGCATCCATACATCTGGTTCTCGATCCGTTCAGTGAAACAGACTCGTTTGGATAGCTACGCGCACGCTACGTGCATCCGTTCTTGGGGGTATGCTTTTTCGTTACACGGATATCCTGTTTTGGTTTTGGTTGATACGTACAATATCTGTATTTTTAAACCATAATTTTAGACCCGACCCGGGTATGTTTTGGATTATTTTTGTATTAGCCAAAATCTCAAATAAAATCAATATTATATTCATTATATACATACTGTTTATATATTAACCTTATATATATTTTTTTAACAAAATATATATTTATCTAACCAACCTGTCCCTCTCTCCTCTGCATATATCTATATATATCTATATTATATTATATATTATATTTTTTTTACAACCCCCCCACGTCTCTCTCTACTCTCTCTTCTTCTCCTTCTTCTTTATTTTCTTTCCCGCCTTAGCTGCCTCCTTACGAACCCACGCCCGCGGCTGCGCCTCGCCGTCGCCCCCGCCGCCGGAGATCCCTCGTCCTCACGACCATCTCCCCTCCTCGACCACCTCCTCTCCCCTTATTCCTCACCTCGTTTTCCCGCTCAAACCCACGCCCGCCGCCTCGCCTCTGTCCTCGTCGTCGACGTTCACCTCATCGTCGTCAACCATATCCACACGCTTACCTCACCTCCTCACATCCCTCTCTCTTGCCTTTCCCCGCACGTCTCCATCCCCGAACCCAACATTCACCGCGCATGCAACCTCACCCTAGCCTCGCCTGCTCCTCTCCGGAGCTCGCCTCCCCGTCGACCACCTCGTCCTCGCCACCACTTCTTCCTCCACCTTCTCTCAACCCGATACCACCCTTACCCGAGCACCATGAACCCGACACCCCTGCACCCAACTTGAGCCCCTGCAACCCTCTTCGTCGGAGCTCGTCTCACCGCCGACCACCCTCGTCGGCCTTCCCTCGCCTTTACACCTCGTCGAACACATCTTCACGGCTCTCCTTCCTGCACACCTGTAACCCTACAGCCACCTAGAGCCCCACTACCTCATCATCGGAAAACCGTCGCCTGCATCTCGCCGTCGACGGCCCATCGTCGTCGAAGACTCCCTTGCCTCACCTCTGACCCCAGAGCACCCAAGCCCAGAGAACAATTCTCTCTTCTTCTTTCTTTCCTCTTCTTCTTCTACTTTTCTCTTTTCTTGGTTTCTTGTCTCCGGTCATCGCCGGAGCCGTACCCGTCGCCGACGATCCGGCCAACTCAGTGGACATCCCCAGCCGGCGTGGTCACCTTCTTTATTTTCTTGGTTCTGTTCTGTGCGCCGTGTGTGCATTGCGACGTTTACCCGACGTCGGACGCTGCGTATACACCCCGTCGTGAGATCCGTTCAGGCAAGTTTATCTTGCTATATGCTATACTACTATATTTTGCATTCATGCGAATAATAATATTACATATTGTTTAGTTATGCATCCATATTACAATTTTACAGTTTTTCGATACACGTATGCATCCATACCGTTATTTACATATCTAGTCGCATGCAAGTTCATCTTGCTACATGCTATGTATCTTATTTTGCATCCACATGAATAAAAATATCACATGTTGATTGCACTGTGCACCCATATTAATGTTTTACTGTTTTCGGATACCCGTATGCATCCATACCATTTATTATATATGTAGCCGCATCTACAGATCATATTATTTCATGATATTGTTGTATTAACACCCCATGCTTGATAATGTGCATCCTACATAGTCCTGATATAACCCCTGATATATATTTGTGCATCCATACTTTTACCGTACATCCGTACTTTTACCCTGATTCGATACTTACTACATTTTACTGTTGGGGATCCATTTGATGCATGTGCACTACCTGACATGACCTGATACACCACTACTTGACCTGTTACCTGATCCTGTATCTAATGCCGACAATCCTGACTTGTCGTCCTGATGGACGTATTCTGTTGTCTACATAAACAAACCTGTACCTGCTTGATCCTGTGTTGACATTAGCTCCAGATTATCAATACCTGACTTGAACACATAACCTTGGGGGCATTGGGAAATCAAAAGTGTAACTGAAGTGTATCTTAAAAGGGTATTACTTGATCCGTGGTCCCGGAGGATAACGGGACAGAATCATTCGTGATTCTTACTTGATCCGTGGTCCCGGGGGATAACGGGACAGAGTCATTCATGACTCCCACTACCTGATCTGTGGTCCCGGGGGATAACGGGACATATCTTTGAGTTACATGGAGTAGTACACTAATTGATTTCAAACAAACTTTAGAATAGATAACCCAGTAGCACAACTTAGATTGATCACTGCACGTCACATATACTGATACTCTTCACTGTTCTATATCCGTGTTTACTTATTATATTCATGTTACTATTCATGCCTGCATATCCCGTTACATCCTGGTTGCTTATTATTATTGATATTATGACGCACTGACGTCTGGGTTTTGCATGGCCCAGATCCTCTGTCTCTTTCGCATGCTGATCAGGAGTATTTCAGCCGGCAGGCCGAGCAGTGAGGATCCTGTTAGTATCCAGTTTAGTTTAGTTTTCTTTCCGTACTTTCATTTCCTGATGTGAGCCTGTATTTGGGACGTACTTTCCAGATGTTATAGTTTATTGGATTTATTGCTTCCGCATATTATTTCTTGACTCGTTTATTCTGGTATATGGACATGTACTAGATAGTTTATTTTATTTTACTGTTCTTGATATCTTATGGACAGCCGTAATGTGACTGTGGAGGGATATTTCCTAGCCATAGGTAGCATAGTTGGCTCGGTCACATGCCGATCTTAGCGCACTCTGGGAAGCGGGTCGTGACAGGAGGGAAAGGCTCCCACCTGGTGGGAGCCTCCCCCTCACGTGGTGGGCTCCAAATTAAATTTTTTTTTAAAAATTTTTTTATTATATTTTTATACATCGAGTTCAACTCCAAAAGAATATTTTAAATGGAATTAAACTCCAAAAAAACTTTAAATGTGGAGTTAAATTCCAAAAGAATTTTAAATGGAGTTAAACTCCAAAAGAACTTTAAATGTGGAGTTAAACTTCAAAAGAATTTTAAATGGAGTTCAACTCCAAAAAGATTTTTATTGTGGAGTTAACTCCAAAAATTTTATTTTTATAATGGAGTTAAACTGCAAAAGAATTTTTTTATTATGTAGTTAAACTCCAAAAAAATTTAAATGGGGTTAAACTCCGAAAGAATTTTTATTAAATTGCGTTAAACTTCTAAAAAGAGTGGGAGCTTCCCTCTCTCATGCGAGAGGGAGAAAATGGGGCTCCCGAAATGGGAGCCTCCCACTCACATGAATGAGAGCCTCCCCCTCACATGAGTGGGGTAAAGGGGCTCCCAAAATGGGAGCCTCCCCCTCATATGAGAGGAAGAAAGGGGCTCCCAAAATGGGAGACTCCCACTCACATGAGAGGGAGCCTCCTCCACATGAGGGGAAGAGTTTAACTCTATTTATTTTTATTTTTTTTATAGAGTTAAACTTCAAAAAAATTTATTTGGAATTAAACTCCCAAGACGGTTTTATTCGGAGTTAAACTCCAAAATAAAAAGTTTTTATTATAGAGTAAAAATCCAAAATAATTTTATTTATGGAGTTAAACTCCAAAAGATTTTCTCCTTTCTCTTTTAAGAAGAAACCCAAAATGGGTTCTCTTGAAACTCCAAGATTTAAATCTTGGATGATAAAAAAAGAGACCCTTTTTCTTTTCTTGATGGAGTCTTGGGAGGTGGGTTTATGGTAAAACTTTATTTAGTTAAAAAAAAGAAGAAGAGCTAAGCTCTTGATTTAATTGGAAAATAAAAAAGAAGAGAAAGAACTTGAAAGAGAAGGATGGAGGCACAAACCCTAGTTTTTTGGGGGAATGAATTATATCTCTTATTTCATCATCATGTTGCCTTTTTTAGGCTTACAAATTTACATATAGCCCATTGAGCTTTACAAAATGGCATTTTGCTCATCCCATGTCTCATGTGCTTATTTCTTTAGCAAATGTGCTATGGGCTTTACAAAAATTTGGATTTATGCCCATTTTGCTTACATTCATGCATCAAAATTACATCAAAATTATTTATTACATGATTTTTTTATTTGCATAGGCGAGGCCGGTCGCTTCATGTTCGGGCTCGATTCGGGCATGAGCCCACTTGATCTGGGCTTGGGCCCACCTGGCTTGGGGTTGACCTTGACTTTGACTTGGTCAACCGAGGTGCAATTTTCAACCCCAACAAAGGGAAATCCCCTCACGGCAAATGATGATTCGCTCCTGGTACCATATTCCAGTGTAGCGGTGCTGATGCCAGACGAAAACCAAAATCCCCAAATCCTCTCCTGGCAAATGATGATTCGCTCCAGGTACCATATTCCAGTGTAGCGATACTGATGTCAACCCAAATCATATCAAATCAGCAAGACAACCAACGACCACCCTGGCGGAATCAAGCTCCACCTCGGAAACAAATCAAATCCCGACACCGCGGAAAGCGGAGCAAGTCAAGTCAAATCCCGACACCGCGGAAAGCGGAGTAAGTCAATTCAAATCCCGACACCGCAGAAAGCAGAGCATGTTAACTTCAACCCTGACACCGCAGAAAGCGAAGCAAGTCAAATCCAATACTTGACACCGCAAGAAGAGGAGTGAGTCAAATCCAGAACCGACCGTCCATGTCGCTAAAATGGCAGCACCGACCGTCCAAGTCGCAAAAAAGGCAGAACCGACCGTCCAAGTTGCAAAAAGGGCAGAACCGACTGTCCAAGTCGCAAAAAGGGCAGCACCGACCGTCCAAGTCCCAAAAATGACAGAACCGATCGTTCAAGTCGCAAAAAGGGCAGCACCGACTGTCCAAGTTGCAAAAATGGCAGAACCGACCGTCCACGTCGCTAAAATGGCTGCACCGAACGTCCAAGTCGCAAAAAGGGCAGAACTGACCGTCTAAGTCGCAAAAATAGCAGAACCGACCATCCACGTCGCTAAAATGGCAGAACCGACCATCCGCATCGCAAAAAGGGCAGCACCGACCATCCACGTCGCAAAAACGGCAGTATCGACCTCCACGTCTTCAAAACGGGAACCAAATCAAGTCAACCTCCACGCGAAAGAAGATCCATCAATTTCATGCACACGACCCACATATGTGGCGTGCATTTATTGATGGGGGGCACTTTGTTGGGGTCAAAAATCACACCCCTGTTGACCAAGTCAAATTCAAAGTCAATCCCAAGTCAGGCGGGCCCAAGCTCAGATCAAGTGGGCCCATGCCCAAGTCGAGCCCCGCGGCTGGCTTCCCCATGCCAAAATGAAATCATGTAATAAATAATTTTGATGTAGTTTTTTTTATGCATGAATGTAAGAAAAATGGGTATAAAGCCAAATTTTTGTAAACCCCATGGCTCATGTGCAAAAGAAATGAGCAGATGAAACATGAGATGAGCAAAATACCATTTTGTAAAGCCCAAGGGGCTATATGTAAATTTGTAAGCCTATAAAAGGCAACATGATAATGAAATAAAATGATAGAATTTCATTCCCCTAAAAATCTAAGGTTTCTGTGTCTCCTTCTCCTTCCTCAAGGTTCTAAACCTTCTTTCCCCTTTTGAATTAAATCAAGAGTTTAACTCTTCCTTTTCCAAAAATAAACAGTTTTTCACCATTAAACCCTTGAAGGGAAACTCAGAGCTTCCATCAGATCTCAAAAAGGGGAGATTTTGAATCTCACCCCTCATTTTCTCTAAGATCCAGCCAACAAAGAGGAGGAAAAAGGAGACCCATCTCCGAAAATCCCACTTTGGGAAAGATCCAAGGCTCAAGAGAAGATCCAAGACTTAAGAGCGAAGAAATGGGTCCCCTTTGACCACTTCTGAAGATCTTTGGGCGGTTCAACTCCAAGACCCAAATTCTCAAAGGAGTTTAACTCCTAATCCAGATCTTTTAGGAGTTTAACTCCAAATCTAATTTTTTTGGAGTTTAACTCCACTCAAAATCTTCTTTCGAAGTTTAACTCTTATTTCTGGAACTAAAAGCCCCTTCTTTCCGCCGGCGCCCAAGCGCTAGCGCCCAACGCCCAGCTCCCTAGCATCTTTAAGACACTCCTCACCTTACTTTTTCACAGACCATCCCACACTCAAAATACACCACCGTTAGGAAAAATTTTCTAACAGGGCGATGCCGTACACCCCGCACCCCGCAAGGAGGCTGCTAGCCCCCTTGACCTCCAGCCCGCTATCCGGATAGGGAGGCCTTCGTAAAAATTCTGCGGGGATCCGATATATCCAAAACCCTTTCAAAACACACATACACTGCACATTGAGTCCGCATGACCTGTTGACCCGTCAATCGGAGGTTCACTCGTTCCAAAGGTGAGGGGTAATTAACAGTAGCTTAGTCTGCGGCTGCCGGAGATTCGGATCCCCACAATCAATAAACCCCAGTGTTTCCTCCAATCAGAGCAAAGCTCTGTTTTGAATTTCAAAATTCAAAAATTGAAACAACGCTTCAGATTCCCTACGCTGCGAGCCACGTGTCAAAAGCAGACACGCCAACGCCAGGAGCGCTGCGCCCTAGGCAGCGCACCCCAATCAGAGCAAAGCTATGTTTCAAAATTCAAATTTTAAAAAAAGTTGAAGCAACGCTTCAGATCCAGCGCTCTGCGCTGCGCGCCACGTGTTAAACATAGGTGCGCTAGCGAAATTGCGCTGCGCTGCACGCCACGTGTCAAGCACGGACGCGCTAGCGCAGTTGCGCTGCGCGCCACGTGTCAAGCACGGGCGCGCTAGCGCAGGTGCGCTAGTGCCAAGTGCGCCAGCGCTGGAATTAAAAGAATTCCCCACCGTTAGATCAAAAGATCTAATAATAATAAATTATTAATTAATCAGAATTAAAATTCTGTTCTGGAAAGATCTTTCCAATCTTGTTAAAAACAAGAAGATTGCCTTCTGTAAAACAGAAGCCTTAGGATCAAAGATCCAACGGTGGGGAAATATCCCCAAATCAATCAGAGAAAGATCTCTTCAACTAACTTAATAAATCAATTAGCCCTATATAAAGGCCCCAAGACTTCAAGTCTCACATAGAGAGAACCCTCTAAAAGCTTTGAGAAAAAACTCAAAGAGAAAGAAAGGCAAGTCTTTGAAGAAAGAAAATCATTTTCTTCATCTTTAAAGGTAAAGAATTAAATTCTTGGAAGAACGGAGATGAAATCATCTCATTAAAAAAAAAGAACCATCTTCTGAAAAGATCAAAGATCTAAGAATAAGATCAAGATCTTCAATAAAAAGAAAAAGATCAAAAATATCTAATTATAAAAGATTAAAAAGAAGTACTTTTACTTCATTAACAGATCATTTGATCTATAAAGGCACAGCCTTTTGATGAGAATAAGAACCTTGGTTCTTGAATCTTGAGGCAATGCCTCTTTTGAAGAACAAAAAAAAACTTGTTCTTTGATCTTAAATTGATCAAAATGCGCTTTGCGCTATTGGACAGTGCCTTGCACTCTCAAATAGCGCATTGCACTCTTGGACTGGCGCACTGCGCCAGAAGGCGCCACGTGTCACTCACTGGCGCATCCACTCATAAAGCGCAGTGCGCTAACAGATTTGCGCTTAGCGCTGAGCGTGACACGTGTCACCTTCGCATGCGCTAGCGCAATACACTCTTTGACTGGCGCAAAGCGCCTGACAAGCCACGTGGCGCACTATCAGACCACTATTTTGCTCCTGATAAATGCTATGCATTTAATTACATCCAATGTCAGAGCCCAATGCTATGCATTATTAAAAGGGCCGAGCCCAAATAAAGGCTCAATAGCCAGAACAATAAAATGTTCAACTCATATCAACTGAGCCCATATGTTCATAAACCTTTAAACAGACTTTAGTCCCAAATTGGACTATAGATCTTCCAACCAACATTGGTTCAAGGGTACATCTCTGAACTCCTCTGATATTTGTCGTTGTAATCCTTCAACGTCTCAAGAGAGGCGATGGGTCCTGACAGCCATACATTCCACGGACTATGATGGACCACCATGTCCTTAAACTAGAAACCGACCGAAATGTCTCTAAACTAAATAATAGAGCCCAAATACTCTCTTGTTGGATCTAAATGATCCTGTTAAGTTGATCTTAGTCTAGAAATTAGACTAACGTGTCCATAACAAACGTTTAAGTTGATCTTAGTCCAAAATGAGACTAACGTATTCTTAACCAAAACCCCAAACCCAAATTTAAGAAAATACGGATTTGGACTAATCCACGTCCTACAGGCGACAACATAAATTAGTCCCCGTATACAATCCACGGGCAACTACAAACAAAACAAACACCCACGACACGAAGTGACCATCTGGAGAAGGAGAAAGTTGTTACAGCAATGCGGTAGCGTAATTAACTACAGGGGCTTGCGCCTGCAGGGAAGAGCGTCCCCACAATCAAAATCCCCTCAAACGAGGGGGAATCTGACGAAGTCTGCTACATCGGCCGCATCCGTTTAAACCTTCGATACATGGTGTCATAAATCAACTTGGTATCTTCGGAGAGGTGGACGGATAGCACCAATTAGCATCTGCCCCGAAATTCAGGCCAGACGTCCACCGCGTCTCTGCCGCGTCTTTCGGAGTGGAACAGATTCTGGCACGCCTGGTGGGACCTTTTCCTCTTTCCACTCCACACTTCGTGTGTCGTGTTCGCGAAAGAATCACGGTTTGCTATGGTTGCCTGTGGATTCGAGGTACTTAGATTTGGCGTCTTGCTCCGTGCAGAAAACATAAGATCAATGGCTTCAAACTACACTAACTGCAACTGCAACTCTCGCTCCGTCCCGTCCGGAAGATTGACTTACGAGCCTCAAGCGGCCTCCATCTTCGCTATGCCGGTGGAACAAGTGACTCAGGCCACCACTGGGCTGTTTTTCGGGACTATGCTCCCACCGATAAGCTTCAATGCCCCAATGTTGTCGTAAGAAGCTCCAAAGAAGTCGGTCTTTGATCGGCTTACAACTACCGCGGCCCCTCTCAACGGGTCGCCCAAGTCCAATACCTCAGTTTTCAGCAAACGGGGCCAAAGATCAAGTGGACTCATGAAGAAGCCCACAATACCAGAAGGCGTTATCCCGAAGCGGATAGCTATTCCTACTCCTGAAGTCACCAAGGCGGTTTCTCCGGCTAAGGGGTCGGTCTTCACAAGACTGTCCGCTTCAACTCCCACTCCACGTGAAATAACCAAGGCCATTTCCCCTGCACGAAAATCGGCCTTCTCAAGATTGGCCGTTCCCTCTCAGCGAGCATCTGTCTTTGACAGAATGACGCCAACAACAGACACTCATCAGAACAGGGGGCATGACAAAGCTATCCCCATCACCGAACCAACGCCATCGGCTCGACACGCTCGACGTCGTTATTGGCGTCGAGTAAGAAAGGTTGGGGGCAACTCCCCCTCTGGTTTAACTCCACCAGCCCCCACGGTGGAAGTCAATGCTGCTGTTCCAACCGGGAACAGCTTTGAATTACTAAACAAGGTGCGCAGGAACTCTCCTACCGCCATGCTTAAGAGATCTCCTCAACCGATAGAGAATATTACAAAAACAAAGCCGGAGCAGCCCCCTCAACGGCTGTCCTCCAAAGTTTACAAAGTCTGGAGACGGATCCAGGAGTCGGTAATTGATCAAGACTATCCTCGCCGACAGAAAAAGCTGAAGGTCCAGCAGGAAGAGAACCGTCCTGTCAAACCACAGAAAATGTCATCCGTCTGGGTGCCCACTGCAACGGTTCCCTCAACGTCAACCGCTCAAAAGAGAAGGAAGCCAGGGAAAGCCCCTGTGACTATGGTGGATCATAAAGACACTAAGCCCAAATGCCCCAAGTCTGGGGGCATGACGGTGCATACTGTTTATATGGCTTCCGGAAAAGAGGAAAGCCGCGCTTCGACGGGTCACCGACCGCTCACCCGATCCGTGACAAAATCCAGGAGCAACAGCAGAAGCTTTAAGAGATGCTGACTACAATGGCCGCACTTACCGGACCAAAAGAAAGCCCGGAGGCATCTTCAGAACAGCTTTACGAACAAGAAACCGATGCTGATTTCCTACGCAGAGTCCTCGAAAAGAAGGACAAAGAGGCAGCGGAACAAGCTGCCAACATAAAACAAATGGCGCTTCTCTTCCAAGACATGGTCAGGATAATGTTACAGCCGGATCCTCCAGCTGAAGACCCTCCGATCATTATTGAAGATGACCGAGCGGAGACGTCGAACCCTCCTCCGGCTCTTTCAGCAGCCAAAGAGGAGACTATCTCAAAAGCTGCGCTCGATTATTATATAGCTCAGCACATACGAGCTCACCAGGCGAATGAAGCGGTTAGCCAAGTTGTCAAGACTGGACGACCTTATCCGGGCTGGTATGACCAAATAAGTTACCCGCTGAGATATACAATCACTAAGTTCTATGTGTGTAAAGGGATGGGGAATCCCCACCAGCATGTTGCCCAGTTCAGGGCCTTATGCGGCAACACTGGAGGCGATGACAAACTGTTGCTTCGTCAATTCGTCGGTAGCTTAGCAGAAACGGCCTTCGAATGGTATTCGAAGCTACCTAACGACTCTGTCAAAACATTTGCGGAGATGGAGCTACTGTTTACACAAAGATTAGCAAGCGCTAGTGAACGCACCCCGATCACCGCATTGATCAACACCAGGGTAAGGCCAGGCGAAACGTGGGTTCAATACGCAATACGGCGGCGAAACTTATGGTCGAAGTGCGAACAACGCATCGAAGAGGCACCGGCGGTGGGCATGTTCGTCGGCACTCTTGACCCTCAAGCGACCATCTCCCAGTTCATGATGTTCTTCAAGCCAACTACTTTCCAGACCTTGATTGACAAGTTGGCCCAAATGGATCAGATGGGTCATAGACCATCTCTTTCAAAAATGGATCCTCGGAATGAAAAGGGGAAAGGAAAAGAAACTTTCGTCACCAATACTCAACAACAGACGAGCAACTTAAAGCCGGTTGTTCGCCAAAACAATATGCGTCCATGCCCATCCCTCGAGGAGAGACTAGGATGTCCTTACTCGTTTCCCCAAGATAAAATGAGGAGACTGTTCGAGCTGGCAGTACGCAACAGACTCATCAATCTGCCGGGTCCAAAACGTCCGTTGCAGCCAGGCGATCTCAACAATCCTAATTACTGTCCTTACCATCAAGCAGTAAGCCATCCAATCGAAGACTACTTCATTTTCAAAGGCTGAATTGAGGACCAGTACCTACAAGGCAAGTTTGCGCTTTCTGAGAAGTGGATGGGGAACCCATCACAACCGCACACTCCTAAGAAGACGGACACACCAGGGGCAACGTGCTCTTTTGTTGAAGAAGCTCCATGGGAGGTGGCCCTCTTGGCCAAAACCAAAAGGATGCTGAATGATTTCCAGACATGTCCGGCGATCAAGTGGAAGAATCCGCTGGAACCCCAGATCGTCGAAGGAATGCTGAAGCCGCGCCCAACTCCAAAGATTGGTGGTGATAGCTAAAGCTCGCGCACCCAGCCGTTAAAGTCTTCGAAGAAGAAGGAGAAGACCCAAAAGCCCGTGAAGTTGGAGGACAAGCGCACGGATCTGCAAAAACATATTGACGCACTGGAAGAATATAATCAGAAGGCGCAGACCCCAGTCACACTCCGAGAATTCCTCAGCCACGTCTTTGAGGACGGAGATGATGACAAAGACTCGTCGGATGAACATGAGGATTATGTAGCAAGCTGCCATGTGATCTCTCACTCGTCGATAAACGATAAAGGAGCTCCTTGCACCGAGAGACGGGGGGCAGGTCCTGAACCAGAACCTCTATGGCTGTCAGACAAAATGATCGATGCCTTCCAGAATGAAATTCATCTGAAAAGTAAAGCCGGTCGGGAGCGTGAGATGGCCATATTTGAAAAGGCCAAACGCCGGCGACTGGACCAAAGGGTCGAAACACTCCCACCAGATCAAAGTACATCCGCCGCAAATGAAAGCAGGATCAAGACAAGGAAACGATTCGCCAAAGCCATATCGATGGAGATGAGACTGCCCTCTTTCAGAGAAAATCCTCCCGGTGGAATACATCTTGATGAAGTGGACGTACATCCTAACTTCTGCTTATATCATTAGAAGACCGCACATCCTACTGAAGACTGCAACTCCTTTAAGTGTTGGTGGCAAGGATATGTCGCTCACAGGCAACACTTCAACAGGACAAAACGTGAAGCTCGTAGACAACGGAAAAATGCGACAGATGACCGTAAAAGAATTGCCTGCAATTGTCATAGGGTTTATCCCGGGGAATCGTAAGTTCTCACCTTCGGGAGCGACTCCGACGAAAAAGTGGCCCTTGGTCCTCTCTTCAAGGAATCCATCTCTGAAACAAAAGAATTGAGGAGCTGCGAGAACATTCAGCCGTGCAATTGCACGCTACCCGGAAAGAATCTCTGACCCGCAAACAAGGGATTGAACAAAAAGGGTAAAGGGAAGGGAAAAACGGCCTTCGTCGCCAACGCTCAACAACAATCGAGTGGCTCTAGACCGGTTGTTCGTCAAAACAACAAGCGGCAACCCCTCTATGAGAAGTTGAAACGTCCTTACTCATTTTCCTGGGATGAAACAAGGAGGCTGTTCGAACTAGCAGTGCGCAACAGGCTTATCACTTTACCGGAACCGAAACACCAGCTCCTCCTGAATGATGTCAACAATCCTAATTACTGCCCTTACCACCAAGTATTGGGCCATCCGATCGAAAACTGCTACATCTTCAAAAACTGGGTTGAAGACCAATACCAACAGGGCAAGTTCGCGCTGTCCGAAAATTAAAAGGTGAGCCCGTCACAACCGCATGCTCCGAAAAAGATGGATATGCCGGGGGCATCGTGCTCATTCATAGAGAAAGCCCCATAGACCGAAAAGTCAGTAAACTAGAGATTCGCCTCAAATACGGTGACGTTGGACCACTATGTCCTAAAACTGGCGTCGGACCGAAACGTCCCTAAACTAACGACGGACCGCAATGTCCTAAAACTTGCAAATGACCGAAAAGTCGTTAAACTATTATCAACCCGCGGCATCCTCAGGCTGACATGGTAAAAAAAACAAAAAAAAAACGGTATGTCCATAAGCAAAATGGGTACGGATGAAAACCCGAAAGGGCTCCGTGAATAAAAACAGCAGGGCTACCGGTGAGTCTTGTGAAAACCCGAAAGGGCGGAACCTCGTTAAAAAAAAAGGTAAGTCCATAAGCAAAATGGGCACGGATGAAAACCCGAAAAGGCTCCGTGAGTAAAAACAGCAGGGCTACCGGCGAGTTTTGTGAAAACCCGAAAGGCCGCAATCTCGCTAAAAGACACTTGCAAGGTCCTCTCGACTTTGTAAGGAGAAACCACCTGTGTGAGATCCTTACGACTCACAAGGGAGCAACACACTTAGGGATCCCCACGATTCCTAAGGAGAAATTACACTTGCGAGATCCTCACGACTCGTAAGGAGAACCCTCTTATGGGACCCTCACGGCTCATAAGATTTGAAAGTTTTAAGCTATAGGGATCTGAACCTGTTCTTAAGCAGCCCCCACAACCTCCGATACTGCCCTCCAAGCGGTTCAATATTGACCCTTGTATACAATCCACGGGCATGAATGAACATTTCCCTAACAGAGTCCTACCAGCGACTAGGGATATGCTCACACGGTGAACAAACACTTGTAAGTCCTCTCGACTTATAACGAGAAACGACTCTTGTAAGATCCTTACGGCTTATAAGAGAACACACGCTTGGAAATCCTCACGATTCCTAAGAAGAAAACGCACCTACGAGATCCTCACGACTCGTAGGGAGAAATACCTTTATGAGACCCTTACGGCTCATGAAGTCAAAAGCCTTAGTCGACAGGATCCTAACCTTGTTTGGTAAGCCACCTTTGTTCGACATCGACAGAGGCAAATGATGATCCGCTCCTGGCAATATTCCAGTCGCAGCGATACTGATGCTAAGATTGGCGTCCGATTTCAAGTTCTACACTCGCGATAAAAAATCAGCGAGCCAAAAATGCATATGTAATAGCCGAAATGATGGGGCAACTTGCAACGAAATCAGCAAGTAAAAATGTATGCGTACAAAAACAGTCGAAATGATTGGGCAACTCGCAATAAAAAGCAGCGAGTAAAAAGAAACAAATAGCCGAAATGATTGGGCACCGCGAAAAATAGCCGAAATGATTGGGCAATCACGACTTGTGCGATACGAAAAGCTGAAATGATAGAGCATCGCGGAAAGATAACAAAAATATACATATGAAATGAAACTTTTGCCCTACATGTGAGATCACATCGATCCCTGTATACAATCCAGGGGCACAAACAAAAAGAGAACCATATCATCCCACCAAGCTCTATCGGATAGAGAGCCAAGTCTTGACGGCCATATCCACAGCCTGAAGACCCATGACAGCATTCCTCCTCATTCTAGCAGGATGCAGTTGCGACGTCAACAAACAACCCCAGGGTCAGAACAACGGAACCATGGTAAAGTCCACTAGTTCCGAATCTCGACGGTTCACAGACAGCCTAGAGATCACCAACGGCGTTTCTCTTCACTCCAACCAGATGCAGACGGGACGTCAACAACCGACCTCAGATTCGCAACGAAGCGGAGCCACGGCAAAGTCCCTAGTTCCAAATCACAATGGCCACATCTACGGCCCGAAAACCAACAACGGTGTGCCTCCTCATTCCAGCAGGACTCGTACGCAATATCACTAAGCGGAGTGGCGGCAAAATCCCAACTCCACCTCAGCATTCGTCTCGTTATAATAGACGCAATGTCAACAATGGTGTTCTTTCGCAATCCAGCAGGATGCAGACGCAACGTCAAAACAAAGCGGAGTGACGGCAAAATCCCAACTCCACCTCAGCATTCGTCTCGATACAGCAGACGCAACATCACCAAAAGGAGCCACCGCAAAATCCCTAGTTCCAAACCTCGACGGTTCACCAGCAACCTAGAGACAACTGCGACACTTGTCTCGATACAGCAGACGAGATGTCACTACAGCGTTCTTCCTCCAGCAGGATTCAGACGCGATAATCAAACAACGAAGCAAAGGCCAAATTCCTAGCTTCAGGGTCTTGACGGCAATTTATATAAAACCTGAAAGACCATCGGAGATTATCTCACACCAGCGTGGAGTGGTCACCACCTCGACGTTCGTCTTGATACAGCAGACGAGGTGTCACTACAGCGTCCTTCCTCCAACCGGATTCGGACACGCCAAAGCAAACGAAGCGAAGGCCAAATTCCTAGCTTCAGGGTCTTGACGACAACTCATATAAAACCGGAAAGACCATCGGAGATCATCCCACACCAGTGCGTAATGATCACTACATCGACGTTCGTTTCGACATAGCAGACGAGATATCACTACAGCGTTCTTCCTCCAGCAGGATTCAGACGCGACAATCAAATAATGGAGCCACGGCAAAATCCCTAGTTCCAAACCTCGACGGTTCATCAACAACCTAGAGACAACTGCGATATTCGGCTCGATACAGCAGACGCAATACCAGCAAACGAAGCAAAGGCCAAATTCCTAACTTCAGGGTCTTGATGGCAACTCATATAAAACCTGAAAGATTATCGGAGATCATCCTACACCAGCGCGGAGTGATTATGACTCATCGGGGCTCTCCAAAATGAGCCTAACCTCAAGTAAAAAGCGGCATGGCAAAATTCTTAACGCTTGCTCTTCCGACGGTCAAACTGCCTAGGAGGATTGCTTGAAGACGTCTTGTCCAGCCCCCGAAGGGATCAGAGACATGACAGTCGCAAGGCTACTCAAACAGCAAGGTTGCCTATCGAGGGATACATCAGCCAACGCGACGGTACGACGGACAAAACCTTAGTACCATAGACCCTAACGGACCTCTGTCGTAAAATGCAGAGGTTAACTGTGACGTTAGGATATTCTTGAGAGAAACGCTCGATTCGTCTCGACTCGTGAGGAAAAGCCTTAGGCAGCAAGGATTAAAAAACCTGTTTCCTAAGCACTGCAGCCCTGCAAGTTGGTCCAAAACGGACTCTTGCATACTATTCACGGACCACACTCTCCAAAGTCGAATCTCGACAAGGAGGGAAACAACCACTTACGAGTCCTCTCGACTGGTAAGAGGGAAAATTCTCTAGTGAGATCCTTAAGACTCTCAAGAGAAAACGCACTTAGAAGTCCTCACGACCCTTAAGGAGAACCCTCTCGGCCGGTAGGGAGAAAATTCTTTATGAGACCCTCACGGCTCATAAAGTTGAAAAGTCTTAGGTGACAGATCGTAACCCTGTTTTCTAAGCCATCGCCACTCTACAAAGAGCCTAAGACTGACAGCCATACGCTATCTACAGACCACACTGACTAAAGTCATATGGCAAACAACACAGCAAGAAAGAAGAAAGCAGAGCTCTGACCCATGGGCTAAGAAACCCTAAGGAAAGATCTATTTAGATCTATGGGTTCTTGAGAGCAAGGCTCTGTTTATAAAACCCTAAAGGGGTTTTCTTTAGATCAAAAGATCTATGAGAGCAAGGCTCTGTTAATGGGTAAAACCCCTAAATTATTAAAATTTGATTTAATTTAATTTTTACCTAAAATTTTCTAGAGTTCTAACTCTTGAAGTTCTTGGAAAGAAGAGCAAGGCTCTGAGATTAAAATTCTTGAAGGAAAGATGATAATCATCTGAGGACCAAGGGTCCTATTAATAGGCGCTGAAGCGCCTCCTCAACTTCTGAGTTGATCCAAGGGCTCAGATGTTGCCACCGCTGCACTCACGTGTGCGCCACATGAGCGCAACGGTGGGGGGAATTTGTTTCCACCAATCAGAGCAAAGCTCTGTTTTGAATTTCAAAATTCAAAAATTGAAGCAACGCTTCAGATCCACTGCGCTGCGCGCTGCGCGCCACGTGTCAAAAGCAGACACGCCAGCGCCAGGAGCGTTGCGCCCTAGGCAGCGCACCCCAATCAGAGCAAAGCTCTGTTTCAAAATTCAAATTTTAAAAAAAAATTGAAGCAACGCTTCAGATCCAGCGCTCTACGCTGTGCGCCACGTGTTAAACAAGGGTGTGCTAGCGAAGTTGCGTGCGCTCCGCGCCACGTGTCAAGCACAGGCGCGCTAGCGCAGTTGCGCTGCGCTCCGCGCTGCGCGCCACGTGTCAAGCACGGGTGCGCAGATCAAAAGATCTAATAATAATAAATTATTGATTAATCAGAATTAAAATTCTGTTCTGGAAAGATCTTTCCAAACTTGTTAAAAGCAAGAAGATTGCCTTCTGTAAAACAGAAGCCTTAGGATCAAAGATCCAACGGTAGGGAAATATCCCCAAATCAATCAGAGAAAGATCTCTTCAACTAACTTAACAAATCAATTGGCCCTATATAAAGTCCCCAAGACTTCAAGTCTCACATAGAGAGAACCCTCTAAAAACTTTGAGAACAAACTCAAAGAGAAAGAAAGGCAAGCTTTTGAAGAAAGAAGATCGTTTTCTTCATCTTTAAAGGTAAAGAATTAAATTCTTGGAAGAACAGAGATGAAATCATCTTATTAAAAGAAAAAGAAGAACCATCTTCTGAAAAGATCAAAGATCTAAGAACAAGATCAAGATCTTCAATAAAAAGAAAAAGATCAAAAATATCTAATTATAAAAGATTAAAAAGAAGTACTTTTACTTCATTAACAGATCATTTGATATATAAAGGCACGGCCTTTTGATGAGAATAAGAACCTTGGTTCTTGAATCTTGAGGCAATGCCTCTTTTGAAGAAAAAAAAACTTGTTCTTTGATCTTAAATTGATCAAAATGCGCTCTGCGCTATTGGACAGTGCCTTGCACTCTCAAATAGCGCACTGCGCTCTTGGACTGGCGCACTGCGCCAGAACGCGCCACGTGTCACTCACTGGCGCACCCACTCATAAAGCGCAGTGCGCTAACAGACTTGAGCTTAGCGCTGAGCGTGACACGTGTCACCTTCGCATGCGCCAGCGCAATGCGCTCTTTGACTGGCGCAAAGCGCCTGACAAGCCACGTGGCGCACTATCAGACCACTATTTTGCTCCTGATAAATGCTATACATTTAATTACATCCAATGTCAGAGCCCAATACTACGCATTATTAAAAGGGACGAGCCCAAATAAAGGCTCAATAGCCAGAACAATAAAATGTTCAACTCATATCAACTGAGCCCATATGTTCATAAACCTTCAAACAGACTTTAGTCCCAAATTGGACTATAGATCTCCCAACCAACATTAGTTTAAGGGTACATCTCTGAACTCTTCTGATATTTGTCGTTGTAATCCTTCAACGTCTTCAGAGAGGCGATGGGTCCCGACAGCCATACATTCCACGGACTATGATGGACCACCATGTCCTTAAACTAGAAACCGACCGAAATGTCCCTAAACTAAACAATAGAGCCCAAATGCTCTCTTGTTAGATCTAAATGATCCTGTTAAGTTGATCTTAGTCTGGAAATTAGACTAACGTGTCCTTAACAAACGTTTAAGTTGATCTTAGTCCGAAATGAGACTAATGTATCCTTAAACCAAAACCCAAAACCCAAATCTAAGAAAATACGGATTTGGACTAATCCATGTCCTATGGACGACAACATAAATTAGTCCCCGTATACAATCCACGGACAACCACAAACAAAACAAACACCCACGACACGAAGTGACCATCTGGAGAAGGAGAAAGTTGTTACCGCGATGCGGTAGCGTAATTAACTACAAGGGCTTGCGCCTGCAGGGAAGAGCGTCCCCCACAATCAAAAACCCCTCAAACGAGGGGGAATTTGACGAAGTCTGCTACATCGGTCACATCCGTTTAAACATTTGATACATGGTGTCATAAATCAACTTGGCATCTTCTAAGAGGTGGACGGATAGCACCAATTAGCATCTGCCCCGAAATTCAAGCTAGACGTCCATCGCGTCTCTGCCGCGTCTTTCGGAGGGGAACACCCAGCCTATCTTAGGCAGGGGGAATCTGTAATGCACCTGACAAGCGCGTGCGTATTCCCATCTCAATGGGATGACGAAAACACCCCACGGTATTTTCTTCAGAGACGGATGACCATAGGAGATATTGCAAGAGGTTCTACTAGTTCATGTGGTTCAGACTCCGTCAAGATGTAGCGTCCACGGTCGGGCCATTTTGGTGAGGCGAGTTTGGAGGGGTCTCGAAAGAGGCAGTCACTTGGAGGTGTAGAGATCGGCAGGAGAAATCTTCGGGAGGATTGTATTCAAGGGAAGAAGACAGAGATGGTTCCGACACCGGTTTGCTCTCGAGGTGGAGTCAGACATCATGATTCCTTCATTGGTGACTTTTTGGGAAAGTTGTGGGTGTATGTTGTTGAGCCGAAGATGGAGAATTTTCATATTTTCAGGATGGCTGTTGTGGAGAAACAGTTCGGGAAGCGTGTAAAGGTTCTTCATTCCGATCATGGTGGAGGATACTGCAAGTCGAGGAGAATCATGCATCACGCCACTTTTGATCTAGGTATATTGACGAGACATAGCAGATGGTTCGGAAGGTGTTTGAGAAGAACATGTATCCACAGCTTATGGTTGCAGTTCCAAGGGAGTTTCAGACGGAGGCCCTATCTACTGCTGAGTATCCCATCGATCGATCACCATCGACGGTAGTAGACATGATAATTCCTAAGGAGATATGGATTGGAGGGGCAGGGAATTACTCAGGGCTTCGTAATTCTAGAAGTGAAGCAAAAGGGTACAGATTGTGGTGTCCTAGTATTAAGGGTGGTGTATGTTCCCGCCAAAAATTTCAGCGCAAAAGAGTCCAAGGTATTAAATGGCAGCGATATGCTTAAGGAAATGCGAACCAGTATCTTCCAACCTGTATTTTGATAAACTCCCGAAGGAGGAAATGTTAAATTCTGATGGTATTGAAAGTATCTCGAAAAAAACTTTGATTTGATATATTATGGGCCTCATAATTCATCCGGGATCAAAAGTTATGAGCAAATGTCTATGCACATGTGATCTAAGGAAGAAGATGCGAACCAGTATTTTCCGAGCTGTATTTTGACAAACTCCGGAATGAGAAATAGCTAAATTCTGATGGTATTGAAAGCATCTTGAAAAAACCTTCGATTTGATATATTATGGGTCTCATAATTCATCCGGGATCAAAAGTTATGAGCAAATATCTATGCACAAGTGATCTAAGGAAGAAGATGCGAACCAGTATTTTCCGAGCTGTATTTTGACAAACTCCGGAATGAGAAACAGCTAAATTTTGATGGTATCGAAAGTATCTCGAAAAATCCTTCAATTTTATATATTATGAGTCTCATAATTCATCCGAGATCAAAAGTTATGAGCAAATGTGCTATGCACGTGTAATCTAAAGTAATGCTCTACTACATGCGGAATGCATTTTTAGTCCCACATCGGGAAAAGGAGAGATGGCTTCTCTATCACTCCTATATAAATAAGAGGGGATACCTCTTAGAAAGGGTATAGTTCAATCCTCAAAGGATTCAATACTCAAAGAAGCTTAGTTCTCCAAAGGAGCTTAGTTCTCCATATATAGAAGCCCTGCTTCTCCTCGTAATGCGCATGTGCGCTATGTGCAACGCACGTGTGCCCGCCACGCGCGCACCACGTGCAACGCATATGCACCACATGAGAATATTTAATAATATTAAAAGGAGCTTAGTTCTCCATATATAGAAGCCCTGCTTCTCCTCATAATGCGCATGTACGCTACGTGCAACGCACGTGTGCCCGCCACGCACCACGTGCAACGCACGTACGCACCATATGAGAACATTTAATAATATTAAAAGGAGGTTAGTTGTCCATATATAGAAGCCCTGCTTCTCCTCATAATGCGCATGTGCGCTACGTGCAACGCACGTATGCCCGCCACGCGCGCACCACGTGCAACGCATGTGCGCACCACATGAGAACATTTAATAATATTAAAAGGAGCTTAGTTGTCCATATATAGAAGCCCTGCTTCTCCTCATAACACGCATGTGCGCTACATGCAACGCACGTGTGCCCGCCACGTGCGCACCACGTGCAACGCATGTGCGCACCACATGAGAATATTCAATAAAAGGAGACTCGTTCTCCATAGGAGCTTGCTCCCCCCATAATGCGCATATACGCAAGCTCCATGTGCGCTACGTGCAAATATGAGCGCCCAAAACGTGCGACGCAGGTGCACGAACGCAAAGAAGCCTTTTTCAGCGGTGAGAAGCTTAAGCTCCAGCCTGTTCTTCCCCCCTAATGAGTGAGGCATGGTTCAAAGGGTACATCCCTCCACACCTTCGATATATGGCACTGTAATCTCTCAGTGTCGTCGGAGAGGTGGTGGGTCCCGACGACCAATGATCCTTCTTTCTAAAATAAAAAAAAAGAAGAAGACAGAAAAGATACAGAGGAGACAGAGAAAAACACAGAACTCCTCTAAAGAAAATTTTAAGAAGAGCTCAGAGAAAGAAAAGGTAAAAACTTTTGAATAAAAAGAAGAATTTTCTTCTAAAAGAGATCAATGATCTAAAAACAAGATCAAGATCTTCAATTAAAAAGATCAAAAAGATCCAATCACAAAAAGATAAAAAGAAGTATTACTTCACAGATTATTTGATCTACATAAAGGCATTGTCTTTTGATGAACCATTGGTTCTGGAATTTTAAAAGATTCTTTTCTTTAATCCAAAATTGGATCAAGATATTAAACAGTGCCTTGCACTTTTGAGTTTGCACTGTTGCGCTCCTTGGATTGGCGCAAGCCACCAGGGAGCGACACGTGTCAATTACAGAACAGCTGCGCCTTGCGCTTCTAAAAAACAGAGCACTGCTCTCTTAAATTGACGCAAGTCATCAGAGCACGCCACTTGTCAGCAGCGCGCTAGCGCAGCGCAATGCGCTTGCGCTCACCAGAGCATGACACGTGTCACAACCACATGAGTCTGCGCCTTGCTGTGGCGCAAAACGCCTGACAAGCCACGTGGCGCACTGTCAGAACAATAAATGCTTTGCATTATTAAAGGAGGGACAGAGCACAATTAAAAGGCCTAACATGCCTAATAGAAAATGCAATGCATTATTAAAAAGGGGCAGAGCCCAAATAAAGGTCTGTCAGACCAAAACAGATGCTGTGCATCATTTAAAAAAGGGCAGAGCCCAAATAAAGGTTTAATAGACCAAACAAAAATGCCATGCATTATTAAACAGGGGCAGAGCCCTAGTAAAGGCCTAACAAGCCAAACGCAAATAAAATGTTGAATATTTTCAACTGGACTTAGCCCAATTCTGGCCGTAAGTCCTCAAATTAAATGGAACTGAGCACAAATGCTCTTTCAAATCAATTTACATCCGGTTCAAGGGTACATCTCCGAACTCCTCTGATATTTGTCGTGTAATCCTTCAACGTCGTCAGAGAGGTGACGGGTCCCGACAACCACACATCGATACGGACTGTGGGGTCCTTAAACTCATTGACTAATGCGTCCTTAAACTCACGGACTAATGCGTCCTTAAACTCACGGACTAATGCGTCCTTAAACTCACGGACTAATGGGAACGATGGACCACTATGTCCCCAAAATGGGAACGATGGACCACTATGTCCCTAAACTGGAACAATGGAGCCCAAATGCTCTTTTGTCGGATCTAAACGATCCCGTTAAGTTGATCTTAGTTTTAAATTAGACTAACATATTCTTAACAAATGTTTAAGTTGATCTTAGCCTCAAATAGGGCTAACGCATCTTTAAACCCTCAAACAGACTTTAGTCCCAAATTGGACTATAGACCTCCCAACCAACTTTGGTTCAAGGGTACATCTCTGAACTCCTCTGATATATGTCGTTGTAATCCTTCAACGTCGTCAGAGAGGTGACGGGTCCCGACGGTCATACATTCAATGGACCGCTATGTCCCTAAACTGGAACAATAGATCCCCAAAATGCTCTTTTGTCGGATCTAAGCGATCCCGTTAAGTTGATCTTAGTTTCAAATTAGACTAACGTATTCTTAACAAACGTTTAAGTGGATCTTAGCCTCAAATATGGCTAACGTATCCTTAAACCAAAACCTCAAACCCAAATCTAAGAAAATACAGATTTGGATTAATCCACGTCCTACGGGCAACGACATAAATTAGTCTCCGTATACAATCCACGGGCAACCACAAACAAAAAAAACACCCACGACACGAAGTGAAATTCTGGAGAAGGAGAAAGTTGTTATCGCGATACGGTAGCGTAATTAACTGCAGGGGCTTGCGCCTGCAGGGAAGAGCGTCCCCACAATCAAAAACCCCTCGAACGAGGGTGAATCTGACGAAGTCTGCTACATCGGCCGCATCCGTCTAAACCTCCGATACATGGTGCCATAAATAAACTTGACATCTTCGGAGAGGTGGACGGATAAAACCAAATAGCATCTGCCCCGAATCTCAGGCAAGACGTCCATGTCTTGGCCGCCGTTTGGAGGGGAACAGATTCTGTCACGCCCGGTGGGACCTTTTCCTCTTTCCACTCCACCATTCGTGTGTCGTGTTTTTCCCGTGATCAGATAATCGCGGTGTGTATGTTTGTGGTTGCCCTTAGGAGAGTGGATACTAAAGTCGGCTCTTCGTCTTTATGAAGAATGGCGTTTGTTCCGACCTTAGCAATACAGGCTCTGTCATATCTGGTGGAGTCAAGTACGGGCCACTTGCAGACTCAAATCTCTGCAATCCGGCTCTTCAAGAAATCAACGGGCTTCTCTTTGGGTCGATGCCCCTACCTCCCACCCTCGGTGTCTCAACGCCGATGGAGGAAGCCCAGAGGATGTCTGTCGTCCACAGGCGGGCTCCCCAAGCAGCAGCTTTGCCGACGGAATCGGTCCTCAAACAACTGGCACATGCCAAAGACCAAGGTCGATGCAGGAGGTAGAATATTCAAGCTCTTCAAGAAATCAATGGCTTCAAACTGCACCAACTGCAACAGCAACTCTCGCTTTGTCCCATCTGGAGGAGTAACCTACGGGCCCCAAGCGGCCTCCCTTTTCACTGTGCCAGTGGAGCAGGTAACTCAAGCCACCACTGAGCTATTCTTCGGGACCATGCTCCCGCCAACGAGCTTCAGCGCTCCTGTACCATCGCAAGAAGCTCCCAAGAAGTCGTTTTTCAGCACTTCTGTGCTTATTTAGGCCTTACTTTGCATTATACTATATATAAGCACTCACAAAAAAAAATTGTGATAATAAAAGAGTAGAAAGTGAAAAAATTATATTTAAAAGAGCGGAATAGTTTAAGAAAAACAAGAAAGTTAGATGTTTTCTTAAATGAAACTAGTAATAAGTAGTTATGAGCTGTTGTCCCAAGGGTTAATAAGATGAAGGAAATTACTAATCTGAGGATAAAAATAAGCCTGAAAAATAGTTCCTATTCTGGAAGCCAAACATTTGAATGTTGATACCCTACTATACGCACTTACACACGTCTTGAAACTCGGGATAGTAGAGGATACCTTGAAATGCTCTTGTCTAAAAGCCAAAGTATGAAGGAAATAAAAAAAATGAATAAAATATAAAATGGTGAAGAAAAATGAACACTGGTTTTGTTATTGCCAAGGCAGCAATAAAAAAAATATAGCGAGGGTGCTTCATCACCTAGTGCCTTAGACCAACTGGTCCAGGAGTCACTGCTAAGTCTTAGGTGTTGCAAGACGAGGAAAAACACCTAATTAGCAAGCACATGAGTAATCAATCGGTTAGTATCTCAAGAAGTATTAACTGTCGCATGAAGAATGTGTGAGCAAATTCCATCTAAATATCTATTAAAAAGTACTAAGGTAGATGGAAAAGAGTATGATTGCTTGAATTGAATTCTCTGAGTGTAGGGATGTCCAGTTCACACACGTAGGGGTATATGATCAATGTTTGGAAGAAAGATAGGAATGAAAACTAAAGGCGATGTTTTATTGAGGGATAATGTGATTTCTAACATTTTTTTCATGACCATTAAGATAGGGCTCATAACAACTGAAAAGATGGTATAGTTGAAAACTCTTATTTTCAAGTTCTTTTCTTTTATAGTTCTTATCTTTATATAACTTTCACCATCTCTCTTTTATTATAAGATTTTGTGGGTGTAATCCACTGAGAACCCTTAGGAGACAACACTCTCCCTACTAGAGATATGCCACTAGCGCCGAGTAAGGAAGGCTGGGGGCAACTCTCCTTCTGGACTGACTCCATCGACTCCAACGGCGGAAATTGATGCTGTTGTTCCAGCTGGGAACAGCTTTGAACCACTTAGGAAGGTCCGTAAGAACTCTCCGACCGCTGTGCTGAAAAGATCTCCTCCACCTATGGAGAGCGCTACAAGGGTGAAGCCGGAACAACCCCCTTAACGGCTGTCCTCTAAAATCTACAAGGTCTGGCGTCAAGTTCAAGACTCGGTAATTGATCGAGATTATCCCCCCCGACAGAAAAAGGTGAAAGTTCAGCAGGAAGAGGACCGTCCTATCAAGCCACAAAAGGCGATAGCTACTTGGGTGCCCACTGCAACGGCCCCCTCAACTTCGACTGCTCACAAGAGGAGAAGGCCGGAGAAAATCCCCGGGTCTGCGACGAGCTGCAAGACCACTGAACCCAAACACCCCAAGTCTGGGGGCATGATGGTACATACCGTCTATATGGCATCCAGAAAAGAGGATAGCTATGTCTTCACAGGTCATAGACCGCTTACGCGATCAGTGACTAAGGCTCAGGAGCAACAACAACAAAAGCTCCAAGAAATGCTGACAGCCATGGCCGCACTTACGGGACCGAAAGCAAGCCCGGAGACATCCTCGGAGCAGCACCGTGAGCAGGAAACAAATGCTGGCTACCACGGTGGGATGACCAAATAAGGTACCCGCCGGGATATACGATCCCCAAATTCCACGTATATAAGGGGACGGGAAATCATGGTACAAAGCCGTCGGGTTCTTGCTCCAGCAGAAATATCTCCGAAATCATCCGAGGAAAAGGAAGCGACTGAGCAGACGGCCCTGCAAATAAAAGACCAGGAAAAGGCTGAGGATTGGAGAGAAGTCTTTATAGACTACTTCAAATCCAGTCGAACGCCTGAAGATGCGTCCTCAAGACATCAGCTTATGAAACGAGCTCTGTCTTTCGCCTTCGTCAACGATACTCTGTACAAGAGGTCGTTAGATTCTCTGTGGTTGAGATGCCTGGGACCTGACGAAGCGAAAAGAGTCGTTCAGGAAGTTCACGACGGACTCGGCGATTCTCACCAAGCAGGCCCGAAGATGAAGTTGAAAATTAAACGGATAGGCTACTATTGGCCCACGATGATTCAGGACTGCCTCGAATATGCAAAGCAATGCCACTAATGCCAAATTCATGGGGACTTTATCCATCAGCACCCAAATCCTCTACATCCAACAGTGGCCAGCTGGCCGTTTGAAATGTAGGGAACTGACATAATCGGCCCCATCGAACCGGTATCGTCCAGAGGACATCGTTTCATTTTGGCGACGACTGATTACTTCTCCAAATGGGCAGAAGCAGTACCGCTGTGGGAGGTGAAGACGGAGAATATCCTCCATTTCTTCAAAACGCACGTCATTTATCGGTTTGGAACTCCGCGACGGATCATCTCCGATAACGGGCCAGCCTACAGAAGCCACAAGATCAGCCGTTTCGCGCAACGACGCAACATAGACTGGAGATATTCCTCAGTTTATAATCCCCGAGCTAACGGTCTAGCTGAGGCTTTCAACAAGACCTTGACGAAGATTGTGAAGAAGACGGTGTCCCGAAATAAGAAGGACTGGCACGAGAGACTGCAAGAAACTCTCTGGGCGTATCGAACTACGTTCAAGACGGCCACGAACACAACGCCGTACGCGTTAGTCTTCGGTACAGAAGCAGTACTCCCCCTCGAAATAGAGATACCCTCTCTACGAGTGGCAGTCCACTACGAGCTGACGGACGAAGAAAATGCTCACCTTCGGCTTGAGGAGCTTGATGCCCTTGATGAAACCCGGCTCATAGCGCAACAAAATCTGGAGGCTTACAAAGCAAAGATGACGCGCTCATATGAAAGATTGATCAGGCCGAAAACATTCCGCCAAGGCGAACTCGTGCTAGTGGTCAAAAGACCTATGATCCCCAATCGTGCCAAGCGGGGAAAGTTCGAGCCGAACTATGAAGACCCGTACATCATAGACAAGGTCTACCAGGGTAGAGCCTATCTACTCATGGATATGCACGGGGAAAGACCTTTCAGGCCAATAAATGGTCGCTTCCTAAAGAAATACTACGCCTAACGAGTCACAGCTTAGGTCAATGATAGATGACGACGACTATGTCCGCTCGCTATCTTCCTAAGCCCAAACTCTATAAGTAGTAACCGGCCTTCTTCAGCAATGGACCGAAATGTCCTTAAACTAACGACGGACCGCAATGTCCTAAAACTTGCAAACGACCGAAACGTCTTTAAACTACTACCGCAGCATCCTCAGGCTGACGAGATAAAAAAAATATAAAAAAAATAATATAAAAACGGTATGTCCATAAGCAAAAGGAGTACGGATGAAAACCCGAAAGGGCTCCGTGAGTAAAAACAGCAGGGCTACCGGCGAGTGTTCGTGAAAACCCGAAAGGGCGCGACCTCGTAAAAAAAAGAATAAAAAGAATAAAAAAATGGTATGTCCATAAGCAAAATGGGCGCGGATGAAAACCCGAAAGGGCTCCGTGAGTAAAAACAGCAGGGCTACCGGCGAGTGTTTGTGAAAACCCGAAAGGGCGCAGCCTCGTTAAAAGACACTTACAGGGTCCTCTCGACCTTGTAAGGAGAAACCACCCGCGTGAGATCCTTACGACTCACAGGGAAGCAACATACTTAGGGATCCTCACGACTCCTAATGAGAAATTACACTTGCGAGATCCTCACGACTCGTAAGGAGAACTCTCTTATGGGACCCTCACGGCTCATAAGATTTGAAAGTCTTAAGTTACAGAGACCCGAATCTGTTCTTAAGCAATCCCCACAACTTTCGATAGTGCCCTACAAGCGGCTCAATACTGACCCTTGTATACAATCCACGGGCGCGAATAAACATCTCCCTAACCAAGTCCCACCTGTGACTAGGGATATGTCCATGCGGTGAACAACCCTTGTAAGTCCTCTCGACTTATAAGGAGAAAACCCTTTTGTAAGATCCTTACGACTTACAAGGGAATATACACTTAGGAATCCTCACGATTCCTAAGTAGGAAACACACCTACGAGATCCTCACGACTTGTAGGGAGAAATACCTTTATGGGACCCTTACGGCTCATGAAGTCAAAAGCCTTAGTCGACAGGATCCTAACCCTGTTCGCTAAGCCACCTTTGTTCAACATCGACAGAGGCAAATGATGATTCGCTCCTGGCAATATCCTAGTTGTAGCGATGTTGATGCCTAAACCGGTATCAAATTCCAAGTCCTTTCATGGCAAATGATGATTCGCTCCTGACAATATTCCAGTTGTAGCGATGCTGATACTGAGATTGGCACTAGATTCCAAGTTCTACACTCGTGATAAAAATCAGTGAGCTAAAAATGCATACGAAATAGCCGAAATGATAGAGCAACTTGCAGCAAAAATCAGCAAGTAAAACAAATGTATGCATACAAAATAGCCGAAATGATTGGGCAACTCGCAATAAAAAGCAGCGAGTAAAAATAAAATAAATAGCCGAAATGATTGGGCACCGCGAAAAATAGCCGAAATGATTGGGCAATCGCGACTTTCGCGATATAAAAGCTGAAATGATAGAACATCGCGGAAAGAAATAAAATGAAAAATATATATAATGAAATTTATGCCTTACAGGCAATATCATAGCAATCCCTGTATACAATCCAGAGGCACAAACAAAGAAGGAAACATATCTTTCCTCTCCATGCTCCATCAAAAACGGAGCCAAGTCTTGACGGCAACTCATATAAAGCCCGAAAGACAATCGGAGATCATCTCACCCCAGCGTGGAGTGATCACCACTTCGACGTTCGTCTCTACACAACAGACGAAATGTCGCTACAGCGTCCCTCCTCCAACAGGATTCGGACACACCACAGCAAGCGAAGTGAAGGCCAAATTCCTAGCTTTAGGATCTTGACGGCAACTCATATAAAACCTGAAAGACCACCAGAGATCATCTCAACCCCAGGGAAATCAGTGTCCTTGGCAAATACCTCAATTCAGGGAAACCAGCGTCCTTGATGAGAGCTTCTTGATTCACGTCGGCCCGCAGAGAAACCAGTGTCTTTGCAGGAATACTCCGATTCGTTTCAACCCCAGGGAAATCAGTGTCCTTGGCAAATACCTCAATTCAGGAAAACTAGCGTCCTTGATGAGAGCTTCTTGATTCGCGTCGGCCCACAGAGAAATCAGCGTCTTTGCAGGAATACTCCGATTCGTTTCAACCCCAAGGAAATCAGTGTCCTTGGCAACCTCCTCGACTCAGGGAAACCAGTGTCCTTGATGAGAGCACCTCGTTTCGCGTCGGCCCGCAGAGAAACCAGCGTCTTTGCAGGAATACCCCGATTCGTTTCAACCCCAGGGAAATCAGTGTCCTTGGCAACCTCCTCGACTCAGGGAAACCAGTGTCCTTGACGAGAGCTTCTTGATTCGCGTCGACCCGCAGAGAAACCAGCGTCTTTGCAGGAACACCCCGATTCGTTTCAACCCCAGGGAAATCAGTGTCCTTGGCAAATACCTCAATTCAGGGAAACTAGCGTCCTTGATGAGAGCTTCTTGATTCGCGTCGGCCCGCAGAGAAATCAGTGTCTTTGCAGGAATACTCCGATTCGTTTCAACCCCAGGGAAATTAGTGCCCTTGGCAACCTCCTCGACTCAGGGAAACCAGTGTCCTTGACGAGAACACCTCGATTCGCGTCGGCTCACAGAGAAACTAGCGTCTTTGCAGGAATACCCCGATTCGTTTCAACCCTAGGGAAATCAGTGTCCTTGGCAACCTCCTCGACTCAGGGAAACCAGTGTCCTTGACGAGAGCACCTCGATTCGCGTCGACCCGCAGAGAAACCAGCGTCTTTGCAGGAACCACCTCGATTCGTTTCAACCCCAGGGAAATCAGTGTCCTTGGCAAATATCTCAATTCAGGAAAACTAGCGTCCTTGATGAGAGCTTCTTGATTCGCGTCGGCCCGCAGAGAAACCAGTGTCTTTGCAGGAACACTCCGATTCGTTTCAACCTTGAGGAAACCAGTGTCCTCGGCAAAATACATTGATTCAGGGAAACTAGCGTCCTTGATGAGAGCTTCTCGATTCGCGTCGGCCCGCAGAGAAACCAGTGTCTTTGCAGGAATACCCCTATTCGTTTCAACCTCGAGGAAACCAGTGTCCTCGGCAAAATACTTCAACTCAGGGAAACCAGTGTCCTTGACGAGAACATCTTGATTCGCGTCGACTTGAAGAGAAATCAGTGTCTTTGCAGGAATACTTCGATTCGTTTCAACTCCAGGGAAATCAGTGTCCTTGGCAACCTCCTCAACTCAGGGAAACTAGCGTCCTTGATGAGAGCTTCTTGATTCGCATCGACCCGCAGAGAAACCAGTGTCTTTGCAGGAGCACTTCGATTCATTTCAACCTCCAGGAAACCAGTGTCCTCGGCAAAATACTTCGACTCAGGGAAACCAGTGTCCTTGACGAGAACATCTTGATTCGCGTCGACCCGCAGAGAAATCAGTGTCTTTGCAGGAATACTTCGATTCGTTTCAACTCCAGGAAAATCAGTGTCCTTGGCAACCTCCTCAACTCAGGGAAACTACCGTCCTTGATGAGAGCTTCTCGATTCGCGTCGGCCCGCAGAGAAACCAGTGTCTTTGCAGGAATACCCCGATTCGTTTCAACCTCGAGAAAACCAGTGTCCTCAGCAAAATACTTCGACTCAGGGAAACCAGTGTCCTTGACGAGAACATCTTGATTCACGTCGACCCGCAGAGAAATCAGTTTCTTTGCAGGAATACTTCGATTCGTTTCAAATCCTGGAAAATCAATGTCCTTGGCAACCTCCTCAACTCAGGGAAACTAGCGTCACTGATGAGAGCTTCTTGATTCGCGTCGACCTGCAGAGAAACCAGTGTCTTTGCAGGAGCACTTCGATTCGTTTCAACCTTGAAGAAACCAGTATCCTTGGCAAATACTTCGACTCAGGGAAACCAGTGTCCTTGACGAGAACATCTTGACTCGCGTCGACCCGCAGAGAAATCAGTGTCTTTGTAGGAATACTTCAATTCGTTTCAACTTCAGGGAAATCAGTGTCCTTTGCAACCTCCTCAACTCAGGGAAACTAGCGTCCTTGATGAGAGCTTCTTGATTCGCGTCGACCCGCAGAGAAATCAGTGTCTTTGCAGGAACACTCCGATTCGTTTCAACCTCGAGGAAACCAGTGTCCTCGGCAAAATCCTTCGACTCAGGGAAATTAGTGTCCTTGACGAGAGCTGCTCGATTCGTCTCGACTCGTGAGGAAATTAGTGTCTTCGCGAGGACTTCCTGATTCGTCTCGACTTGCAAGATAAAGGCTTAGGTAGCAGCGATAAAAAAACTTGTTTCCTAAACACTGGGGCCCTGCAAGTCAGTCTGGAACGGTCTCTTGCATACTATCCACGGGTCTCACTCTCCAAAGTCGAATCTCGACAAGAAGGGAAACAACTGCTTACGAGTCCTCTCGACTCGTAAGAGGGAAAATTCTCTTATAAGATCCTTACGACTTGTAAGAGAAAACACACTTAGGAATCCTCACGATTCCTAAGGAGAAAATACACCTAGGAGATCCTCTCGATCCGTAGGGAGAAAATTCTCTATAAAACCCTTACGGCTCATAGAGTTGAAAAGTCTTAGGTGGCAGATCCTACCCCTGTCTTCTAAACCATCACTACCTTATAAAGGATTCAAGATGAATTGTTATCTACCATCTATAGGCCACACTTGGCAAAGCTATATGCCACTGAAATGGAGAAGTTACTCGTGAGCATATAAACTACTTCACGCCAGAGTAAAACATAAAGAAATAGAAGGGTGCGGCTCATGGAATTGAGAGTTTGGAACTATATCTTTTAAGAGTCGAGATTTGAGTCAATGATAAATGACGATGCTTGTGTCCGCTCGTTATTTTCTTAGATCAAGATTCTGAAAGTTATATACCAACCCAAAACTGGTCATACGCTATGCATTACTCTGCACTACTTCACCTACGTATATACTTACGTGGGCAAAGTAGTGGGGGGTATTTGTTCCCGCCAAAAATTTCAGCGCAAAAGATTCCAAGGTATTAAATAGCAGCGATACGCTTAAGGAAATGCGAACCAGTATCTTCCGGCCTGTATTTTTATAAACTACCGAAGGAGGAAATGTTAAATTATGATGGTATTGAAAGCATCTTTAAAAAACCTTCGATTTGATATATTATGGGCCTCATAATTCATCCGGGATCAAAAGTTACGAGCAAATGTCTATGCACATGTGATCTAAGGAAGAAGATGCGAACCAGTATTTTCCGATCAGTATTTTGACAAACTCCGGAATGAGAAACAGCTAAATTCTGATGGTATTGAAAGCATCTCGAAAAAACCTTCGATTTGATATATTATGGGCCTCATAATTCATCCGGGATCAAAAGTTATGAGCAAATGTCTATGCACATGTGATCTAAGGAAGAAGATGCGAACCAGTATTTTCCGAACTGTATTTTGACAAACTCCGGAATGAGAAACAACTAAATTTTGATGGTATCGAAAGTATCTCGAAAAATCCTTCGATTTGATATATTATGGGTCTCATAATTCATCCGAGATCAAAAGTTATGAGCAAATGTGCTATGCACGTGTAATCTAAAGTAATGCTCTACTACATGGGAAATGCATTTTTAGTCCCACATCGGGAAAAGGAGAGATAGCTTCTCTACCACTCCTATATAAATAAGAGAGGATACCTCTTAGAAAGGGTAGAGTTCAATTCTCAAAGCATTCAATACTCAAAGGAGCTTAGTTCTCCATATATAGATATATAGAAGCACTGCTTCTCCTTGTAATGCGCATGTGCGCTACGTGCAACGCACGTGTTCCCGTCACGCGCGCACCACGTGCAACGCACATGCACCACATGAGAACATTTAATAATATTAAAAGGAGCTTAGTTCTCCATATATAGAAGCCCTGCTTCTCCTCATAATGCGCATGTGCGCTACGTGCAACGCACGTATGCCCGCTACGCACCACGTGCAACGCACGTGCGCACCACATGAGACCTTTTAATAATATTAAAAGGAGCTTAGTTGTCCATATATAGAAGTCCTGCTTCTCTTCATAATGCGCATGTGCGCTACGTGCAATGCATGTGTGCCCGCTACGCGCGCACCACGTGCAACGCACGTGCACACCATATGAGAATATTCAATAAAAGGAGACTCGTTCTCCATAGGAGCTTGCTCCCCCCATAATGCGCATATGCGCAAGCTCCATATGCGCTACGTGCAAATATGAGAGCCCAACACGTGCGACGCACGTGCACGAACGCAAACAAGCCTTTTTCAGCGTTGAGAAGCTTAAGCTCTAGCCTGTTCTTCCCCCCTAATGAGTGAGATATGGTTCAAAGGGTACATCCCTCCACACCTTCGATATATGACACTGTAATCTCTCAGTGTCGTCGGAGAGGTGGTGGATCCCGACGACCAATGATCCTTCTTTCTAAAATAAAAAAAAAAGAAGAAGAGAGAAAAGATACAGAGGAGACAGAGAAAAACACAGAACTCCTCTAAAGAAAATTTTGAGAAGAGCTCAGAGAAAGAAAATATAAAAACCTTTGAATAAAAAGAAGAATTTTCTTCTAAAAGAGATCAATGATCTAAGAACAAGATCAAGATCTTCAATTAAAAAGAAAAAAAAAGATCAAAAAGATCCAATCACAAAAAGATAAAAAGAAGTATTACTTCACAGATCATTTGATCTACATAAAGGCATTGCCTTTTGATGAACCATTGGTTCTGAAATCTTAAAAGATTCTTTTCTTTAATCCAAAATTGTATCAAGATATTAAACAGTGCCTTGCACTTTTGAGTTTGCACTGTTGCGCTCCTTGGATTGGCGCAAGCCACCAGGGAGCGCCACGTGTCAATCACAGAACAGCTGCGCCTTGCGCTTCTAAAAAATAGAGCACTGCTCTCTTAAATTGACGCAAATCGCCAGAGCGCGCCACTTGTCAGCAGCGCGCTAGCGCAGCGCAATGCGCTTGCGCTCACCAGAGCGTGACACGTGTCACAACCACATGAGTCTGCGCCTTGCTGTGGCGCAAAGCGCCTGACAAGCCATGTGGCGCACTGTCAGAACAATAAATGCTTTGCATTATTAAAGGAGGGACAGAGCCCAATTAAAAGGCCTAACAGGCCTAATAGAAAATGCAATGCATTATTAAAAAGGGGCAGAGCCCAAATAAAGGTCTGTCAGACCAAAACAGATGTTGTGCATCATTTAAAAAAGGGCAGAGCCCAAATAAAGGTCTAATAGACCAAACAAAAATGCCATGCATTATTAAACAGGGGCAGAGCCCTAGTAAAGGCCTAACAAGCCAAACACAAATAAAATGTTGAACATTTTCAACTGGACTTAGCCCAATTCTGGCCGTAAGTCCTCAAATTAAATGGAACTGAGCACAAATGCTCTTTCAAATCAATTTACATCCGGTTCAAGGGTACATCTCCGAACTCCTATGATATTTGTCGTTGTAATCCTTCAACGTCGTCAGAGAGGTGACGGGTCCCGACAACCACATATCGATACGGACTGTGGGGTCCTTAAACTCATGGACTAATGCGTCCTTAAACTCACGGACTAATGCGTTCTTAAACTCACGGACTAATGTGTCCTTAAACCAGTATTCATCCCTAAAATGGGAACGATGGACCACTATGTCTCTAAACTGGAACAATGGAGCCCAAATGCTCTTTTGTCGGATCTAAACGATCCCGTTAAGTTGATCTTAGTCTTAAATTAGACTAACGTATTCTTAACAAATGTTTAAGTTGATCTTAGCTTCAAATAGGGCTAACGCATCTTTAAACCCTCAAACAGACTTTAGTCCCAAATTGGACTATAGACCTCCCAACCAACTTTAGTTCAAGGGTACATCTCTGAACTCCTCTGATATATGTCGTTGTAATCCTTCAACGTCGTCAGAGAGGTGACGGGTCCCGACGGCCATACATTCAATGGATCGCTATGTCCCTAAACTGGAACAATAGAGCCCCAAATGCTCTTTTGTCGGATCTAAGCGATCCCATTAAGTTGATCTTAGTCTCAAATTAGACTAACGTATTCTTAACAAACGTTTAAGTGGATCTTAGCCTCAAATATGGCTAACGTATCCTTAAACCAAAACCTCAAACCCAAATCTAAGAAAATACGGATTTGGATTAATCCACGTCCTACGGACAACGACATAAATTAGTCTCCGTATACAATCCACGGGCAACCACAAACAAAACAAACACCCACGACACGAAGTGAAATTCTGGAGAAGGAGAAAGTAGTTACCGCGATGCGGTAGTGTAATTAACTGCAGGGGCTTACGCCTGCAGGGAAGAGCGTCCCCACAATCAAAAACCTCTCGAACGAGGGTGAATCTGACGAAGTCTGCTACATCGGCCGCATCCGTCTAAACCTCCGATACATGGTGCCATAAATAAACTTGACATCTTCGGAGAGGTGGACGGATAAAACCAAATAGCATCTTCCCCGAATCTCAGGCAATACGTCCATGTCTTGGCCGCCGTTCGGAGGGGAACAGTGTAATCAGCCAAAATAAGATAGCCGATGAGTCTGCGATGTCTCGGAGAAAACAGACTCAGTCAAACGGTGTGCAGATAACAGGATCACTGAGCCAGGTGGTGTTCGAGACTTCAGTCCATGTTACATATGAGGTGGTTGATATTTCGATTCATACGAAGAGTCCGGTACAGACAGTTGTGCGAAGGCCTATGGTATTTAGGCGCACGGGTGAGGCTAGGGATGAAGCTCCGAGGATATGGGATCGGGAGTTCGACAAAAGTCTGCATGCGAAATTCATGGTATGGATATTGTCATGGATGGGGAGCTGCATCCGTTGCAACGGGCAGGTTCTCGCTTGGTATGGGAGAGAGACTTATCCCGTGTATTCTCGGTCAAAGGTGCCCTTCGGATTGGTGTCATCATCAAGTATAGCCGGCGATAGGGACAGTTGGAGGTCGAGGACGGGTTACAAGGACACAGTCAGGTAGATCGACGTTTCAGATTGTTATTGCGGTATCAACATGAGAGGTATGATTTGGGATCGTCTTGATGGCAGTTAGGGAGACCAAGTATTTGCAAAGATTGCTGTTTTTGGGTGTTCCACAGGAGATGAGAGCGTTCTTCTTGGAAGATGGGAAGGCGGTTGTTGCTCTTACGAAGGTTGGTACCCTTGAAAATCTGACAGTTGCATTTACGGGGATGGTTCCAGATATCAAGTTCAAACAGTGCTTGGACTTGATTTGCCTAGTTGATTGATGAGGCACGGCGACGACGAGAGCGGGAGTTCCATATTTTTTCAAGAAAGTGTCAAGAATGTGGCGAATATGCATCAAGGTGGAAGTTGTTATTTTTTATGCAGAGTTCGTGGCCCATGTCCAAAGCCCAGGTTTAGAGGCCCATGAGCAATTACGTGCTACCCACGTAGTGAGATGCATGTGCGGGATAAAAGATATGCATGCGGCTTAGTAGGTTATATGAGATAACCTAGGAATTTAAATGTATGCATATCTCTTATTCAAGTTTATCTCTCTCTCTCTCTCTCTATATATATATATATATATATATATATATATATAGAGAGAGAGAGAGGGGGGAAAGAGGCCATAGAAGGGAATTTCCTCTTATGGCGTCGAGAAAATACACCCTCGCTCATTTTTTCCGACGATCGGCACACACCATCTTCATCGTTATCATCTAAGATGTGGGTACACCAAATTTCATGTGATTCTACAACTTTTTCACCGTTGATTTAGTGGGTTCAAAATTAACGGTTTACCGACAATAGAACTTTTTACATTGCTAAATCAACGGTGAAAAGTTGTAGAATCACATGAAATTTGGTGTACCTGTTGGGGTCGAAAATTGCACCCCGGTTGACCAAGTCAAAGTCAAGGTCAACCCCAAGCCAGGTGGACCCAAGCCCAGATCAAGTGGGCTCATGCCCAAATTGAGCCCGAACATGAAGTGGCCGACCTCCCCTATGCAAATAAAAAATCATGTAATAAATAATTTTGATGTAAATTTTTTATGCATGAATGTAAGCAAAATGTGCATAAAGCCAATTTTTTGTAAAGCCCATGGCTCATGTGCAAAAGAAATGAGCATATGAGACATGAGATGGGCAAAATGCCATTTTGTAAAGCCCAAGGGTCTATATGTAAATATGTAAGCCTATATAAGGTAACATGATAATGAAATAAAACATAATAATTCATTCTCCCCAAAAATTAGGGTCTGTGCCTCCTTCTCCTTTCTCAAGGTTCTAAAACCTTCTTCCCCTTTTGAATTAAATCAAGAGTTTTACTCTTCTTTTTCCAAAAATAAATAGTTTTTCACCACAAAATCCATAAAGGAGAGCTCGGATCTTCCATTAGATCTCAAAAAGGGAAGATTTTTAAATCTCAGCCCCTCTTGTTCTCTAAGATCCGGCCGACAGAAGAGGAGGAAGGAGACCCATCTCCAGAGATCCCATTTTGGGAAAGATCCAAGGCTCAGGGGAGAAGAAATGTGTCCCCTTGAGCATTTACGAGGATTTCTTGGCGTTTAATTCCACAAATCAAAACTTCTGAGAGTTTAACTCCATAAAAAAAAGTCTTTCTTTCTAGGAGTTCACCTCCATAAGTCAAATCGGGAGCATAGCTCGCAGTGCAGGGACCAAGTCCCCTTTCTTGCTGACGCCCAGCGCCCGCGTGCCAAGCACGTGGGGCGCTGGCCCCCAGGCGTCCTTTAGACGCTTTTATTTTCCCTTTTTATATATATGTATATATACATATATATAGATACACACACACTCCACGACACTGTCCCTGTTAGAAAAAATTTCTAACGGGGCGCTGCCCCGCATCCTGCAAGGGGGCTGCTAGCCCCCTTGACCCCCAGCCCGCTATCCGGGTAGCGGAACCCCCGTAAAAACTCTGCGGGTCCCCCGATATATCCAAAACTCTTTCAAAACACAACACTGCACATTGAGTTCGCATGACCTTTTTGACCCGTCAATCAGATGTTTTCTCGCTCCAAAAGCGAGGGGTAATTAACGGCAGCTTAGTCCGCGGCTGCCGGAAATTCGGATCCCCACAATCAATAAACCCCAGCCTACCCAAGGCAGGGGGAATCTGTAATGCTCCTGACAAGCGCGCGCGTATTCCCATCTCAATGGGATGACGAAAAACACCATATAGATTCTGGCACGCCCGGTGGGACTCAATCTCTCCTCCTATATTTCGGGTTAAACGTTCATGCGAACTCAATCAATATACATATCGATTTCCTATACTGAAATCATGTTTCTATTTGTAGGTTAACAATCTCCAATTGCAATTTTCGGACGCAGCAACAATGTCTCCAAAGATGAACTCAGCTCCCATCTCCTACACGATGAAGATGGACGTTAGGACGGTCCTTCCGGCCAGTCTTGGGCGACAGTGGGAGGAGCCGCCGCTACCATTTGGATCTATTCTGTTCGTGCCAGCTAACGATGTCCCTGCTCTTCAAGCCCCAGTGATGGATAAACCAGTCTCAAAGGGGAAAGGGCCGAATGTCATGGTCACGAGGGCACCTCAGCCCAAGCACAAATCCGTTTCCGAACAACTCTCCATCGCTCCAGCTGGGGGCATGGCCATCAACGTCAACAAAGCAATGGGGCATCTCGGGCAAGCTCCAGCGGTACCCTCGACAACTGCTCGATCGGGTATCTTCATTAAGCTCCATATCAATCGACTCACGGTGGCTTCCCAGAAAACGGATGCCCGCCAAGCCCTCAAAATCGAGAAGCTAAGGCAGAAAAGGCTCAGATACAGAGCCAACAAAAGGGCTAGGGCTCACGCTAGGCTGAGCTTCATGAGGCTCCAAGAACAGGGTTACCCCGCCAAAGATAAAGAGACGGCTGGATGTGTGGTGGACACGAAGAAACGAACCCTCCTATGCTTCACAGCCATGGTGATGATATGGTGGACGCTACCCAACGGCGACTCGGTCTAAATGATGAAGAGCTCGCTCAAGCCGATAAGCCAAAAGAGCCCGAGGTCCTGCGGAATTGAGCTCAGGCAATAAGGATGACCCGGTTGTCGTAACCGGAACTACAGAACAAGCATTATTCCGATGGCTTCAGAGGCAGCTTCAGGACAGGGATGAGAGGTTAGCCAAGATACAGTCTAAGGTCAATGAATTGGCAAACGTCGCGGCAGATATCGCGACCCAAGTCGCCCGATTGCAATTACAGCATAATCAAATTTTGGTTCATGAGCCAGGGATTGATACCCGGAGGCAGCCAACTGATACCCCTTTCAGCCTAAGAGCGGAGTGCCTTCGCGAAAAACGGCCGCGATCAGCCTCCAGTCCCTCCGATACATACACCGAAGAAGAATTGGCTCTGAAAGAGAAACTGGATAAGATCTACTCCTTTAAAAGGGACAAAGTCTACAAAATATTCAAGGACGCCCTAAGAAACGGTCTACAACTGCCAGAATCAAAGAGACCGCAAGAAGCAAATGTGACCGACGACCCAAAATACTGCCCCTATCACAGAGTGATAGGTCATGTCATTGAGGACTGCTTCGTCTTCAAAGATTGGGTCGAAAAGCAATACAAGACGGGAGAGATAGAACTGTCTAAAGGCGTGTTAGCAAACAATCAAGCTACGACCGCCGATTTCATACAAATGGAGACCGAAGCCCTTCGGGAACCTGATTCTCTCAGACATGTGCCATTATCTGAAAAGGGCGAACCGAAGACTGATCGGCCTCAAGGATCAGCATCAGTAAAGGCGCCTACTCCAATGGAGAGAAAGAAGAAGGTATACTCCTTCAGGAGGGATGAAGTCCGCAAAATATTCGCGGACGTCTTGAACAACGATCTGCAACTTCCTGTTCCAAAGAGGCCACATGAAATAAACATGACCGGCAATCCCATATACTGCCCATATCATAGAATGGTAAGTCATACCATCGAAAACTGCTATATTTTCAAAGATTGGGTGGAGAACCAATACAAACTTGGGAAAGCCCTACAGTTGTCAGATGTACCGACAAGCCACAGAGCTACGGTCATCAACAAAACTCCACCAAGATCAAAGTTCGAGGAGCTGGGATAAGCAAGTTGACCACCACGTCGTTAAACTGGGAACCGCTGACCACCAAGTCGTTAAACTGGGAACAATCGACCTCTAAGTCGTTAAACTGGGAATGTAAATAAAACAAAAAAAGCTGAAATGATGGGGCAACCGTGAATAAATAGCCGAAATGATAGGGCAATCACGACCTTCGCGATAAGAAAAGCTGAAATAATAGAGCAATCGCGGTAAAAAAAAATTGGCGAATGATAAGTCACTCCTGGTACCATATTCCAGTGCAGCGATGCAGACGCCGACCGAAATCCAATTTCCCAAATTCTTCCAGCCTTACGGGTGGTCCCCAAATTGACTACCGTATACAATCTACGGGCTCAAATAATTCTCCTCACACCCATGCCCCACCGCAGACACAGTTCAGCGGCCGGTCTCCGCCCTTGGAATTATGCCCCATTTGGGAAGACCCACTCATGTGTCTTGACGATGCACGAGGAGAACAAACTTACGAGATCCTCTAGACTCGTAAGAAAACACTTTCGTGGGATCCTTACGACCCACAAAAGAAAAATACAATTAGGGGTCCTCACGACTCCTAAAGAGAAAATACACCTACGGGATCCTTACGACTCGTAGGAAGAAAATGCTTTTATGGGACTCCTACGGCCCATAAAATTGAAAAGCCTTAGGTGATAGGGATCTAAACCTGTCTTCTAAGCCATCGCTTCCCAATAGGCAAAGGCAAATGATGAGTTGCTCCTGGAATTATTCCAGTGCAGCAATGCAGATGCCGACCCAAAAAACCAATTCCCAAGTCCTCCCGGGAAAAATGATGAGTTGCTCCTGGCATTATTCCAGTGCAGCAATGCAGATGCCGATCTAAGAACCAATTCCCAAATCTTCCCGGGGAAAATGATGAGTTGCTACTGGCATTATTCCAGTACAGCAATGCAGATGCCAAACCAAAACCAAAATCCCTAAATCCTCTCATGGCAAATGATGATTCGCTTCTGGTACCATATTCCAGTGTAGCGATGCTAATGCCAACCCAAATCAAACCAACAAGCTCTGCAGCGGAATCATGCTTCGTTCCAGAATGTACCCCGTGTCGAAATCATGCTTTGCCTCGGTGTATCTGCCTTCCCTATCGGAATTATGCTTCAACTCGGAATCAACCAGCAACACTCCGTACCGGGGACAAGTCGAACAGCGACACTCCGTATCGGGGACAAGTCGACCAGCCAGCGACACTTCGTGCTGGGGACAAGTCGACCAGTGACACTCCGTGCCGGGGACAAGTCGACCAGTGACACTCCGTGCCGGGGACAAGTTGACCAGCCAGTGACACTCCGTGCCGGGGACAAGTCGAACAACCAACGACACTCCGTGCCGGGGACAAGTCGACCAGCCAGTGACACTCCGTGCCGGGGACAAGTCGAACAACCAGCGACACTCCGCGCCGGGGACAAGTCGACCAGCGACACTTCGTGCCGGGGATAAGTCGAACAACCAATGACACTCCGTGCCGGGGACAAGTCGAATAGCGACACTCCGTGCCGGGGACAAGTCGAATAACCAGCGACACTTCGTGCCGGGGACAAGTCGAACAACCAGCAACACTCCACGCCGAGGACAAGTCGAACAACCAGCGACACTCCATGCTGGGGACAAGTCGACCGGCGACACTCCGTGCTGGGGACAAGTCGAATAGCCAGCGACACTCCATACCGGGGACAAGTCGATCAGCGACACTCTGTGTCGGGGACAAGTCGAACAACCAGCGACACTCCGCGTTGGGGACAAGTCGACCAGCGATACTCCGTACCAGGGACAAGTCGAATAGCGACACTTCGTGCCGGGGACAAGTCAACCAGCGACACTCCGTAACGGGGAAACGTCACATACAGACTCTCCGTCTCGGGGAAACGTTCAACACGGACACTCCGTGCCGGGGAAACGTCTATTACGGACACTCCGCCTCGGAGACGCGTCAAGCGTCGACCGTCCATGTCGTAAAAAAGGCAGTGCAGGCTTCCTACAAAGCGGGAACCAAATCACTCCGTGCCGGGGAAACGTCTACTACGGACACTCCGTCTCGGAGACGCGTCAAGCGTCGACTGTCCATGCCGTAAAAAGGGCAGTGCAGGCTTCCTACAAAGCGGGAACCAAATCACTCCGTGCCGGGGAAACGTCTACTACGGACACTCCGTCTCGGAGACGCGTCAAGCGTCGACCGTCCATGTCATAAAAAGGGCAGTGCAGGCTTCCTACAAAGTGGGAACTAAATCACTCCATGCCGGGGAAACGTCTGTTACGGACACTCCGTCTCGGAGACGCGTCAATCGTCGACCGTCCATGTTGTAAAAAAGGCAGTGCAGGCTTCCTACAAAGCGGGAACTAAATCACTTCGTGCCGGGAAAACGTCTACTACGGACACTCCGTCTCAGAGACGCGTCAGGCGTTGACCGTCCATATCGTAAAAAGGGTAGTGCAGGCTTCCTACAAAGCGGGAACCAAATCACTCCGTGCCGGGGAAACGTCTACTACGGACACTCCGTCTCGGAAACGCGTCAAGCGTCGACCGTCCATGTCGTAAAAAGGGTAGTACATCCCAAAAAGTGGGAACCAAAGCAAGTCGCCTCCACGCGAAAGAAGATCCTTCAATTTCATGCACACGACCAACATATGTGGTGTGCATTTATTGATAGGGGGCACTTTGTTGGGGTCGAAAATTGCACCCCGGTTGACCAAGTCAAAGTCAAGGTCAAACCCAAGCCAGGTGGGCCCAAGCCCAGATCAAGTGGGCTCATACCCAAATCGAGCCCGAACATGAAGCGGCCGGCCTCCCCTATGCAAATAAAAAATCATGTAATAAATAATTTTGATATAATTTTTTTATGCATGAATGTAAGCAAAATGTGCATAAAACCAAATTTTTGTAAAGCCCATGGCTCATGTGCAAAAGAAATGAGCACATGAGACATGGGATGGGCAAAATGGCATTTTGTAAAGCCCAAGGGGCTATATGTAAATGTGTAAGCCTATATAAGGAAACATGATAATGAAATAAAGTATAATAATCCATTCTCCCCAAAAATTAGGGTCTGTGCCTCCTTCTCCTTTCTCAAGGTTTTAAAATCTTCTTCCCCTTTTGAATTAAATCAAGAGTTTTGCTCTTCTTTTTCCAAAAATAAATAGGTTTTCACCACAAAATCCACAAAGGGGAGCTCAGATCTTCCATTAGATCTCAAAAATGGGAGATTTTTAAATCTCAGCCCCTCTTGTTCTCCAAGATCCGGCCGACAGAAGAGGAGGAAGGAGACCCATCTCCAGAGATCCCATTTTGGGAAAGACCTAAGGCTCAGGGGAGAAGAAAGGGGTCCCCTTGAGCATTTACGAGGATTTCTTGGAGTTTAACTCCACAAATCAAAACTTCTGGGGGTTTAACTCTATAAAAAAAGTCTTTCTTTCTAGGAGTTCAACTCCATAAGTCAAATCGGGAGCACAGCTCCCAGTGCAGGACCAAGTCCCTTTTCTTGCTGACGCCCAGCGCCCGCGTGCCAAGCACGTAGGGCGCTGGCTCCCAACGCCCGCGTGCCAAGCATGTGGAGCGCTGGCGCCAAGCACCTAGCACCCAGCACGCTAGCGCCCACGTGCCAAGCACGTGAGGCACCGACGCCCATGCGTCCTTTAGACACCTTTTTTCTTCCTTTTATATACACACACACACAGATACACACACTCCACGATACTGTCCCTGTTAGAAAAAATTTCTAACGGGACGCTGCCCCGCACCCCGGCATGGGGGCTGCTAGCCCCCTTGACCCCCAGCCCGCTATCCGGGTAGCGGGACCCCTATAAAAACTCTGCGGGTCCTCGATATATCCAAAACCCCTTCAAAACGCAATACTGCACATTGAGTTCGCATGACCTGTTTGACCCGTCAATCGGAGGTTCTCTCGCTCCAAAAGCGAAGGGTAATTAACGGCAGCTTAGTTCACGGCTGCCGGAGATTCGGATCCCCACAATCAATAAACCCCGGCCTACCCAAGACAGTGGGAATCTGTAATGCGCTTGACAAGTGCGCGCGTATTCCCACCTCAATGAGGGTGACGAAAAACACCCTACAGTACTCACGTCTTAGACGATAACGATTAAGATAGTGGTTGCCGATCGTCGAAAAAAATGAAGGAGAGAGTATTTTTTCGACGCCATAGGAGGAAATTCCTTCCTATGGTATCTTTCCTCCATTATTCTTATATATACACAGAGAGAGAGGGGGAGAGGAAATCCATAAGAATCCAAAATTTAGTGGTGGGGCCGCAAGATGATTATCAAAGGCCTTACCTTATATATAAGTATGCAACTGAGCCTTGGAATTAATGTTGCGGCCAGAAATCCAGAGAGCCTTTTATGCGGTTTTCAAAACCAAGAGAGATAAAGAGAGAGGATTTTGTATTAGAGAGAACTTTGTATTGGGATGGTGATCGAAGAGGATGTATTTCGTGTAATACTTTCTTAATAGTGGAATTTCTCGTCGTTGAATTGCAGAATTAGGTGCAGCTGCGCCGAATCTGGGTAAATCTCGTGTTTGCATTTTTTGGTGTGTGCTTTTGGTAACTTGCGCTGTTTTTGGTAGATTGTCCGGTTAGTCTTTTTCAAGTAGTTTGTTTGCATGCGATCCCGATAGAATAATTTTATGCTGCGACTCTTGGTGTTTTTTTATGACTTCTTGAAGGATCACCTATATAGAAAAATTCACAACACAAAGAGCCTATGTGGTCATCGAATTCGTCGAGATGTGAAGGAGTTCGGGATAATAGCTTCATCAAAAAGGCTTTGAAGCTCTCGATCATTGCTGGATGCCAGCTCAATGTGCCGAGGGCTAATCCTTCTGCTTCTTGCTAATCCTCGCAACATCTCTTGACAATTCAAGAAGCTGTAAAAGGAAAAAAGTTCAAAGTATTTTCATTCCTGAAAAATGAAAAATTCACAGTGATGTTAACTTATGAGGCTAACGAGAAGATTAAAGACCCCGTAAGCAGTGAAATGCAATGATCTTTGAATACCAGAAAAATGTAAATAATAGCAATCTTTTAATGTCTACTTTTTTGGTAATCTTAACATAATAGCAATATTTGAAAACTGATCATGTTATTCTTATTCCTATATGAATCCTTCTACTTCAGTATTTTTATATGAAATAGCATGGGAATTATAGTCTGTGTTTAGAAAATTAATAAGAAGTTATGCTTAAAACCAGTCTTTGTTTTAAAAAACATTGACAAAACTTGAACATGTGTATTTGCCAAGTTTAATTTTTATGCGTATACGAACAAGACTAGCTCTAGTGGGACTCCTCGTCGCAATATATATGCATAATAATGGAGATAATAGAATGCAGTACTTAATTCAATGTCGCTATAACGATGCAGGTTTCGAGCAAGCTAAGGCTACAAAATAAAGCTGGTGATACGATGCATATTAAAACACGCAAAAGCCTCTCGTTTCTTTGACCTATTGGGCCGTCTCTCTTCTAATTTGACAAAGCAGGCAACAATAGATTCGGTAGGGAACAATTAAAAATAAATAGAAAGATGGAAATTAAACAAAATGGTATCGTTGGACTGAAAGAGCAGTCTGCTTATAATCTCTCGGCATGTTTTCAAACTATATACAAAATAGTTGATTTCATCAACTTCATATCATCTGACTAGGAGACTTACAAGGTATTGCAAGTGTAAGAGGTCGTCAACCAAGAAATTTATGCATCGACTCCATGACTTTCATCTCCTCTTCTCTTTGTTTCTTCTTCCGACGAGGTTTCAACGGAAGAAACATAGTAAGCCACAGAAAGAAGCCCATGAATGATGCACAAAATCCCCCCAACTATAAGAAAATGGCGGTGTGGGGACCCACAAGATGTTCTTGAATCAGAATTTGACATTGCTCCCATCATCAGCAGGGTGAACGTGATAGCCAAGATGATCCTGTTAAATGATAATAAGCTAAGGAGCTACTTATGAAATTGACATCTATATGCAAGTTTGATTAATTGGGCATTTCTTATATTATACATCATAAATTATAAGCATCACCGACACCTTTTCCCCAACAAAATGGAATCAGGCACAAGGAAAAATATTCATAAAGAAACTCAATAAAATTTTAGAACTGGTAAGTGACGGCGAAATTTGAAACTGCGGAAACATAGGGTAAAAAGGGCATGCAAAATTTAATTGGATAAGGCGAAAGGCTGATGAATTTTGTACAAGGAATTAGATGGAAAAAGCTGAAAAGAGTATTTCCAAATGAAGATGCATTATAAATTAGATAATTAATCAATTTGCGCATGAGATGTCTCTAACAAGTAAATAGTAAAAACCAGGGTAGCAGAAGATAAAACTAAGTTGTTTATCGTTGACAAAAAAGGGTACAAGAGGCCTACAGTGTGCTGTAGGCTGCACCATCAGAGAAGCTTATGTGACATGTTTTTATTGGGCTTTGCATAGTATTTTGCACTTAAGCCCTCTCTCATTTCCCCCTTATATTCCGCAAAGTGCAGCCCACAATGCACGGTCCAATAAAAACATGCAAAGTATGCTCCTATGTAGGGTGCTGCCTAAAGTGGCCTACAGCTTTTACGCAAAAGAATCACAAAACAAGAATTATACAATGTTTATGATACTCTTTGCCTCTACGGGGTTCTTTTTTTTTTCTTTTTCTTTTTTCCAATCTAGACTATCCCTATTTATGATTTTGGTAGCTATGTTTTATAAAGAAAATTGAAGGGTAAACATTTATTCCTAAAACAAAATAATGTTTCGAACAGGCCTTGTTAGAACTTCGAGGTTACCATGAGAGAGTCAATGTCGCGGCAGCCATTTTTCTGTCGGCTGACGACCTTTGAAAACCCTCCATAGAGCAGATGCACGTGCACCCACCGAGCAAGTTAGCAATGGCATGAGCCGCTGCAAGGAGCACTGCTGCTACAAGCCCAAGCTTGTAGGCCTTGTCCGATGGCACTCTACACTCAAATATCACGACACTCAAATCCTTTCCCTACCAAAAACATTCAAATTAAAAAAGAGAGGATGATATGCCGAACTTATTACCAAGTTTGTTAATCACAAAAAAATTGTAGATTACCTTGTTTTGAGCAATCTCGGCTTCAATTCCAAGTATACCGGCTACTATGTCCATGATTATGATCAAGAAGCAGATAATCTTGCCCCGCGCCCTTTCCATTTTTAACCGTATTTAGGATTAAATGGCAGAGTGGGAAGAAATAGATGTAGAAAGGAGAAATCTATTGGATTGTGATACTTTGCTTGTGATAGAAAGCAAGCCTTCATGTTGGAGAATACGAATAAAGGAAAAGAATATAGACAGATATCGAAAAACAAGGCCGAAAGCATTTGCCAATCTAAATACAGCTTAAGATAGATATGCAATACAAAGAATATCTGAATCAGATATCTTTAAAGAACCCAGATGCTAGCATCAATATGAGGGAATATTGCATTCATATCTGGGAATAGCACCGCCAATGCTGGTGTAAGTTAAAAAATAACCACGCGTACAAAAATAGAGATTATGAATGTAAATTGATATGCATTTATCGCTGGACTTTGTGTAAATTTTAGATAGGCATCATTCATGAAAGATGAAGAAATGCAGTAAGAACACAATAAAAAAAGAGCAAAAGGTGAATAAAATATAAACCAAAAGGCATAAATCGCCGGAAAATATAAGTGTTGGGAAACCTTTTTTAAAATATGAGCAATATAAAGGTACTGGAACTAAAAGATGCATGAAAAGTAAATTGGCAGGAAAAAGAAACTTACATGATAATCTAAACTCAATCCCAATCCGGTATGTTTTACACTTTTAATATTAAGATCTTACTGTAGCTTCATGTCTTTAATTTTAGCCACCTCTTTCGAAACCCCAGGCGACCATCCACATATGGTTTTAGGATTTTAATGTTAAACTTAAAGCGATGAAAACATTCCCCTTTTACGATCAGTTTCCTGGTTCTATTGACATATGACAACTGCCAATATTGCTAAGGTCATCTCTCAGCCATATCGCTTTTACTGGATTCTGGCTCATGTAATCAGAACACAGCACCAGAATCAAAACGCCTAAAGTATCTAAATAATAGACCTGTGTATTGTTGAAGGTGGAGGTGAAGAATGTCAACCCCATTCCTATTGCATGACATATATCCCATTCTTGATCATTATCTACTCCTCGTTCTTACCCCGCCTTTTTTTTTGTTAGAGTAATCGTCTTCCTTTTGTGATGTATTCAAATATTGTGTATCATGAGTTGCCGCAGCTCAACACATCAACTCTTCAACTAGTTTATAATAATATGAAAGCATAAGATATGGCTAAACTACACTTAAATACCCTTAAATATTGCTAATTTTTCACTAAACTACCTTATAGTTTGTTAGTAAGGGCAAACTCCCTTAATTTTGTATTCAAGGGAACTTTTTCAACCAAAATACCCTTAGATGGGCAGTTTAAGGTAGTTTCATGAAAATTTCTCATAGTCAAGAGTAGTTCAGCGTAATTTAGCCGATTTGTCAGTTTGTTAACACTTTATAATACGGTCGCCTTGGCATCAAACGGTCCACACATGGAAGCAGAGATATAGAGATAACTTGTGCTTGATGCCTTGATTAAGAAATTTAATTGGCGCGCACTAACTCAGATTCTATAATCTGGCCAAACAAAAACTAGATGAGTTGATACACTTGATAAAGCAAATGCATGGAGTATGGTCCTCCACCATGAGAAAAAATCTAGAGAAAGAAAAAATTATATTCCATGAAGCAATTCAAAAGGCATATGCCCACTTCTTTTATTAAAGGGCATACTCACCTTCTCTTTACTATAAAGTAGAGTCCCATATAGCCATCTCACTTTGCCATTGCTCCGCAATGTTGCCTCGAAGGGAGCTTGAAGTGCGATCAGATGACCATAATTCGAAAAAATGGCGAGTCTCGTTAACCGAAGACGCCTTTAGCACGTTCATTGCCCGTGGTGGCGACGTTGTAAAGAAGGTACTTGGTGAAGGGTCGTTATTTAGCCCGCTGCTGTTTGGGAAGTTCTTCGACCCTGGTGATGCCTTTCCGTTGTGGGAGTTTGAATCTGACGCATTGCTTTCGGGGCTTCGCGGCGCTTCGAAGAGCAGTGTTGATTGGGTGGAAACAGATGCCGAGTATGTCTTGAGAGCTGAATTGCCAGGTAGTTTTATCAATTCTTTTGTTTACTACGACAAATTAGGGGGAACAGCTTATTAGTTCATAAAAATTAGTTATTATATATGATGAAAAGGTTATAAGCTTATGCCATTATTATCATTTGTATCCAAGAACTTGCTTAAATATGTCTCTGTTCTTTTTTATTGCTGTCATAAATTAACTTTATTACTATGGGAATTTGGAATTTCATGAAACTAACATTGTAAAGAAGATAGATTTTGTAGTTCTTGTGTTGAACAATTATATTCAATATAGAATCATGGATGATGGAACCGATAATCAAAATAATTTTGATTTTTTTTTTGTTCATATCCGGCATGATCAGAACCGCCTATATAACAAGGAGCAATATTGACCTCCAAAGACTAACTTGGATGGTTTTTTAGTAGGTGCAAGGAAAATCGACGTAGAGGTATGTGGTGAAAAGGGGAAAGTAGTTGACATCAGCGGGCTATGGAAAGGCAAAGAATCCGATTCTAAGGATTGGAGGACGAGCCGCTGGTGGGAGCACGGGTTTGTGAGGCGTTTAGAGCTGCCAGACAATGCTAACTGGAGAAAAATGGAGGCATACGTCAATAATGACATTTTTCTCGAGATAAAAATTCCAAAGAATAATTCTGGTCGCCAAACAAATGGTGTGGAGCCTAAGGAATCTGAATATGTATGAATGAGGGCAATAATTGGCACTTGATAATGTAATTCTATTCTATTAGAAACAGAAAGGAGAGATGTCGTGTTTGGTAAAGATATCTAAAGATGTAATATATAGATTATAGAATTTGATTTTGATTTTTCTAACTTAGATGTTCACACTGAATATATGGTTGTATGTGAACGAAACCATACCGATGCATGATTCATGTGCAACATCGCGGAAAAGTGTAGTTCTGGTGTTGATATAGATGTTATAGGTGCGATAATATTTGTGAATTCGTTAAGCTCAGTGAGCATAGTTCCTATACATAAGATGCATACAATTCCCCACGATATGTAGAATTCGTGAATCACAAAACTACATAAATTTAGATTAGGAAAAAAAATTACCATATTTTGCCAGATATTTCTTTTATCCTTGTGTTTGCTCTATATATAAGAAGAGGATATATAAGAAAAGACGCATGGTTTTCAGCAGGTACATTGTAAACGCGAGAAAAAAATCTCATCATAATCCGAAAAGAATCTAGACTGCGTCACAAACAGTTTACGTTCTTCCAGTAACAACATATCTCGCAAGGTGGCCGAAACACTATATGCAAACTTGACAGATGTTTTTTCCCCGCTCGTTTAAGTTTAAGAAAACCAAGTAACACGACCACTATACAAAGAGAAAAGCATGCTTGCTCCAGCATATTCCTTTTCGAATGCTACAGGCCATAAGCAAAGCCGCCTATAGTGGCACCGAAAGTTGTCATGCTTTTCCCTTTCTTTTTCAATCAAAGCATAACCTTGCATAAGCTACTCTCATCATTCATTTGGCTTAAATCAAAATGCCTTCTCTTTTATGAAGAAATCCAAGAAAAACAAAATTACAAGTATTTGCACAGCTGAAAAGGATATGTGGGAAAGGAATGGTTGTTTTTTCTCCTTTTCTTTTAGCCAATTCTCAAGCAAGCAGATTGATTCCTTTCATGATTTGAAAAGAAAAGGACCGCATACCTTTCATACCGTACACAAGAAAAATTCAATCTTTGCTTTATTCTTTTAATTTTTTATTTTTATTTTTGTTTTTGTAGAGCGAATCTTCTACACTATGAGTGAAGAAGAACAGCATACGAAATGATCCATGTACAGAAATTATTTTAAACTAAATCACAAACAGAAACAAAGAAATACTTCATAGTATCTGTATATAGCATCCATTGTTTGAAAAATTCAAAACTTTAAACAAAAAGGGAACAATATTGATGCAAAATGTAGAACCCAAATTTACCCCTGAACAAGATCATCGGCTTCGATCGCTGCCCGTGAGATTTAGGGTTTGGAGCTGGATCACGTGACCGCCGCATGGAGGGAAAATGAAGGCCCAAGTGGAATTGCAAATGTCTTTAGGGTCTTATCTGTAATTTAGGATCTCCATGATGACAGTGTTGGCTTTATTGCTGCGGGGGCACCCATAGTTGATGAGATAATTTTAATACAATAGGTTATTAATTACAGTCGGAATCGCTTCTTTTAGGTCAGAAGATGTGTGTTTTGCATAACAAAAAAGCGTCATCTTTCGTGGCTTTTTTGAATATTTTAATCTTTTGCGCTATTGACTCTGCATCATGAGCAAGATAGCAACCGGTTTAACCGTTTAACTTGGCCTATACTTGTAAAAATAAAAAGGGATGATTGACTAGCACAAGCGAAAAATGAGAAAAAACAACATGTGATATCATGTGATCCGGCGAAATCAATAAGGTTTTGAGTACATTAATTGAACTAACGTTTTTGTTAAGAAAAATAAAAGGAAGAGCTATCTCTTATCAACAGTATGCATAACATTGGCTCAAGATGCAATGACGAAACTTAGATTGTTATTGGGACGGAAGCAAAGCAGACAGCTGAAGTGAAATGATGGTGAGATTTGGGAAGAAAACAAAAACATTAATGACGGTCGATGAAAGAAGAAGACGATGAAGGCTATTTTTTTTTAAGATGGCCAATTTAGCCTTGGAGGCCAATCAAGATTTGCTAAAAGAAGAGACTTTAAGAAATATGGATCGATCGTATCGTAAAATACCGATGGTTTTGAAGACTTTCTCGAAACAAAATCCAAAGGCAAAAAGTACTAATTACACAAAAATACCCTAAACCATAATTTTTTTGCTAAGATACCTTAACCTTTCCTCAATCCCGATTCACATAAAAATTCAGAATTTTTGATATTGCCTGTGAAATTGGATAGACCCGAGTTCCCATGAGCATGGATATAGTCTAATCGAACTTTTTAGTTAGTTTAGATAGCGTACGAGTAGGCCCGACAAAACCCCATACACGGCTTCTATTTCTCATTAAAAAGAAACACGACCTACAACGGTTCAATTGTAGTATACGACGGAATTCTTTTTTCATGCTTAATGCTATGCTGTTAGACAGTGTCCATAAATCTCATGATAAGTACCTAATGATTCGAACGTCGATGGGAACTTCTCTTGAACCAATGACACGTTGATCTAGCCACCACTGGAACCAGAAAAGACCATCCAAACTGATTCGTTTCTGCCGATATGCTCCAAGTGCATCTTACGAACTGCAAAAGTTCTTTCATGAGGGTATTTAAGGGAATAAAATTCCATTAAACACCAGCTCAAGGTGGTTTTACCGTAATAAAAACTGTTCAAGGTAGTTTAGCGAGATGCCGTGATAGCCAAGTTTATTTTAGTGTAATTTACCCAAGGAAAAAAAAACCCAAACTGAAACGAGCCGCTGAGATTTCTTCACCTCTCTCTCTCCTCTCTCTCAAATCTCTTCAACCAGCGACGACGCCATGTCGTTTAGGGCTCGAGAGATGTACAACAAGATCGCGAGGAAAGTAGCATCCAAGGATTCCTCTCTGCTGCAATCGCATCAGCTGATGGAATCTGTGATAAAAATGCTACCAAACAACAAGCTTGTCATGAATCGAGCCAAGCGGGGGATTTTCGCTGGTCGCCACATCCAATTTGGTAACAAGATCGCCCTCCAAGGCCTCAACAAGTTAAGTTTCCCCTTTTCTCTATATCACAACCCTAAACCTTAAAACCCTAATCCTAAAACAATATCAAAATGTCATTTTGCTGTAGATTTTGCTGCAGATTTTGCTGCAATGAAAATTCTTTAATTGGGCTGTCTGTAGGTTGTAGGATTTATGTTTGCATTAACGAGGGAAAGATGGAATGAAAAAGGTGATAAATTTCAGAAATTTAGGCTAAGTTATGGATTTTCTTTCTGGGATTCGAAGCATGCCGGCCTTTTCTTGTTCGAATAATGCCAGATATTGGTGGATGTGCACACCATACGCTTCAATTCTAATGCGACATTTTTGAATTTTTTTTAAAGTGTTTAAGCCAGTAAGTTATCAGCACGGTTCTGTTAGTTAAAATCAAGAGACATCAGACCTATAAGTTGGGGACATGGAATGTGTTATTTCCGTCGCCGACTCACTATGTACTATATTAAACAAATAATAACCGCTTATAGTTGACAGTTCTATGTAAGGAAATTTTGCATTTGAAGAAAGCCATTTCTTAACTTAGAGTAGAGATCTTTTTAGGTGATAGATTCTTTCATTTGATTAGTCTAGGTTAGCAATGAATAATGACGTGAAGTCGATATTATATATTTTTGGTCTTTGAGGTATTGGTAGTTTGAAGATACTTGATCCAGACTCTCACAGACCGTTGATGGTATAATAACGCTTACAGGATGTTATTGCACTTACATTATCACATTTTACAACTATGATTGGTGATTGAGATAGTATAGACCAAAACTTTCAAAACAATTTTAAGTGTATTATCAAGGTTAGATAAAGTTAAGACACTGTCCATATCGTCCTTATTGAAAATTATGGAGACCGGCTATTGAAAATAATAAATGGATTATAATCGTGGCTTGTAGAATTATGTAAGATGATGGGCATATTATAATAATGGATTTATAGACTCTGTGAAATGAGCTTTTTGAAGCTACGAGGATGGAAAAATGAGTGAAGATTGTGTGAGTTTCCAGTATTTAAGGACCAATTACTTGTCTAGCAGAAAATATAATAGAACAAGAATTGCATTTCATGCAGTGAAAGTATATGAAATGATAGCAAAACAAAAAAAAAATGATATTTGCAATTGTTGACATGTTGAGGGTCAGTATGGTGAAAAATCATCTCCTTAGATTATTGATGCAAATATTCATAATGTTTATTAGCTGGTGATCTAATTGAATATCACGAGAGTATATGGCAGCAGGTGAGAATGATCATATATAGAATAGAAGCTAAGAGTTCATGTGATCGAGCGAAAAAGTTCGGGATAAATGCTATGTAGGTGTTTTTGTCATTCTCGTAGTGAGAGGAGGGAAGTTCAACGATATTTGAAGTGGTTAGAAACCATATTACAACTTACAAGTAATGCAATGATCGTTTAACTAAAGGCTGCATAGAAGAGGAACCAAAGATACGGTGAAGATCCTACACATTTATGTTACTCTAATCAGTGGAACTTGCGTCGGGATTATACACTTTGGAGGTTGAACCTATTCTTTGTTCCCACTTAACGTCAGTGAGCAGTTGAGCCTATTCTTTGCAGTTGATCATGGTGTTGGCACATCAGCACCATTTTTCATTAGCATGCTTACATATCTGCTTTTGCGTTTACATAATCACCAATTCCTGCTGTCTCCATCACTTAGCTCCGATTGATTTAAAGTCGGTGGGTAGTTCATTCATCACAAGTTCATATTCTCTACTGACAATAGCACCACAAATAACCATAGCAACACTAATAATACTTTTCTCTCCAATGCGGGATTCGCTTGTTACTTGCAGTTAATGGTAGACAGTTTCTTATGCTACATGAAAAATACTTCAACATCTTCAGGAATTTGTTGCTATAGTTTCAACCAGTGTCGTAAAACAAGGTTTAGAAGGCCGATTAGTTGGCGAGTTTTTCGCTTAGAAACAGCGCCAAATAGTACTAAATGGTTGATTGACCAAGTGACTGGTCGACCCTGTGTGAAATATTCAAACTCTTGACCATTTAATCAGGCGTGTATATGTACATAACCATATGGTATCCAAAACCCAACACTCCAAACTCAATATCCACTAAATAAAGACCCAGTTCTTTCCTTATCTCCACATTGGCATGTTCTTTTTATTTTTTTCTAACCTTTTGGGATTTCTATGCATGTACATATGTATTAAAAATCTATTTCTGCGTGATTTCGCATGATCCGCTTATGCAATATATAATCCTTATGTGTTATGCACGGGCCAAGCAAATAGAGAACAAATACATGTTTTATAACATTGGTTTCAATTGAAACGACTCATTCTCACATCACATTACTCTTACATCATATAGATCAAGAAGGACATGGAAGCCAAACGTACAGGAAAAACGCCTCTTCAGCTACATTCACGACCGTCACATCCGTATCAAGGTCACGACCCATGCCCTCAGGTGCATCGACAAAGCCGGCGGCATTGACGAGTACCTTCTCAAGACCTCTTATGATGAGATGGAGACTGAGATGGGCGTGGTCTGGAAAGCTAAGGTTGAGAAAATGTATGCAGAGCTTGGTAATGTAAATGTAGGCTTCTTCTCACGTGAAGAGGAAGAGAAGATCGCAAAGGGTTTTGAAGATCTTAAGATCGCCAAGAAAGAGGCTCGGAGAGAAGCTAGAGCAAAGAAGCAGATAAATGAGTCAGCCACAAGCAGTGATCAAACAGAAGAAGCGGAACAGATGGAGGAAGGAAGAATTGATGATTTAAAGAAGGCAGAGCAATAGATTTGAGACCTATAGAAGCAAAGATAGTTTGAATTTTGCATGCAATGAAAGCTTAGCGGCCAAAGCGAAGTAGATAAGCTTCTGAAGGAGCAAGTGTTGTATCTCGTTTGAAAGAACCTGTACCGTCTTTTTGTTTCTCCAGGCCTTGGCTTTGGAATTGCTTCTCTCATGTTGCTATTACGTTTGCTTACTGTTTCAAGCAAGTTTTGTACTGGAAAAATAAAGCTATCTAAGATTGATCTGTGAACTTTGCCCTGTTCTGAGCTATAGCATTCATATAAATCAAGCAGGCCTAAATGCTGTCTGTTGATAATTGTAGTGTCGATGTCAGCTATGCCGCAAAATGAAATTGTCAGTGATCCACTGCTTGTATGCTTCGATGAGAATGCGGCATTGTCTCAAGTAGTGTTTGCCGCAGCAAAATGATCTTAAAATCCAAGATTTGATGTTCGGTTTGCTTCATCCAAATGCTTGGCAATGACGGAGGATGCATATAGCCCTCAAGTATGTAATGCTTGGCTCAATTTTCTTCAATATTGCCAATTTCATTTGAAGTATTCACCAAAGAACAGTCCGTGATTATTTCTAGACTTGCAATGTCTTTTCGTAGATTCTATATTGCTTTTGCTAGAGTTCATTATCTCAAGTTAATGCATTTTTGAGCCAAAGTACTGAATATGCCATGCCACCATATAATTTACTGAAATACAAATGTACTATAGTCATACAATAATACTGGTTGGGTTATAAACAAACACAAAGAGTTTCGATACACAAAACTAAATTTCCCTTTTATCCCAACTTTGCTAGAACGTCATCCAGAGCAGTTTTTGTCGCTGCGTAGTACTTCTCGGCCTCTTCAGAACTCTTAATCTTCGCTGCATGGTCAAGCTAGCGAAAACATAAAATAAAATAACACCGTGTTAGATATCTGGGCATCTAAAGCTTAGTCCTTATTTGTACTAAGATACCTTCAACTGTTAGCATATTTAACCTTAAATGCACAACTTTAAGAAATCTTACTGTAACAAAAATAATGCTTTGCCTAGTTAACTGAAAAATGCTTCTTAATAATGGTAGTTCAGTGTAATTTAGCTGAAAATGATGCCGAAGTGTCAGCTTACTTCATCAATGGTGGCAAAGAGTTTCCCTGTAAGTTCCTTGAGAGGCTTCTTCTCTTCCTTGGACTTTGCAGCAATGATAGTGTTGAGATCGTAGCGAAGGTACGAGGCCCTAAGGCGAAGGTCATTCTTAACATAAGGCCACGCCTTTTTGTCGATAAACTCTTTGACACTCAGGATATCCTTTGCGGATTCTTTAGCTCTTGCCGCAGCTTCTGCCGGTGTCAATGGTTGCAGGTAGAACCTGTCCTTTAAGGGGAGCTGCAGGTCTCTTGCTTCATCAGAATTTAGTGTTCCGGCTGTTGCATAAAGATGATTTGTACCAATACTAGTTAGCTAAGATTTAATTCCGCAAGTTTCCATGCATTCATATTTGCTTATGAATGCCTATGAATGCCTAAAATCAATCCTCTACTTTCATGTTCATTTTCTCTGAAGGATATTTATCACGTAATTAATTAGTTGTGGTCATTTATATATTGAAGAAAGCTAGTTTGGCATCGTGAAAAGCCAAGATGTCTATTACATTTCTCGAGCTAGATTCAAGTTCTTCTGATTTTGAAGTCACGATGCTCTTCTGGCTTCGATGTGAAATAAATGACTTTTATGTTCTTACAAGATATCATCAAAGCTTTATCTGTCGACATATTGTTTCGATTAACATCAACTGTAATTTTGAGTCCGAAAACTTACGAAGTCCGCCGGAGGGCGGGGGAGGTGGGCCGAGCTTAATGGGCTTGGCATCCGCGAGCACGGCCTTAACAAAAGACCCGCCGGCCAATCCGGCAGCAACGAGCCCAAGGGCAGCCCTGCGGCTTGTTTGAGCCGCGGCTTCAACCTCGGTCTGCTGAGCTCTTACGCCCGGTCGGCCCATGACCACTCGGCTGCTGCCCGTGGGGCTCGTTATCCGGGTAGAGCCGCTGAGATGGAGGCTTCCCTCGAGCACGGCCTGGGTCGAGCCGAGTAGGCCAGCCATTGAAGCCATAGCTTGAGCCATCAATTGTATCCGTGTTTTTTTCAAAGCATGGAGGGAGAGGAGTAGAATATTGGTGGTATTTTATTGATTGATCAGTGGGCATGGATGTGCCTTATCTGCAATTGCCAATTTGGATAAGTGGTAAGCCATTGGTTGGCTGACACGTGCTGTGCTGTTTGGATTGGGTTTGAAGGGCACATCATATGGACGATCGACACGTGTCGCAGAAAATTTCAATGTCCAACGAATTTTGTTTGGTCGGTTTGCTGCCGCCGGAATCTGTTCAAATCCAAGTCCCATTGCTCAGCTCTAAAGAGGCTTTGCCAACGAAGTCATGCAATTATCACGTGATCGATGTTATCAATGACAATGCATATAAAATAGATGGATCGTTGAGGTCGTAATCTCCCTCAGATGCTGTATTCCGTCGATCTTGTGGCCAGCGGGACTAGATTGCTCAAAGACGGGCTATTGGCCGGTGGTTAGACGAAGAGAGAACGTACTCAGGGGAGGCCCCCAAAAGGTCAGGCACCGAGAAATGTCCCCATTGCATCATACTTATTCCAGTTCTGCTGCCTCTAGGAATCTAGTGAGCTTACGTGGACAACACGTCATCTGCAACGTACCGTGATCAGGGGAATTCCCAATTACGAGTATCATCATTAGCCATCCACTTTCATTCCGACCTATTTATGGGTCGGGTCGAGAGTGGATCGCTTGGTCTTCTCTCATTAGCTTTTTTCCAAGAAATCTACGCGGTGGATCATCCGGAAACTACATGGCGTTCGGGGTTTGTGTCTCCCCGATTTCCAGGTCCACGTGGTCTTCACCATGAGCTTTAATTTTTGCGCGTATTCTCGATGACGTCAGCGGATCGCTGAGAGGACGGCGCCATCATGAAGACATCGCTTCACTTACTCGGGTCGTCATAGCGATATGCCAACCGTCGATTTTATGCTATATAGCCACATTCATATGGCAGATTGTGAGATGTTGCTTCAACCGATCGGATCCGCATGAGTGAGAAGCGTCCAATGGTTGGCTACTGCGTGGCGTCATCTGGATCGTTGGGCACAACGCTTTGTTTTGGCGGGAGCGGATCTGGGCCGCTGGATGGTCTTTGCTGTGTGTATAAATATTGGCGGCCTGGCCCCAGAGAACACCTTTGCTTCGCTTGCCCTCCCGTTGTCTTTGGATTGCTCGGCGCCCTCGCTTTTAGGTCGGATCTACAGTTCAAACCCTCCTTCGGTTCCTCTTCCTTTGAATCAGGTCAGATGTCTTCCTCTGATCCTTTAGTAGATGTCACGCCCCACCCCCAATACAGAGAGTATTGTCCGCTCTGGCCGAACCTGCACTGTTTTTCCCTTCAGGGCGAACCAGACCGACCAGGGGCCACTTCCCGGGAGGTCACTCATCCTAGAACTTCCCTGGCTCGAGCATGCTTAACTTCGGAGTTCTCAAGCTCCTGTAGCGCCGGTTCACTTAAAAAACGCCTCTGTATTGAGAAGTGGTATCATTCAGTTCCTCTTCCTCTGGCTTTTAGGTCGAATCTACAGTTCAAACCCTCCTTCGGTTCCTCTTCCTTTGAATCAGGTCAGATGTCTTCCTCTGATCCTTTAGTAGATGTCACGCCCCACCCCCAATACAGAGAGTATTGTCCGCTCTAGCTGAACCTGCACCGTTTTTCCTTTCAGGGTGAACCAGACCGACCAGGGGCCACTTCCCAGGAGGTCACTCATCCTAGAACTTCCCTGGCTCGAGCATGTTTAACTTCGGAGTTCTCAAGCTCCTGTAGCGCCGGTTCACTTAAAAGGCGCCTCTGTATTGAGAAGTGGTATCATTCCATTTATATTACAGACCTGCCCTCTTTCGGAATTTATTCCGAAGAGTCCTCATTGTTCTACAGTGGGTCCCACGGACTCAAGAGGCGGCCCCTGTGGATTCAAGAGGTGGCCCCTGCCCCCTTGGCATGACACTTGGCGTGGCACTTTGTTCCGTGTGGCACTTTATTCCGTGAGCAAGAATCGGGTGCCTACATCCTCCCCACCTTTGAACAATAGTTCGTCCTCGAACCACAGACCTACTATTGAGGGACCAGCTCTGATACCATTCTGTCATGCCCCACCCCCAATACAGAGAGTATTGTCCGCTTTGGCCGAAACCGCACGGTTTTGTCCTTCAGGGCAACCAGACCCGACCAGGGGCCACTTCCCAGGAGGTGACCCATCCCAGAACTTCCCTGGCTCGAGCACGCTTAACTACGGAGTTTTCAAGCTTCTGTAGTTCCAGTTCACTTAAAAGGCGCCTCTGTATTGAGAAGTGGTATCATTCCATTTATAGTACAGATCTGCCCTATTTCGGAATGTATTCTGAAGAGTCCCCATTGTTTTACAATGGGTCCCACGGACTCAAGAGGTGGCCCCCACGGATTCAAGAGATGGCCCCCGCCCTCTTGGTATGACACTTGGCGTGGCACTTTGTTCCGTATGGCACTTTATTCCGTGAGCAAGAACCGGGTCCCGATAGTAGATGTAGTTAGGATAGAGTCAAGCGATAAGGCTTCGACCCCTTAAGCCGAGACTAGTGGGTCTTTCTTGTCTTCCTCGGCTTCTGATAGCCGAGAAAGTTCTTCTTCCTCCGTGTCGAGTTCGCCCCAAGGGTGGCGATCCCCTTGTTCCCCGTCGTCAAAGGGCTAGGAAGGCCTCTGAGGTGCGCATTGAGAACACTCGTGACGCTTCCTCCGCGCTGAACAGGCTGGACGAGCTTTCCGACATACGGACTCGTTTCCACATTCCTTCTGGCTACACATTCCATCTGGCCAGGGAGGGTGAACAGGCAGATCAGGTACAAGGTAATGAGATTGTCCTGTACTTAGAAGTGTTCCGAGCTCGAAACTCTTCTCGCTCGAGATTTGTGCAGTCCTTCACTGTTTTCAACTTGCCCCGGGCCAGCTGGCACCGAATTCATGGAGGATTCTCCACGGATTCTTTGTCCGGCTTAAAATCGATCGGCCCCCCTTCAATCTAGGGCTCCTTTTATCCTTTCTCTTCTATAAGAACCATCCGGGTACCTGTAAAGACGAGCCGAGTTGGGTATACTTTTCTTTTAAGAAGCTCAAGGATAAGGCGGTCGGGTTAGGGGTATTGGCCGTCTTTTCTTCTATTCACACGTGAAAGGAAAAGTTCATCTTCATCAGTCCTTCGAAGGGAGAGAGGAGTGGCATATGCCCACCGAGTGGCAAAAGGCAGATTGCCCGAAGGCCCAGTTGTCGAGTGCCCTGGAGGCGGGGATCGTATCCCAGTGGGAGCCGATCCAGCGCGCCGACGCCTTGCTTTCCAAGCAGGCCCTGAGCTGGACGGGACTTAGTCCCGCGCGCTTCATAGGTAAGTTAGGTCTTAGCTAATCAATTTAGACTTGGTGTATTTTGTTGCTTTTGTTGCTAACCCTTTTTTGTTTCTCTCCGCAGAGCCCGTGGACCGGTCGAAGATAACGGCCAGCTTGGCCGCTAAGGTACAGGGAAGGAAGGGCGGCGGAGGCTCGTCCAAGCCTGTGCCGAGCATGGCACCCCGCCAGGGGACCTCAGCAAAGACCGCTGTCTCTCTGCCTGTTCCCGAGGAGCGCAGGAGTGGGGGACAGAAATAAGCCCGGGAACAGGTTCCTCGGGTGAGGTCGGAGGCGCCTTCTTCCGCCGTGCCTCCAACCAAGAGGCTTAAGAAGGTGATTTCCTGGTCGTCTCCGGCCAGGATACATATATAGGAGGGCGATTTCTGCCTCGAGGTGCTGTCGGGGCTATCCGTGACCAACAGCCTGCTGGCGGATAAGGAGAAAGTGGCGGGGACCAAGATACCTCGGGGCACCTTGAAAGCCCAGGTCACTGCGATATCCCAGGAGGCCGTACAGATTGGTGATTTCTCCGTAAATTCTTCAAGCAATTTTCCTCCTGTTTAGTCCTTGATGAATGCTGTCTGCTTTTTTATGCAGGTTCTTCAACACTGTGCCCTCCTGGCCGCCATAAAGATCGAAGAAGTTGCCCTGGCGATAAAAAAGGCCAGGGAGACATCTTCACGTGAGGAAGAAATCCTCGCTATGCCGATTGAGGCCGAGGATAACGCCGCCTCCATCGAGTCGCAGCTGGTCTCGGACGGGGTGAAGCCACAAGGCTGAAGAAGTCCCACCAAGTTCTGACTAAGTCCAACCGGTCCTTCCAGGCCCAGGCTAGCGAAGTCAACGAGTTTTTTGATGCCATGAGGAAGCAAAAAGACTCGTTCAAGGAGGATGTCCGGAAGGCTAACGAGGTAGCTAAAAGGGACGAGGAGAAAGCGGAGAAGGCTGTGGGAGACTACAAAATGTCCGACCAGTTCTACGTCGACCTCGCTGATTCCGCGACCATTGGGTAGCATAATGCCTTCGACGCCGTTAAGGAGTTGGTGCCCGGATTCGATGACCAGGAGCTCTGCGCGAGGCACCCCCTCTCGAAGGAAGAGCCAAAGGGCGGAGGTGCCGGGCAGGAGGGCCTTGGCCGAGAAAATGACTTAAAACCGCCGCTCTCCCTGCTCTCTTTCTTTTCCTTTGTTTTGCATTGTAAGCCTTAGGGCAATTTTGCAACAATTTTGTAAAGCCGAGGAGCTTAAAATGCCTTGTACATAATTTTGAAATCAATGAAGTATATTTGCTTGTAAGCAATGTGTCTGATAAGAAAAAATCTAATTTTTATTTTTCTAAGTGTGGGTAGACTGGCTCTTTACCCCGGAGACAAGGTAACATGAGTCGAGCGGTCATTAGGTTTATTCTTCCAAGTATAGATAGATCGGTGTCCCTTTAGAAACTCTAGGGATATTACCGAGCTTTGAAAGGGTCACCTCTTCACCCCAGAGACGAGTTAACGTGAGTCAAGCGGTCATTAGGTTTATTCTTCTAAGTATAGATAGACCGGTATCCCCTTGGAAACTCTAGGGATATTACCGAGCTTTGCAGGAGTCGCCATAATCCCCTCTTTCCTCGGAGACGGGCGGATTCGAGTGGAACGAGAGTTGGACCGGCTATCGACCGTAGACGAAGTTTCTTCACTTGGGCTATGCAGGAGTCTGCCTATTTCGAGTATGCGTGCCAGGTAGGAGTGCCCGCCGGCCTAAGGTGAGGTCTTAGGATTCACCGTTTGGGCCAAGCAGGAATCTACTCGCTGCAAATTGAGCTGGGCAAGAAGCTACCCAGCGGCCTCGTGAGAGGGCCTCTAATCCACAGTTTGGGCCGAACAGAAATCTACTCGCTGTGAATTGGTCGGGCAGGAAGCTACCTAGTGGCCTCGTGAGAGGGCTTCTGGCTCACCGTTTGGGCCGAGCAGCAATCTACTCGCTGTGAATTGGCTGGGCAGGAAGTTACCTAGCAGCCTCGTGAGAAGGCTTCAGATCCACAGTTTGGGCCGAGCAGGAATCTACTCGCTGTAAATTGGCCGGGCAAGAAACTGCCCAGCGTCCTCGTGAGAGAGCTTCAGATCTACAATTTGGGCCGAATTGGCCGGGCAGGAAGCTACCCAGCAGTCTCGTGAGAGGGCATCTAACTCACAGTTTGAGCCGAGGAGGAATCTACTCGCTGTGAATTGGCCGGGCAGGAAGCTACCCAGCGGCCTCATGAGAAGGCTTCAGATCCATAGTTTTGGGCCGAGCAGGAATCTACTCGCTATGAATTGACCGAGCAGGAACCTACCCAACGGACTCGTGAGAGGGCTTTAGATCGATGGGCGGTTGGACCTCTATGGTGTTAACATTTGCGCTTCCTCGATTCCCAGTGCCACGTAGCACATGGCAGGTATCTTGAGATCCGCACGTATCTCCTGGCGGCGTCGTTCAATCTGCCCGAATCCGCGTGAAAGGGAGGTGGCCAATGGCCGGAAGTCGCATGGCGATGCCTCGTCCGTGGATGCGATACTCCGTAATTCGCGCCTTTGCGGGAGAGAATCTTGACAGTAGGGGAATTTTCGTTGAAGTTATAAATAGAAGGGTCTTAGCCTCCTCTTAGGTACTTCTTTCGATTTGCTTTTAGTTGTCTCCATCTCTTGCTTTTTTCCTTCTCCGACCTTCGTAGTCGGTCGTCTTCCGATTGCCAAAAACACGTAGAACATTCAAAATATCGTATTCCGCATCGGCGTCTACTATTACGACTACCGACAGCTCCGAGGCGACATACGAGGCCGTGATAGGTCGACTGGAATGTCATTAGGGGCGGTTACTCCCACGCTGGTCATCTCTCTTGCATGTGCTTGTCCACGCGATCTGAAGGTCTTCCTTCTGCCTTTTCAAGGTGTTGTCCCAACAACTGCTGGAGGAGGCCATAGACAAGATACGCGCGGCCATGAGTTGGGCCCAATTTCGAAGAGCAGACGAGATCGCTCGATTGATCTCAAGCGCCGATCTTTCCAACAAAGATTGATAATAGTTTCATCCGCGACGGCACCATAGTTGTTCGGGTCCATGGATATAAGCAGAGGGAGCGATGGGACGCTATCTGAGATTGACTGGTAGATATCTGCTTTGAGTACCACGACCAATGTTTTCAAGACCCTCTCCTTCCTTTACTATAATCGTTAGGCGACAAAATAATGTTTTCTTTTGCGAGCCCCCGGGCACTTTTGTAAGGCCGCGAAGCCGAGAATACCTCTTATTAATAAATTTTTCTTTTGCTCGTGAATTTTTCTTTGCTCTGAATTATTCTTTGCTTAGAATTTTGGAATATCAAGAATTTTCATTTCTGTTTTCCAAGTGTAGGTAGATCGGTGCCCCTCCTTCAACCCTTCACCTCAGAGTCGAGGTAAGTTGGGCGATGCGAAACTTAGATCGGCTACCTACAGGCGCATTCACGTTTTATTCACCTGAGTAAAGGGCTGGCCTGGGATACTTCCCATGCCTCCGAATCGGGTTGGAGACAGCCTGTAGGCTCACAAGAGGGCTTCAGATTCTTAGTCAGGTCGGGTAGGAAACTACCCGTTCTGAAAGGGCACGATGGGAAAGAGGCTGCCTGTTGGCCTTGCGCGGTATCTAGGTTTGGAATTGGGAGAAACAGTCCGGATTGTAGAGAAGCAAGAATTTTCATTATAAAAGGGAGTACAATTTTAATAATACAATTTAAGATTTTCGGCATTATACGGCCGCGGAAGGTTACGTCCTAAGGAATCTTGGAGGCGGTATACTCCCCCGGGTAATACCTCAGTCACGAGGAAGGGGCTGTCCCACTTCGGGGAGAACTTGTGTAGCTTCGCTTGGTCCTCGAATTCGTTGCGTTGGAGTATTAAGTCTCCCGATTTGAACGCTTGGTGTTTGACCCGAGTATTGTAGTACCGGACGGTCTGCTGCTGATATACGCCCATCCTTATTTGTACCCGGTCTCTCTTCTCCAACAGGATATCTAGGTTGCTTCGAAGGACCAAGACGTTGGCTTCATCGTCGAAGTGTTCAACCTGATAACTAGGTAGACCGACTTCTGTGAGGACCATTGCTTCGGTTCCATAACAAAGACTAAACAGGGTTTCTCCCATGGGTGTCTTCCTCGACATTCGCAATGCCCACAGTACCCGGGGCAGTTCTTCGACCCATATGCCATGCCTTCCTTCCATGCGGTCTCTGAACCCCCGGATGACAACTCGGATTGCTACCTCGGCTTGCCTGTTGCACTGGGGATGAGCGACCGCGGAGAACTTCATCAATATGTGGTAGTCATTGCAGAACTCTCTGACTTTGTCGTTCTCGAAATTGGTTCCGTTGTAACTGATGATGCACCTCAGAATTCCAAATAATGCAATTACGTTGTTCTGCAGGAACTTCATTGTGGAGGCGGCATCCGGTTTTCTTATCGGCATGGTTTCGATCCATTTTGTAAAGTAGCCCACAGCGACGAGGATATATTTGTGACTCCCTATGCCTGTGGGGAGCTGGCCCACCATGTCCATGCCCTACTGGGCGAACAGCCAAAGGGAGCTCAGCGGCGTTAGCTCTGTGGCTGGTAACCGAGGAATGCTGTCGAAGAGTTGACATGGCTTACACCTCCGTACAAGCTTTTCTGCATCGGTGTGGATAGTCGGCCATTAATAGCCCTGTAGCAGTGTCTTTTGAATCAAATTGCGGGCCCCATGATGTGCGCCTCTGACTCCATTGTGTATCTCTTGGAGAACGTACTCAATTTCGTCGAAATCGACGCACCTGAGTAGAGATTGGGTGTTTGATTTTTATACAAGTTACCTTTGCTCCTGTTCCCTTATAAAAATAAAAAAAAGGAGGGAGAAACAAAAAGAGGAAAAGAGATGGGACAAATTCCTTTAATGGAGCATCACGTGCCCACACGTGATACGCCTTGGAGCAAAGATTATAGGCATTGCACTTAACAAATTAAGGCTGAAATTGAGCCTCACGTGCAAACACGTGAGCATCAATAAACAAAGTATATAAGCTGTAACAACCCCAAACTTTCTGTACAACTTTCTGTATAATTTTTTCAAAAATACAGAAAGGGGTATTTTTGCCTGAGCACAAATTATAAGTTTGTTTTGTTTTTTTAATAGCAAGAAGGAGCTTGTAGCTCACTGGTAATACCTTGCACTGCTGAACCAAGCCACCAGAGTTCAAATCCCATACCCCACATTATTTTTAATATTAATTTCTTTTTAAACTTTTAGAAGTCCAAGGGTTTACACGTGCATAACTTGTAAAAACCCCACTACATATGTAAAACAAACTAACTCAGGGGTACACCAAGCGACGAGGGACATGTGGCGGCGAGCCCCAGCCCAACTCGGCCGGCTCGGCCCGCCGCCGCCGGCCGGACTCGGCCGGACCGTCGAGTCCCCAACATGAAAAGTCTGCCTCTTCACCTCCCCATCACTCCTGCATACTTTATTTCCTTGGATCGGTTCCAGAGACCCTTTAAAACCCTATTTACTCCATTTTTATTACATTTTTAATACTTTTTAATACATTTTCAATTCAATCTTTCACCTACCCTAACACTAGTTTTACCCTATAAATACCATCCCTAAACACCCCCCCACTCACAATTCTGTCCAAACTCTCAATAAAACTCTATAGAATTTTTTTGTACAAGTGGAGTTAGCGATGAGCGATTTTCCTCTGACGACCCTAGGAGCTTCCGGCAACGAAACGACGCACCGACAAATCCTACGTCTTCCTCTCTCTCTTCTCTAACCTCTAAGCCAGTAAGTCCTACCTCCCTCTTCTATTCTCTAGTCTTAAAACTTCTTTTAATAAAACCCGACGGAATCGGAGTTAATCCGATGTCCGATTCGGTTCTTTCTAAAAATCTCACTTTTTCTTAAATACAATCATACTAAACCCTTACATGTTGACTATTAAATATTAACAAGTCATATTGACCAAGTTCCATGTCATGCCCCGCTTCCCAGAGTACGCTAAAATGGGCACTTGACATAGCCAACCATGCTACCTGTGGATAGGAAGTATCCTTCCACAGTCACATTACGGCTGTAGAGATATCAAGAACAAAATAAAACTATCTAAAACATGTCCAAAATCCAAGATAACAGGAGTCAATAATAAATAAATGCGGAAGCGAAAGATCCAATACAAATAACTGGAATGTATGTCCCATAATGCGGGCTCACATCAGGAATAAAATGCATGAAAGAAAAACTAACTACTGCTGAACTCACAGCTCAGCCTGTTGGCTGAAGTACTCCTGCTCGGGCTGCGACAGCGGTACAGAATTTGGGCCATGCAAAACCCAGACGTCAGCGCGTCAAGTCATCAAATAATATAATATGAACAGTGTAGCAGGCAATGCAATGTAACCATGAATAAAACAAGAGTAACAATAATATAAGTCAAAGCAGTGCAGGGTAGTGTGCTGTGGGTAAACTAAACTGTTCTATCAGGTTTTCTGTTCTAAAGTCTTTGAAATCAATTGATGAATCATCGATGTAATTCAATAGTATCCCGTGCATGCCCGGGACCACGGTCTAAGACTCTCGGGCTGAAACCGAGACGTGCCGCTAGGCACTAACAGGGAAAGGATAAAGACCAACGATGTCAGCAGCATCGTCACGAGGCGGGCCTGGCCTCTAAAACTGATCAGTACAGGTAGTGAACTGTTGAGTTACAAGTCAGGTTTCACCTTTGATTTCCCCATACCCCCAAGTTATATGTGCAAGTCGAGTCAGGTATCCCGAAATCAAGAAACTAATGCCAACACAGGATCAGGTAAACATGTTTGTCTGGATAGACAACAGGAACGGTCCGTGAGGACTATATGTCAGGTTTATTGGCATTAGACACAAGATCAGGTAACAGATCAGGTCATGGTACATCATGTCAAGTCAAGCAGTATACGGTACCATGTCGGGTAGAACGATATATATGTAACAAGTCAGGTCAAGATGTAAACAATATCATGGGTGTACTCACAATCAGTTATACAAGCAAGCATGGTTATCATCAACATGATATAAGCAATAAATTAAGCAATAGGCAGATTTACTCAATTTGCAGTACAGTAATCAGTCGTGTCACAGAGATGATTTCAATGTTATGTGAATGCAGTATGACCATTATGGCCTTTTAATCATGTTAACGAGTTTAAGCACTTTAGAGGTACAATGATTTATATAAAGGTTCAATACAGCTATTACAGGTTAAAAATGCATACGAGTGTCCGAATGGAACAAAACTATAGAAATAAATTCCATAAGCTATGTCAATATTAAAAATGTGATTAAACAGGTAAATGTAGTTGTTATGTTCAATTGCAAACTGTAGGTTCCAAGTTTAAAGATAAAAATGATATATAACAATATTGTACATGAAAAAGTGGGAAATTATAATACCAAAGTTAAATTGCGGGTTTTAGGATGTCATTACTTATAAGTAAATATTGTATAGCATGTAGCAAGGGGTACTTGCCTCGACGGGTCGCGAATCGGGAAAACGGAACGTGAAACGTCGGCAGGGAAACTCGCGACGGCGCACGGTTCACGGTTCATGGAATGAACCCAAACGACGAACAAATGAACCACTTGGGTCGGGGTACCTCGCTGGAACGTCTGGACACGTCGTCGGCATCACTGGATTCCGGCCAAGAATGAACAGTGAATGTCAAGAAACTTTGCAACAAGAAAAGAAGGGAAAATAAAGAACAAGAAGAGGAGGCTTACAAGGTTCTGCTCTGTGGTTACAGAGAGGAGACGTGTGGGTGACGGCGAGGTCGACGGAGCTCCGGCGGTGGCCTACGACGGCAGCGACGAGATCCCGCAGTTCAAGAAATCTCACAGCGAAGGGAAAAAGAGGAAAGGAAAGTGGAGGAGAGGAGAAGAGGCTTACAGAGGAGTTCAAAGGTGGTCTGGTGATCGTCGGCGATGATCAGGGGCGGCGCAGACGCGTGCAGGGGGGTCGCTGGTGGCCGCGGCGAAGATGCAGGGTGCTGGGAAGAAGGGAAGCGAGGAAGGAGGAAGAGGGGGCTTGGCTGCGACGAGGGCGCGGAGACGACTAGCCTGGCGGTGCTGGTGCCGGTGATGGGGTTGCAGCGGCGAAGGGGGGACGAGGCGGCTGGTTGCGCGATGGGTTAGGGTTATCGTTGGAAAGAACTGAGGGGGAAAAGATTTAAAGTAGAAGGAAGAGTGAGAAAGAGATTATGGGAGAGAGAGAGTGGAGAGAGAAAGATAGAGAGAGACGGGGATTGGAGAGAGAGAGAGGAGAGAGAGAGACGGGGCCCACGGAAAAGGAGCTCATTGATTGGCTGAGGGGAAACATTTTGATAGGAAAAAATAAAGATTTATTAGATTATGAATGAATAGTAAAATATTTATATAGTTAAGAAATATATGATGGATAAATATATTTAAAAAATTTGGGATTTGGCGTAAAGTAAAACATTTCCAAATCGCGAAATTTGAAATTGAAATAATAGAATTTTAGGCGGGATCCAAAATTTAAAATGAATTATTTTGCAATCAAAAAGCATACCCCCAAAACGGACACACGTACGTGCGCGTACCCGTCCAAACTCGCCCGTTCCACTGAACGGGACGAGGGCACGATGCACGGACGCTACAACAGGGTTAGGGGCGTCAAGTAGGCCAAGATGAATATTTTTAATTTTATTTTAGATGCCAAAAATTGTTATATGCAGAAATTGAATTTGCCGGGTAAAATTTTATAATAAGTAACAATCAAGCAAGATAAAGGAAATAAGTGACACCCTACGTTCAAACAGTAACAGAAATTAGTAGCATTGGGCTCGGGTGTTACATTCCATATTAAAAAGATTTCTATTTCAATTGTTATCATATTTTTTCACTAAAATACCATGTAGTTTAATTCTAACATTTACAACATCATAATCTTGCTATATCTTTAAGTAGATCACGAGATAATGACCTACCTCCTCGCAACACTCATATGAAACATAGCACAATACCTTTTGGGAACATAGAATACGGGAAAACGAAACTTTACATATAAATACCACTAACTATTAAAACCATTTTCTATAAGAATTCGTATTTTTATAAATCTTTGCAAAGTGCCGCTACAACCCATTTTTGGGAAATCCGACTGGGATGGTGAGGATTATCGCACATCCCTGGGCTTAGTAGTGCGAGATTCAGACATCTGCAAGGAGCATTCGGTTTCGGTCTCGAGAGATTTAAAATAAAAACATCTTAAGAAAAATGAGATTTCTAGAAAATAATAAATTAAAAATTATTTTTATAAATATATATAAATATATATGTATTATCAAAATATCTATTTTTGTTATAATATCAATATTCCAACTTTTCCAAGTCAAAAGAATCACTTTACTTGAAAATACCATGAAATTCTATACAAGTCCAACACTTTACAATTAAATACCATATATTATGAAAAATAGGTTTATTCACTAGAAATGTCACAAATATAAAATCCACAACTATGAAAACTCTAAATACGATAATTAAATACTTGAGGTGTATTTTGTAAATTATACAAAAGTATTTTTACATAAAACCCCCTCGAGTTCTATAAATTAGCTTAAGGACCCTAGTAAATATAGGTTTAAGCGGGACCAATCTCTTGAGCCTCAGGGAGCCAGAGAAGTGGGTGCTTGCCTATTTAAGATAGATAACTTAACAACGGTGTTATCAACACGGTAATCGTCTTTCAAAAAGACACAAATCCTGCCGCCCATGTGCAGCGGTTACCGATAACATCAAAACAATCAGGACTTCAATTTCTTTTCTAATTGTCTGACTCAGACCGAGTCTCATTAATAATCTGACTTGAATATGATTCAAGTACAATCTATAATCTACAATCCAACATGAATCCATGAATTCATATAATTAATCAGATCAAACTATTCAATCTATATTGACCGAACCGAACTATGGATATACTTTCATTTACATGATTCTCCAGTAACATCCATGATTCTCCAGTTACATCCATTTACTGATATCATGGTTTCGGCAAGTCATCCAATTATACAAACTATATTACAAGACAATACAAGTTGCAATACAAACAATACAAATAAGACATCGCGGGGTTTAAGGGGTAGATTGATACGGAAGGTGTTAGAAGTGGTACGAGACTAAAACCATAAGACACCTAACCTATATTCCGTTGCTGTTGTACCGTGGCATAACGGTTCCTTGAGTTCCTGATACCTTAGTCTCCGGGGCAAGTGAGACTCCTCTCGTATACACTGGCATCCTTCTGTACCAAGCTACAAACAACAAGCGTTAACACTAAATACAACATTATAACAATATAATACAATTTTAAAAGCTACTCTCTTTCTCTCTCTCTGTCTTTCTACTTCTTTCTTATTTTTAGGACTTACCGAGCGATTGTTCGCTGACGACATTCCTTCTCTTTCTTCTTTGGAATATTGTCAGGTGATCTGGACACTCAGAAGATCGAGCCTACTAGTGAGGACTTGGGACCAGCTTTCCTACGACCCAGAACTCTAGCTTCATTGTACACATTTCATTTCAGTATTTTCCATTTCTGCTATGCCACTGTTTAGGCATTGCTTTCATTCAGTTGTATTTACTTTTCCATGTATTGTAAAAAGAATGTTAATAAATAAAGTTGTTGTTTTATTATATCTTGTCTGTTGTGCATTTACATTTATATTGCTTAGATACGCTTAGCGTATTTACCTTAGAGTAAATACGCAGCGGCCTAGTCGCGTCCCCTTCACCGTCCATCAGGAAGCGGGGCGTGACAGGTTTTGTTGGCGGCCCATGCAGGTCAGAGCTGTATGGAACCTTACCATGCAGTTCTGTACTGCGTGAACAATCTAAGTAATATAACACAAGAACCAGCAACTAAAACATTCTTTACAATCCATACTCCTTGAATCTTAACATTTCATATTTTTTGAATCATATACTTTGAATTCCTAACCCAAAATTCCCTCAGCTCTTTTACAATCTTACCAAAACCTTCGCATTCTTTCATTCCTTCACATATTTTTCATACACTATCAGTACTTCAGTCACTAAACTTCCTTGAATCTGTTACACTTTCCTTTTACAAATTTCGAGGACAAAATTTTTATAAGGAGGGTAGAATGTAACAACCCCAAACTTTCTGTACAAATTTCTGTACAATTTTTTCAAAAATACAGAAAGGGGTACTTTTGCCTGAGCACAAGTTATAAGTTTGTTTTGCTTTTTAATAGCAAGAAGGAGCTTGTAGCTCACTGGTAATACCTTGCACTGCTGAACCAAGCCATCAGAATTTAAATCCCATACCCCCACATTATTTTTAATATTAATTTCTTTTTAAACTTTTAGAAGTCTAAGAGTTTACACGTGCATAACTCGTAAAACCCCCACTACATATGTAAAACAAACTGACCCAGGGGCTACACCAAACGACGAGGGGCACGTGGCGGCAAGCCCCGGCCAGACTCGGCCGACTCGGGCCGACGACTCGGCCGACTCGGCCCGCCGCCGCCGGCCGGATTTGGCCGAACTGCCGAGTCCCCAACATGAAAAGTCTGCCTCTTCACCTCCCCATCACTCATGCATACTTTATTTCCTTGGATCGGTTCCAGAGACCCTTTAAAACTCTATTTACTCCATTTTTATTACATTTTTAATACTTTTTAATACATTTTCAATTCAACCTTTCACTTACCATATCCCTAGTTTTACCCTATAAATACCACCCCTAAACACATCCCCTCACTCACAATTTTGTCCAAACTCTCAAGAAAACTCTATAGAATTTTTGTGTACAAGTGGAGTTAGCAAAGGGCGATCTTCCGACGACGACCCTAGGAGCTTCCGGCGACGAAACAACGCACCGATAAATCCTACATCTTCCTCTCTCTCTTCTCTAACCTCTAAGCCAGTAAGTCCTACCTTCCTTTTCTATTCTCTAGTCTTAAAACTTCTTTTAATAAAACCCGACGGAATCGGAGTTAATCCGATGTCCGATTCAGTTCTTCCTAAAAATCTCACTTTTTCTTAAATACAATCATACTAAACCCTTACATGTTGAATATTAAACATTAACAAGTCATATTGAATAAGTTCCATATCAAAAAGATTTCTATTTCAATTGTTATCCTGTTTTTTTACTAAAATACCATGTAGTTTAATTCCGACATTTAAAACATCATAATTTTGTTATATCTTTAAGTAGATCACGAGATAATGACCCACCTCCTCACAACACTCATATGCAATATAGCACAATACCTTTCGGGAACATAGAATACGGAAAAACGAAACTTTACATATAAATACCACTAACTATTAAAACCGTTTTCTATAAGAATTCGTATTTTTATAAATCTTTGAAAAGCGCCGCTACAACCCATTTTTGGGGAATCCGACTGGGATGGTGAGGATTATCGCACATCCCTGGGCTTAGTAGTGCGAGATTCAGACCTCCGCAAGGAGTATTCGGTCTCGAGAGATTTAAAATACAAATATCTTAAGAAAAATGAGATTTCTAGAAAATAATAAATTAAAAATTATTTTTATAAATATATATAAATATATATGTATTATCAAAATATCTATTTTTGTTATAATATCAATATTCCAACTTTTCCAAATCAAAAGAATCATTTTACATGAAAATAGCATGAAATTCTATACAAGTCCAACACTTTACAATTAAATACCATATATTATGAAAAATATGTTTATTCATTAGAAATGTCACAAATATAAAATTCACAACCATGAAAACTCTAAAGACGATAATTAAATACATGGGGTGTATTTTGTAAATTATACAAAAGTATTTTTACATAAACCCCCTCAAGTTCTATAAATTACCCTAAGGACCCTAATAAATATAGGTTTAAGCGGGACCAATCTCTTGAGCCTCAGGAAGCCAGAGAAGTGGGTGCTTGCCTATTTAAGGTAGATAACTTAACAACGGTGTTATCAACACGGTAATCGTCTTTGAAAAAGACACAAATTCTGCCGCCCATGTGCAGCGGTTACCGATAACTTTGTAACAACTCCAATTTTTGTATACCAAAATTTGCTTTAAATATGATGTATACTTGGAGTATTGATGTTGCTGAAAACAATTTAAGTATTTATTTCTTTACAATAATTACAAGAAGGAGCTTGTAGCTCATTGGTAATACCTTGCACTGCTGAACCAAGCCATCAGAGTTCGAATCCCATGCCCCACATATTTTTATTATCTTTTTGTTTTAATTTTTTTGGGAAGTCAAACGGTCAAACATCCATAACTCATAATTTAATGCAATTTATAAAAAATAAAATACACCATAAATCCCCCCATGTGAAACCCTACCGTTCGAGACCCGACTCGGCCAAGTCGGCCGGCGCCGCCGGCCGGACTCGGCCGGTCGACCGAGTCGTCAACACGAAAAAAATTCGTGTTGACTTGGTCTTCATCCCTGCATACTCCATTTTCTCTGTACAGTTACAAAATTCCCATTAAACCTCTTTTAATCCCAAAATTAATGATATTTTAATGAATTTTTACATTTTTAAAATATTTTTTTAATCCAAACCCTAACCCTAGCCTAGCCCTATATAAAGACCCCTACCCTCTACCATTTCACCTCACAACTCTAAGTCCACTCTCCCAAATTCTCGAGAACTCGGTACAAAGAGCGAGAAGCGAAGCGCTGCCGAAGCCGACGACGGATTCCGGTGACCGGACTAGAACCTTCGCGACGTTTTCGACGCATCGACAACCACCACCTTCCTTAGCCTCCTTAGCTTGTCCAAACCCGTAAGTCCCATCTCTTCTATCTCTCTTTTCTTTAATATAAAAATACGACTTTTTGGAACCCGACGGAAATTGGAACAAAACGATTTCCGATTCGGTTTTTCTGCAAATTTCCACTTGTCACCTAATACATAATACCTACCTATATTCATGTTGACTATTAATCACCTATAAACCAATTTAAACAAACTTTTTCACATGAAATGATAACTTCTTTGCAAAACCGTATTCTTTTCATAAAAATACCATGAAGTTCATTTTTCTTCGTTTAATCAATTCCCTCACTCCTAAATATGTTTATCTTGATCACTAAACTTGTAGAAACCAATTTGAATGAATTTTCACACATGAAATGATAACGTTTTCGAATACCGTATTCTTGCACTTTAATACCTTCAAGTTTAACATATCATGTTTAACCTCTAAACTTCATCAAAACTTAAAATAAGTCACGAGGTAATGACCTCTCTTTACACACACACAAATATAACCCTAATTGATAAACATCAAAATATAGAATACGACATTACAGGACTTTTCACTAAAATACCATATTCTTTATAACTTTTTCTTGAAAGCTTTAAGTTGTATAAAATTTTAAATAAAATGAAAGCACGATTGGTCATGGATATCGATCGTTTATCTAAACTGTCTTGTGGTGTCTAGGAAAGTGTGTCTAGGCTAGTGGTTTTTAATTAGGCCCACGACTGTGGTTCCTTCCCACTTACCTGGCACTTACCTGGCCGCAATTGACGGTGAAGAGGCGATTTGAGGCTTCTAATGACTCATCGTTTAGACCTTAGAAATAGGCTAGTTGGCTTAGGAAACCCTAATAACTAAAATACGGAAAACTATACTCTTTTGCAAATAAATACCTTATATTTATAAAACCGTTTTCCTAAATGAAAAGTATTTATAAAACCTAAGCAAAGTGCCGCTACAACCCACCTTTGGGGAACCTGTTAGGGATAGTACGGTTCATCGTGCACCCGCAGGCTAGTAGTGCGAGATTCAGACCTCCGCAAGGAGCATTCGGTCTCGAAAGGTTTAAAATACGACATTTAAGAAAAATGAGATTTTTGAAAATAAAATATTCATTTAAAAATTATTCATATGTTTATGTATATATAATTATCATTTAAATACCTATTTTATCATAAGATAAAGTTTTCACTTTTTTCTAAAATTAAAAGATTGAAAGTTACATTAAAATACCATGAATTTCAAATAAAACAATTAATACTTTTATTAGGATATACTCACTAGAATAACACAAATAAAATTCACATTCATTATAATTATAAAAACGAATATCAAATACTTGAGGTGTATTTTGAAAACTATACAAATGTACTTTTTACATAAAACCCCCTCAAGTTTTACAAATTATAATAAAGCCCCTAACTAATATTGAACTTCAAATTATCTTTCTTTTAGTCTGACTCGGATTAGAGTCTGACTATTTCTGACTTGAATATGATTCAAGTCAATCTATATTCTTTTATATCCCAACACAATTTGAATACATGAATCCCTGAATCCAGTTAACAATATATTCATTTTGACTGAATCAAACCATGGATATTCATCCATTATCCTGATATTCCATTTACCTGACTATACAGTTACAACATGTTTACTGATATCATGGTTTTGGTCAGTCACCCAACTTACATATTCCAATACAACAATACTGTTAAAACACAACGGGGTTTAAGGGGTAGATTGGTACGGAAGGTGTTAAAGGTGGCACGAGGTGGTCAGATTAAGACACCTAACCTGAATCCTATTGCTGTTGTACCGTGGCATAACGGTTTCTTGTACTTTCCTTTTGCCCTGATCTCTAGCATATAGAGACCCCCCTCGTATACACTGGTATCCTTCTGTACCAAGTTACAAACAACAGCGTTAACACAATGTTCCATAATATTCAACAATATAATACTTTAGAAAATACTTGTACACTGTCTTCCTAATCCTTCTTTATCTTGGGACTTACCGAGCGATATGTTCGCTGACGACATTCTATTTCTTTCTTCTTTGAATGTCGTCAGGTGCATTGGACCAAGCTGAGATCGAGCCTACCGGTGAAGATTTGGAACAGTTCTACGAAGACCCAGAGCTCTAGATATTGTACCTTGTTCTTTCCAGTATTTCCATTTATTGTTATGCCATTGTTTAGGCATTGCTTTTCATTTCAGATGTATTTTCTTTTCATGTATTGTACAAAGAATGTTATTAATAAAAAGTTGCTGTTATTTCTATATCTTTTGTCTCTTGTGATTACTTTATATTGCTTAGCTATGCTTAGCGTATGTACTTCTGAGTACATACGTAGCGGACCTTGTCGCGTTCACTTCGCCGTACACTGGGAAGCGGGGCGTGACAAACTTCAAAACAATCAGGACTTCAATTTCTTTTCTAATTGTCTGACTTAGACCGAGTCTCATTAATAATCTGACTTGAATACGATTCAAGTACAATCTACAATCAACAATCCAACATGAATCCATGAATCTATATAATCAATCGGATCAAACTATTCAATCTATATTGACCGAACCGAACCATAGATATACTTTTATTTACATGATTTTCCAGTTATATCCATTTACTGATATCATGGTTTCGGCAAGTCATCCAATTATACCATCTATATTACAAGACAATACAAGTTGCAATACAAACAAGTCATCGCGGGGTTTAAGGGGTAGATTGGTACGGAAGGTGTTAGAAGTGGCACGAGACTGCAACCATAAGACACCTAACCTATATTCCGTTGCTGTTGTACCGTGGCATAATGGTTCCTTGAGTTCCTGATACCTTAGTCTTCGGGGCAAGTGATTCACCTCTCGTATACACTGGCATCCTTCTGTACCAAGCTACAAACAACAAGCGTTAACACTAAATACAACATTATAACAATATAATACAACTTTAAAAGCTACACACACACACTCTCTCTGGCTTTCTACTTCTTCCTTATCTTTGGGACTTACCGAGCGATTGTTCGCTGACGACATTCCTTCTTTTTCTTCTTTGGAATGTTGTCAGGTGATTTGGACACTCAGGAGATCGAGCCTACTAGTGAGGACTTGGACTAGCTTTCCTACGACCCAGAGCTCTAGCTTCATTGTACACATTTCATTTCAGTACTTTCCATTTCTGTTATACCACTGTTTAGGTATTGCTTTCATTCAGTTGTATTTACTTTTCCATGTATTGTAAATACAATGTTAATAAATAAAGTTGCTGTTTTATTATATCTTGTCTCTTGTGCATTTACATTTATATTGCTTCGATACGCTTAGCGTATTTACTTCAGAGTAAATACGTAGCGGTCTAGTCGCGTCCCCTTCAACGTACACCGGGAAGCAGGGCGTGACATAGGCACCTTTCTAAAACAAATAACATGGCAGAGAAGCTCACGTATCAGCACAAGATGCCCTTTGTTGGGCTTAACTTCGTAGGGGTCACGTGCCATACGTGACATTTCCGAACATCAGCTCACGTGCCTACACGTGATGCCCTTTCTCTGGGGCTGTTGCATATAAGCAAACCAGTTTAATTCTATGGGGGGTCACGTGCTACACGTGAGGGTTCCTAATCACCTTCCAAGCTGATAGAATTAAATTCTAAATAAAAAGATCAAAACCCTATTTGGGAAATATTTCCTTAAGGAAAACAAATCTAAATGATGTTGTTGGAACCAATTTTTGAAAACCGACATTATAGACGTCTCCTTTTGCCTTGCACAGCGGTATTCGGTTATGAATATCCAGCACCTCATTCGACGAGGCAAGAGCCGAGATCCCTCCATGAGGAGTGACTTCTTGGGCAAAAGTTTGCGTCATTGTAATAACTTCACTATAGTTGATTATTTTGCTTTGCATAGCGGTATTCAGTTAGGAATATCCTGTACCTCATTCGATGAGGAAAGAGCCCAGATCCCTTCATAGGGAGTGTCCTCTTTGGCAAAAGTTTACGTGACTATAAACTACTCGGTTTTCTTCAAAACCAGCGGTTTTCTACAAAACCACTTGTTTTAAAAAATGCGGAGCCTAAACCACTCCTTTTTCAAAGCTATTCGGTTCCTTCAACGATATCAAGTTCGTTACGTTAAAGGTTTTTCGTTAAAAACCAGCCTTAGCCCTCCGTCATTTCAGATAGGTATCTACTAGTATTCATGCTATATGTTTTGACCTTCGCCAAGGTATAGTGTTTGGTAGCTTGTGGGTGCTTATCTGTAGCATAGATAGATGCATTAATTTAGGACAGGCGTACAACTGTTTTGACCTTCGCCAAGGGCTCGTCCGAATGGGTTTAGATTAATCTGGATAATGACGGGTTGAATTGACTTGCGACTTATGATATTTTGACCTTCGTCAAGGTTATAAGCATGGGGCAAAAACTATATCGGGAGTTTCAAATATAAAAGAAACTTGCCAGGCATGCACATATCTTCTGGAGTGTGGTAACTTGAGTGGCTTCCATCAAGTTATCATGCGATGATAGTTGTGTCCCGATTCCCACTGATGAGTAGGTGTTACTCCTCAGGTGATTTTCAGATGATCCTGACTAATTCTCCTTTTAGGGTTTGAAGGAGAATTCGAGAAAATAGTGGGAGCCATCCTGATTAGATAAAATGATTAACCAATCTAATCTAGATTAGAGTGCACGCTGAGTGTTTTATTTCTCTTTCTCTTTGGCAGCGACCATAACCTGACCTTAAACTAAAACTCATGAACCAAATTAACTGAACCTTTTTACACACTTTGGTTTTGGATTGTCATTATTCACAACGAAGTCGTATATATCCTTGCTACTCCTACTTTCTCTTCGCATTTCTCTAAAACACTCCATATCACTACGAAGATTCATATTGCTTGGGTATTCCATTGTATATTTACTCACGAACTCGAAGAAACTTTTTTCTGTTCAAGGATGGATTCCGGTTCTGGAGAAATTGAATAAGATTATTTGGTTGTCTTTATTTTTTCCTTCTCTCAAATTGCGAGAGCTCCTAGTATTAGGAGAGTATACCTATTACGCTTATTGGATAGTCTTCTTCTAAATCTTAGGCAGGTGCCGAAAGGTAGGGAAAATAGAAAATCAATTAGCCTAAGTGTGGTGTACAGAAGGTAAGAAGTAAAGACTTATAAAGGGATTAGACTAAGGGCAAAAGAAATTGCGACTACTGTCATGATTCACGACAAAGCCGCATATATCCCTACTACTCCTATTTCCTCTTTGCATTTCTCCAGAACACTCCGTATCACTACAAAGATCCATATTGCTTGGGTATGCGATCATATAGTTACATACGAACTCGAAGAAACTTATTTCTATTCGAGGATAGATTCCGGTTCTGGAGAAATTGAATAAGATTATTTGGTTGTCTTTTCTTTTTTCCTTTCTCTCAGGTTGCGAGGGCTCCTAGTATTAGGAGAGTACACCTATTACGTTTAATGGATAGTTTTCTTCCAAATCTTAGGCTGGTGCCGAAAGATGGGAAGGAAGAAAACCAATTAGCTTAAGTATGATGTACAGAAGATAAGAAGTAAAGACATATAAAGGGATTGGAGTGAGGGCAAGGAAATTGCAACTATTGTCATGAATCTGGATAGTGGAAGAGGCATTACTAGGAATACCCGGCCACCCCTTCAAAACATTTTCATGTTTCAGTTTTACTGTGCGCTGTTAACTGAAAACTGTTTTCCCAATTAGATTCTGACTCCAGGGTATATATTTACCAGACTTGATTCTCATATCTGTATAGCATTATAAATGATGAATGGGAGTAGAATATTGGAAATTGGGTGATTAGATTCTCAATATATCAGAATTCTTTGTAATTTGTGATATTTGAGGAAATCACCTGGTTTCTGTCTAACAACAAATTTTTGGTTTTAAATATCCATTGTTATGCACCAATTTCAAACTGATATATATGTACGTTTATTTATAAAGTGAGATATAACCTTTTGAAATTATGTTTATGACATTTACCTATATCAGTTGATGATCAGGTAAGGTGCATTCAACAACGATGTAATTCTTCTTAACCATAACACAGTTTTCAACCTACAACGCACAAGGTTTGAGTTATTAAACTCAAATGATTTATACAAAGTATTGTATGTTGTCCGATGTCCATTAGGACAAAGGGGTTGGTACTCGTACTATATTCCGTTTACTTATAACTTCTCTAGTTTTAGACACGCATTTCGTTGAAATACAAAGTCCAAATTTTGAGTAGTTATAGCTATAAGAATAAAGTAGAGAACCATATGTTGGAAGTATCAGGATTCTTCGAGATGAATGTAGATACTTATGCTAGGTATTCCGTCGTAAGTAATATATTTGAGAACTTGCTTCTCTTTCAGGTTACTCATACGTGGGTGCGTTCTTTGATGGGTAATGCTGCTTGGCCTTCTTCCATTTTGTCGATATGTACTGGAAACAACTGCTTATTTTTTGAATTTAGTTCCAATTAAATTAGTGCCTTTGTTTATATATTGGATACAGAATGGATTCATATCTTAACGATATTAAGGCATATGGAGTAATCCGGGTTATGTTTAAAACCAGATTCCGGATAAACTTAAGGCACGTTTCAGTAATGGCAGTTTGTGGGTTATCCCGGGCTTTGACGAGTGTTAACATTCTATCATTTTGAGGATCAATAGTTATATTGTTCTTTACTTGCCACACGTTTTAGTAATATGAATTCTTTTCAGAAAACATTAGTGGAAGTATAGTAGAACTGGAAGTGATTCCAGAACAACAAATAGTTACTGAAAATTTAATAGAACCTCAACATTCAATTGGATTCGACAATCCATTAGCCACTTCACAGATTTGGTTGGTAACCTCAGCCACCCGAGATGTGCTTTGGTCTCATCAAAGACGGTGACATGGAGGTTTTGATGACCCAAGCTTGCCACTACTGCTGTCCTAGACTATGAGATCTGGCAGGTGGATGAGTATAACATCATTCTAAATTTGGTTTAGAAGTGCACGTGTATATGACTTTACCAGAGGGTTGTTGTAGTCAGTGGGAGAAGCGGAAGCGTGGTGGGCAAGTAGCTTATGTCTATTTATAGACTAAAGTGAGTATAGCGGAGATAGATCATCTATTTTTATATGACAGTCATAGAGTTTGACTTCATCAGAATAACAGATGGACCTGGCAAGAAGGTAGTCGGGAGTGATGTCCTGGTATTTGGATGACATGCTCTTGATAGGATGTGATCTTCCTATACTACGATTGGTTATACTGTGGTTGTCACAAAGTGTTTCTCCACATAGGATCTGGATAAAATATCAGAGATTCTGGTGACTAGATCTATGGTTTTAGATCTAGATTTGGGTAGTATCCCAATTCGGATACTTTGACACTATTCTAAAGTGTTTTAGAATGGATGACTCCTGGCGTGGAGGTGTACCCATAGGTGATGGAGTTACCCTCTCTAAAGAGATATCTTCTATACTGATGAGGAGAGAGATTTACATGATTGACATATCACTAGCTTAGACAACTGAGTCAATCATAAGATGTCAAGTACCACACCATATATTGCTTTTGCACTGGCTACAATTAGCATATATTAATCTAATTCTGGAGAAACATTGGGAAGCAGTTATGAGCATAAGAGGATGTTCTTGGTATATGGTAATGGCAGCCTCCTTCAGGAGACGGTTATCATTTCAGACTTCCAAGGTGACCTGGATGACAGAGTGGCTGTCAGAGTTAAAGTTTACCCTTTTCTGAGGGGTGGTATGTTGGACAAGTGGTCAAGCGGATGCTGAGGAAGGCATGGCGCATGATACTGATTAAATTTATAGGATGATACAGTCTAAAAAGTTTGTTGGATTTGGAGTTCATTTATGAATTTGGTCCCATCAGATATCCAGGCAAATTCTAAGACAGGTTTCACTCATTTCGGGAGATAGTCTTTCTCCTAGAAATTGAGATATAAAGAGATAAAGATAGAAACATTAGAGTGGATCCACTTATTGAGGCTGTTTCTCGAACACGATAGTTTCGCAAACAAGATTTGCAAGACTGTCACGCCCCGCTTCCCAGTGTACGGCGAAGTGGGCGCGACGAGGTCCGCTACGTATATACTCAGAAGTACATACGCTAAGCTTATCTAACCAAAATAAGTACACAAGAGACAAGAATAAAAAGAACAGCAACTTTTATTTAATAACATTCTTTGTACAATGCATGAAAGGAAATACAACTGGAATAAAAGATGCCTAAACAGTGGCATAACAGGAAATGAAAAGTACTGAAAAGAAAAGTGTACAATGAAACTACTATGCAGGGTCTTCGGTAAACTGCTCCAAGTCTTCTTGCGATGGCTCAACTTCTGCCGGGTCCAAACCACCTGATGACATTCAAAGAAGAGAGAAACAGAATGTCGTCAGCGAATAAATCGCTCGGTAAGTCCCAAAGATAAGGGAGAAGTAGAAAAGAAGAAAGAGAGAGAGTAGCTTTTAATGTTGTATTATATTGTTGTAACGTTGTATTAACGCTGTTGTTTGTAGCTTGGTACAGAAGAATGCCAGTGTATACGAGAGGGGTCTCAGTATGCTAGAGACCGGGGCAAATGGAAGTACAAGGCTCCGTTATACAACCCGGAACAACGGCAATTGGATTTATGTTAGGTGTCTTAATCTTACAGTCTCGTGCCACTTTTAACACCTTCCGTACCAATCTACCCCTTAAACCCCGTAGTGTTTTGATTGTATTGTTTGTCTTGTAAATTGTATTGATTGTATAATTGGTTGACTGACCGAAACCATGATATCAGTAAACGGATGTAACCGTAGAATCATGTAAATAGAATAACTGGAGAACCATGTAAATGGAATGTATATCCATGGTTCGGTTCAGTCAAGTTGTATAAATTGATAATTGGATTCATGGATTCAGGTTGAATTTTAATATTGAAGATTGTAGATTGTAGATTGTACTTGAATCATATGCAAGTCAGATTATACTGAGTTAGACAATCAGCAAAGTAACTTGAAGTTCTAATTGTTTTTATTAATTTGTCTACCTAAGATAGGCAAGCACCCACTTCTCCAGCTCCCTGAGGCTCAAGAGATTGGTCCTGCTTAAACCTATATTTACTAGGATCCTTATTGTAATTTATATAACTTGAGGGGGTTTTATGTAAAAATAATTTTGTATAGTTTTCAAAATACACCTCAAGTATTTAATTATCGTCTTTATGTACATACAACAATTTAAAAAAATCAAGATAAATATGTATACATGTTCGAAGAGCATTAAATGAGTCAAGTATATTATTCGAGTAACTACCATAAACAATGGTGTAAAGAAATATTATGTACGACTAATTAATCAAGTCGAACGAATTCGGAATATAAACAGAAATATGGCTCTAAGTGTTTTTCATGCGTGAGTTCTAGTTTCACCTAAATACGATTACCGGTTTGAGAGGTATATCTGTTTTCGTATCGTTGCGCAAAACAGATCAGAATCTGTTCAGCACCGTCATATATTTTTAAAACGCAGTTTGAGTTAAATTTTATCGGGTTTCAGGTTAAGAAAATTATTAGAAAATTGTAGGTCTTTAAATTTACTTATCCAAAACACCAAGATTTACATGATTTGGATTTCTGAAGCTCTACTTATAATTATTTTAATATCAGCGTTTAAAACAGAAATTCAGATTTCTGGACAGCAACTATATGTTATATTGCAAAGCCTATATCGGGTTATTTCATGCGTTTCTAAGTAATCTAGTATACAGAAAATTATAGTTCTGTCAATTGTACATCTAAACATCTAAATTTTGTCACGAACGGACATCGGGAGTTTGAGTTATGTCTAATTTAAAAACAGTGTGCGAATCAGGACAGATTTTGTCCAGATTCGTCGCTTAATATTGCAACGCGGTTTTCTATATTTTACATCAGTTTTCAGTAAGAACTTAAAACTAATAAAATCTATATTGTTCAATTTAGATATCTAAAAGATCTAAGTTTGCTCAATTTGGATATCGGTATACCAAGTTATGTGTCTTAGAAGTTGACCGATAACTGCAGTTTTCTATTTTACGAACAGTGAAATAAAACGATATAATTCCTAAACCGTTAAGTGATTCGATCTAAAATTTTTACAGTATGTACAAAATAATATATTATATCATATGTAAATTTCCTGAAATTTTCAGAAATAAAAATTAATTTCTAAAATTTATTTTAAAGCTAAAAGTATTGATATGTCATATGTGAGAAATGAGAAAACCATGGTATTTATTCGTAACTTCATTATTATTTTTTTTTAACAAACTTTAAATAAAGTGATTTAAAATAAAATAACAAACATGCACACCTAATTGGTCACTATGAAATGTTAACATGTGAATTGAGAGTAATGAAAAAGACTTTACAAACTATATATGTGTGTATGTTTGTGTGTTCATTATTTATATATGTATCCATTTAATTAATTATTTAGGAACTATGATATGTCAAGAGAAGTTTTTCATGGCAATATAAAATAAGAGAAATATAAAGAGAAAAAGAAAGAGATGGAGGGAAGGAAAGAGAGAAGGGACTTACATACACAAGCCGGTATTGTCACCGGGCTTGTCTATCCGCCGATAGCCTCGCATTACTAGCGAGACCTTCTTGAAGACTTCTTCATGTTCTTCTTCTTGGACTCTAGGTGAAGAGGGAGAAGTGATCTTCATGTTCTTCTTCTTGGACTCTAGGTTAAGAGGGAGAAATGAGAGATAAAAAATGTGAGGAAGGAAAAGATAGAGGAGGACAAATAAAGATGGTGTAATGGTGAATAATAATATATGCATTTAACATGAGAATTAAAAGAGAAATGAAAGGCCACCATTCATTTTGGAAATAAAAGGTCTCATTTGTAGGTTATGAGAAGAATAAAAAATTGATCAAAAAAATAATTGCAAGAATGGAGATTTGAACATGTGACTTATGGAATAACAATGCAAAGAGTTAACCAATGAGCTACAAGGTTGCTCATGTACATATTTAATTAGAATTAAATATATGTTGTTGCTTAAAAAGAAAGTGGGCTTTTCAGATGGGCTGTAGAGAATAAAAATAATGGATTTGGGTTAAATATTTATGAAGGAAAAATAAGAATGAGAAGTTAAAAACTTAAATATAAGAAAAAGAAATTGTACCTAGAAAAAAATACATAATAGATTGAGGAATAAAATAATAATAAATTTAATAGAAAAAGGAAAATACCAAGTACAAATAAAAACGGTATATTATTGAAGAAGGATAATACAAATGTATAAAGATTTTGGGGTCATTACAAAGACTGATTAGTAGAGAAGTTGGGTATTCGGTATCACACGGGGTGTGAGTATGCGATACCGCAATAATTAGTCTTAAGTGCAAGTGAGAAATTGTTGGATATAGTGCGCTCAAGGCAATTATTGTAATTGCAGGCAGGTGATTATGATGATTGAGGGAGAAGTTATACGGGTAAAACAATCTTATTCAAGATGATAGTATGCTATCTGGTTTGTCTCTGTTATCATGTACATGCATTATATGGCATTACAGATCACTATTACATGTTGATAGAGCCCATAGGATTCTTGCTTGACTACCATCATTATGATGGCGATCATATCCGTGGGAGCTGGGTGGTCTATAAGCACATCCTTAAATGTCCCTAGTTGAGGGAGTATCGAGACTGGGCATCGATACTCCGGAGTAGACTAGTGTATACTTTTCGAGACCCCGACAATAGGCGGTGGCTGGTCTCACAAGCCATTTGTGTCAGTTAGTCACCTAAGATAGTATACATGTGCTCATTGGGTTATGAGTTATACTGGACGGACTCGCCGGGAACATGCTAGATGGTATTATACCTATTGTCATATAGTAGTACTCAGGTGACATGAGTACAGGTTAGTCCGTCGACCTGAGATCGTCATTTGTTTTGTATACGTTCCCACTGTGCTTTGATTACTACCCAATCACGGATCAAAGGAGTAGTGCAAACAGGTTTTAGTTGGGTATAGTCCTGAACCACATGGAGGCAGTGAGCAGATCGTCGGGGATTCGTCTCTCCCGATATTGGGGGTTGATGTCGCGCTGTGCACGGGTGGCCATCAGCAGAAATCTTTGGCCAAGGCGAACGAGAATTACTGATTTGGATCAGTGGTTTCTCAGTGGGTGATGGGCTTCACACCGACATGAAATATCGCGTTATTAGGGGTCTGACTTTATCCACTCCTAGACCCGATATGCGATACTCTTTGACGAACAGACCGGACTGTACGGAGATTGTCACAGACAGGCTCAGTAAGGGTTCGGATGAGTTTGCTCGTCGGCCTTCTTTTCGCTCAATACCTGAGTAGACGTTACGTACAGCTAGTGCCGCTGACGTGCTTATGGTTAAACCCACTGCCAGTGTATTGATGAGTCTTTAGAGTCCCACACAGAGGGTTTTTCCGGTTCAGGCGATATGATGTAGATGACATATGTTGGTACATACAGGTGTCCGATTAAATATGTGTAAAGGCTACACAGACTTTAATCAGACTTTTGATAGTACTGGCGGCTTAGGATTAAGCTGGATTATTAAATTAAGTTTTGATTTAATAATTTATATATATATTTTTAGCATATGTCTTCTAGTATTATTGTTCACTATTCATTTTCTCTCTTAGCTATTCGTATTTTTATACAAATACGCGTATATGTATTTCCATACGTATACCGGGTTGTATTCCGTATTTATACGGAATATCTTCTAAAAGATTGACGCCTCATTATATGATTTTCTTTTTAGAAAATAATTTGCAAATGAGGTGGAGGGTGAGATGGCATGAGCATGGTTGGAGGTATGTAGAGAGGTATGGCCTTTGATTATTTTCTTGTAAAAATGTGAGATATTTTTTGCATGGTTGAAAAATGCGGAGTCATTCTTTCTACATGCCATTCATTCATACTCTCTTGACTCTTTATGCTTGAAAGCTCTTCTACACTTAGCTCATTTTCTTTCTTGAGTTGCTCATGCCTTGATTTTCCTCACCTCCTCCTCCTTCTTCTTTAGTTGGTCATTTGAGCATAAGAAATGAGAGAAAAAGATAGTGAAAAATTCTTACATCCCCACTCTCCATTGATGGTGACCTTAGAGCGTCTTTTACTTCTCTAGGCGAAGATGGAGCCTGCATTGTTTCCCTCAGGTGGATCATCTTCGGCAAAAGAGAACCGGTTTGCAACCGCGATCCGGAGCACTTGAAGAAAACTTGAGGATGTGAGTATTCTACACATAGTAGATTAGTTTAGCTCACTAGGTTTTCTTGCAAGTTCTAGCTATTTAGTTCGATTCTTGGTTTGGGAATTTTGGCAAACTAGAAATTTTTTAAATCCATGTTGCCATCTTCGAAAACTAGTTTGCTAGTGTGCCTAGGTTCCCAGCAGAGGTCACCTGAGGGAGAGCCGATGCGTGATTCATGCCACCCGTGTTGTCCAGACGTAACGTTTGATAGCGAGATACGCTCATTAATGACGAGATACGCTGGCGTGGGATGCGGAACGTGTAACGGCGAAGATTTTGTCGTGGCTAGATATACGGAGCCGTTACGAGAACGCCTGTGCTCCATGCTCTAGCCAATCAGGGACGCTGAGGAATCTCAGTTATAGGATAGCTCGGAGACAAGTAAGGAAGTTGATAAAGCTCAACTCTTTGATTGCTCGAAGACGAGCTATTGGCTAGTGGTTATGCGAAGGGGGAACGTACTCAGGGGAAGCCCCCAAAAGGTCGGGTGCTACCTCGAAGGCGAGGCACCGAGTAATGTCCCCATTGCATCATACTTATTCCAATTCCGCTGCCCCAAAGAATCTAGTAGGCTTACGTGGACGACATATTATCTGCTACGTTCCGTGATCAGGGGAATTCCCAATTACGAGTATCATCGGTGCTTAAGGATGTGTTTGGTAGAAGGTAATCTAGGCGATAATCCTAGATTACCATGAAATATTATCATGCTTGTTTAGGTGTAAAAAATATTCCTGGGAATATACGATTACCATAGTAATCAAATGACCACATTTCATGGCAATTCTATTCTCCCCAAAACACATGTCTATCCTAGATTACTATGAAATATTCACGTATAACATGAATGAGCCATGACCCTCCGCCGCAGGCCTCTCTCGCCACTCGCCGGCCGGCCGGCTTTCCCCGCCATCCATCGTCGGTCGTCCGCCGGTCTTCCCGACCGACCGGAGTTCGTCGCCGTTCTTCTGCCGGTCGCTCGCCGACCCGCAGTTGATTGGCCGTCGTCGCCGACCGTTCATCACTGGCCTTACTGTCATCCACCGGCCTTCCTACGGCCTCACCGTCGGTCAACGGTTGCACATACATATATTGCCCCGAATGATTAAAATAAACTAAGCATGTTAATATGAGATTCCTAAGAATTAGATGCCCGATCATCCCATTCACAAGAATGTGAGGATTTCCGATAATTTTCCATTCCATATACCAAGCACAATCCAAGGTTGTTAAGATTTCCCTCAATATTTATATTAGCAAGCTGGAGGCCAAGGGCCTCAAAGGATGTTCGATTCGACTGCCATGTTGCTAAGCACAGCTTAACTAGAGTTAGTAAATTATGTGTTCTTATAGGTGTTATTTAATTTGAATCACGATAATTTGATTTCATCGAGCATGGTTAGATAACTATTTAGTCGTGTGAACCTTCTAAAAATCTATTTGACAATGTAATTTATTTCTGTTTTCTCTCAAATCTACCATTCTTCGCAAATCTCATTGTTTTCATCGTTACCATTTTTTTCGGTGTTTGTTCGTTGCCATCATATCATATATCTAATACAGAATGGAGTTTTTTAAATAAAACACTTTAGCCAAAAAGAGCATCTTTTGGTTAAGAGACAAGAGAACTATTTTTGATATTGCCTAGATTGCTCTTGGCTTAGTAATACTCGAAGGCTTGGTCTTTTTTTTTGTGTTGATTTTGTTTTTAATTCCTTCTTATTTTGAGTAAATTACACTAAATGCCCTTAACCATGGAGGTTTTCCACTAAAACACCTTTAAGTATTTTTCTTATAGTAAATTTTATTAATTATGGTTTTCAAGAGATATTTTTTTCACTAAAATACCCTCAAAAGAATCACTTATGGTACTTTACTGTAATAAAAATCTTTATGGTATTTTAGTGAAAATCCATGATAATTAAGGGTATTTTAGTATAGATTACCCTTTCATGATAATATCATGCTTGATTTGTACTTTTAATTACCAACCCTAAGTTTCTTTTTCATCTTGATTTCTCTAATAATTGTTGTACTCTATCTTTTGTATTAATTTAATGATTGTTGTCGAAGAAAAGAAAAATCGGTGTTCCAAAGCTTCAAAGAAAAGAAAATTTGTATTAATTCAACATTCAAAACCTATCAAATCAAAATTATAGCCTAGTGTAAAAGGTTTGGATTTTTATTATGGGTTCCATTTTTTTTTTGCCAAGGAAGAAGAAAGAAAAAAGAAGAAAAATTAGAGTTTTGGACTTTAGAGAGGGCTGTCGATAGATGATAATACTCATAAGTGGGAATTCCTCATATCACGACATGTAGCGGATGACGTGTCATCCACGTAAACCCGCTAGATTTCTGGGGGCTATGGAGCATTAGGGACGTTCCTCGGCGCCTCGTCTCCAAGATTGCATTCGACCTTTTGGAGACCTCCCCGGAGTACCTTCCATATTCGCCTAGCAACCAGCCAACAGCTCGCCTCCGAGCAATCCTACAACAGAGCTTCCACAGCCTCCTTGCTCGTCTCCGAGCTATTACAGGGTTGAGCTTTCTCGGCCTCCTGGCTCGCCTCCGAGCCTTCCATCAAGCTGAGCTTCCTCGGCTTCCCCGATCAACCGAGAGTGCGGAGCTCAAGTGCCCTCACAATGTCTCCATGTATCTCGCCAAAGAGAGATATCTGCCACCCCGTGATCCGCGTCCCATGCCGGCGCGTCCCACCATTAATGAACGGATCCCGCCATCAACACGGGCATAACGCAGGGGCATAACTAACGGTGAGGATCTCGCGCCGGCTCGCTCTATGCGACCGCTATATAAATCCCTCTTTCAGACGACTCAGGTAACGCAAACTTATTCTAATACGCCACTACCCTGCCTTTATACCTCGGTACTAACATGATCATCGGAGGGTCCTACGGTCATCACCCACCACGGGACTTCCTTTGCAGGTAGCTCGGCGTTGACACCATCCTATTGAGATCCACACATTCAACCCTTAAACCAAATCCAAACCGCTCGTGACCAGATCGACGGAGGACAACATGTGAGGGAGATTCTGAGCTCTATCAGTTGGTGCCGTCTGTGGGAACGAAAGATTCCACCATAAAAGTTGATCTTCCGCCTTCGATATAATGACCAGCGATCATAACAACAGAGGTCCAAGCGCGAGCTATCCCTCGCTTCGCAATGGAGGCTGGGGTGGTTCCACTCCACCTCCAAACGTCGTCAAAGCTCTCACCATGGGGCTGCCGAGCAGATTCCTGCTCGGTCTATCCACAACGAGTAACTTCCTGCCTTACAAAGAAGTGGATCCAAAGCTCTCATCGCGAGGCCGCCAAGAAGATTCCTGCTCGGTCCATCCACACCAGGTAGCTTCTTACCCTACAAAGAAGTTGATCTAAAGCCCTCATCACGAGGCCGCCGGGCTGCTTCTTGCTCGGCCCATCCACAGTGGGTAGCTTCCTGTCCAACGAATACGTGGATCCAAAGCCCTCATCACGAGGCCGCCGGGCAGCTTCTTGCTCGGCCCATCCACAGTGGGTAGCTTCCTTCCAAACAAAGACATGGATCCAAAGCCCTCATCACGGGGCCACCGAACAGCTTCCTGCTCGGCCCATCCACGGTGGGTAGCTTCCTAACCAACGAGGACATGGATCCAAAGCCCTCATCACGAGGCCGCCGGGCAGCTTCCTGCCCGGCCCATCCACAGTGGGTAGCTTCCTTCCAAACAAAGACATGGATCCAAAGCCCTCATCACGGGGCCACCGAACAGCTTCCTGCTCGGCCCATCCACGGTGGGTAGCTTCCTAACCAACGAGGACATGGATCCAAAGCCCTCATCACGAGGCTGCCGGGCAGCTTCCCGCTCGGCCCATAAGATAGCAGCTTCCCGCTCGGCCCATAAGATATGGATCCAAAGCCCTCGTCACGAGGCTGCCGGTCAGCTTCCTGCTCGGCCCATCCACAGTGGGTAGCTTCCTGCCCAACGAAGACGTGGATCAAAAGCCCTCATCACGAGGCCGCCGGGCAGCTTCCTGCTCGGCCCATCCACAGTGGGTAGCTTCCTACCCAATGAAGATGTGGATCCTATCACGTCCCACTTCCCGGTGTACAGGGAGGGGACGCGGTGAGGCCCACTACACATTTACTCCGAAGTAAATAGGCTAAGCGTATCTAAGCAATATAAATTAAATGTACAAAAGAAAAATGAAAATAGACGTAATTGAACAGCAACTTTTATTTATTAACAATTCTTTACAAATACAACTGGAAATGTAAATACATGAATAGAAAGTAATGCCTAAACAATGACATAACTGAAATGAAAAGTATGTACAAGTATCTGAAGCTCTGGGTCAAAGGCTAACTGCTCTAAATCTTCAGTACTGGGCTCGATCTCCAGTGAGTCCGAATCACCCGACAACATTTCAAAGAAAGAAGAAAAGGAATGTCGTCAGCGAACAATTGCATGGTAAGTTCCAAAGGTGAGTAGAGATAGAATTGTCAAAAAGAGAGTATAACTATAAATGTTTGTGTTTCCCCCAATCAGAGCAAAGCTCTGTTTGAATTTCAAAATTCAAAATTCGAAGCAACGCTTCAGATTCTTTGTGCTGCGCGCAACGCGTCACGTGTCAAAAGCTGATACATCAGCGCAGCGCCCAAGGCAGCGTGCCCAATCAGAGCAAAGCACTATTTAAAACAAAATTAAAGGAAGCAACGCTTCAGTTTGCGAAGCGCTACGCTGCGCGACACGTGTCAGCACGGATGCGCAAGCGCAGATGCGCTGCGCGACACGTGTCAGCGCACGCGGATGCGCTAGCGCAGTTGCGCTGCGCCGTGCGCTGCGCGACACGTGTCAGCGCGGATGCGCTAGCGCAGTTGCGCTGCGCCGTGCGCTGCGCGACACGTGTCAGCGCGGATGCGCTGCGCTGTGCGCTGCAAGACACGTGTCACGCGATGGGGCATTTGAGCCAAACAGAATTAAAATTTTAAAGAAATCTTTCTGTTCTTATTAAAACAAGAAGATTTTCTTCTGTAAAACAGGAGCCCTTGGATCAAAGATCCAACGGCGGGGAAAATTCCCCAAATCACTCAGAGAAAGATCTCTTTAACAAATTTAACAAATTTATGGGCACTATATAAAGGCCCCTAGACCCCAAATCAAAGGCATGAACATTGTGAGAAATCAAGAACTTCAAACAGAGAGAACTCTGAAGAAATTTTAAGAAGAAAAAGGTAAAAACCTTTAGAAAAAAAAGAGAAAATTCTCTCATGAATAGATCATTGATCTGAGAACAAGATCAATGATCTTCAATAAAAAGAAAAATAAATAATAATAAGTGCTTTGCACTTTCTTATGAACCATTGGTTCTTTAAAAAACAAGAGAACTTGTTTTCTTTGATCTAAATTAGATCAAGAAAACAAATGGTGTTTTGCACTTGTGAACAATTGGTTCTGGAATCTTAAAGATTCTCAACATTATTGAAATGGTGCCTTACACTTGCAAAACTGCACTGTTGCGCTCTTGGGTTGGCGCAAGCCACCAGAGAGCGCCACGTGTCAGCAGCGCAGCAGCGCAACGCACTGGTGCAGCGCACTGCGCTAACTGCGCTTGCGCTCACCAGAGCGTGACACGTGTCATCACCATAAGCGCTTGCGCTCCGTGATTAGCGCAAAGCGCCTGACAAATGCAATGCATTTCTTTTACTAAAGGGCCAGGCCCGAATCAGAAAAGCCTAGCAGGCCAAATTAAATTACAATGCAATAAAAAGGGCAGAGCCCAAACAAAATTGATGCTCTGCATCATTTATGAATGGGCAGAACCCAAACAAAATAATAAATAATGCAATACATTATTTTAAAAAGGGGCAGAGCCCAAACAAAGGTCCAACAGAAACCAGGATTAATGCTGTGCATTATCAAATAGGGGCAAAGCTCTAGCACAGGTCTAATAGGCCAAAAATAAGAAATAACGTTGAATATTCTCAATTGGACTAAGCCCAATCATGGCCGTAAGTCCTCAAATTAAATTGACTGAGCACAGCTGCTCTCCTAAATCAATTTACATTCGGTTCAAGGGTACATCTCTGAACTCCTTTGACACCTATCGTTGCAATCCTTCAACGACGTCAGAGAGGTAATGGGTCCCGACAACCACACATCCATACGGACTGTGGGATCCTTAAACTCATGGACTTATGCGTCCTTAAACCAAAATACGGACTGTGGGGTCCTTAAACTCATGGACTTATGCGCCCTTAAACCAAAACACGGACCGTGGGGTCCTTAAACTCGCAGACTTATGCGTCCTTAAACTAAAACGCGGACTGTGGGGTCCTTAAACCCGCGGACTTATGCGTCCTTAAACTAACGGACTAATGCGTCCTTAAACATACCCATATGGACTGTGGGGTCCTTAAACCCATGGACCGAAACGTCCTTAAACTAACGATGGACCGCAATGTCCTTAAACTACCAATGGACCGCAATGTCCCTAAACTACCTATGGACCACTACGTCCCTAAACTGGAACAATAGAGCCCCCAAACGCTCTTTTGTTGGATCTAAACGATTCCGTTTAAGTTGATCTTAGCCTCAAATATGGCTAACGTATCCTTAAACATTCAAACAGACTTTAGTCCCAAATTGGACTCTAGGACCCCCAATCAACTTTGGTTCAAGGGTACATCTCCGAACTCCTCTGACACATGTCGTTGTAATCCTTCAACGTCGTCAGAGAGGTGACGGGTCCCGACGGCCATATATTAAATGGACCACCATGTCCCTAAACTGGAAATAGATCTAGACGATCCCGTTAAGTAGATCTTAGTCTGGAAATTAGACTAACGTATCGTTAACAAACGTTTAAGTTGATCTTAGCCTCAAATATGGCTAACGTATCCATAAACCAAAACCCAAAACCCAAATCTAAGAAAGTACGGATTTAGACTAATCCACGTCCTACGGGCGATGAAATAAATAGTCTCCGTATACAATCCACGGGCAACCACAAACAAAACAAACACCCACGACACGAAGTGAAATTCTGGAGAAGGAGAAAATTGTTACCGTGATGCGGTAGCATAATTAACTGCAGGGGCTTGCGCCTGCAGGGAAGAGCGTCCCCACAATCAAAAACCCCTCACCCACAATCAAAAACCCCTCAAATGAGGGGGAATCTGACGAAGTCTGCTACATCGGCTGCATCCGTCTAAACCTCCGATACACGGTGCCATAAATCAACTTGGCATCTTCGGAGAGGTGGACGGATAAAACCAAATAGCATCTGCCCCGAATCACAGGCCAAGACGTCCATGTCTTGGCCGCCGTTCGGAGGGGAACAGATTCTGGCATGCCCGGTGGGACCTTTTTCTCTTTCCACTCCACACTCCGTGTGTCGTATTCGCGAACGAATCGCGGTTTGTTAATGGTTGCCTTCGGATTTTAAGTTACTAATATTTGGTCTTTTGCCTGGCGCAGAAATCAAGCATCAATGGCCTCTACCTGTTCGAAGTGCTCCAACTGCAGTTGCAGCTCGCGTCCGGCCTCAACTGGGGGCATAACCTACGGGCCCCAAGCGGCCTCTTTGTTCACCGTGCCCGTGGAGCAGATTACTCAAGCCACCACGGGGTTGTTTTTCGGAACTATGCTTCCGCCAACAAGCTTCAGCACCCCCGTGCCCGTACAAGAAGCCCCTAAGAAGTCGGTCTTCGATCGACTTTCAGTTACTGCGGCCCCTCTCAATGGGTCGCCCAACACCAGTGCCTCGGTCTTCTCCAGACTGGGCCAAAACTCCTGCGGGCCCACAACGAAGCTTGCAGTCCCAGAGAAGGTTATTCCAAAAAGAGTAGCCAAATCTGCTCCTGAAGTCGTCAAGGCGGCTTCTCCTGCTAAGAGATCGGTCTTTACAAGATTGACCGTCCCAACTCCCACTCCTGCTCTTGCTGCTCAAAAGACATCAGTCTTCAATAGGCTGACGCCGGGAACAGCCCCACACTTGAACAGGGGGCAAAAAGAAGCTGTTTCTATCTCTAAACCAATACCGACGACTCGTCGCGCCCGACGACGCCACTGGCGCCGGGTAAGGAAGACCGGGAGCAACTCCCCTTCTGGGATGACTCCGCCAGCTCCAACGGTGGAAGTTAACGCTGCTGTTCCAACTGGGAACAGCTTCGAGCTCCTGAATAGATTACGCAGAAACTCGCCAACTGCGGTGATCAAAAGATCTCCTCCATCGGTAGAGACCGCCGTGGAAGCAAAAAAGCCGAAGCAGTCTCCTCAATCACTGTCCTCCAGGATTTACAAGACATGGCGACGAGTCCGAGAATCTGTGATTGATCCTAATTTCTCTCGCCAACACAAGAAGTCGAAAGGTCGGCAAAAAGAAAATCCCCCGATCAAACAACGAAAGGCGACGACCGCTTGGGTGCCCAAAGCAGCGGCCTCCTCAACTTCTACAGCCCATAAGAGAAGAAGGCCAGAAAAAGTCCCTACACCCATGGCGAATATCAAAGGTGGTGAACCTAAACGCCCTAAGTCCGGGGGCATAATAGTTCATACAGTATACATGGCGTCGGGAAAGGAGGACAGCCGTGCATCCACAGGTCATAGACCGCTTACATGGTCAGTGACCAAAGCTCAGGAGCAACAGCAAAAGCTCTAAGAGATGATGAACGCGATGGCCGCACTTACTGGGCCAAAAGAAAGCCCTGAAACGTCTTCAGATGAACGCCAAGAACAAGAAACCGACGCCGAATTCCTTCGACGAATATTGGAGAAGAAGGACAAAGAGGCTGCTGAACAAGCAGCCAACATAAAGCGTATGGGCCTCCTGTTCCAAGACACAGTAGGGATGATGATCCAGCAGGATCCTCCGGCCGAAGATCCCCCGATCGTCCTTAAAGACGATAGGGGAGAAACGTCAAATCCTCCACCGGCACTGTCAACAGCTAAGGAGGAGACAATCTCCAAAGCTGACTTGGACGAGTATATAGCCCAACAAATACGGGTTCATCATGCGACCGAAGCAGCCGGTCAGGTCGTAAAAACAGGACGACCATATCCGAACTGGTACGACCAGATCAAGTACCCGCCGGGCTACACAATTCCCAAGTTCCATGTCTATAAGGGGACGGGCAATCCCCACCAGCATGTTGCCCAGTTCAGGGCACTCTGCGGCAACACCGGCGGTGATGACAAACTGTTGCTTCGCCAGTTCGTTGGCAGCTTGTCAGATACGGCGTTCGAGTGGTACTTTGAGCTCCCGAACGACTCTATCAAGACCTTCGCAGAGATGGAGCTGTTGTTTACCCAGCATTTTGCAAGAGCCAGTGAACGCACTCCGATGACGGCACTGATTAACGCCAGGGTAATGCTAGGCGAGACATGGGTACAATATGCTATACGCTGGAGGAACTTATGGTCAAAGTGCGAGCAGCGCATTGAAGAATCTCCCGCGGTGGGTATGTTTGTGGGAACCCTCGATCCGCAAGCAACCATCTCGCAATTTATGATGTTCTTCAAGCCGACCACCTTCCAGGAACTAATCGACAAGCTGGCGCAAATGGATCAGATGGGCCACAGACCTCCTCTTCCAAAGCTGGACTCCCGAAATGAAAAAGGGAAGGGGAAAGCGATCGTTGTCGCTAATGCTCAACAACAGCCGAGCAACTCGAAGCCGGTCGTTCGTCAAAATAATATGCGCCCGTACGTAGCCCTTGAGGAGAGACTAGGACGTCCTTACTCATTTCCCCGAGATAAAACGAGAAGGTTATTCGAGCTGGTGTTGCGCAACCGACTCATAAATCTGCCGGACCCAAAACGTCCGTCGCAACCAAATGATGTCAATGAGCCCAACTACTGTCCTTATCATCGAGTACTGGGTCATCCAATCGAAGATTGCTACGTCTTCAAAAATTGGCTTGAAGACCAGTACCAACAGGGCAAGTTCGCGTTATCTGACAAATGGAAGGTGAATCCCCCGCAGCCCCACACCTCTAAAAGGATGAATACGCCGGGGGCAACATGCTCTGTCGTTGAAGAAACTCCTTAGGAAGTTGTATTATCAGCTAAGACAAAAAGGATGCTGAACGACCTTCAGGCATGCCCAGCGATCAAGTGGAAGAACCCGTTGGAACCTCATGTCATTGAAGGGATGTTGAAGCCACGACCAACTCCAAAGATCGATAGTGGTGGCCTAAGCACTCGCAACCAGCCGTAAAAATCTTCGAAGAAGAAGAAAAAGAAATCAAAGAAGCCCGTAACGCCTGGCGACAAGCGCACGGACTTACAAAAACAAATTGACGCGCTGTAGGAATACAACCAGAAGGCACGGACTCCCATTACACTCCAAGAGTTTCTCAACCACGTCTTTCAAGAGGAAGATGAGGGAGACAGTTCGTCGGACGAGTCTAAGGAATACGTGGCGAGCTGTCATGTGATTTCCCATTCATTCACAGACGATGAGGAAACTCCTTGCGCTGAAAATCTAGGGGCAGATCCTAGACTGGAAATTCTGGGGCCACCGGATGAAGTAATTGACGCTTTCCTCAATGAAGCTTTGTTGAAAAGTAAAGCCGATCGGGAACGCGAGACGGTTATATTTGAAAGGGCCAAGCGCCGGCGACTTGACGAAAGAGCTGAGACACTTCAGCTAAAGCAAAATACACCCACTGTGGATAAAAGCAAATTCAAGACGAGGAAAAGGTTTGCTAAAGCCATATCAATGGGTATGAAGCTACCATGCTCTAAGGGAAGTGTTACTGGTAAAGCGGAAATGCACCCCTCCTATTGCTTGTATCATCGGAAGATTTCGCACCCCACTGAAGAGTGCAAAACTTTCGATAGATGGTGGCAAGGATATGTTGCTCACCGGCAACATCTTAAGCGGGAAAAGCGCAAGACTCGCCGAGAGCAGGGCGATACGACCGAAGGGCTTAACAGAACTACCGGCAATTGTCGCATGGTTAACGCCGGGGATCACAAGTGCTCACATTCGGGAGCGATTCCGACGAGGAGCTGGCTCTTAGCCCCCTCTTTAAAGAGTCCACTTCGGGAAAAGAAGAAAAGCCAAAGATTTATGAAAATATCCGGCTGCGTAATCGCATGCTGCCCGAAAAGAATCTCGGACCCTCAAACAAAAAAGATAAAGGGAAGGAAAAGGTCTCTGAGGACATCGCCCTAGATGACCAAGTCACGGAAGAGCTGACTTCCAAGGACCCGCCGAAGAAAAATAAGGTGGATTACAACGTCTTAGCGCATTTGAGGAAGCTACCCTCGCAGCTCAGCATTCTTGACGCCCTTTTACTATCAAAGGAGGCGAGAGATTCGTTAATTAAGGCACTGCAGGACCCGGAGCAGTTCCAAGCTTTCCTGGCCGAAGAAAAGATGAAGGATGAATTGGAAGAAGTGCATACGGCAGATGTCACTTTTGGCGATGAAGACCTTCTCCTTGGGACGTGCAAACATAATCGCCCCCTCTATGTCTCAGGATACTGCCATGATATAAAGATAGGCAAAATCCTGGTCGACAACGGATCGTCTGTTAATCTACTCAATATGCGGGTGTTAAAGGAAATCTGCATGAGCGTCCAACATCTCGCTCGAGATAAGATCACCATCTCCGGGTTCGACTCCCAATCATCAAAAACTCTTAGATCTGTGATACTGACGCTACGCTTTGGGCTGCTCGTCACGGACATTAAATTCCATGTCATAGATGCCAAGACATGCTACAACGCCCTGCTCGGCCGACCATGGTTACATGAGTACAACATCATCCCTTCTACACAGCATCAGTGTATGAAATATTTTAGGGATGGTCTCGAGTATACCGTAACGGGAGAACTGAATCCGTTTTCCGTGAACGAAGTTCGCAAATATGAAGATGCCAAATACTTCTTGCCGAATTTCGAAGACACGGAAAGGTGTCACAAGCCGGAGAACAAAACTAATACTACCATCCCTGTCTTCGGCAGTGATACCGAGAAGGAAGAGGAGATAGTTTATTCGGGTCCGCCCCAATACACCAAGCCGGGGCCATTCGCTCCTACGTTGATCTTTGGTAGTGATTCGGAGGATGAGGTCCATGCTGTATTCTCTGCTCGGCCTTCAATACAAACGTCTGCTGACGAAGAGCAAAGTCTGCAAGTCGCCATGGTGCCGCTTAGACATTATAAAGAACTGGATGCGCTCGATACCGACAGTGTAGAGGAGCTGCAGACGTTCTATGTCCCTCCCAGGTGAGAAGGAGAAAAGGCAATTCTATTCTACCGCTCTGAGGAAAACAAGGTGGAGAAAGAAATCTGGCACGGTATGGATCCCACGCTTGATAGGCTTCAGCCTATCCGTCTGCCCAGATATTATACAGAAGGCTTGAAAAGGGTGTTGAAGTGCCAAGGGATATCCTTCAAATAGACCGCTCGAAAAGCCAAATTCTATGACAGGGTCTGGAACGTTCCCGGAACTCAGCACAAGCTGCCTAGTGGGAGGATGGAAACAATCGGACTCGGATACATTCGGTCCAGGAAACGAGAGCTACTCCGCGATTGCTACATCGTGTATGACTTCGATGAAGAAGCGGATGCTCAATGGGAGGATGCTAATCCTGAACCAGTAAAAGTTCCAGATGCAGAAGTGCCCAGTCCGTCGTTCGAAGAAAAAATGGACAAGCTTATAAGGGAAGCTGGTCAAAAAGTCCAAGACGACCATAACCGCGAAATGGCAATCTACAAGAAAGCCAAAACACAACGCCTCCTCCAACAGGCCGCGAAAGATGAAAATACCGCTCCCTGTCAACCTGTGGCAAAAAGGGCTCGGCGCAGAGGCAAAAACAAGTCGAAACGCGAAAAAGACGCTCAACAGCAAACAAGCGGGACTAAGATGCCACGCAAGCGGCAATCAAGCGGTTCCGATCTATCCCTCATAAGAAAAATGGGTCGAGCGTACTCTTTTCCTCGGTTCAAGACGAAGAAAATACTTGACCTCGCTCTAAAACATCAGATGCTTACACTGCCGGAGTCCAAACACCCCGAACAAGCAAGCGAAGTCTCTCACCCGGACTATTGCCCTTATCACCAAGTGATAGGGCACCCTCTCGAGGACTGCTTCACCTTCAAGAATTGGGTCGAAGATCAGTATCAGCTTGGCGAGTTCGCTCTGTCTGACAACTGGAGGGTAATGCCACCACAGAAGCACGAACCCAAAGCCACGAGAACAGAACCAACTCCACATTGGGATTGGAAGTGGATTCGCACTTGTCACGTGATAACAATATTAAAAGAAGAGCCCGAGAACATGAATGACCTTCCTTGGTGCTTCGACAACAACAACGATGAGGTGATCTCAGAATTTCCGCCAGCACCGAAAGAGTTGGAGGATGGGATACATACCACTGCGGATAACCTCAAGAAAATTGAGTTGGGGACGGCGAATGACCCGCGACCAACATTCGTCAGCGAGCTACTATCTGAAGAAAGGGTGACTACGCTAAAAGACTTGCTTGTACAGCATAAAGATTGCTTCGCATGGAACTATTCCGAAATGCCGGGACTAGGTCCAGAAATTGCTGTGCATAAATTGGCGATATCTCCGGACGCCAAGCTGGTCAAACAGGCGCCAAGAAGAATGCGGCTCGAGCTTGAGATGAGTATCAACGCCGAGGTCAAGAAGCTGATCGACTCTGGCTTCATCCAGGAAGTTCAATACCCTGAATGGTTCGCCAACATTGTCCCAGTGATGAAGAAAAATGGGACAGTGCGCATATGCGTGGACTTCCGGGATCTCAATAAAGCTTGCCCGAAGGACGATTTCCCAGTGCCAGTCACCGAACTGATGATAGACAATACGTCCACTCATGAGGTTTTCTCTATCATGGATGGCTCATCAGGGTATAACCAGATAAAGATGCATCCCGAAGACCAGAAACACACCGCCTTCAGGACTCCTGTGGGTATATTCTGCTACAAGGAGATGCCCTTCGGTCTAAGGAACGCCGGTGCCACCTATCAGAGGGCCATGACGAAGATCTTTGATGACCTTATACAAGAAATCGTCGAATGCTTTATCGACGATCTCGTGGTTAAAAGCAAATCATACGAAGAACATCTCGAGCATCTGAAGACCGTATTTCAATGCCTTCGACAATACAACTTGAAGATGAACCCCCTCAAGTGTGCATTCGGAGTTTCTTCGGGCAAATTCCTGAGATTCATCGTCCAACACCGAGGTATTGAGATAGATCCGTCAAAAATCAAGGCGATCATGGAAATGCCTCCGCCAAGGACTCTTAAACAGCTGCGGTCTCTCCAAGGGAAGCTCGCGTATATACGGCGATTTATAGCCAACCTTTCAGGCAAGTGCCATCCTTACAGCCACCTGATGAAGAAGGGAACCCCGTTCGTCTGGGATCAAAAATGCCAAGGCGCGCTGGACGAAATCAAACAGTACCTCCAGAATCCGCCAGTATTGGCTACTCCGGTCAAGGGAAGACCCCTCATTCTTTATACAACAGCCCTCAAAGGTTCCTTAGGCGCATTATGGGCGCAAGAGAACGACCAAGGGAAAGAAAGAGTACTGTACTATTTAAGTCGAGTCCTACTGGGGGCAGAAAGCAACTACTCCCCCATTGAAAAACACAGTCTGGCATTGATCTTCGCGATAACAAAACTCAGACACTATGCATTAGCATATGAAGTCCGTCTCATCTCGAAGGTGGATCCTCTTAAATATTTAATGTCAAAGACCATATTGACGGGACGACTCGCTAAATGGGCCATGCTTCTGATGGAATTCTCGATAACCTATCAACCTCTCAAAGCAGTGAAAGACCAAGCTATTGCCGACTTCCTCGCTGAACATCCGATACCTGCTGATTCTCCTCTAAATTGCGATTTGCCAGACGAACATGCGTTTAACACTATCGATGGGAACGATACCCAATGGGAACTCTATTTTGATGGAGCGTCTTCCATGAAGAAGCGCAAACAAAGTACGCCAATGATCCAATCGGGGGTAGGCCTCATTTTCGTGACCCCACAAGGAGGAATAATGCGCTTCGCTTTCTCCCTAACAGAGCCGAGAACAAACAATGAAGCCGAATACGAAGCTTTGATAGCAGGCCTCGAGATCGCCATCGACATGGGAATTGAAAACCTCCTCATATACGGAGACTCCCAGCTGGTCGTTAGTCAAGTAAACGGTGATTACCAAACATGCAAGCCAGAGCTGGTGAAGTACGGCGAGAAGGTGCAGCAACTGTTGACCCAAATCCCTTCCTATACTTTGGAAAACATACCGCGCGTGGAAAACAACAAAGCGGACGCGTTGGCCAAGCTCGCTAAAGAACTGGCTGATAAGAATTTTGATGATGTCAGAATCATGAGACAAAGCCGTCGAGTGCTTGTAGGGTTCCTAGGCACGCTAATGAAGTCTCACAAGGCATCAACCATGCCAATTTCAAATTTTACAAGTGCCGAGAAACCCTAATACGGATCGTTAACTAGAATTTTAGGCGAAATAGGAAACTAGTTAACATCTTAACTAAAAGTGAGAAGCTACAATCTTTGTAGATCCAGTTCTCCACTTCCTTAGCTCCACGTAGGCATCCTCTCGCTGTCCATCTCGAATCCCGGACTCAATCGTCGGCTTGATCGGAGAAATGGGCGGGCTAGGTCGTCGACTTCGTGCCGAAGATGATCTACGTCGAGGCATCACAAGTTCAAGCTCCAACTCCATCAAGTTGTGAAACTTGTGAAGAAAACACCCTATACTACTTGGCAAGAGGTAGAGGATGAAGAAATAGAAGGTGGGTTCACTTTAGAATTGGATTTCTCACACTTTAGCTCAAGTTGTCATTAATGGACTTATGCTTTTTCTTTGAAGATGAAGAAGAAGATGAAGCTAGAATATGATAAGTCTTAATTAAAATTGAAAAGTAAAATGAATACTTATCATATACTAACTAAGGTAGAGTGTAGAGAATTGACCATGGTTACTTGGAAGGGTTAGGGTTAAGCATGAAGACAAGAATGGTTACAAAGTCAAAGCTTCATGAAACTTCAACTAGAAACAAAGAATGCCACCATTCTCATCAAAATCTTTTCCAAATAAATAAATAAACAAACAAATAAATGAATGAATAAGCAAAACCCTAATCATTAACTTAACCATGGTTTAATTCTATACACTTAACCAAATGACCAAGTATCATCAAACATGATACAAACATGTGCATAAAAGTATATCATATATACAACTTGCACATCAAGTGAGAAAAACCATTTAAAGTGAACCAATACTAGTTAATGCAAAGTAATATACCAAATATATAATTATACATTAAATCATTAAATCAACACTTGATTTAACGATCCGGTCATGTCGCACATAACCGACTAGTATACAATGTATCGATTTATCGAATCAACGATTCGATATCTAGGTTATATCGAATATAACCAATCGATACATTCATCGTGAGAATGGAATACGGTATCACATACACGCATTATTCTCGGTCCTGCACATATCTCATATGCGCTCCTATTTCGTTTCGCTTGAGCCAGGAAACATCTGTGTAGGACTCTAAAGACTCGTCAATACGCCGGTAGCAGATGATGATCATATCAAGCACCCACAAGCCGCAAACGGTCTGCTAAACGTAACGGCCATCCGGGTATTGAGCGATCAGAAGATCGACGAGCTAGCCCGCTCACACTCCTGTGAATCCAACCAGTAACACTTACCGTACAGTCCGGTCTGTTCGTCTGATATGTCGCATATCAAGTCTAGGAGTGGTAAACGTCAGACCCCAGTAACCGATAAGTCGTGCCGATGTGAGGCTCATAACGGGTCGAGAAACTACTGGTAACACTTACCAGCAAATCTCTGATCAGCCCTGGCCAGGGACTTTCCTGTTACAGCCAATCGAGCACAGCGCAACATCAACCCCTAATACCGGGAGAGACGAAACCCCTCCTATCGCTCACTGCCTCTATGTGACTCGGGACTGTACCCAAAGACCACCGTTTTGCACGCCCTCATGGACGTGGTAAGGTGGAGATCAAAGCACAGTGGGAATCACACAAGACTCTATGACGATCTCGGGTCTACAGACTAACCTGCACAAGTGTCACCTGAGAACTGCCATCTGACGTGAGGTATAATACCATCTGGGAGTTCTCGGCGAGTCCGTCCAGTGTACCCAGTCTCCACTGAGCACCCTTATACCATCTCTGATGTCAAACACCAATGGATATGGGATCATCCATCGCCCATCTCATGGGTCGAGAGGCATATACGCTAGTCTACACTGGTATATCGATGCCCCGTCTCGATACACCCATGACTAGGGACCTTGAAGGATGTACTTATGGACTACCATGTTCCCACTAGTATGATCTGCATCATAGTCCAGGTAGTCAAGTATACATCCTAAGGGCTTTATCAACATGTAACTATAAGACAGTATAAAGAGACAAGTGTACATGTTAAGATAAAGAGCAACCAGATAGCATACTATCATATCGAGCAAGAAAGTCATCTCTATATATGTCCAAGCATCCAATATAATATACATCATCTGTACAATACTGGCCTCTAGGGCATACATACAACTAACAATCTCCCACTTGCACTAGGGCCAGCTGCTGTAGTATCGCATACCGAGCATCCCGAAGAGTCTCTCAAACTGTATCTGGGGAATGGCCTTCGTGAGTGGATCCACTGTGTTTTTCTTCGTGTCAACCCTCCTGACCTCGATCTCCCGGCGATCAACTATCTCCCGGATCAGGTGATACCGCCTCAGAATATGCCTGGATCGCTGATGGGACCTAGGTTCCTTGGCCAAAGCCACCGCTCCATTGTTATCGCAATACAAAGGTATTGAATTCTCAATGGATGGAACCACTCTGAGTTCAGTAATGAACTTCTTGATCCAGACAGCCTCTTTAGCAGCATCGTTGGCAGCGATGTATTCAGCCTCCATCGTCGAGTCTGCCACGGTTTCCTGCATGGAACTCTTCCAGCTAACCGCCCCTCCGTAAAGGGTAAAGACAAATCCCGACTGCGACTTAGAGTCGTCCTTATCACTCTGGAAGCTCGAATCGGTAAAGGACTCCACTTGGAGTTCTCCGTTACCATACACCAAGAGCATCTCTTTAGTCCTTCGTAAGTACTTGAGAATGCTCTTCACAGCTGTCCAGGGACTCTCTCCAGGATCAGCTTGATACCTGCTCACTACACTTAGTGAGTATACTACATCGGGTCTGGTACATAGCATCGCGTACATGATAGAGCCTACAGCCGAAGCATAGGGTATCCCTTGCATGCGAGCTCTCTCCAAATCAGTCTTGGGAGACATCTCTTTAGAGAGAGTGACTCCAGAGATCGTGGGTAAGTTCCCACGCTTGGATTCTTCCATACTAAACCTCTTTAGTATGGTGTCAATGTACCTGAATTGGGACAATCCCAATATCCGTTTGGATCTATCTCTATAGATCCTTATTCCCAATATGCAGGAGGCATCACCAAGATCTTTCATTGAGAATCTTTGTGATAAGAAGAGCTTGATCGATTGCAGCATAGGAATATCATTTCCTATCAAGAGTATGTCGTCCACGTACAATACGAGGAAGACTACCTTACTCTCTGCTACCTTCTTGTAGATACAAGGTTCATCTGGGTTTTTGACGAAATCAAACTCTTTGATAACGACGTCAAAACAGATGTTCCAACTCCGCGATGCTTGCTTTAATCCATAAATGGATTTAAGCAGCTTGCACACCTTCCCGCTGCTCCCACTGTCTACGAAACCCTCTGGCTGAGTCATGTACACGCACTCTTCTAAATCACCATTTAGAAAGGCGGTCTTAACATCCATTTGCCATATTTCGTAATCATGATATGCAGCGATGGCAAGCATGATCCGGATGGATTTAAGCATAGCCACTGGAGAAAAGGTTTCGTCATAGTCCACACCTGGTCTTTGACGAAAACCCTTTGCTACAAGTCTAGCTTTGAAAGTCTCCACTTTCCCATCTACCCCAAGTTTTTTCTTGAAGATCCACTTGCTCCCGATGGGTTTTACCCCTTCAGGAGCAACATCCAAAGTCCATACTTTGTTGGTGTACATGGATTCCATCTCGGACCGCATTGCATCCAGCCATTTCACTGAGTCCCTACTCGTGATGGCCTGCTCGAAGCTAGTTGGGTCATCATCCTCCATGATGCAATCTTCGCTCCCACCATCCATGAGAAAACCGTAGTATCTCTCAGGTTGGCGAGGAACCCTACTAGATCGGCGGAGAGGCTGAGGTTCATTGGGAGTTTCTGAATCTTCTGGTTCCACTAAATCTTCAGTTACGGTTTGTGTATCTGGAACTTCTTCCAGCTCTACCACTTTGCCACTAATTTCTTTTTCAAGGAATTCCTTTTCTAAAAAGGTGGCATGTTGAGCAACAAACACTTTTTGTTCCTCACTGTGGTAGAAAAAATACCCATACGAGTTCTTTGGATATCCCACAAACTTGCAAAGAACTGACCGTGCCTCGAGCTTGTCCGGATTTTGTCTTTTGACATAGGCTGGACAACCCCATATCTTAACTCGTTTAAGATATGGCCTCTTCCCACTCCATATCTCATATGGTGTGGTAGGTACAGATTTAGATGGAACTTGATTCAATAGGTATGCTGCTGTTTCCAGCGCATATCCCCAAAAGGAAATAGGTAACTCAGCTGTGCTCATCATAGAGCGCACCATATCTAATAGGGTGCGGTTCCTCCGTTCTGATACACCGTTGTACTGTGGTGTATATGGAGGAGTCAGCTGAGAGAGAATCCCATTCTCTTTTAGGAAGTCCAGGAATTCATTGCTCAAGTATTCACCTCCTCGATCAGATCGAAGGATTTTAATACTTTTTCCGGTTTGGTTCTCGACTTCTTGTTTATATTCTCTAAATTTCTCAAAAGCTTCTGATTTGTGTTTCATCAGGAACACATATCCGAATCTAGAGAGATCGTCAGTGAATGTAATGAAGTACAAAGAACCATCCCTGGCATGTGTAGACATAGGACCGCATACATCACTATGTATCAGTCCCAAGAGTTCGGTAACTCTTTCTCCGTGTCCCGTAAACGGAGTTTTGGTCATCTTGCCTTTGAGACATGACTGACAAGTGTCATAAGATGAAAATTCAAACGAATTCAAATATCCATCCTTATGCAACTTAGCCAGTCATGTCGCATTGATGTGACCCAGTCTACAATGCCATAAGAAGGATTCGTTCAGTTCAGAACTCTTCCTCTTATGTGTGTTTGTTATGCTCAGAACTGTTGATTGATTTAGAACATAAATGCCATTGCACAACGTGCCTGATCCAACCAACTTTTGGTTACGGAAAATGTTCATAACATTGTCCTGTAATACAAAATTATATCCCTCTTTGCTCAACAAAGAAACCGATATAATGCTGCATATCAGGTTCGGCATGTAATAGCATTCGTTCAGAACCAATGTATTACCAGTTGGTAATACAAGGTGATATTCCTCGACAGTCTTAGCTGCAACAATTGCACCATTTCCAACTCTAATGTCTTTATCACCTTCTCCAAGTTCTCTATCTTTTCTAAGCCCATGTAACTGATTACATATATGGGATCCTGACCCGGTATCTAATACCCAGGACGTAGGGCAAATGGAGAAACAGTTCTCTGTAACGAACACACCCGAAGAAAATGCATCATCATGTACTTTCTTCAATCGGGTGGCACTGGAATCCTGGTATTCCCCAATATCCTGTTCATTCCTATAACTCTTATAAGAAAGAACGGAACCAACGTTCCCCAGCACAGTATAACATGCGGGTTCGGTCAATACATCCATATTATTATCTTTATTAGGGCATGACATGGTCGCTACCTGGAGAGAGAGAGAAGAAAACACTTTAGCGTATACTCTTGCAAGATCAGATTGGTTATTATCTTATCTAATCAGGATGGCTCCCACTGGTTTTTATCAAATCTTCCTTCAAACCCTAAAAAGAAAGACTAGCCGGGATTAATTACACACTACAAGTTCGCCAATCTTTCAGCCAGGCCAGTGTCGGTACTTTGAGGGAGGTCCCCCGTGCTTTCGCACGAACCTAATTAATGTAAACCTCGTTTTCCCAGAGGCGTAACCCCGTTGACACCTTTCTAGACACCTACTTGATCGGCTAATTGTAATGTATAAAACTCTCCCAGGAGTAACTCTTACTCGCAGTGGGTATCGGGATCCAACTATCTCATAGAAAGTATGCAATCTCATTGCAAATTTCAACACTTGAAATTCCCGATAATGCTTTTGCCCCAAACGATCTATGACCTTGACAAGGTCAACAAACCATAGACCGTAAGTCAAGTTCAACCCGTCATTTCTTGATTGAATTAAACCCACCCGCACGACCCTTGACAAGGTCAACAAGGCCGTACGACTACCCTAACTCAATCTGCATCATATGCATAAGCAGATAAATACTGGTTAGCTACCGCACACTGCGCCTTGACAAGATCAACAAACGCAGCACGAATACTAAACATGACTTATCTGAAATGACGGAGGGCTACGACAGGTTTTTCTGAAAACCTATTGCGTAGTGAACTTGATATCGTTGTAGAATCAAATGAAGTTTTGAAATGGAATGATTTTGAGGCTTTTCTAGTTTTGCTAAAGGGGTCACTCCCTGTGAAGGGATCGTCGGCCCTTTCCTCGTTGAATGAGGTGCGGGATATATCATATATATTACTGTGCAAAGCAGAAACTATAGAAGCAATCAAAAACAAACCGAGTGTGTAGCATCTGCCAGTTATTGCTAAAGGAGTCACTCCCGGTGAAGGGATCTCGGTCCTTTCCTCATCGAATAAGGTGCGGGGTATATCATATATACCGCTATTGAAAGCAAGAACTGTAGCTACCTGTTTTGTTTAAAATTTGATTCTACAACATCTTAGGTTTCTTTTCTTTCATTAATCACATTAATGAAGTCCCATCATTTAAATACCTAAACATCACAGATAAATACGACGTACACTTATGCCATCCGCATTCGCCTCGATGTCCCCTCGTGCACCGTTAGGTTAGGTAACTAACGGCAGAGCGGGCAGGGCTAGCGCGGGTGTAAAACATAAGTAACGCCTATATAATATATCATATATACTATATATAGTATCTATCAGAGAACATCACATGATCAGATCACAGATATCGCAGCAGAAGAAACATATGAAACATTGGATATACTAGGACGTCCGTGTTTTCAATACGAGCCAGTATAAAACACGGATTCCACGGTCGTGATGAATAGCCAATCCCACATCCCCAGACCCCTACGAGAGCGGCAAGCAACCCTACCAATTCTAGGGTTAGGAGACCCGGACTCGACTCCTCGAGATGGTCTCCCACTGGACCCTAGAACCCGGTTACTTGTGCTCCCCTCCTTGGGTCTATCCTAATGCGGAAAAGTAAATAATATACAAAAGGTGACATCTTCCGCAACCTGGAAGTGCCCCAATAAAAGAATATTACATATAAGTTTTTACATGAATGAAAATGAAAAACACTCATCTCACATAAAAAACCCCGGCTATTCAAACACGACGATCCAATATAACATATCCAGCAACACATAACATCACATGTCATCAACATAAGTAAATATGCGCATCCCAATTGTCGTTGACATATAGCAACGAAACCGGCGATGTCACACATTACACTTACGGTCACAGAAAAGAAAGTATAAAACTACAACAGTTGGAATTCGTAACCTCTTTAGACATCGCATGCCTAATCAAATGAAATACTTAGACATCACATGCCTAACAATTATAAACCCCGCATTTTAGTCCCATTATCGAAAACTCTTTTCAATATCAAATGAGACTAAACCGCTAGATTTATAACATTCATTCAGTTATCTCATAACTGTTTGTGAATTCCAATTATTGTATCCCATTCCGGATAAACAGAAAATATTAAACTTTCCGATCGAACATTCGAACACCCAAGTTTTCCCGGAACCGTTCAACACATGAAATAGGTTCAAAGACATGCATTTCATGCCTCAGTACCAACGGTCCAGCCGTAGAAGGGTCAAGCCAACGCCTCACATGTGGCACGCCGTACTGCCCCAAACCCGAAGGTTCAAAGGGCAGTTCAAGACGGTCACATAATCAAGTTAAGATTTGTTGTCTTCTAGAGAGACCATCGCGTTACTTGCACTACTCAGAACGTCCTTAAACCACAGAAAAATCCAACACTTGGATATTTTCCGGCAGGGGAAAGATTGGGTATTTACATCTGGTCGAAATTTTTAACATATTCCAAAATATCCGGAAAGCTACATAGACAAAATCTGATAATCCGATCGAAACATCGAAGCTCTAAAACACCTCAGAAAATTCAACTCTTGAATAAATATTAAAAATACCCATAAAATTCAGCTGCTGAAATAATGAATTACTGTACAAATATTACAGGAAAATCCCATTAGTTGGCCGCGGAACCGCCGCGGAAGCCAAGCTTCTGCCGCGGTTCCGCCGCACCTTGGACTGTTCATGAGGTAAATTTTGCACCGTAGTTCATAGAATTCCCTGCTGAATTTTTTAAGCAATTTTAATTTGGAAAAATCCCAGTTTTTAGAAAAAGTCCAGAGAGCATGATGTGTTAGGGTTTCGATGTGTATTCGGGTTTCAGACGTCGTCTAGACTTCGCCTAAGGCTCTAGCTAGGCTCTGATACCACTGTAGAGTTCCTAGGCACGCTAATGAAGTCTCACAAGGCATCAACCATGCCAATTTCAAATTTTACAAGTGCCGAGAAACCCTAATACGGATCGTTAACTAGAATTTTAGGCGAAATAGGAAACTAGTTAACATCTTAACTAAAAGTGAGAAGCTACAACCTTTGTAGATCCGGTTCTCCACTTCCTTAGCTCCACGTAGGCATCCTCTCGCTGTCCATAACCGACTAGTATACAATGTATCGATTTATCGAATCAACGATTCGATATCTAGGTTATATCGAATATAACCAATCGATACATTCATCGTGAGAATGGAATACGGTATCACATACACGAATTATTCTCGGTCCTGCACATATCTCATATGCGCTCCTATTTCGTTTCGCTTGAGCCAGGAAACCTCTGTGTAGGACTCTAAAGACTCGTCAATACGCCGGTAGCAGATGATGATCATATCAAGCACCCACAAGCCGCAAGAGGTCTGCTAAACGTAACGGCCATCCGGGTATTGAGCGATCAGAAGATCGACGAGCTAGCCCGCTCACACTTCTATGAATCCAACCAGTAACACTTACCGTACAGTCCGGTCTGTTCGTCTGATATGTCGCATATCAAATCTAGGGGTGGTAAACGTCAGACCCCAGTAACCGATAAGTCGTGCCGATGTGAGGCTCATAACGGGTCGAGAAACTACTGGTAACACTTACCAACAAATCTCTGATCAGTCCTGGCCAGGGACTTTCCTGTTACAGCCAATCGAGCACAGCGCAACATCAACCCCCAATACTGGGAGAGACGAAACCCCTCCTATCGCTCACTGCCTCCATGTGACTCGGGACTGTACCCAAAGACCACCGTTTTGCATGCCCTCATGGACGTGGTTAGGTGGAGATCAAAGCACAGTGGGAATCACACAAGACTCTATGACAATCTCGGGTCTACAGGCTAACCTGCACAAGTGTCACCTGAGAACTGCCATCTGACGTGAGGTATAATACCATCTGGGAGTTCTCGGCGAGTCCGTCCAGTGTACCCAGTCTCCACTGAGCACCCGTATACCATCTCTGATGTCAAACACCAATGGATATGGGATCATCCATCGCCCATCTCATGGGTCGAGAAGCATATACGCTAGTCTACACTGGTATATCGATGCCCCGTCTCGATACACCCACGACTAGGGACCTTGAAGGATGTACTTATGGACTACCATGTTCCCACTAGTATGATCTGCATCATAGTCCAGGTAGTCAAGTATACATCCTAAGTGCTTTATCAACATGTAACTATAAGACAGTATAAAGAGACAAGTGTACATGTTAAGATAAAGAGCAACCAGATAGCATACTATTATATCGAGCAAGACAGTCATCTCTATATATGTCCAAGCATCCAATATAATATACATCATCTGTACAATACTGGCCTCTAGGGCATACATACAACTAACAGTGCTTGCCCCAGCGGAAATATATCCGGAATCATCTGAAGAAAAGGGAGCAACTAAACAGACGACCATGCAAATAAAAGAACGAGAAAAGGCTGAGGATTGGAGGGAGATCTTCATAGACTACTTTAAGTCACATCGAATGCCTGAAGATACGTCCTCGAGACATTAGCTCACGAAACGAGCTATGTCTTTCGCCTTCGTTAATGAAACTTTATACAAGAGGTCGTTTGATTCTCTGTGATTGAGATGCTTAGGACCGGACGAAGCAGAAAGAGTCATTCAGGAAGTTCATGACGGAATCTGTGGTTCTCACCAAGCGGGCCCGAAGATGAAGTTGAAAATCAAACGGATAGGCTACTACTGGCCCACGATGATTCAGGATTGCCTCGAATATGCGAAGCAATGCCACTCATGCCAAATTCATGGGGACTTTATCCATCAGCATCCAAATCCATTACATCCAACGGTGGCTAGCTGGCCGTTCGAGATGTGGGGGACTGACATAGTCGGCCCCATCGAACCAGCATCGTCTAGAGAACATCGTTTCATCCTGGCGACGACTGATTACTTCTCCAAATGGGCAGAAGCAGTACCGTTGAGGGAAGTGAAGACGGAGAATATTCTCCATTTCTTCAAGACGCACGTCATATATCAGTTTAGAACTTCGAGACGGATCATCTCCGATAACGGGCCAGCTTACAGAAACCACAAGATCAGTCGCTTAGCGCAACAGCATAATATAGACTGGAGGCATTCCTCGATTTATAATCCGCGAGCTAACGGTCTAGCTGAAGCCTTCAACAAGACCTTGACAAAGATCATGAAGAGAACGGTGTCCCGAAATAAGAAAGACTGGCACGAGAGACTGCAATAGGCTCTTTGGGCGTATCGAACTACGTTCAAGACGGCCACGAACACAACGCCATACGCATTGGTATTCGGTACGGAAGCAGTACTCTCCCTCGAGATAGAGCTACCCTCTCTACGAGTGGCAGTCCACTGTGAGTTGACGAACGAAGAAAATGCTCACCTTCGCCTTGAAGAGCTCGATGCCCTTGATGAAACACGGCTCATAGCGCAACAAAATCTGGAAGCTTATAAAGCAAAGATGACGCGCTCATATGAAAGATTGACCCGACCGAGGACATTCCGCCAGGGAGAACTCGTGCTAGTAGTCAAAAGGCCTATGATCCCCAATCGCGCCAAGCGGGGAAAATTTGAACCGAACTATGAAGGCCCGTACATCATAGACAAAGTCTACCAGGGTGGAGCCTATCTACTCATGGATATGCACGGTAAAAGGCCTTTCAGGCCAATAAACGGTCGCTTCCTAAAGAAATACTACGCTTAATGAGCCACAGCCTCGGTCAATGATAGATGACGACGATTATGTCCGCTCGCTATCTTCCTAAGCCCAAACTCTATAAGTAGTAACTGGCCTTCTTCAGCACTGGACCGAAACGTCCTTAAACTAATGATGGACCGAAACGTCCTTAAACTAACGATGGACCGAAACGTCCATAAACTAATGATGGACCGAAACGTCCTTAAACTAATGGCGGACCGAAACGTCCTTAAACTAATGACCGGACCGAAATGTCCTTAAACTACTACCGCAGCATCTTCAGGCTGACGAGATGAATAAAAAAAATAATAAAAAAATAATATAAAAACGGTATGTCCATAAGTAAAAAGGGCACGGATGAAAACCCGAAAGGGCTCCGTGAGTAAAAACAGCAGGGCTACCGGCAAGTGTTCGTAAAAACCCGAAAGGGCGCGGCCTTGTAAAAAAAAGAGAATAAAAAGAAAAAAAACGGTATGTCCATAAGCAAAATGGGCACGGATGAAAACCCGAAAGGGCTCCGTGAGTAAAAACAGCAGGACTACCGGCGAGTGTTTGTGAAAACCCGAAAGGGCGCAACCTCGTTAAAAGACACTTATAGGGTCCTCTCGACCTTGTAAGGAGAAACCACCCGCGTGAGATCCTTACGACTCACAAGGGAGCAACACACTTAGGGATCCCTACGATTCCTAAGAAGAAAATACACTTGCAAGATCCTCACGACTCGTAAGGAGAATTCTCTTATGGGACCCTCACGGCTCATAAGATTTGAAAGTCTTAAGTTACAGAGACCTAAACCTGTGCTTAAGCAAACCCCCACAACTTCCGATATTGCCCTATAAGTGGCTCAATATTGACCCTTGTATACAATCCACGGGCGCGAATAAACATTTCCCTAACCAAGTCCCATCCGCGACTGGGGATATGTTCACACAACCCTTATAAGTCCTCTCGACTTACAAGGAGAAAACCCTCTGGTAGGATCCTTACGACTTACAGAGGAACATGCACTTAGGAATCCTCACGATTCCTAAGGAGAAAATACACCTACAAGATCCTCACGACTTGTAGAGAGAAATAACTTTGTGAGACCCTTACGGCTCATGAAGTCAAAAGCCTTAGTCGACAGGACCCGAACCCTGTTCACTAAGCCACCTTTGGTCGACATCGACAGAGGCAGATGATGATTCGCTCCTGGCAATATCCCAGTTGTAGCGGTGCTGATGCCGAAATTGGTGTCTAATTTCAGGTTTACGGCAAAAAGCCAGTAGGCCGCACAAGCATACGAAATAGCCGAAACGATGGGGCAACTTGCAATAAAAAAAAACAGCAAGTAAAAAACGTATGCACACGAAATAGCCAAAATGATTGGGCAACTCGCAATAAAAGACAGCGGGTAAAAAATAAAACAAACAGCCGAAATGATTGGGCACCGCGAAAAATAGCCGAAATGATTGGGCAATCGCGACCTTTGCGATATAAAAGCTGAAATGATAGAGCTTCATGGAAATAAAGCAATAATAAAAAAATATGATGAAACTTTTGCCCTACAGTTAAGATCACATCGATCCCTGTATACAATCCAAGGGCGCAAACAAAGAGGGAACCACACCCTCCCAGCAGGCTCCGCCGGAAAGCAAAGCCAAATCTCGACGGGTCACCAACAAGCTAGAGACAACCGCAACATTCGTCTCAATACAGCAGACGCAGTACCGGCAAACGAAGCGAGGATCAAATTCCTAGCTTCACGGTCTTGACGGTAACTTACATAAAACCTGAAAGACCACTACAGATCAGTTCAACTCAGGGAAATTAGCGTCATTGACGAGAGCCTCCTTATTCGCGTCGACCCGCAGAGAAACTAGCGTCTCCGCAGGAATACATCGATTCGTTTCAACCCCAGGGAAACAAGTGTCCTTGGCAAACTCCTCAACTCAGGGAAACTAGCGTCCTTGATGAGAGCCTCCTGATTCATGTCGGCTCGCAGAGAAACCAGTGTCTCCGCGAGAAATTCCCGATTCGTTTCAATCCCGAAGAAACCAGTGTCTTCGGCAAAATCCTTCGACTAAGGGAAACCAATGTCCTTGACGAGAAAATCCTTATTCGCGTCGACCCGCAGAGAAACTAGCGTCTTTGCAGGAACACATCGATTCGTCTCAACCCCAGGGAAACCAGTATCCTTGGCAAATACCTCAATTCAGGGAAACTAGCGTCCTTGATAAGAGCCTCCTGATTCGCATCGGCTCGCAGAGAAACCAGTGTCTCCACGGGAAATTCCCGATTCGTTTCAACTCCGAAGAAACCAGTGTCTTCGGCAAATCCTTCGACTCGAGGAAACAAGTGTCCTTGACGAAGAAAATCCTAATTCGCGTCGACTCGCAGAGAAACCAGTGTCTCCGCGGGAAATTCTCGATCCGTTTCAACACCAGGGAAACAAATATCCTTGGCAAATACCTCAATTTAGGGAAACTAGCGTCCTTGATGAGAGCCTCCTGAATCGCGTCGGCTCGCAGAGAAACCAGTGTCTCCGCGAGAAATTCCCGATTCGTTTCAACTCCGAAGAAACCAGTGTCTTCGGCAAATCCTTCGACTCGAGGAAACAAGTGTCCTTGACGAAGAAAATCCTGATTCGCGTCGAATCGCAAAGAAACCAGTGTCTCCGCAGGAAATTCTCGATCCGTTTCAACACCAGGGAAACAAATATCCTTGGCAAATACCTCAATTCAGGGAAAGTAGTGTCCTTGATGAGAGCCTCCTGATTCACATCGGCTCGTAGAGAAACCAGTGTCTCCACGGGAAATTCCCGGTTTGTTTCAACTCCGAAGAAACCAGTGTCCTTGGCGAATCCTTCGACTCGAGGAAACAAGTGCCCTTGACGAAGAAAATCCTAATTCGCGTCGGCTCGCAGAGAAACCAGTGTCTCCGCGGGAAACTCCCGATTCGCCTCAACTTGCAAGATAAAGACTCAGGCAGCAGGAATTAAAAAACTTGTTTCCTGAGCATTGGGACCCTGCAAGTCGGTCTAAAACGGTCTCTTGCATACTATTCACGGGTCTCACTCTCCAAAGTCGAATTTCGACAAGGAGGGAAACAACCGCTTACGGGTCCTCTCGACTCGTAAGAGGGAAAATTCTCTTATAAGATCCTTACGACTTATAAGAGAAAACGCACTTAGGAATCTTCACGATTCCTAAGGAGAAAATCGACCTACGAGATCCTCTCGATCTGTAGGGAGAAAAGTCTCTATGAGACCCTCACGGCTCATAGAATTGAAAAGTCTTAGGCAGCAGATCTGAACCTGCGGCCTAAGCCATCGCTATCTCTTGAAAAATCTAAATGCTCTATTATCGGTCAAATGTGTTTATCAAGACAGCATGCTGATAATAAGATAAAGGAAAAAGCAAAGAAATAGTACAAGACATTGCAGAGAAAAATGTGTATCTTTATTCATTAACTCAAAGAAGTACAAGGTGAACAGTATAAAAGAATAAAGAATGGATACATGTTATTCGAAAAAGAAAATTTTTACAAGTTTATTGGTACAAAGGCAGCTATTGGGAAGGAAGCGTCTTGCATAGCTTTAGCAATTGTTCGCGCACTTCCTTCCACGCCTTTTCTTGATCTGCCACCACCGCCATTTCTGCTTCCACCTGAGCCCTTTGCTGCAAGAGAGATGCAAGCTGCTCTCCAACGGCCTGCTGAGTGGCTTCGCGGCCTTGGGCATTACGCTCGGCAGCGTCAAGCTTCTGCTTCAGATTTAGCCCATGTGAGATACGCTCCAGAAGACCTTCGAAGACAGCCTTCACCTCAGCAACGTTCGCCTCGACTTCAGCACGTAGGCGAGCAGTTTCGCTTGAAGTCTCCTAGCACTCCTTCAGCCTCAAAGCTGCTTCTTGTTCCAAATGGTGGAAATGAGAAGTGCTTTGCTCGAGCCACGCTGCCCATTGAGTACTCACGGCCAAAACCTCGAGGGCAGGATGCGTCGACTCCAGCTGATGAAGGCGAGCCTCAATCTCCCGGCAGTGATTAACCTAAGATGCGACGATGCCCTCGTCATGGAAATTAGCAAAAATCACCAGCATCGAGTTAACCGTTGTAGCGAAATCTGCAGCAGACGTAGGAGTCTCGACATCAAGTTCCTCGATGTAGTCGCTCAACATGCGCAGACTATTCGCGGCACCTTTCGAGGACGGACGTCTCTGGGAAGGGCCTGCCGGCATTGTAATGTGAGACTCAAAAGGCGCCGAGACGGGAGCGACGGCTGAAAACACAAAATACGATTAGATGACGGTTTGAGAAATATGGAAAAAGTCATTGGTGAGATAGTCTACTATACCAGTTAAAGCAGGTGGCAAGGCCGGAAGGGCCGGTGGCGCGACCGATCTTTCGTCCCCCCTTCGATTTGTAGCACTGCAGCCGGGACAAGAAAAAGTTAGAAATAATTCCATCACTGGAAAAGAAAGATATCAGTCGGGAACTATACTCACCAGCGCCACCAAAGGAAGAAGCGAGTTCAGGTTGAAAGGAGAAGTGTGGGAGCAACACTTGATAAAGATGGTCAAAGAGCACTCCTGAAAAGACATAACAGTACGATTTTAGTACACAAATTATACGTCTAAAAGATAAGATTAATAAGTTGCAAACCTATACCTTCCAACATCTTCGATGGTATGAGAGAGGGTTGAGAGGTGACGACCGCCAAGGCAGTCGTTGAAGGCGCTCCCTCGAGCAGTGGGGCATCGGCGCTAGCTGCACCTGCGTTACGAACAAAGGTGAACTTGTCAGAAAGGATTGTAAGGTAAAGAAAGACAGCAACTTAGGATTTACCTGATGAGCTGCCGGCTGAAACGGAGGCGACTCCCTCCTCCATCGACATGAGGCCACCGCCCGTGGCCTCATCACCCGACTCAATGGGGGCCGTCGTCGTGCTCGAGCGGCCAGGAGACGGCGGAAGATCGTAGGCGGGGAGGGCTATGATCGGAGCATTGCCGGACTCTTGAGAGAGAGCGGCTGACTCTTCCCCAAGAGTCGTGCCTATCTCACCCGCTACTTCTTCGGGCTCCGCGGTCTCCATCGGCTCATCCGCTGTCACCACGAGGTCGCCGGCCTCAAGCGCCTCGTCCGCCACTATCCTGGGCTCAGTTATAACGATCATTTCATCTGCCGCCACTTCAGGCTCGGCATCAATGACCTTCTCGGCTGTAGATCCCTCAACCTCCATTTCAGGCTCCGCAGCCCCAGCGACGTTGCCCACCGTCAGCTCGGGTTCGGCAGGTGCCGCCTCCTCTGTTTCCTTGGGTTCGACGGTCTCCGCCTCTCCCTCGGTCGGACTTAGCCTTGCAAGATAAGATACATAAGAACCGGCGAGTTTACAATTTTTACAAACAAATCTCAAAAGATTCATTACCTGAAGTGGATTTATCGTTAACACTCCGAACTGCACGCGCCACCTGTCTGCGAGCAGTGGATAGGGCGACGGGTGCCTCTTCTGACAGGGTATCAGCATGAGGAACGGTGCTTGGGCCCGCTCCAATGGCCAAGGCAGCTCTGCGTGCCTTCACTTCGCGCCTCGACCGCTTCCTCTCCTCCCGGGCCGTCGCGATAGACCTCTTCGACGCTTCCTTAATCAAGGTGTCGTCGTCCTCGTTTAGAGATGCCTCCAGAGCCTTTAAGGCATCTCTCATCGGCTCTTCGAGACGGACCTCCCGCGGTAGCCCTGAGGAAGCAGGAACATCTGCATCACTTGGCGGGAATGGCATTGAGGTTCCTGCGATAAAAAGGGGAGAGGTTAGATTGACCATAACACAAGGAAAATGAAAACTTGATGAATTGAGACTTACTAATGCCTAAAGACGCTCTAAGGCGTTCCTCCTCTTGGAAGGTCTTGAGGGAAGCGGCAATGGCTTCTTCAGTGGTGATGCCTGTTAGAAGAAAAGAAGGAAAAATGTTAGTCATAGGCAATAATTAAAATATGATGCAATAAAAAATGCGACTAGTGATTACCTGATGCTGCAAGCTTAGCCAGCCACGCGTCGCGCCTCGCCAACCGCTCCGAAGCTTCGAGGGCGGCCTCCAAGTCCGTGTCATCCGGCGGCATGACTAATCCTTCGTTAGTCCTATATTCACTCAGGCCCTCACCATAGGGAGCGTGGGGTTCCTGACCGAACGCGACGTCTGCAGCGAAGAGCGACTTCTTTTTCTTCTGCCCGCCAACCCTAGGTGCACGCGGGATCGACTTACGCTTAGCAGCCACCTTGGGACGGCGGGTTCCGATGTCCGCACCCACGCCAGACTCCGGCGAGGCAACAACCACTGTCTCCACTGGAACACAGGGCGCTGGAGGTGCATCCACAATATCGGGGAGCGGCAATCCGGGTAGAGGACTATGCGCACGCGGTGGTCTGACTCTGTCATCTTTCAATGGAGGCACTACCGGGGTCCTCGGCACCAGATGAGCTTTGCGGTCGCTGCCGGGAGGTGCACCTTTACGGTCGACCAACACTCACCTCTCTTCTTTTATAACGGCTCCCGTGGAATGATTGTACCACTCTTTATATACATTGAGGAGTCGTGGAGCGCAGGCCGGCGCACTGATAAAAAAATGAGAACTATGTTCAGGCGCATGAAATGATGCAGCGTGTTCTTCATCCCTTCTTCAGTAGCAGCGGGTTCCAGTAGGAAAGCTTCCAAGGGTACCCCTTGATCGTAGCCCAGTTGTTGGGCGAAACGATACGGGTTATATCTCATGAAAATCGCCGCACCGTTCTGCCTGAAGACTAGGAAGCCCGGTCTAATAGAATATAAGTGGAAGGTCTCCCGAGCCGTCAAAACTGAGGCTCCATCCTTAAAGGAGTCTTGTAATGGTCGCACCGCAGTGGTGGACGCCTTTCCAATAGTCAATACCTTATCGATGAAGGACATCCCGTCTCCAACGGTGTGAGGGCGAAGGAGTAAACCCCTGGCGTTCTGCGGCGATGGAGTCACAATTGATGCGCCGATCAGCTGTATGATGCGAGGGAAACCGCACTTGTCAAAGAACGAGGGCCTTTTGTGCATGCCGAAGATACCCGCCGTGTGTAGCTCGAGCCATGATACGAAGTAGTGCATCGGGAAGACCACGTGTAGTACCCCAGGCTCATTAGCATCCGCTGCTCGACTGAGGCCATGATATAAGTGTGCCAAGCCGGCGATCCCAACAGCCACTTCTACCCCGATGGTCATCCGGTGGGCTGGGTAAAAAACAGAGGGCCGCATATGGCGAGAATGCATTGGGATCGCAAACCTGCCATAGCCCAAGAAATCCTAAGAAAAAGGCCTCCTCGTCCATCCCAGGGGCTGCAATTTCTGCAAAAGACATGGTCGGGAAGTCCGGAAGGAAAAAACCCTTTTGGTCTATTTCCTTCACCGGCAGGTTATCCAAACCTAGACCAAAAGGATCATCAAGGGTAGCAAACTTGGCAGATTCTGACGAGAGGACGCTTGGGCGAAGGAACCGAGCGATGAAATCCTCAAAGCTAACTCCGCGACTCCCATGTTCGATGAAAAGGGCCTCATAGATGTTCAACACTTTGATCAAGCTTGGGAATTGGTGTTGAACAGCATTCTCCGGCGTGAGCCCCCTTGCCACCGGCTTAGCACCGAAGACATACTCGTCTGTCGGAAGCAATTCCTCATAGTGCTCCCCAATAACCGGTAAACCGGAGAACTCTGTAACTCCTCCAGAGAAATTGACACTTCCCGATCCATCGCGAGGAAAGTGTGAGTGGGAATGTTCCACTGCTCCAAGAAAGCCTTGAACCACCAGGTGGGAAGCGTGGGATACTGGAAGAGGGAGACATAAACCGCGATATACAATCCTAATCTTATCAACTGCGACTTCTTCGTCGACAGGATATACCGAGCCCATGGCAGATAGCCGATCGGGTGGCGGGGGATCAGACCTATGTTATATGATTGCCCCCAAGGTCGCGCCTCGCCTTGACAGATACGGCGTCCTAGGATATCCAAAACCATAGGACGCTGGACCGGGATTGCATCTATGGCAGGATGAAGAAAGCCCTTCGAAGTCCAATCAACTATCTCCACGGCATACTGCACCGGGGGTGGGCTGGCGTAATGAATCGCCGTGATGGGTTCTGACGGTACTGCGCAGCTCTGTCGACCTATAATAATCTGATTGTACCACAACCCCCAAAGGTGGAGACTCTTATACTCCGGGTCATGGTCCCTAATCATGGCTAGAACTTCGCGGTCCAAGGGCGCTTCAGGAAACCCTTCCTCCGAGCAAGCGAACGGGAATGAAGTATCGAGAGACATGATTGCTGCAAGGAAACAAAAAATACATAGCCGTTAGTGTTGCAATTCCAACGTTTGGCGTTTAAAATTTTTAATTAACTGAATTTAAAAAGTTAATTAAATTAAAATTAATCACACCACACTGCAGTGCAGTGGGTAGGGGACCAAATGGGGACCCACAAAATCTGGATGACAGTGCCTCATGTAATAAGACAGCCCCATCATTGGGTGAGACTGTCAATTAATGAAAAGATCCCCAAGAGAATATTCTCATTAGTGGGAAATCCCCAGAGACAAGGAGAAAATCTCCTCTTTCAGGGCAGAGCTCTGCCACAGAATGACACTTGTCAAATTCTGGTCTCAGAGGAATAAAATTCCTTAAAAAGAGCTTAGCTCTGTAATAGTGATAAAAAGATCCATCAAAAAGAAAATTTTAATTTTAAAAAGAAATTGAAAATTGAAAAATTTGGGATCTTGAAAATCCAAGAAAAACTCTTAAGAGTTTATCATCAGAAGATCAAGAGATCAATGTCAATGAGCAAAGCTCTGTTCATGGGTTAAGAAACCCTAAAACAAATTCTTGAGAGCAAAGCTCTGTTTATAAAACCCCAAAAGGGATTTCTTTAGATCAAAAGATCTATCAGAGAAAATCTCTGTTGGTTAAAATTGATTTAAATTAATTTTAAATTAATTATTACCTAAAGTTTTCTAACTTTGGGAGATGAGAGCAAAGCTCTAGAGTCTGAAAGCAAGAGCAAAGCTCTGAAGTTCTTAAGAAAGAGCAAAGCTCTGTAAATCAAAATCTAGAAAATGGTGAAGATTTTTCTAAGGACCAGGGGTCCTATTTATAAGACGCTTGCGCCCCTTCAGCTCACCCATTGATCCAACGGTCAGGATCTTGCCACCGCTGCACTCACGTGCGTGCCACGTGAGCGCAACGGTGGGGGGCATTTGTTTCCCCCAATCAGAGCAAATCTCTGTTTGAATTTCAAAATTCAAAATTCGAAGCAACGCTTCAGATTCTTTGCGCTGCGCCCAACGCGCCACGTGTCAAAAGCTGATACATCAGCGCAGCGCTCAAGGCAGCGTGCCCAATCAGAGCAAAGCTCTATTTAAAACAAAATTAAAGGAAGCAACGCTTCAGTTTGCGCTCTGCGCCGTGCGCTGCGCGCCACGTGTCAGCGCGGATGCGCTAGCGCCGTTGCGCTGCGCGCCACGTGTCAGCGCGGTTGCGCTGCGCCGTGCGCTGCGCGCCACGTGTCAGCGCGGTTGCGCTGCGCCGTGCGCTGCGCGCCACGTGTCAGCGCGGTTGCGCTGCGCCGTGCGCTGCGTGACACGTGTCATGCGCTGGGGCATTTGCGCCAAACAGAATTAAAATTTTAAAGAAATCTTTCTGTTCTTGTTAAAACAAGAAGATTTTCTTCTGTAAAACAGGAGCCCTTGGATCAAAGATCCAACGGCGGGGAGAATTCTCCAAATCACTCAGAGAAAGATCTCTTTAACAAATTTAACAAATTTATAGGCACTATATAAAGGCCCCTAGACCCCAAATCAAAGGCATGAACATTATGAGAAATCAAGAACTTCAAACAGAGAGAACTCTGAAGAAATTTTAAGAAGAAAAAGGTAAAAACCTTTAGGAAAAAAAAGAGAAAATTCCCTCATGAACAGATCATTGATCTGAGAACAAGATCAATGATCTTCAATAAAAAGAAAAATAAATAATAATAAGTGCTTTGCACTTTCTTATGAACCATTGGTTCTTTAAAAAACAAGACAACTTGTTTTCTTTGATCTAAATTAGATCAAGAAAACAAATGGTGCTTTGCACTTATGAACCATTGGTTCTGGAATCTTAAAGATTCTCAAGATTATTGAAATAGTGTCTTGCACTTGCAAAACTGCACTGTTGCGCTCTTGGGTTGGCGCAAGCCACCAGAGAGCGCCACGTGTCAGCAGCGCAGCAGCGCAGCGCACTGCGCTAACTGCGCTTGCGCTCACCAGAGCGTGACACGTGTCATCACCATAAGCGCTTGCGCTCCGTGATTAGCGCAAAGCGCCTGACAAATGCAATGCATTTCTTTTACTAAAGGGCCAGGCCCAAATCAGAAAGGCCTAGCAGGCCAAATTAAATTGCAATGCAATAAAAATGGCAGAGCCCAAACAAAATTGATGCTCTGCATCATTTATAAATGGGCAGAGCCCAAACAAAATAATAAATAATACAATGCATTATTTTAAAAAGGGGCAGAGCCCAAACAAAGGTCCAACAGAAACCAGGATTAATGCTGTGCATTATCAAATAGGGGCAAAGCTCTAGCACAGGTCTAATAGGCCAAAAATAAGAAATAACGTTGAATATTCTCAACTGGACTTAGCCCAATCATGGCCGTAAGTCCTCAAATTAAATTGACTGAGCACAGCTGCTCCCCTAAATCAATTTACATCCGGTTCAAGGATACATCTCTGAACTCCTTTGACACCTATCATTGTAATCCTTCAACGACGTCAGAGAGGTAACGGGTCCCGACAACCACAGATCCATACGGACTGTAGGGTCCTTAAACTCATGGACTTATGCGTCCTTAAACCAAAATACGGACCGTGGGATCCTTAAACGCATGGACTTATGCGCCCTTAAACCAAAACACGGACCGTGGGGTCCTTAAACCCGCGGACTTATGCGTCCTTAAACTAAAACGCGGACTGTGGGGTCCTTAAACCCGCGGACTTATGCGTCCTTAAACTAACGGACTAATGCGTCCTTAAATACACCCATATGGACTGTGGGGTCCTTAAACCCATGGACCGAAACGTCCTTAAACTAACGATGGACCGCAATGTCCTTACACTACTAATGGACCGCAATGTCCCTAAACTACCAATGGACCGCAATGTCCCTAAACTGGAACAATAGAGCCCCCAAACGCTCTTTTGTTGGATCTAAACGATCCCGTTTAAGTTGATCTTAGCCTCAAATATGGCTAACGTATCCTTAAACATTCAAACAGATTTTAGTCCCAAATTGGACTATAAGACCCCCAATCAACTTTGGTTTAAGGGTACATCTCCGAACTCCTCCGACACATGTCGTTGTAATCCTTCAACGTCGTCAGAGAGGTGACGGGTCCCGACGGCCATATATTAAATGGACCACCATGTCCCTAAACTGGAAATGGATCTAGACGATCCCGTTAAGTAGATCTTAGTCTGGAAATTAGACTAACGTATCCTTAACAAACGTTTAAGTTGATCTTAGCCTCAAATATGGCTAACGTATCCTTAAACCAAAACCCAAAACCCAAATCTAAGAAAGTACGGATTTGGACTAATCCACGTCCTATGGGCGACAAAATAAATAGTCTCCGTATACAATCCACGAGCAACCACAAACAAAACAAACACCCACGACACGAAGTGAAATTCTGGAGAAGGAGAAAGTTGTTACCGCGATGCGGTAGCGTAATTAACTGCAGGGGCTTGCGCCTGCAGGGAAGAGCGTCCCCACAATCAAAAACCTCTCAAGCGAGGGGGAATCTGACGAAGTCTGCTACATCGGCCGCATCCGTCTAAACCTCCGATACACGGTGCTATAAATCAACTTGGCATCTTCGGAGAGGTGGACGGATAAAACCAAATAGCATCTGCCCCGAATCACAGGCCAAGACGTCCATGTCTCGGCCGTCGTTCGGAGGGGAACAGTTTGATTATAATGTTAACGCAGTTATTTGTAGCTTGGTACAGAATATGCCAGTGTATACGAGAGGAGTTGTAACAACTCCAATTTCTATGTACATAAAATTCATTTAAATTTAATGTACACTTAGGGTATTTACAATTCCTATGAGTACTATAAGTATTTGATTAAATTTAGAACAGCAGGAAGGAGCTTGTAGCTCACTGGTAAGACCTTGTACTGCTGAACCAAAGCACCAGAGTCCAAATCCCATCAGCCACACATTCTTTTTTATTTAAAATTCTTTTAATCTTTTAGAAGCCCAAAAGTCTACACGTGCACAATACGTAAAACCAAGAGCCACAGCCTAAACAAATATGTGCAAATTAGTATTCAGACCGATCCAAACACGTGACAAGAATCCGAGCCCCAAACCACGAGATCTGACCGGCGAGAATCATTCAGGGGCCGGCGCCGCCGGTTTTGTGAAGCCTAAACCCTAATTTTTTTTAATCCTAGCAACCCTTGGACTCCCCCAATAACTCCAGTATTGTTTGTTTTCTGCAAATTTATAGAGAATATTAAAACACCTTTAAATCCCATTTTAATGCAAATTTAAATGCATTTTTATCACACCCTAACCCTAATTTTCCCTATAAATACCCACTCTATTTTTACACCCCTTCACACTGAAATTTTCTACAAAAACTCTACAAAAAATTCCAAGTTCTATTTATGTGCAAGTGGAGTTAATAAAGGGCGAAACCCCGACGAACTTCCGAGAAGATTCCGGCGACGAAACGACGCCCCGAAACTCTCTTTAGGACCCCCCTCTCCCCTCTTGACTCCAAGCCAGTAAGTCCCCCTTCTCTCTCTCTTTTACTATTCCCAAACTCTTCATTCTTAAAATGTGTCGGAAGTGGAGTCATCCGACTTCCGATTCTCTTTTCTTTTAAAAAATACAACTTTTTCTTAATTACAAACCTATAAATTTTGATATATTGTTTAACAATTATTAACAAAGACAATAGAACAAGTTTGATATCAAAATAATAACCGTAGCAATTTTTATTCCGCTTTTACATTAAAATACCTTCATGTTTCATTTCAACATGCTTAAACTTTTTAAACCGTATTACCTTAGAAAACTCACGAGGTAATGACCTACATCCTCACAACACACATATCTAATATAGAACGATAGAATTTGGGAACATAGATTTGGGAAAATACGACTTTACATATAACCACCTTCAACTTATAAAAGCTTTTTTATACAAGAAGTATATTTAACAAATCTTTGCAATTGTGCCTCTATAACCCATTTTGGGGAACCCGTTCGGTATGGTTCGGATTATCGCACATTCTCGGGCCTAGTAGAGTGAGATGCATACCTCCGCAAGGAGCATACGATCTCGAAAGATTTTTAAAACATTTTTCTTTAAAAAATGTGATTTTTATTATAAATAAAACTTATATTTTTAATAAATAAAAATATATGTAATTAATATCAAAATATCTATTTTTAATATTTATAATATTCCACATTTCCAAAATTCAAGAAAAACATTCTATTTATAAGAAAATACCATACAATTCCAATATTTCAAATAAATACCTTATACTTTAAAATTAGGTCATAATCACTAGAAATTTCACATTTAATAAAAGAAATATCTATGAAAACTCTAAAAACGATAATTAAATACTTGAGATATATTTTGAAAGTATAACAAAAACTATTTTACAAAAAAAACCCTCAAGTTATACTAAATTATAATAAAGACCCTGGTAAAAATAGGTTTAAGCGGGACCAGTCTCTTGAGCCTCAGGAAGCCGGAGATATGGATGCTTGCCTATTTAAAGTAGACAACTTAACAAACGGTGATATCAACATGGTAATTGTCTTTGAAAAAGACACAAATCCTGCTATTCATATGCAGCAGTTACTGTAACACCCTAGTTCATTTATACCAGTTCTTTTGGGTATTTCTTTATTAATGCATATTTCTTGATTTATTGTGTTTTGGGTGCGAATAGTATAATTGGTATCTGTATTTGCATCCGACCTGACCCGCTTCCTGGAAACCCGTCTTGATTCCCATGTATGATTTATCCCGGCTAGTTTTGAGGATCCGTGCACTTTTATGTTGTATAACTGCATTATATTAACCATCTGCATTTTTTATAAAACAAGTAAAGTCAAATAAAATTATTTAAAATATCTTGCATGGCCTGCATCATACCCCAACCCTATGGTAGCATCTATGTATTTTGTTCTCGTTCCGTTCAGTGAAACGGATCCGTTTGGATCTCTACGTACACGCTACGTATATCCGTTCTTGGAGGTATGCATTTTCGTTACCCGGATATTATATTTTAGTTTTGGTTGACACATATAGTATCTGTATTTTTAAACCATAATTTTAGACCCAACCCAGATGTATTTTGGAATATTTTTGTATTAGCCAGAAAACTCAAATATATCAATATTATATTCCTTATATTATAAACTGTTAATATATTCGTTTATATTATTTTAACTAAAGAAATATTTTTTTTATATTAAAATCCTATTCTATCCTAACAGTTCAGCCCTCTCTCTCAGTCTCTCTTCTATGTGTTTCCCCCAATCAGAGCAAAACTCTGTTTGAATTTCAAAAATTCAAAAATTGAAGCAACGCTTCAAATCCCTTGCGCTGCAATCAACGCACCACGTGTCAAAAGCGGATACGTCAGCGCAGCGCCCAAGGCAGCGCGTCCAATCAGAGTAAGGCTCTATTTAAAAACAAAATTAAAAGAAGCAACGCTTCAGATGCGCTGCGCTCTGCGCTGCGCGACACGTGTCAGCTCAGTTGTGCTATGCTCTGCGCTGCGCGACACGTGTCAGCGCAGTTGCGCCTTGCGCTGCGCGACACGTGTCAGCACAGTTGTGCTAGCGCAGTTGCGCTACGCCTTGCGCTGCGCGACACGTGTCAGCACAGTTGCGCTGCGATGTGCGCTGTGTGACACGTGTCAAGCGCTGGTGCGTTTGCGCCAAACAGAATTAAAATTCCAATAAGATCTTTCTGTTCTTGTTAAAACAAGAAGATTGGCTTCTGTAAAACAGAAGCCCAACGGTGGGGAAAATTCCCCAAATCACTCAGAGAATGATCTCTTTAACAAATTTACCAAATTAATGGGCACTATATAAAGGCCCCTAGACCCCAACTCCAAAAGAAAAAACACAGAGAGACAAAAACACAGAAAAAGAGAGAGCTCCTCTAAAGAACTTTGAAAAGAATTCAGAAAGGAAAAAGAAGGTAAAACCTTTATAAAAAGAAGAATTTCTTCTGAAAAGATCATTGATCTAAGAACAAGATCAAGGATGTTCAATAAAAAATATAATAAATAACAAAGGCATTGCCTTTTTTATGAACCATTGGTTCTAGAATCTTTAAGATTCTTTTCTTGAATCCAAAATTGGATCAAGATTTCAAAACTGTGTCTTGCACTTGTAAATCAGCACTGTTGCGCTCCTGGGTTGGCGTAAGCCACCAGAGAGCGCCACGTGTCAGCACCAGAATAACTTGCGCTATGAACTTTTTAAAAATAGAGCATTGCTTTCTGAATTAGCGCAACTCACCAGAGTGCGCCACATGTCAGCAGCGCAACAGCGCAGCGCACTGCGCTTGCGCTCACCCGAGCGTGACACGTGTCACCTCCATATGCGCTTGCGCTCAATAATTGGCGCAAAACACCTGACAGGCCACATGGTCACTGTTGGTTTGATTAATGCACTGCATTATTTACAGAAGGGCCGAGCCCAATTAAAAAAGGCCTAACATGCCTAATAAAATGCAATGCATTATTTTAAAAAGGGCGGAGCCCAAACAAAAACAGATGCTGTACATCATTTAAAAGGGACAGAACCCAAATCAAAAAGGCCTAGCAGGACAAAAGAAAATGCAGTGCATTATTAAACAGGGGCAAAGCCCTAGCACAGGCCTAATAGGCCAAAGATAAAAACGTTGAATATTCTCAACTGGACTTAGCCCAATCATGGCCGTAAGTCCTCAAATTAAATTGACTGAGCAAGACTGCTCTCTTAAATCAATTTACATCCGGTTCAAGGGTACATCTCTGAACTCCTCTGACACCTATCGTTGTAATCCTTCAACGACGTCAGAGAGGTGACGGGTCCCAATAACCACACATCCATACAGACTGTGGGGTCCTTAAACTCATGGACTAATGCATCCTTAAACACACCCATACGGACTGTGGGGTCCTTAAACCCATGGACTTATGCGTCCCTAAACCAATGGACTAATGCGTCCTTAAACAAATCCATATGGACTATGGGGTCCTTAAACCCATGAACTAATGCGTCCTTAAACTAATATCCGCCCCAAAACGGGAACGATGGACCACAATGTCCCTAAACTACCTATGGACCACTACGTCCCTAAACTGGAACAATAGAGCCCCCAAACGCTCTTTTGTCGGATCTAAACGATCCCGTTTAAGTTGATCTTAGCCTCAAATCTGGCTAACGTATCCTTGAGCATTCAAACAGACTTTTAAGACCCCCAATCAACTTTGGTTCAAGGGTACATCTCCGAACTCCTCTGGCACCTGTCGTTGTAATCCTTCAACGTCGTCAGAGAGGTGACGGGTCCCGACAGCCATACATGCAATGGACCACTACATCCCTAAACTGGAACAACAGAGCCCCTGAATGCTCTTTCCGTTAAGTTGATCTTATCCCCAAATAGGACTAACGTATCCTTAACGAACGTTTAAGTTGATCTTAGCCTCAATATGGCTAACGTATCCTTAAACTAAAACACCAAACCCAAATCTATGTAAATACGGATTTGGACTAATTCACGTCCTACAGGCGACGGCATAACTTAGTCTCCGTATACAATCCACGGGCATCCACAAACAAAACAAACACAAACGACACGAAGTGAAATTCTGGAGAAGGAGAAAGTTGTTACCGCGATGCGGTAGCGTAATTAACTGCAGGGGCTTGCGCCTGCAGGGAAGAGCGTCCCCATAATCAAAAACCCCTCAAGCGAGGGGGAATCTGACGAAGTCTGCTACATTGGCCGCATCCATCTAAACCTCCGATACACGGTGCCAAAAATCAACTTGGCATCTTCGGAGAGGTAGATGGATAAAACCAATTAGTATCTGCCCCGAATTTCAGGCAAGACGTCTTCACGTCTTCGCCGTCTTTCGGAGGGGAACAGATTCTGGCATGCCTGGTGGGACATTTTCCTTTTTCCACTCCACACTTCATGTGTCGTGTTTTTCTCGCGATCAGACAATCGCGGTGTGTATGTTTTTGGTTGCCCTTAGGAGAGTGGATATTGAAGCCGGCATTTTGTCTCTATGAAGAATGGCGTTTGGTCCTACCCTAGCAACTCAGGCTCTGTCACATCTGGTGGAGTCAAGAATGGGCCACTTGCAGCCTCAAATCTCTGCAATCCGGCTCTTCAAGAAATCAACGAGCTTCTCTTTGGATCGGTGCTCCCACCTCCCACCCTTGGTGCCTCAACGCCGATGGAGGAATCCCAGAGGAAGTCTGTCTTCCACAGGCAGGCTCCCCAAGCGGCAGCTTTACCGACGGAATCAGTTCTCAAACAACTGGCACATGCCAAGAACCAAGGACGACGCATGGGGCAGAATATTCAGGCTCTCAAAGGAAACAGGGGGCAGGCTCAGTAAAATCCTGAAGCTAATCAAATCCCGGCTGTAAGAAATGACCAATGTCGATGTCAACGTCATACAAAATGAGCTGGGGGCAGTTCTCCGCATGGTCCTGTTTCAACCCCGGTGGTGAATGTTGTTGTGAAGGGTCAGACAAAGTTCTCCTACCGCAATATTGAAGAAGTCTCCGCAGCCCATGGAGATCCCACGAGAGCAGAAACCAGTTCGCTCCCTGAGACAACTTTGCTCATCTATATAAGGTGTAGAAGCAGGAGAAAGGGACTCACCCCGAGACGGATCCTGATACAGCGGTTCCTCCCAAAACCAAAGCGGCTTTTCACAAAAAAAAAGAGAAGCCCAATAAAGCTCAAGTGCCCGAAGCAAACTCCAAACACCCCAAGCCTGGGGGCATGGTAGTTCACATTGTCTATGTGATGAATTCCAAAGACGAAGTTCGAGCTTCTACTAGTCACCGACATCAAACTTAGTCCTTAACAAAAGTTCAACTGCAACGTGAAAAGCTGCAGGAGATGCTTGCTCAGGCGGCACCACTCGTTAATCCATCGTCTAAAGAAAATCCCGAAGTCACACCTGAAGAAAGAAAGAAATCTGGTACGGCGCAGATTCTACCCTTGACAGGCTTCAGCCTATCCGTCTGCCCAGATATTATACAAATGGACTAAAAAGGCTATTGAAGCGCCAAGGGGTACCCTTAAAATAGACTGTCCGACAAGCTCGGTTCTACAACAGGATTTGGGACGTTCCCGGGACTCAGCACAAGTTGCCTAATGGGAGAATGGAAACAATCGAGCTTGGTTACATTTGGTCCAAGAAACGAGAGCTACTCCACGATTGCTACGTCGTGCATGACTTCAATGAAGAAGCGGATGCTCAATGGGAGGACGCTAATCCTGAACCAGTAAAAGTTCCTGATGCAAAAGTGCCCAGTCCGTCGTTCGAAGAACAAATGGACAAGCTTATAAGGGAAGCTGGCCAAAAAGTCCGAGACGACCACAACCGCGAAATGGCCATCTACGAGAAAGCCAAAACGCAACGCCTCCTCCAACAGGCCGTGAAAGATGAAAGTGCCGCTCCCTGTCAACCTGTTCTAAAAAAGGCTCGACGCAGAGGCAGAAACAAGTCAAAAAGCGAAAGAGGCGCTCGACAGCAACAAAGCGGGACTAAGAAGCCACGCAAGCGGGAATCGAGCGGTCCAGATCTGTCCCTTGTGAAGAAGATGAGTCGAGCATACTCTTTTCCTCGGGACAAGACGAAGAAGATACTTGACCGAGCTATAAAGTACCAGATGCTTACGCTGCCGAGTCCAAGCACCCCGAACAAGCAGGCGAAGTCTCACACCTAAACTATTGCTCTTATCACCGAGTAATAGGGCATCCTCTCGAAGACTGCTTCACCTTCAAGAACTGGGTTGAAGATCAGTATCAGCTCGGCAAATTCGCTCTATCTGACAATTGGAGGGTAACGCCACCACAGAGGCACGAACCCAAAGCCACGAAAGCAGAACCAGACACACATCGGTCTTCGAAGCGAGCTCGTACTTGTCACATGATAACAATATCAAAAGAAGAGCCCGATAATATGGATAACCTTCCCTGGTGCTTCGAAAACAGCAACGATGAGGTGATCTCAGAATTTCCACCAGCACCGAGAGAGCTGGAAGATGGAATACATACTACTGCAGATAACCTCAAGAAAATTGAGTTGGGGATGGCGAACGACCCACGACCGACATTTGTCAGCGAGTTGCTATCTGAAGAAAGGGTGGCTGCGTTAAAAGACGTGCTTATGTAGTATAGAGATTGCTTCACATGGAGTTATTCCAAAATGCCAGAACTAGACCCAGAAATCGCTGTGCATAAACTGGCGATATCCCCGGACGTTAAACCAATCAAACAAGCACCGAGAAGAATGCGGCTCGAGCTTGAGATGCGCATTAATGCCGAAGTCAAGAAGCTGATCGACTCTGGCTTTATCCAAGAAGTTCAATATCCCGACTGGATCGCCAATATCGTCCCGGTGATGAAGAAAAATGGGACAGTGCGTATATGCGTGGACTTCCGGGATCTCAATAAAGCCTGCCCGAAAGATGATTTCCCAGTGCCAGTCACCGAATTGATGATAGACAATACGTCCACTCACGAAGTCTTCTCTTTCATGGACGGCTCATCAGGATATAACCAGATAAAGATGCATCCCAAAGACCAGAAGCACACCGCCTTCAGAACTCCGCTAGGTATATTCTGCTACAAGGTGATGCCCTTCGGTCTAAAGAACGTCGGTGCCACTTATCAAAGGGCTATGACAACGATCTTCGATGACCTTATACATGAAATCGTCGAATTCTATATCGACGACCTTGTGGTTAAGAGCAAGTCATACGAAGAGTATCTGGAGCATCTGAAGACCGTATTTCAACGCCTTCGACAATACAACTTGAAGATGAACCCTCTCAAGTGCGCATTCGGAGTTTCCTCAGGGAAATTCCTAGGATTCATCGTCCGACACCGAGGTATCGAGATAGATCCGTCAAAGATCAAGGCGATCATGGAAATGCCTCCGCCAAGGACTCTCAAGCAATTGCGGTCTCTGCAAGGGAAGCTCGCGTACATACGGTGATTTATAGCCAACCTTTCAGGCAAGTGTCGTCCTTATAGCCACTTGATGAAGAAGGGAACCCCTTTCATCTGGGATCAAAAATGCCAAAGTGCGCTAGATGAAATCAAGCAGTACCTCCAGAACCCACCAGTGTTGGCTGCTCCAGTAAATGGAAAGCCTCTCATCCTTTATACAACCGCCCTCGAAGGTTCCTTAGACGCATTATGGGCACAAGAGAACGATCAAGGGAAAGAAAGAACTCTCTATTACTTGAGTCGAGTTCTCCTGGGGGCAGAAAGCAACTATTCTCCCATCGAAAAATACTACCTGGCGTTGATCTTTGCGATAACAAAGCTCAGGCACTATACGTTGGCGCATGAAGTCCGTCTCATTTCGAAGGTGGACCCCCTTAAGTATTTGATGTCGAAGGCCATATTGACTGGGCGACTCGCTAAATGTTGCCTACTCTTGATAGAGTTTTCGATAACTTATCAACCTCTCAAGGCAGTAAAAGGCCAGGCCATCTCCGACTTTCTCGCTTAGCATCCGATACCTGCCGATTCCCCTCTAAATTGTGAACTACCGGACGAACATGCGTTTGACGCGATCGACGGAGGTGATACCCGATGGGAGCTTTATTTCGATGGAGCATCTTCCATGAAGAAGCGCAAACAGAGCACGCCCATAATCAAATCGGGGGTGGGCCTCATCTTCGTGACTCTACAAGAAGGGATAATGCGCTTTGCTTTCTCCTTAACAGAGCCGAGGACGAATAATGAAGCCGAATACGAAGCTTTGATAGCAGGCCTCGAGATCGCCATCGACATGGGAATTGAAAACCTTCTTATATATGAAGATTCCCAACTGGTCGTCAGTCAAGTAAATGGCGACTACCAAACGTGTAAACCAGAGTTGGTGAAGTACGGCGAAAAGGTGCAACAACTGTTGACCTAAATTCCCTAATACACTTTGGAGAACATACCGCGCGCGGAAAACAGCAAAGCGGACGCATTAGCCAAGCTCGCTAAAGAACTGGCTGACGAGAATCTCGATGACGTCAGAATTGCGGTACAAAGTCGTCGGGCGCTTGCCCCAGCAGAATTATCTCCGGAATCATCCGAAGAAAAGGGAGCGACTGAGCAGACGACCCTGCAAATAAAAGACCAGGAAAAGGCTGAGGATTGGAGAGAAGTCTTATAGACTACTTCAAATACTGTCGAACGCCCGAAGATGCGTCCTCAAGACATCGGCTCATTAAACGAGCTCTGTCGTTCGCCTTCGTCAACAATACTCTGTACAAGAGGTCGTTTGATTCTCTGTGGTTAAGATGTCTGGGACCTGACGAAGCGAAAAGAGTCGTCCAGGAAGTTCACGACGGACTCTGCGGTTCTCACCAAGCAGGCCCGAAGATGAAGTTGAAAATTAAATGGATGGGCTACTATTGGCCAACGATGATTCAGGACTGCCTCGAATATGCGAAGTAATGCCACTCATGCCAGATTCATAGGGACTTTATCCATCAGCACCCAAATCCTCTACATCCAACAGTGGCTAGCTGGCCATTCGAAATGTGGGGAACCGACATAGTTGGCCCCATCGAACCGGCATCTTCCAGAGGACATCGTTTCATTTTGGCGACGCTGATTACTTCTCCAAATGGGAAAAAGCAGTACCGCTGAGGGAGGTGAAGATGGAGAATATCCTCAATTTCTTTAAGACGCACGTCATTTATCGGTTTGGAACTCCGCGACGGATCATCTCCGATAACGGGCCAGCCTACAAAAGCCACAAGATCAGCCGCTTCGCGCAACAACACAACATAGACTGGAGATATTCCTTAGTTTATAATCCCCGAGCTAACGGTCTAGCTGAGGCTTTCAACAAGACCTTGACAAAGATCGTAAAGAAGACGGTGTCCCAAAATAAGAAGGACTGGCACGAGAGACTGCAAGAAGCTCTCTAAGCGTATCGAACTACGTTCAAGACGGCCACGAACACAACGCCATACGCGTTAGTCTTCGGTACAGAAGCGGTACTCCCCCTCGAGATAGAGCTAAATTCTCTACGAGTGGTAGTCCACTACGAGCTGACGGACGAAGAAAATGCTCACCTTCGGCTTGAGGAGCTTGATGCCCTTGATGAAACACGGCTCATAGCGCAACAAAATCTGGAGGCTTATAAAGCAAAGATGACGCGCTCATATGAAAGATTGACCCGGCCGAGGACATTCCGCCAAAGCGAACTCGTGCTGGTGGTCAAAAGGCCTATGATCCCCAATCGCGCCAAGCAGGGAAAATTCGAGCCGAACTATGAAGGCCCGTACATAATAGACAAGGTCTACCAGGGTGGAGCCTATCTACTCATGGATATGCACGGTGAAAGGACTTTCAGGCCAATAAACGGCCGCTTCCTAAAGAAATACTACGCTTAATGAGCCACAGCCTAGGTCAATGATAGATGACGACGACTATGTCTGCTCGCTATCTTCCTAAGCCCAAACTCTATAAGTAGTAGCCGGCCTTCTTCAACACCGGACTGAAACGTCCTTAAACTAATGACGGACCGAAATATCCTTAAACTAATGACGGACCACTACGTCCTAAAACTAGCTGTTGACCGAGATGTCGATAAACTATGGTGGATTGAAACATCACAAAGCCGATATAAAAAAAGAATAAATAAATAAATAAATAAACGGTATGTCCATAAGCAAAATGGGCACGGATGAAAACCCGAAAGGGCTCCGTGAGTAAAAACAGCAGGGCTACCGGCGAGTGTTCGTGAAAACCCGAAAAGGCATGACCTCGTTAGAAAAAAGAATAAAAAGAATAAAAGAATAAAAAAAAGAGAGACGGTATGTCCATAAGCAAAATGGGCACGGATGAAAACCCGAAAGGGCTCCGTCAGTAAAAACAGCAGGGCTACCGGCGAGTGTTTGTGAAAACCCGAAAGGGCGCAATCTCGTTAAAGGGCACTTGCAGGGCCCTCTCGACCTTGTAAAGAGAAACCACCCGCGTGAGATCCTTACGACTCATAAGGGAGCAACACACTTAGGGATCCTCACGATTCCTAAGGAGAAATTACACTTGCGAGATCCTCACGACTCGTAAGGAGAACTCTCTTATGGGACCCTCACGGCTCATAAGATTTGAAAGTCTTTACAGAGACCTGAACCTGTTCTTAAGCAACCCCCACAACCTTCGATATTGCCTTACAAGTGGCTCAGTACTGACCCTTGTATACAATCCACGGACGCGAATAAACATCTCCCTAACCAAGTCCTACCTGTGACTAGGGATATGTCCATATGGTGAACAACCCTTGTAAGTCCTCTCGACTTATAAGGAGAAAACCCTTTTGTAAGATCCTTACGATTTACAGGGGAACATACACTTAGGAATCCTCACGATTCCTAAGGAGAAAATACACCTACAAGATCCTCACGACTTGTAGGGAGAAATACCTTTGTGAGACCCTTACGGCTCATGAAGTCAAAAGCCTTAGTCGACAGGACCTTAACCCTATTCGCTAAGCCACCTTTGTTCGACATCGACAGAGGCAAATGATGATTCGCTCCTGGCAACATCCCAGTTGTAGCGGTGCTGATGCCGAAATCGGTGCCTAATTCCAGGCTTACAGCGAAAAGTCAGTAGGCCGCACATGCATACGAAATAGCCGAAATGATGGGGCAACTTGTAATAAAAAGCAGCAAGTAAAAACGTATGCACACAAAATAGCCGAAATGATTGGGCAACACGCAATAAAAAGCAGCGAGTAAAAATAAAATAAACAGCCGAAATGATTAGGCACCGCGAAAAATAGCCGAAATGATTGGGCAATCGCGACCTTCGCGATATAAAAGCTGAAATGATAGAGCATCGCGGAAATAAAACAATAATATAGAAAAAAATGAATGAAACTTCTGCCCTACAGGTGAGATCACGTCGATCCCTGTATACAATCCAAGGGCACAAACAAAGAGGGAACCATACCTTCCCAACAGGCTCCGCCAGAAAGCGAAGCCAAATCTCGACGGTTCACCAACAAACTAGAGACAACCGTGACATTTGTCTCCGAACAGCAGACGCAGTACCAGCAAACGAAGCGAAGATCAAAATTCTAGCTTCACGGTTTTGACGGTAACTCATATAAAACCTGAAAGACCACCAGAGATCATCTCAACTCCAGGGAAATCAGTGTCCTTGGCAGCATCCTCGATTCAGGGAAACCGGCATCCTTGATGAGAGCTTCCTGATTCGCGTCGGCCCGCAGAGAAACTAGCGTGTTTGCAGGAATACCCCGATTCGTTTCAACCCCGAAGAAACCAGTGTCCTCGGCAAAATACTTCGACTCAGGGAAACCAGTGTCCTTGACGAGAACTTCCTGATTCGCGTCGGCCCGCAGAGAAACTAGCGTCTTTGCAGGAACACCTCGACTCATTTCAACCCCAGGGAAACCAGTGTCCTTGGCAGCATCCTCGATTCAGGGAAACCAGCGTCCTTGATGAGAGCATCTCTTGATTCGCGCCGGCCCGCAGAGAAACTAGCGTCTTTGCAGGAACACCTCGACTCGTTTCAACCTCAGGGAAACCAGTGTCCTTGGCAGCATCCTCGATTCAGGGAAACCAGCGTCCTTGATGAGAGCACCTCTTGATTCGCGTCGACCCGCAGAGAAACTAGCGTCTTTGCAGGAACACCTCGACTCGTTTCAATCCCAGGGAAACCAGTGTCCTTGGCAACGTCCTCGATTCAAGGAAACCAGCGTCCTTGATGAGAGCACCTCTTGATTCGCGTCGGCCCGCAGAGAAACTAGCGTCTTTGCAGGAACACCTCGACTCGTTTCAACCCCAAGGAAACCAGTGTCCTTGGCAGCATCCTCGATTCAGGGAAACCAGCGTCCTTGATGAGAGCACCTCGATTCGCGTCGGCCCGCAGAGAAACTAGCGTCTTTGCAGGAATACCCCGATTCGTTTCAACCCCGAGGAAACCAGCGTCCTCGGCAAAATACTTCGACTCAGGGAAACCAGTATCCTTGACGAGAACCTCTTGATTCGCGTCGACCCGTAGAGAAACTACCGTCTTTGCAGGAACACCTCGACTCGTTTCAACCCCAGGGAAACCAGTGTCCTTGGCAGCATCCTCAATTCAGGAAAACTAGCGTCCTTGATGAGAGCTTCTTGATTCGCGTCGGCCTGCAGAGAAACCAGTGTCTCTGCAGGAATACTCCAATTCGTTTCAACCCCGAGGAAACCAGTGTCCTCGGCAAAATACTTCGACTCAGGGAAACCAGCGCCCTTGATGGGAGCTTCTTGATTCGCGTCGACCCGTAGAGAAACCAGTGTCTTTGCAGGAGTACTTCGATTCGTTTCAACCCCGAGGAAACCAGTGTCCTCGGCAAAACACTTCAACTCAGGGAAATTAGTGTCCTTGACGAGAACTGCTCGATTCGTCTCGACTCGTGAGGAAATTAGTGTCTTCGCGAGGACTTCCCGATTTGTCTCGACTTGCAAGATAAAGCTTTAGGCAGCAGAGATTAAAAAACTTATTTCCTAAGCACTGGGACCCTGCAAGTCGGCCTAAAACAGTCTCTTGCATACTATTCACGGGTCTCACTCTCCAAAGTTGAATCTTGATAAGGAGGGAAACAACCACTTATGCGTCCTCTCGACTCGTAAGAGGGAAAATTCTCTTATAAGATCTTTAAGACTTGTAAGAGAAAACACACTTAGGAATCCTCACGATTCCTAAGGAGAAAATACACCTACGAGATCCTCTCGATCCGTAGGGAGAAAAGTCTCTATGAGACCCTCACGGCTCATAGAGTTGAAAAGTCTTAGGCAGCAGATCTGAACCTGCGGCCTAAGCCATCGCTATCTCTTGAAGAAACCAAGATGCTTACTCTTTTATCTGTCAACCATGTTTATCAAGATAGCATGCTGATAATAAGAGAAGGAAGAAAGCAAAGAAATGATACAAGACATTGCAAAGAAAAAATGTGTATCTTTATTTATTAATTCAATCAAGTACAAGGTGAGTCGTACAAAAAAATAAAGAATGGATACATCTTATTCAAAAAAGAAAATTTTTACAAGTATATCAATACAAGGGCAGCTACTGGGAAGGACGCGTCTTAAATAGCCTCATCAGTTGTTCGCGCACTTCCTTCCATGCCTTCTCCTGATTGGCCGCCACCTCCAGTTCTGCTTCCACTTGAGCCCGCTGCTGCAAGAAGAATGAAAGCTGCTCCCCAACTGCCTGCTGAGATGCTTCGCGGCTTTGGGCATCACGCTCGGCGGCATCGAGCTTCCGCTTCAGGTTTAGCCCATTAGAGATACGCTCCAGAAGGCCCTCGAAGATAGCCTTCACCTGGACAGCATTCGCCTCAACCTCAGCGCGCAGACGAGCCGTCTCGTTTGAGGTCTCTTGGCATTCCCTCAGCCTTAAAGCCGCTTCTTGTTCCAAGTGACGGAAGTAAGAAGCGCTTTGCTCGATCCATGCTGCTCTTTGATTGCTTACGGCTAAGGTCTCGGGAGCAGGGCGCATAAACTCCGATTGATGCAGGCGGACCTCGATTTCCCTGCAGTGATTAACCCAAAGCTCGACGACGCCTCCATCATGAAAATTCACAAGCGCCGCCAACATCGAGTTAACCTCCGCAGCGAAATCCGCAGCAGATGGGGGAGCGTCTGCGTCAAGCTCTTCGACGTATCCACTCAGCATGCCCAAGCTCATTACGGCACCTTTTGAAGACGGACGTCTCAGGAAGGGGCCTGCCGGCATTATAACGCGAGACTCAAAGGGCGCCAGAATCGGAACGACAGCTAAAAAAACAAAATACGATTAGATGACGGTTCAAGAAATATGAAAAAGTCATCAATGGGATAGTTTACTATACCGGCTGTAGCAGGCGGCAGGGCCGGGAGGGCCGGTGGCGCGACCAATCTTTCATCTCCTCCTTCGATTTGTAGCATTGCAATCAGGACAAGGAAGAGTCAGAAATAACTCCATTACTGGAAAAAAAGATATCAATTGGAAACTATACTCACCAGCGCCACTGGAGGAAGAAGCGAGTTCAGATGGGAAGGAGAAGTGCGGGTGCAACACCTGGTAGAAGTGATCAAAAAGCACTCCTGCAAAGACGCAGTAGTACAACATCAGTACATAGATCATGCGGCCGAAAGATGAAACTGATGGGTCACGAATCCATACCTTCCAACATCTACGATAGTATGAGAGAAGGCTGAGAGGTGGCCACCGCCAAGGCAGTAGTTGACGGCGCCCCCTCGAGCAATGGAGCGTCAGCACCGACCGCACCTGCGTTAAAAAACAAAGATAAACTTGTCAGAAAGGATTGCAAGATAAAAAAGGGGGGACGGTAACCCGAAATTTACCTGATGAGCTGCCAACCGAGACGGAGGCGTCTCCCTCCTCCATCGATACGAGTCCACCGCCCGTGGCCTCATCACCCGACTCAACGGGGCTGTCGTCGTGCTCGCACGGCCAGGAGACGGCGGAAGACCATAGACGGGGAGAGCAATGATTGGAGCATTGCCAGACTCTTGAGAAAGAGCGGCTGGCTTGTCCCCGGGAATCACGCCCATCTCACCCGCTACTCCTTCAGGCTCGGCGGTCGTTGCTGTCTCATCCGCCGTCGCCATGGGGTCGCCGGTCTCAGGCGCTCCGCTCGCTACTGCCCCAGGCCCAGTTACAGTAGTTGCCGCTACCTCGGGCATGGCATCAACGACCTTCTCTGGTGCAGTTCCCTCAGCCCCCTGCTCAGGTCCAGCAACCTCGGCGACGTCGCCCACCGTCGGCTCGGGTTCAGCCGGTGCCTCTTCCTCTGTCCCCTTAGGTTCGACGATTTCCGCCTCCCCTTCGGTTGGACTTGGCCCTGCAGGACAAGATATATAAGAACCGATAGGTTTACAATTCTTACAACGAAATCTCGAAAGAAACGTTACCTGAGGTGGACTGATCATTAGCCTCCCGAACTGCACGCGCCACCTATCTGCGAGCTATGGACAAGGCGACCGGGGGCTCTTCCGAGGGAGTATCAGCACGAGGGACGGTGCTTGGGCCCGCTCCCACGGCCAATGCAGCCCTGCGTGCCTTCGCCTCGCGCCTTAACCGCTTTCTCTCCTCCCGAGCCATCAAGACGGAGCTCTTCAAAGCTTCCTTCATTGAGGCGTCATCATCCGTGAACAGAGATGCCTCTAAATTCTTCAAGGCATCCCTCATCGACTTTTCGAGTCGAGGCTCTTACGGCAGCCCTGATGAGGCCGGAACATCAGTGGCTGGCCCGGGAAGGGTCTCCGCGTCACCTTGCGGGACCGGCATTGGGGTTCCTACGATGAGAAAAAGAAAGGGCTAGATCGACTATAACAAAGGGAGAATAAAGACTTAATGAATCGAAATGTACCGAGGCCTAAGGACGCTCTGAGTCGTTCCTCCTCTTGGAAAGTTTTGAGGGAAGCAGCAATGGCTTCTTCAGTGGTGATGCATGTTTGAAGAAAAGAGAGGAGAAGCATTAGTCAAAGACAATAATAAAAGTACGATGCAATAAAAAAATGCGACTAGTAATTACCCGATTGTGCAAGCTTAGCTAGCCACGCGTCGCGCCTCGCCAATCGCTCTGAAGCTGCGATGGCGGCCACCAGATCAGTGTCATCTGGCGGCATAACCAATCCTTTATTGGTCCCGTACTCGCCCAAGCCCTCGCTATAGGGAGCATAAGGTTCCTGACCGAATGCAACGTCAGCTGAGAAGAGCGACTTCTTCTTCCTCTTCTTCTGCCCGCCAGCCTTGGGCACACCCAAGATCAACTTGCGCTTAGCAGGCACCTTAGGGTGGCGGGTCCTGATATCCGCGCCCACGCCAGACTCCTGTGAAACCACATTTACTGTCTCCACTGGAGCACGGGGCGCTAGTGGCGCATCCACAATTTCAGGAGGTGGCAATCCGCGCGGAGGGCTCAACACGCGCAGTGGCCCAGCTCCGGCATCTTTCAGCGGAGGAATGACCGGGGTCCTTGGCTTCAGGGGAGCCTTACGGTCACCGCCGGGAGGCGCACCCTTGCGGTCAACCAGCATGCGCTTCTCCATATGGATAACTAGACCCATTGCATGCGCGTACCAAGCCACGTACGCGTTGAGGACCTTAGGAATACAGCTCGGCTCGCTGATGAAGAAATAGGAGCCCGTGTTAAGCCGCATGAAATGGTGCATTGCACTCCTTATCCCCTCCCGGCTGGCCACGGGCTCTTCCAAAAACGCTTCCATCGGGATCCCCTGGTGATAGCTCGATTGTTGAGCGAACCGGTGGGGGTTATACCTCATGAAAAGTGCCGTCTCGTTCTGCCTGAACACCAGGTAGCCCGGCCGAATGGAGTAGAGGTGAAGAATCTCCCGGGCTTTCAGTACGGAGGCCCCATCCTTGAAGTCGTCGCGCAGCGCCACCACCGACTTGGAGGTCTCTGAACCTATGGTTATGACCTTATCCAAAAAAGAAACCTTCGCTCCGACCAGGTGTGGACGAAGGAGCAACCCCCTAGCCTCCCGCGGAGGCGCAACTATGATCGAGGTGCCCACCAGCCGCATAACTCTTGGGAGTCTGCACTTCTCAAAAAACGGAGGGATCTTATGGACGCCGAACACCCCATGCACATGCATTTCCATCCACGAGGTGAAGTAGTGCATCGGGAAATTAGCAGGCTGCACCCCAGGTTCATTAGCGTCCGCCGCCATGCTGAGTCCATTATATAGGTGAGCCAACCCGGCGATTCCTATTGTCAACTGCAGGCCAGCTACTATCCGATGCGCTGGGTAGAAAACGGACGGACGCATGTGGCGAGGGTGCATGGGAAGTGCGAAGCTGCACAGCCACAATCCCAGGAACCCTACAAAAAAGGTCTCATCATCCATGCCCGGGACGGCGATTTCTGACAAGGGCATGACGGCGGCGCCGGGGAGATAAAAATCCTTTTGATCGTCCTCCGCTGTTGGTCGACGGTCCAAGCCGAAACCGAAAGGGTCATCAAGCTTGGCGAACTTCTCGCTTCGCTCCGATAGAAACTCTGGTCGAATGAAGCGGGCGATAAAATCTGCGAAACTGACTCCCCGGACCCCTAATTCCAGATAGAGCCCTTCATATATGTCCAACACCTTCACCAAGCCTGGAAACTGGTGCTGAATAGCATTCTCCGGCGTCAGATCAAACACTAGCGGCTTGGTGGTGAAGACGTATTCGTCAGGAGGAAGCAGCTCCTCGTAATGCTCCCCCCTCATCGGCAGACCCGAGATAACTCTTCCAAGGAGATAGAGACTTCCTTGTCCGTCATCAGGAAAGTGTGGGTGGGGATATTCCATTGTTCGATAAAAGCCTTAATCCACCACGTTGGAGGAGAGGGGTACGCGAAAAACGAGACATAGATTGCCGAATACAAACCAATTTTCATCAGATGAGTCCTCTTCGCCGATAAGATGTACCAGGCCCACCGCAAATATCCGGCGGGTGGTCGCGGGGTCAATCCAATATTATAGGCCCGTCCCCAAGGGCGTGCTTCACCCTGACAGATTCGCCTCCCCAAAATGTCTATTGCCGGCGGCGGCTGCACGGGAATAGCACCAATCGCAGGTTGGAGAAGATCATCCGAATTCCAATCTTTGGCCTCCACGGCATACTTCACCGGGGGTTCATCCGCATAGGGAATCGAAAATATGGGCTCAGACGGCATAGCGGAGCCGAAGCTTCGGCGACCCTGGATGATCTCATTATACCACCTACCCCACAAGTGAAGGTTCTTGTGCTCGGGGTCATGATCCTTGATGAGAGCGAGCACCTCTCGGTCCACTGGTACCTGGGGAAATCCTCCCTCCGAGCGAACAAACGGAAATGACAGGTCAGCAAACATGTTTCGTGCGGAGGGACCAAAAAAATCAGCCGTCAGTGTTGTAACTCCAACGCTTGGCGTTTTAAAATTTATACCACACTGCAATGCAGTGGGTAGGGGACCAAAGGGGGACCCACAAAATCTGGATGACAGTGCATCAGTTAATAAGACAGCCCCATCATTAGATGAGACTGTCAATTAATCCCCAAGAGAATATTCTCATTAATGAAAAATCCCTAGAGACAAGGAGAAAATCTCCTCTTTCAGAGCAAAGCTCCGTCACAGGGTGACACTTGTCAAACTCTGGTCTCAATGGAATAAAATTCCTTAAAAGAGCCTAGCTCTGTAATAATGATGAGAAAATCTATTAAAAGAATTTTTTTTTAACTCCTAAAGATTAAAAATTTGGGGCCTTAAAAATCCATGGAAATTGTTAAAAAGTTCTCCATTTTTAGATCAAAAAGATCTATGTTTGGTCCATGAGCAAAGCTCTGTTCATGGGTTAAAAACCCTAAAACAAGATCTCCTTAAGATATATGGATTCTTGAGAGCAAGGCTCTGTTGGTGAAACCCTAAAGGGTTTTTTTTAGATCAAAGATCTATGAGAGTAAGGCTCTGTTGGTTAAGATTGATTTAAATTAATTTAAATTAATTTTACCTAAAAATTTTCTAAAAAAATTCTAACTTTGGAAATGAGAGCAAGGCTCTGAAGTTCTTGAAGACAAGAGCAAGGCTCTGAAAACTCAAATTCTTGAAGATGGTAATTATTTACCGAGGACCAAGGGTCCTATTTATAGGCGCTTGCGCCCCTTCAACTCACCAGTTGATCCAATGGCTAGGATCTTGCCACCGCTGCACTCACGTGTGTGCCATGTGAGCGCAACGGTGGGGGGGCATCTGTTTCCCCCAATCAGAGCAAAACTCTTTTTGAATTTCAAAAATTCAAAAATTGAAGCAACGCTTCAAATCTCTTGGGCTGCGCGCAACACACCACGTGTCAAAAGCTGATACGTCAGCGCAACGCCCAATCAGAGTAAGGCTCTACTTAAAAACAAAATTAAAAGAAGCAACGCTTCAGATGCTCTGCGCTGCGCGACACGTGCCAGCGCCGTTGCGCTGCGCTCTGCGCTGCGCGACACGTGCCAGCGCAGTTGCGCTGCGCCTTGCGCTGCGCGACACGTGTCAGCGCAGTTGCGCTGCGATGTGCGCTGTGTGGCACGTGTCAAGCGCTGGTGCGTTTGCGCCAAACAGAATTAAAATTCCAATAAGATCTTTCTGTTCTTGTTAAAACAAGAAAATTGTCTTCTGTAAAACAGAATCCCAACGGTGGGGAAAATTCCCCAAATCACTCAGAGAATGATCTCTTTAACAAATTTAAAAAATTAATGGGCACTATATAAAGGCCCCTAGACCCAACTCCAAAAGAAAAAACACAGAGAGACAAAAACACAGAAAAAGAGAGAGCTCCTCTAAAGAACTTTGAAAAGAATTCAGAAAGGAAAAAGAAGGTAAAACCTTTATAAAAAGAAGAATTTCTTCTGAAAAGATCATTGATCTAAGAACAAGATCAAGGATTTTCAATAAAAAAAATATAATAAATAACAAAGGCATTGCCTTTTTTATGAACCATTGGTTCTAGAATCTTAAAGATTCTTTTCTTGAATCAAAAATTGGATCAAGATTTCAAAACAGTGCCTTGCACTTGTAAATCTGCACTGTTGCGCTCCTGGATTGGCGCACGCCACCAGAGAGCGCCACGTGTCAGCACCAGAATAACTTGCGCTATGCGCTTTTAAAAATAGTGCATTGCTCTCTGAATTGGCGCAACTCACCAGAGTGTGCCACGTGTCAGCAGCGCAACAGCGCAGCGCACTGCGCTTGCGCTCACCCGAGCGTGACACGTGTCACCTCCATATGCGCTTGCGCTCAATAATTGGCTCAAAGCGCCTGACAGGCCATATGGCCACTGTCGGTTTGATTAATGCACTGCATTATTTACAGAAGGGCCAAGCCCAATTAAAAAAAGCCTAACAGGCCTAATAAAATGCAATGCATTATTTTAAAAAGGGCAGAGCCCAAACAAAAACAGATGCTATGCATCATTTAAAAGGGACAGAGCCCAAATCAAAAAGGCCTAGTAGGCCAAAAGAAAATGCAGTGCATTATTAAACAGGGGCAAAGCCCTAGCACAGGCCTAATAGGCCAAAGATAAAAACGTTGAATATTCTCAACTGGACTTAGCACAATCATGGCCGTAAGTCCTCAAATTAAATTGACTGAGCAAGACTGCTCTCTTAAATCAATTTACATCCGGTTCAAGGGTACATCTCTGAACTTCTCTGACACCTATCGTTGTAATCCTTCAACGACGTCAGAGAGGTGACGGGTCCCGACAACCACACATCCATACGGACTGTGGGGTCCTTAAACTCATGGACTAATGCGTCCTTAAACACACCCATACGGACTGTGGGGTCCTTAAACCCATGGACTTATGCGTCCCTAAACTAATGGACTAATGCATCCTTAAACACATCCATATGGACTATGGGGTCCTTGAACCCATGGACTAATGCGTCCTTAAACTAATATCCGTCCCTAAAATGGGAACGATAGACCGCAATGTCCCTAAACTACCTATGGACTACTACGTCCCTAAAATGGGAACGATAGACCGCAATGTCCCTAAACTACCTATGGACTACTACGTCCCTAAACTGGAACAATAGAGCCCCCAAACGCTCTTTTGTCGGATCTAAATGATCCCGTTTAAGTTGATCTTAGCCTCAAATCTGGCTAACGTATCCTTAAGCATTCAAACAGACTTTAAGACCCCCAATCAACTTTGGTTCAAGGGTACATCTCCGAACTCCTTTGGCACCTATCGTTGTAATCCTTCAACGTCGTCAGAGATGTGACGGGTCCCGACAGCCATACATGCAATGGACCACTACGTCCCTAAACTGGAATAACAAAGCCCCTGAATGCTCTTTCCGTTAAGTTGATCTTAGCCTCAAATAGGACTAACATATCCTTAACGAACGTTTAAGTTGATCTTAGCCTCAATATGGATAACGTATCCTTAAACTAAAACACCAAACCCAAATCTAAGTAAATACGGATTTGGACTAATCAGCGTCCTACGGGCGACGGCATAACTTAGTCTCCGTATACAATCCACGGGCATCCACAAACAAAACAAACACACACGACACGAAGTTAAATTCTGGAGAAGGAGAAAGTTGTTACCGCGATACGGTAGCGTAATTAACTGCAGGGGCTTGCGCCTGCAGGGAAGAGCGTCCCCACAATCAAAAACCCCTCAAGCGAAGGGGAATCTGACGAAGTCTGCTACATCGCCCGCATCCGTCTAAACCTCCGATACACGGTGCCATAAATCAACTTGGCATCTTTGGAGAGGTAGACGGATAAAACCAATTAGCATCTGCCCTGAATTTCAGGCAAGACGTCTTCACGTCTTCACCGTCTTTCGGAGGGGAACACTATGTATATATTTTATATTTCCTTTTATAAATTTTTATAATCCATACCCTATTTAAACCCCTACGTCCTCTCTCTCCCTCAACTTATTCTTTCTTTTTTTCGCGTGCTCGAGCCCCCCGCAAGAACCCACGCCCGTGACCATCACCTGCCTCGCGCTCGCCGTTCCCCTCACCGCCGGCACCCCATCTCCTCGACTCCCTCCGACCTCGCCTCCACCACCTCATAACCTTCCCCGACCGATACCCAAGAACCCAAACCGACGCCCGCACCATTACCTCGTCGTCGACCTCTTCACCCCGTTTTCTGCACCCCGATCTTCTCCTCTCATCCTCCTCGACCACCTCACCTCTTTCTTCTCCCTCTCCTCACCACCTAACCCTTTTCCCTACACCTGAAAGCCTAGCACCCACTACCCATTGCCGTTGAAGCCCATCGCTGGAAAACCCGTCGACGTCGTCACCATCTCTATTCTAGCCTCTGTCCCAGAACCCTCGATCCAAACCCCAGAGCACCAGCCCCTTCTTCTTCCTCGTCTTCTTCTTCTTTCTTCTCTTTTCATCTTCTTGTTTCTTGTTTTCCGGTCATCACTGGAGCCGTGCTGTTGCCGACGATCCGGGAGAACCTGTTGACATCCCTTTCCAGCGTGGTCATGTTCTTGCTTTGCCTGATTCAGTTCTGTACGCCCGTGTGTACATTGCGACGTTTACCCGACGTCGGACGCTGCGTACGCACCCGTATTGAGATCCGATCAGACAAGTTTATCTTGCTACATACTATGTCAATATATCTATATCTATATGAATAAAAATATCACATGTTTACTGCATTGTACCTCCATATTACTGTTTTACTGTTTTCGGATGGCCATATGCATCCATATCATTAATTACATATCTGGTTGCATGCAAGTTAGCTTGATACATACTATATTATTATACTTGCATCTATATTAATAAAAATATTACATATTTATTGAATCGTGCATCATATGTTACAGTTTTACAGTTTTTTGATACCCGTACGTATCCATACCGTTATTTACATATCTATTTGCATGCAAATTTATCTTGCTACATGCTATGATATATATTTTGCATCCATATGAATAAAATATCATATGTTTACTGCATTATACATCCATGTTACTGCTTTATTGTTTTACAATATCCGTTCGCATCCGTACAATTTATTATACATCTAGTTGCATGCTAGATCATATCATTTCATGTTACTATTAAATTAGCACCGCATGCTTGATAATGTGCATCATGCGTGGTCATGAAGTTGTAGATGTAATCCCTGATAGATATTTGTGCATCCATGTTTTACTGTTGGGCATCCATTGAATGCACTGTACACCACCTGACATGACCCGATCCACCACTGCTTGACTTGATACCTGATCTTATTTCTAATGCCGACAATCCTGACTTGTTGTCCTGACGGACGTATCCTGTTGTCTGCATAGACAAACATGTACCTGCTTGATCCTGTGTTGGCATTAGCTCTAGATTTATCAATACCTGACTTGAACACATAATCTTGGGGGTAAGGGAAAATCAAGAATGTAACCGAACGTAACTCAAAAGGCTATTATATTGTTACCGTGGTCCCGTGGGGAATGAACGGGGCATAGACTGATAGTCTAGAATATATTGTTACCGTGGTCCCGTGGGGAATGAACGGGGCATAGTCTGATGGGTTACGATGAGGATTACATTAATTGATTTTGAAGACTTTAGATTAGATAACCTAGAATCCAGATATAGGCTGCACACCACATGTACATAACCTCAATGTTTCATTTCCGTGTTTACATTCTATATTCATGTCATCGTTTATATTCATGCCTGCATATCTCATGTATCATGTTCATTTATTATTGTTGATATTATGACGCACTGACATCTGGGTTTTGTATGGCCCAGATCCTCTATCTTTGTCGCAGGCTGAGCAGGAGTATTTCAGCCGACAGGCCGAGCAGTGAGGATCCTGTTAGTGTCCAGTTTAGTTTAGTTTCTTTCCGTACTTTTATTTCCTGATGTGAGACCGTATTTGGGATGTACTTTCTAGATGTTATTGTTTATTGGAATTTTTTCTTCCGCGTATTATTTCTTGACTCGTTTATTCTGGCACATGGACATGTATTAGATAGTTTATTTTATTTCTACTGTTCTTGATATCTTATAGACAGTCGTAATGTGACTCTGGAGGGATATTTCCTAGCCACAGGTAGCATGGTTGGCTCTGTCACGTGCCGATCTTAGCGCACTTTGGAAAGCGGGGCATGATAAGGTTTGTTTGGTATCGGAGCTGGTCCCTCAGTAGTAGGTCTGTGGTTCGAGAACGAACCATTATTCAAAAGGTGGGGAGAATGTCGGGACCCGGTTCTTGCTCACGGAGCAAAGTGTCACACGGAACAAAGTGCCACTCCAAAGTGTCATGTTAAGTGGGCGGGGGCCACCTCTTGAATCCGTGGGGGCCACCTCTTGAGTCCGTGGGACCTACTGTAGAACAATGGGAAATTTTTGGAATACATTCCGAAAGAGGGCAGATCTGTATTATAAACGGAATGATACTACTCTTCAATACAGAGATGCTTTTTAAGTGAACTGGCACTACAGGAGTTTGAGAACTCCGTAGTTAAGCGTGCTCGGGCCAGGGAAGTCCTGGGATGGGTGACCTCCTGGGAAGTGGCCCCTGGTCGGGTCCGGTTCGCTCTGAAGGACGAAACCGTGCGGTTTCGGCCAGAGCAGACAATACTCTCTGTATTGGGGGTGGGGCATGACAGTTACCGATAGCACCAAAACATAATTCAGGACTTTAATTTCTTTTCTAATTGTCTGACTCAAATAGAGTCTCAATATATATAATCAATCCGACTTGAATATGATTCAAGTATAAACCACAATTCAACATGAATCTATGAATCCATATGTTCAATCTATTTTGACTGAACCGAAGCATGGATATATTCCATTTACATGATCATCCATTATATCCGTTCCATTACTGATATCATGCTTTCGGCAAGTCATCCATCTATATTTAACAAGACAAAACAATACAATACAAACAACACAAAAAAGACATCGCGGGGTTTATAAGGGGTAGATTGGTACGGAAGGTGTTAGAAGTGGCACGAGACTGTAACCATAAGACACCTAACCTGAATCTCCATTGTTGTTGTACCGTGGCTGAACGGTTCCTTGTATTCCGTATACCGTAGTCTCTGGTATAGTGAGGCTCCTCTCGTATACACTGACCTCTTATGTACCAAGCTACAAACAACAGCATTAACAATATAATACAACTTTAAAACCTGCACTCACTCTCTGTTTATTCTATTTCTCCCTCATCTTTGGGACTTACCGAGCGATTGTTCGCTGACAACACTCCTTTTCTTTCTTCTTTGGAATGTTGTCAGGTGGATCAAACCTTCAAGAGATCGAGCCCACCAGCGAGGACTTAGACCAGCTAGCTTTCGACCCAATGCTTTAGATTTCTTGTACATATTTACATTCTGTATTTTTCATTTCTGTTATGCCACTGTGTAGGCATTGCTTTCCATTCCATATATTTACTTTTCAGATGTATTGTAAAATGAATGTTAATAAATAAAGTTGCTGTTTATTTATATCTTATCTCTTGTATACATTTCATTTTATATTGCTTAGATACGCTTAGCGTGTTTACTTCTGGGTAAATACGTAGCGGCCTCGTCGCGTGCTCTGCCCGTATACTGGGAAGCGGGGCGTGACAGGAGTCCTACTAGCCGGAGACTAAAGTATACGGAATACAAGGAGCCGTTCAGCCACGGTACAACGAAAATGGATATTTAAGTTAGGTGTATTATGGTTACAGTCTCATGCTACTTCTAACACATTCCATACCAATCTACCCTTTTATATCCCGTAATGTCTTTTGTATTGATTGTATTGTTTGGTTATATAGATGGATGACGGTTCCCCTCCGAACGGCGGCCAAGACATGGGCTGTCTTGCCTGTGATTCGGGGCAGATGCTAATTGGTGCTATCCGTCCACCTCTCCGAAGATGCCAAGTTGATTTATGGCACCGTGTATCGGAGGTTTAGACGGATGCGGCCGATGTAGCAGACTTCGTCAGATTCCCCCTCGCTTGAGGGGTTTTTTATTGTGGGGACGCTCTTCCCTGCAGGCGCAAGCCCCTGCAGTTAATTACGCTACCGCATCGCGGTAACAACTTTCTCCTTCTCCAGCTGGTCACTTCGTGTCGTGGGTGTTTGTTTTGTTTGTGGTTGCCCGTGGATTGTATACGGAGACTGATTTATGTCGTCGCCCGTAAGACGTGGATTAGTCCAAATCTGTATTTTCTAAGATTTGGGTTCGAGGTTTTGGTTTGAGAATACGTTAGCCATATTTGAGGCTAAGATCAACTCAAACGTTTGTTAAGGATTCGTTAGTCCAATTTGAGACTAAGATCAACTTAACGGGATCGTTTAGATCCGACAAAAGATAAATTGGCTCTATTGTTCCAGTTTAGGGACATAGGAGTCCATTACATGTATGGCCGTTGGGACCCGTCACCTCTCTGACGACGTTGAAGGATTACAATGACATATGTCAGAGGAGTTCAGAGATGTACCCTTGAACCAAAGTTGATTGGGGGATTTATAGTCCAATATGGGACTAAAGTCTGTTTGAAGGTTTAAGAATACGTTAGCCGTATTTGAGGCTAAGATCAACTTAAACGGTTGTTAAGGATACGTTAGTCCAGTTTGGGACTAAGATCGACTTAACGGGATCGTTTAGATCCGACAAAAGAGCAATTGGCTCTATTGTTCCAGTTTAGGGACATAGGGGTTCAATGCCAGTTTAGGGACATGGTGGTCCATTGCCAGTTTAGGGACATGGTGGTCCAAGTTCCAGTTTAGGGACGTGGTGGTCCATTGCCAGTTTAGGGACGTGGTGGTCCATTGCCAGTTTAGGGACATAGTGGTACATGTTCCCGTTTGGGGGCGAATATAGGTTTAAGGACGCATAAGTCCATGAGTTTAAAGACGCATAAGTCCATGAGTTTAAGGACCCCACAGTCCGTATTGTTGTGTGGTTGTTGGGACCCGTCACCTCTCTGAAGACGTTGAAGGATTATAACGACAAATATCAGAGGAGTTCAGAGATGTACCCTAAACCAATGAGTTGGTTGAAAGAGCAGATGTGCTCAATTCAAGATGATTTGAGGACTTATGGCCAGTTTGGGCTAAGTCCAATTATGTTTGAAATATTGGCCCTCTGTTGGTCCATTGAAGGAGAGGCTTTGCCTCTAGAAACTTAGCCAATTGGGCTAAAGCTAGTGTTAAACACTAAAGGTCAACAGTGTTGAACACTGGGAATAAGATTAACAAGTTAGTGTTAAACACTAAAAGATAATCAGTGTTAAACACTAGCAACAGGGCTTTCAAATTAGTGTTAAACACTAAAGCAAATCAGTGTTAAACACTGGTAATCAGAGATTTCAAATTAGTGTTTAACACTAAAGCAAATCAGTGTTAAACACTGGGAACAAAGTCTTCAGATTAGTGTTAAATACTAAGGCGAGAGGGGTCACGTGTGGACACGTGAGAGCGCCCTGATTTCCCTTCGTTTGTTCTGCTGAGAAGATCGCATCTTTTGGAGCATCACGTGTCATCACGTGACGGGTGTTTGAATGGAGTATGTTAAAGCCTCTGCCAAGGGTCACGTAGGTCACGTGAGGCACTGCCTCAAAGGGCTTTCTGTAGATCTTTTGGGGGGTCACGTGGTGACACGTGACCCTGCTTCTCTGTAGTTGTTTAGAAGATCTGTTAATCCCTTTCAGGAATTAAATTCCTCGTAGGGTTGAACCCTAACAATAATTTCAGAGGAATTAAATTCCTAGTTCCTTTTGAAGAGTTGAACTCTGAATTTTCTGTAGGAATTAAATTCCTCATATATGTGAAGAACTGAATAGGGTTAAACCCTAATAAAAGCTTTAAGGAATTAAACCCTCACTCTCTGTTAGAGAATTATTCTGGGGAATAAGATTAAGGGAATTAAATTCTTGTTGTTTTAACAGAACTAAGTTCTTAACTAGGGTTAAACCCTGATTCTTTTCATTCTGAAGGAATTAAATTCCCATAACACAGGGTCAAACCCTAATTTTATTTTGAAGGAATTAAATTCCTATAGTTCTGTGAGAATTAAATTCTCGTGCTTCCATTCCCTCTCTATGCTTTGGATCTGCATGGCAGGATCTCAACCCATTGAGAATTAAATTCTCAACTCAAGGGGAGATGTGCACTTTACAGATCCTCCATCAAAGAGAGAAGAAATATATCCTTCTGTTTTATATCAGAGTTAAACTCTGTTGAGAATTAAATTCTCTTTTCTTTCAATGAAACCTTCCCTTTCTTACCTAGGGTTTTCTTTTGCAGAAGATCCAAATTCCTCTAAAGTATCAAGGCTCTCTCTCTTTTCTTCCCTCTGCATATATATCCTTTTTGTGTGTCTCTTGGCTCCTATTTATAGGAGAAGCAGCCGAGTCAATTAGTTTTTGATGAATCTTTCATTAGGAGATTTGATTTGTATCCATCATTCGTTTTGGACCTTTGGATTATTAGGTGAATTTTACTCACCATTGGATTTTAAATCCAGAGACTCTCCTCTGTTATTTTGGTTAGATTTTACGGGGAAATCTTTCCAAATTCGAGATTTTCCCATAGATAGATGATATTTAATCATCTTTAATTCAATCGGTTGCTTTTGGAAAGATTTGAGAGGTCTTTTCTCAGAATTTAATTCTGTTAACAAATGGGCTTTGAAGTCGGTCACGTATGGCCACGTGACCCTTGGTCACGTGTGGGCACGTGACCCCTTTGGAACGAACCTTCTTCTTTCTTTTTGTGCTCTGTCTTCTGGTTGCTGCTTAACCGTCACGTGCCATCACGTGACCCCTGGTCACGTGTGAGCACGTGACCCTCGTCTGGACTCTTTTTCTTGATTTAACCGGAGAACAAGTCTGCTGCTTTTGAGTATCACGTGCCAACACGTGACCCTGGTCACGTGGGAGCACGTGACCTCTTCTGTAGCCATTTCCTTGATTTGATCGGGGAACTGGTTTGCCTTTGAAGCCGTTTTTAATTGTCATGTGCCAACACGTTACCCAGGTCACGTGGGAGCACGTGACCCTTTCTGAAGCCCTTTTCTTTGATGTAGTCGGGAAGCTGAATTTGCCTTGCCGATGCTTTTAGATGTCACGTGCCAACACGTGACTGCTGGTCACGTGTAAGCACGTGACCCTTTTCTGAAGCCTCTTCCGTGGGCTTTCCTGATTTTAAATTAGGAAACAAATGCCCCCACAGCGTTGTTCTCACATGTCCGCTCGTGAGTGCAACGCTGTCACCTTTTGTGACCGTTGGATTCCTCTAGGGATTTGGGGAGATGAAACGTTTCCATCACCTCCTATAAATGTTCATGTCCCTTCCGAAGAGCCTTCACTTTGCTCATCTCCTTCCTTTGAGAACTTTTTCTGAGAATTTAATTCTCTTCTTCCAGAGCTTAGTTCTCTGCCTTGAGACATTTTCAGAGTTTAACTCTGTTTAAAAGGACTCTTCCTCCTCAGGTAATGGTGATCGAAGCACCTTCATTTTGACAAAACTCTCTGGATTTTAAATCCATATCAAGGGTTTCACAAAGAACCCATTTTTCTTCAAGTTCTCTAACCAAAATATGAGACCACTTAACCTCCAACAGTAGATCTCTTAGGGTTTAGATGATCCTTAGGGAGATGATGATGGCGGTTCAAATCCATGGAATTTAATTCCATCCAAAAATGTTTCTGGGAATTTAATTTGCTTCTCTTAATAAGGAATTTAATTCCAATGAAGAACTCAGTTTCTTCACACGGAGGCTTCTTGGGGTTTCTTGACCCGAGGTTGTCCTTCTGCAATTAATGCAACAGGAGCTTTGTAATGATGTCTTCTGTGGGAATTTAATTCCTTTGATCTTGTTGGATCCATTGTAGAGCCCGAGGCAGATCCTGTTGGGGGGAATGTGTAGGGTTACCATTCTTTATTAAATGAGGATATTCCCTTTGTTTTATTGTAACTATTTGGTCTCATTATTAATGAGCCGTCATCCGGATTCTGTGGGGCCCATGTGTTTTGTAGCCAATAGTCCTAGAAAACTCTGCTGTTGCTTTCTTTAACTAGTCTTCATGTTCATGCATGGATATATATCGCTGACTTTGCTTTTAACGGTCTCCTTTTATTGGATTTCAGGTGCGATGGCTTCTGTTCCGTGCTTTCCCTTTTCTCGCTCGGAGGCTGCTTTTCCTCAGTCGCCATCTGATGAGGAAGCGATGGCGATGATCCGGGCCCATGACCCGAACTGTACCAACCTTCTTTAATGGGGATCTTGGTATAGTCAGATTATTCAGGGTCGCTGGAGTTTTCTTTGCGCAGTACCGACGGAGCCCACTTTCCCATTCTTACCGATGGATCCTCCAAGGACGGTTTTTGCTGTGGAAATGCCCAACTGGACTCCAACGGGGAGGCTCGAGCCTTCGACGACCGGTATTCCGAACCATCCGATCCCGGCCATAGACATCTTGGGGCGGCGTATCTGCCAGGGTGAGGCCCACCCGTGGGGGCAAATTTATAAGATAGGGCTTACTCCTCGACACCCTACGGGCTACCTTCTCTGGGCTCGCTATATTCTTTCTGCCCATCGTGCACGGCTGCAGAAAGTCGGGCTTTATCAGGCAATATACGCGTCACTCTTCCATTATAAGTCCCCGCATGCCTGGTGGGTCAAGGCGTTCTTGAATCAATGGAATCTCCCTACTAACACTTTCATTTTAGGAGATCGCGAGGTTTCGATTTCTCTGGCAGAATTTTATGAAATCCCGGGACTGCCAATCAGGGGTGCACTGTATGAGGAGTTGTTGCCTCCTGACGAGTATGTTTTTGAACCCGAGCCCGCCCCAGTTGACGGCCTGTCTGCTGAGAATGCCGTCCGCCACAAGCGTTCCAGTTTAATCAAGGCGCTAGGTATCTTCGACCGATTATTCACCGAATCCGAAGAGCAGGGTGTTACTTTCAAGAGTTTCATTGCCTGCTTCCTTCGCGAAGATGTCGTGTCGAAGACAGCTCCGAAGTTCGCCAACATTAAAGACCCCTTTGGGTTTGGGCCGAAGAAGCTGCCGACCACTGAATCGGATCTACCTCAATATTATATCCCCATCATGTCGCCGATGTCTTTTGAGTCCATTGCAGCACCCGGTATGGATGAGGAGACGTTCTTCGTGGGGTTTGTCAGTGTCTGGCTCAGTTGGTTCGTTATCCCCATGCATCGCCGCTTCATGAGAGCCTCGGTTATCTACCCGGCTCATCGTATTGCTGAGGGGACGCGATTGGCTATCGGCATCCCGGCGTTGGCGCATCTTTATCATGGGTTGGGCACCGCAGCTAATACCTCTACTCCTGGCGTGGATGTGGTAAACTTTTCGCTTCATTATTTCACGTCCTGGATCGAAATGCACGTGTTGGGGGCTTTTGCCATGCATCAGAGGCCCTCATTTTACGATGCCTACCCCTTTCCACGACTTATGCGATTAGTGGATGCTTCTGCCGCCGACCCGACTCAGTTTGGGGCTATTCGGATGCTGATTTCTCCTTACGCTGCCGCTGGCGGGATGGTTTTTAATGATCGGGTCTTGTCTACTCCCTCAGGTCCAGTTCAACAACTCTGGGATCTGTCAAAAGACAACGCACCTTCTTTGAAGCCCCGGGAGGCCGCGCACTTGTATACAATTAGACCGGGCTACTTGGTGTTTCGCCAGGACAGTGCAGCTCTTTTCATGCGGTACAATCCGCATCGATTCGCCCGACAACTTGGATACGACCAGGGTGTTCCTTTCGAGGCTTTTATAGTCGCCCCAATCCCTTTGCTCGATACCATTCGCGATGCCGCTCATCATTTCATGAGGCTAAACACCGGCTCCCACTTCATTGTACCTGAAGCTGAATACCTGCCCCGGTGCGTGGGCGCGTTTACGGGTTGGTATCTTCATCGGGTCAGCCCAATCATTCTTGAGGAAAGGAGGGTGCTTCTTGGCCACGATGCCCCTCCTCTGGTTCCAGGAGCTAAGCTGCGACTGAGGGCTCCGGTCCGCTTCCCTCTAAGGGATACCGGCACTGCGCTCGTCCCAGGAGAATCGGAGGTAAACCTTACTCCAACGGCTGGTATGCCCCTGGGTTCCCGCTCGCGAGGTAGAAGGGCCCCAGTAGTAGCACCACCGCCTGTGGCAGCACCGCCCCCCGTGGCATTGACAATGACAGTGTCATCCTCGGTCGTGGCACCGGGCGAGGGTAATAGAGATGAGGGCGTCGTAGGCGATGTGGGTCAGCGCCACCCTAAGGCTTCGCGAGGGAGGAAACGGTCATCCTCGGCGACCGGCTCTGGGTCTAAGCGGCGGAGGAAAGCGGCCACCAATTTGCTCGATTCTTTGGCGGAGTCTGAGCCTACTCTTGAAGACGAACCGTTGGCCCTGCAAGAGTCAGACGCTGGACTTCCTTTTCCGAGTTCGGCCGATGAGGAGGTCGCACAGTTGGCTGAGGCCATACGGCGTTCCAAAGACGTGTCTCATAATGCCAGGGTTCCGAAGAAGTCCTATCCCGCTGTAATCTTTTACGAAGACCCTTCGTGGATTCGGCGGCGATTTATCGGTCCTTTGGAGGAATGGGGGGAGAGGGCTTTGAAGCAGGCCGCTTCAGAAGATGCAGCTGACGCACTTTCTTTATGGACCGGTGGTCATGAGTCTACCCTTGAACCCCGGCGAGCCCACCTCCTTGAGAAGGAGCAGCGGCTTGAAGAAGCCATATTGAGGGCTTCTTTGCATATAGGTACGTTGTGCTCCTTTTGTAGTCTTTCCGATTATTTATGCCCGTGCATATGTATCATTATTTTTATTCGAATCGTGCAGAATCTTCGACGCTGGGGGAGCTCTCTACGGGCCCATTAAAGCTAAAGCCCGCCGGAATTCTCAATGAGGCCTTGCTTGATGTGGAGGGGGTTGATGAGGCTGCTCCTCTCATGGTAGAGCATCCAGTGGCGGTTCTTGATCAGGGAGCGCTTGCTCCTTTGGGGGAAGCTCCTTTGGAGGTCGCCGCCCCAATGACCCTTACTGAGGGCGGCTCAGAGGCTGGAAGAGAGGTAGTCGGGACTACTCTTCCTTTGTTGAATCCTGACGTTACGGTGGAGACCGTTGAAGCTGCTATCCCCCCGGCTCAGAATGGGAGGAGCGTTGAAGGTAACCCTCTGCGTTTTAATTTAGCCACCCTTTCATAGTTTAAACTCTTTTATCTTTCCCAGAATTGCGCGGTTTAGCGGCCACTATCGCTGATCTGTCGCCTCGACAGTCATTTCAACGTTTATTGGAGATGGCAGCTCCGCAGGCGATCTCCCCTCAGCGTATTGTCCTCTCATCCGGGCAAGGTTGGTGTCGTCCATCACTTCTCATAGCATCGTCGTTATTTTGCGTATTGACATTGATGTTTTCTACAGTTTTGGAGGCCGATGATGAGGTCGAGGTTCTCGAAGGGCCAGGGGAACCTTCAGCTCCTACTTGCACGACTGTCGGTAAGAGACATTTCATCATACTCTCATTCGTTCTTTGCTTAAGAATTTTACTGACATCTTCCAAATTTGAACAGCTCTGCCAGTCTCCACGGCGTTGGAGTCGCGCATCGTGATGCCACCCGGCCCTTATGCCTTGCGGGCTTCAGAACGCTTGGCCTAATTAAGCCTTGTCTCCTTATCATCTTTGATTGAGGAGCTCCGTGCTGGCAGCGCGACCACCGCTGAAGCGTTTGCCGCTGAAGCTAACGGTTCTCTTTCTTTTCTCGCCACCTATCATAGCGAGGAGGTGGTGCGGGTCTGGGTGGAGTTCTGTAGGAAGGTGGAGGCTTGTTTGCACGCTCTTGAATGTTCTCGCCTTTCCTCGGAAGCCGTGGCTGCAAAAGCGGAGTTGCGGGGTCTGATAGCACGATGTGCGGCTGACATGACGTCATGCGAGAAGAGGCTTGGCCGCAAGTTCTCGGAGAGGGAATTGGCTTCTAAGGCGCTGAGCGAGCTTCAGGCCAGCCTCACAGCCAAGGCCAACAAAGCATACGAACTCTGGCGAGTGCTCCAGGAGTCCATAAAAGAGGTGGTGGCTCTCGATAAAGCTGCCACGTTCACTCGTGAGAGGGTCGAGGCTCATAAAGCCACCGAGAAAGAGCTCAAAGCTCGGCTTGCTTCGTATCAAGCTCAGCAAGCTCAGGCGGAGGCTCGTCTTCTGGAGATCTTGCGTCATGAAGCCGTGGCTCAGCAACAGAACGATGAGCTGGTAAAATTACTGCATTGCCCGCCAGCTTGAGGACTTGTATCTTTTCCTTCCTTTTTGTACATACTCATGGATGAGAGTATTTTCTTTTTGTTCTTTCATGAATTGTACGTTGTATCCATTTTGGTTTATGAATAAAAGATACATTTTTCTTCTCAATGGTGTGTTCCCTTTCATTGAATGCGTTTGCGGACAATTTATCTTGATCTCCTTGCAGGGCAGTGATGGCTTAGGATTCAGGGTTAAGATCTGCTTTCTAAGGCTTTTCAACTTTATGAGCTGTGAGGGTCTCATAAAGACTTTTCTCCCTACGAGTCGTGAGGATCCCGTAGGTGTCTTTTCTCCTTAGGAGTCGTGAGGATTCCTAAGTGTGTTTTCTCTTGAGAGTCGTAAGGATCTCACAAGAGAATTTTCCCGCTTATAAGTCGAGAGGACTCATAAATGGTTGTTTCCTTCCTTGTCGAGATTCGACTTTGGAGAGTGAGACCCGTGAATAGCATACAAGAGACCGTTTTGGGCCGACTTGCAGGGTCCCGGTGCTTAGGAAACTGGTTTTTTAATCCCTACTGCCTAAGGCTTTATCTCACGAGTCGAGACGGATTGAGAAGTTCTCGCAAAGACATCAATGTCCTCACGAGTCAAAACGGATCAAGCAGATCTCGCAAGAATATCCTAACGTCACAGTTAACCTCTGCTCTTTACGACAGAAGTCTGTTAGGGTCTGTGGTACTTAGGGTTTTGGCCGTCGTACCATCGCATGAGCTGATATATTCCTCGATAGGCAATTGTGCTGTTCGAGTAGCCCTGCGACTGCCGTGTCTCTGATCCCTTCGGGGGCTGGACAAGACGTCTTCAAGCAATCCTCCTTGGCAGTTTGACCGTCGGAAGAGCATGTTGGAGATAGTGCCCTCAGAGTCAATTATTAGGTCACAGGTACGTGATTGCAATGATTGATGGAGGACCTATCCCGGTAGGACAATCTTACTCGAGATGATAGTATGCTATCTGGTTTACCTTTATCATCGTGTACTGCTTTAGGTGACCTTACAGGTCGCTATTACACGTTGGTAGAGCCCCTAGGATTCTTGCTTGACCACCAGCAGTATGAGGGCGATCATATACGTGGGAGCTGGCAGTCTATAAGCATATCCTTAAATGGTCCCTAGTCGTGAGAGTTTCGAGACATGGCATCGATACTCCAAAGTAGACTAGTGTATACAGTCGAGACCCCGACGAGGGGCGGTGGCCGGTCTCACAAGCCACTGGTGTCAGTTGGTTCACCTAAGATGTATACAGGTGCTCATTGGGTTATGAGTACACCGGACAGGACTCGCCGGGAACATGCTAGTTGGTCATATACCAGACGTCAGATGGCAGTTCCCTGGTGACATGTGTACAGGTTAGTTCATCGACCTGGGGATCGTCATTTGTCTTGTGTGAGTTCCCACTGTACTTTGATTACTACCCTACCACGGCTCAAAGGAGTCGTGCAAACAGGTTTTAGTTGGGTACAGTCCCGAGCCACATGGAGGCAGTGAGCGTATCTTCAGGGGTTCGTCTCTCCCAGTATTGGGGGTGAGGTCGCGCTGTGTCTAGGAGAGCCATTACACGAAGCCCTCGGCCGAGGCAAGGAGATTTACTGGTAGGTATTCCAGTAGTATCTCAGGGTGTTCTGGGCTACACTCCGACACGACTTGTACCGCTTTTGGGGGTCTGACTTTTACCAACCCCCTAGGCCCGCCATGCGATGCTCATAGACGAACGGACCGGATTGTACGGATATTGTCACTGACAGGCTCAGTAGGGTTGTCAGGCTGAGTTCGCTCACAGACGTCCCTTTTAGTCAATACCTGGTAGCCCGTTACGTATTGGCTTATACCTCTGACGTGCTAGTGGTTAAATCCACAGCCAAGGTGTTGACGAGTCTTTAGAGTCCCCCACATTCAGTTACTCAAGCTTTCGGGCGAAAAGCTGTAGAGGCCGTATGGAGATATGGCAGGGTTCGATCAGATACGTGCGGTATTGCACGGATCGTGATCGGACGGTTTTTTTACTAGCCGGCTTTGGCTTAAGCCGCATCCTAGTATTAGATAGTGTAGTTTTGTCTCTTTGCAATTGTATCCGGTCGGAATACAGATGCGGGTGTGTATGCACAGTATCGGGGTTTTCCTGTAATTTATTACGGGACCAGTTTTCTGGAGTTGCCAGTTTGCATTCCGTTCCGGCCGGTTTTCCTTTGTTTCTTCCCGACCGGACTTTTTGATGGAGGGGGGTTAATTGCAAGTTTGCAATTAATTTAGTTGCTCATCATGAGATTTCTTTTTTGAAAAATCAATCATCTTTTTTTCCACCCTCAAAAGTGAGGCCGGCCACTTGATTTGTGTGAAGGGGACATGTTTATTTTTTTTTGTGTGAAAATGTTTCTTCATGGAATTTTCGTGGGCCCTCCCTTGAGTGTGCTGGAGTCTTAATTTTGAGATGGTGGATTAATTTCCTTAGGTGGCATTGAGCTTAATTGGTGTGCAGAGGCTAATGGATTTTGGCTAGAGGCTATTTGATTTTGGCTAGAGGCTATTTGATTTTGGCTAGGAGCTGATTGATTTTGGCTAGAGGCTGATTTGTTTTTAGAGAGAGATAAGCCAAAATCACCACTTGCAATTTTAGCCAGAGCACTAAATGGTTTTTTAGCCGAGCTCTCTGTATATAGCATGCTCCATTTTTCCAGCAATGATCCATGGAAAATTCTTGTGTATCATTCCTCCACCAAATGGCAACTCCCTAAACCCCTAGAGACACAAACAGCTCACTACACATTCTACAGCAAACCTTGGGCACGTCGACTAGCCAGCTTCGTGTCCGAGTTGCCTCGGCATAGAGGTGGGAGCCCGTAAAAGATGTAGGCGATGTGGTGCACTTCCGGCGATGAGGTGGAGACAGGACATTCCGCAGGAGATCGGGACGACGATGAGAAGACTGGAGGACTCGGATCTGTCGGTATATCTCTCTTCCCCATCTTGTAGTTAGCTAGGACTAGTTAATGGTTCGATCCGGATGTTTAGTGTGCGGTGGTGCCGGTTTGCTAGTTTGCAAAATTTAAAGTTTATCACCGCTTCCGCATTTGGCCGTCGGGTTGACGGCCGGGGCGCCGCCGTGCACTTACAGTGGTATCAGAGCCACGCCATTAACATAGTCTAGCTTGCTTTAATGTGTTTACGTTTCCGATCGACCAAAATTCCAAAATCTGCATTTTAGTTCACATCAGTTTTCTGTTGAAAATTTTTGGTGTCGAAAATTTTTTCAGGTTACAGAAAAGTGATCTACTAGAAAAAATAAGAGTTCTGTAAAAATTCGATGCAACAACTCAATAGTAGGAGCGCGGAACCGCGGCCAAACACCCCTTTGGGCCGCGGTTCCGCCGCACACTGTTGGGTTCCCTGCACCAAATTTCTACAGTATCTTTCTGGGGTTAAAATTGGGGTTTTGGAATAATAACATTGGGCCCAGAATTTCTTGATCTGCTACAGTAATGCTTGGGGCCCACTTGTTAAAATTTGATCGATCGGATATTTTAAACACATTATTTCACAGTATTTACATTATATCTGCGACCGTGAATGTCACTTGATCGGTAAATCCTGTCTAACTGCTATAGCCCGGTTAGACGGATTTGCGAACGTGACTTTCACGTTGATGTTCTGTGTATTTGCTGTGATGTTGCGGATCGGTCGTGGGGATAGGCTGGATGCAATGCTAGTACAGTTTTTATTGTATTATGTACATTTGATATTGCGGGGCGAGCGTCCGACATGTGGACTGCCGTCACTGCCTGTTTGTATTATTATTTTGGGGCACGACCAGGTTGCGGTCGATATACCCGTTGTATGTATATTTTACTTTCTGTACTAGGACTGCCCCGCGGAGGGGTGCACGGATAGCCGGATTCTAGAGGGCAACAAACCCGCATCTCATGGCATTGAGACGGAGGGGGCTTCACTCTAGGATTGGCGGGCTATTCGCCGCACTCGTAGGGGGTACAGGTTGACCCAGGAGGGGTGCCCAAGTTACCGGATTCCGTGAAGTGCTGGGTGGTCCATTCACGTTGCTGAAGGGGGCTGCCTCGCTTCAGGTTTTGGCGGGTGACTTGCCGCGCCCGTAGGGATCTAGGATTTCATTGCACAGGCTATCCACACGACCAGGGGAACGTCGGGTTTCAGCGGCTCTGTGAAACCCGGGGATCCCAGATATCTGTATTGTTCTGTGATGCTGTACATTTCTGTGATGTTGCATTTTATCACGCCTTGAGCGAATATAATATATTGGTATATATATTAGTAGATGTTGTATATGTTTTTCATCCGCGCTAGTCCAGTCCCCGCTCTGTCGTTAGTTAGCTAACCTAACGGGTAATGACAGGACCCAGTGGCGAATGCGGATGGCATATGCGTACATCAGTATATTTTCGTTCTTTTTGGTGTGATCAATTGATGGGACTGCATTGATTCGGATCAATGCAAGTTTAAAAACAAACCTAATCTGATGTTGTTGGAACACTTTTCAAAAAGCTGTTATTGCAAGGACGTTCACTTTTGTTTTGCATCGTGGTATTCAGTTGGAATATCCTGCTCCTCAGTCGACGAGGCAAGGGCCGAGATCCCTTCACCGGGAGTGACCCCTTGGACAGAAGTTTGCGTCAGGGCATTAACTTCACTATAGCCGATTACTTTTGCTTTGCACCGTGGTATTCAGTTGGAATATCCTGCACCTCATTCTACGGGGAAAGAGCCGAGATCCCTTCACCGGGAGTGACCTCTTTAGCAACGGTTTTCGTCACTATATTTTTAAAAGCTATCCGTTCCTTCAACGATATCAAGTTCATTACGTTAAAGGTTTTCGCCAGAAACCATTCGTAGCCCTCCATCATTTCGGTTAAATATTCGGTAGTATTCAAGCTATGTATTTTGACCTCACGCCAAGGCATAGTGATTGGTAGCTGCCGGATATTTAGCTGTTGCATAGATAGATGCGTTGGTTTGGGACAGTCGTACTACTATTTTGGCCTACGTCAAGGGTATGTACGGGTGGGTTCAAATTAACCTGGATAATGATGGGCAGAACTTGACATGTGACTTATGATATTTTGACATCACGCCAAGGTCATAAGAGCATGGGGCAGAAATCACATCGGGAGTTTCAAAAGAACTGAAACTTGCCAGATATGCGCATACCTTCTGGAGTGTGACACCGTGAGCGGATTCCGTCACGTTATCATGCGATGATAGTTGGATCCCGATTCCCACTGATGAGTTAGTTTACTCCTCGGGTGATCCCGACTAATTCTTCTTTCAGGTTTGGAGGAGAATTTGAGGTACAGTGGGAGGTTTCCTGATTAGATAAATTGGTTACCATTCTGATCTAGGTTAGAGTGCACGCTGAGTGTTTCTTTTCTCTCTCTCTTTGGCAGCGACCATTGACTCGACCCTAAGACTATGACTCAGTGACCAAGTTGACCGAACCTTCTTAAACACTGGCTTTTGGATTGTCAGAGTTGCAAACCTCATTGCCACTCCTACTTTTACCCTTTTCTCCAGGACACCCCGTATTACTACGAACGTCCACTTCCATTGGACCAAACCATCGTATGGTTATATACGAACTCGAAGGGATTTATTCGAGGATGGTTTCCAGTTCTGGAGAAAACGGATAGGACTATTCAGTTGTCTTTTCTTTTACCTCCTCTCAGGTTGCGAGCACTCCTTGGTTTAGGAGATAGTACACCTATTACGCAAATTGGATAGTCTTCTTCCAAATCTTAGGCTGGTGCCGAACGGTGGGGAATGAAGAAAACCAATTAGCCTAACGATGGTGTACAGAAGGTATTAAGTTAAGACAAAACAAGGGATTAGTAAGAGGGCAAAGTAAATTGCGACTGATATTCACGACCAAACCAAGTATTTCTTCTCCAATTCTAAAGTCACCTTTATATTTCTCCAGGACACTCCGTATCGCTACGAAGATCCACAGTTTATTGGATACTCCATCGTATGGTTATATACGAACTCGAAAGGAACTTGTTCCAGTTCGGGGATGGATTCTGGTTCAGGAGAAATAGGAATAAGGTTTATTCAGGTGTCTTTTATCTTCGCCTTCTCTCGCATTGCGAGTGATCCTAGGATTAGGACAGTACACCCTTTATGCTTATTGGATAGTCTTCTTCCAAACCATAGGCTGGTGCCGAACGGTAGGGAAGGGAGAAAACCATTGGGCCTAAGGGGTGTGCAGAAGGTAATGACTAAAGACATATGAAGGGATTTGGTGGCAAAGAATTATACGGTTACAGTCGTGAATCTGGAAGAGGCGTTACTAGGAATACCGGGATACCCCATCGAAACATTTCAATGTTTCAGTCTCACTGTGTACTGTTAAAGGAAAACTGATTTCCCGATTATATACTTACTCCAGGGTATGTATTTACCAGGTACGATTCTCACATCTGTATGGTTTTACAGATGATGAGTGGCAGTAGGTTATTGGGAATTGGGTGATCATCCTTATTATATCGGGATTCGTTGTAATCAGTGATATTTGAGGAGATCACCTGGGCTGTTTGCCGGTCGGCAAATATTTGGTTTTGAATATCCGCTGTTATGCACCAATTTCAAATCGATATATCTGTACGTCTATTTTCATAGAGTGAGATATACCTTTCTGAAATTATGTCTACGACATTTACCTATATCAGTGGATGGTTAGGTAAGGAGCATTAAACGGCGGTGTAATTCTTCTTAACCATAAGTACAGTTCTCAATCTACGACGCACAGTGAATGAGTTATCAGACTCAAGGGACTTGTACAGAGTATTGTATGTTGTCCAGGGTCCATCAGGACAGAGGGGTTGGTCCTCGTACTATATTCGATTTACTTATGACTTCTCTAGTTTTTAGACAGGTGTTTCGTAGAAACACAGGGTCCGAATTTTGAGAAGTTATAGGTATTTGAATAGAGTAGAGAACCAGGTGTAGCAAGTATCGGGGTTCTTCAAAGCGATCGAAGATGTAGATACTTGTGTATGGTATTCAGTTGATAGTAATGATAAAGAGATCTTGCTTCTCTTTCAGGTTACTCATAATTGGAAGCATTTCTAAGTTGAGTAACGCCGATCGTCCTTCTTCCATTTAGTTGACATGCACTGGGGACAGCTGCATGATTTGAATCTGGTTCAATTAAATCAGTGCCTCTGTTTCTATATTGGATATAGAACAGTTCATATCTTAACGTTGTTAAGGTACGGGGAGTTGTCCGGTTTATGCTTAAAACCAGACACTGGACAACTCAAGGCACGTTTCTGTAATGGCTGTTTGTGGGTTGACCCAGGCTATGACGAGGGTTGACTTTCTACCATCTGGATGAACAATAGCGATATCGTTCTAGACTCGCCACAGTTTTATTAAAAAATGGATTTTTCCAGAAAAACAGAAGTGGGAGTATGGTAGAACTGGAAGTGATTCCAGAACCACAAACGATTACTGAAGATTTGATAAGGAACCTAAAGATTCAATCTGGATTGACATTCCATTGGCCACTCCGCAGATACGGTGGGTAACTTCAGGCACCCGAGAGGTGCTCCGGTAGCCTCAAGGACGGTGACAGGGAGGTTCTTGTTTACCCACAATTACCATTGCTGTTGTTCCAGGCTGCGAGACCCGGCGGGAGGATGAGTATAGCGTCGTTCTAAACTAGTTTTAGAAGTGTACGTCTATATGACTCTGCCAGAGGGTTGTCGTAGTCAGTGGGAGCAGCGGAAGCATTGGTGGACAAGTAGCTTATGTCTATTTATAGACTAAAGCAGATGTAGCGGAGATAGATCATCTATTTCTGACGTGACAGTCATGGGTTTGACTTCATCAGAATAGGGGATGGATCTGTTGAGAAGGTAGTAGGGTGTGATATCCTGGTATTTGGATGACATACACAGAGTAGGAAAAGAAACTCCTATACTACAATCGGTTATACTTTGGTCGTCACACAGTGGTTTCTCCACAAAGGAAATGGATTTTATATCAGACATACTGGTTACTAGATCTATGGTTTTAGATCTAGATTTGGGTAGTCTCCCAATCAGGGTACTTAGACAGCATTCTAAGAGTATTTAGAATGGACGACTCCTGGCACGGTAGTGTACCTGCAGGTAATGGAGTCACCCTCTCTAAAGGTATCTTATAGACTAAAGTAGAGAGGGATGTGCATGATTGGCAGATCACTTGCTTAGGCAATTGAGTCAATCATGAGATGTCAAGTACCACACCAGATGTTGTTCTTGCACTACATGCAATAAGTTGACATTGATCCTATCCTGGAGAAACAGTTGGAAGCAGTTTTAGAACATAAGTGGATGTTCTAGGGATATGATAACGACAGCCTCATTCGGGAGACAGTTATCATTCCAGGCTTCCAAGGTGACTTGGACGACAGGGTGGTCGTCAGAGTTATAGTTTTTCCTTCTGACGAGGGCCAGTATTTTGGACAGGTGATCCAAGGCAATACTGAGGGAGGCATGGCGCAGGATACTGATTAAGTTCAGTTGACGATACAGTCTAAGAAGTTTGGATTTGGAGTTCATTTATGAGCTAGGTCCCATCAGACATCCAGACATATTCTAAGACAGGTATTGCTCATTTCGGGAGATGGCTTTCTCCGCGAACTTAAGATAAAGAGAGACATAGAAAGAAACATCTAGGCGGATCCACTCACTGAGGCTATTCCTCGAACGCAATAGTTTCCCAAACAGGCTTTGAGAGACTGACTAGTAGAGGAGTTGGGTGTTCGGTATCATACAGGCTGTGAGTATCCGAAATCGCAATAATTAGCCTTGAGTGCAAGTGGGAGATTGTTGGAGATAGTGCCCTCAGAGTCAATTATTAGGTCACAGGTACGTGATTGCAATGATTGATGGAGGACCTATCCCGGTAGGACAATCTTACTCGAGATGATAGTATGCTATCTGATTTACCTTTATCATCGTGTACTGCTTTAGGTGACCTTACAGGTCGCTATTACACGTTGGTAGAGCCCCTAGGATTCTTGCTTGACCACCAGCAGTATGAGGGCGATCATATACGTGGGAGCTGGCAGTCTATAAGCATATCCTTAAATGGTCCCTAGTCGTGAGAGTTTCGAGACAGGGCATCGATACTCCAGAGTAGACTAGTGTATACAGTCGAGACCCCGACGAGGGGCGGTGGCCGGTCTCACAAGCCACTGGTGTCAGTTGGTTCACCTAAGATGTATACAGGTGCTCATTGGGTTATGAGTACACCGGACAGGACTCGCCGGGAACATGCTAGTTGGTCATATACCAGACGTCAGATGGCAGTTCCCTGGTGACATGTGTACAGGTTAGTTCATCGACCTGGGGATCGTCATTTGTCTTGTGTGAGTTCCCACTGTACTTTGATTACTACCCTACCACGGCTCAAAGGAGTCGTGCAAACAGGTTTTAGTTGGGTACAGTCCCGAGCCACATGGAGGCAGTGAGCGTATCTTCAGGGGTTCGTCTCTCCCGGTATTGGGGGTGAGGTCGCGCTGTGTCTAGGAGAGCCATTACATGAAGCCCTCGGCCGAGGCAAGGAGATTTACTGGTAGGTATTCCAGTAGTATCTCAGGGTGTTCTGGGCTACACTCCGACACGACTTGTACCGCTTTTGGGGGTCTGACTTTTACCAACCCCCTAGGCCCGCCATGCGATGCTCATAGACGAACGGACCGGACTGTACGGATATTGTCACTGACAGGCTCAGTAGGGTTGTCAGGCTGAGTTCGCTCACAGACGTCCCTTTTAGTCAATACCTGATAGCCCGTTACGTATTGGCTTATACCTCTGACGTGCTAGTGGTTAAATCCACAGCCAAGGTGTTGACGAGTCTTTAGAGTCCCCCACATTCAGTTACTCAAGCTTTCGGGCGAAAAGCTGTAGAGGCCGTATGGAGATATGGCAGGGTTCGATCAGATACGTGCGGTATTGCACGGATCGTGATCGGACGGTTTTTTTACTAGCCGGCTTTGGCTTAAGCCGGATCCTAGTATTAGATAGTGTAGTTTTGTCTCTTTACATTTGTATCCGGTCGGAATATAGATGCGGGTGTGTATGCACAGTATCGGGGTTTTCCTGTAATTTATTACGGGACCAGTTTTCTGGAGTTGCCAGTTTGTATTCCGTTCCGACCGGTTTTCCTTTGTTTCTTCCCGGCCGGACTTTTTGATGGAGGGGGGTTAATTGCAAGTTTGCAATTAATTTAGTTGCTCATCATGAGATTTCTTTTTTGAAAAATCAATCATCTTTTTTTCCACCCTCAAAAGTGAGGCCGGCCACTTGATTTGTGTGAAGGGGACATGTTTATTTTTTTTTGTGTGAAAATGTTTCTTCATGGAATTTTCATGGGCCCCCCCCCTTGAGTGTGCTGGAGTCTTAATTTTGAGATGGTGGATTAATTTCCTTAGGTGGCATTGAGCTTAATTGGTGTGCAGAGGCTAATGGATTTTGGCTAGAGGCTATTTGATTTTGGCTAGGAGCTGATTGATTTTGGCTAGAGGCTATTTGATTTTGGCTAGGAGCTGATTGATTTTGGCTAGAGGCTGATTTGTTTTTAGAGAGAGATAAGCCAAAATCACCACTTGCAATTTTAGCCAGAGCACCAAATGGTTTTTTAGCCGAGCTCTCTGTATATAGCATGCTCCATTTTTCCAGCAATGATCCATGGAAAATTCTTGTGTATCATTCCTCCACAAAATGGCAACTCCCTAAACCCCTAGAGACACAAACAGCTCACTACACATTCTACAGCAAACCTTGGGCACGTCGACTAGCCTGCTTCGTGTCCGAGTTGCCTCGGCATAGAGGTGGGAGCCCGTAAAAGATGTAGGCGATGTGGTGCACTTCCGGCGACGAGGTGGAGACAGGACATTCCGCAGGAGATCGGGACGACGACGAGAAGACTGGAGGACTCGGATCTGTCGGTATATCTCTCTTCCCCATCTTGTAGTTAGCTAGGACTAGTTAATGGTTCGATCCGGATGTTTAGTGCGCGGTGGTGCCGGTTTGCTAGTTTGCAAAATTTAAAGTTTATCACCGCTTCCGCATTTGGCCGTCGGGTTGACGGCCGGGGCGCCGCCGTGCACTTACAGAGCAAGCATTAGGAATTTGCCATGCTGCTTTTTACTTGAGGTTAGGCTCATTTTGGAGAGCCCCGATGAATCATAACCACTCCGCGCTGGTGTGGGATGATCTCCGATAGTCTTTCAGGCTTTATATGACTTGCCGTTAAGACCCTGAAGCTAGGAATTTGGCATTTGCTTCGTTTGTTTGAGTGTCGCGTCTGAACCCTGCTGGAGGAAGAACGCTGGGGTGACATTTCATCTGCTGTATCGAGATGATCGTCGAGGTGGGGACCACTCCGCACTGGTGCGAGATGATCTCCGATTGTCTTTCAGGCTTTATATGACTTGCCGTCAAGACCCTGAAGCTAGGAATTTGGCCTTTTGCTTCATTTGCTTTGTCACGTCCGAATCCTGTTGGAGGAAGAACGCTGGGGTGACATTACGTCTACTGTATCGAGACGAACGTCAAGATGGTGACCACTCCGCACTAGTGTGAGACGATCTCCGGTTGTCCTTCAGGCTTTATATGACTTGTCGTTAAGACCTTGAAGCTAGGAATTTGTCCTTTGTTTCATTTGCTTTGGCGTGTCCGGATCCTGTTGGAGGAAGGACGCTGTAGTGATATCTCGTCTGCTGTATCGAGACGAACGTCGAGGTGGTGACCACTCCACGCTGGTGTGGATGATCTCTGATGGTCTTTCAGGCTTTATATGACTTGCCGTTAAGACGTTGAAGTTAGGAATTTGGCCTTCGCTTCGTTTGCTGGCATTGCGTCCTCTGTATCGAGACGAATGTCGCGGTTGTCTCTAGGTTGCTGGTGAACCGTCGAGGTCTGGAACCAGGGATTTTGCCGTGACTCCTTTTGGTGATGTTGCGTCTGCTGTATCGAGACGAACGTCGAGGTGGTGATCACTCCATGTTGATGTGAGATGATCTCTGATTGTCTTTCCGGTTTTATATGACTTACCGTTAAGACCCTGGAGCTAAGAATTTAGCCTTCGCTTCGTTTTCTTTGGTGTGTCCGGATCCTGTTGGAGGAAGGACGCTGTAGTGACATTTCGTCTGCTGTATCGAGACGAATGTCGTGGTGGTGACCACTCCACGCTGGTGAGGGATAATCTTCGATTGTCTTTCAGGCTTTATATGACTTTTCGTCAAGACCCTGAAGCTAGGAATTTGGCCTTCGCTTCGTTTGCTGGTATCGCGTCTGCTGTATCGAGACAAATGTCGCGGTGGTGATCACTCCATGTTGGTGTGAGGACCAGGATCCGCTCTGGACGTTTCGTACGGGTTCACTGCCGTGTTCTGCGAGGACCAGGATCCGCTCTGGACGTTTTCCACGGGGTCGAAGAGTGACGTTATCCGTGTTTCACGGGACCAGAAATTTTGCACTAGATGCTTCACACGGGTTCACTGCCACGTTAGGCGAGGACTAGGCTCCGCTCTGGATGTTTTACACGGGGTCAAAGAGTGACGTTATCCGTGTTCCACGTGACCAGGAATTTTGCACTAGATGCTTCACACGGGTTCACTGCCGCGTTAGGCGAGGACTAGGCTCCGCTCTGGATGCTTCACACGGGTTCACTGCCGTGTTCTGCGAGGACCAGGATCCGCTCTGGACGTTTTCCACGGGGTCGAAGAGTGACGTTATCCGCGTTCCACGTGACCAGGAATTTTGTTGACTATATCCGCATTTTACGGAGTTGGGATTTGACTCTCTGTGGGAGTACATCGTCGAGTCATGGAACTGGAAGTTGCTGCTGTTCCGCTTTGCTTGATGATGTGTCCGCTGTGACGAGACGAGTGTTGAGATGATCTCTAGGTTATTTGTGGCTCGTCAAGATTCGGCTTCTTCTTCAAATGAAACCTGGGGAGGAGGAGTGCGACTCCTTCTTTGTTTGCGCCCCTGGATTGTATACAGGGATTGATGTAGCATCACCTGTAGGGCAAAAAGGTTTCATTTTTCCATCATTTCTTTTTTATTCTTTCCGCGATGCTCTATCATTTCAGCTTTTATATCGCGAAGGTCGCGATTGCCCAATCATTTCGGCTATTTTTCGCGGTGCCCAATCATTTCGGCTATTTGTTTTATTTTTACCCGCTGCTTTTTATTGCGAGTTGCCCAATCATTTCGGCTATTTTGCATGCATATATTTTTACTTGCTGATTTTGTTGCAAGTTGCCCCATCATTTCGGCTATGTCATATGCATTTGTGGCCCACTGATTTTTCTTATCGCGAGTGTGAAACTTGGAATCTGATGCCAATCTCGGCATCAGCATCGCTACGACTGGAATATTGCCAGGAGCGAATCATCATTTGCCATGAAAGGACTTGGAATTTGATACCGGTTTAGGCATCAGCATCGCTACAACTGGGATATTGGCAGGAGCGAATCATCATTTGCCTCTGTCGATGTCGAACAAAGGTGGCTTAGCGAACAGGGTTAGGATCCCGTCGACTAAGGCTTTTGACTTCATGAGCCGTAAGGGTCTCACAAAGGTATTTCTCCCTACAAGTCGTGAGGATCTCGTAGGTGTGTTTTCTCCTTAGGGATCGTGAGGATTCCTAAGTGTATGTTCCCCTGTAAGTCGTAAGGATCTTACAAAAGGATTTTCTCCTTATAAGTCGAGAGGACTTATAAGGGTTGTTCACCATATGGACATATCCCCAGTCACGGGCGGGACTTTGTTAGGGAAATGTTTATTCGCGCCCGTGGATTGTATACAAGGGCCAGTATTGAGCCGCTTGTAGGTCAGTATCGAAGGTTGTGGGAGTTTCTTAAGAACAAGTTCAGGTCTCTGTAACTCAAGACTTTCAAATCTTATGAGCCGTGAGGGTCCCATAAGAGAGTTCTCCTTACGAGTCGTGAGGATTTCGCAAGTGTAATTTCTCCTTAGGAATCGTGAGGATCCCTAAGTGTGTTGCTCCCTTGTGAGTCGTAAGGATCTCACGCAGGTGGTTTCTCCTTACAAGGTCGAGAGGATCCTGTAAGTGTCTTTTAACGAGGTTGCGCCCTTTCGGGTTTTCACAAACACTCGCCGGTAGCCCTACTGTTTTTACTCACGGAGCCCTTTCGGGTTTTCATCCGTGCCCGTTTTGCTTATGGACATACCGTTTTTATTTATTCTTTTTTCTTTTTCTTTTTTTTTAACGAGGTCACGCCCTTTCGGGTTTTCACGAACACTCGCCGGTAGCCCTGCTGTTTTTACTCACGTAGCCCTTTCGGGTTTTCATCCATGCCCATTTTGCTTATGGACATACCGTTTTTTTTGTTTTTTTGTTTTTTTGTTTTTTTTACCACGTCAGCCTGAAGATGCTGCGGGTTGGGAGTAGTTTAACGACGTTTCGGTCATTTGCAAGTTTTAGGACATTGCGGTCCGCCGTTAGTTTAAGGACGTTTCGGTCCGCCGTCGTCGTATTTGAGACGCATCTCTAGTTTACTGACTTTTCGGTCTATGGGGCTTTCCCTATGAATAAGCATGATGCCCCCGGCATATCCACCCTTTTCGGAGCATGTTGTTGTGGCGGGTTTACTTTCCACTTTTCGGGCAGCGCGAACTTGCCCTGTTGGTATCGGTCTTCAACCCTGTTTTTGAAGACGTAGCAATTTTCGAGTGAGTGACCCATTACTCTGTGGTAGGGACAATAGTTAGGATTGTTAACGTCACCTGGTTGCAATGGACGTTTTGGATCTGGCAGAGTGATGAGCCTGCCGTGCACTGCTAGCTCGAACAATCTCTTTGTTTTATCTTTGGGAAACGAGTAAGGACGTTTCAACTTCTCATTGAGGTATCGCGGCTTGTTGTTTTGACAACAAAACGGTCTCGGGTTACTCGGTTGTTGTTGAGTGTTGGCAACAAAGGCCGTTTTTTCCTTTTCCTTTCTCATTTCATTTGCTCCGTCGTTTGCGGGTCCGAGATTCTTTCCGGGTAGCGTGAGATTGTACGGCTGAACGTTCTCGCAACTCTCCAATTCTTTTGTTTTAGAAATGAATTCGTTGAAGAGAGGGTTGAGGGCGGCATCTTCGTCAGAATCGCTTCCAAAGGTGAGAACTCGTGATCCCCCGGGCTCGTCCCTATGACAATTGCCGGCAACTCTTTTATGCTCATTTGTTGTATTTTTTCGCTGTCTACGAGCTTCACGCTTTGTCCTGTTGAAGTGTTGCCTGTGAGCGACATATCCTTACCACCAACACTTAAAGGAGTTGCAGTCTTCAGTAGGATGTGCGATCCTCTGATGATATAAGCAGAAGTTAGGGTGTACGTCCGTTTCATCAAAATGTATACCACCAGGAGAATTTTCTCTGAAAGAGGGCGGCCTCATCCCCATTGATATGGCTTAGGCGAATCGTTTCCTTGTCTTAATCCTGCTTTCATTTGCGGCGAATGTACTTTGATCTGGTGGGAGTGTTTCGACCCTTTTGTGCAGTCGCCGGCGTTTGGCCTTTTCAAATATGGCCATCTCACGCTCCCGGTCGGCTTTACTTTTCAGACGAATCTCATTCAGGAAGGCATCGATCATCTCGTCTGACGGCCATAGAAGTTCTGGTTCAGGATCCGCCCCCGGTTTCTCTGTGTAAGGAGCTTCTTCGTCATTTATTGACGAGTGAGAGATCACATAACAGCTTGCCACATAATCTTCAGATTCATCCGACGAGTCTTTTCCATTATCATCATCTCCGTCCTCAAGGACGTGGCTGAGAAATTCTTGGAGTGTGACTGGGGTTCGTGCCTTCTGATTATATTCTTCCAACGCGTCAATCTGTTTTTGCATGTCCGTGGGCTTGTCACCAGGCTGCACGGGCTTTTTGGTCTTCTTCTTCTTCTTCGAAGACTTTGACGGCTGGGTATGAGCGCTGGGGCCTTCACCATCGATCTTTGGAGTTGGGCGCGGCTTCAGCATCCCTTTGACGATCTGGGGTTCTAGCGAGTTCTTCGATCCGATCGCCGGGCATGTCTGGAGATCATTCAGCATTCTTTTGGTTTTGGCTGATAGTACGACCTCTTACGAAGCTTCTTCAACAAGAGAACAAGTTGCCCCCGGTGTGTCCGTCTTCTTTGGAGTGTGCGGTTGTGGTGGGTTTATTTTCCACTTCTCGGACAGCGTAAACTTGCCTTGTAGATACTGATCCTCGATCCATCCTTTAAAGACGAAGCAATCCTCGATCGGGTGACTTACCGTTTGGTGGTAAGGACAATAATTGGGATCGTTGACATCGCCTGGCTGCAACGGACGCTTTGGACTCGGCAGATTGATGAGTCTGTTACGCACTGCCAGCTCGAACAGTCTTCTCGTTTTATCCTGAGGAAACGAGTAAGGACGTCCCAGTCTCTCCTCGAGGGATGGGTGTGGACGCATATTGTTTTGACGGACAACCGGCTTTAAGTTGCTCGGTTGTTGTTGAGCGTTGGCGACGAAGGTTGCTTTCCCTTTGTCCTTTTCATTCCAAGGTTCCGTCTTTAAAGAGGAAGGCCTATGGCCCATCTGGTCCATTTGGGCCAGCTTATCAATCAAGGCCTGGAAGGTGGTCGGCTTGGAGAACATCATGAACTGTGAGATGGTCGCTTACGGATCAAGGGTACCCATAAACATGCCTACTGCAGGAGCCTCTTCTATGCGTTGTTCGTATTTCGACCACAGATTCCGCCACCGTGTTGCGTATTGAACCCACGTTTCGCCTGGCCTTATCCTCGCGTTGATCAGTGCTGTTATCGGGGTGCGTCCACTAGCACTCGCGAATCTCTGTGTAAACAGCAGCTCCATCTCCGCAAATGTTTTAACAGAGTCGTTAGGTAGCTCCGAATACCATTCAAAGTCTATTTCTGTTAAGCTGCCGACGAATTGGCGAAGCAACAGTTTGTTGTCGCCTCCCGTGTTGCCGCATAAGGCCCTGAATTGAGCGACATGCTGATGGGGATTCCCTGTCCCTTTATATACATGAAACTTAGGGATCGTATATCCCGGCGGGTAACTGATTTGGTCATACCAGCTCGGATAGGGCCGTCCGGTTCTAACAATTTGCTCAGCCGCTTCATTCACTTGATGAGCCAGTATTTGATGAGCTATATAGCCATCCAGCGCAGCCTTGGAAATGGTTTCATCTTTGGCTGTTGAAAGAGTTGGAGGAGGATTAGATGTCTCTCATCTATCGTCTTCAGTAATAATCGGAGGGTCTTCAACTGGAGGGTCTGGCTGTAGCATCATCCCTACCATATCTTGGAAGAGGATCGCCATTCGTTTTATGTTGGCAGCTTGTTCTGCTGCTTTTCTGTCCCTCTTTTCGAGGACTCTGCGGAGGAAGTCAGCATCGGTTTCTTGTCCGTGACGCTGTTCTGATGACAACTCCGAGCTTTCTTTTGGCCCGGTAAGTGCAGCCATTGCATTTATCATCTCCTGAATCTTCTGCTGCCGTTCTTGAGCTTTCGTCATGGATCGGGTGAGCGGTCGGTGACCCGTCAAAGCGCGGCTTCCCTCCTTTCCGGAGGCCATATAAACAGTGTGCAACACCATGCCCCCAGACTTGGGGCGTTTAGATTCAGTGCCTTTGTGATTTGCCAAAGACACAGGGATCTTCCCCAACCTCCTTCTTTTTTGAATGGTCGAAGTTGAAGGGGCCGTTGTAGTGGGCACCAAAGTAGCTTTTGCTTTTTGTGGCTTGACAGAGTAATCCCTCTCCTGCCGCACCTTCATCTTTTTCTGTCGGCGGAGATAGTTTTTATTAATTACCGACTCTTGGACATGTCGCCAGACCTTGTAAATTTTAGAGGACAGCCGTTGAGGGGGCTGCTCTAGCTTCTTCTCTGGAGTATTCTCCACAGGTGAAGGAGTTTGTTTCAACATCGCAGTAGGAGAGTTTCTGCGCACCATATTCAGCAATTCGAAGCCGTTCCCGGTTGGAACAGCAGCATCGATCCCCACCATCGAAGCTGGTGGCGTAAATCCAGAGGGGGAGTTGCCCCCAGCCTCTCTTACTCGACGCCAGTGGCGACGTCGGGCGTGTCTTGCGGATGGAGTCACCTCCATTGTTGGATAAGCTTCTTTCTGCCCCCTGCCCTGGGTAGGGAAAGCAGCTTTGAGGACCTCGCCTGGAGCAGCAACCGGAATAGCCAGCCTTGTAAAAACTGACTTCTCGGAAGGAGAAACCCTTCCAATGATTTCGTCTGCTTGAACCGGGATAGCTATCCGCTTTGGGATGGTAGCTTCGGGTATCGCAGGTTTGCAGACGTTCTGGCCCAGTCCGTTGAAAACTGAGGTATTGAAACTGGACGACCCGTTGAGAGGGGTCGCGGTAGTGGTAAGCCGATTAAAGACCAACTTCTCCGGGGTTTCTTGCAACATCATTGTGGCATTGAAGCTCAACGGTGGGAGCATGGTCCCGAAGAATAATCCGGCGGTGGCCTGGGTTACCTGCTCCACTGGCATCTTGAAAAGGGAGCCCGCTTGGGGCCCATAAGTCACTCCTCCAGCAAGGACCGAGCGAGGGTTGCAGTTGCAGGCAGTGCAGTTTGAAGCCATTGATCTTCTGTTTTCTGCACGGAGCAAGACACCAAATCTTAGTACCTCGAATCCACAGGCAACCACAGCAAACCGCGATTCGTTCGCGAACACGACACACGAAGTGTGGAGTGGAAAGAGGAAAAGGTCCCACCGGGCATGCCAGAATCTGTTCCCTCCGAACGGCGGCCAAGACATGGGCTGTCTTGCCTGTGATTCGGGGCAGATGCTAATTGGTGCTATCCGTCCACCTTTCCGAAGATGCCAAGTTGATTTATGGCACCGTGTATCGGAGGTTTAGACGGATGCGGCCGATGTAGCAGACTTCGTCAGATTCCCCCTCGCTTGAAGGTTTTTTATTGTGGGGACGCTCTTCCCTGCAGGCGCAAGCCCCTGCAGTTAATTACGCTACCGCATCGCGGTAACAACTTTCTCCTTCTCCAGCTGGTCACTTCGTGTCGTGGGTGTTTGTTTTGTTTGTGGTTGCCCGTGGATTGTATACGGAGACTGATTTATGTCGTCGCCCGTAGGACGTGGATTAGTCCAAATCTGTATTTTCTAAGATTTGGGTTTGGGGTTTTGGTTTGAGGATACGTTAGCCATATTTGAGGCTAAGATCAACTCAAACGTTTGTTAAGGATTCGTTAGTCCAATTTGAGACTAAGATCAACTTAACGGGATCATTTACATCCGACAAAAGAGCAATTGGCTCTATTGTTCCAGTTTAGGGACATAGGGGTCCATTACATGTATGACCGTCGGGATCCGTCACCTCTCTGACGACGTTGAAGGATTACAACGACATATGTCAGAGGAGTTCAGAGATGTACCCTTGAACCAAAGTTGATTGGGGGATTTATAGTCCAATTTGGGACTAAAGTCTGTTTGAAGGTTTAAGAATACGTTAGCCGTATTTGAGGCTAAGATCAACTTAAACGGTTGTTAAGGATACGTTAGTCCAGTTTGGGACTAAGATCGACTTAACGGGATCGTTTAGATCCGACAAAAGAGCAATTGGCTCTATTGTTCCAGTTTAGGGACATAGGGGTCCAATGCCAGTTTAGGGACGTGGTGGTCCATTGCCAGTTTGGGGACATGGTGGTCCAAGTTCCAGTTTAGGGACGTGGTGGTCCAAGTTCCAGTTTAGGGACGTGGTGGTCCATTGCCAGTTTAGGGACATGGTGGTCCACCTCCAGTTTAGGGACATGGTGGTCCATGTTCCCGTTTGGGGGCGAATATAGGTTTAAGGACGCATAAGTCCATGAGTTTAAGGACGCATAAGTCCATGAGTTTAAGGACCCCACAGTCCGTATTTTTGTGTGGTTGTTGGGACCCGTCACCTCTCTGAAGACGTTGAAGGATTACAACGACAAATATCAGAGGAGTTCAGAGATGTACCCTAAACCAATGAGTTGGTTGAAAGAGCAGATGTGCTCAATTCAAGATGATTTGAGGACTTATGGCCAGTTTGGGCTAAGTCCAATTATGTTTGAAATATTGGCCCTCTGTTGGTCCATTGAAGGAGAGGCTTTGCCTCTAGAAACTTAGCCAATTGGGCTAAAACTAGTGTTAAACACTAAAGGTCAACAGTGTTGAACACTGGGAATAAGATTAACAAGTTAGTGTTAAATACTAAAAGATAATCAGTGTTAAACACTAGCAACAGGGCTTTCAAATTAGTGTTAAACACTAAAGTAAATCAGTGTTAAACACTGGTAATCAGAGATTTCAAATTAGTGTTTAACACTAAAGCAAATCAGTGTTAAACACTGGGAACAAAGTCTTCAGATTAATGTTAAATACTAAGGAGAGAGGGGTCACGTGTGGACACGTGAGAGCGCCCTGATTTCCCTTCGTTTGTCCTGCTGAGAAGATCGCATCTTTTGGAGCATCACGTGTCATCACGTGACGGGTGTTTGAATGGAGTATGTTAAAGCCTCTGCCAAGGGTCACGTGGGTCACGTGAGGCACTGCCTCAAAGGGCTTTCTGTAGATCTTTTGGGGGGTCACGTGGTGACACGTGACCCTGCTTCTCTGTAGTTGTTTAGAAGATCTGTTAATCCCTTTCAGGAATTAAATTCCTCGTAGGGTTGAACCCTAACAATAATTTCAGAGGAATTAAATTCCTAGTTCCTTTTGAAGAGTTGAACTCTGAATTTTCTGTAGGAATTAAATTCCTCATATATGTGAAGAACTGAATAGGGTTAAACCCTAATAAAAGCTTTAAGGAATTAAACCCTCACTCTCTGTTAGAGAATTATTCTGGGGAATAAGATTAAGGGAATTAAATTCTTGTTGTTTTAACAGAACTAAGTTCTTAACTAGGGTTAAACCCTGATTCTTTTCATTCTGAAGGAATTAAATTCCCATAACACAGGGTCAAACCCTAATTTTATTTTGAAGGAATTAAATTCCTATAGTTCTGTGAGAATTAAATTCTCGTGCTTCCATTCCCTCTCTATGCTTTGGATCTGCATGGCAGGATCTCAACCCATTGAGAATTAAATTCTCAACTCAAGGGGAGATGTGCACTTTACAGATCCTCCATCAAAGAGAGAAGAAATATATCCTTCTGTTTTATATCAGAGTTAAACTCTGTTGAGAATTAAATTCTCTTTTCTTTCAATGAAACCTTCCCTTTCTTACCTAGGGTTTTCTTTTGCAGAAGATCCAAATTCCTCTAAAGTATCAAGGCTCTCTCTCTTTTCTTCCCTCTGCATATATATCCTTTTTGTGTGTCTCTTGGCTCCTATTTATAGGAGAAGCAGCCGAGTCAATTAGTTTTTGATGAATCTTTCATTAGGAGATTTGATTTGTATCCATCATTCGTTTTGGACCTTTGGATTATTAGGTGAATTTTACTCACTATTGGATTTTAAATCCAGAGATTCTCCTCTGTTATTTTGGTTAGATTTTACGGGGAAATCTTTCCAAATTCGAGATTTTCCCATAGATATGATATTTAATCATCTTTAATTCAATCGGTTGCTTTTGGAAAGATTTGAGTGGTCTTTTCTCAGAATTTAATTCTGTTAACAAATGGGCTTTGAAGTCGGTCACGTGTGGCCACGTGACCCTTGGTCACGTGTGGGCACGTGACCCCTTTGGAACGAGCCTTCTTCTTTCTTTTTGCGCTCTGTCTTCTGGTTGCTGCTTAACCGTCACGTGCCATCACGTGACCCCTGGTCACGTGTGAGCATGTGACCCTCGTCTGAACTCTTTTTCTTGATTTAACCGGAGAACAAGTCTGCTACTTTTGAGTATCACGTGCCAACACGTGACCCTGGTCACGTGGGAGCACGTGACCTCTTCTGAAGCCTTTTCCTTGATTTGATCGGGGAACTGGTTTGCCTTTGAAGCCGTTTTTAATTGTCACGTGCCAACACGTGACCCAGGTCACGTGGGAGTACGTGACCCTTTCTGAAGCCCTTTTCTTTGATGTAGTCGGGAAGCTGAATTTGTCTTGCCGATGCTTTTAGATGTCACGTGCCAACACGTGACTGCTGGTCATGTGTAAGCACGTGACCCTTTTCTGAAGCCTCTTCCGTGGGCTTTCCTGATTTTAAATCAGAAAACAATGACTTTCCGAAATCATGATATCAGTAAATGGAATGGATATAAATGGATAGTCATGTAAACGGAGTATATCCATGGTTCGGTTCGGTCATTATAGATGGATATAGATTGAAAAGACGGATTCATGGATGCATGTTATATTGTAGTTTATATTTGAATCATATTCAAGTCAGATTGATTAGATTGAGATTTAGTCTGAGTCAGACACTTAAAAGGAAATTGAAGTCCTGAATTAGTTTTGATGTTATCGGTAACTGCTGCATATGGATGGCAGGATTTGTGTCTTTTTCCAAGACAATCACTGTGTTGGTAACACCGTTTTTAGTTTGTCTGTAACACCCTAGTTCATTTATACCAGTTCAATTTCAAGTATTTCTTTATTTATGGTATTTTCCTGATTTACTGTGTTTTGGGTGCGAATAGTGTATTTGACATTTGTATTTGTATCCGACCCGACCCGCTTGCTTGAAACCTGTCTTGATTCATGTTTATAATTTATCCTGGCTTATTATATGGATCCGTGCACTTACATTATTGTATACTGCATATTGGCATTTATCTGGCATCTGCATTTTTAAGTATAACATTTAAAGTCACATAAAATATTTTTAAAATACATTGCATGGCCTGCATGATACCCCTGACCCTGTGGTAGCATCCGCGCATCTTGTTCTCGTCCCGTTCAATGAAACGGACTCGTTTGGATAGCTACATGCACGTACGTGCATCCGTTCTTGGGGGTATGCATTTTCGTTACCCGGATATCCAATTTTGGTTTTGGTCGACATGTATATTTTTCGTATTTTAAAACTGAATTTTAGACCCGACCCGAGCGTGTTTTGGACTATATTTGTATTTATCAGAATATCAAATTTTATTTATATAATATTAATTTTATAAATTGATACAAATTAAAATTTAGTTAACTAATAAAAGATTTTTTTAAATTTAAATCTAAACTAATTTTCTAACAAACTGACAACCCCTTTTTCTCTCTCTCTCTCGTGACTCTCTCTCTCTCTCCTCTGCATATATATATTTATATATATTTTGTTTATTTATTTTTTCTTTCCTTATTTAATACACAGGCTCTTCTTCTTACTTCTTCTTCTTCTTTCTTCTTTCTTTTTCTTGATCTTGTTTCTTGATTCTGGTGATCACCGCCGGAGCCGTGCTCGTCGCTGACGATCCGAGTGATCCAGTGGACGTCCTCTACCTGCGTGGTCATCCTCTTGCCTTGCCTGGACCTGTCCCACGTGCCCTGTGTGCGTTGCGATGATTTACCGACGTCGGACGTGCCGTGCGTATCCGTCGTGTGATCCGATCAAGGCAAGTTTATCTTACTACATGCTATGATATATTTTACATCCATATTAATAATAATATTTAATGTTTAGTGTATTGTACATCCCCTGTTATCATTTTACTGTTTTACGACGTCCGTTTGCATCCGTACAATTATTTTCATATTTAGTTGCATGCAAGTTAATCTTGCTACATGCTATACTACAATATACTGCACCCATTTGAATAATAACATTACTTATTGTTTAATTATACATCCCACATTACCATTTTACTATTTTACTGCCTTCGGACATCCGTGTGCATCCATATCACAATTTACATATCTAGTCGCATGCTAATTCATCTTACTACATACTAGGTATATTATTATGCATCCATATAAGTAAAATATTACCCGTTTATCACATTATACATCCATATTAAAATTTTACAGTTTTCGGATACCCGTTTGCATCCATATCATTTAAAATATATATAACTGCATCTATAGATCACATTAATTCATATTATTATTGTAGTAACACCCCATGCTTAATAATGTGCAACCCACTTAGTCTTGAAACTGTAAATATAACCCCAATCGATAATTGTGTATCCATACCATTAATTATATATCTATTTGCATTCCAAGTCACGTTATTTCATATTACTGCTATATTAACACCCCATGCTAGATAATGTGCATCCTACATAATCATGAAACTATAGTTGTAACCCCTGATAGTTATTTATGCATCCATGTTTATTTGTGTGTCTATACCATTAATTCTGCATAACTAGTTGCACCCCATATTACATTAACTCATATTATTAATACATTAGTACCCCATACTTGAAATTGTGCATCCTACTTAGTCATGATGTAACCCCTGATTGATATTTATGCATCCATGTTTTTATTGTATATCCGTACTTTCACCCTGATTCAATACTTGCTACAGTTTGATTATGAGCACCCGCTTGATACCTGTGCACTACTTGACACGACCTGATACACCAATACTTGACATGACTTGATACATGTACACTACCTGACATGACCTGATATATCACTACTTGACATGTTACCTGATCATGTTTCTAATGCCGACAATCCTGACATGTTGTCCCGATAGACATATCCTGTTGTCTGTATAGACAAACATGTTCCTACTTGATCCTGTGTTGGTATTAGGTTCAGATTTATCAATACATGACTTGAACACATAACTTGGGGGTATGGGGAAATCAAGAATGTAACCGAACGTAACTCAAAGGGCTGTCACATTATTTGCCGTTTTTCCGGGCGTTACAGAATACCTATTGTTTGCCGTTTTTCCGAGCGTTACGGAATACCTATTATTTGCCGTTTTTTCTGGCGTTACGGAATACCTATTGTTTACCGTTTTTCCGGGCGTTACGGAATACCTATTGTTTGCCATTTTTCTGGGCGTTACGGAATAATCATCGATGGGTTACGATGAGAATTACATTAATTGATTTCGAAGACTTTAGAATAGATAACCCAGTAGCACAGTTTAGATTGATCACTGCGCGTCACTTATACTGATATACTTCACTGTTATATATTCCTGTTGACTTGTTACTATTTATACTCGTGCCTGCATGTCCTGCTACCCCTTGATTATATTATTGTTGATATTATGACGCACTGACGTCTGGGTTTTGTATGGCCCAGATCCTCTACCCTTGTCGCAGGCTGATCAGGAGTATTTCCACTGTCAGGCCGAGCAATGAGGATCCTTTTAGTATCCAGTTAGTATCCAGTTTAGTTATGTTTACCTTCCAGATGTTATTGCTCATTGGATTTATTGCTTCCACATATTATTTCTTGACTCGTTTATTCTGGCTCATGGACATGTACTAGATAGTTTATTTTATTTCTACTGTTCTTGATATCTCTAGACAGCCGTAATGTGACTGTGGAGAGATGTTTCCTATCCACAGGTAGCATGGTTGGCTCTGTCATGTGCCGATCTTAGCGCACTCTGGGAAACGGGGCGTGACAGGGTTTGTTTGGTATCAGAGACATAGGATTTAGGTTAATCGGGTTTGATTCTTTTGTAGTTGGGTATTGGACCCAATACACGAATCAGAAAACCTGTAATTAGGAACATGTCCTGCCACATTGTTCTCGTGATTCTTGAATCTTATCTTTCTCTTGATTCTTTATCTTGACGATATACAAACAACTTTGTATCTCGGCTTGAAACCTTTTGGTTCCTTATTGTTTCTCCCTATTCCTTTGATTCTAATACTAGGATTTAGGCGACTTGAACGGAGTTATGTGATTGTACCCATGAACTGCAACATGGTTACAATGCGGTACTCTATTTAAATAACTTGGAGTCCTGATCTTGATTCATTTCCTTGTTCCATGGTCGTTTTAATACCTTGGTTCTCTCAGTTTCATTGCTTACCAGTTCATGTTTTGCAGATTTCTTTGTGATTGATACCGGCAGTTATGATGTTGTCTTGGGAATGGACTTTCTCGGCACTTTCCACGCTCACATTGATTGTAGGGCAAAGAAAGTGATTTTCCAGATTCTCGAACATCCGGAGTTTGTTTTTGCTGGAGGTAGCAGTTCCGGCGGGCCAGTCGAGTTTAGGGCTAAGCCGACAAGCAAGGTTCTTTCGACAATGGAAGTTGATAAGGAAGAAGCGCCAGTTGTAGTTTGAGAGTTTATGGACGTGTTCGAGGACATCTCGGGTTTACCGCCAAAACGAGATGTGGAGTTTGCAATCGATCTTGTTCCTGGTGCAGCGCCAATCTCAAAGGCATACTATCTGATGGCACCAGTGGAGTTGGAAGAAGTAAAGAAGCAGGTTACCGAATTGCTTGAGAAGGGTTGAATTCACAGCAGCAATTCACCTTGGGGAGCTCCAGTTCTTCTAGTCAAGAAGAAAGATGGTACAAGGAGGATGTGCATCGATTATCGAGAATTAAACCGGGTGACTATTAGGAACAAGTACCCGATCCCTCGCATTGGCGAATTATTCGAGCAACTTAATGGCGCGAGGGTATTCTCGAAGCTGGATTTGCGATCCGAATATCATCAGGTCCGAGTTAAATCAGAAGATATTTGCAAGACTGCGTTCCGAACTCGGTATGGACATTACGAGTATTTAGTGATACCATTCGGAGTCACGAATGCACCGGCGATATTTATGGACTTGATGAACTGAATCTTTTCACCATTCTTGGACCAGTTTATAGTGGTGTTCATCGATGATATTCCGGTCTACTCGAGGAGCATTGAAGAGCATGCGGAACACTTGAAGATCGCACTGCAGACATTGAGGCAAAAAAGATTGTATGCAAAGATGAGCAAGTGCGAGTTTTGGCTTAAAGAAGTGAAGTTTTTGGGGCATGTTGTATCTGGAGATGGAATCGCCGTTAACCCTGAAAAGATTGCAGCAGTTCAAGATTGGCCGATTCCGAAGAACGTAGCAGAGATCAGAAGTTTTCTTGGACTTGCCGGCTATTACAGAAAGTTCGTAGAGAATTTTGCCCGTTTGGCTGAGCCTTTGACCAAGCTTACGCGTAAGGAAGTACCGTTCGTATGGACGGATAAATGTGCGTCAGGTTTTGAGGCGTTGAAGCAGAGATTGATAACCGCTCCTATTCTGACCGTACCAGACGGTTCCGGAGGATTGGTGATTCACAGCGACGCATCTAGGAAAGATTTGGGATGTGTTTTGATGCAGCATGGAAAGGTTATAGCTTACGCATTGAGACAGTTGAAGATCCATGAGAAGAATTACCCAACTCATGATTTGGAGCTTGCAGCAGTGATTTTCGCTTTGAAGATTTGGAGACACTACTTATTGGGCGAAAGGGTCGAAGTATTCACCGATCACAAAAGCCTAAAATATGTGTTCACGCAGAAAGAGCTTAACATGAGGCAGCGTAGATGGTTGGAGCCGATTGCTGACTATGATCTTGATCTTAAGTACCATCCGGGAAAAGTTAATGCTGTGCCGGATGCGCTTAGCCGGTTGCCAGCAATTCAGATGTTGACTGCAGATGGAGCTTATCGAACATTTTCGGAGGTTCGAGTTGGAGATCGTGCTACCGTATTCTTTAGGACAGTTGATGCAGCTGCAAGTACAATCATCGTTGATCGATAATATTAAAGCAGCGCAGCCATATGACCCAAGATTGCAGAAGTTTCGAGAAAAGGTTGAAGCTGGACTTCAAACGGACTTGTTAATTCATGAAGATGGTTCGTTGCGATATGGTAGCCGTTTGTGTGTGCCAAGAGGAGACATTCGCGAAGAAGTTATGAAGGAGGCACACAGTTCCGCATATTCCGTACATCCAGGAGGCACGAAGATATACCGTGATCTACGATAGTATTTCTGGTGGGAAGGCATGAAAAGGGAGATTGTTCGCTTTGTAGGAAGTGCTTGGTGTGTCAGCAAGTCAAGGCTAAATATTAAAGGGTAGTTGGTTTATTGCAACCACTTCTGATTCCTCAATGGAAGTGGGAACATATAACCATGGATTTCGTGACAGCTTTACCGCGGAGTCCAGAGGGCAACAATGCAGTTTGGGTGATTGTTGATCGATTGACCAAGACAGCTCATTTCATACCGTTTCGAGTTGGTCAATCAATGGAAGCGTTGGCAGAACGGTACATGCAGGAGATTGTGAGATTGCATGGAGTACCTGTGAGCATCGTGTCCGACCGTGACACCCGATTCTTATCATACTTCTGGAGGAGTTTACAGAAAAGTTTGGGGACGCGATTGAAGTTTAGCACTGCTTATCATCCTCAAACAGATGGCCAGTCGGAGAGAACGATCCAAACTCTTGAAGACATGTTGAAAGCTTGCATGTTAGACTTCAAGGGTTCATGGGAGGATCATCTACACTTGGTGGAGTTTTCGTATAATAACAGCTTCTAGGCAACTATTCAAATGGCTCCATTCGAAGCGTTGTATGGTCGCAAATGTCACTCACCTGTTTGTTGGGACGATATTGGAGAACGAAGATTGCTGGGACCAGATTTGATCGTGCAAACGGTAAAGAAGGTTAATACTATCCGGAATCACATGAAGGCAGCAGGATCGGCAGAAGAGTTGGGCCGATATATCGAGAAGACCTCTAGAGTTCGCTGTTGGTGATCTGGTATTCTTGAAGATATCACCGACTAGAGGAGTGATTCGTTTTGGGAGTGGAGGCAAGCTTAGTTCTCGATTCGTGGGGCCTTTCGAGATTTTGGAACGTGTTGGAGAAGTGGCTTATCGATTGGCCTTATCAAAAATCTTTGACGAATGTTCATGATGTGTTTCATGTATCTCAACTCCGTAAATATGTTCGAGATGAAACACACGTGCTGGATCATTCGGAGCTGACTGTAAGAGAGAATTTAACTTTTGAGGAACAACCGATGTCGATTGTTGATCGAAGAGAAAAGGTCCTTAAGAACAAGATTATCCCTCTCGTACTTATTTCTTAGGGGAATCGCTCGCATGGAGAATTGACTTGGGAACGGGAAGACGGGATTCGACAGAAGTTTCCACACCCATTCTTGTAAATTCTTGATTGTTCTTGTCTTGGGAATTTCGAGGACGAAATTCTTTTTGTAGTTGGGTATAATGTAACACCCTAGTTCATTTATACCAGTTATATTTCAAGTATTTCTTTATTTATGGTATTTTCCTGATTTAATGTGTTTTGGGTGCGAATAGTGTATTTGACATTTGTATTTGCATCCGACCCGACCCGCTTGCTTGAAACCTGTCTTGAGTCATGTTTATAATTTATCCTGGCTTATTATATGGATCCGTGCACTTACATTATTGTATACTGCATACTGGCATTTATCTGGCATCTGCATTTTTAAGTATAACATTTAAAGTCACATAAAATATTTTAAAAATATATTGCATGGCCTGCATGATACCCCTGACCCTGTGGTAGCATCCGCGCATCTTGTTCTCGTCCCGTTCAGTGAAACGGGCTCGTTTGGATGGCTACGCGCACGTACGTGCATCCGTTCTTAGGGGTAAGCATTTTCATTACCCGGGTATCCAATTTTGGTTTTGGTCGACATGTATATTTTTTGTATTTTAAAACTGAATTTTAGACCCTACCCGGGCGTGTTTTGGACTATGTTTGTATTTACCAGAATATCAAATTTTATTTATATAATATTAATTTTATAAACTGATACAAATTAAAATTTAGTTAACTAATAAAAGATTTTTTTTAAATTTAAATCTAAACTAATTTCCTAACAAACTAACAACCCCTTTCTCTCTCTCTCTCTCCTCTGCATATATATATTTATATATATTTTATTTATTTATTTTTTCTTTACTTATTTAATACACAGTCTCTTCTTCTTACTTCTTCTTCTTTCTTCTTTCTTTTTCTTGATCTTGTTTCTTGATTCCGGTGATTACCGCCGGAGCCGTGCTCGTTGCTGATGATCCGAATGATTCAGTGGACGTCCTCTACCTGTGTGGTCATCCTCTTACCTTGCCTGGACCTGTCCTGCGTGCCGTGTGTGCGTTGCGACGATTTACCGACGTCGGACGTGCCGTGTGTATCCGTCGTGTGATCCGATCGAGGTAAGTTTACCTTGCTACATGCTATGATATATTTTACATCTATATTAATAATAATATTTAATGTTTAGTGTATTGTACATCCCCTGTTATCATTTTACTGTTTTACGACGTCCGTTTGCATCCGTACAATTATTTTCATATCTAGTTGTATGCAAGTTAATCTTGCTACATGCTATACTACAATATACTGCACCCATTTGAATAATAACATTACTTATTGTTTAATTATGCATCCCACATTACCATTTTACTATTTTACTGTCTTCGGACATACGTGTGCATCCATATCACTATTTACATATCTAGTCGCATGCTAATTCATCTTGCTATATGCTAGGTATATTATTATGCATCCATATGAGTAAAATATTACCCATTTATCACATTATACATCCATATTAAAATTTTGCAGTTTTCAGATACCCGTTTGCATCCATATCATTTAAAATATATATAACTGCATCTATAGATCACATTAATTCATATTATTATTGTAGTAACACCCCATGCTTAATAATGTGCATCCCACTTAGTCTTGGAACTGTAAATATAACCATAATCGATAATTGTCCATCCATACCATTAATTATATATCTATTTGCATTCCAAGTCACGTTATTTCATATTACTGCTACATTAACACCCCATGCTAGATAATGTGCATCTTACATAGTCATGAAACTATAGTTGTAACCCATGATAGTTATTTATGCATCCATTTTTATTTGTGTATCCATACCATTAATTCTGCATAATTAGTTGCACCCCATATTACATTAACTCATATTATTAATACATTAGTGCCCCATGTTTGATATTGTGCATCTTACCTAGTCATGATGTAACCCCTGATCGATATTTGTGCATCCATGCTTTTATTGTACATCCGTACTTTCACCCCGATTCAATACTTGCTACAGTTTGATTATGAGCACCCGCTTGATACCTGTGCACTACTTGACGCGACCTGATACACCACTACTTGACATGACTTGATACATGTACACTACCTGACATGACCTGATATATCACTACTTGACATGTTACCTGATCATGTTTCTAATGCCGACAATCCTGACATGTTGTCCCGATAGACATATCATGTTGTCTGTATAGACAAAGCTGTTCCTGCTTGATCCTGTGTTGGTATTAGGTTCAGATTTATCAATACCTGACTTGAACACATAACTTGGGGGTATGGGGAAATCAAGAATGTAACCGAACGTAACTCAAAGGGCTATCACATTGTTTGCCGTTTTTCCGGGCGTTACGGAATACCTATTGTTTGCCGTTTTTCCGGGCGTTACAGAATACCTATTGTTTGCCGTTTTTCCGGGCGTTATGGAATAATCACCGATGGGTTACGATGAGGATTACATTAATTGATTTCTAAGACTTTAGAATAGATAACCCAGTAGCACAGTTTAGATTGATCATTGCACGTCACTTATACTGATATACTTCACTGTTATATATTCCTGTTGACTTGTTACTGTTCATACTCGTGCCTGCATGTTCTGCTACCCCTTGATTATATTATTGTTGATATTATGACGCACTGACGTCTAGGTTTTGCATGGCCCAGATCCTTTACCCTTGTCGGAGGCTGATCAGGAGTATTTCCGCCCTCAGGCCGAGCAGTGAGGATCCTGTTAGTATCCAGTTAGTATCCAGTTTAGTTATGTTTACCTTCCAGATGTTATTGCTTCCGCATATTATTTCTTGACTCGTTTATTCTGGCTCATGGACATGTACTATATAGTTTATTTTATTTCTACTGTTCTTAATATCTCTAGACAGCCGTAATGTGACTGTGGAGGGATATTTCCTATCCACAGGTAGCATGGTTGGTTTGTCACGTGCCGATCTTAGCGCACTCTGGGAAGCGGGACGTGAATCTTTAATAGGCAAGAACGCATATTCTCCGGCTCCCCGAGACTCAAGAGAATTGGTCCTGCTTAAACCTATGTTTACTAGGGTCCTTATTGTAAATTAGTATAACTCGAGGGGGTTTATGTAAAAATAGTTTTGATATATTTTCAAAATACACCTCAAATATTTATTTATCGTCTTTAGGGTTTTCATAATGTATATTTTATAACAATATAATTTCTAGTGAGTAGAACCTCGTTTTCATTATATATGGTATTTTAATGAAAAATTGGAATTGTATTGTATTGAAATGGTACTTTCATGTAATTGTGATTCCTTTAATTTAGAAAACTTGGAATACTTGTATAATATATTTAAATTATATCTTTTGATAATATTCATATATATATATATATATATAATAAAAATAATTTTTTATTTATTTTCTAGAAATCACATTTTTCTTAAAAATAGCATTAAAAATTCCATCGATATCGAATGCTTCTTACGGAGGTCTACATCTCGCTCTACTAGGCCCGAGAACGTGCGATAACCCACACCATCCTGATCGGGGTTCCCCAAAATAGGCTGTAGAGGCGTAATTGCAAGGAATTAATGAACACTCTTTTTAAAGAAAACGGTTTTGTAATAGTTTAGGGTATTTTATTGTAACTCGTAATATTCCCACAAATATTGTCCAAAAATAAATCGTGCTATGTCCAATATGTGTGTCGTGATGAGGTAGGTCCTTACCTCATGAATTTTCTAAAGGTAATAGGGTTAAAAGAAATAAGCAATGTCGAATTTAAACATGAGGGTATTTTAATGTAAAAGTAAAATGGAACTTGCTATGATTATTATTTTGATGTAGAACTTATTCTAATGTATTTGTTAATGGTTATAAAATAATACATTGAAATTTGTAAGTTTGTTATTAAGAAAAGAATTGGATTTTTAAAGAAAAGCAAATCGGAAGCTGGATTAACTCCGCTTCCGACTAGTATTGAGAATGAAGAGTTTGAGAATAGTAAAAGGGAGGAGAAGAGGGGACTTACAGGCTACAAGGATAGAGGGGAGGTAGGGTAAGACTGGGAAAGGGTCGGGGCGTCGTTTCGTCGCCGGAATCTTGTCGGAACTTCGCCCTTTGCTAACTCCACTTGCACAACTTCTTGGACTTGAGAATTTTGGAGAGTTTTGGCACTTGATTTTAGAATGAGGAGTACCAAAGGGTAGGGTTGTATTTATAGGATAGGATTAAGGCTTAGGGTATGAATTTGAGAATTAAAATGTATTTAATCATGGAGTAATGCTCAATTTTAATTCTCTGGAAAATGTGCAGAGAAAATAAACAGCATGAGAGAAGTGGGGTAGGCCAAGGGGTGCCAGGCAAAAGAAATGGGTGCCATTCCCTACGGGCGGCCCGGCGGTACCGGTATATGGGGGCATCTCGCCGGTCGTTCCCCGGTGGTGAGGGCTTGGATTGGTGCCTATCACACCCCGCTTCCTAGTATACGGCGAAGGGGACGCGACTGGTCCGCTACGTATTTACTGTGAAGTAAATACGCTAAGCGTATCTAAGCAATATAAAAGAGATATACACAAGAGAAAAGATATAATAAAAACAATAACTTTATTTATTCACATTCTTTCTTTACAATGCATGGAAAGTAAATACAACTGAAATAAAGCAATGCCTAAACAATGGCATAACAGAAATGAAAGTACTGAATGGAACGTGTACAATGACTAGAGCTCGGGGTCTTCGCTGAACTGGTCCAAGTTTTCAGTAGTGGGCTCGATCCCTAATGTGTCCAAATCACCTGACGACAATCAAAGAAGAAAGAAATAGAATGTCGTCAGCGAACAGGTCGCTCGGTAAGTCCCAAAAATAAGAGGAAAGTAGAATAGACAGAATAAGAAGGTATCTTTTAAAGTTGTATTATATTGTTGTAATATTGTATTAACGCTGTTGTTTGTAGCTTGGTACAGAAGAATACCAGTATATACGAGATGAGTCTCTATATACCAGAGACTAGAGGCAAGTATAGTACAAGGAACCGTTTATGCCACGGTACAACAGCAACTGGATTCATGTTAGGTGTATTAAGTATTACTGTCTCATGCGATTTTTAACACCTTCCGTACCAATCTACCCCTTAAACCCCGAGATGTCTTGTTTGTATTGTTTGTTTTGTAAATTGTATTGATTGTATAATTGATTGACTGACCGAAACCATGATATCAGTAAACGGATGTAACCGTAGAATCATGTAAATGGAATAACTGGAGAACCATGTAAATGGAATGTATATCCATGGTTCGGTTCGGTCAAGTTGTATAGATTGATAATTGGATTCATGGATTCATGTTGAATTGTAATATTGAAGATTGTAGATTGTACTTGAATCATATTCAAGTCAGATTATAACGAGACTCACTATGAGCCAGACAATTAGAAAAGTAAATTGAAGTCCTGATTGTTTTGATGTTATCGGTAACCGCTGCATATGAGCGGCAGGATTTGTGTCTTTTTCAAAGACGATTACCGTACTGATAACACCATTGTTAAGTTGTCTACCTTAGATAGACAAGTACCCACTTCTCCGGCTCCCTGAGGTTTAAGAGATTGGTCCAGCTTAAACCTATATTTGCTAGGGTAATTTATAGAACTTGAGGGGGTTTTATGTAAAAATACTTTTATATACTTTTCAAAATACACCCCAAATATTTATTATTCGTCTTTAGAGTTGTAATGAATGTAGATTTTATATTGTGATATTTCTAGTGCAAATATCCTAATTTCATAAAGGTATTTATTTGTAATATTGATTTGTATGGAATTCATGGTATTTTAGTGTAAAATGATTCTTGTGATTTTTGAAAAAAGTTGGAATATTTATAATAATTCAAAATAATATTTTAATGTTACATATACATATATTTATATGAAAATAATTTTAATATATATATTATATTCGAGAAATCTCATTTTTCTTAAGATGTCGTATTTTAAATCTTTCGAGACCGAATGCTCCTTGCGGAGGTCTGCATCTAGCACTACTAAGCCCGAGAATGTGCTATAATCCGCATCATCCCGAACAAATTCCCCAAATGGGTTGTAGCGGTGCTTTACAAAGATTTGTATAAATATTAATCATTAAGGGAAAACGGTTTTATTAATTATGGTATTTATTTGTAAAAATATCGTTTTTTCCGTATTTTATGTTCTATGGTCTTCTAAGTTAACTAGACTGCTCATAACTGATCCAAAGCGACAAATTGTGAGATATCCATCAAATCGCCTCTTCACCGCCAATTGTGACCAGGTAAATACAAGTGAAGAAAGGAGGGATCCGCTCACGAATCACCGTGAGACGGGCCTTTTAAAGTTACCTTTCTCACTTGTCTAGCCTAGGCACCACAAAGTCAGGTTTAGATAAACGACTGATTGCCCACAACCTTCTTCTGTCCTAATGAGTGCGACAATCCTTAATTGGCTGAGTCTAGATATTTTTTTATTAGCTCAAATGTTATTTATTTGTAAAGATGTATCAATACCAAATCTTTTAGAAAAGGTTTTATTAAGTAAAGGGTAATTAAATGAAAATATTTGCTTTCCCGTATTCTAAGTTCTCAAGGGTATTGTGTTATGTTGCATATGATTGTGTGAGGAGGTAGGTCGTTACCTCGTGGTCTGCTTAAAGGTATAGCAAGTTTAATGAAGTTAAATGTATAATTGAAACAATGTGGTATTTAAATGAAAAATACGATAAAGTGAAATAGCCATCATTTTATGAAATGAAACTTGATAAATTTGGTTGATTAGTATTTAATAGTCAACATGAGAGAGTTTAAGCATAATTATATTAACGAGAAGTGAAGTTTTATAAGAAAACCGAATCGGAAATCGGATTTGTTTCAATTCCGTCGGATTTTGTAAATCCGTATTTTAGAAAAGAAAGAGAGGTAGAATTTGGGGACTTACAGGTTTTGGACAACTAGAAGAGGGAGATGGAACGGGAGGAGTCGCCGGTGCGTCGTTTCGTCGCCGGGAGCTCCTAAAATGATCGCCGGAAGTTCGCAGGAAATTTCGCCGTAGTTTCGCTTCGTGCCCGTTTTCAAAGTACACAAGGTTTCTTCGAAAGTTTAGAGAGTTGGCTTAGAGTTTGGGGGTGAGAGGGTAGTGTGTAGGGTTGGTATTTATAGGGTTAGGCTAGGGTTAGGGTAGATGAAAAGTTTAAAATAAAAAATATGATAAAATGTAATAAAAATGTATTAAAAGTGGAGTAATTGAGGTTTTAAAAGAGTTCTAGAAATGGTCTGAGGCTAAAATTTTGCAGGTGTGTAGGGAATGTGAAAAGACACAATTTTCATGTTGGGGTCGTCGTTGGAATCGCCCGACTCGGGGGTGACTCGGCCATGACTCGGTCGGAGGACTGAGTTGGCCGAGTCGAGGCCGATTTGACCGATTCCCGGCCCAGTCAGGCGGTCAGGATCCCCCCCGATGGTTCATCTAACCTCTGGCGATGTTACATTTTTGCGTGTAGTGGGGTTTTTGTGAGATATGCACGTGTAAACCCTTGGTATTCTAAAGGTTTTAAAAAAATCAATATTAAAAATAATGCGGGGTATGGGATTTGAACTCTGGTGGCTTGATTCAGCAGTGCAAGGTATTACTAATGAGCTACAAGCTCTTTATTGTAATTAAATTGCTAATTGATTACTTAAGTCTTGTGCTCAGGCAATAAATACCCCTTTATGGATTTTTGAAATTTTTTTGTAAAAACTTGTATAGAAAATTTAGGGTTATTACAGTGCCATGTGTCCCTATCGCTTGGTATATCTCATTGTACATGTTTGTTTATTCTGTAACTCATCAGCTTACGTGTAGTGCACGCGTGAACCCTTGGGCTTCTAAAAGACTAAAAGAAAAATTAATAAAAAGATAATGTGGCTGAGGGGATTCGATCACAGGGGCTATGTCACAGCAGTGCAAGACTTTACTAATGAGCTACAAGTTATTTCTTTCTGTTCAAAAGCAAATCAAATACTTATAGTGTACACAGGATTGCAAATACTCTATTTATACATTAAGTATTAAACAATCTTCTGTACATTGAAATTGGAGTTGTTACAGATCCAAAGTCCTCATCACGAGGCCGCCGGGCAGCTTCCTACTCGGCCCATCCACAGTGTGTAGCTTCCTGCTCAATGAAGACGTGGATGCAAAGCCCTCATCACGAGGCCGCTGGGCAGCTTCCTACTCGGCCCATCTATAGTTGGTAGCTTCCTGCCCAACGAAGACGTGGATGCAAAGCCCTCATCACGAGACCGCTGGGCAGCTTCCTACTCGGGCCATCTACAGTGGGTAGCTTCCTGCCCAATGAAGACATAGATCCAAAGCTCTCATCATGAGGCCGCGGGGCAGCTTCCTGCTCAGCTCATCTACAATGGGTAGCTTCCTGCCTAACGAAGACGTGGATCTATGGCCCTCATCACGAGGCCGCCGGGCAGCTTCCTGCTCGGCCCATCCGCAGTGGGTAGCTTCCTACCAAACGAAGTCGTGGATCTAAGGCCCTCATCACGAGGCCGCCGGCAGCTTCCTGCTCGGACCATCCGCGGTGGGTAGCTTCCTGCCCAACGAATGGATCTAAAGCCCTCATCACGAGGCCGCAGCGCAGCTTCCTGCTCGGCCGATCTGCAATGGGTAGGTTCCTGCCCAACGAAGACGTAGATCTAAAGCCCTCATCACGAGGCCGCTGGGCAGCTTCCTGCTCGGCCCATCCGCAGTGGGTAGCTTCTTGCCCAATGAAGACGTGGATCTAAAGCCCTCATCACGAGGCCGGCGGGCAGCTTCCTATTCGGCCCATCCATAGTGGGTAGCTTCCTGCCCAACGAAGACTTGGATCTATAGCCCTCATCATGAGGCCGCCGGGCAGCTTCCTGCTCGGCCCATCCACAATGGGTAGCTTCCTGCCCAAAGAAGACTTGGATCCAAAGCCCTCATCACGAGACCGCCGGGCAGCTTCCTGCTCGGCCCATCCACGACGGGAAGCTTCCTGCCCAACAATACTGTGAATCCAAAGCCCTGATCATGAGGCCGTCGGGCAGCTTCCTGCTCGGTCTATTCACTGCCGGTAACTTCCTGCCCGGCCCATCCACCGCGGGTAGCTTCCTGCCCAACGAAGATGTGGATCTAAAACCCTCATCACTAGACCGTCGGGCAGCTTCCTGCTCGGCCCATCCACAGTGGGTAGATTCCTGCCCAACAACACGTGGATCCAAAGCCATCATCATGAGACCGCCGGGCAGCTTCCTGCTTGGCCCATCCACAGTGGGTAACTTCTTGCCCAACAATACGTGGATCCAAAACCCTCATCACGAGACAGCCGGACAGCTTCTTTCTCGGCCCATCCACCATGGCAGCTTCCTACCCAATAGCACTGCGGATACAAAAGCCCTTGTCACGGGGCCACCGGATATCTTCCTGATCGGCCTCAACGGTGGATCCTTGAGCCTCGTATTAAACTAGCAGGCAGGCCTCTACCCGGCGCACATACCCGAAGTAGGCAAACTCCTAATGTAACGACCGTGTTTTTTAATACCTAATAAAATATATTTTATTTAAATTTCTACTATCAAATAACTATTTACGTGTTTCGTTGATAGAAGAATTTTTTTTAAAGTAATGTTAATAATTTTCAAAGCATCGAATAGGATTAAAGGAATTTTCTAAAATCTAATTATTGTTTTTATAGGCTTAAAATATTTTAATAAAATTTTATAATGCCTTAAAATAATCTACATATTTTTATTATCAATTAAAATAATTAATTCATAAATAAAATATTTTAAAGAATAAACTAGATTTTAAATAACTATAATAACTAGCTAAAACCATAGAAATGGATATATTATTTAGTTTTAGCCCAAATTATTTTTATACTAAATATAATAATAAAATATATTTTCTGAAATTTTTTCAGAATTTTCCCGTATTTTTAACTATTTTTAACAATTTTTTTAAACCAAATTCAAATTTTAAAATAATAAACAGATTATTATTTTATTTATATAATATATATATTTAAATTCCCTTTAACCTGGACTGCTGGATCAAAAGATCCAACGGCCCAGACCCTCTGTCGGCGCCCATGTAGTGGGGACCACGCGAAAACGCGTGATCCCCACACGCGCGAGCACGTGGCGATACGTGGCAGGCGGCGGTGGACTTGGCGGCGCGATCCAGACCGTTGGATCTTGATCCAACGGCTGATGCGATGAGGCGGCGGCGGCTAATCACGAGCTGATGATTCTGCAATCATTGGCAGCGCGGATTTTTGCGTTGATTTAACAGATTTTTTGATTTTATGGTTATTGAAAAAACCCTATAAATAGGCACTTCAAACATTGATTTCTCACACCTCAGAACTCCAAAAATTCTGAAAAAAAATACCAGTGCCTACGTATCGACGACGCCGACACTACGGCTCCACCCAATCGCCGAGAAAAAATTGGGACGCAGAGCTTTTGAGGAGTTTTGCACAAACCTACGTCTTCAATCGTCTACGCCTAACTCTAATCAAAGGTAGAATCCGCCTCTCTCCACTTTTTCTGTCGCCTTCTTCTTTTCTCAATAACCTAGTTCTAACTTCTAATCATCAACCCCCTATTTAAAATGATGTTCTAATATTCGTGCATGCCTATTCCTTGTACCCTTAATAATGATAATGTTAACCCATGTTTTATAACGGTGTTTAATTTCCTCTGTACACAAAAATATATTGCACTCTCATACTACCTGAAATCTGATATGCTTAATGTCATAACCCATGAATTGTCAATTCACCTCTAATATACCCACACTTACCCATACTATCAAAATGATCTTGAAATAGGTTACTTCCATAAAATACCCTCGTTTAATTAAAATGTTATATTTGTTTAAAATATCCATAAAAGATAAGATATGTGAAATAAATATTTTAGATACGACATGCATATATTTTACTTACACTTTTTCATCAACTACTATAATGTTGTTAAACCTCCTTCAACCTTTTTAAAGAAGGAAATACTAAATTTAAATAACGGCTTATGGTTTTTCAGAAACGAACGTATTTTCTAAAACGTTACCCCGAATCTAAAACACTATAATTTCATAAAATTATTAATTTCATTTAAATACCTCGACCTTTATTGAAGGGCCATTTTCCACAAGGATCATAATCCGTATAACGAAATCTTTTCAAAAGGAATATCTAGTACCTTGTTAAAAGGAAATTTTCAAATAACACCAATTTAGGACAAAGGAAAGGTTGTAGGTATCGGTCGTTTATCTAAACCAGATTTTGTGGTGCCTATGCTAGACAAGTGGGAAAGGTAATTTTAAAAGGCCCGTTTCACGGTGATTCGTGAGCGGATCCATCCTTTCCTTACTTGTGCTTACCTGGCCACAATTGGCGGTGAAGAGACGATTTGAGGATCTCACAACTTGCCCTTTGGAACAGTTAGGAGCAGTCTAGTTTTTCAAATAAAATCTCTTGCAACTTGTCCTTATAAAAGTCTCTTACAAAAGATTTTCAAATAAACACCACAACCTTTTATCGAAAGGATATTTTTCCGTAAAACATTATGTTTTTTCCAAAATGATAAATATCCCAAATCTCATGGTTTTTCTTAGAAGTGATAAAAGATAATTAAACACTATTATTCTTTTTACTAAGCATTCCCTAAGATGACACGAATTACTTTACGAACTTTAGAAAATAAAACGAGTGGTTGTAAAAGGTCATATTAAACGAGATCAATACTTTTTAAATTTCCAGTTTATGACAACATGATATATACAAAATATGTTACGGTTAGGGTTAGAATGCGTGGACCTACGTATGGAATACTTAATATGAAGTTCCCGATATTTCGGGTGAACGGTCCAAAGTGTGGACGACTATACAAATTTGAAGATCCCGATATTCCGAGTGAACAGTCCAAAGAGTCGACGACTATACAAATATGAAGATCCCGATATTCCTGGTGACCAGTCCAAAATATGGACAACTATACAATGTGGAAATTCCATACTTAGAGGTATACGCACTAACTCTAATTCGTCCGAACCTTTATACTGAATCACGGGGATAGGTAGTTTGATTAGGCAAGGAGATTCGGAACTCGGATTCCCCTACTACTCGATCATGATCCCGGAAAGTGAAACGGTACATTTCACTTCCCCAGTTGTTGTTCCGTGGCCACAACGGAATAATCGCAAGTATCCGGACCCTTGTTTAACAAACTAAAATGTTTACAATACCTATTGATACTCAACACTAAGCCCACATCATGTGATATACCTACCTGTTACCTTGTATATCTTTTTTCATGAGACATGAGTTATTCAGTATCTTGGATGTGGATATTTTACCAGTTTAGACTTGTTGTTTATTATGGAACTGAAGGGTGGTAATATCTGTACACTTGAGTGATATTCATGCTAGACAAAGCTCCATCGTAGTCATGGGACACCTTTCGGGGATATTCACGCTACCACATTGATTTCCATCCCAGGCACGAGCACCAGCTCATACTGCTTCCAGCTAGTCATGGGATATCTCAAGGATACGAGTATGTTCACCAGTCAATTCTATCCATACACATCTTGTTTAACCTGATCTAACTCTTAGACCGAATATCCGTTTTACTTGACTTGAACCTTTACCAAACATATACCTCACACAACCTACTCATATTCACATATCTAATTTGTATATAACCTCATACCTTTATACACATGTACATCATATTCATTATATACACATGTTCGTTTCTATATCTTTACTTTCTTATGAGGCAATCCTACCCGAGTATAACTCGCTGACGGACCTTCCTTTTCTTCCTCTACCTTTGGAATGTCCGTCAGATAAGAATGAGTATTATGGCGAGGATCAAGGTGTGAAGCCAACTTATGAACATTATGCAGACTGGACGATGGAAGATTAGCTAGATTTAATTTTTGTTGTTGCCCACATGTTTAAGGCTTTTGTTTCTCCTCGATATAATTAAACTACTTAGTTTATTTTACTCTTTCTTTGGGATATGATAAAGTTTGGTTAATGGAAATAAATGCATTTCGCTTTTTTTATTTTTATTTTGGTACACATCCTGCATGTTAAATATTCATACGCTTAACGTAACTGTATTAAATAGACCACCTTCAATACAGTTAGGTTGCGGACCATGCCACGTCATCTTTCTCCTTCTTTTGGGAAGCGGGGCGTGACAGGTTTTAGTGGTGGCCCATGCAGGTCATCTTGTGTACTAAAATGAAACCATTAACTGACTTATTATATTTGTGAATCTCATCCATTCATACCGATTTCATAATTCTCCTATGTCCCTTGTCCCTTCCTTGACATTCCGTATTCTGACCATGACCTTTCCTTCTGGTCATGGCAAATCTTTCCAACGAGGATGACATGTCCGATATTACTTTTGAAGCTACATCTGGAGATTCAGACGACAAAGTTGTAGACTCCCAGGCGGTTATTTCCGACAGCGACTCGGAAGACGAAGAAGTCGATACTGCAACTCCGGAGCCTGTGATGGCCAATGACTCCGAAGACGAAGAAGAAGATCCCGTGGAAGAGGAGCATATAAGGATGGGCCAGAAAAAGAGGCTACTGCGGCGGGAGAGAATCCTATAGAATACGATTCTGATAAGGAGGCCCCTGCAAAAGAACAAAACCCTATAGAGGTGGAATCAGAGAACGAGGCTCCTACCAAGAATGAGCCGAAGGACGAAGTTTCGAGTGAGGAGTAACTCGAGACCGAAGGAACTTAGGCAATTGTCCTCGCAAGGCACCATGGGAATGGTCGTACCTTTCTTAGTGCGGAGGCCTATCGCAACTTGTTGAACTCCCATAATCGAGATTAATAAGTTTTTTTCCTTTTTCTTTGGCCGAATAAAACGATGCATGTCCTTACTTTTCGGTTGTACTCTTCTTATTGAAGTTGGATAATAAAATCTTAGTTTCGAGCCAAAAATCTCTCTTGTGTCTCTTGCTCTTCTTATTAGTCTCTCTCTTGCATTAATTGTTGTTCTTCCATACAAGTTATTATCTTGTCTCACCTCAGCCGTTTGTAACCTAACCTATTCTGATTCGGATCATCAATAGTCGGACGACACCATAACCGCAACAGAAGGGGAAATAGAGTCAATGAACCCGCTGCTCAGCAAGCAGCTATGCTACATGATCCAAGGACTACTGGAGCAACAGCAGCAGCAGACAAGTTGCCCTTCATCAGGAGCTACGAGAAAGTAGGCAGCAGCAAGCAGAGATTTTAAGTAAGACACTAACCCCAGTTCCTTAAGGTTCGGCGGGAGTGAAGCAGTTCAGATCATTCCACCCAAAGACTTTTTCGGGGAAGGAAACTCTCTTAGAAGCTGAGAAATGGCTCAAGGGAACAGTCAATGATCTCAGTGCCGCTCAAATTCCGAAGGATGCGTGGGTGAACATCGCTAAGCTGGAACTTACGGATAATGCCAGGATATGGTGGGAGGCAGAGGAAAGTAGATTGAAGGAGCCCATCGACTGGGAAACGTTCAAACAGCGTTTTGATACCCAGTATTTTCCAGTCGTGGCATACTTAAGGATGGAAAGAGAGTTTATACATTTCCAACAAGGGAGCATGTGGGATAAGTCGGTGGACGAGTATGCTTCGGAGTTCGCAAGGTTAAGTCGGTTCGCGCATCATCTGGTGGCAACCCCAGAACTTTATGCTAAGAGATTCCGACAAGGATTGGACCTGAAGACGCAGTCCTCCATGTCTTCTGCTACTCTTTCGACTTATGATGAAATCTTAGAGGCGACACGAAACTTTGAAGACCTTCAGAGACGCATAAATAAGGATGATCGTTCGTCTGGCATTAAGCGACCAGCCAATCAAATTCTTGAGGGATCATCTTCCAGATTTAACGGAAGACAACAACCTAAGAGGCCAGCAAGACCAACTATTTTCGGAAAACCAGTCGTTATATGCAACCATTATGGTAGGACCAGACACTACATGAGAGACTGTCGCATTTTGAACAAACTTTGCATAGTCTGTGGGTCTCCGGATCATGCTATTGGGGACCGTCCTCAAAGAGGGAGACAATCAGGCCCCGTCAACAAGCCGGCTAACTATGTGGCACCAACACAGGGAAACCGGCCACTTTCCGCCACTAAACCAACCGGTCAAGGGGCATCACCAAAGCGACCACCCTTGTCTTCACAGGAGCGTGTTTTTCAGCAAGCGCAGAGAAATGGACCCAAACACCAGACCTTCACCATGACAGCCGAGAAGGCTGATGCCACGTGGAAAGACAACAGATGTACTCTTTCTTTCTCTCAACCTTTCTTTCGATACCATTCTCATTTATCTTTCGAGGCAAATCTTAGTTGGACTCACCATAATTCCTCTAGTTTTCGTAATCTCGACTAGTTGCCTTTATGTTATATCTCGCAAGTTTTCCATCAATTCATAACCTCCCTTCGACTTCCAAACTTTTCTATCCATAAGCAACTACTGATTTTACATTTTCCGATTCCTTGTACCTAAACCCTTCAAAGACTTTACATGTATCAAGTGATATACCAACTCGCGGGAGCGACACATGCAGCAAAGAGGATTCCTGACAGCGTTACTGATTTCCATGCCTAGTAGCGGCCGCTCCTTTGAAAATTTCAAATATGAAATTATTCTAAGGAGGGTAGATCGTAACTATCACAACCATTCTTACAATTCTTAACAAACCCAGAAGTTTTAAACATCCACAACGATTTTTTGGAGAAGGGACTTGGTGGTATAATGTATCAGCGCGGCGATATAGTTGCATATACGTCAAGACAACTAACGACTTGTGGACGCAACTATCAAGTTCATATCTAAAATGACAATGATAATATTCATCTTGAAAATATATAAGCACTACTCTAAGGAGAACATGGGAACACGGATGGTTGAAACACATGAAGCGGATGAGATGGGTCAAGTTTCTTATGAGAGAAGTGCCGGTCGATTGGGACGACCCTAAAGATGGAGAATTGTAAGATTGACATAATTGTAGAGTAGAGATAGTGATATAATGCAGCGAGCTCGGAAAACTCAGCCCATGACTCATCGTTTGTTTAACATCTTGGAAGGAGACGGTGGGTTTGTGTATAGCCTACTTTTGCTACTTTCATTGGAGGGTATGCTGGCAACCCTAGCCATACTTTTGATCGTTCCGAGATCATAAAAAGGTTAGCATAATCTACAAGCAGCAACCGGTCGGAATACTAGAAGGATGAAATCTTGAGTGACAAGACAATCCAACTGACTAGAGCTATATGAAGAAAGAACTACTAGGCAGACATACACGGACGAGAGAGCGAACCCAAAATTTTAACCCCGATAAACCTTTCTTAGTGATTTTTTTCTTTCCTTGACCTACCTTCTGAAATTTCGAGGACGAAATTATTTTAAGGAGGGTAGATTGTAACGACCGTGTTTTCTAATACCTAATAAAATATATTTTATTTAAATTTCTACTGTCAAATAATTATTTACGTGTTTCATTGATAGAAGAATAATTTTTAAAGTAATTTTAATAATTTTCAAAGCATTGAATAGGATTAAAGGAATTTTCTAAAATCTATTTATTATTTTTATAGGCTTAAAATGTTTTAATAAAATTTTATAATGCCTTAAAAAAATCTACATATTTTTATTATCAATTAAAATAATTAATTCGTAAATAAAAATATTTTAAATAATAAACTAGATTTTAAATAACTATAATAACTAGCTAAAACCATAGGAATGGATATATTATTTAGTTTTAGCCCAAAATTATTTTTATACTAAAGATAACAATAAAATATATTTTCTGAAATTTTTCCATAATTTTCCCTTATTTTAAACTATTTTTAAACCAAATTCAATTTTTAAAATAATAAACAGATTATTATTTTATTTATAAATATATATATATATATATATATATATATATATAAATTCCCTTTAACCTGGACCGCTGGATCAAAAGATCCAACGGCCCAGACCCTCTGTCGGCGCCCACGTGGTGGGGACTACGCGAAAACGCATGATCCCCACACGCGCGGGCACATCGTGACACGTGGCAGGCGGCGGTGGACTTGGCGGCGCGATCCAGACCGTTGGATCTTGATCCAACGGCTGATGCGATGAGGCGGCGGTGGCTAATCACGAGCTGATGATTCTGCAATCATTGGTAGTGCGGATTTTTGCGTTGATTTAACAGATTTTTGGATTTTATGGTTATTGAAAAAACCCTATAAATAGGCACTTCAAACACTGATTTCTCACACCTCAGAACTCCAAAAATTCTGAAAAAAATACCAGTGTCTTCATATCGACGACGTCGACGCTACGGCTCCACCCAATCACCGAGGAAAAATCGGGGCACGGAGCTTTTGAGGAGTTTTGCACAAGCCTACGTCTTCAATCGTCTACGCCTAGCTCTAATCAAAGGTAGGATCCGCCTCTCTCCCCTTTTTCTGTCGCTTTCTTCTTTTCTCAATAACCTAGTTCTAACTTCTAATCATCAACCCCCTATTTAAAATGATGTTATAATACTCGTGCATGCCTATTCCTTGTACCCTTAATAATGATAATGTTAACTTATGTTTTAAAACGGTGTTTAATGTCCTCTGTACACAAAAATATATTGCACTCTCATACTACCTGAAATCTGATATGCTTAATGTTATAACCCATGAATTGTCAATTCGCCTCTAATATACCCACACTTATCCATACTGTCAAAATGATCTCGAAATAGGTTACTTCCACAAAATACCTTCGTTTAATTAAAATGTTATATTTGTTTAAAATATCCATAAGAGATAAGATATGTGAAATAAATAGTTTAGATACGACATACATATATTTTACTTACACTTTTTCATCAACTACTATAATGTTGTTAAATCCCCTTCAACCTTTTTAAAGAAGGAAATACTAAATTTAAATAACGGCTTATGGTTTTTCCAAAACGAACGTATTTTCTAAAACGTTACCCCGAATCTAAAACACTATAATTTCATAAAATTATTAATTTCATTTAAATATCTCGACCTTTATTGAAGGGCCATTTTCCACAAGGATCATAATCCGTATAACGATATCTTTTCAAAAGGAATATCTAGTATCTTATTAAAAGGAAATTTTCAACTAACACCAATCTAGGACAAAAGAAAGGTTGTAGGCATCGGTCGTTTATCTAAACCATACTTTGTGGTGCCTAGGATAGACAAATGGGAAATGTAATTTTAAAAGGCCCGTCTCACGGTGATTCGTGAGCGGATCTCTCCTTTCCTTACTTGTGCTTACCTGGCCACAATTGGCGGTGAAGAGGCGATTTGAGAATCTCACAACTTGCCCTTTGGAACAGTTAGGAGCAGTCTGGTTTTTCAAATAAAAAGCTCTTGCAACTTGTCCTTATAAAAATCTCTTGCAAAAGATTTTAAAATAAACACCACAACCTTTTATCGAAAGGATATTTTTCCGTAAAACATTATGTTTTTTCCAAAATGATAAATATCCCAAATCTCATGGTTTTTCTCAGAAGTGATAAAAGATAATTAAACACTATTATTCTTTTTACTAAGCATTCGCTAAGATGACACGAATTACTTTACGAACTTTAGAAAATAAAACGAGTAGTTGTGGAAGGTCATATTAAACGAGATCAATACTTTTTAAATTTCCAGTTTACGACAACATGATATATACAAAACATGTTACGGTTAGGATTAGAATGCGCGGACCTAGGTATGGAATACTTAATATGAAGATCTCGATATTCCGGGTGAACGGTCCAAAGTGTGGATGACTATACAAATATGAAAATCCCGATATTCCAGGTGAACAGTCCAAAGAGTGGACGACTATACAAATATGAAGATCATGATATTCCGGGTGACCAGTCCAAAATATGGACGACTATACAATGTGGAAATTCCATGCTTAGAGGTATACGTACTGACTCTAATTCGTCCGAACCTTTATACTGAATCACGGGGATGGGTAGTTTGATTAGGCAAGGAGATTCGTGTAGGGTTCCTAGGCACTCTAGTGAGGTCTCCCAAGCCATCAACCATGGCAATTTCAAAAATTATGGTGCCTACAAACCCTAAACTACGGATCGATAACTAGATTTCTAGGCGAAAAAGAACTAGTTAACACTTAACTAATGGGAATACGGAAATACAACCTTTGTAGATCCGGTCCTCCACCTCCACGGCTCCGCAACGAGGTCGTCTCCGCTGTCCAAATCAAATCCGGGCTCTAGGATCGGCTTCGTCGGAGAATGGGCAAGCTAGGTCGTCGATGTCCATGCCGAAGATGATCTACGTCGAAGCATCGCAAGATCAAGCTCACAACTTCACCAAGTCATGAAACTTGTGAAGAAAACACACTCTACTACTTGGCAAGAGGTAGAGGATGAAAAAATAGGAAGTGGGTTAACTTTAGAATTGGATTTCTCACTCAAAACATCAATCCACCATTGATGACCTCAAGCTTCTTCACTTGAAGCAAGGAAGAAGAAGAAGGAAAATGATATGATAAGTTAAAAAAAAATGAAAAGAAAAATGAATTCTTATCATAATTTTAACTAGAGTTAAGTGTAGAGAATGAATCATGGTTAGTGGGAATGGTTAGGGTTAAGGATGAGATAAGTATGGTTGACTTGAACAAAGCTTCATGAAGCTTCAACTAAAGAACAAAAGAAGCCACCATTCTTTTTCTCATTTTCTTATATTCATTTATCAAAAATAAATGGATAACAAAATAAGATAAATGAATAACAAATAAGAAACCCTAACCATTTCATTAACCAAGGTTTAATACTTTACACTTAACCAAAAAGGATGTATCATCAAACATGATACAAGCAAGTGCACAAAATCATATCGCATATGTAATGCGCACTCCCGAGTGAGAAAATCCAATTAAAGTGAACCAATACTAGTTAATGCAAAGTAATATATCAAATATATAATTATACATTAAATCATTAAATCAACACTTGATTCAATGATCCGGTCATGTCGCACACAACCGACTAGTATAGAATGTATCGGCTTATCGAATCAATCCTTGATTCGATAACTAGGTTATATCGCATACAACCATTCGACACATCATCGCGAGAATGAAATACGGTATCACATACACGCATTATTCTCGGTCCCGCACATATCTCATATGCGCTCCTATTTCGTTTCGCTTGAGCCAGGAAACCTCTGTGTAGGACTCTAAAGACTCGTCAATACGCCGGCAGCGGATGATGATCATATCAAACATCCACAAGCCGCAAGCGGTCTGCTAAACGTAACGGCCACCCGGGTATTGAGCGATCTGAAGATCGACGAGCAAGCCCGCTCACACTCCAGTGAATCCGACCAGTAACACTACCGTACAGTCCGGTCTGATCGTCTGATATGTCGCATATCTCGCCTAGGGGTGGTAAACATCAGACCCCAATAGCTCAATAAGTCGTGTCGATATGAGGTCTATAACTGTTCGAGAAACTACTGGTAACACTTACCAGTAAATCTCAGCAACCCTGGCCAGGGATTTCCTGTTATAGCCAATCGAACACAGCGCAACATCAACTCCCTATACCGGGAGAGACGAATCCCCTCCTATCGCTCATTGCCTCCATGTGACTCGGGACTGTACCCAAAAACCACCGTTTTGCACGCCCTCTTGGACGTGGTAAGATGGAAATCAAAGCACAGTGGGAACCACACAAGACTCTATGACGATCTCGGGTCAACAGACTACTCTGTACCAGTGTCACCAGAGAACTGCCATCTGACGTGAGGTATAATACCATCTGGGAGTTCTCGGCGAGTCCGTCCAGTGTACCCAGTCTCTACTGAGCACCCGTATATCATCTCTGATGTCAAACACCGATGGATATGGGATCATCCATCGCCCATCTGTATGGATCGAGAAGGTATACGCTAGTCTACTCTGGTATATCGATGCCCCGTCTCGATACACCCACGACTAGGGACTTTGAAGGATGTACTTATAGACTATCTGTCCCCACTAGTATGATCTCATCATAGTCCAGGTAGTCAAGTACAGATCCTAAGGGCTTTACCAACATGTAACAGAGAGACAATCAGTATACACGTTAAGGTAAAGTTCAACCAGATAGCATACTATCATGTCGAGCAAGAAAGTCCTCCCTATATATGTCCCAGCATCCACTACAATATACATCCTATGTACAGTAATGGCCTCTAGGGCATACATATAACTAACAATCTCCCACTTGCACTAGGGCCATCTGTAGCAGTGGTTTGAAGTATCTCATACTCAATCATCCCATAAAAGTCTCTCTCTGGGAACAGGCCTTTGTGAGTGGATCCGCTGTGTTGTCCTCTGAGTCTACTCTCCTAACCTCGATCTCCCTGGAGATCAACCATCTCCATGATCAAGTGATACTGCCTTAGAATATGTCTGGATCACTGATGGGACCTGCGTTCCTTGGCATAAGCCACAACTCCATTGTCACACAATGGAAGGAACATAGTTCATCTCATGAACCAATATACACCCAAACAGCCTCTTTGGCAGCATCTTAAGTAGCGATGTATCGTGCCTTTATCGTCTAGTATGTCACGGTATCTTGCTTGGAACTCTTCCACCATACCGTCCCTTTACTGAGGGTAAAGACAATGCCTGTGACTGACACTCAGTCGTCTTTATCACCCTGGAACTCTTCCAGTGATTCTCCCCAGGATCGGTTGATACCGTCTCACTACAACTAGTGAGAATCCTAACATCCAATTAGATCTATCTCATAGATCCAAAAACCCAGGATTTAGGAGGTATCACTTTGATCCTATAAGGAGAATCTTTGTGATAAGCGGAGATTGATCGAGCGTAGCATAAGAAACTCCTTTCTTATCAAGAGTATGTCATCCACGTACTCTACGAGGATCGTCACCATACTCCCTATTACCTTCTTGTTTATACAAGGTTCATCTACCATTTTGATGATGTCAACTTCTTTGACTATTCCATCAAAACAGATGTTCCAACTCCGCGATGCCTGCTTTATCCTATAAAGCATCTTGCACACGTTTCCGCTGCTCCCACTGTCTACGAAGCCCTCTGGCTGTGTACTTATAGACGTTCTCTTCTAAAACATCATTTAGAAAAGCTGTCATGACACCCAACCACCAGATATCGTAGTCATGGTATGTAGCCGTGACAAGTAGGATCTGGATGGACTTAAGCATAGTCACTTGAAAAGGTTTCATCATGATCCACGCCTGGTCGATGATGAAAAGCTTTAACAAGTCTAGCTTTGAAAGTCTCAACTTTTCCATCTACACCAAGTAATCTTCTCAAGATATACTTGCTCCTGATGGGGATTTAACCCTTCAGATATAGCAGCCAAAGTCCATACTTTGCTGGTGTATAAGGATTCCATCTCAGATCGATAAGCATCCAGCCATTCTTACAGAGTCTTACTCCTGATGGCCAGCTCGAAGCTAGTTGGGTCATCATCTCATGATGCAATCCTCGCTCCCACTGTCATAGAGAAACCGAAGTATCTTTCAGGTGGGTGAGGAACCCTACTAGATCGGCGGAGAGGCTGAGGTTCGTTGGAATCTACTGAATCCTTTGGTTCTATCAAATCATCTGCTGTAATTTGTATAGCTGGAACACTTCCAGTTCTACATAACAGACCTTGCCTCGAGCTTGTCCAGATTTTGCTTTTAGACATAGGCCGGACAACCCCAAATCTTAACTGTCTTAAGACATGGGCTCTTCCCATACCATATCTCATATGGGGCGGTAGGCAACGATTTGATTCGAACCCTATTCAATAGGTATGCAGCTTCTCAAGCGCATATTTCCCAAAAAGAATTAGGTAACTCAGTAGTACTCATCATAGAGCACACCTTATCATATAGGGTGTGACTGCTCCGCCCCGATATACCATCGTGCTATGGTGTATACGGAGGAGTAATGCTGAGAGAGAATCTCATTCTCCTTTAGAATAGTCCAGGATTTCCGTGCTCAAGTATTCTCCTCCTTGATCACATCAAAGGACATAATACTTATACCCGTATTTTGGTTCTCTACTTCTAACTTATATTCTGTGAATATCTCAAAAAGTTCGGAATTGTGTTTCAACAGGAACATAGGTCTGAATCTTGAGAGATCATCAGAGAACGTAATGAAGTATAAAGAACCGGTCATGGCATGTGTAGACAGGAGACCTTACATACATCATCATGTATCAGTCCCAAGAGTTCATTAACTCTTTCTCTGTTTACAGTGAACGGAGCTATGGTCATCTTATCTTTGTGACATGACTGGCGAGTTTCACAAGATGTAAATTCAAACTGATTTAAATATGCATCTTTATGTAACTCTAGCTAGTCGGGTCACATTGATCTGACCTAGTCTACAATGCCTCAAGAAGAATTCGTTCATTTCTGAACTCTTCCTCTTGTGTGTGTTCCGTATACTAAGAACTGTAGTTTGATTTAGAACATTAATGCTTTTAGATAACGTGCCTGAACCGATCAACTTTTGATATAGGAAATGTTCAAAACATTATCCAACAATACAAAATTTTATCATTTCTTTACTGATAAAGAGACTGATATGATTTTGTATATCAGGTTCGGTATCTAATAACATTCGTTCAGAATCAATGTATTGGTAATACAGGGTGACAGTGACCAACAGACTTGGCTGCAACACTTGCCCCGTTTTCTGCCTCATGAAACTTATCACCCGTTCTCAGTTCTCTACCTTTCTGTAGCCCTATGTAACGATTACATATCTGGGATCCTGATTTGGTATCACATACCCAGGACGCGGAGGATACTGAGAAACAGTTCTGTATAATGAACACACCCGAAGATGATGCATCAGCATGCACTCTCTTCGTTTGGGCGGCACGGGAATTCTGGTATTCCCCAATTTCCTGCTCTGTCTTATAACAATTATAAGTTGGAGCGGGACCAACGTTCCCCAGCTCAGTATAACAAGCGGGTTCGGTCAATAATCCGTATTTTATTATCTTGATTAAGGCGTGATATGGTCGCTACCAGGAGAGAGAGAGAAGAAAACACTCAGCGTGCGCTCTGTCAAGAATAGATTGGTTATTATTTTATCTAATCAGGATGGCTCCCACCGCTTTTTATCAAATCTTCCTTCAAACCCTAAAAGGAAAGACTAGCCGGGATTAATTACACACTACAAGTTCGCCAATCTTTCAGCCAGGCCAGTGTCGGTACTTTGAGGGAGGTCCCCCGTGCTTTCGCACGAACCTAATTACTGTAAACCTCGTTTTCCCAGAGGCGTAACCTCGTTAACACCTTTCTAGACACCTACTTGATCGGCTAATTGTAATGTATAAAACTCTCCCAGGAGTAACACTTACTCGCAGCGGGTATCGGGATCCAACTATCTCATAGAAGGTATGCAATCTCATTGCAAATTTCAACACTTGAAATTCCCGATAATATTTTGCCCCTAGCGTCCTATGACCTTGACAGAGGTCAACAAACCATAGGCTGCTAGTCAAGTTCAACCCGTCATTTCCTGATTGAAGTAAACCCACCCGCACGACCCTTGACAGAGGTCAACAAGGTCGCACGACTACCCTAAATCAATCACATCATATGCTTATGCAGATAAGCACTAATCAGCTACCGCACACTACGCCTTGACAGAGGTCAACAAACGTAGCACGAATACTAACTACTACTTATCTGAAATGACGGAGGGCTACGACAGGTTTTTCTGAAAACCTATTGCGTAATGAACTTGATATCGTTGTAGGATCGAATGAATTTTGAAATGGAGTGCTTTTGAGGCTTTTCTAGTTTTGCTAAAGGAGTCACTCCCGGTGAAGGGATCGTCGGTCCTTTCCTCGTCGAATGAGGTGCGGGATATATCACATATATCGCTGTGCAAAGCAAAAACTCTTAAAAGCAATCAAAAGACAAACCGAGTGTGTAGCATCTGCCAGTTATTGCTAAAGGAGTCACTCCCGGTGAAGGGATCTCGGTCCTTTCCTTATCGAATAAGGTGCAGGATACATCACATATACCGCTATGCAAAGCAAAAACTGTAGCTACCTGTTTTATTTTGAAATTCGATTCTACAACATCTTAGGTTTCTTTTTATTTCATTAATCTCATTAATGAAGTCCCATCATTTAAGTACCTAATCATCACAGATAAATACGACGTACACTTATGCCATCCTCATTCGCCTCGATGTCCCCTCGTGCACCGTTAGGTTAGGTAACTAACGGCAGAGCAGGGCAGGGCTAGCGCGGGTGTAAAACATAAGTAACGTCTATATAATATATCATATATACTATATACTGTATCTATCACAGAACATCACATGATCACATCACAGATATCGCAGCAGAAGAATCATATGAAATATTGGATATACTAGGACGTCCGTGTTTTCAATACGAGCCAGTATAAAACACGGATTCCACGGTCGTGATGAATAGCCAAACCCACACCCCTAGACCCCTACGAGAGCGGCAAGCAACCCTACCAATTCTAGAGTTAGGAGACCCGGACTCGACTCCTCGAGTTGGTCTCCCACTGGACTCCAGAACCCGGTTACTTGTGCCCTCCTCCTTGGGTCTATCCTAGTGCGGAAAAGTAAATAATATACAAGAGGTGACTACTTCCGCAACCTGGAAGCGCCCCAATAAAAAAATATTACATACAAGTTTTTACATGAATGAAAATGAAAAACACTCATCTCACATAAAAACCCCCGGCTATTCAAACACGACGATCCAATATAACATATCCAGCAACACATAACATCACATGTCATCAACGTAAGTAAATATGTCCATCCCAATTGTCGTTGACATATAGCAACGAAACCGGCGATATCACACATTACACTTACGGTCACAGAAAAGAAAGTGTAAAACTACAACAGTTGGAATCCGCAACCACCTCAGACATCGCATGCCTGACCAAATGAATTACTTAGACATCACATGCCTAACAATTATAAACCCCGCATTTTAGTCTCAAAATCGAAAACACTTTTCAATATCGAGTCGGGCAATTCAACAAGATTCCCGACATCCTGATTGAATGCTCGTCGCAAACTTCAGTAGGCGGCCGCACCCCCGATACCGTCGACAAAGTGCACCAAGGCGGAACACCGCTACCGCGAGCACCCGAACGGATGCTTTCGGCGACGGGGTTCTCCTACAGTCACTTGGTCGGGGCTATGGAGTGAGGCTGTCTATTAAGTTTACCCGGCGAGTATCCGCGTACGCTACGTGATTGCGACGGACTTTTGATCACATCAAAATTCCGTGGCAACCGATCAAGTGAGACTAAACTGCTACGTTTATAACATTCATTTAGTTATGTCATAACTACTTGTGAATTCCAATTATTGTATCCCATTCCGGATAAACAGAAAATGTTAAACTTTTCGATCGAACAATCTAACACCCAAGTTTTCCCGATACAGCTCAACACATGAAATAAGTCTAACAACATTCCGTTCGTACCTCAGTACCAATGGTCCAGCCGTAGAAGGGTCAAGCCAACGCCTCACATGTGGCACGCCGTACTGCCCCAAACCCGAAGGTTCAAAGGGCAGTTCAAGACGGTCACATAATCGAGTTAAGGTTTGTGTCTTCTAGAGGGACCATCGCGTTACTTGCACTACTTAGAACGTCGTTAAACTACGGAAAAATCCAACACTTGGAAATTTCCCAACAGGGGAAAAATTGGGTATTTATATCCGGTCGAACTTTTTAACATATTCTAAAATTTATCCGGAAAGCCACACAGACAAAATTTGATACACCCGATCGAATCATCAAAGCTCCAAAACATCCCAGATTATTCAACACTTGAATAAATATTAAAAATAACCAGAGAAGTCAGCACAGAAACAAATGAATTATTGTGCAAAAATTAGTTGATGACGTCACAAATCTACCGCGCAACCGCCGCCTAACTCAGCATTATGCCGCGGAACCGCGCTACATTTCACTGTTCATCAAAAAAATTTTGTGCCGAAATTCTTATATTTCTCTGCTGATTTCTCTGCATATTTTTAATACTGAAAAATCACTGTTTTTAGAAAAAGTACAGAGAGCACATTTTGGAGTTGGTTTCGGGTTCGTTCCGGTTTCAAATTCCGTCTGGACTTCGCCTAAGGCTCTAGCTAGGCTCTGATACCACTGTAGGTCAGGCAGCAACCCCATCCAATGGGGTCGCCGTGGCACCAACGGGTCCCTCAGCAGCTACTTTTTACGCATGCCCCCTCGCGAGGACTACAACCCGCCGGAACACCTTCCGGTCTCAGGACACCCTGGGGGTAAGAGCCTATGCTTCGCCACACTGTCACACAGTGAGAACCCCCCATAGGTCGACATCCAATGTCTAGTAGCTCTGATACCACTGTAGGGTTCCTAGGCACTCTAGTGAGGTCTCCCAAGCCATCAACCATGGCAATTTCAAAAATTATGGTGCCTACAAACCCTAAACTACGTATCGATAACTAGATTTCTAGGCGAAAAAGAACTAGTTAACACTTAACTAATGGGAATACGGAAATACAACCTTTGTAGATCCGGTCCTCCACCTCCACGGCTCCGCAACGAGGTCGTCTCCGCTGTCCAAATCAAATCCGGGCTCTAGGATCGGCTTCGTCGGAGAATGGGCAAGCTAGGTCGTCGATGTCCATGCCGAAGATGATCTACGTCGAAGCATCGCAAGATCAAGCTCACAACTTCACCAAGTCATGAAACTTGTGAAGAAAACACACTCTACTACTTGGCAAGAGGTAGAGGATGAAGAAATAGGAAGTGGGTTAACTTTAGAATTGGATTTCTCACTCAAAACATCAATCCACCATTGATGACCTCAAGCTTCTTCACTTGAAGCAAGGAAGAAGAAGAAGGAAAATGATATGATAAGTTAAAAAAAAAATGAAAAGAAAAATGAATTCTTATCATAATTTTAACTAGAGTTAAGTGTAGAGAATGAATCATGGTTAGTGGGAATGGTTAGGGTTAAGGATGAGATAAGTATGGTTGACTTGAACAAAGCTTCATGAAGCTTCAACTAAAGAACAAAAGAAGCCACCATTCTTTTTCTCATTTTCTTATATTCATTTATCAAAAATAAATGGATAACAAAATAAGATAAATGAATAACAAATAAGAAACCCTAACCATTTCATTAACCAAGGTTTAATACTTTACACTTAACCAAAAAGGATGTATCATCAAACATGATACAAGCAAGTGCACAAAATCATATCGCATATGTAATGCGCACTCCCGAGTGAGAAAATCCAATTAAAGTGAACCAATACTAGTTAATGCAAAGTAATATATCAAATATATAATTATACATTAAATCATTAAATCAACACTTGATTCAATGATCCGGTCATGTCGCACACAACCGACTAGTATAGAATGTATCGGCTTATCGAATCAATCCTTGATTCGATAACTAGGTTATATCGCATACAACCATTCGACACATCATCGCGAGAATGAAATACGGTATCACATACACGCATTATTCTCGGTCCCGCACATATCTCATATGCGCTCCTATTTCGTTTCGCTTGAGCCAGGAAACCTCTGTGTAGGACTCTAAAGACTCGTCAATACGCCGGCAGCGGATGATGATCATATCAAACATCCACAAGCCGCAAGCGGTCTGCTAAACGTAACGGCCACCCGGGTATTGAGCGATCTGAAGATCGACGAGCAAGCCCGCTCACACTCCAGTGAATCCGACCAGTAACACTACCGTACAGTCCGGTCTGATCGTCTGATATGTCGCATATCTCGCCTAGGGGTGGTAAACGTCAGACCCCAATAGCTCAATAAGTCGTGTCGATATGAGGTCTATAACTGTTCGAGAAACTACTGGTAACACTTACCAGTAAATCTCAGCAACCCTGGCCAGGGATTTCCTGTTATAGCCAATCGAACACAGCGCAACATCAACTCCCTATACCGGGAGAGACGAATCCCCTCCTATCGCTCATTGCCTCCATGTGACTCGGGACTGTACCCAAAAACCACCGTTTTGCACGCCCTCTTGGACGTGGTAAGATGGAAATCAAAGCACAGTGGGAACCACACAAGACTCTATGACGATCTCGGGTCAACAGACTACTCTGTACCAGTGTCACCAGAGAACTGCCATCTGACGTGAGGTATAATACCATCTGGGAGTTCTCGGCGAGTCCGTCCAGTGTACCCAGTCTCTACTGAGCACCCGTATATCATCTCTGATGTCAAACACCGATGGATATGGGATCATCCATCGCCCATCTGTATGGATCGAGAAGGTATACGCTAGTCTACTCTGGTATATCGATGCCCCGTCTCGATACACCCACGACTAGGGACTTTGAAGGATGTACTTATAGACTATCTGTCCCCACTAGTATGATCTCATCATAGTCCAGGTAGTCAAGTACAGATCCTAAGGGCTTTACCAACATGTAACAGAGAGACAATCAGTATACACGTTAAGGTAAAGTTCAACCAGATAGCATACTATCATGTCGAGCACATGTAACAGAGAGACAATCAGTATACACGTTAAGGTAAAGTTCAACCAGATAGCATACTATCATGTCGAGCAAGAAAGTCCTCCCTATATATGTCCCAGCATCCACTACAATATACATCCTATGTACAGTAATGGCCTCTAGGGCATACATATAACTAACAATTCGGAACTCGGATTCCCCTACTACTCGATCATGATCCTGGGAAGTGAAACGGTGCATTTCACTTCCCCAGTTGTTGTTCCGTGGCCACAACGGAATAATCGCGAGTATCCGGACCCTAGTTTAACAAACTAAAACGTTTACAATACCTATTGATACTCAACACTAAACCCACATCATGTGATATACCTATCTGTTACCTTATCTACCTTTCTTCATGAGACACGAGTTATTCAGTATCTTGGATGTGGATATTTTACCAGTTTAGACTTGTTGTTTATTATGGAACTGAAGGGTAGTAATATATGTGCACTTGAGTGATATTCACGCTAGACAAAGCTCCATCGTAGTCATGGGACACCTTCCGGGGATGTTCACGCCACCACATTGATTGCCATCTCAGGCACGAGCACCAGCTCATACTGCTTCCAGATAATCATGAGATATCTCAAGAATACGAGTATGTTCACCAGTCAATTCCATCCATACACACCTTGTTTAACCTGATCTAACTCTTAGACTGAATATCCGTTTGACTTGACTTGACCCTTTACTAAACATATACCTCACACAAGCTGCTCATATTCACATATCTAATTTGTATATAACCTTATACCTTTATACACATGTATATCATATTCATTATATACACCTGTTCGTTTCTATACCTTTACTTTCTTATGAGGCAATCCTACCCGAGTATAACTCGCTGACGGACCTTCCTTTTCTTCCTCTATATTTGGAATGTCCGTCAGATAAGAATGAGTATTATGGCGAGAATCAAGGTGTGAAGCCAACTTATGAAGATTATGCAGACTGGACGATAGAAGATTAGCTAGATTTAATTTTTGTTGTTGCCCACATGTTTAGCGCTTTTGTTTTTTCTCGATGTAATTAAACTACTTAGTTTATTTTACTCTTTTTTTGGGATGTAATAAAATTTGGTTAATGGAAATAAATGCCTTTCGCTTTTATTATTTTTGTTTTGGTACACATCCTGCATGTTAAATATTCATACGCTTAACGTAACTGTATTGAATAGACCACCTTCAATACAGTTAGGTTGCGGGTCATGCCGCGTCATCCTTCTCATTCTTTTGGGAAGCGGGGCGTGACACCTAGCATAGCCCAAGTAAATAAAGCTCGAGTTCGGTCGATAGCCGGCCTGAACAGACGAAGCGACGTCTCCATTATGACACTGCCCTTTCGGTGATCCACTGACGTCATTGGGGATACACGCGAAAATTATGGTGCGCGGTGAGACACCACGTGGGCTCGAAGATCAAAAAGACGCAACTGTCAAATGCCATGTCGTTCCCGGACAATCCACCACAAAGAATTCTCGACACCAAGCTGAGCAGAGAAAACCAAGCAGACCACTCTCGACCCGACCCATAAATAGGTCGAAACGAGAGTGGGGGGCTAATGATGATGCTCATAAATGGGAATTCCTCAGATCATGACACGTAGCGGATGACGTGTCATCCACGTAAGCCCGCTAGATTTCTGGGGGCTACGGAGCCGGAATAAGTATGATGCATTAGGAACGTTCCTCGGCGCCTCGTCTCTGAGGTTTCATCCAACATTTTGGAGATCTCCTCGGAGTACCTTCCATATTCGCCTAGCAACCAGCCAACAGCTCATCTCCGAGCAGTCCTACAACTGAGCTTCCACAACCTCTTTGCTCGTCTCTGAGCTATTACAGGGCTGAGTTTCCTCGGCCTCCCGGCTCGCCTCCGAGCCTTCCATCAAGCTGAGCTTCCTCGGCTTCTCCGATCAACCGAGAGCGCGGAGCCCAAGCGCTCCCGCAATGTCTCTGTGTATCTCGCCAAAGCGAGATATCCGCCGCCCCGCGATCTGCGTCCCATACTGGCGCGTCCCACCATTAATGAACGAATCCCGCCATCAACGCGGGCATAACGCAAGAGCGTAACTAACGGTGAGGATCTCGTGCCTGCTCGCTCTATGCGAGCGCTATATAAACCCCTCTTTCAGACGACTCAGATAACGCAAACTCATTCTAATACGCCGCTACCCTGCCTTTATACCTCGGTACTAATTTGATCGTCGAAGGGTCCTACGGTGGTCGCCCACCCCGGGACTTCCTTTGCAGGTAGCTCGACGTCGACACCATCCCATTGAGATCCACACATTCAACCCTCAAACCAAATCCAAATCGCTCGCAATCAGATCGATGGAGGATACCATCCGAGAGAGATTCCGAGCTCCATCAATAGGCGTTTGATTTGTTGAGATATTGGATTAGTTAATAATCACTTGGAGATGAATATGAAAAGAGATGAAAATGAAAAATTAAAAGCTTATGAGGGAGAGAAAGATGGAGAAGAGAGATAAGGGCGATGTGGGCAATAAAAAAATAAAATTATAATAAATGATATCAAAATTCTACAAGGGGTTTAAAGAAAGGTATCCTTGGTATGAGGGGATTATTCACAGGTCATTTGGACCCACCGACCTAATCAGATAGTTTTTAGATTTTAGGGGCTTAAATACAGTTTTCCCTATTTTTTAATATACTCTTGACAACAAAATCCAACGCGCCTCGCCTTTTGGTTTCAAAAACATTCAAATCAACGCTCCTCTCTCTCTCAGCAACAGTCTTGCGAAACCCTAACCCTAAAATTAATAACTTTGAAGCGAAGACCTGCGGATCTGAATCGATTCCCTCTCTAATAGGCGAATCCATGGGCTCCAATGCATAAAGTTAGCTCCTTTTCCCTCTTTTCGATATCGATTTTAGTGTTAGGGTTTCTAATTTTGAGCTCACTGTTTCTTTGTCTTAATTCATAATTTTGAAGAGGAAAGAGAATCTAGCTCCCGCTTCTGGAAGCAGGCGGCCGAAGGTCACAGACTCCGACATGGTGGGCGCCACCGTTGGCTCCCGCGCCGGACGGCAGCCCTCGTCGAGGTCCAACACGGGGCCCGGTCAAGCGCAAGCTCTGGATCCGAACGTTTTGGTTCAATCCGATGCGAATGCGATGGAATTTAGCTCTAGGGACGACGTGGAGAGTCTCTTGAACGAGAAGATGAAGGGAAAGAACAAGAACGACTATAAGGTAATTTTTGTGAACCGAGCTTGAAAGTATTGATTTTGATAGTGGTTACATAGTATTGATATTGGATATTTTGTGGTTTTATGTTCGATTAGTTATTTAAGAAAAGGAATGAAGAGATGGCAGCATATAGAAGGAATAAGTTCCGGATCAAATGCTTCTTTCCAATATGTACTATCTTCTTTTTCGCTTTTGAATTTGTTGATGGGAAGAGTGTGGGTTGCTAATAGATGGTAGCAAGGTCAGGACTTGAATTAGGAGGATTGTTGTTTACTTATTTCATCTGATTTAATCTGTATGGCTTTTTAGGGAAAAAGCGAGCAAATGATTGAATACATTAAAAAGCTAAGGACTTGCATCAGATGGTTATTGGAAAGGGAAGATGAGAATTTGATGGAGCAAGAGAATCTACGAAGCATGCTGGAATCAAAGGAGAAAAAGCATGCTGATAACGGTAACTTGTTTGGCATATTCTGTTTCTTTACCCTAGAATTTTTTTTGGTAAACGCACCTTAGTAAATTATGATATGGATAATTTTGTAGAGGCGCAAATGAGGAATAACATAAGAGAATTAGAGGCAAAAGTTGAGGAGCTACAGAGACTATATGAATATATGCAAGAGAGCTTTAGAAAGGAGGAAGCTGACAAAGATGTTAGTGATTTTTTGAATGATATTTCCCTATAAATCTTTTGTATATTTTTCTTGAATTTTATTGTGAATTTGAAAATACAGGCAGCAATTAGATCTTACAAGGAAGAGAAAGAGGCAAGAGCTAGTGTTGAGAAATCAAGAGACGCTTTCTCGGAAGAACTTTTAGAAGCTGGGCAAGAGGCAAAACGTCTCAACGATCAAGTAATTGTTTAATAAATCATCTTTTGTTGGTAATTTTTTTATGATAGTTCAAACTTTTAGCAGCAATAACCTTCGATATTCTTACAGATTAAAGTGCTTGAAGCAAGCAATAAGAGGTTACAAGAGTACAACACGAGTTTGCAGCAGTATAATTGTAGCCTTCAGGCTGAAGTGGCGAAGAATGGCGAAACAATATCTAAAATGAATGAGGAAAAGAATAGTATGATCAGTACTTTGACAGGTCTCAGAAATAACATGACTTCAATGAAGACCCAGTTGGATACTTATAGGGTGAGTGTCCTTGTTTCTATGTTTTGGATTTATAACTAAAAAACTCATCTTATGGATAGACAATGCTGTTACTGTCTTAGTATTAGTTGTATCTGATATGTGGTCATTGATACTTGATAACTTACTAGCTGATGATCTGGATGGTGGCTGTATGAATATGGCAATTTCAAACAGTTCCGATTTATGCTATTGGTGACATGAACTATATTTGAAGCGGTGTCCTTTGTTTACTCTTCTGTTTTTCATTTTATTTTTCACTGATCAAACATAAATGGACGCATCTGCTTTTCGATTCTTAATTAGTAATTCTTTGTGCATCACTAATTTCTTAGTATTTAATTGTTGACCATGGCAAGCCCTATACTATTCCTGTTTAGTTCTAATGAGCAGAGCATACAATCTATGCTATTTACTCGGCAGGAATTAAGTAGACAATATCTTGTAGTTAATTGCATATTGTATCAAACAAACTCAGTCAGTGAAAACATGAAACAATTCACAAAACAAATGATGCGTTTTAATCTTTGTGGAGCTAATTGAAATAAAAATAGCATGTCATTGGATAAACAGGAGAATATTTTGACCCAACTTGTCAGAACTCTTGGATTCATAATGTAGAATGGATTTGTGTTTGTCGGCACAATTATTTTCTGGCATAATTGCTTCTAGTTGTTGTTGATTGACATATCACATTTTATATTGTAGCAAATATTTGCTTTGACTTCTGACTTTCTCAATTACATTTATGATGATTATTCTTTATATTTTGCATATAGGTGGTCGATGAGAAAATCAGTACTCTTTAGATGGCCATTATCGACTTAATTGTAGCTGACCCCCTTGTACTATTTAATTATTTGCCCAAAAACAAAGAGAATTAAGAATGTTATGCCTGCTTCCTCCATTTCATATGTCATGCATGTTTCACGGTACATCTATGTGTGCATCAATCACTATTGAGCAAAAATACTAAGAAGATTACCTCTAAATTGACCGCAACAGTTATGATGTTAGTACACCTACCATGGAGATCTTGACAGATGACCGAGATATACCCAATCAGTTATTTGATAAATTCTCCAAGTGTACCTATATATACCTGAAGGCTTAGCCTTTCTCTTGAGACTTGGAATTTCAATCAAATGCAAAACCGTAGTTGCAAGAACCTTGGGGGTATATAATGAATCCTGCTTTGGAACCTCGAACCCGCAGTTCTTAATGAGATTCGAAACAGAATCTCGACTCCATACAGCAGAATCTTGATTCCCATACAACAGAATCTTGATTCAGTTTTGAATCTCTTCGGCTGGGTTGTTGTCTCTTCAACTTCTTGGCTTTTAATGAAATATTGGACTTATAACATAATGAGTTATTCTAGGGTTTGTAATTAATCAATTCATGGTGCAATTTTATAATTTTATGGCTGTGTGTGTAGGGTGTGGATCCGTTAGGGCGGGTTCGTGTTTTTTCAAATTCATGAACTTTTTTGTGCAGCGTCCAACGAACGATCCGTTCCGTTCAAGTTGTTTTATACGTCTTAGATAGTGTATGGATGAAAAATCGTATCGATAGGAAGTGTTTTGCATGTCCAGAAACATATGGATTTATTTCAGCCGAAAGAATTTTAAAATGTTCGGGTCGTTAGTAGGACGACGCACGAAAAAGTTCGTGAATTTGAAAAAAGCACGAAAAAGTTCGTGAATTTGAAAAAAGCACGAAAAAGTTCGTGAATTTGAAAAAACACGAACCCGCACTAACAGATCCGCACTATATATATAAAGCGCTCCCCCGACGCTCTTAACATAAAATTCTTTTAGGTTTTGGCGATTCCCCGCCCTCGCTTCGTGCAACTTTGGAAAAAAACTATTTATCTGCTACTCATGAAACCACGTTGCAAATTGTATTTCTGATTTAGGAAAAAAAAAGATACGCATACTCCATTTATAAGTGACACTTATTACTAGTCTTTTTCGTTTTATCCCTGCTCTTTTTTTAACTTATTGCGAAGCCATTATACCACACAGAGAAGCTATCTATAAGAAAGTAGATTAAATTGCATTAGCCTTGATATGAATATTTCACATTATTTGTATGGAACTATAAAAAGGTATCGTCCTTAATGATTTTTGGGATTGCATTGCTATATCTATTTCTATTTTCTTGATTTCTTGTTACTCTGCTGTATAAATGAATAAAGTTTATTATAATAAGTTTTTATATGTGTAGGGGCATGTTATTATTCATGTTCTTTTAAGTTCACTTGTTCGTTTTTGAAGTATTAGAAGGATCATATGCCATAATTCATTTTGTAGATTCCCTATATTATGTTTAACCTTATTAATGTGTTTATATTGATTTTGGTTGAACTTTTTCCTCGTTCATTTTGTATAGTTCACTTTTTACGCAAGTTGATATGATGCTTTCATTTTGGCTTCAAATTTGTCATTGAAGTTGGCTAGCAATTAATATCATTTAGAAATGCCAATGTGAGAGTGCCACAACAGTGAGACAAACTGAGTGAGAAAAAATTGAGTAAAAAGTATCTCTCTTATTATATGCCTATACATGTTACATACAAAGTATGGGCAATTATTAATGCAGATTGTGAAGTTGGAGATTGATTTCGGTAATGTCTAAAATTTATTTATACATATTGAGCATTTTTCACTTTACTACAGTTGGACCTTGATTAAAATTTGGTCATTCGGTTTTTAGGTTATTACGAGTTATTCATATTATAATGGAATGCCGGAGTTTGAGCTCCTTAAGTCTTCAACTGTAATTTACGTACTTCTAGGACATATTATCACATAAACTCCTAGTGTAAAATTTGTTTTTGATGGTTATTGTCTCAGTCTCTTCAGCAGGAAGCTGCCAAACATAAAGAGGACTTGAAGAAGGAAATAGATTGTATTAGAAATGATTTGCAACAAGTAAGAGATGATCGGGACCATAAATTAGCACAAATACAATGTCTCACTGCTGAAATTACCGAGTATAAAGACCTAACTGGAAAATCTGCAGTGGAGGTGGATAAGACAATGTGTAGAGTCAATGCTCTTGAGGTTAGCACGCTGTTTTTGGAATTCCTTGGTTCTTAGTTTTATGGTGATTATCTGATTGTTCAATGACTTGCAGGAGACTTGCTCTTCTCAAACAGAGAAAATACAAGCACTGCTTCAGGAGCTTGCAGTTGTTAAAGAAAAATTAAAGGTTAGTAGTTACTTAACATTTTGAAAAACATTCTTAAGTAGTATCAAGCTGACTTGTTAAGATACTGTTGGCATGCCATTACTTGCTGAAAGAAAGGCTCGGTTTACTTTTGATATTAGCACACTATATCTTATTTATTTATTTTGAAAATGTGCAAAGTATCTGACTAATTAACTACTACACATTATTATTATTTGACATCAATCCCCTATTAAGACCTTACTTTTTTTGTAGATAGCTGATTTAACCACCACACAGACGATGACAGAGTATGAACAACAAAAGGATACAATTAAGCAATTACAAAGTCGTCTTTTAGATGCAGAGTATCAAATTGTAGAAGCTGAAAAATTGCGTAAAGAACTGCATAACACCATACTGGTACTTCTCTAACTTATCACAGTATTGTTTAAGAAATTCAAGTCCGTAAACCTTATATGTTTTTACAGGAACTAAAAGGAAATATTCGAGTTTTTTGTAGAGTTCGACCAGTTTTATGTGACGAAGATGATTCAGATTCTGCAGTTGTGTCATATCCTACATCAACTGAGCTTCGTGGACGCGGCATAGATTTGATGCACAATGGTAATAAGATTTTATCTTATTCTTGATAATTTTTTTGATTTTAATATGTTACATTTTAGCACTAAATGATCGGTTTTCTCCACTATTAACAGCAAAATCAATCAGCTTCACTTTTGATAAAGTCTTCAACCATGAAGCTTCTCAAGATGATGTTTTTGTTGAAATCTCACAGTTAGTACAAAGTGCACTTGACGGCTATAAGGTGATAATTTTTATGTCGTTTTCTTTTATATTATATGTTTTAACGATATTTCTTATAGCAACATGCATTCATCCTAAATTTTGTGGCTGGCTTCGTAAAAGCTATTGAGTTACCAATTACATTTGGTGACTGTTTGACTATTTGATTAATATTCTAGACTTAATTAGATAAACATGATTTTTTTGGAAACCGAGAAACACAACAAATTTAGAAAACATTTACTCTTGTAGGTTTCTTTTTTTACTTCTTCAGAATTTTGCACTCGAAAATAGTCTTGAAAGCTTATATAATACACCACTATTAAGTTGATATTTAATCAATAAATATATTGTGAAATTTGCTTTGAGTGTAATAAATGCTTTTTAATCTTCAGCGCATATTTCCCTAATCATTATTGTAGTTTGCTTCTGATGTTTATCGGTGAGATTACAAACTTTGCTTATTAGAAAACACCTTCTTTAGCATTAGGCTGTCATTTGACTTCTGAAACATGTCCTCTTTATAGTACATTAAGTATACACAACTGTATGAGTGTAGAAGCAATTCGAAATGTATAACATATATTGATACGCCAATGTATTTGTCTTTATTTTGGTCACTAGATTAAACAACTCATCGCTATTATTTTTGTCAGGTCTGTATCTTTGCTTATGGGCAGACTGGTTCCGGTAAAACATATACTATGATGGGTATGACAAGCTCTTCTCAACAGAAGGGCCTAATACCTCGGTCCTTAGAACAAATTTTTGAAACAAGCCAGTCTAAGTTGTCTCAGGGTTGGAAATATAACATGCAGGTGATTGTTTTTCCTTGTAGCATTTTTTTCCCGTTTAAAACAACGGTTACATTGATAATTGCAACTCAACTTTTTTTATTTGATTATTATACATCTCATTATTCAAATTTGCAGGCATCAATGTTGGAAATTTATAATGAAACAATTCGTGATTTGTTATCACCTAATCGCTCAGGCAGTCTTGATGTCAAGTACGATACAAATGGCCACACATATGTGCCTGGCCTTACTGTTGTCGACGTCTGGAGCATTAATGACGTTTCCTTTCTCTTACAGCAGGCCGCACAAAGCAGGTTAAACTCCTCTGAACATATGATATGATTTCTTTCCAATGTAAAGTCTTATTGGCATTAGTAAATATCATTTTCCAAGATTTGTAGAAATCTCATATGTGACTCATTCCATTTAATAAGCAATTCAATTAATATGTTCCTGCTCGAATATCACGCTCATAAATGTAGAATTTATGAAAAACATATCTCATGGGATACATATTACAATCCAAATAACAGTTCATTGTACATATTAATTTCATATTGTCATACACCAACTAAGTGGATGTTTAAAAAATTTACATGCACCATTTCTAAACAAGATGTGGTGGAATTGCAAACTGATGTTATAGCGATCATTTCGTAGGTCATTTCGGTTTGTATTTAACTCAATCAGTAAACCCAGTCATTAAAATATTTAGTGCTCTTGGATGTTTTTGATTAATAAGACAATGGTGCCACCGATGCATGCTCATTGGTATTGGAGGTATACTTATTTTTAATTTATTGTTGACTGACTTAATGTCCTACTATATCCTATTAATAAAGTTAATGGTTGTTTCCATTAGATCTGTTGGCAAAACACAAATGAATGAAGAGTCCTCAAGAAGTCACTTCGTGTTCACTTTACGAATTTCTGGAGCAAATGAAGTGAGTTCATGCCCTTAAATTATTTTAATGTTCAAAGTATACACTTTCTTGTATGCTGATGCAAGATTCCCACTTTTCAGAACACTGACCAACACGTACATGGAATATTAAACTTAATCGATCTTGCTGGTAGTGAGCGCCTTAGTAGAAGTGGTGCTACAGGAGACCGTCTCAAGGAAACTCAGGTGCATACTCTTTTTATTCTGCAAGGTGTCTTTTGGCAAATTAATTTGATTTATATAGAGTATTAACTGGTTTTCATCGGGAATTTACTTTAGGCAATTAATAAAAGTTTATCATCTTTGCGTGACGTCATCTTTGCTATTGCAAATCGAAAGGAGCATGTACCTTATAGAAATTCCAAGTTAACCCACCTTCTTCAGGTATTACTACTGCATTATGGTAAATTGTTTTTCAATATTTTTTTGTAGATGCTTTTTTCTTTTTCTTTTGCTTCAAAATAAACCCTGAATTGGACACCTTTGTGCTTTATAGTCATGTCTCGGCGGGGAGTCCAAAACTTTGATGTTTGTCAATATATCCCCTGAAGCTTCATCATCTGGCGAGTCATTTAGTTCACTTCAATTTGCCACAAGTGTGAACTCATGTGAAATTGGTGTTGCTCGAAGACAAACGCAGATCAGGTCTTCAGATTCAAGATTGAGTTATGGGTAGCTCGTTATGAAGAATCTTAACAGAGGAAACAATTGATACTTTTTGCATGTTACTTGTATAGCATGAACATGATATTATTGGATATATTGCAATGGTTGCTCATCATTGCTGATGCTACAAGTAAATCTCTACCATATTGGTTGTAACCACACTGTTCATTTGCATCCGATTGTTGTATCTTTACCTATGTCTTATTCCTTATTAATTCATCACTGAAATCTCCTAAGTGAAGGAGGCTTAGCGCATAACCTCATATTATTACTTCCTCAAAATAATACAGGAATTGTTTGTGATATTTGATGTTATTGTATACTGTATAACTACTGTTCTTGCCAGCTTAGGGTTGCTTGCATAAGTAAAACCCTTAATGATCTGGCCTGACAAGGTAATATAAATTACTCTTTGGATATCTTGCGTTCATCAGGTTCTTAGATGGCTATTTATGCATTAAACTAAATCTAATTACATTTTGGTTCAATGCTCTTGCCTTCTCTACAGGTTACAACTTAAATCAAGTGCATGTGTGAAAAGAAATCAAAAGCTCACTCTTCTGAATGCTAGGTGAGATTTACATGAGCTATCATGCCATTCTGGCCATCACCTCTTTGAGAACAACTGTTGTATCATCGTAAAATGATCTAGCCAGTGGATCGCTTTTCTTCTTGACAGCATCATCAAGCTAATGCAAGATCGGTCCAAACATGGAAATTATGTTAGGGACTGTAATTCTTGAAAGAGGAAACGAAATATGGAGCAGTAATTTTTCTACATTTGTAAAAAATTCATCCACTTTTGGATGACTGACACTTTCTTGATTTTCATGAGCTAAATCATAGATATGATAGTTGATACCCTTTGCTCATTAACCTAGAGAATGTAATGTGGTCGATTGGATGCAAGAGCAAATGGTATGAATTCTCATGGTCCTTTGTATATCTATGCTTTAGGCCATGAATTTCTAGATGGAGAACGATGATCATCCAAAAATCGGTGAATAGCTGACTTCATCATCGTTGCCATGGAATTTAAGGGTATTAGCTCATCTGGCGCGTACCTTTTCCACGGTATCGAAAAGTCGATTAGCGAGCTGAAGAAGAGGCTGCTTCTGATCATCAGGTGCTGCTGAAATGACCTTATCGAAATCATAGTACATGACAGTTGCTTTCATGCACAAATACTTCCTCATATAGTTCCAAGCATCTTGCCCAAATAAATCACCCAATGCCAACAGATCAAAAGCGTAGTGCTTCAGTCTGAAGGTACTCCCATGGACACCTATGTTTGCCATATAGATTCCTTTCTTCAAGAACGACCGAGTGCCCGTCTCTTCATTTGCAATCTCTGAAACAAAAGATTTCATCTGTGTAACCGTAAAAGAAATGTTTGTAAGATAACAGAACTTTTGCTTACTGTTAGTGACTGTTGGGACCGGCAATGGACCAGTTAGCCATAACCCATTGTTTTCCTCTTCGGCGCGAAGAGGTAGCAGCTGGTTGAAGAGCGTGGCGATGGCGGCGAGACCGATTGACGCTCGTCTGCTTGTAGTTGAGATTTGTGAGCATTTAGTGGAAAATATGAGGGATTTTGATGTGATGTTGTTGGGTTTTTTCTTAAATTTGAGGGGCTTTGGCAATGGAGAGATGCCGTTGAGGTTTGAGAATGCAGCTGTTGCCATTGTTGGATGAGGATTGTTTTAGGTTGTGCATGTGGTTTTGTTGTGTGGTTTATCTGGTACAGATTTAAAGGAGGCTATTGGCCTTTCAAATGGCATCCAATCTTAGATGGCAGATAAGAGAGGGCGGTTTTTGTAATTACAGCTTTCAGAATTAGTCTACATTTTGTTGAATGCTATATAAGAAAATGTTGGATGAAGTTTATTTCAGTAAAATATTTAGACATTGATCTATGTTTATTTATATAGGGTTTTTTTTAACTAAAAAGCCTTCTGAACTTGCTAATTACTAAAAAGTCTCTTCATACATCATATTTATTTAAGAGACTCTCCATACATTTAAATCGCACTAAAAAGCTCTCAACAGTCGGAAAAAAGAAAATTCTGGCAGCCTGCATCACTCTATTAGAAGGCTGATGGTGAGTGTCGATTAGGATTTTACAACTTTCCCAACCCTTCCTTTTCCCTAAAGATCTCTCAAATTAATCATTGAAATTGGCTTGTTTTTCTCAATCTTCTCTAGCAATGAGTTTGTCGAGTGTCGTTGCCCTTTCAAATGCAAGTTTTGAGTTCGTCGAAAACCTTATTTGATAGGAGCGAGATTCTTTAGTTGCGCTAAATATCAATTTTCAACTGAGCGAGAATGTGAGTTCCTTTTATCGGAAAAATATCTAAACAAATACCTAGAAGGTAAGAGAACAGTTCAAACACAAGCAACAGTTCCATCTTCCTGCGTGACGGTAACTTTTGATGGAAAACTAGTAAGTGGGGTTTTTTAGTGCAATTTAAATGTATTAGGGCTCTTTAAGTAAATATGAAGTATTGTGTCGATGGAGGGCTTTTTAGTAATTTGCGAAGTAGGCCTTTTTAGTAAATAGCTCATTAATATAAAGATTTATAATCTCCTATTTCTTTGATGGCAAAATCATACCAAAATAGCCTTAACTTTTCCGGATTTCGGTATTTTTGCCTCTCTTTCACTAAAATACCCTGAAAAGCAGGTACTTTAAGTAGCTTATGGTAATAAAAGAAATTTAATTTAGTAAAATTAATGGTAGTTAAGGGTATATTAGTGTAATTTATTCCTTTTTCTAACACAAACTTAGGTTTAATTCCAAAAAAAACTATTAAATATTTTAGCCCAATTACGCCAAAACTACTAAATTCTTGTTAAATATACAAGAAGCTACCACAAAACTTTAAAAAACTACATGAAACTACACAAAACTTTTAAAATAACTATCATAAATAAGATGCAGGTCATCTATAATTGCAAGCAACTATCACAAATCATGGTAATTTCTTGTAATTTTGAGAAAATTTAGCAGTTTCTCGTAACCGAGGCTAAGAATTTGGTGATTTTTTGGAATTAAATTTTATAATTATGCATTAAATGGAGTTAAAGGAGATGTACGGATTAAATGGATATGACACAGATTGGATATAAGTCGGATATAGGTGTTACCATATCCGTATTCGGAAATTCTAAACGTATCTGAATACATATATAGATAGTTATCGGAAATGTAAATTACTATGCGTATTTGGTAAAAGTCGGTTACAAATACTGATATGAAATGAATATTATAAAAAAATATACTTAATAAAGAGAAAAATTACTATTTTTGGTATCTGATACGAACACAGAACGGGTATTGGTGTCGCCATATTCATAACCGGTGGTTAAAAAGAAGCGGATACGGATTCTAATAGTAAAACCATTATCTGTATCTGGTAAAATCGGATATGGATAAGGAGTGAGATGGGGTATCCCTACCGTGAACTTCAAAGTTGGGCCTTGGGCCTTATCAAATTTTATTTGTGAACGTTAAACGCTCCTTTAAATTAAAATTTTTGGCGCCTCATCATTCTCATGTGTGAATGCATCTCAAATCTCTCAAGCTCCAGCTGCCACTAACATCTCTACAATGTGGGCGCCTTCTTCAATCCATCACCAACTCAAAATCCTACGAAAAGGGCAGAGAGCTCCATGCCCAGATAGCCTCTTCTGGTGTTCTCATCAACAACACCTATCTCGCCACCAAGCTCTGCGCAATGTATGCCATCAGTGGCAAAATGGCTGAAGCTCGAGCTCTCTTCTGTTCGATTGAATCGAAGAGCGCTTTCTTGTGGAATTCGATGTTAAGGGGTTACGCTTGCAATGGGTTTTCTTATGATGCTCTTGTTATGTATCAAAAAATGTCGGGGTTTGGCAACAAGGGGGATAATTTCAGCTACCCATTTGTTCTTATGGCTTGTGGGGACCTTTTGCTTGTCAACGTTGGAGAAAGGATCCATTGTGGGGTGATTGTTTGTGGGTATGGGTCTGATGTTTATGTGGGCAATGCGCTTTTGGCTATGTATGTGAAATTTGGAGATATGGGTGTTGCTCACAACGTGTTTGATGGTATGCCCGAAAGAGATGTGACATCTTGGAATACGATGATCTCGGGTCATGTGAAAAACGGTGATCCTAAAAGGGCGTTATCGCTATTTTCTCTTGCTGTTAAGAGTAAAGAGAGATTGGATCATCAAACACTTGTTGCTGTATTACCGGCTTGTGCAAATTTATTGGTATTGAAACAAGGGAAAGAGATTCATGCGTATATTATTCGTAGGAGTATGGATTCTAACAAATTTTTGACAAATGCTCTTATCGATGTTTACATGAAATCTAGCTTTATAAACGGCTCAAAGAGGTTATTTGAAAAGATGTATAATAGGGACACTGTCTCATGGAACACTATGATCTCAGGCTTAGCTCGACATGGCGATGCTATAGAAAGCTTAACTCTTTTTTTCCGAATGATCAATGATGGGTTAGTTATAGACCATGTTACTCTTGTATCGGTGCTTGGAGCTTGCGATAGATTATCTGTCTTGCAACTTGGGAAGAGTCTTCATGCTTATTCAATTTTGAAGGCTCTTGGTAGAAGAATCGATGTAGGGACTGCTCTTATAGATATGTATGCGAAGTGTGGGAGCTTAGTTTGTTCTCGCCAAGTTTTTGATGAAATGCCTCTGAAAAATCTCATTTCTTGGAGCGTTATGGTTTCAGTATACGGGGTTCATGGAAAGGGAAGAGAAGCCTTAGAAATGTTTTGCGAAATGAAGAAAAGTGGCATAAAACCCGATAAAGTTACCTTCACTTCGGTTTTATCTGCATGCAGCCATTCAGGATTAGCACATGAAGGGAAATATATTTTTCACCAGATGTCGAATGAGTACTCGATAAATCCTAGTGTGGAGCATTATGCTTGTATTGTAGACATTTTAGGAAGAGTCGGGCGTTTAGATGAAGCATATGAATTAGTAAGTAAAATGGAAATTGAACCTAACATTGATGTGTGGGCCGCACTTGTTTCTGCTTGTCAAATCCATCATAATGTTGAACTTGCTGAACTCGCAGCTCAAAAGGCTTTTGATCTCAAGCCTAAAAGTGTCGGTGTTTATGTCTCTCTCTCAAATATTTATGCTAAGGAGAAGAGATGGAGTGATGTGGAAAAGGTGAGATCTTTAGCAAGACAAAACGGGCTTAAAAAACCGCCAGGGTGCAGTTTTGTTGAATTGAATAATCAAATTCATCGGTTTCTTGTAGGGGACAAGTCTCATTCACAATCTCAATTGATATATGCGAAATTGAATGAGCTGAGGCAACGACTGAAGGAAGCAGGATATGTGCCGGATACGAGTATAGTGTTGTATGATGTTGAGGAAAATTTGAAGGAACATATGCTTTGGGACCATAGCGAAAGGCTGGCAATAGCTTTCGCTCTTTTAAACACCCATCCCGGTAAGAGTATAAGGATCACAAAGAATCTTCGAGTATGTAGCGATTGCCACAATGTAACCAAACTTATTTCTAAAATCGTCGGTCGAGAAATTATTGTGAGGGATGCTCGTAGATTTCATCACTTCTATGATGGCATATGTTCATGTTGCGATTTCTGGTGAGCTGATGATGAAGGTCAGTAACAACTTTTAAAGTTAATTTCAGTTACTTAATTTTTTTACAGTAGTGATGTTATCTCTCTAAATGTCAATAGGATACCTAAGAAATTTATCAATAGACTACTATATAAAATAGCGGATTGTTATAATGTAGACCCATTTATTGCTTCAGGACTGAATTTACCCTCATGATGCTAGATGTGATATTTCCCTTAGTATAAAGATTGAATTAAATAAATTTTTTATTTCTAGAACTTCTTATTTTAAGGGTTTTACTCATAGGTATCAGTTGCTCCATATAACAAAATGATTGAATCATCCTGCTTTATAGCTTTCTATTCTGGTTTACCTTTTGCCAGGATTCAATTATAACTGATCAGTTGTTCAGTAACAACATTTAAGTGAAATTTTCTTTCTTGGGCATCCTTAAATTCAACCATAACATAATATTTGCTTCAATAATATTACTCCCCGGTGCACAATCACCCCGACAAGTGATAACTTTCTCTTGCACACTCTTTAAGTTATAAATTTTCAGATATATAACCATAATGGATGGGCAGGCACCTTTTCATTTCTAAGTATTATACTATTTATGTGAGTTATGTAGAGCTGGGGTTATGTACCAAAACTTAACTGCAAGAAAAGCCAGCGTTACCACTTCAATTCACATTCTAGCATTACATGCTCATAATATTCCTAGCACAACTCTCTATATTCGCAAGAGTAGCGCTCAGCTTCATAGTCATGCATGTATGATGAATCATACCCTACAGGGATGTGTTTGTAGGTTGCACAAACAAATGGTTCAGGCACAAGGACCTGAAAGAAATCTGTTAAGTACAAACTTTTAGGGACATTTTTGTTTTAAGATGAACGATTGGGAGGGGCTATGCTAGCTTTCAGAAATTTTTAGGATTTATTGTGTGGTACAATTGTTTGAAACTATTTGATCAGGCATTAGGGATGGACCAATTGGATCTGGTTTGACGTCTGAACTTCATATAGGACGTAATTGATTGTGAAGGATGTGTTTTGAATTTGGATTCACACCGTTGTGTGATCTGGTGACAGGTGCAGCTGATTAAAGGCATGTCATGAAACAAGGACCTAGCGATTTTTACATATACCCCCTAATAATAGTGGTGGTGTTCCTCTATTTTGTGTTGTTTGCATGATTTGAACCTGTTTTTGCTACAACTCATGCCTTATCGAGTCTCATGGAGAGACTGATAAACCTCTAGCAACTCTGTAGGCTCCTGCACGAACCCTACAAATGGAAATGTTAAGTATCGTTTTCTGAAGAGGAATCTAAACTAGGTCGAGTTAAGTTAGTGATAAGCTTCAAGCTCTAATGACATCCATATTATCTTCTATCTGACAACAAAATAAATAAATAGATAAATGGATATTAACTGAAAAACAGCTGTTAGGCAAGGCGAAAACGTCTGGCTAGTAATTGAAAAAAGTTGTCAAATAAGTGACTCGGACTCATGCAAACTAATTTTGTAACCCTGCCATGAAAAGAAATTGTCAAATAAATGAACCATTCGGTCAACACTGCTGATCTCTTTGTCAAACTGCACAAACTCGTTCTGTAACCCTGCCATGAAATAACTTTCTAAAAGTTCTATTCTTTATTCAGCAATGACAGAGCCAGTACAAAAAAGAAATGTAACACTCATCTTCTGTTATCTCCATACTAGTTATGCAATTTCTTTATACGTGCAGTGTCACAATGAGTTTTGTTGCAGTATTCATAAGGTAAAAAGCATTCGTCTCCTTGATCCTCTCGTAGCATAGCTATTTCTGATGCCCTTCATATGAGCCTGACTCGCATTCATTTTCGCAAGCCTGGTGCTGCGCTGCACATTCGTCAACACATGGTGGATCTGAGAAAGCGGCTCAATCCAATGGTTGCATGACAAGAATCATAGCAAGAACCACAACTGCAATGCGTCGAACGAAGATGGCCATTCCAGTTTTATGGTGAATGATATGTGTTCTAAGTAGACATTTATAGGATTTGTAGTTTGTCGTAACCATTTTGAAACCAATTAGATCACACATTTTGGATGGAGAGTTGGCATTTGGTTTGGCATCTATATTTATATATAGGAATGTAGTAAGCATGATCGAAGTTGTAACCAACAAGTTTATCAAAGTTTTTTTTTATAAGTTAGATTTTGTTTACTCTCTCTAGATTCTGAATCTTTTTCATATTAATCTCTATTCTATAAAATACTAGTTGCTGCCACTTGGATCCTATATTTTATTTTTCTAAATTTTTTAAAGCTTTAAGATCATTAACATCACCAAAAATGACCAAGTTAATATTAAGTAGCCCCATATGTTAACTCATACCTGATTAAAGGCATGGCATGAAACGAGAACAAAAGAAGCACCTAGCGATGTTTTGAAATCAGTCCCTTTCGGGGATCGAACTTGAGACCTCTCGGATTGAAGAGGAAATCGGTACCCATTGAGCTAAGCCTAGTTTGTGTTGTTGCATGATTTGAACTTGTTTTTGCTACAAATCGTGCCTGATCGAGTCTCATGGCGAGACTGATCAAGCTCTAGCAACTCTCTAGACTCCTGCGCGAACCCCGCAAATGGAAATGCTAAGCATCATTTTTTGAAAAGGAAGTGAAACAACGTTGAGTGAGTTGGTGATATATAAGCTTCAAGCTCTCATGACATTTGTATTTTCTTCTGTCCGACGACAAAATATATTTAGCCACACTTTTGATCAAATAGAGTCCTACTTTTTTCCTCCCATGATAGTGATATGCCTTTGCGACTTCTTTCCTTGGCTAATGAAATAGAATCCTTTTCTTGAAAGAAGCAGAAACCACTCATACAGATTCTTTGAACGTGATTAGATAATTAATTCATGTAAAATTATTAATTCTCTGTTTTTTCAGGTTTAAATTTTTGGCGTATTTTATCGAACCGTTTGGTCAAAATTGCCGATGGCTTTGTCAAATAGCACAAAGTGGTTTTCTGAACCTGCTGTGGAATAAACGATTCGAAAAAGTTTTATTCCTTATTCAACAATAACAGAGACGGTACTATAAAGATACCCAACATGCATTTTACGATATCTCCATGCTGGTTATGCAGTTTCATTACACGCGCAACAGCGTTGCAATTAGTAGTTTTGTTACATAATTCACAAGGGAAATAGCAGGAGTCATCTCGATCCTTGCAGTGCTCATAGCAATTGTCTTTCTGATGCCCTTTCGAGATTGACTCACATTCTTCGATACACGCATCGTGCCGCGCGTGACATTCGGCGTAACATGGCGGGTAATCTGTGCAAGCGGGACGATCGAATGGTTGCATGACAAGGATCATAGATAGAATCGCAACTGCGATGCGGCAAACGAAGATGGCGATTTTGGATTTTTGATTAATGATACGCGTTCTTCGACATTTATTGGATTTTTATAGGATTTATAGCTTGTTATAACTATTATGAAACCAAATTTATCACACATTTAGGATGGAGAGTTTGCATTTGGTCTGATGTAATAAGCATGATGGAAGTTGTAACCATCAAGTTTATCAAAGTTTTTTTAATTATATAAGTTAGATTTTGTTAACTTTTTCTAGACTGTACACCTTTTTTCATATAATTCTCTATTTTCTATCTTTCATCAAAAGTTTTTTTTTTTAAGCTTTAAGATCATTAACATTACAAAAAATGACCAAGTCAATATTGAGTAGCCCCATATGTCATTCTCTTTAAGAATGAAATAATGTGCTCCATAACACCAAGTGGACATATATACATCTCTTTGTTTGTATTTATCACCTTATGCTAGCTTATCAAGACTTATTCCTAAGGTGATATCATGGATAGCAATCTTTGTATTATAAAGGAAAAATAAATGATAAATGAAATTTATAAAGCTTAATTTAAAGCCATCCTTACATCTATAATATTATCCAATACCGCATGATATGTAAAAGCTAAAGGCATTTCTCCTTTTACATTTAGATTTTTTATCTATCCTTTTTATAAAATACTTATTGGTTTGTCTTATTTTGAAAATAGTGCTATACTATTTGAACAAGCCGGCCTTACCTTATTTATTTATTTATTATTATGAGGATCATAATCTTTGCTCTTAAAATGTCGTCTATCGAATGAGAAAAATCTCTAAATGAACTTTCACATTTCAAACTATCCTCCCTTGTCTCTCATTCTCTTCACGAGAAATTATTATGTACCCGGACAGAAAAGAATAAATAAAAGTGCAAATCCCATACGCTGCTCTAGATTATCCGAAATTCTCCCCACTCTCCCTTCCATGCCTCTGTCTTAATATTATCCACATTGTTATTATTCTTATATAAAATTTTAAATTTGCTCTGTTAATTTCAATTAACATATTAATTTTCTCAACATAAATAGCACGTGCGAAAACCTAGTTCACAGTTCGAGGCGTTGACGCGTGAACGCATTCTTGGTCTCCTCTCGCCTCCATCTGTTGATCATCACACAATCCCGAACATCGGCCAAAAAAGAAACCCTAAAATTACAAAATTTAATCCCCAATTCGATCTCTTCCCCCAAAAGCTAGGGCTAGGGTTAGGGTTTTGAGTGGAGAGTTTGAGCGATGGCGTCGCCCGAGAACTCCAATTGGGGATTCGATTACCCTCTGATCGATAACGTTTCGGTTGCAGGCGGCGATTTTGGGGTCGCTGGAAATGGGTTCCTTTGGACCCCGCAGGGGATCAACTCTACTCCCAATTCCAGGTATTTTTTATGTTCGGTTTTGACAAAAAGTTTTCATTTTTGGTGATTGATGTTCGTTTTAGGGTTTCTGATGAGTTGTAGATAAGAAAAATTGAAACTTGTTCATTTAGTATTATATTTGATAAGTTTACCTAAACATCAGGAAGAAGAAGAGAGATTTAATTTGTGCTAATTAATTAGTGGCTATGATATATTGATACCCAAAGTCATCGATTTGAAATGAACTTTATTGTGTTAATCAAGGGTATTTTGAAGTAATGCTCAGCTCGTGTATTTTGATCGGCATTGATATTACGTCTATTCATTGCCTCTAGATCCACAAAATGAAGTTGGTGCTGATAGTTGGGCGAATTCAGGGTTTAAATAGAGTCCTTGATGTTATGTGAGTTAATGTCAATGTTATCTTATGTTAATTCCCGAAGAATATTCGAATCTGGAAGTTATGGTTGTCTTGTTTAATATGACTTTTAGGTGGATGTTCTTTTGCTTCATGATTTACGCCTCTTAAGCATATGCCCTATTCTTCCCTTTTTGTTTACTTGTTCTTTCATGATATGCGCTGCAAATTATTGATCCCTTGTCGTAATTGCTTGCTATGTTTGCTTTACCAGCTTTTGGGTGTGTAACATACATGCTATGGTATAATATTTATTTGATGCTTGTCTTGATGTAAAAATTCTAACAAGTTGGATGTAATCTGTGCGGCCTTTACTGATTTAGAGTTTGGTCTTTCTAATATCCTTATCTGTGATTTATGAGTAGATGTTCGTTCGGATTTCATTAGTGCTTAAGTGGTTAGTGTGCAGGCTTATTATCAGCTTGTGTATGTATAAAACTTGAGTTTGGAAACTTTTTCCATACATCGAATCATGTGTTTCTGTATTTTAAATCAGGCAATTTCAGACAGGTGCATAATTTCTTCAATATTTTGCAACTTTTCTGCAATGCTGCGTGCAAAGTCTGATATTAGAAAGAAAAAAGTTTACCAATCAATATTAGAGTTTCTCAAACTAAGCTGTATTGTTAGATGTCTCTTGTTATCGATTATGTGTTTGTCTTTGACAAGCTTTCTGTGTGTCCGCTGTCTATGTGTTGCCCCTTCTGATTGTGTCGACGTCCATGTCTTTGCGTCAGAGAACTGTTGGCAGATACAATATGCAGGAAGCTCTAGTCATTTATTTTTGTGTTTCTTACCAACTTAATTGTTGTGTCCATTCGTGAGGTAATAAAGGACTGTCTATCACAACTCGTTTATGTAGCTTGTAACTCATAAATCATAAACTTTCTCCTGAAAAAGTGGAAGTGGTGACTGAATCCATTCTTATTCACATTAGATATCTTTGCAGAAATTTAGAATATTATGTGGGAATTTGAACTTAATATCCTCAATGACTACCAAGTTTGACCGTCATGTCCAATTATTATATGAAAACAACTTTCTTATATTAAATTTCTATCCTTGTCTTATATTTATAGTTTTCTATGTTCATCTCTTCTTGTTGTTGTTCCCATGCATCTCTTTCCTCTTCTGACCACATATTCTTTCCTGCTCTGACATGAAAACTTGTGCTTACCAGTATTGAAAACAACAACAACTTGGTGGATCATGCTGTTCATAAAGAATCTGGCTTGAAGAAACGGTTAGGATCCTACTGAATATGAGCATTATATTTGATCGAAAATTTTTATTTTATTTTTTTTGGTTTGTACTGCAACTACTAAGCACTTTGGTTTGTAGTGTGAGGTCAGAATCCAGCAGCGCACCTGGTTCTAAAGCTTGCAGGGAGAAAATGAGAAGAGACAAATTGAACGATAAGTATGTTAACTTCTTTTTGGTCCTTTATTGCATATTTACACTTCCATTTCGTTATATGAAGTCTTTTTCTTTAAGATTTGTGGAGTTGGGTTCGATCTTGGAGCCAGAAAACCCCAAAACGGATAAGTCGGCAATTTTGAGTGATGCTGTTCGGCTGGTGAACCAGTTGCGCAGTGAAGCACTAAAGCTGAAAGATTCAAATGAGAATCTTCAGGAGAAGATCACAGAGTTGAAGGTCAGTGTGCACTTCTATCTCATCAGATTATACATTTCAGTGTTGAAAGAAACGGAATATTTGCAGCTAAATATTCGACCGAATATTCGGATTCGGAGGCAAAACGAACAAACATTGCAATATACGGTCAAATATGCGGTCAAACCGAATATTCGCCACACAAACCGTATATTCAGGTGAATAACATGAATATTCGGCCGAATTAACTCATCAGGCCTAAAAGAAAAAAGTCCATAATTAAAAAATCAAGTGTGGAATCCACAACTTAATTAAAACAACAAGTGCGACCTGCATTTATTATTTCACAAACACCTTCTCCTCATTCATCTTTCTTAATCAAGACTCAAACCCATAATCGTCTAATTTAGTTTGATGCACGCCTTAACATTGGGTCACGTTTTTTTTGCAACAGTCCGTAGCCTTTAAGGGAGGAGGGTAGAGCCTCTAGGCCCATAGGAGCTTTCTTCACATAATTGATTGAAAATCCCCATTGCCAGTGCAAGTGGGAGGTTTCAAACCTAAGAACTTCCATCAAGTGGGGGAGTGTCATTGCCGCTTGAACAAATGTTCTTTGGCTACGGGTATATTAGTTTTTTATATCGTTATATTTTTTTCGAATGGTTTGTATGTAATATTTATAAGAAAATATTGATGGCCGCATAATCTGAATAAACCGGATATTCATCGAATAAACCGGATATTCTTTATTCGCCGGCCAAGCGAACAAAATCCGTACCCGGTCTTTACAACATTGATACATTTTATATTTCTCTCTTTTGGGGTGCACATTATTTAAGTAGTAGTGTCCTTGATGAATATAAACTCACCTTTTGGAGTTGTAACCGATTCCTTCCTTTCTAAACGGACCCTTTATTATTATTATTCACTAAAGGTTGTCGGGTGTCCGCAAATTAATGTATATGTTGAGAAATCAGTTGCAAAACCTCTCCCTCCCGATTTGTGATGAATAGTAGTCCGATGTTAATTTCGTAGTTTAAGGTATGTGTATCAGTGAATGTTTAGCATGCGTTCAATCCTTCGTTAGTCTATTGTCTATTGTCTATGTGCATTTTTACGGGTGAAACATTTTTTTCATAATATAGTCCATTGTTTTGGGTTTGTATGTATGATTTTGATGGAGATTGGTTCAATAATGGAATGGGATGTGATGATTGTCATAGTTAGGATCAGGGACTAGTGTTGAAGTGAAAAATGTACTGCATTTTCGTAGAATATCCAGGAGCCCATGCATGTGGCCGGCCTATTCAAAATGTAATATGCAAATGTAAAATGAAAAGAAATAGAAATAAATGTGAAAGAAAAGGGCAAAAAACCAAATTTGTAAAGCCAAGAGTTAAAGTGCAAAGTGTGCGCATGCAAGGGTATAAAAACCCATCCAAATGAAGAAATGAACATTTTATTCTCTCTAAAAAAATTTCTAGGGTTTTGTGACTCTATCCCTTTGAGGTGAGCTCTCTCATCTCATATTCTTCTTCCTCAAGAAACCCAAAGTAAAAAGAGCTTCTTTTGATCTCTCTTATTTCCCTCATCTAATCTTCTTCCTAAAATAACCCATTAAAAAGAGAGCCCTCTTCCTCAAAAGAAATCTAAATAACACCCCTCTAAGATCCAAAACAAAAGAAAATGGATCACCTTTCCTCATCAAATCTAAAGGAGGAGAACTCTCGAGGGTTTTCACCCTGAGTGAGCATCATCGATAAACTCCAATGAAAGCCATCGGCTTTCATCATCAAACCACACAAAGTCGATCTCTTTGGGATGTAAGCTTGTAGTTTGCACTCCACGGAGCTTCGTCGTCGTTGGATCTTTCATGAGATCCATTAAGACATGGGTTACAACCCGCGTGCTGCTGCTGCTTGCGGATATCCCACAGAGGGGGTATGGGGGGATATCCTCCCTAGATACCCCTAGGGGAATACCAGCTTTGGATACCCCTCTAAGGGAATATCCGCTTTCGGGTACCTCCCCGGGAAATACCTGTTTCGGTTATCCCAAATAGGAGATACCCAATTGCAGATATCCTAAAAAGAGATACCCGTAACGGATACCCGCTTACGGATATATCCCAAAGGAGATAACCGCAACGGATACCCCCAAAGGAGATACCAGCATCGGATATATCCCAAAGGAGATACCCGCAGCGGATACCCCCAATCGAGATACCCTATAAAGGGATACCTGCTTGCGGATACCCCTTAAATGGATACCCGCAGCGGATACCCCCTTGTGGTACTTGATGCTTGATAGCTTGTCAAAGAACCATGTAACGTTGGATAACCATCTGACTCGGCCCACTCTTGCGCTAAAAAAAATTTCTTCCGGGGCATTGCCCTAAGTCTCGCAAGGAGTCTGCTGGCCCCTTTGACCCTCAACTCGCTGACCAGGCAGCGAGACCCGACCCTCTCTCGCTGATCGGGCAGCGGGACTTCGTGCAAGGCCCCCGTAATGTTCAAAACAGACTCGAGGTTTTCCTTGAAGTTGCCTTGCATGGAAAACAACAGATTCAGTTCTTTTCTAACCAAAGCAAACACAACTCCACACATATTTTAAAGTGAGTTTGCATGATACGTTTGACTTGTTAATTGGAGATGTTCTCGTGTCAAAATGAGAGGTAATTGACAATAGTTTTGTTCGCAGCTGTTGGAAATTAGAACCCTACGATCAATAACGCCTGCCTGTAATGGGTAGGGGATGTGTACATGCTTGAAGCACGCACACATCCATCTTAATGGGGACGTGTTTTGCTAAAAAAAACACCCTATGTCACGCTTAAAAACCATATATATCAACTTTACAATTCCAAGTGTGACATACCGCAATCTTCTTCTCAAAAGACTGCAAGGCCTATCTCAAAAACACCCGCTAGATATTTATAACATAAAATCTCAAATATCCCAAAATGATTTACTCGAAATTCACGAATTGATACATACTCCAAAAGTTACTCACAACCTTACAAGCCTTGTGACAAAAAATAGCTTCAAACGTTGTAATCAACCAGGACGTTCTTAACGGCTTCTCTTGTTAATATGATTCTCAGCATTTTGATTGGCAGCCACATAGAAAGTGGGCGAGCTTTACAGTTCAGTAAGAAAAAGATACAATGCTTAACGATATATGTATATAAATAAAAAGATTCTTACAGAAATAGTAATTTATAATAATAATTCCTCGTAATAGTAGATATAATAAAACTATAGTCTTGCTAATATAACCAAGCTCATCTACAAGAGTATGCAATACTTTTTGGAAAATATTATTTTCATGTATAGAAAGATTGAGCAGGCTACGGTTAAATTCGGTCAACATCTCTAACTCGGTTGACATAAGCAAGACATCACTATTAATTGCCAATGGTAGGGAGAACCGACATTGGCCTATGGCGAGGATGTCATAAGGCGCGCGCAATAACCCCAGTGGGGCTACACTGCCCGTCTTTGTTGTAACCTATTTACTTTTTCCCAATCATACCTGTATTAATCTATGAAATGCATGCAATACGTGTGCCAAAAAAACTTATAATCGAAGGCAACCATGTGCCAAATATCATAACCAATACTATATCAACCGAGTGATATAGATACCATATCCAAGTTAAGACACCTGTATGCGCATCTCATTTCAAAATATGATTGCTTTTCGAATAAGCTTATTTCATGATATTCATACAATATCATATCATAAAATTGATTTCATCCATAATATGCATCATAGATATACTTTTTATCAAATCTTTGCATATCAATATAAACTTATAAATAAAGAACGAGTTAATCCATATATAACAATATTACCGCATATACACTTAATAACCAACCATAGCATATTCCAAACACGTATATCAAGCACAAAAATTTACTAAAAAATTGTTAAACACGTAATCCCACTTACAATACTTGAAGCCCAAAATCTGATGCGACTTCATATCTTGATCTCGAAGTCCAAATCGATCTCTATAAAACATATAAATATTATAAATTTATAATTAATACATACTCTAAAGGCCTTACTTGTTAAATTTCTAATCATTAAACATTAAGCTTTAAATCTCGGTCTAATGGAAAACCAAATTAAAGAAATATAGACCAATCCTTTATTTCTAATATTTTTTAAACTCGATATATTATGATCTAATAAATAGGGTTGGATACTATTAAGAATTATAGAAGGGGTTAGATCATATCCTAGAATTTCCGATTGCATACGATTTAGTTTCTCTAAATCAAGGATTTGAATCCATTTTTATCAATAGAAATAATGATTGTATTGCTATTTTAATCAATGCAAAATCTAACAAATCTTTCTCGATGAGTGACGATCATTATTGCGGTAAATCCCACTACAAATGCAAGCTGCAAATTTATATATACTAAAAAGGTAAGATCCAAAATAATAAACTAATAAAAGAAAATTGATTCATATCCTAAATCCATAAGACCCGAGGATGATAAAAAAAGAAAATCGCCAACTCCTCGCAAGTAAACCGGAGAGGTCTCGAGGGATCCCTAACAATTTAAAGAAGGAGAGAACCGAGAGAGAGAGGGATGGGGGGGACGCAAGAGAGAGAGAAAGAGAGCGAGGGAAAGAGAGAGAGCGGCTAGGGTTTAGGTGTAGGGCCCTTGAGATATTATATAATTGTATCTTTTATACAAAGTATCCTATAATTTTCCATATCAACAATTTATGACGTCATTGAAATTTGGAATATTACACCCTACGATTAGCTAAATGTATCTGAATGGATTAGTTGACTCCACCCGAGTTCGGCTTTAACGAAGGGAAAAGCTCCGACAAACAATAAAAATGGACTTCGAATAGAAAAATTGATGATAAGATAAGAAAAGTTGAACTTATTATTAGATGAGAAATATAAGATGATAGCATGAGAACATGAATATGAAAATTGTTCTCTTTCCAAAATGTACTGTACTTGCTCAATAAATCTGTGCTGGGGACTGGGAGATATGTTGCACGCATCATTATAGACTATCATCAGATTTTTGATACATGTCTAGAAAATGAACAAAGATAGCATAAAGGTTCGTTGCTGTTTAGAAATGAGTGAAACTAAGGTGGTGCTGGTAAAGACAGGTTAATAGAGTACTGGTCATTAGAAGTATAGAACATCTGAATTTGTGCTATGGAGGCCAATAACCATGCCTATAATGGAGAGGTGAAGACTAGAGATAGGTTGGGAGCTGTATAAAAACGATGCAGTTGCTGTTAATTTAATTTGGAAGATGACGTTTAACAAATATGTGTGGAACTGAAGTATTAATGTAACCTATCCTAAAAAAAATTTGTGATTGAACTTCGTTTTTTGCAGTTTTTACATGGACTTCTATAGACTTCGGAAGAGAGGACATGTGAAATCATTAATAACAAGGAAAAAAGGCAAGGTTGTATGGACACTTCCAACGAGTCGCTGTATCTGTGTCCGACTTGTATTAGACACTTGCACGCGTATATCGGATGTGTTGTATATATGTCATACGTATAATATATGTTTTATGTGTCATATGTGTATAAACATATTTTTAGTATGCTATTAGCATATAGCAATTTAGACTTATTATTATTTTTTTATTTACCGTTGTCATAATAGTTTGATATCTTATTTTTCTTTATAAGTTTATATATGTAGTCGTGTTCTCGTATCCTATATTTTGAGATTTTGCCTTGTCGCCGTATCGCATGTATCCATGTCTATGCAACCTTGAAAAAAAGGCCATGTGTATGGATCAAGCTCTTAGAAATTAACATTTATAGGTAATAAAGAGGAGAAAAGGTCAATGTAATGCAATTGGTTTTCTTTTCCTACAGGCAGAGAAGAATGAGCTCCGCGACGAGAAACAGAGGCTAAAGCAAGAGAAGGAAAACCTAGAGCGGCAAATCAAATTGTTGAATGCTCGACCAAGCTTCATGCCTCACCCTCCTGTAATTCCAACTGCTTTTGCTGCACAAGGACAAGGCAGGGGCCGCAAGATGATGATGCCCGTCATCGGCTACCATGGGTACCCCATGTGGCAGTTCATGCCTCCTGCCGATGTCGATACCTCACAGGATGCTGAATCATGCCCCCCTGTTGCTTAATCCTAAAGGTCAAATGGCTACAATCTATTCATCTCGATAGTTTTAAGACATCTGACATGCCCTTAGCTTTTACCTTCATGTTTTAACTCTCATCTTTTTACTGCTGGTGACTGCTGTATATTTTCAAGTGTAAATTTCAATAAACAGATCCAGCTTCTTTCTATAAATTGCTGATAAGCATGGGGACTTCTCGTCCCCATAAAGTATTGTGAAAATTAGGCTAGCAAAAATATTTGGGTTGCACTCTGTCTCCCCTCCCCCCCTCCCCCATTTCCTGTATATGATCTCAAAAGTTTTCTCGTTTGGCATCATGTATAGTTTTAGTAATTCCATAACCCTGCATAAAAGTTCTACTAGAACGGTTCCAATTTTAAATGCTCCGATTCCATCTAAGGGTTCTGATTGTCCGACTAACAGGACCCACTGGGCCCCTTAGAGATTACATGTTATTTTATGGATCCCTATTTTTGCTTCATTGGTTGGAACAGCCTTTGAGTACTACTGTAACTTGGGTAGAATCAAAAGAAAACTGACGTTGAGGGTAAAAGAACAACAGATGTTCATATGAATGCAATAGAAATGGTACAGAAGCTCAATGATTCATGGAAAATTTAGGATAGTCTAAACCAAACAGCCTTTCCCTCAAAGCACCAAAGCCATCAGTATGCTTGTAGCCAAGCCTAGTTTGATCTTCGCCGGTGAGCTAAAGCATTTAGCTGCAGATTCTTGAGGCGCAGGTGCTGTCTCCGATAAACCTATAGCCGGTGGTGCCACGTTCGGGGTCAGAACAGGCACCAGAGACGGTGAACTGCTTGTAGATGGAGCGTCCATTGTGGATTCGGATGGCGGGAGAGATGGAGATCTGGCAGATGATGATCCAGTGCTGATCACGACCTTCATGCCGCCACTGCAATGTCCTGGTGCTCCACAGACAAAGTACCTCTTCCCCAGTGAAGACAGCTTGATAATGGTGTTTCCATTCGAGTACGTCCGTATCGGATTGCTCATCGAGCATGCATCAAATTCGGCCTTCGACACCTCGACCACATTGTGGAACGATCCATACACAAAAGCTGCAGGAAACATAATAAAAGACTGTTTTAAATAACTTAAATCTTTGGCTTTGGTGTCAAGGATAACACCGGACTTACTGATAGTGTCCCCGGTTCTGAAAGATTGAGCTGCTGCCCACGACTGCAGGTTTGCGCCTAAACTCCATCCACCTGCACCACCAATGCCATAGTTTGTGCCCATCGCCGTTTGCACAAGGATTGCTAAAATTGTGAGATTTACGAGAACTTGTAATGCTGCCATTGTGCAAGTCTTGGCTTAGGATTGTTCATAGGGAACAGAAGACTAATGTTTATATATAGAGAGATTGTAGTTGTTACATAGAACAAGTGAAGAATGTTTGGTGAGAGAGGATGTGTGCTAGAGTTGTTGGAAGAAGAGATTAGGATTAGTTATTTGGAGCATGTATTCTTTGAGGCAAACTGTTGTGGAGCTAGTGATCTATCATGTGCAATACATAAAATTAATCAATGTTCCATATGTAATATATGTTTTTGTGTTTGGATTGGAATCTAGTTGGCATATTTGAAGCAAGTTTACTTATTAGAGCCTTCTTCCTTTTCTCTGAAGTTACATTATTGTGATTTATTGCCCTGAACACTTCTTTCAACTCATAACATAGGATCGAACTTTGTAAGTGGGCAGTACATTCACATCAATGGCTATTTGATGCTGCAACTTGATAGAGGCTAGCACATTGTTAACAATTATATTGATAATAATGTTTCGGGTGTAAAGTTCATCCTTTTAGTGTGGTAAGGTAATATTCAAACAGCCTTCAATTATTAACGACTAGTATTTTGTACGTGCGATACATGTTTATATTGTAAATCGAAAGTGACCAGTGTGGCATTTTAAAGAAAAACATATTGTCTTAAGCAAATAAATAAATTGCATGTATTATACATTATTCATTCTCAAGTAACATTGGCAAAAATAGAGAATAATGAATAAAAGAGGCCTTAAGAGTGTTTTTCAACGGGTGACATCGAAAAAATACACCTTGCAACATTTTATTCTATGATCGTCTCCCATCATCATCTTAGATGTGGATACACCAAATTTCATTTTGATTCTACCATTTTTCACCATTGAATTAGCAATGCAAAAAGTTCTATTGTTGGTAATCTGTTAATTTTGCACCCACTAAATCAACGGTAAAAAAATGGCAGAATCATATAAAATATGGTGTAATCATATTTTATATGACAAAGATGAATTTGATGCATGACGATCGTCGGAAAAAAAATCATGAAGGATGTATTTTTTCGACGCCATAGGAGGGAATAGCACCTTTCCTCCATTATTCTAGGAAAAACATGATATATTTCTTCCATTATTCTCGCAAAAATATGATATATGCAGAAGGAATCAAAATGTTATAAGCAATAATAAAAAGATATATTTTTCTTGGTTTATGTGCATGTTTTCTTCTTCTTTATTTTTTTAGTGAACATGAGAGGATAGTTTGATTTGAGTGCGAGAGAGCGAGAAAGTATGGAGGAGACGAGATTGACATATTTTGGAGTAGAAGTAAATCAAAACAAAATTTTCATTTTTTAACTTTTTCTTGGGAAAGGAAAAATATGACAACTCATGCTCCGTTGAGATTTGAGTTATCATGCTAACGAGTCTTTTTGCATGTGCGATACATGTTTGTATTCATTTTGATCTATTTTTTTTACTTTCTCCATTCTTATTGCTATTGTTAGATACCATATCTTTTTTGATCAAATATTGGCTCCGCAAACTCTATAATGAAGACTTTGTGATGAGGCTCATAAACGCGCATTCCCCAGATCACGACACGTGGCGGATGGCGTGTCATCCGCTAGAGCCCACTAGACCCATGGGGGCTACGGAGCTGGAATGAGTATGTCACATTAGGGACATTCTTCGGCACCACATCTCCAGGGTTGCATCCGACCTTTTGGAAGATCTCTCCGGAATACCTTCCCGACTCGTCTAGCAACCAGCCGTCAGCTTGCCTCCGAGCAATCCTACTGCCGAGCTTCTTCGGTTTCCTCGCTCGACCCCGAGCAATCCTACGGCTGAGCCTTCTCGACCTTCGAGCTATTCACCAACCATTCCATCCCGGCAGAAGGTTCGAGCACCCTCCTACTCGACATTAGGAACGCTGGCAAAACGCGAACCATATCGGTAAACTTCCTCGTTGCCAAGATTCCGTCGTCCTATAACATCGTCCTGGGACACCCCACTTTGAACGCCCTTCGGGCTCAGATCTTAACTTACCACCTCGTGCTCAAATTCCTTTTAGATGACGGGGGGATAGGCTGCGTCTATGGAGATCAGCAAACTGCCAGGATCTGCCTCGCCTCGACATCGCCCGCCGGGGAGCAGAGCAACGACTTTGAAGATACACATGATCCTCAGGGAATCTTGGACACCCGCGACGACCGAAAGGAAATCCGCGACGCGCCGGTGGAAGTGTTAGCAGAAGTTCCCCTCATAGAAGGGGTCGACGGCCGGACTGTCCAGATCGGTTCTCTCTTGATAGGAAGCGTCCGCGATGACCTGATCTGATTCCTCTGGAACAACTCGGATGTGTTTGCTTGGACTCCGACGGACATGCCTAGAATCGATCCCAAGGTGATCTCCCACAAGCTCGGGGTCGACCCGAAAACCAAGCCAATCCGACAAAAGAAGAGAAGTTTCGCACCAATAAAACAAAGGGCGGTAGAAGAGGAAGTGGACTGATTGCTCGATACCGACTTTATCAGGAACCTGGACTACTTGGATTGGCCGGCGAACGTAGTTATGGTCAAAAAAGCAAGTGGGAAATGGCGCATGTGCGTCGATTTTACGGACCTGAACAAAGCTTTCCGTAAAGACAACTACCCGCTTCCTCGGATAGATCAGCTAGTAGACAACTCAGCCGGTCACGAATGAGCTTCATGGACGCCTTCTCCGGCTACAATCAGATCCGAATGAACCCGGCCGAAAAAGAGCTAACAACCTTTACCACGTATCGGGGAGTATACTGCTACAGGGTAATGCCCTTCGGACTCAAGAACGCAGGAGCCACGTACCAGCGACTGGTCAACAAACTATTCAAACCGCAAATTGGGAGAAATGTGGAAGTCTACGTCGACGACATGCTCGTGAAATCCGCCTCATCGGCCGGACACACAACAGACCTCGCCGAAACATTCGACGTCCTGCGAAAATACAAGATGAAGCTGAATCCAGCCAAATGCGCGTTTGGCGTCACAAGCGGAAAATTCCTTGGGTTCATGGTCACCCACGAGGAATCGAGGTGAACCCAGAGAAGATCAGCACCATCATCAACATGGCGACACCCAAAAGCAATGTCGATATCATGGGACTCACTGGAGGGTGGCTACCTTAAGCCGCTTTATGTCCAGATCCGGGAAAAAATGCCTCCCTTTCTTCAGAGCCTTGAAGAAAATTCCCAGGTTTGAATGGTCCGAGGAATACCAAGATGTTTTAGAATAACTCAAGGCACACATCGCGACCCTACCACTCCTTACCAGACCAGTCGAAGGCGACGAGCTGTTACTATATCTGGCCGTCTCCGACCAAGCCGCGGGCGCAGTGCTCGTCAGAGAGTTCAAAGGAACGCAGAAACCGGTCTACTATCTAAGCCATGTCTTCAAGAATATGGAAACTAGATATCCGGCCATAGAGAAAATAGTCCTCACGCTTTTCATCAAGTCCAGAAAACTGCGACCCTATTTCCAGGCACACACAATCCTCGTCCTCACTGAACGACCTTTAGGGAATATCCTCGCCTCCACCGATTCATCAGGCCGCTTGGAGAAATGGAGGTGTGAGCTATCCCAGTTCGACATAAAATACCGACTTAGATGGGCAATTAAAGCACAAGCCTTAACCGATTTCGTTGTCGAGTGCACCATTCCCACTAAGGAAGGAACGAAGGTTCGGGGCCCCGACCCACGATCCTCGGTCGATGAGGTGCCCGACCGAATCCTGGACTGGGTGCTCTATGTAGACGGATCCTCCGCCGATGAGGGATGTAGGGCCGGCCTGATCATCCGTGGCCCAAATGAAGCAGAAATGGAGTACTCTCTGAAACTTGGTTTTAAAGCGTCAAACAACGCGGCAGAATACGAGGCCCTGTTAGCCGGGCTACGAATCGCCTCCGGAGTAGGGCTGAAAACCATTCGGATACGCAGCGATTCCGCGCTGGTCGTCGACTAAGTAACCAGGCGTTTCGAAGCCCGAAAACCACTCATGATAAAATACCTGACGGAGGTAAGAAGGCTTCGGAAAAAATTCGACGAAATCTAAGTGGAGCAGATTCCCAAAAATCTGAACATCGAGGCCGATGCCCTGAGCAAACTTGCCTCCTCCTATTCGGCTAATCACAAGAGAAACATCCTCTGCCGGGACCAAGCGTGGAAGATGGAGAGGCAACGCTCCAAATCTACACGACCCAAGAAGATGCCCCGGACTGGAGAAAGCCCATTGTAGAATTTTTGAAAGAGGGGATTCTTCCAGATGACCGGGCCGAGGCTTGTCGCCTTCGATCAAAAGCTCGCCATTTCGTATGGAGCAAAGAAAACCTATACAAAAAGTCGTACACTCAACCTCTACTCCGATGCGTCGACCCCCACGAAGCAGACGGCATCTTACGAGAAATACACGAAGGGGTCGGAGGGGTGCATCAAGGGGCCCGCTGCATGGTCCAAAAAACGCTGCTCCAGGGGTACTATTGGCCGGGAATACATCGAGATGCCGAGAAAATGGTCAGAAGATGCAAGAGCTGCCAACTCTTCGGTAGCAACTCTCGTCTTCCCGCCACCGAACTAACACCATTGAGTTCCCCTTGGCTATTTGTGCAGTGGGGAATGGATATGGTGGGCCAGCTTCCTGCCGGCATGGGTGGACACAGGTACATTCTTGTCGCCGTAGACTACTTCACAAAGTGGATTGAGGCCGTGCCTATCAGGAAACCGGACGCATCCTCTACGATAAAATTTCTACAGAACAATATGGTCTCCAGATTCGGGATCCCGAGGTGCATCGTCACCGACCACGGAACCAACTTCGAGAACGACAAAGTCAAGAAATTTTGCAATGACTATCACATATTAATGAAGCTCGCCACGGTCGCTCATCCCCAATGCAACGGGCAAGCCGAAATAGCAAACCGAAGTGTCATTCGAGGGCTCCGAACTCGCCTAGAAGGAAGGCAAGGCGGCTGGGTCGAGGAACTACCTCGGGTACTATGAGCACTACGGACGTCGAGAAAAACACCCACGGGAGAAACCACGTTCAGCCTCTGCTACGGTACCGAGACGATGGTCCCCACAGAAATCGGATTGCCCACCTATCGGGTCGAGCACTTTGATGACGAAGCTAACACAATGGCCTTACGAAGCAACTTGGACATCTTATTAGAAAAGCGAGATCGGGGGCAAATCAAGATGGCCGCCTATCAGCAGCAAACCGCTTGCTACTACAACGCCCGAGTCAGGCATCGAGCCTTCAAGGCAGGAGACCTACGACGAAACGAGTTTGTAGACCAAGCGAAGCTATATAAGTTCTCCCCAAAATGGGATAGGCCCTTCTTCGTGACAGAGCACTGCCAGGTGGAGCCTACCGACTCCAAGACTCCAAAGGGCGCAATTTCCCTCGGCCATATAACGCCGAAAATCTTAAGTTGTACAGATAAAAATATACCCCCTTTTTTCCTTTCTTTCCTTTTTTTTGAATAATGTAATTTCTTTCCACATCAGTTAAATTTTCCAAACAAAGTCCTTACGCAAGTTAGACTTCGACACCAACCCGTGGCCCCACCCTTTCTTCTTTTCCTCAGGTCCGAGTTAGGGGACATGGAAGGGGCACGGGTCAGCAGCAAAAAAAAGGAGATGGGGAAGAGAGATAATACACAACAACCATGACCAAAAGAAAAAATTTATTTATACTTTACTCGAAGGTATTCGTGGCTCCATAGTCTTACAACCATTACACTAAAGGAGGAAGAGGATTAAGAAAACATTGGCGATGGTATTCAGAAGAAAGCTCCTCCAGTCGAGTCCAGGCAACCTCCGCCCGCTCCTTCTGGCGGTGCCCGTGGACCCTAAAAGTTACGGATTCGCCGGGATCCCCAACCGCCGAGCACGACGCCACAACCAACCTCTGTTGAAAACATTCGAGAAGAATGTTCACCGAGCGATCCTCCGGCTCTTTGAGATAAGGCCAAGCTCATGGACCGTATGCATCTTATCAAATGTCCCATCCATCGCTTGCAGGGACAGAACATTATAAAGACCCGGGGATGACCTCCATATTGTAAGTCCATGTCACGCACGTCACTAGCTTGCGAGGAGGCGGAATATATGAAAAACGATTATCAAAGCTTCGTAACACGGACTTGAGCGCATGAATCGTGTCTAAACCGTTACTAGCAAACTACGAGAGGTTTAACTACTCGGATTCGAAGTTATATCTCACGTTATTTGTCCTTCGGGTCTTCATCGCCGTCCTCCACTCCTCGTAGACTCCTTGGAATATCGGCACCTCAATGGCCTCCTCGAGTCAAAGACGATCCACCCGAGAGCTCCTACGCCAAGCTTGATCTCTAACTTGAGATAACTAGGTTGCTCAAAGTGCTAATCTAAGCTACCTAGGGAATATAGAGTGAGGTTATGGATGTATTAGTCTAGCTAACCTTTGATCTCAACACATGAGAGATTAGGGTTAGGGTTTCAAGAATGAGAGAGCTTGAGGAGAGAGAAGGTGATGATAAGAATGAATATGAATAATGAGCTCATTAGAATATATCAACCATAACAATTTATCAAATAAATAATATAAATGATTAATCATCATGGTTGATGCATTCACCTTGTGTGATTCATCATACGACTCATTAACTAATCAATGCATCATTTAATACCAAGGATGAATCACACAAATGAGTCATTAAGCAATTAATGCTTATGCCACCTTAACCCCCAAGTCACCATGCTTCTAGAAGCTTCTCGGAAAATTACGAGAACGCTCCTCCAATCCGTGAAAACACGGAAAAACTTTAGACTGTCTAAATCCAATAACCTGATACTAGAATCTGGCTTAAACCAAAGCCGACTAGTAAAAACTGTCCGAACGTCGTACGTGCGTAAACACACGCATGCGTCCGAACCCTTGTCGTAAAACCATACGACCTCTATATCGTTTCGCCTGGAGCAGGGAAACTCTCTGTGTGGGACTCTAAAGACTCGACACTACGCTGGCAGTGGGTTTAACCACAGACCGCAAGCGGCACTAGCTGTACGTAATGGTCTCCAGGTAGATGTCGATAAGAAGGCCGATGAGGAAACCCATCCGAACTCCTACTGATCCTGACGTGACAATCTCCGTACAGTCCGGTCTGTTCGTCTAAGACTATCGCATATCTAGCCTAGGGGGCGGCAAGCGTCAGTCCTCTAATAGCGGTATAAGTCGTGTCGGAGCGTAGCCCATTACACCCTGAGAAACTACTGGAACCTACCAGTAAATCTCGCTTTCCCTGGCCAGGGGCTTTGCGTAATGGCTCTCTGACACAGCGCGATATCAACTCCCAATACCGGGAGAGACGAATCCTTTCTAACCGCCACTGCCTCCAAGTGCTCGGGACTGCACCCAACTGCTACCTGTTTGCACGAATCCTTTGAGCCGTGGTAGGGTAGCAATCTAAGAACAGTAGGACACACTCAAGGCGAAGTAGCAGTGTCAAGTCTGCGGACTATGCTGTACTCATGTCACCTGGGAACTGTTAACTGACGACGGGTATAATACCAACCAACAGTTCCCCTGCGAGTCCTGTCCGGTGTACCCGTAACCTAATGAGCACCTGTATACTATCTCCAGTACGACGTACTGATGGCTGTGGGACAGACCATCTCCCCAACTGGGATGAGAAGCGTATACACTATTCTACTCCAGAGTATCGATGCCCTGTCTCGATAATCCTATGACTAGGGACAAACATAGGATGTTGCTTATAGACTACCCAGCCCCCACTAGTGTGATTGCCATCACAACGCTGGTAATCAAGCAAAGATCCTATAGGCTCTACTAATATGTATAAGTGATACGTTATAAGAAACATATTCACATATTAAAATAGACACAAACCAAGTAGCATACTACCATTTTTAGCAAGACTGTATATACAACTGTGAATATCCCAAGCTTCCATTAAGTAATATATATGCAAGTATGATACAATAATGGCCCATAGGGCATATACACTAACAATCTCCCACTTGCACTAGGGCCATGAGCTGGCATATCGTAAACCTATGATCTCGAATAGCCTCTCGAACTGCGTCTGAGGAATGGCCTTTGTGAATGGATCAGCAATGTTATTCTCCGTCTCTACTCTCTTTATCTCGATCTCCCGACGATCTACGATCTCCCTGATCAGGTGATACCGTCTTAAGATGTGTCTGGACGTCTGATGGGACCTGGGTTCCTTCGCTAAAGCTATAGCGCCGTTGTTGTCACAATACAAAGGTATTGGATCAACACTGGTAGGAACCACCTGAAGTTCTGTGAGGAACTTCTTCATCCAGACAGCTTCTTTTGCGGCATCGCAAGCAGCTATGTACTCCGCTTCCATTGTTGAGTCAGCAACGGTCTCCTGCTTGGAACTCTTCCAACAGACCGCCCCTCCATTGAGGGTAAAGACATAACCCGACATGGACTTGGAGTCATCCTTGTCACTTTGGAAGCCGGAGTCGGCAAAGGCCTCCATCTGGAGGTCTTTTCCGCCATACACCAAGAACATCTCCTTAGTCTTCCTCAGGTACTTGAGAATGTTCTTTACTGCTATCCAGTGATTCTCCCCTGGGTTTGCCTGATACCGGCTTACAACGCTCAATGCGTATGCTACATCTGGTCTGGTACATAATATCGCATACATTATAGAGCCTACCGCTGAAGCGTAGGGTATAATCGACACGCGATCCCTTTCCAAATCAGTCTTGGGAGATATCTCTTTGGAGAGGGTGATTTCGTGACAAGCTGGTAGGTTACCGCACTTAGAATCTTCCATACTGAATCTTTTCAATATGGTGTCTATGTACCTGGACTGTGAAAGTCCCAACATCCTCTTTGATCTATCACGATAGATCTGGATTCCCAGAATGTAGGTGGCATCACTCAGGTCTTTCATGGAGAATTTCTGTGACAAGAATCTTTTGACTGACTGTAACATAGGAATATCATTTCCTATGAGGAGAATGTCATCCACATATAATACGAGGAATACTACAGCTCTCCCTACAATTTTTCTGTATATGCATGGTTCATCTGGATTTTTGATAAAGTCAAATTCTTTGACAGTATCATCAAAACAGATGTTCCAACTCCGAGATGCTTGCTTTAGTCCATAAATGGACTTAAGCAACTTGCATACTTTACCGCTGCTCCCACTCTGAATGAATCCCTCTGGCTGATCCATATAGACGCTCTCTTCCAAATTTGCATTTAGAAATGCCGTCTTTACGTTCATCTGCCAGATCTCATAATCATGGAAGGCAGCAATAGCAAGAAGGACCCTAATGGATTTTAGCATAGCTACTGGAGAAAAGGTTTCGTCATAGTCCAAACCAGGTCTTTGACGGAAACCCTTTGCAACAAGTCTAGCCTTATAGGTTTCAACCTGTCCATCTACACCAATCTTCTTTCTGAAGATCCATTTGCATCCTACGGGTTTTACCCCATCTGGAGCAATGTCCAAAGTCCATACTTTGTTAGTGTACATGGACTCCATTTCGGCCCGCATTGCATTCAGCCATTTTACTGAGTCACCGCTCTGAATGGCTTGCTGGAAGCTAGCAGGGTCATCATTATTAATGATGCAATCTTCTCGATCCTCGTCTATGAGAAATCCATAGTATCTCTCGGGTGGATGAGACTGTCTACTAGTTCTGCGGATTGACGCTGGTATGTCCCTTCCTTCTTGAACCTCTGGTTCTACCAAACTTTCAGTGGTAGTCTGTGGTTCTGGAATTTCTTCCAGTTCTATTTCGCTCCCACTTATTTCCTTTTCTAAAAATTGATGTTCTAGAAAATGGGCATTACGAGAAACAAAAACCTTTTGTTCCTCTGCGTAATAGAATAGATATCCCCTAGAGTTCTTTGGATATCCTACAAACTTACATTGTACTGATCGTGTCTCGAGCTTGTCCGCATGCTGCTTTTTAACAACAGCTAGACATCCCCAAATCTTCAAATACTGAAGATAGGGTTTCTTCCCACTCCACATCTGATATGGTGTGGTAGGCACAGGTAGGAACTATGTTCAAAAGATACGCTGCTGATTTTAGCGCATAACCCCAGAAAGATCGCGGTAACTCAGCCTTACTCATCATGGAACGAACCATATCTAATAGGGTTCGATTCCTCCTTTCTGATACACCGTTGTGTTGTGGTGTGTATGGAGGCGTAAGCTGAGAGAGAATTCCATTCTCTTTTAGGTATCCCAGGAACTCGGCACTTAAGTATTCACCACCTCGATCAGATCTCAGTGTTTTGATACTTTTGCCTGTTTGGTTTTCTACTTCATTCTTGTATTCTTGGAATTTCTCAAAAGCCTCGGATTTATGCTTCATTAAGAAGACATATCCATACCTAGAGAAATCATCCGTAAAAGTAACGAAGTATGAATAACCACCTCGCGCATGTGTAGACGTTGGACCGCACACGTCACTGTGTACGAGTCCCAAGAGCTCGCTTGCTCTTACTCCGTGTCCAGTAAACGGAGTTTTGGTCATCTTTCCTATGAGACAAGATTCACAAGTAGCATAAGATTGATATTCGAACGGATTCAAATATCCTTCTCTATATAACTTAGTCAACCTTCTTTCATTGATGTGACCTAGTATACAATGCCATAAGAAAGCCTGATTTAATTCCGGAGACTTTCTTTTAAGTGTGTTCTGGACATTGAAAACCTGAGCTTGACTCAATACGTATATGCCGTTATCTAATGTACCGGACCCAATCAAAACTTGATTTAGGTGGATGTGAACTACATCGCTTACGAATGTAAAATCATATCCCTCTCTTGAAAGTGAGGACACTGATATGATATTGCAAGTCATACTAGGTACATACAGACAGTTACGTAGAATCAATATCTGCCCACTTGTCAAACCTAGGCGATATTCTCCCACGGATTCAGCGTCCACGCTCATTCCGTTTGCAACTCTGTGAGACAAATCACCTACCTTCATAACTCTACGGTTTCTCAAAGCATGTAATGAATTACAGATATGAGATCCTGCTCCAGTATCTAGTACCCAGGAAGTAGAGTTAATTGACAAACAGTTCTCAATTACAAATACACTTGAGGCTGAAGCCACAACATGCTTCGTATCCTGGCTACTGGCTTCAAAAGCCCTGCAATCCTTCTGCCAATGCCCAATCCCATAACAATAGGAACGTCCCTCTTTTACTATATCCAGTCCCGAAACTTTTGCCCTTTTCTTTCCTTCTACTTCCCTGGTTTCCTTCAGGGTAGGAGGCAGAGATTGTAGAATCAAGTCAGTATCTGACTCATTTCCTAACGTGGTTTCCAGGTCCTTGAGCTTATCAATACAGCTAGTCATTGTAAGGACGTTGTCCCCTACAGATGACCCGACAGCCAAGCTCGCTTGAATTAATTCGTTCGAGGTCTCATATCTTGTGATATGAGATTGCTCTCCATATAAATCTTTGTTATGGAGAAAGATGGAAACTATGTCCATCTTCTCGTGCTGCTTCTGGTATACACCATCAACTGAAGCTAACACGAGGCACTTGGCTTTCGTTTTATCCTTTTCCCTTGTCTGACGGATATCCATATCCGCGACGGTGGAAACTGGATCTGAGACGGTGGGATCTTGAGTAGTATTAGGGTGGTCCAGCTTTTCATAGGCAATGGACATCTGGACAGACCTTTGCCAGTCATATAAGTCAGATTCAGTCAATTTGTTATCCAGATGTAACCTATGTGTGGTCACAAAGTCGCTGCAATGAGAGAAAAAGAAGAAATCACTTTAGCATGATTCTCTTGTAAGTTTTGATTGGTTTTTAATTTATCTAAACAGGATGGCTCCCACTGTTTCTCGAATCCTTCCTCAAACCATAAAAGAAGAATTAGCCAGGACTATCCTCACCGTACAATACTTGCTTAACCGTTCAGCCAGGCTAGTGTCGATACTTCGAGGGAGGTTTTCCAACGCTTTCGCGAAGTTCCTTAATTAAATAACCTCTTTTCTCTGGGGGCGTAGCCCCGCTGACACCTTTCTAGGCACCTACTTGGTTTATAGCATTGATCGTTAAGTGAAGAATCTCCTGATAAGTAGTATATACTCACAGTAGGATCGGGATCCAAAATATCATCGTATGATAATGTTGAAGGAATCCTACCAACATTCATCAAACTCTAAAATGGTATGCTCTGTCCGCAAATTTCAGTTTCTTTAGAAATTCCCGATATAAATTTTTGCCCCATGCTTTTATGACCTTGGCGTTAGGTCAAAATGTCATAAGTCACATGTCAAGTTTTACCCATCATTATCCTTGTTAATTTGAACCCATCCGTACATATCCTTGACGTTAGGCCAAAATGATAATACGACTGTCCCAAACTAACACATCTATCTATGCAACAAATGAATACCCAGCAGTTACCAAACACTATGCCTTGGCGTTAGGTCAAAATACATGGCTTGAATACTACTGAATACCCAAAAGAAATGACAGAGGGCTACGAATGGTTTTGGAAAAACCGTGAACGTAGTGAACTTGATATAATCGAAGGAACCTGATACTTTTTAAAAGGAGCGGTTAAAGCTCCGTAAATAAAAATTCTGATCTTTTTAAAATAACCGAGTGGTTTCTTTTAAATTTGTTCCAACGATTAAACTTTGGTTTATTTTCTTTGCATTATAATAATGCGTCCCATCATTTATCCTATCATTGCAGAAAACAACGAAAATACCACGTCCTCTTATGCCATCCGTATTCGCCACGGGGTCCCGTCATCACCCGTTAGGTTACTTAACTAACGACAGAGCGGGGGCTGGGCTAGCGCGGGTGTAAAATATAAGTGACGTCTAATAGCTATCATATATAGATATTGTACATTCGTCAGACGCAATAATAGGCATTCCAGATCACAGATGAACTTCATTGATATATTAGCAATCCGCGTTTGCTTTGAGCCTGCAAAAAAAGATGGATTACACAGTTGTGATGAATAGCCATAACCCCACCCTAGACCTCTATGGGTACGGCAAACTACCCGCCAAGTAGCCGAAGTGAAGCGGTCTCCCTCAACGACGTGAGTAGGCCACTAAACACTTCAACATACCCGGTAGTTTGTGTACCCCACCTTGGGTCTATCCTAGGAACAAAAACAGTAAAAAGAAATAATACAACGGTGGATACAACAGCAATATGAATGTGCCCCGCAAAAGAATATTACATTATATTACATTTACATCGAATGAATGAATATTAAACCCATCTCAAACCCCGGCTAATCATCACAACACTCCAATCAAGTCCATATACACAAACAGTAAACATTACAGAAATGTGCAACCCCCTGCCAACCGACATACTAGCAGTTAGGGGAGGTTTACGAACGCATTAAACATTACAGATAAAAACCCAATTAGCAAATAACATAGAACATCGATCAACAACCTTTTCCCGTGTCTACCCCAAAAGCAAACCAGCACTGAAGTAATCTGGGCGGAAACAGAATATACAGGAAAACAGAACACCAAAATATATGAATTTTAGAGCAAATCGGAGTCAACTCGGGGTTGACTCCGTCGCGGATCCGCAGCCAAAAGCACAAACTTGCCGTATTTTCCCAGAATTCTTATATTTACCTGCTGTGAATTTTAAGGCATATCAAATATTTTTTTCGACACGTTTAAAATTTACAGAAACTGTTAGGGTTCCGGGGTTTCGTTTTCGTGTTTTTCCGTCGATCGAACTTCTAATTAGTTGCTAACAAGCTAGTAATGGTTTAGTTGGCTCTGATACCACTTTAAGTCTATGTCACGCACCCTACTAGCTTGCGGGGAGGCGGAATATATGCAAAACGATTATCAAAGCTTCGTAACACGGACTTGAGCGTATGAATCGTGTCTAAACCGTTACTAGCAAACTACGAGAGGTTTAACTACTCGGATTCGAAGTTATACCTCACGTTACTTGTCCTTCGGGTCTTCATCGCTGTCCTCCACTCCTCGTAGGCTCCTTAGAACATCGGCACCTCAATGGCCTCCTCGAGTCAAAGACAATCCACCCGAGAGCTCCTATGCCAAGCTTGATCTCTAACTTGAGATAACTAGGTTGCTCAAAGTGCTAACCTAAGCTACCTAGGGGATATAGAGTGAGGTTATGGATGTATTAGTCTAGCTAACCCTTGATCTCAATACATGAGAGGTTAGGTTAGGGTTTCAAGAATGAGAGAGCTTGAGGAGAGAGAAGGTGATGATAAGAATGAATATGAATAATGAGCTCATTAGAATATATCAACCATAACAATTTATCAAATAAATAATATAAATGATTAATCATCATGGTTGATGCATTCACCTTGTGTGATTCATCATATGACTCATTAACTAATCAATGCATCATTTAATACCAAGGATGAATCACACAAATGAGTCATTAAGCAATTAATGCTTATGCCACCTTAACCCCCAAGTCACCATGCTTCTAGAAGCTTCCCGAAAAATTACGAGAACGCCCCTCCAATCCGTGAAAACACGGAAAAACTTTAGACTGTATAAATCCAATAACCTGATACTAGAATCTGGCTTAAACCAAAGCCGACTAGTAAAAACTATCTGAACGTCGTACGTGCGTAAACGTGTATGCGTCCGAACCCTTGTCGTAAAACTATATGACCTCTATATCGTTTCGCCTGGAGCAGGGAAACTCTCTGTGTGGGACTCTAAAGACTCGACACTACGCTGGCAGTGGGTTTAACCACAGACCGCAAGCGGCACTAGCTGTACGTAATGGTCTCCAGGTAGATGTCGATAAGAAGGCCGATGAGGAAACCCATCCGAACTCCTACTGATCCTGACGTGACAATCTCCGTACAGTCCGGTCTGTTCGTCTAAGACTATCGCATATCTAGCCTAGGGGGCGGTAAGCATCAGTCCCCTAATAGCGGTATAAGTCGTGTCGGAGCGTAGCCCATTACACCATGAGAAACTATTGGAACCTACCAGTAAATCTCGCTTTCTCTGGCCAGGGACTTTGCGTAATGGCTCTCTGACACAGCGCGATATCAACTCCCAATACCGGGAGAGACGAATCCTTTCTAACCGCCACTGCCTCCAAGTGCTCGGGACTGCACCCAACTGCTACCTGTTTGCACGACTCCTTTGAGCCGTGGTAGGGTAGCAATCTAAGAACAGTGGGACACACTCGAGGCGAAGTAGCAGTGTCAAGTCTGCGGACTATGCTGTACTCATGTCACCTGGGAACTGTTAACTGACGACGGGTATAATACCAACCAACAGTTCCCCTGCGAGTCATGTCCGGTGTACCCGTAACCTAACGAGCACCTGTATACTATCTCCAGTACGACGTAATGATGGCTGTGGGACAGACCATCTCCCCAACTGGGATGAGAAGCGTACACACTAGTCTACTCCGGAGTATCGATGCCCTGTCTCGATAATCCTACGACTAGGGACAAGCATAGGATGTTGCTTATAGACTACCCAGCCCCCACTAGTGTGACTGCCATCACAACGCTGGTAATCAAGCAAATATCCTATGGGCTCTACTAATATGTATAAGTGATACGTTACAAGAAATATATTCACATATTAAAGTAGACACAAACCAAGTAGCATACTATCATTTTTAGCAAGACTGTATATACAACTGTGAATATCCCAAGCTTTCATTAAGTAATATACATGCAAGTATGATACAATAATGGCCCCTAGGGCATATACACTAACACATATCGCGTAGATCAACACTTGCAAGTGTGGAGATCGTTGGGGAAGAAGACACCCGCAGTGCCCCTCCAAATGACTTATCACAGCTTCATACGTCGCCTCGGAACGATCAAGACCATAAAAATACAAGTCGTCTCGGAACACGATCTCTCTGATGGTGTATGCGCAGCCCGTCATCTTCAAGAAACATAGCATCTAGGACGAATTCGACCACACCTTTGACTTTTATAGCCTCAACAAGAAACTCCCAACGGCCGAGATCTTCTCGCGCTACAACGCAAATCACGGGATGTCGCACTTTCCCAATGAGGCACGACCATGCGGCACCCGATTGTGTGTCGCACTTTTCTTAAAATACGGGTCAAAGAAGGTTGAACGTCATTTCCCAGAAAAACATAGAACCTAGGAAACCCTCGCCAAGAGGCGGCTGAAGGCAACTTCCTGCCCAGCCATTTCGCGGATCTTAAGCCCTCGCCAAGAGGCGGCCGAGTAGTTTCCTGCTCGGCTCATTTGCTGAAGGCGGCTTCCTGTCCACCCATTCCACGGATCCTGAGCCCTCGCCAAGAGGCGGCCGAGTAATTTCCTGCTCGGCTCATCGGCTGAAAGGAGCTTCCTGCCCAGCCATTCTGCGGATCCTAAGCCCTCGCCAAGAGGCGGCCGAGTAGTTTCCTGCTCAGCTCATCCGCTGAAGGCAGATTCCTGCCCAGCCATTCTGCGGATCCTGAGCCCTCGCCAAGAGGCGGTCGAGTAGTTTCCTGTTCGTCTCACCGGCTGAAGGCGGCTTCCTTCCCAGCCATTCCACGGATCCTAAGTCCTCGTCTAGTGGCGACCGAGAAGCTTCCTGCTCAGCCATTCTGCGGATCCTAAGCCCTTGCCAAGAGACGGCCGAGTAGTTTCCTACTCGGCTCATCCGCTGAAGGCAGCTTCCTGCCCAGCCATTCCACGGATCCTGAGCCTTCGCCAAGAGACAGCCGAGTAGTTTCCTGCTCGGCTCATCCGCTGGAGGAAGCTTCCTGCCCGACCACTCCACGGATCCAAAGCCCTCGCCAAGAGGAGTCTGAGTAGTTTCCTGCTCGACTCATCCGTTGAAGGCAGCTTCCTGCCGAGCCATTTCATGGATCCTAAGCCCTCGTCTAGAGGTGACCGAGCAGCTTCCTGCTCGGCTCTTTCACGGTCTAATTCAGACGCAACACATGGACAACCATCACCTCTACTCCAGGGTGAGGGGTACGCCGACCTACTTATACTTGGCATTCATCCGATTTATACGCGCTGCACGATCCATCGTCACCTCGACTCCGAGGTGAGTGGGACGCCGACTACATATACTTGGCGTTCGTTCGATTTATATATGCGGCGCACGATCGTCACCGCGACTCCGGGTGATGGCAGGCACCGGTCTACTTATGACTTGGCTTTCCCTAGCTCATACGTCACGCTCGCCCAGCACTCGACACTCAACTTCGCGTGTGCTGGACGTCCGCTGGACACCGACCTATCTACACTTGCGAAAATAAAGATACTTGCGAGCTAAAAATACTTGCGAGATAAAGATACTTGTGAGATAGAGGTATTGGCGAGCTAAATATACTTGCAAGCTAAAAGTACTTTATTTATATCCAAATTTTTTTTATACAAGGTACTATGGGCTTCCCAGCCTTACAAAATGCCCGGAGGCTTACAAAATGTCGGGACCCGGTTCTTGCTCACGGAGCAAAGTGCCACACGGAACAAAGTGCCACGCCAAGTGTCATGTTAAGTGGGCGGGGGTCATCTCTTGAATCCGTGGGGGGCACCTCTTGAGTCCGTGGGACCCACTGTAGAACAATGGCGACTCTTCGGAATACATTCCGAAAGAGGTCAGATCTGTACTATAAATGGAATGATACCACTCTTCAATACAGAGGCGCCTTTTAAGAGAACCGGCACTACAGGAGCTTGAGAACTCCGTAGTTAAGCGTGCTTGGGCCAGGGAAGTTCTAGGATGGGTGACCTTCTGGGAAGTGGAACAATGGGGACTCTTCAGAATACATTCCGAAAGAGGGCAGATCTGTACTATAAATGGAATGATACCACTCTTCAATACAGAGGCGCCTTTTAAGTGAACCGACACTACAAGAGCTTGAGAACTCCGTGGTTAAGCGTGCTCGGGCCAGGGAAGTTCTGGGATGGGTGACCTCCTAGGAAGTGGCCCCTGGTCGGGTCCGGTTCGCTCTGAAGGACAAAATCGTGCGGCTTCGGCCAGAGCGGACAATACTTTCTGTATTGGGGGTGGGGCGTGACACAAAATGTGGTAACCGAGACGGGGGTAGCTCAAACTGCCTTCTCGGCCGTCACTTCCCCTTGATCGGCGCCTCCTTCTGGGGCTACGATCGCGATGTCCGGCTCGGCGCTTCCGACCGCCGCCTCACCTCCCCCGGCCGGCTCGGCACCGCCTCCCTGTGGCGTTTCCCCAGCCAGGGGATACCTAGCATGTAGCTCTTGATCGTCGAACCCGGGATGGCTTCCTTAACGCCATCGAGGGCGTTGTGCCTCCCGATGGCCGCGGAATCGATGAGGTCAAGGTAGGAACTGGTCAGAAGTCTGTTCACCGCCAAAAATAGAGACGAACTGGGATGGATCGTCTTGCCTGAGTTTGGGGCAGATGCTATTTGGATTTATCTATCCACCTCTCCGAAAATACTAAGTTGATTTATGGCACCATATATCGGAGGTTTGGACAGATGCGGCCGTTATAGCAAACTTCATCAGATTCCCCCTCATTTTATGAGGGGTTTTTGATTGTGGAGACGCTCTTCTCTGCACGCGCAAGCCCCTGCACTTAATTACGTTACCACATTGTGATAAACACTTTCTCCTGCTCCGGCAGTTCACTTCGTGTCGTGTGTATGTTTTATTTGTTTTGGTTGCCCGTGGATTGTATACGGAGACTAGTTTATATCGTCGCTCGTAGGGCGCGGGTCAGTCCAAATCCGTATATTTTAGATCTGGGTTTGTTTTATTTAAGGACCGATAATCTAGTTTGAGATTAAGATCAACTTAAATATATAAGCATTTGGGCTCAATTAGTTTAGTTTAAGAATATCACGGTCCATTATCGCCATGTTTGAGGCGAATATTAGTTTAGGGCATTTTGGTCTAACATTCCCGTTTTGGGGACGAATGTTAGTTTAAGAACGTTTCGGTCCCTTATCGCCATTTTTGAGGCGAATATTAGTTTAGGGAGGTTCAACATTTCCGTTTTGGGGACGAATGTTAATTTAAGAACGTTTCGGTCCCTTATCGTCATTTTTGAGGCGAATATTAGTTTAGGAATATTTCGGTCCATTATTCATCTTACACGCACATGTATTTGTTACGTAGCAGAGTGAACGATGGTGATATGGAATGCACCCAATTTGGGGTGTGTGCGTCAATTTGGAAATGAATCAATATATGACGAAAGGAGTTGTTGGTTGTCGGGACCCGCCACCTCTCTGAAGACGTTGAGGATTTACAACGACATATATCAGAGGTATGGAAAGATGTACCCTTGAACCAAATCCCGTATTTGAGGGAAAAAGGGGCTGTGGTGGATCTAAGAATCGTTAGCCGTATTTGAGACTACGATTACTTTAGGAGATATGAGATGAATATCATTTTGGATATTATCAATAGAAGATCACTAGTCATTTTTGAGACTAAGATCGGTTTGGAAATCGCAAGCATATTGGCTCTGTTGATTTAGAATTAAAGAGTTTTAACTTCAGGAAACTTAGCCAATTTGGGCTGAGATTGAGTTTCTATAATTACCTAACAGTGCTAAGCACTGAGACATACAACGCTCACGTGTGTTTCATATGGGGCGCTGGATTAGTGCTAAGCACTAAAGTTCTATGGCGCTCACGTATGAAACACGTGAGGCGTTCAGATATGGGCGCTGCCCAATCAGTGCTAAGCACTTTAGTCATTTTGACCGATCATAGAGTGCTAAGCACTTGGCTAGAGCTCACGTGTGAAGCACGTGAGACGCCAGATTTCGGGTTTCCAAGAATGTTTCACGTGTATTTCACGTGATTGCTCTTATTTTAGATTGCTTTATTTGGTGGCTGCCTAATCAACACAAAGGCGTTTTTCTTTGCTCTTTGGGGCGCTCACGTGGGAAGCATGCGAGGCGTTTTAGTTTTTCTTTTGTTTGTTTTAAGCACTTACGTGGAAAACACATGGGGCACTATAATAGTGCTAAGCATAAATTCCGCTCACGTGTGTTTCACGTGAGACGCCAAGTTCTTGTTTACAGTGATGTTAATCTCTGTTAATGACATTTTAGTCGTTGATGATTATCAAGATTTCTGTTTTGAAGATCTTAGATCATCATCATTGTTTTTATTGGAGAACTAAGTTCTACTTTTATGTTTACAAGAATTAAGTTCTTTATGTAGGGTTAAACCCTAATTTTGGAGGAATTAAATTTCCATATGTTCCTATTCTTTCTCTTTCTTTTTAACCCAGTTCTTTTCCCTAAGTTTTGAGTCTAAAGAACAGAATCTCCCCAATGAGAATTAAATTCTCAACTTGTAGGGAGATTTGCTTTTGCAAATCTTAAATCAGACGAAGAACCGAGTTCTTGAATGAATGGTTAAACCCTTATATCCATTATACTAGACACACGGGATACTTTTAATCTCTCCCTTTTTTATTTACCTAGAGTTTTTGAAGGAGGAAGGTCTTTTTTCTTTGAGAATTAAATTCTCTGTTCTCTCAAGAGCTCACTGTATTTTTTTTGCAGAAGCTTCTGTTCGTCCCTCCGTGTCTATCTCCTTTTTTTTTCTCCTCCATTTTTTTGAGACTTGAAGTCTCGGCTCCTTTATATAGTGAAGGCAAGTTTGTTAATTAAAATCTCTCATTGAGAGATTCCAATTGATTTGGGAAATTTTACCCACCGTTGGATATTTGATCCAAGTGTTTCTGTCTCACAGAATATGTTTTCTCGTTTTATCAAGATTGAGGGAACATTTCCCCACATATAGAATTTTATTCTATTGAACGATGATATTTTTATCACTATTGGATTTTTAATCCGAGGGTGCTTGGTTTAACAGAGCACAATCTTTCTCTGTTTAGAAAGATATGGGAAATATTTTCCATCTCATTAGATCTTTGATCCACTAGCATTCTGTTTAACAAAAAATATCCTTCCCAATAAAATTTAAATCTATGCTTAATCATCATTGGATCCTTGATCCAACGGTTCCTTGAGTAGAATTTAATTCTGCGTAAGGAGGTGCCCTTATGTGTTTAACACGTGGGGATTATTTAGCGTCTCTAATTTGGCGCCCATATACCTTGCATATGGGCGCTCACGTGTTTAACACATGAGGCCAATTTGGCCTTTAGTTGTTTGACTGCAACGTCTATATGCTTTACATATAGGCGCTCACGTGTTTAACACGTGAGACTCATTTAGCCCATAGTTGTTTGATTGCAGCGCCTATATGCTTTGCATATAGGCGCTCACGTGTTTAACACGTGAGACTCATTTAGCCTATGGTTGTTTGATTGTAGCGCCTATATGCTACGCATATTGGCGCTCACGTGTTTAACACGTGAGGATCATTTAGACTATACTTGTTTGATTGCAGCGCCTATATGCTTTGCATATAGGCGCTCACGTGTTTAACACGTGAGGCTTGAGTTGTGTGGAATTTTCTCCCTTTTTTCCTTTTATGAGGGAACAAAGTCTTGTACTCCTTTACGGCCCTTTCCGCTCTCTCCTCCGCGAGCTTCACTGCCTCGCAAGATGCCCGAGCATCCCGCTTGAATGAGTCCCTCTGCCTTTTCATGGTATCGAAGAGCCCGTTGACCTCCCCTATCTGGGTCTGGATAGCCCGGTTAGATTCAATCAGGAGCCGATGGGACTCTTTCAATTTGGCGACCGTCGGGCCCTCCATGACCAACCTCGAATCGAGGAGGGTCACCTTCTCTTCCGCATGTTGCAGCCGGACGAGAATCTCTTCTTCTCGCGTAGAAAATTCGCTCGCCTTCTTTATCGCCGGGACCACCTCCTCGGACTCCATAGCAGCAAGGAGGGCGCAATGCTGGAGGACCTGGGGAAACTGAGCCGTGTTAGAAACAGAATTATTTTTATCTATACATTATTCGGAAAAACTCTAGGAGAATTACCGACCTGAACAACCTCCTGGGCTATCGCCGCCATTTGAGCCTTCATGGTGCCTTGGTGGATCTTGGTCTCCGCCGCCTTCTCCATGTTTGCCAATAAACTGTCGGCTACAGAGAGCCCCGAGAGCACCTCGATGCAGAAGTCACCCTCCTGCACCTGAATCCCGGCCTGAGGGGGCCGAGAAACCACCCTCTTCTGCCTCTTGAGTAGGGATTCGACGGGGGGCGGCGCTTCGGTCCAAGCCCGGGGGGCGGATCTCGCGTGTGCTTCTGACCTCCCCTGCGATGTTCCTTCGGAACGGGGGGCGCTGCAGGAGCCTTGGCTGAAGGGGCTTGCCGGGGAGCCGTGCCCGGAGCAGGCCGAGACGAGATTGCGCCGCCACCCTTCCTCCCATGGGCCTTGGCGGCCATAATCTTTGAGCGATCCATCGGCTCTGCAAGGTACCATAGGAAAAAAGTGAGTGACCAAAAACATCAACTAAATATAGACAAGTCTTAATAGATCGGCACAAGCCCTAACTCATCCACAAAACGTGCGGGACTGAGTCCCGCCCAGCTCAAAGCCTGCTCGGAAAGCAGGACATCAGCCCGCTGGATCGGTTCCCATTGAGACACCATGCTCATCTCGGGGGCGTTCGACTGCCTAACTGTAGGACAGTCGGCCCTATGCCACTTGATGGGCACCGGCCAAGCCTCACCCTCCGGTGGCCCGACGAAGACAAACTTCTCCTTCCATTCATGGATGGAAGAAGGGACGACCACTACCCCCGACCCAGTCGTCCTACCCTTATGCTTTTTGAATGAAAGATACACCCAGCTCGGTTCATCCTTGCTGGTACCGGGGTGATTTTTATAACAAAGGAAAAAAAGGAGTAGGCTCAAATCAAAGGGGATCTGATCAATTTTCAACCGGACCAGAAACCCGAGGAGGATTCTCCACGAATTTGGTGCTAGCTGGCCTGGGGCGAGACGAAAGCAATGGAGTACGGCACAAACCTCAGGCGAGGGCAGACGCATTCCTGCTCGGAACGCTTCCAAGTACAGAGCAATCTCATTGCCCTGCACCTGGTCTGCCCGCTCGCCCTCCCTGGCCAAACGGACTGAATAGCCAGAAGGTATATGAAAACGGGCCAGGATGTCGGAAAGCTCATCCAGACGGTTCAAAACTAAGGGCGCATCGTGAGTATTCCCGATGAGCGCCTTGGAGGCCCTTTTCGCCCCTCGATGACGAGGGACGAAGGCGTCGTTCCTCCTAAGGGGCGAGCCCGACACAGAAAACGAAGATGAGGATGAAGAAGAAGAAGAACTCTCTCGGCTATCGGAAGCCGAGGAGGAAGAAGACCCGCTGGGCCCGGCTACAGAGACTGTAGCCTCATCACCCGACTCAACCCCTACTACGTCAATAGATACTTCCGAAGAAGACATCTAACTTGATTCAAGAAAGGTTTGGCCGAGGAAAAGTTTTGACAGCTGAAGTTCCCACCTAAGCGAATGTGTGCCGGGCAATCTTCAGACGACAAGGGATGGCTAGGGTAAAGTATCGGCCGTGGGATGACCCCCCTATTTATACACTTAGCAAGAAGGCATCTAATGGCCCGCATCCGTTCCCGCCAAAACGAAGCGTCACACATAGCGGCCACCAGGACTCCACATGGCGACCGGCCATTGGACACGTCCTCTCTCGCCAGGATTCGGGTGACGTCCCCTTACGCCCTGCTACCCAGTGGTGGACATGTGGCGCGTAGCCCAACCGACCGAGTGAATGAAACGACGCCCCCCTTTTTAGGCGCAATCATTTCACTGATACACTGACGTCACTGAAGATACGCGCAGGAACTGAGGCGTCTCGCGAGCCGCCACGTGGATCCAGGGATTCAAGGTGAGTAGCCGCCAAATGTCGCGTCGTCGTCCGATAACCCATTGCTGGGGAGTCTTAGGCTGAACCGTTAAAAACCAGGCTTACCACTCTCACCCCTGACCCATAAATAGGTCACGGCGAGAGTAGGGGGCTAATGATGAGGCTCGTAAATGCGTATTCCCCAGATCACGACCCGTGGCGGATGACGTGTCATCCGCCAGAGCCCACTAGACTCCTGGGAGCTACGGAGCTGGAATGAGTATGATACATTAAGGACATTCTCCGGCACCATGTCTCCGGGGTTGCATCCGACCTTTTGGAAGACCTCTCCAGAATACCTTCCCGACTCGTCTAGCAACCAGCCGACAGCTTTCCTCCGAGCAATCCTACTGCCGAGCTTCCTTAGCCTCCTCACTTGACCCTGAGCAATCTTACGGCTGAGCTTTCTCGGCTCCTCTGTTCAATCGAGAGCATGGGGCCCAAGTGTCCCCGTAACGGCTCCGTATATCTCACCATAATGAGATCTCCGTTGCCCTACGACCCGTATCTCGCGCTAGCGTATCTCGCCATTAATGAGAGTATCACGCCATTAATAGGCGTGTCCCGCCATTTACGTGAGCATGACGCAGAAGCGTAACGGACGGCGAGAATCTCGCGCTGGTTCATTTCATGCGACCACTATATAAACCCCCTCCACCAGACGATTGAGGTAAGTCAGATTGACTCCAACACGCTGCTGCGCTGCTTTTATTCCCCGATACTTACTTGATCGTCGAAGGGTTCTATGGTGGTTTTTCATCCCGGGACTTTCCTTGCAGGTAGCCCGGCGTCCATAACATCCAACAACCCATTGAGATCTACACGTCTAGTTTTCACTATCAATCACAACCGTTCAGAACCGCTTGCAACCAGATCGACGGAGGAAACATCTAAGGGAGATTTCTGCCTTCATCATGTTGGTTCTATGTGTTTGAATTTAAACTTCAAAAATTAGTGAGAATGGATAGAGATTGTCATAATTATTAATTTGCCTTATTATAATAACATGACATTCTCTAAATCATTATAAATGCCAATCTTTTTTATTTTATTTTATTAAAAATGATGAAATATGAATGACCTACAAAAGAGTTGCTATTGTGGATATTTGTAGAGAGAGAGAGAGAGAGAGAGGAGGGAGAATACGCCCGCATTCTTTAGATGGAGTATAAGAGAAAGAAATTTTCTTAAAATTTTGGAATTATTTGTTTTTGGAAAAAAACAATTATGACATGATACGCTCGGGCTCAAGTTATAATAGTAAAGATAAAGAAGTAATAAAGACGAGGTATACATTTAATTTTTTTAATTGAAAAAGGATGATATGGAGCTCTTTAATGCTTACTTTAAAAGCAAAGACCACTTCTGTTTTTTTTTTGGATTTTTTTCCTTATAAATTGATGCAATAATGATATTACCAACCTTTTAGTTATAATAATAAAGGTACAGATGAAACAATAAGCATTCAAAATTTATTCTGTGCACCACCTTATTTAATGTGGGTGTTTTGATATATCATCCTTAAGTTTCTTAATTTCAACAAACCCCGTCCTCTCTTCAACATTCATCACTGTCGGTAAAATAATCCCTAAGCTAGTTAATAACAGTCTAGTTATAAAGCTATTGAAAATGTTTGTAATTGAAAATGGTTGATAGATTTATGAGTGATGCAGCGGGTATTTATTGGAAAGGCTAAATTGCATGTAACCCATCTCATTTTTATCCTATTAGCAGGAAGCCATTCGCAGTTAGAAAAATCTAAACTATGTCGTCGTATTCCAATATCGACTTTTGTCAACTTTTTATTCCAGAATACTCCACCCAGAAAACATTAATTAAGATTAGCTGATGAAACAAAGAAAGTAAATTTATCAAAATTTATGAGTCGTTTCGAGAATAATCGACAGCAACGTCACCAATGTCAGGATCATAGAGATGAAATGATGGTTTTAAAAACAAGGATGGTTTCCTGATGTTTGGACGGAAGAACATCGTGTCTGTGGTTCAATTTTGTGTAAATTATTGGAAACGCCGTGTCCTCATGGAATATGTCAAAAAATCTCTTTGGTTTTTTTGTTGTGCAAATAACCTTGGGTCTATTCAAAATCCCTTTGTATATAAGTTCCCTATAATAGCTAAGCGGTTGTTTGTAATATTTAAACGGCTGCAGTCTCATGTAATATTTAAATAATTGCATGTAATATCTATGCAGTTGCATGTAATATCCAAGCAGTGAGGGGATACAAGGCCTAAATGAAATACAACTTGAGTTTTTCCACGGAGATTTTGAACAATAAACCCTTTCTAACAACTTTGAAAATTACAGGGTTTTTTAGACAACTCCCGAACGGACCGGGGGCATTTTGACAATTTACCCAAGTTTCGATCATCTAAACTCTTATTCTAGTCTGTTGTTGTCTTCTTCTTCCCGAAAACCCCATCACTCCTCTCTCTCTCTCTCAAAAAAAAAAAAAAAAAATGGGCTTGCTCTCTTGGTGGAGATCCAAGCCCGCTCCGCCTCCAAACCCTAACGCCATCTCCGCATCAAACCCTAACAACCTTCAAGAAGTCCCCGGCCTCAACGGCGCCGTCGAGGTCCCCCGCCGCCGCCCCGAAGACATCACCGTCTTCGAGTTCGGCTCGGTCGCCGCCTCGGGCCAAAACCTCACCTTGTCCGGCTACTGCCCCGTCTCCGACGATCTCGAGCCCTGCCGCTGGGAGATCGTCCCCGCCCCCGGCCCCGATGCCCCCCAATTTCGCATCGTCTTCTAGTTTGAGCTCAATGGTAATCGACGAAACCTAGAAATTTGGATTGTCTTCTTGCTACCTTTTGATGAATGTTGTTGTTAGTGTTAGCTTTGGTGATGATGTTTCTTTTTTGTCTGTTTTGTTAAGGTTTTGATGAAAAAGATGAGAACTTTGTGTGTTTCCTAGGGTTAGTTTCAATAAAAATTGATAATTGAACAATGTTGATGTCTCTTTGGTTTAATGAGTATTCGATTAAGAATTGGGAATTTAGATGGTTTTGCTAGTTTTGATGAATGTTGTTGGTGTAAGCTTTGCGTTGCTGCTGTTTTAAATTGGAAAAGAAAAAACATGCTTGGTATTAGATTCGGTGATAACTAAGAGTCATGAAATTTTCCATTCTTTTTGTTTGCTCAGATGTGAATGATTTGGCCTTGTTTGGATACGGAGTTAGGAAAACTAGAGTTTATTTTTAAGTGGAAATAGAGAGAATGCAAACTATGGTTTGCAAGCCCAAACTCTATTTTCAATAAACTATGGTTTTGTTTGTAGAGACGTGTTTGCCAAAATTGAGTTTACTGTACTTGGATAATATTGGAGTTTGGATAACCGTAGTTATCTCAACTTTGGAGTTGAGATAACCGTAGTTATCTAAACTCCAAAATGGATGCCAAACATGGCAAAGCTAGCATTTTGGAGTTAAGTTTTGCTAACTTTATGGAACTCCAGTTTAGAAAACTTAACTCCATTCCCAAACAGGCCCTTAAAGTTCAATGTCCGTGTTAATGTGTAATGCAAAGGATGAGAACTTTAATTGTTATCTACTGAAATTGTTAAATTTTGAGACTTTTCAAATCTATTTGTTCATTGTTTTGATGCATCTGCATTAGAACTGTCAATTATATTATATGAGACCATCATCCTTGCCTATGTTCTAAATTTTCGTTCCATGGGTTAGGGAACTTTGATGTAGGTTATCTTAGACCCTCTATTCTCTGTAGTTTCTCGTTGTAGAATAGAGCACCAATTCAGAGAAGGTTTATGTCAATTTGATAATTAATGAAGACCGTTGAATCTTTCATGGAGTGTAGCAACATAACTCACCCTGTTTGATGCTAAAAGGGTGAGATGATGGTGATGATTTTGATGCATTTCCATTATTACTGATAAGCTTCGGCTTCAGCATGGGCATTGGATTAAAACCTAAAAACGTTTTGTTTGTGATTGCTTTTGTTCAAAAGTTGGAAATTTATGAGGCTGTGTTCATGCCATCTTTATCGTTCATCTTGATTCAGTTGAGCACATTTGTTGGTCTTTGCTTGTGCAAGTCGCATGTTGCTTTAAACTTACCAATCTATAAGTGGTACTGATCTAATGCAAACTGCATATCTTTTTCCGATATTTCATAGTTTCTACAACAACCCTTCACTTTCTAAGGAAGAGAATCCCGTAACCTTTTCACATGAATCTTTAGGATGTCATTATAGAATCGGATTTGTTCTTTCTTCTTGTACCATCTGAAGGAAACTAAAAGCTAGATGTTCTGTTATTGAGAGACAAGAAGGTATGAAGTTATAATTGCTGTCCATGCAAGAATTTTGGGTTAATTCTCCCCCTCAGAATCTTCTGGTCACATGTGTACATAACTATACTTGCCTGTACACATGCACTTTTCTGATCGAAAACGATGAGTATTACTGCTTGATGTTAAGCTCAACAAAAAAAAGGCCATGATTATGCTACTACTTGCTCCTTTATTGTTGTTAATGATAAGAATTTAAGTTGGTGTAGTATGAATCTGATGGTTATGAGTAATGGCCACTATAATTTGTTTTTAAAATGCGGTTTCCTGTCCTGGGTACTCTTATTAGTGGAGTAATCAGCAAGGTCACGTTGTTATCACTGTTTTTCGGTTAGTTGAGCTAATTTGACGAGTATGGGTAACTGAGCAAAAGGTTGTTCTGGCTTTGATTTTGTTGAGCATGGGGGGGGCCACCTAGCATAGATTTCGAGTATCGCGGTATGAATTTGATTATCGGTTGATTCGGCCTAGAGACTTGTCTCAAGAATGATATGTAGGTATGAAAGAATATTTGCGACTCAAGCAGCAGGTCTGATACCAATTCTTGTGCTGTATCCTGAAACATCATTAAGTGTCAGGCATAAGAACCGACCTGAGTTTAATGAACCAACATGATGAATAGTACATACATGTAACGATGGGTTTCTCGATTTCAATGAATGTTAGAACTCAGGAACCTGTATATAGTTTATGGACAATTAGCAGACCTTCATTTTTGCAGCAGAACGTTTCCCAATAAACAAAACACCGCATTTCTGGAGACTGCAAGCCTATTGGGGCTAATTCTTTCATTGAAAGATTTGCTTTTATGCTGGATCTCATTGCAGCGTGTGTGTTCTCACAAGGTACTTGCTACTCATCAATTCCTTGTATTGTCTAAGAAGTATGGGTTAGTTGCTAAATAATATCGCAATATTTCACTTACTTTGCACTTATATACTGTATTGATTTTTCCGCTGCACTTGTATATCCCAAAGTACAAACCGTTAATACGTTGCTCCCTTCAGTTGACTATCAAATCCATCACTATTTTAAACAAAATCCATGCGTTTTGTAATTTAGGGTATCTAATCGTAGCGAAAAAATCAATAAGGTGTTTAAGTACAACGTAGGTGAAACATTAAGGTATTATTTAGCAATTAACCCTAGAATTATTGGCTCTTTGTGAACATAACCTGCCATGAGAAAAATTTTGTTAATCAGTGGAGGGCTGTGAAGGCTTGGTGCTGAAACTTAATCAACAATCTGCCATCAATTATCCTCTCAAAAGAGATGGAGAAATCTGTGGCAATCCAATTTCGCCCTTTTTTGGTGTGGTATAGAATGCAAAATATTGTAAATTTGTAAATAAAAAAAGGGTTTTTCTCCATCTCTTTTGAGAGGATAATCATGGATTTTTAAAAAACCATGATTTTCGTGTGTTGTAGCATGTGGAATATTGAAAATTTGGAAGTGAGATAATTTTTGAATTTTTGAAGATATCGTTATTTTCGTGTGCTATGATAATCAAAATATTGAAAACTCGAAAAGCAAACAAAATTTGAAGATTTTTGAAAATTTCGCGAGATTCTTTTGCTATAGCTTTCAAAATATTGTAGTTTTTTGAATTTTTATATGATCCGTGATTTTGATGTGTTATAATAAGCAAAATATTAAAAATATTAAAAATTTAAAGTAAATAGAAAGTTATTGGCTTTTTATAAATATCACGATTTTCGTATGATATGAAAGAAAATATTGAAAACTCAAAAAGCACTAATTTCAGAATTTTGAAGTCTGTATTTTGAAATCCCATTTTTCTTATGATATGATAAACGAAATATTGAAAGTCGTCCAAAAGCACAGGAAATTTTAAGATTTTAGGAAATTTTAAGATTTTTGAAAATTTGAAATTTTTTTTTTGTTGCATGCATACAAAATATTGTAAACTAGAAAATAATAGAAAACTTTTGAATTTTTAAAAATCTACGATTTTCTTGTGTTAGCTTTCAGAGTATTCAAAATTTGAAAGAACCGGAGATTTTCGGATTTTTCAAGATATCGCGATTTTCGTGTGTTATGGCAAACAAAATATCGAAAATTTCAAGAAAATAGAAAACTTTTGAATCTTTAAATGATCCGTGATTTTCATGTGTTATAGCATGCATAATATTGAAAATTCTAAGTAAAAAGAAAGTTATTGGATTTTTTTGAAGATATCGCAATTTTCGTAAGATATGATAAACAAATATTGAAACTCGAAAAACACAGAAAATTTGCAGGTTTTTGAACTTATTGCATATTTTAAATTTGAAGATAATAGAAAACTTTTGAATTTTAAAAAATCCGCGATTTTCGTGTGTCAGAGAATTCAAACTATTGAAAATTTGAAAGAAATAGGAAATTTTCGGATTTTTTAAGATATCATGATTTTCGTATGGTATTGCAAACAAAATATTGAAAACTCGAAAAACACAGGAAAATTTGAGCTTTTTGAAAATTTAGCGAGTTTCGTGTTCCATATAGTATGCAAAATATTGTAAATTTGAAGATAATAGAAAACTTCTAAATTTTTAAAAATCCGCAATTTTCATGTGTCATAGCATGCAAAATATTGCAAATTTGAAAGAAATAGAAAATTTTCAGATTTTTAAAAATATCGTGTTCGGGGGGAGTATTTGCATATTATGGTTTCCAATTCTATCCGTTTTTGTATATTAATAAGTGCAATTGAGGTATGTTTGCTACATTTATACAAGTTTCCGGATTCCGGGTACAAGAGACAGATTTGAACGCAACACATATTATTGTGGCTAGCCGACGGTAACACACGCATGCATGTACCCGGAGCTACAGGAATCTTAGTGGAAGCATGAGATAAGAACCAAGACATCCATCAGAACAAGAACAATCCATCACATGCAATTAACTAAATCTTTGCTCACTCGAATGCAGCCAAGCCATTCATCAGAACTCAAGAACAAAATCGGCCGCCGTTGGGGCCCACATGGCCGCTACTTGGGGCCAGGGTGTGGCCTGAGGCTACAAAAGCTTTGGCAAATCTAGAGAATATTCGTTCCCATTTGGAATCTTATCACATATGACAAAAACATGATTTTCACATTCCTGATTCGCCCTCAGATCTGTGCAAAGCTCTTGGTTAATAATAAGGGGTATTAGTGGCATTGTACTTCCTATTTTTGGTAACTGAAAGACCCATTTATGAAGGCACGGGTACATATAAACACATTGCATTTGGTTCATTTTCGTGCGGCCAGTTTAGCCTTGAAGTGTTTTATTGCGGGTGTGCATATATTTGTGTTTTCAAGTGTCATGATTTTTTGTTGTTGATCAAAACGAAGTCTAATGGCCACGCGTTCCGTTAAATGAAAATTTAACGAAACATCCTCCCTGTCTGAAAAAAGCAAAACAAAAACAAAAATAAATAAAAGACAACAAAGCTAGAAACGAAAGAAAAAACAAATCATACTCCTCGCATATATTTAAGAACATTCCTTCCCTCTTCCGGACTCTGACAATCACCCTAATCCGTTGTACTCGTCTCTCACTCCCTCTCTTCTGCTATATCTAACGATCTCTGTCTTTGTTCTTCCGTCATCGTTTATGCCTTCCATGTATTGATCTTAGCCTTTTTTCAGGCCCTTACAACAGCTGCAGCTGCTGCACCTAACCAAATGTCATATTTTAGTCAAGGTTGAAATTATGTCTTCCTCTATAATTGAGTTTTGAGATCAGTGGATCTTTTCACCTAAAAAAGAAAAAGAGAATGAAAATGAAAAAGAAAAAGAAAAGGGAAGAGCAAAAGAAAAAGAAAATCCAAGAGGAATCTATGCAGAAGGAATTGGTTTTTGCCTAAATAATGGGTTGGTGTTGGTGACATCCAATTTATTTCTCTTCGCCGATTTTGTTGGAGCTTATGCGAGATATGAGTAGCGCCAACAGAGTGCCATCCCGCAATAAGGATAAGCATCTGTTGATCGTGGCCTATTAGCTCAGTTGGTTAGAGCAGCGTGCTGAGATCACAGGGCACATGAGGTCCACACTAGGATACAATCTGTGTCCAGTGGTGATCTGCAATTAAGATTTTTTCATCAACTTCGTGTGATCAACATGCTGAGCTTTCGATGTTGTACTAGGTATGGACTGACTGGGGACTTTTAAGCTATCCACGACTGTTGTCAAAAGAGGGTAATATTCGAGATTTCCCATCACTTCATATTCATATTCAGGAGGCCTCTATGATTCCAGTGAATTTACTTTATTACTTGCATTGGGCCATCTTTCTTGCACCTCTAACCTTGCCATCTGTATTTTAAAAGCGGAAAAGAAAAACGGAGCGGTCGAGAAACTAAAACGCTTAAGCGGCTGCTCAAGCAGCTCAGAAATTAGAATAATGGTGTTTCATTAATATTCATTTTCTTGTCAATAAATAATGATTTTGGTTACATTCTAACTATTTTTATATTGATTTTGTGCTAGCAAATGCCTAAATTTAACCCAAAATTTAACAAATTTTCTTAGACAATGTATTATTTGCTAAAATATGTTTAAATAATTCAATGCAAAATTGAAATTTTCTGAAAATTTATTAGCTTATATAGTGTTTATAAGCTTTTCGATACCCAACATCAATCATCATATCTCAAATCAGTAAAAATACTACCAAATTATTTTTAAAAAATATGTAAAAGATTGTAGCTCGAAATCAGATGGAGTCAAAATCGAATTGGAATTTCATGATCGAAATTCAAAAACTACTCGAAGTCGAAATAGAAAACTTAAGAATTGCTCGAAATCGATTTAGATCTCGACTTCTTGAAATTAATAAACCTAAAATTTAGAGTTTTGAAACCCAAATCTTAAAGTGTTTCAAAGTCGTCTCGACCACTGTTGGATTTATCGAGTTGAGCACGAAGAATAGAAACCTGTAAAAAGAGAAAACGAAAAGATGGAATGTTGTATTAATTGGTATTTATGTATTCTTACTCCAATAACAATAGTTACATACCTTTTATAACAGTTATGAGATGTATACATCAATAAAATAGGTTATACAATATCATCCGCTTAAACGGGATAAAGCGGAGCGGCGAAATCCGCTCGACCACTTAAGCGGCCGCATTTTAAAATACTACTTGCCATACGATACCAGTAGCCTCGACCCCAGCCTATGCGACTGTGTTATCCTCATTCTTATTCCTTACTCTGTTGTAATATCCTCCTTATGAAAATTTCGAGGACGAAATCTCTTAAGAAAAGTAGATTGTAACGTTTGCACCGTTTTATAAATTTCATTTATAAAGTTTTTGATTTTAAATGGTTTATCATTTATAAATTTCGTTTATAAAACTCACTCTTGTTTTCTAAAAAAAAATTGATTTGGAGAACGTTCTTATGATTTAGAATATGAATTGGTTAATTTTTTTAGAAAAACGATTTTATTCTCGAGTTCTATCCCTTTTAATCCTTTCTTGCTTTCCTGACGGTCGTGTCTTGATGCAAGGAAGCCTGAAGTGCAGATTTCATCTTCATCTTGATTCTCTGTGCAACCTATCCTTTTGGATTCCTTAAATCTCTATTAGTCACTTTCTAGAAGTACATCCTTTCATCTCTATCTTGATCATTTTCGAATCCTACTAGTGTCATTCTTGCTTGCATTCTTTTAAGATATTCTTTGTATACATTTTTGAAACCAATCTTGTTTCACAAGTCGTAACAAAATCTATCATCCCCTTTCTTGCTTTTGAAACTCCTCGTCTTTCCTGTTCATTGTATCGTGATCTACTTCGGTCCAACGCCTTCTTACCGGTTGGAGTACCAACTGATAGAACACACATGCGACGATGTTACAAACTACCTTGTCCAATGGCGACAGACTCCTTATGAAAATTTCGAGTACTAAATTCTTTTAAAGCGGTTAGAATGTTACGACCGTGTTTTTACTATATTGTTTTAAATAAATAAAATTTTATTTATTTCGAAATGATTCGTTTTGTAAAAAAGAGGGGTTTGAAAGATTATTTTAAAAGATTTATTTTGTTGTTTTTGAATAAAAAGAATTTATTCGATTTTGATATGAAAGGAAAATTTTGAAAAGAGAATTTGTTTTATTTAAGGGAAAAGAATTAGTTTAAGGAATTGATTTTTTCTGTTTACCTTTTAAATTATTTATTTTTGATCTTTTAAGAAAACATACATAAGTATCCCATTGGTTGAGATGTTGTGATGTTATTTAGAGGTTCTTAGGTAGTTTTGCCTTCAAGACAACTTTCACAAGTCGATGATTTGACTTTGGCTCAAATGCCAACTAATCCACCCCACGTGGTTAAGTAATCTTATCTACTTGTTGATATAATTTACTATGTTACTTATGACATTTATAGAAGGGTCAATTCTCAAAACCATAAAGAACTCATAAGGCAGAATGTCTCATTAAGCTAAGCTAACTAAATACCTTAAACCGAAACTATAACTGACATGAAAAATAATTTATGGATAACTATTTGTATCTATCTGCATGGAGAAAAGATTCATATGTTTTGGACACATGATTTGCTTCCACAAACTTTTCTGCTCCTAGCAGAAGGCCTACTTCCACTTAATACCATGATGAGTGGAGTGGCTCAAATTCCCACAGTCAAACGTTTGGATTTATTATTTTCATTATTTCTTGCACATTTCCCCATGTCAGATCACTTAAATTGTCGGCGCATTATTCCTGATTTCTTTGCTCGATTGAACTCTTCTTGCGTTAGGACGCCCGCCCTTGCGCACTATTGATATTGTCAATATATCAGCAACGCTTTTGGTTCTATTGCCCCTGACGATTAAACCTTGTTCCTGCCAAAAATTTTGGTTCAAAACTTGCTATTCCTTTTATAAAAGTAGAGGACAACCCCCATGTGCAAAGCATGTGAGCACTCACATGCAAACCATGTGAGTATCGGTTTCAGATAGGATCAAATCCTATGATAGCCTCTACGTGTTAAACATATGTGCACCCACATACAAAGTATTTAAGTGCTTTTTTATATAGGATCAAATCCTATATTGGTTCTTACGTGTTAAACATGTGAGCGTCTCACGTGATATCCGCGTGAACGCTAATGCTAGCATCTTGGTAGCGCCTCACGTGATCTTCACGTAAGCGCACTTGCCAGTCTCTTGGCAGCACCTCACGTGATATCCACGTGAGCGCTATAGGCTAGTGCCCCACGTGCAATGCACATAAGTGTTCTTTTTGGTAGAATTAAATTCTACGGGGGAAATATTTCCCTGATCTTTCTCAAACTAGAAATATCCCCTCTGTTAAAGAGAGGACCCTTGGATCAAAAATCCAACGGTGATTATAAAATCACCAATTAAAATATCTGATAGAATTAAATTCTATTTGGGAATTATTTTCCCGATCTTAAAATAAGAAAGATCTTCTCTGTTAAATAGAATTAAATTCTGTGGTGAGGAAAATATCTTCCTAGTCTTGTTAAACCAACAAAATATTCATATGATAGAATAAAATTCTATGTCAGGAAAATATCTTCCTAAACTAACAAAATATTCATATGATGGAATAAAATTCTATGTCAGGAAAATATCTTTGTAGTCTTGTTAAACTATCCAGATATTCATATGATAGAATAAAATTCTATGTTAGAAAAATATATTACTGTTGAAGTCAAAATTTGCACCCCGGTTGACCAAGTCAAAGTCAAGGTCAACCCCAAGCTAGGTGGGCCCAAGCCCAGGTCAAGCGGGCCCATACCCAAGTCGAGCCCGCGGCCAGCCTCCCCATGCCAACAACAAAATCATGTAATAAATAATTTTTATGTAATTTTTTATATATGAATGTATGCAAAATGGGCACAAAGCCAATATTTTGTAAGCCCATGGCTTATGTGTAAAAATGAAATGGCACATGAGCTATGGGATGGGCAAAATGCCATTTTTGCAAAGCTCAAGGGGCTATATGTAAATATGTAAGCCTATATAAGACAACATGATGATGAATAAAATAATACTTTTCATTCCCCTCAAAAAAACCTAGGGTTTGTGCCTCTTTCTCCTTTCTGAAGGTTCCAAACCTTATTCTTTCTTTTGAATTAAATCAAGAGTTTTACTCTTCCTTCTCAAAAACTAAATAGTTTTTCACCACAAAACCCACAGAGGGGAACTTGGATCTACCATTAGATCTCAAAAAGAAGAGATTTTTAAAATCTCACATCTCTTGATCTTCAAGATCCGGCCAAACAACAGGAGGAAGAAGAAGAATCCCCTTAATCAGCTTTAAAACATCCTACGAGTTTAACTCCATATATATATATATAATAGATATTACCTTTCTGAAGCATAGCTTCTGGCTCTGGGACTAAAACCCCTTTTTTCTCGCCGGCGCCCAAGCGCCCACGTGCCGACACGTGGCGCGCTGGCGCTCGAGCGCATACGTGCCGACACGTGGCGCGCGGGCGCTCGAGCGCCCTGCGCTCAAGCGCAAAGCGCCCACGTGCCGACACATGGCGCGGTTGCGCTCAAGCGCCCAGCACAAGCGCAAAGCGCCCACATGCCGACACGTGGCACCCTGCGCTCAAGCGCCCTGCGCTCAAGCGCAAAACGCCCACGTAACGACACATGGCGCGCTTGCGCTCAAGCGCCCAGCGCTCAAGCACAAAGCGCCCACATGTCGACACATGGCGCGTTTGCGCTCAAGCGCAAAGATCCCACGTGCCGACACGTGGCGCGCTTGCGCTCAAGCTCCTATAGCTCAAGCGCAAGACGCCCACATGCCGACACGTGGCGCGCTAGCGCCTGAGCGCATAGCACCTAAGCGCACAACGCTCAAGGCGCTGACCCCACGCATCCTTTAGATGACCTTTTCCTTTCTTTTTTTATATATACGTATATATAAATACGCACACACACACACACATACTTTACACCTCTGTCCCTCCCAAAATTTTTTTTGGGCCGGAGCGCTGCCCCGTATCCCGCAAGGGGGCTGCTAACCCCCTTGACCCCCAGCCCGCTATCCGGGTAGCGGGACCCCCGTAAAAACTCTGCGTGGCTCCTGATATATCCAAAACCCCATTTCAAAACACAACACACGTACACTGCACATTGAGTTCGCATGACCTGTTTAACCCGTTAATCGGAGGTTCCCTCGCTCCAAAGGCGAGGGGTAATTAACGGTAGCTTAGTCCGCGGCTGTCGGAGATTCGGATCCCCACAATCAATAAACCCCAGCCTACCCTAGGCCGGGGGAATCTGTAATGCGCCTGATAAGCGCGCGCGTATTCCCATCTCAATGGGGTGACAAAAAACTGTTAGTGTATATGCCCTAGAGGCCATTACTGTATCATACTAGCTTGTATATTACTTAATGGAAGCTTGGGATATTCACCTTGTATATACAATCTTGCTCAAAATAGTAGTATGCTACTTGGTTTGTTTCTACTTCAATGTGTACATGTGTTTACTTTAGTATATCGCCTATAAACATTAGTGGAGCCCTTAGGATCTTTGCTTGATTACCAGCGTTGTGATGGCAGTCACACTAGTGGGGGCTGGGTAATCTATAAGCACATCCTTATGCAGGTCCCTAGTCGCAGGATTATCGAGACAGGGCATCGATACTCCGGAGTAGACTAGCACATGCGCTTCTCATCCTAGAGTGGGAGATGGTCTGTCCCACAGCCATCAGTACGTCGTACTGGAGATAGTATGCGGGTGCTCGTTGGGTTACGAGTACACTGGACAGGACTCGTCGGGAACTGACCGGTTGGTATTATACCTATCGTCAGTTATCAGTTCCCAGGTGACATGAGTACAGCTTAGTCCGCTGACTTGACACTGTAACTTCGCCTCGAGTGTGTTCCCACTGTACTTTGATTACTACCCTACCACGGCTCAAAGGAGTCGTGCAAACAGGTAGTAGTTGGGTGCAGTCCCGAAGCACTTGGAGGCAGTGACGGTTAGACAGGATTCGTCTCTCTCGGTATTGGGGGTTGACATCGCGCCGTGTCTAGGAGAGCCATTACACGAGTAGTCCCTGGCCAGGGCAAGCGGGATATACTGGTAGGCTTCCAGTGTTATCTCAGGGTGTATTGGGCTTCACTCCGACACGACTTGTACCGCTATTAGGGGACTGACATTTACCGCCCCCCTAGGCCCGCCATGCGATGTATCAGACGAACAGACCGGACTGTACGGAGACTGTCACAGTCAGACTCAGTAGGAGTTCAGATGGGTTTCACCTCGTCAGTCTTCTTGTCGGCATCTACCTGGGGATCGTTACGCACAGCTAGTGCCGCTTGCGGTCTGTGGTTAAACCCACTGCCAGCGTAGTGTCGAGTCTTTAGAGTCCCACACAGAAAGCTATTCGCCTTTAGACAAAAGAGTAGAGGTCGCATGGTTTTGCGACAGGGTCCGGTCACATCCGTGCACTTGTGCGCGTACAGTGTCTGGACAGTTAACACTAGCAGGCTTTGGTTTAAGCCGGATCTTAGTGTACGTTTTGGGATTGATTTTATCTCGTTTGTGTTCGTGTTCTTCGGAATGCGGATGCGGGTGTGTATGCACAGTTGACAGAGAGACAGAGGCAGAGTATTCTCATTGGGGTTGTTGACTGTTGACTGTTGACCATTGACTTTTGCTTAACCCTAATAAAAATAAGATATATTATTAACATTAATATTAATTAAGTATTATAGTGACATGGTTGTTGAGGGGTTGACTTTGTTGACTTGTTGACTTTGTTGACCGATTGACTAGGTTGGACTAGTTGACCATCATCATGACAATGGCTATCATTCCATGGCAAAGACTTTGGCTTGCTTGTTTATTTATGCAAAATGAGTGCATGAAATGATATAGCCATTTTGACTTAAACCATTTACACAATACTTGATTACTATTTTTGTTATGATGGCTTTTGGATTATGAGAGGTGAGAATGAGATGAGTATGGTTCATTCTATCATTTTGCTTTCTCTCTCTTGAGCTCTCTCATTCTTAAGCTCTCCCTCTTCCTCTTGCTCTCTCTACCTCAAGGCAAACCATTCTCATGTGTTGAGACTCATTGCCTTAGAGATAAAAAGACATCAAAACATTCCTCTACTCATTCTAGTTCACAATGCCTAGCAAGCCAAGTGATCTAGTTTTCTTCAAAGTTCGAAGAAAAAGCCAAAGGTAGAAGCTTTCGGGTGGATCCATCTTCGGCGCAAGGAGACGACGAGGTGAGACCGATCCGTACACCGGAAGGAGTCGAAGACGAAGGAGTTCAAGAAAGGTATAGCCCCCTAACCGAGTAGGTAAACTCTTGTTAGGTTGTTAGTTAGTAGTTTAACAAAGATCCGGTTTTGAGTCCATGTTACCGCCTCTAGAAAATTGTTTTTCATCAAATTCCGCATGCCCGAAAGTACCGGGAGAGGTAGCATGGACTTACAGTGGTATCAGAGCCTAGTTAAACTCTATCTAACATGTTAGCAAAGTAACTAGAAGATCGATCAAAGAAAAAGTCACGAAACGAACCCGATTTGTCAAGTTTCTGCCGATTTTTTTCTGTTCAAAATTTGAAAAATTTCATCTTAAAAATCGGCTCAGGCTTTTTATAGAATAACCACAAAATTTGGGCCCACGAACCGATCAAAGCGCCGCGGAAACGCGGCGGGAGCAGGCTCCCGCCGCGGTTCCGCCGCCGAGTTGACTCGGCCGAGGTCCAAATTTAGTGCAGTGTATTTCTGGGGTTGTTTTGGGATTTTTGGAATATGTCTTTTCAGCCCAGATTTTCCAGAACGAAAATTTTGTGTTTGGGGCCTAAAAATCCGTATTTTTGATCGAACTTCTAAAGACTTAAGCTGACGGGTTTTTATCTGTGATGTGATATTTGTATTGAACGTCTGCTAATTGCTATATGTCAATTAGTGGGGGTTATACAAATCTGTGATCTGTAATGTTGTTGGAATGTGTATATGAATTCATTGGATTGTCGCGGGTGAATAGCCGGGGGTTGTGAGACGAGAGTTTTCTTTTCTTTCAATTCATGTAAATTTGTAAATTGATGTAATAATTATTTGTATGGCCGCACAACCGGGTCGGGGTTGTAGCCGTCATTGTATAATTTCTTTTTACTGTTTTTGCTCCTAGGATAGACCCATGGAGGGGGTGCACAAACTACCGGGTATCTCGAAGTGCCGAATGGCCTACTCACGTTGTTGAGGGAGGTTGCTCCGCTTCGGATATTTGGCGGGTAGTTTGCCGCACCCGTAGGGGTCTTGGGTGGGGTATTGGCTATTCACCGCGACCGTGTAATCTGCTTTTCGTTACAGGCTCGTACGAATTGCGGATTCCTAGTATATCCAATGTGTTCATCTGTGATCTGAAATGGCTATCATTGCAATATATCTATATATGATATTATTTAGGCGTTGCTTATGTTTTACAGCCGCGCTAGCCCAGCCCCCGCTCTGTCGTTAGTTAAGTAACCTAACGGGTAATGACGGGGCCCCGTGGCGAATGCGAATGGCATAAGCGTACGTCATATTTTGGTTGTTTTCTGCAATGGTAGGATTAAATGATGGGACGCATTAAAAGAACTAATGCAAGAATATCACGCATTAAAAGAACTAATGCAAGAAAATAAACCAAGTTAAAGTTGTTGGAACACTTTCGGAAAACCACTCGGTTCTTTTCAAAACTAACTTTTAAATGCGGAGCTTGAGCCACTCCTTTTAAAAGCTATCTCGTTCCATCGATTATATCAAGTTCACTACGTTCACGGTTTTGCCAAAACCATTCGTAGCCCTCCGTCGTTTCACATGAATAGTCAATAGTATTCAAGCTGTGTATGTTGGCCAAAGTCAAGGCATAGTGATTGGTAGCTATTGGGTATTCATGTGTAGCATAGATAGATGCGTTGGTTTGGGACAGTCGTACTGCCATTTTGGCCAAAGTCAAGGGTAGGTACGGATGGATCCAAATTAACCTGGAGAATGACGGGTAGAACTTGACATGTGACTTATGATATTTTGGCCAAAGTCAAGGTCATAAGAGCATGGGGCAAAAATCCACATCGGGAGTTTCAAAAGAACTGAAACTTGCTAGTGTTGCATACCATTTGGAGTGTGATGATTCTGGTAGGATTCCTTCAGTTTCGTCACGCGATGATATTTGGATCCCGATCCTACTGTGAGTATATGCTACTCCTCAGGAAATTTCTCACTTAACGATCAATGCTATAAACCAAGTAGGTGTCTAGAAAGGTGTTAGCGGGGCTACGCTCCCAGGGAAAAGAGGTTATTTAATTAAGGAACTTCGCGAAAGCGTTGGAAAACCTCCCTCGAAGTACCGACACTGGCCTGGCTGAACGGTTAAGCAAGTATTGTACGGTGAGATTGATCCTGACTAATTCTTCCTTTTTGGTTTGAAGAGGGATTCGAGAAACAGTAGGAGCCATCCTGTTTAGACAAACTAAAAACCATTCTAAACTTGCAAGAGCATCATGCTGAGTGTTTCTTCTCTCTCTCCTAATTGCAGCGACCAATCGACATGACTGGACTTAAGTTACTTCTAGATAAAAACATACTGACAGGGCCAAACTACAAAGATTGGCTCAGGAATGTCAAGATGGCAATCACTTACGACAAGCTGGGGTATCTTCTTACCACTAAAGCTCCCCCTGTCCCAGGTCCCAAAACCAGCGTCGCGGATAAGGAAATCCATAAGACCTGGGAACTAGATTGCGCGAAGGCCAAGTGCCTCGTACTTGCCTCTATGGACAACGAACATCAGAGGAGGCATGAGAATATGGACCTCGAATCCATATTTCTCCATACAAAAGAACTGTATGGAGAGCAGTCTCGTATCGCAAGATACGAAGTGTCGAAGAAGTTATTTTCGGCAAGGTTGGCCGTCGGATCATCGGTAGCAGAACACGTGCTTAAGATGATTGGCTACATAGAAGAGCTCGCGGACCTTGGGACCACGTTGGAGAATAAGCTCTATACGGACTTGATTCTCCAGTCCCTTCCTTCCACTTACGCCCAGTTTATCATGAACTTCAACTTACAAGAAAAGGAAGTTGAACTTTCAGAACTCCTCAACATGCTGAGGAGCGCAGAGGGCACCCTACAGAAAGGTAGGGAAACATCCACTTTATTTGTAGGAGGATCTTCCTCTTCTAGGTCCAAGGCGAAAGCCAAGGGAAAGAAGAAGAAAGCCCCCGCCAAACCAAGGGGCGGTGTTAGTAAAGTGGATACGAAGGGAAAGGCAAAAGCAACAAAGAAAGTAGGAAAGCTTGTGGATAAGGAAGAATGCTTCTATTGTCATAAGAAGGGACACTGGAAGAATGATTGCAGGGCTTGGAAAGACAGAACACAGGATCTGAAGCAGGTTGCGGCTTCAGCTTCAGGTGTGTATGTTATTGAAAACTGTCTTTCAATAAACTCTACTTCCTGGGTATTGGATATCGGATCAGGATCTCATATCTGTAATTCTTTGCAGGCGTTGAGAAACCGTAGGGTTTTGAAGGCAGGTGACATGACCCTCAAAGTTGCAAACGGAGCTAGCATAGATGCTAAGGCCGTGGGGGACTATCACCTGGGAATGTCAGATGGACATGTTTTGGTTTTGCGTAATTGCTTTTTTGTACCCAACGCAACTTGTAATATCATTTCTGTATCTTTGGTTTCTAAAGAAGGTTATGAATTTGCGTTTGTAAGCAACGTTGTAAACATTCGCCTTAATCAAGTTCTGATTGGGTCAGGTACATTAAGCAATGGTATATACGTATTAAACCAACCATAGATTTTCAATGTCCAGAATACACACAAAAGAAAGTCTCCGGAAATAAATCAGACTTTCTTGTGGCATTGTAGACTGGGTCACATCAATAAGAGAAGGTTGACGAAGTTACATACAGAAGGATATTTGAATCCGTTCAAATATCAATCGTATGCCACTTGTCAATCCTGTCTCAAAGGAAAGATGACAAAGACTCCGTTCACTGGACACGGAGTAAGAGCGAGCGAGCTCTTGGGACTCGTACACAGCGACGTGTGCGGTCCAATGTCTACGCATGCGCGAAGCGGTTATTCTTACTTCATTACTTTTACGGATGACTTTTCAAGGTACAGTTATGTCTTCTTAATGAAACATAAGTTCGAAGCCTTTGAAAAATTCCAGGAATATAAGAATGAAGTAGAAAAACAAACCGGCAAAAGTATCAAGATTCTAAGATCGGATCGAGGTGGTGAATACTTGAGTGCCGTGTTCCTGGACTATTTAAAAGAGAACGGAATTCTCTCTCAGCTTACTCCTCCATACACTCCGCAACATAACGGTGTATCGGAGAGACGGAACCGAACCCTATTGGATATGGTACGGTCCATGATGAGTAACGCTGAGTTACCGCGATCATTCTGGGGGTATGCACTAGAATCAGCAGCATACCTTTTGAACCGAGTTCCCACTAAGACTGTGCCTACTACACCATATGAGATGTGGTGTGGGAAGAGGCCCCATCTCAATCACATTAAGACATGGGGAAGTCCAGCTTTTGTCAAAAAGAAGCACGCGGACAAACTCGAGGCACGCTCAGTACAGTGCAAGTTTGTGGGATATCCAAAGAACTCCAAGGGATATTTCTTCTACTGCGAAGAGGAACAAAAGGTTTTTGTTTCTCGTCATGCCCACTTTCTAGAACACCAGTTCTTAGAAAAGGAAATTAGTGGGAGCGCAGTAGAACTGGAAGCTATTCCAGAACCACAGACTATTACTGAAAGTTTAGTGGAACCAGAGGGTTCAAAAGAACAAGACATTCCTACACCGCTCCGCAGGAGTAGTAGGCAGTCTCATCCGCCCGAGAGATACTACGGTTTTCTCATAGACGGGGATAGAGAGGATTGCATCATAGATTATGATGAGCCTACTTGCTTCCAGCAGGCCGTTCAGAGCGTTGACTCGGTAAAATGGCTAGATGCAATGCGGACCGAAATGGAGTCCATGTACACCAACAAGGTATGGACGTTGGACATTGCTCCAGACGGGGTAAAACCCGTAGGATGCAAGTGGATCTTCAAAAGGAAGATTGGTGTAGATGGACAGGTTGAGACCTATAAAGCTAGACTTGTTGCAAAGGGTTTTCGTCAAAGACCTGGTTTGGACTATGACGAGACCTTTTCTCCAGTGGCTATGCTGAAATCCATTCGGATCCTTCTTGCCATTGCTGCCTTCCACGATTATGAGATTTGGCAGATGGATGTAAAGACCGCTTTTCTAAATGGAAATTTAGAGGAGTGTGTCTATATGGACCAGCCAGAAGGTTTCATTCAGAGTGGGAGCAGCGGAAAGGTGTGCAAGTTGCTTAAGTCCATCTATGGACTAAAGCAGGCATCGCGGAGTTGGAACATCTGTTTTGATAAGACGGTCAAGGAATTTGGCTTTATCAAAAATCCAGATGAACCATGCATCTAGAGTAGATTTGTAGCGAGAACTGTAGTATACCTCGTTTTATACGTGGATGACATTCTCTTAATAGGAAATGACATTCCTATGCTACAATCTGTCAAGGGGTTCTTGTCACACAGGTTCTCCATGAAAGACCTGGGTGATGCCTCATACATCCTGGGGATCCGGATCCATCGTGATAGATCCAAGAGGATATTAGGACTTTCACAGTCCAGGTACATCGATACCATACTGAAAAGATTCAGTATGGAAGATTCCAAGCGCGGTAACCTACCGGCTTGTCACGGGATCACCCTCTCTAAAGAGATGTCTCCCAAGACTGATTTAGAGAGGGATCGCATGTCTATTATACCCTGCGCTTCTGCGGTAGGCTCTATAATGTATGCGATGTTGTGTACCAGACCAGATGTAGCTTATGCACTGAGTGTGGTAAGCCGGTATCAGTCAAACCATGGGGAGAAACACTGGATAGCGGTAAAGAACATTCTCAAGTACCTGAGAAGGACTAAGGAGATGTTCTTGGTGTATGGCGGAAAAGACCTCCAGATCGAGGCCTTTGCTGACTCCAGCTTCCAGAGTGACAAGGATGATTCCAAGTCTATGTCGGGTTTTGTCTTTACCCTCAATGGAGGGGCGGTGTGTTGGAAGAGTTCCAAACAGGAAACCGTTGCAGACTCGACGATGGAAGCGGAATACATCGCTGCATCTGATGCCGCAAAAGAAGCTGTCTGGATGAGGAAGTTCTTGAAAGAACTTCAGGTGGTTCCGTCCATTGTTGATCCAATACCTCTGTATTGCGAAAACAACGGGGCTATAGCTTTAGCGAAGGAACCCAGGTCCCATCAGAGATCCAGACACATCTTGAGGCGGTATCACCTGATCAGGGAGATCGTGGATCGCCAGGAGATCGAGGTTCGGAGGGTTGCTTCAGAAGATAACACTGCAGATCCATTCACCAAGGCCTTGCCCCAGACTCAGTTCGAGCGGCTGATCGAGATGATAGGTCTTTGATACGCCAGTACATGGCCTTAGTGCAAGTGGGAGATTGTTAGTGTATATGCCCTAGAGGCCATTACTGTATCATACTAGCTTGTATATTACTTAATGGAAGCTTTGGATATTCACCTTGTATATACAATCTTGCTCAAAATACTAGTATGCTACTTGGTTTGTTTCTACTTCAATGTGTACATGTGTTTACTTTAGTATATCGCCTATACACATTAGTGGAGCCCTTAGGATCTTTGCTTGATTACCAGCGTTGTGATGGCAGCCACACTAGTGGGGGCTGGGTAATCTATAAGCACATCTTTATGCAGGTCCCTAGTCGTAGGACTATCGAGACAGGGCATCGATACTCCGGAGTAGACTAGCGCATGCGCTTCTCATCCCAGAGTGGGAGATGGTCTGTCCCATAGCTATCAGTACGTCGTACTGGAGATAGTATGCGGGTGCTCGTTGGGTTACGAGTACACTGGACAGGACTCGTCGGGAACTGACCGGTTGGTATTATACCTATCGTCAGTTATCAGTTCCCAGGTGACATGAGTATAGCTTAGTCCGCTGACTTGACACTGTCACTTCGCCTCGAGTGTGTTCCCACTGTACTTTGATTACTACCCTACCACGGCTCAAAGGAGTCGTGCAAACAGGTAGTAGTTGGGTGCAGTCCCGAAGCACTTGGAGGCAGTGACGGTTAGACAGGATTCGACTCTCCCGGTATTGGAGGTTGACATCGCGCCGTGTCTAGGAGAGCCATTACACGAGTAGTCCCTGGCCAGGGCAAGCGGGATATACTGGTAGGCTTCCAGTGTTATCTCAAGGTGTATTGGGCTTCACTCCGACACGACTTGTACCGCTATTAGGGGACTGACGTTTACCGCCCCCTAGGCCCGCCATGCGATGTATCAGATGAACAGACCGGACTGTACGGAGACTGTCACAGTCAGACTCAGTAGGAGTTCAGATGGGTTTCACCTCGTCAGTCTTCTTGTCGGCATCTACCTGGGGACCGTTGCGCACAGCTAGTGTCGCTTGCGGTCTGTGGTTAAACCCACTGCCAGCGTAGTGTCGAGTCTTTAGAGTCCCACACAGAAAGCTATTCGCCTTTAGGCAAAAGAGTAGATGTCGCATGGTTTTGCGACAGGTCGCATGGTTTTGCGACAGGGTCCGGTCACATCCGTGCACTTGTGCGCGTACAGTGTCCGGACAGTTAACACTAGCGGGCTTTGGTTTAAGCCGGATCCTAGTGTACGTTTTGGGATTGATTTTATCTCGTTTGTGTTTCGTGTTCCTCGGAACGCGGATGCGGGTGTGTATGCACAGTTGACAGAGAGACAGAGGCAGAGTATTCTCATTGGGGTTGTTGACTGTTGACTGTTGACAGTTGACTGTTGACCATTGACGTTTGCTTAACCCTAATAAGTATAAGATATATGATTAACATTAATATTAATTAAGTATTGTAGTGACATGGTTGTTGAGGGGTTGACTTTGTTAACTTATTGATTTTGTTGACCGGTTGACTAGGTTGGACTAGTTGACCATCATCATGACAATGACTATTATTCCATGGCAAAGACTTATACTTGCTTGTTTATTTATGCAAAATGAGTGCATGAAATGATATAGCCATTTTGACTTAAACCATTTACACAATACTTGATTACTATTTTTGTTATGATGGCTTTTGGATTATGAGAGGTGAGAATGAGATGAGTATGGTTCATTCTATCATTTTGCTTTCTCTCTCTTGAGCTCTCTCATTCTCAAGCTCTCCCTCTTCCTCTTGCTCTCTCTACCTCAAGGCAAACCATTCTCATGTGTTGAGACTCATTGCCTTAGAGATAAAAAGACACCAAAACATTCCTCTACTCATTCTAGTTCACAAGGCCTAGCAAGCCAAGTGATCTAGTTTTCTTCAAAGTTCGAAGAAGAAGCCAAAGGTAGAAGCTTTCGGGTGGATCCATCTTCGGCGCAAGGAGACGACGAGGTGAGACCGATCCGTACACCGGAAGGAGTCGAAGACGAAGGAGTTCAAGAAAGGTATAGCCCCCTAACCGAGTAGGTAAACTCTTGTTAGGTTGTTAGTTATTAGTTTAACAAAGATCCGGTTTTGAGTCCATGTTACCGCCTCTAGAAAATTGTTTTTCATCAAATTCCGCATGCCCGAAAGTACCGGGAAAGGTAGCATGGACTTACGAAAACACCCTACAGATTCTGGCACGCCCGGTGGGACCAATCTCTCCTCCCATATTTCGGGTTAAGCTTTCATGCGAACTCAATTAATATGCATATCAATTGCTTGTACTAAAATCATGTTTTTTTGTGCAGGTTAACGTTCTCCAATTGCAATCTTCGGATGCAGCAAAGATGTCTCCAAGGACCATCTCAGCTCTTGACACAGCTCCCGTCTCCTACACGATGAAGATAGACTCCAGGACGGTCCTTCCGGCCATTCTCGGACGACAATGGGAAGAGCCGCCGCTACCATTCGGCTCTATTATGTTCGTGTCAGCTAACGCCGTCCCAGCTCCTCAAGCTCCGGTAACAGACAAACCGGTCTCAAAGGGGAAAAGGCCGAATGTCATGGTCGCGAGGGCGCCCCAACATAAACGCAAATCGGTTCTGGACGGCTTTCCATGGCCCCAACTGGGGGCAAAGCCATCAGAACAAAAGAAGTTGCCATATGTCGTGGGCAAGCCCAGGCTATACCTTCGACGGACACGCGGGCAAATGTCTTCTCAAGCATCCCCATCACTCGGCCTATGGCGGCTTTCCGAAGAGCAGAAGCCTGCCAAGCGCTTAAGGCAGGGAAGCTGAGGCAGAAGCGGCTCAGATATAGAGCCAACAAAAGGGCCAGGGCTCTGGCCATGTTAAAATTTATGAATTTCCAAAGCCCGGACCGCTCCACGAAACCAGCTACCAGTCATGAAAGAATGGCTGAATGTGTTATCCACACTGTCTACATGGCCGGACATGAAGAAACGAACCCTCATCTTCTTCACAGCCATGGTGATGATATGGTTGACGCTACCCAGCATCGGCTCGATCTAAATGATGAAGAGCCTGCTCAGGACGATAAGCCAGGGGAGCCCGTGGTTCCTGCGGAATTGAGCTCAGGCAATAAAGATGACCCGGTTGTCATAGCCGGAACTACAGAACAAGCATTATTCCAATGGCTTCAAAGGAAATTTCAGGACAGGGATGTTCCCTGATTAAAAATCAGGAGAAGCTTCAGAAGAGGCATCACGTGCTCACACGTGACCAGTTGTCACGTGACGTTTAAAGCAGCGGCAAAAAGCACATTCATCCCCTGATTAAAAATCAAGAAAAAGCTCCAGAAGAGGCATCACGTGCTCACACGTGACCAGTGGTCACGTGTTAGCACGTGATGGTTAAGCAGCGGCCAGAGAACAGAGCACAGAAGAAGAGAAGCCCATTCTAGGGGTCACATGCCTACACGTGACCAGGGGTCACGTGGCCACACGTGACCGGCTTCAACAGCTTTATTCTTTAACAGAATTAAATTCTGAGAATAAATCTTTCAAATCTTTCCGAAATGAAGAAGGATTATCTAAAACCGTTGGATTAAAAATCTAAAGGCGATTAAATATCACCAATTTATGGAAAATTCTTGGACTTGGAAAGATTTCCCCCTAAATCTAACCGAAATAATAAGGGGATATCTTTGGATTTAAAATTCAATGATGAATAAAATTCACCTAAAAATCTAAAGGCCCAGATTAATGATGAAGATAAATCAAATATCTCAATGAACAAATCAAATCTTTCAAAGAGAGATTTACCGAACAGATTGATTCTTTTCCTTCTCCTATAAATAAGAGCCAAGAAAAGAAGAAAAAAAAGGACCTTTGGACATTTTCTTTTGATACATAGAGAGAGAGATATAGAGCCTTTGATTCTCTGCAAAAGGAAAACCTTAGGTAAGAAAAGAAAAGGGAGGCTTCCAAAGAGAATTTAATTCTCAAAAGAGTTTAACTCTCATATAAAGAAAAGAACTTAGTTCTTTCTCTGATGGAGGATCTGCAAAGTGCACATCTCCTCATGAATTGAGAATTTAATTCTCATTGGGTTGAGATCCTGCCATGCAGATCTAAAACACAGAGGAGGAACTGAGTTTTGAGAATTTAATTCTCACAAAATGATAGGAATTCAATTCCTTTGAGATAAAATTAGGGTTTAACCCTATATTATAGGAATTTAATTCCTTCAAAATGAACAGAACTAGGGTTTAACCCTAATTGAGAACATAATTCTCTCAAACTCACAGGAATTTAATTCTCTTAAAAAAAAGAGATTAGGGTTTAACCCTATTTAAGAATATAATTCTTCAGAAGAAAACAAGAATTTAATTCCTCTAAAGTTTGTTGTTAGGGTTTAACCCTATGAAGAATTTAATTCTTAAAAGATGAACAGATGTTTAAAACATGCAAAGAACCAGAGTCACGTGCTACCACGTGACCCCTGCAAAGATCCACAGAAAATAACTTTGAAGCAACACCTCACGTGTTACCACGTGACTCCTGCAAAGATCCATAAAAAAGAACTTTGAGGCAATGCCTCACGTGCCCCACGTGATCTCTAAAGCACATAGAGAAAAAGGCAAAAGAAACAGAAAAGAGCTCTAGGGCGCCCTCACGTGTCAACACGTGACCCCTAATGAACATTCTAACAGATCAAAGCGTGAACCCCATCACGTGCCCACACGTGATGGCTTTCAGAATTAAAAGTGTTAAACACTTATCTGTAGAACAAAATAAAAGGAAGCATGGCGCTCTCACGTGCTACCACGTGACCCCTTGGCTGAAGCTCTAACAGATAAATGCCCAAATTCTCATTACGTGACAGCACGTGATACTTCAAAGTATTCAAGACTTTTGACTGAATAAAATAAGGGGAATCGGGGCGCTCTCACGTGTCTGCACGTGACCCCTCTCCTTAGTGTTTAACACTAGTCTGGAGATTTTGTCCCCAGTGTTTAACACTGATTTGCTTAGTGTTTAACACTAATTTGAAAACTCTGTTCTCAGTGTTCAACACTGATTATTTTTTAGTGTTTAACACTAACTTGTTAATCTTATTCCCAGTGTTCAACACTGTTGGTCTCTAGTGTTTAACACTAGCTTTAGCCCAATTGGCTAAGTTTCCAGAGGTAAATCCTCTCCTTCAATGAACCAACAGAGGGCCAATATCCCAAACATGATTGGACTTAGCCCAAGCTGGCCATAAGTCCTCAATTCAAAATCAACTGGGCCAATGGGCTCATAATATAATAATTGATCTTAGTTTCCAAATTGGACTACAGATCACTTAATCTACCTTGGTTTAAGGGTATATCTCTTCACTCCTTTGATACTTGGCGTTGTAATTCCTCAACATCTTCAAAGAGGTGACGGGTCCCGATGACCACACATTGATACGGACGGGTCCTTAAACTGATGGACTATGAGGTCCTTAACCTTGACCGTAATGTCTTAAAACTAAACGCCGGACTGTGGGGTCCTTAAACCCACGGACTATGGGGTCCTTAACCTTGACCGGATGTCTTAAAACTAACAACGGACTATGACGTCCTTAACCTTGACCGTGATGTCTTAAAACTAATATCGGACTGTGGAGTCCTTAAATCCACGGACTACGACGTCCTTAACCTTGACCGCAATGTCTTAAAACTAACATTGGACCGCAATGTCCTTAAACTACCTATTGACCGCAATGTCACTAAACTAAACAACAGGGCTCCCCTAATCGCTCTCTTGTCGGATCTAAATGATCCCGTTAAGTTGATCTTAGTCTAAAACTAGACTAACGTATCCTTAACAAACGTTTAAGTCGATTTTAGTCTCAAACGAGGCTAACGTATCCTTAAACACAACCCCCAAACCCAAATCTAAGATAATACGGATTTGGACTAGTCTACGCCCTACGGGCGACGATATAACTCAGTCTCCGTATACAATCCATGGGCAACCGAACACGAATCAAACACACACGACACGAAGCGACCATCTGGAGAAGGAGAAAGTTGTTACCGCAACGCGGTAGCGTAATTAACTGCAGGGGCTTGCGCCTGTAGGGAAGAGCGTTCCCACAATCAAAAACCCCTCAAGCGAGGGGGAATCTGACGAAGTCTGCTATATCGGACGCATCCGTTTAAACCTTCGATACATGGTGCCATAAATCAACTTGGCATCTTCGGAGAGGTAGACGGATAGCACCAATTAGTATCTGCCCCGAATTTCAGGCAAGACGTCCCTGCGTCGCGCTGTCTTTCGGAGGGGAACAGATTCTGGCATGCCCGGTGGGACCTTTTCCTCTTTCCACTCCACACTTCATGTGTCGTGATTCGCGAACCAATCGCGGTTCTCTAATGGTTGCCCTTGGGTTTCGAAGTACTAAGATTTGGTGTTTCGTTTGCTGCAGAAAGCGAAAGGATCAATGGCTGGCAACTGCTCAAGCTGCTCCAACTGCAAATGCAACCAACGCTCCGCCTCACCTGCAGGTGTAACCTATGGACCGCAGGCTGCTTCCCTGTTTACTATGCCTGTGGAATAAGTAACTCAGGCTACCACCGGCCTGTTCTTCGGGACCATGCTCCTGCCGGTGAACGTTAACATCCCAATGCCCATACCGGAAGCTTCAAAGAGGTTGGTCTTTGATCGACTTGCCACTCCCGCGGCCCCTCTCAACGGGTCGTCCAACTCTTCAGTCTTCACCAGACTGAACCTGAAATCTGATGGGCCCGCCAAGAAGCCCATGATACCTGAGGTGGCCATCCCAAAGAAGACAGCTGCTCCCAAAGTCGCCAAGGCGGCTTCCCCTCCCAGAGGGTCAGTCTTCACGAGACTGACTACCCCCGTTCCCGCTTCAGCTCAGAAATCTGTTTTTGACCGGATCGACGTAGCTTCTCAACGAACGTCAGTCTTCAAGAGACTGACACCGGCAGCAGCCCCTCCCCAGAACAGGGGGCAGGACGAAGCCATCGCTGAACCAATCCCTGTTAGTTATATGTATGCCCTAGAGGCCATTACTGTACATTGGATGTATATTGTAGTGGATGCTGGGACATATATAGGTAGGACTTTCTTGCTCGACATGATAGTACGCTATCTGGTTGCACTTTATCTTAACATGTATACTTTCTGTCTCTCTGATTACATATTGATAAAGCCCATAGGATCTGTACTCGACTTCCAGGACTATGATGTAGATCATACTAGTGGGGCCTGGGTAGTCCATGAGTACATCCTTGAAATGTTCCTAGTCGAGGGAATATCGAGACGGGGCATCGATATTCCAGAGTAGACTAGCGCATATCTTCTCGACCCATGCGATGGGTGATGGATGATCCCATATCCATTGGTGTTTGACATCGAAGATGGTATGCGGGTGCTCAGTGGAGACTGGGTACACTGAACGGACTCGCCGAGAACTCCCAGATGGTATTATACCTCACGTCAGATGGCAGTTCTCTGGTGACACTGGTACAGCTTAGTCTGTTGACCCGAGATCGTCATAGAGTCTTGTGTGTCTCCCACTGTGCTTTGATTTCCACCCTACCACGGCTCTACTGAGTCGTGCAAACAGGTGGTTTTTGGGTACAGTCCCGATTCACATGGAGGCAATGAGCGATAGGAGGGGATTCGTTTCTCCCGGTATTGGGGGTTGATGTTGTGCTATGCTCGACTGGACATAACAGGAAATCCCTGGCCAGGGTTGCAGTGATATACTGGTAAGAGTTATCAGTAGTTTCACAAATGTTATGGACCCTACGTCGGCATGACTTATCGAGCTATTGGGGTCTGACGTTTACCACCCCTAGGCGAGATATGCGACATATCAGACGAACAGACCGGACTATACGGTAGTGTTACTGGTCGGATTCGCAGGAGTGTGAGCGGGCTTGCTCGTCGATCTTCTGATCGCTCAATACCCGGGTGGCCGTTACGTTTAGCAGACCGCTTGCGGCTTGTGGGTGTTTGATATGATCATCATCTGCTGCCGGCGTATTGACGAGTCTTTAGAGTCCTACACAGAGGTTTCCTGGCTCAAGCGAAACGAAATAGGAGCGCATATGAGATATGTGCGGGACCGAGAATAATGCGAGTATGTGATACCGTATTCTATTCTCGCGATGAATGTATCGAATGGTTGTATGCGATATAACCTAGTTATCGAATCAAGTATTGATTCGATAAGCCGATACATTGAATACTAGTCGGTTGTGTGCGACATGACCGGATCATTGAATCAAGTGTTGATTTAATGATTTAATGCATAATTATATATTTGATATATTACTTTGCGTTAACTAGTATTAGTTCACTTTAAATGGATTTTCTCACTCGGCTTGTACACATTGTATATGTGATATACTTTTGTGCACATGCTTGTATCATATATGATGATATATGATAGCTAGGGTTTGTGTAAAGAGTTAATACCTTGGTTAAATAAATGGTTAAGGTTTTTATTCACTTTATTCATTTATTCTTTTATTCTTTTAGAAAAAGAAAAAGAAATGAGATAAATGGTGGCATTCTTTTCATTCATGAAGCTTCATGAATATTTTGACCATGTCACCATTTTTGTCTTCTTTTTAAACCTAACCATTCTCTTTAACTCAAGTTAGCTCTCTACACTTTACCATAGTCATTATTATGATAAGAATTATCATTCTAATATATTATATTATTCTTATCATAATTTTTTGAGCTTCTTCTTCTTCTTCCTTCAAGTGAAGAAAAGCTTGACCATCAATGGCAAGTCATGAAATCTAGTGAGAAATCCAAAACTAAAGTTTACCCACTTCCTATTTCTTCATCCTCTACCTCTTGCCAAGTAGTATAGGGTGTTTCCTTCACAAGTTTTTCCGACTTGGTGAAGTTGGAGCTTGTTCTAGCGATGCCTCGACGTAGATCATCTTCGGCATCGAACCGACGATCAAGCCCGCCCATTCTTCGATGATGCCGACGCTAGAGCCCAAGACATGATTTGGACAGCGAGGGGACTTCATTGCGGAGCCGTAGAGGTGGTGGACCGGATCTACAAAGGTTGTATATCCGTTCCCTTAGCTAAAATGTTAACTAGTTTGCTTGTTTCGCCTAAATATCTAGTAAACGATCTGTAGTCGGGTTTGTAGGCACCCGTAAAATTTGATTTGTGCATGTTTGATCACTTGTGAGACTTCACTAGAGTGCCTAGGAACCCTACAATCCCAATAACCCGTCATGCCCGACGTCGCCACTGACGCCGGATAAGGAAGACCGGGGGCAACTCCCTCTCCGGACTAACTCCACCAGCTCCAACGGTGGAAATTGAGGCTGCTGTTCCAACCGGGAACAGCTTCGAGCTATTAAACAGGGTACGCAGAAATTCGCCAACTGCGGTTCTCAAAAGATCCCCTCCACCTGCGAAGAATGTTATAGAGACAAAGCCGGAGCAGCCTCCTCAACGGCTGTCCTCCAAAATTTATAAAGTCTGGCGGAAGGTTCAAGACTTGGTAATTGACCAAGATCACTCTCGTCAACAGAAAAGGGCGAAGGTGCAGGAAGAAAAGAACCGTCACGTCAAACAACAAAGGACGACAACCGCTTGGGTGCCCGCTGCAACGGCTCCCTCTACGTCGACTACTCAAAAGAGAAGAAGGCCGGATAGAGTCCCTACTCCTGCAGCAAATGTCAAGGACAATAAGCCTAAACGCCCTAAGTCTGGGGGCATGATGGTGCATACGGTATACATGGCGTTGGGAAAGGAGGATAGCCGCACATCCACAGGTCATAGACCGCTTACACGGTCAGTGACCAAAGCTCAGGAGCAACAGCAGAAGCTCCAAGAAATGATGAATGCGATGGCTGCACTCACTGGGCCGAAAGAAAGCCCCGAAGCGTCACCTGATCAACACCAGGAGCAAGAAACTGACGCTGAATTCCTTCGTAGGATATTGGAGAAGAAGGATAAAGAGGCTGCCGAACAAGCAGCCAATATACAACGAATGACCCTCCTGTTCCAGGACATAGTGGGAATGATGATCCAACAAGATTCTCCTGCTGAAGATCCTCCAATCGTTCTTGAAGACGACAGCGGAGAAACGTCAAATCCTCCACCCGCTCTGTCAACAGCTAAGGAGGAAACAATCTCCAAAGCTGACCTAGACGAATATATAGCTTAGCAGATACGGGTTCACCAGACGACTGAGGCAGCTGGTCAAATTGTCAGAACAGGGCGACCATATCCGAGCTGGTATGATCAGATCAAGTACCCGCCGGGCTATACAATACCAAAATTTCATGTCTATAAGGGGACGGGCAATCCCCACCAGCATGTTGCCCAGTTCAGGGCGCTTTGCGGCAACACCGGCGGTGATGATAAATTGTTGCTTCGCCAGTTCGTCAGTACCTTGTCAGAAACGGCGTTCGAGTGGTACTCTGAGCTCCCAAACGACTCTATTAAAACATTTACGGAAATGGAGTTGCTATTCACTCAGCGATTCGCGAGCGCCAGCGAACGTACCCCGATAACGGCATTGATTAATGCCAGGGTCAAACCAGGTGAGACGTGGGTCCAGTACGCTATACGCTGGCGAAACTTGTGGTCGAAATGCGAACAACGCATTGAGGAGGCGCCCGCAGTGGGCATATTCATAGGTACCCTAGATCCTCATGCAACTATCTCACAGTTCATGATGTTTTTTAAGCCAACCACGTTCCAGGCTTTGATCGACAAGTTGGCCTAGATAGACCAGATGGGTCACAGACCGTCTCCCCCGAAGCCAGAACCTCGGAATGACAAGGGTAAAGGGAAGGCAACCTTCGTTGCGAACGCTCAGCAGCAACCCAGTGCCCCAAAGCTGGCGGATCAGCTGGAAGAAAGACGGCGGTATTACAATAAGAAAATGAAGCGCCCCTACTCATTCCCGCGGGATAAGACGAAGAGGCTATTCGAGCTGGCGGTACGCAACAGGCTTATCAACTTGCCAAACCCAAGGCGACAGCCGCAACCCAGTGAGGTGAATAATCCCAACTACTGCCCTTACCATCAAACGGTAAGCCATCTGATTGAGGATTGCTTCGTCTTCAAAGGATGGATTGAAGATCAATACCTACAGGGCAAGTTTGCTTTGTCCGAAAAGTGGAAGGTGAACCCGCCACAACCTCACACTGCTAAGAAGACGGACACACCGGGGGCAACTTGTTCTTTCATTGAAGAAGCTCCATGGAAAATCGTGCTTTCAGCAAAAACCAAGAGGATGCTGAACGATCTTAAAACATGCCTGGCGATCAGGTGGAAGAACCCGCTGGAACCCCAGATCATTGAAGGGATGCTGAAGCTGCGCCCAACTCCGAAGATCAATGGTGATGGCCCGAGCACTCACAACCAGCCGTCGAAATCTTCAAAGAAAAAGAAGAAGAAAGCTAAGAAGCCCGTGAAGCCTGGCAACAAGCGCACAGACTTACAGAAACAGATCGACGCGCTGGAGGAGTACAATCAAAAGGCGCGGACCCCCATCACACTCCAAGAGTTCCTTAACCACGTCTTTCAGGAGGAAGATAATGGAGAAAGCTCGTCGGATGAATCCGAGGGATATGTGGAGAGTTGTCATGTGATCTCCCACTCGTTTACGGACGATGAAAAAACTCCTGGCACTAAGAAACTGGGGGTAGAGCCTGAACCGGAACTTGTGTGGCTAACAGACGAAATGATCGACGCCTTTCTAGACGAGATTTGTTTGAAAAGTAAAGCCGACCAGGAGCGTGAGATGGCCACATCAGAAGGAGCCAAACGCAGGCGATTAAACGAAAGAGTTGAGGTACTCCCGCCAAATCGAAAGGCACCCGACGCGGATAAAAACATATTCAAGATGAGGAAAAGGTTTGCCAGAGCCATGTCAATGGGAATGAAACTACCACCCTCGGAAGAAAACACGCTCGATGGGGCGGAGAGGCACCCTAATTACTGCTCATATCATCGGAAGATTTCACACCCCACTGAGAAGTGCGACGCTTTTAAGACATGGTGGCAGGGATATGTTTCTCATCGGCAACATTTTAAGCGAATGAAACGCAGAACTCGTTGGGAGTAGAGAAGTACGACCGAAGGACACAAAAGAACTACCGGTAACTGTTACACGGTCAACGCCGGGGGATCGCAAGTGCTCACATTCGGGAGCGATTCTGACGAGGAGCTGGCTCTTAGCCCCCTCTTTAAAGAGTCCACCTCGGGAAAAGAGGAAGAACCAGAGGCCTGCGAAAACATTCAGCTGCGCAATCGCACGCTTCCGGAAAAGAATCTCGGACTCGCAACTAGAAAAGATAAGAGAAAGGAAAAGGTCGCTGAGGATATCACCTTAGATGACCAAGTTATGAAAGAGCTGACTGCTAAAGACCCGCCTAAGAAGAGTAAGGTGGACTACAACATCCTAGCACACCTGAGGAAGCTACCTTCGCAACTCAGCATTCTCGACGCCCTCCTATTGTCAAAGGAAGCGAGAGATTCATTAATCAAGGTGCTACAAGAGCCCAAACAATTCCAAGCCTTCCTCGCCGAAGAAAGGATGAAGGATGAACTGGAAGAAGTGCACACGGCCGGTATCACTTTCGGTGACGAAGACCTGCTCCTTAGGACGTGCGACCACAACCGTCCCCTATACGTCTCTAGATATTGCCACGATATAAAGATAGGCAAAATCTTGGTTGACAATGGGTCTTCCGTTAATCTCCTCAACGTACGGGTGTTGAAGGAAATCTGCATGAGCGTTCAGCACCTCGCTCGTGACAAAATTACCATCTCCAGTTTTGACTCCAAGTCGTCACGGACTCTAGGATCTGTAATACTAACGCTACGCTTCGGACTGCTCGTCACAGACATTAAGTTTCACGTCATTGACGCCAAGACCTGCTACAATGCTCTGCTCGGCCGACCTTGGTTACACGAGTACAACATCATCCCTTCTACGCAACATCAGTGTATGAAGTATTTCAAGGATGGTCTTGAGTATACCGTAACAGGTGAGCTAAACCCATTCTCCATGAATGAAGTCTGCAAATACGAAGATGCAAAGTACTTTTTGCCAGATTCCGAGGATACAGAGAGATGTCGCAAACCGGAGAACAAAGCCGCTGCCACCATTCCTGTTTTCGGGAGTGATACCGAAGAAGAAGAAGAGATAGTTTACTCTGGGCCGTCTCAACGCAACGACCCGGGACCGTCCACCCTCATATTGATCTTCGGAAGTGACTCGGAAGATGAGGTTAATGTTGTGTTCTCCAGTCGGCCGCCAATACAAGAATTCCCTGGTGATGATCAGAGTTTGCAAATCACCATGATTCCGCAGGAGCACTACAAAGATCTTGACGCGCTTGAAGCTCACAACGTGCAAGACCTGCAGACGTTTTACGTCCCTCCCAAGCGAAAAGGCGAAAGGACGATCCTATTCTATCGATCCTCGGAAATAAGAGTGGAGAAAGAGATCTGGCATGGCGCGGATTCTACACTTGACAAGTTTCAACCCATCCGTTTGCCCAGATATTACACAAATGGATTGAAAAGGCTATTGAAACGCCAAGGGGTACCCTTAAAATAGACTACTCGATAAGCTCGATTCTATAATAGGATTTGGGATGTCCCAGGGACTCAGCGTAAATTGCCCAATGGGAGAATGGAAACACTTGGGCTTGGATACGTGAGAGCCGGGAAACGGAAACGGGTCCACGGTAGCTACGCCATATATAACTTCGATGAAGAAGAGGACGCCCTATTAGGAAATGCCAACCCCTCATCAAAACTAGATCCCGCGATCGAAGTGCCGAGTCCGTCGTTTGAAGAACGAATGGACAAGCTTATCAGGAAAGCGGGTCAAAAAGCTCGGGACGACCATAATCGCGAGATGGCCATCTACGAGAAAGCCAGAATGCAACGTCTTCTTCAACAGGCTGCCAAAGACGAAAATACTCCTCCCTGTCAACCTCTTGTGCAAAAGGCCCGACACAGAGGTAGAAACAAGTCAAAGAGCAGAAAAGGCGTTCGACAGCGACAAAGCGGGACCGAGAAGTCACGCGATCGGAAATCGAGCGGTCCAGATTTGTCCCTTATGAAAAAGATAGTCAGGCATACTCTTTTCCTCAGAATAAAACACGGAAGGTACTTGACCTCGCTTTAAAACATTAAATGATTACATTTCCGAAGTCTAAACACCCTGAGCAAGCTAATGAGGTCTCTCATCCGGGCTATTGCTCTTATCACCGAGCCATAGGACACCCTATCGAAGACTGCTTCACCTTCAAGAACTGGGTCGAAGATCAGTATCAGCTCGGCAAGTTCGCTCTATCTGACAGCTGGAGGGTAACGCCGCCACAGAAGCATGAACCCAAAGCCACGAGAGCAGAACCAGATCCACATCGGTCTTGGAAGCGGGCTCGTACTTGTCATATGATAACAATATTAAAAGAAGAACCCAAGAATGTCGATGACCTCCCTTGGTGCTGCGAAAACAATGGTGATGAGGTGATCTCAGAGTTTCCACCGGCGTCCAAAGAGCTGGAAGATGGAATACACACTACTGCAGATAACCTCAAGAAGATTGATTTGGGAACGACAAGTGACTCAAGGCCTACGTTTGTTTGCAAGTTGCTATCTGAAGAAAGGGTGGCCGCGTTAAAAGACGTGCTTATGCAGCATAGAGATTGCTTCGCATGGAACTATTCTGAAATGCCAGGACTAGACCCAGAAATTGCTGTGCATAAATTGGCAATATCCCCAGACGTCAAGCCAGTTAAACAGGCGCCGAGAAGAATGCGGTTCGAGCTTAAGATGAGCATCAATGCCGAAGTCAAGAAGCTGATCGATTCTGGGTTTATCCAGGAAGTTCAATATCCTGACTGGATCGCCAACATCGTCCCGGTAATGAAGAAAAATGGGACAGTGCGCATATGCGTGGATTTCCGGGATCTCAATAAAGCTTGCCCGAAGGACGATTTCCCAGTACCGGTAACCGAGCTGATGATAGATAACACGTCCGCTCACGAGGTTTTCTCTTTCATGGATGGCTCATCAGGGTATCAGATAAAGTTGCATCCCGAAGACCAGAAGCATACCGCTTTTCGGACCCCTCTGGGAATATTCTGCTACAAGGTGATGCCCTTCGGTCTAAAGAACGCCGGTGCCACCTATCAAAGGGCCATGACGAAGATCTTCGATGACCTCATACATGAAATCGTCGAACGCTATATCGACGACCTCGTCGTGAAAAGCAAATCATATGAGGAACATCTCGAGCATCTGAAGACCGTATTTCAACGCCTTCGGCAATACAACTTGAAGATGAACCCCCTCAAATGCGCGTTCGGGGTATCCTCAGGCAAGTTCCTAGGGTTCATTGTCCGGCACAGGGGTATCGAGATAGATCCGTCGAAGATCAAGGCGATCATGGAAATTCCACCGCCAAGGACTCTCAAACAATTGCGGTCTCTCCAGGGAAAGCTCGCATACATCCGGCGATTTATAGCCAACCTTTCAGGCAAGTGCCGCCCTTACAGTCACCTAATGAAGAAGGGAACCCCGTTCGTCTGGGACTAAAAATGCCAAAGCGCGCTAGACGAGATCAAGCAATACCTGCAGAACCCGCCAGTGTTGGCTGCTCCGGTCAAGGGAAAGCCCCACATTCTTTATACAACCGCCCTCGAAGGTTCCTTAGGCGCATTATGGGCGCAAGAGAACGATCAAGGGAAAGAAAGAGCACTCTACTACTTAAGTCGAGTTCTACTGGGGGCAGAAGGTAACTACTCCCCCATTGAAAAACACTGCTTGGCGTTGATCTTTGCGATAACCAAGCTCAGGCACTATGCATTGGCGCATGAAGTCCGTCTCATGTCGAATGTGGACCCCCTTAAGTATTTAATGTCGAAGGCCATACTGACTGGTCGACTCGCTAAATGGGCCCTGCTCTTGATGGAGTTCTCGATAACATATCAGTCTCTCAAGGCGGTGAAAGGCCACGCCATCGCCGACTTTCTCGCTGAGCATCCGATACCGGCCGATTCCCCTTTGAATTGTGAACTGCCAGACGAACACGCGTTTGATGCGATCGACGGTGGTAATATCCGATGGGAGCTTTATTTCGATGGAGCATCTTCCATGAAGAAGCGCAAACAAAGCACCCCTATAATCAAGTCGGGGGTAGGTCTCATCTTCATAACTCCACAAGGGGGGATAATGCGCTTTGCGTTCTCCTTGACAGAGCCGAGGACGAACAACGAGGCTGAATACGAAGCTTTGATAGCAGGCCTCGAGATCGCCATCGACATGGGAATTGAAAACCTCCTCATATACGGAGATTCCCAACTGGTCGTTAGTCAAGTAAACGGCGACTACCAGACATGCAAGCCAGAGCTGGTGAAGTATGGAGAGAGAGTACAACAACTGCTGACTCAAATCCCTTCCTACACTTTGGAAAGCATACCGCGTGCCGAAAATAGCAAAGCGGATGCATTAGCCAAGCTTGCTAAAGAACTAGCCGACGAGAACCTCGATGACGTAAAAATCATGGTACAAAGCCGTCGAGTAGTTGCCCCTGCAGAAATATCTCCGGAGTCACCTGAAGAAAGGGGAGCAACTGAGCAGACGGCCCTGCAAATAAACGACCAAGAGAAGGTTGAAGATTGGAGAGAAGTCTTCATAGACTACTTCAAATCCCGTCGGACGCCTGAAGATGCGTCCTCAAGACATTAGCTTGTGAAACGAGCTCTGTCCTTCGCCTTCGTCAATAATACTCTGTACAAGAGGTCATTTCACTCTCTGTGGTTGAGATGCCTGGGACCTGACGAAGCGAAAAGAGTCGTTCAGGAAGTTCACGACGGACTCTGCGGTTCTCACCAAGCAGGCCCGAAGATGAAGCTGAAGATCAAACGAATGGGTTATTATTGGCCCACAATGATCCAGGACTGCCTCGAGTATGCGAAACAATGCCACTCGTGCCAGATCTATGGGGACTTCATCCATCAGCATCCAAATCCACTACATCCAACAGTGGCTAGCTGGCCGTTCGAAATGTGGGGGACTGACATAATCGGCCCCATCGAACCAGCATCATCCAGGGGACATCGTTTCATCCTGGCGACGACTGATTACTTCTCCAAATGGGCAAAAGCAGTACCGTTAAGGGAAGTGAAGACAGAAAATATTCTCCATTTCTTCAAGACGCACGTCACCTATCGGTTTGGGACTCCGCGACGGATCATTTCCGATAACGGGCCAGCCTACAGAAGCCACAAGATTAGTCGCTTCGCGCAGCAACACAACATAGACTGGAGATATTCCTCAGTTTATAATCCACGGGCTAACGGTCTAGCTAAGGCTTTCAACAAAACTTTGATAAAGATCGTGAAGAAGACGGTGTCCCGAAATAAAAAGGACTGGCACGAGAGACTGCAAGAAGCTCTCTGGGCATATCGAACTAAGTTCAAAACGGCCACGAACACAACGCCATACGCGTTGGTATTCGGTACAGAAGCAGTACTCCCCCTAGAGATAGAGCTACCCTCTCTACGAATGGCGGTCCACTACGAGCTGACGGACGAAGAAAATACTCACCTTCGGCTTGAGGAGCTTGATGCCCTTGATGAGACCCGGCTCATAGCGCAACAAAATCTGGAGGCTTACAAAGCAAAGATAACGCGCTCATACGAAAGATTGACCAGGCCGAGGACGTTCCGCCAAGGCGAACTCGTGCTAATGGTCAAAAGACCTATGATCCCCAATCGCGCCAAACGGGAAAAATTCGAGCCAAACTATGAAGGCCCGTACATCATAGACAAGGTCTACCAGGGTGGAGCGTATCTACTCATGGATATGCATGGTGAAAGACCTTTCAGGCCAGTGAACGGTCGCTTCCTGAAGAGATACTACGCTTAACGGGTCAAGGCCTAGGTCAATGATAGATGACGACGACTATGTCCTCTCGCTATCTTCCTAAGCCCGAACTCTAAGTAGTAACCAGCATCCTTAACAACGGACCGAAATTTCCTTAAACTAACAACGGACCGAAACGTCCTTAAACTAACAACGGACCGAAACGTCCTTAAACTAACAATGGACCACTATGTCCTAAAACTGGCTGTTGACCGAGATATCGATAAACTACGGTAGATTGCAGTATCTCAAAGCCGATAAAAAAATAATAAAAACGGTATGTCCATAAGCAAAATGGGCACGGATGAAAACCCGAAAGGGCTCCGTGAGTAAAAACAGCAGGGCTACCGGCGAGTGTTTGTGAAAACCCGAAAGGGCGCAACCTCGTTAAAGGGCACTTGCAGGGTCCTCACGACCTTGTAAGGAGAAATCACCCGCGTGAGATCCTTACGACTCACAAGGGAGCAACACACTTAGGGGTCCTCACGATTCCTAAGGAGAAATTACACTTGCGAGATCCTCACGACCCGTAAGGAGAACTCTCTTATGGGACCCTCACGGCTCATAGGATTTGAAAGTCTTAAGTCACAGAGACCTAAACCTATGCTTAAGCAACCCCCATAACCTTCAATTTATGCCCTACAAGTGGCTCAATACTGACCCTTGTATACAATCCACGGGCGCGAATAAACATTTCCCTAACCAAGTCCCATCCGTGACTAGGGATATGTTCGTATGGCGAACAACCCTTGTAGGTCCTCTCGACTTATAAGGAGAAAACCCTTTTGTAAGATCCTTACGACTTGCAAGAGGACATGCACTTAGGAATCCTCACGATTCCCAAGGAGAAAACACACCTGCAAGATCCTCATGACTTGTAGGGAGAAATACCTTTGTGAGACCCTTACGGCTCATGAAGTCAAAAGCCTTAGCCGACAGGACCCTTAACCCTGTTTACTAAGCCACCTTTGTTCAACATCGACAGAGGCAAATGATGATTCGCTCCTGGCAACATCCCAGTTTTAGCGGTGCTGATGCCGAAATCGGTGTCTAAAATCCAAGTTTGCAGCGAAAAGGCCAGCGAGCCACACATGCATACGAAATAGCCGAAATGATGGGGCAACTTGCAATAAAAAGTAGTAAGTAAAAATGTATGCATGAAAAATAGCCGAAATGATTGGGCAACTCGCAATAAAAAGCAGCGAGCAAAAATAAAATAAATAGCCGAAATGATTGGGCACCGCGAAAAATAGCCGAAATGATTGGGCAATCGCGACCTTCGCGATATAAAGCTGAAATGATAGAGCATCACGGAAAAAGAAATAAAATAAAAATGAAATTTGCGCCCATCCCTGTATACAATCCAGGGGCGCCAACAAAGAAGGAATCACACTCCTCCTCGCCCACGTTTCATCAGAAGAAGACGCCAAATCTCGATGAGTCACAGATAGCTTAGAGATCATCTCGACGTTCGTCTCATTGCAGCATACACAATATTAAGCAAAGCGGAACAGTGGCAATTCCCAGTTCCGTGACTCGACGGTGTACAGACGACCGAGAGTCAAATCCCAACTCCGTGAAATGCGGATACAATCAGCAAAATTCCTGGTCACGTGGAACGCGGATAACGTCACTCTTTGACCCCGTGGAAAACGTCCAGAGCGGAGCCTGGTCCTCGCAGAGCACGGCAGTGAACCCGTGTAAAGCATACAGAGCGGAGCCTGGTCCTCGCAGAACACGGCAGTGAACCCGTGGAAAGCATCCAGAGCAAAATTCCCGGTCTCGTGGAACGCGGATAACATCACTCCTTGACCCTGTAGAAAACGTTCAGAGCGGAGCCTGGTCCTCGCAGAACACGGCAGTGATGTAACACTTTGAAATTTCGTTAGAATGTTTTTCGTGTTAATTAGTTATTGTGCGTGTTATTATATATGTGTACATAGGATTATTAGTTATTTTAGTCGGGTTTACCCTAATTGGAAATTTTCTGTTAGTGTACACTTGCACACTTAGCCATTTTTGACCTAGGTTAAAGTGTTAGCCATTTCTTTTCTTATATGGTTCTTTATTCCCACCATTTAATCAAGCCCAAAAACCCTTTTCTTTTTTAAATTTTAAATTAGAATATGAAGCATGGGGGTTAGGTAAGAAATTGACTTTTGTGACCATTTTTCTCTCTCTTTTTCTCTTCCTCTCTTCTGAGCCCCAGCGGAATTTCTAGCAGCAGCAACACCATATTTTCTTCATCTTTTCATTTCCCCTTGAAGCTAAACAAAACCCTACACAAAACAACACTTTTCCTTCACAAAACCATGGGAAAAAGGGGCTTTTTGAGGTGTTTGGGAGCAAATCTGCATACTTGAGGAGGGAGCTGGAACTTTTGGTGTTTCATAAGGTCTTTAGAAGGTATTAGCTCATAGTTAATACTCTTTCTCCATATCTTGTAGTATCTTAACTAAAAATAATGTTTTATGTGCATTATTAGTGATATTGAAGGATATTTGTGAAGTATATGTTAGATTGGTGTTCTCATAGTTTAGTTAACTCCTTTAAGTTTTATTAGAGCTATTTAAACCAGGTTTTGCTTCAGGTTTGCACAAAAATACCATAAAGTACCTTTTTAGTGTAAAAATGTGATTTTTAACTAGAAATAGGGCTCTGTAGGATCTGCTGCTACCCGAGTTGTTTCAGAATAAAATTAGATTTTACTGTAGCATGTATGGGGGGTATAAAGTGCACACACAAAACCTGGGAGCCCAATTCCCAAGACAGGCCGCCGGAATATTCATTCTGGCCGCAATTTACGGCCAGATGGGTGAGTTGGGGGTTGGGGTTTGGGCCACTGCAGTCTGCATCTATGTGGAGTGTTTTGGTATATATATTTTCATAATATCTGTTTTGTATCAAAATCTGGAGTTGAATACCCTATTTCCCGTATTTTTACTCTTTCGCGACATGCGTGATACGTGTGTGTGGGTTTGGGGTTTCTGCGTATCGCGACGCGTCGGAGTGACTTCAGGCGCGTAATCACACGTTTTAGCATATCGCGCACACGCGCGCTTGGTTTGCGGCACGGGTTTCTAGTTGACTTTAAATGTCGTGTTCGTATGGTTTTGAGCTTATGCGTGATATTCTGTGGAATTCTAGGTTCGCAGGAAAGTGCGACGGACGCCGTGAAGAAAGGGAAGCAAATCGTCGGCTATACCTAGCGAGAGACTACGGTGAGTAGATTTAGCATCTACGGGGAAATCGCCCGCATGGCGTTATGCGTCAGGGCTGATAGGACCTTGTAGCAGCATATTACACTTACCTACATTGACTGTTCATGGCTACTATTTTGTGCATACCACATTCCCTGCTATAGGTATATAAACTAGAATTGATAGAACACCGCACCATTACTAACGGTTCATGTTGCACGAGCACTATCCTGCATGTTACACACACACCGTTATTAATTGCCATGACACTCACACTGTAGAATTTCCATGATCATTATGCTGTAGCTCATCTTTTATGTGACTAAACATGATATTCATACTTGATGCATATATCACATTGCTTTGACTTGCATATTGATTCGGATTACATGATATTCATACTTGATGCATATATCACATTGCTTTGACTTGCATATTGATTCGGATTACATGATATTCATACTTGATGCATATATCACATTGCTTTGACTTGCATATTGATTCGGATTACATGATATTCATACTTGATGCATATATCACATTGCTTTGACTTGCATATTGATTCGGATTACATGATATTCATACATTGATATCTTCATACCTGCGCACATACACATTGTATATTCATACCAGTGCACACATACATTGATATCTTCATACTTGCGCACATACACATTGTATATTCATACTAGTGCACACATACATTGATATCTTCATACTTGCGCACATACACATTGTATATTCATACCAGTGCACACATACATTGATATCTTCATACTTACGCACATGTACATTGTATATTCATACCAGTGCACACATACATTGATATCTTCATACTTGCGCACATGCACATTGTATATTCATACCAGTGCACACATACATTGATATCTTCATACTTGCTTAGATTACGCATTGAGATATGTTGTTTCCATGTTAATTCTGGATTTGGGAAACCGTGGATATTTCAAAAGAGAATAGTTAATTATCTAAAAACCCGGTTTTCCTTGATATGATATTTCGGTGCGTCCACCATATGTTTTCTCGGTGCTAGAGTGATATATGTGAACCCGAATCGAGGAGTTGGATGAGGCCGATTACGGGAACATGGTGGACCCGGTATGGTACCCCGGGGCGAGAACGGTTTCGCTGTGTATTACACGGTGAGCCTGGCAGAGGGACTACTACCTACCGGTGATTGGTTGGACCTGGCAGTTATGTGGAGGATACTGACCAGAGTCGATAGATGGATGCGGGATGATCCGTACTGCCGGGGCCGAGGGCCGATATCGCAGACGGAGCCCGTGGGCTGACTCGGACTGACGGGGCACGATGGATGAGGATTTGCGTGTCGATGCTGGACACGGGTACTTATGATATTTGGGGTGCCGATGTTGGGCACTCGTGATTCTCAGAGATGTACAGGATTGGAGGGCCGATGAGAGTACCGGCGCCTGAGCTATTTGGGGGATCTGGGTGCATTGATGGACACCGAGTATATATTCCACGTTCACATTCCGTGTAGATGCTATATTTCCCATGCTCAGCATTTATTATTGTATCTCATCCTGTAGTTATATTACCTGATAGAGCACTTGCATGATTATTGCCCATACTGCTTATCACGCATTGATATCATCTGCTGGCATATGATAGAGTAGCGCAGTACGTGCATGCTCGCGATTACCTTTATATGTTATTTCTATTCACGAGTTGGCAACTCACCCCCGTTGTGCCACAGTGTTTGCAGGTTGCCCCTCGGAGTAGTCGCGGCAGGCTGCCTTTTTGCATCTTTTGGCTACAGATACCACTACAGTTGGTGCGAGAGCTATTTTGCTATTAGGTGGGTTGTGGTATCTGGTTACTTTTATTGTATACACTTTTGTATCTAGTATTCTCCATCTACCATATATATACTGGACTTAGAGACAGTGTGAGGACGATGATGTATATTTTTGTATTCTGGGTCGAGCTCGTGGGAGCCGACTGTATATATTTATGCAGTTTATTATGCTGTGATGTTTACTTATTGCTCATTCTTCGCTACGGTGTCGTATATTACTTTTGTGTTGTTGTTTTCTGCCGTTGGGCATGATTGCTCCCATTTGGGAATGCTTTATTTCATTATATATCATTTCACTTATATCCTGTTTTATACCCGATTTTCGGGGTGACTTTTACAAAGGAAATGCTGCCAAAATTATTATAAGGATAACTTAACTTTAAAAAGAACTTTATTGAACTATTTAAGGTTTTCTAAATGTTTAATTGAATGTTTTCAACATTCACTACTTTTTAATGGTTTTGATTTCTGGGTTCGGCTTACTTAGTCGCGTTACGCCTGTAGACGTTGCGTGGTTAAGTGCCGGTCACGAGTCGAAATATTCGGGTCGTGACAAAGTTGGTATCAGAGCGTAGGTTTTTACCTTTCGGAGTGTGGGATGACCCTGGTATGATGGAGTAGGTAGCTGAAGCAGAGTGGCGTAGCGTGTGTATGTTCCGCGGCATACTCACGACACGGTACTCCGCCTAAGCGACCTTAGGACTTGTTGATTTAAATTCCTTCTAGAGTATATACATTCTTGTGATTCAATTTCCGTACCCTTATCGAATCCTACTTTTCTTTTCAGCCATTATGCCGCCAAAGACTACGAGGGCGCAGAGAGCGGCCGCGAGGGCCGAGATTCGAGTTGACTCGTCCGAGACGAGGACTGATCCGGATAGTACACCGGTTGTGCCCGAGCAGGCTGTTCCTGCTGTGACAGATCAGATTGACATGTTAGGGGCTGGTGTGCAGGAGATGCGCCAGACGGTGGGATCCAGTATGCAGGAGATGCGCCAGATGATGGGATCTCTAGTTAGACACTTCGAGCGCAGCGTCCAGAAGTAGTTCCACCCGTTGCAGAGACCGCGGTGGTACCCACAGTACAGGCAGTTGCCCCTGCAGCTACAGAGGTCATCTCGGTATCGTTATTAGAGTTTATGAGGCTGAAGCCTCCGGTCTTCACAGGCACCGATGCAGCCGAGGACCCACAGTCTTTCATTGATAGGATGGCTCAGATGTGTCGTTCCCTCAGATGCGCAGATGCGAGATGGGTTGAGTTCGCGAGCTTTCGCCTGGAAGGTCTTGCGCAGAAATGGTGCGAATCAGTCGAGAAGGGTAGAGCAGCAGGTCTTCCTCTTATGACCTGGACAGAGTTCGTGGCGCTATTCCTTGCCCGCTTTCTTCCCCTGAGTGTCAGAGATGCTAGAGCATGCAGGTTCGAGTCCTTACGCCAGACTCCGGAGATGTCAGTGGTAGAGTACGATGTGTTGTTCAACGTGCTATCAGTTTATGCTCCGTACTTAGTGGCTACCGAGCAGATACGAGTTAAGAGATTTGTCTGAGGCTTGCTCACACCACTGTTCCTTGCGATCAGCGCGCAGCATTACGAGACATACGCAGCAGCAGTAGATGCAGCATTATTGGTTGAGGAGCGCCTTGCTGAGACTTCGGCAGTCCCAGAGCCGAAGAGAGTTCGTGCAGATACATCAGTGCAGAGACGGCCTTTTCGGCGCCGTGACAGGCACCTTGCAGGTGGAAGAGATTCGATGCGAGGCCGGTTGTTTAGCTCTTATCCCCAGGAGGGTCAGCGACCATCATCGGGATGTTTCCGTTGCGGGTGTTCTTATCATCGTATGCGAGATTGTCCTGAGATACCACGGAGGGAGGCGGCAGCACCGCATATCACATTACCACCTTCACCATCCCAGAGGGCGTTGCCTATTGTACCTACTATTACTCAGCGTCAGACCCATGCACAGAGAGGTCGTGGTCGTGGAGGATTTGTTCATAGAGGATGAGGTGATCGAGGCAGAGGACGACCAGCTGCCGGCAGGGGACAGTTAGTCACAGGTGGAGGACAGGCGCGAGTTTTTGGTTTGACGCATCAGGACGCGCAGGCGTCCAATGCGGTAGTCTCAGGTATCCTTCCAGTATGTTCTGTTGATGCACACATGTTATTCGATCCCGGATCCACGCACTCGTACGTATCCACACACTTTGTGCCGAGTTTAGGTAGAGAGCCCGGTTTGCTTGATCAGTTGCTTATGGTGACTACTCCTGTGGGAGAGTCATTTGTTGCTAGGCACGTGTTCCGATCCTGTACCGTCCGTATTGGCGAGAGAGAGTTGCCTGTCGATTTGATCTTTCTTGAGATGTTGGAATTTGACATTCTGTTGGGCATAGATTGGTTAGCCAAGTGCTATGCTTCTGTTGACTGCCACGAGAAGACAGTTAGATTTTGTTTTCCCGGCGAGTCGGTTTTTGTTGTGTTGGGGGACCGTGGTGCCACCCCTCACAGTGTGATTTCTTCTTTTCGCGCTGGACAGCTTTTGAGGAAGGGATGTCAGGGATTTCTCGCCTATGTTTGCGATACTAGAGCTACAGAGGTTCCGATGGATCAGATTCCGGTTGTTAGCGAGTTCCCTGATGTGTTCCCTGACGAGCTTCCTGGGCTACCGCCCGAGCGCGACATTTCTTTTTGTATTGATTTGGTTCCTGGCACGGGGCCTATTTCTGTACCGTCTTATCGGATGGCCCCGGCGGAACTTAGAGAATTGAAGGGTCAGTTGCAAGATTTGCTGGATAAGGGACTTATTCGACCCAGTGTTTCTCTTTGGGGTGCTCCAGTCCTGTTTGTCATGAAGAAGGACGGCAGTATGCGTTTGTGTATCGACTACCATCAGTTGAACAGGGTGACAGTGCGGAACAGGTATCCTTTGCCACACATCGACGATTTGTTCGACCAGCTTCAGGGGGCAGGATACTTTTCGAGGATCGATTTTCGATCAGGCTACCATCAGCTGAGAGTTCGACAGGAGGACATTCCTAGTACAGCTTTCCGCACGCGCTACGGCCATTACGAGTTTCTGGTGATGTCGTTCGGACTCACTAACGCGCCAGCAGCATTCATGGACTTGATAAACCGTATTTTCCGGCCGTATCTTGATCTGTTCATCATAGTGTTCATTGATGATATTCTGGTGTATTCTCAGAGTAGAGAGGAGCACGAGCAGCACCTGCGGATTACACTGCAGACCTTGAGGGAGCATCAGCTTTTCACCAAATTCTCCAAGTGTGCTTTCTGGCTGGACAGCGTAGACTTCTTGGGGCACGTGATTACACGAGATAGTATATATGTAGACCCGAGGAAGATTGAGGCCGTTCGGAGTTGGCCTAGACCCACGTCAGTGACGGAGATTCGCAGCTTTCTAGGGCTGGCAGGCTACTACAGGCGATTCGTGCAGGACTTCTCTCGCATTGCTACACCTTTGACCGGGTTGACCCGGAAGGGAGTTTGTTTCGATTGGACGGAGGAGTGTGAGCGCAGTTTTCAGCAGCTACGGGCTCTACTGACTACGACACCAGTGCTATCTTTGCCTTCAGGATCAGGCGGATTTGTAGTCTACTGTGATGCTTCACGAGTGGGGCTGGGGTGCGTATTGATGCAGCATGACAGGGTGATCGCGTATGCTTCGCGGCAATTGAAGAAACATGAACAGAATTACCCCACTCATGATTTGGAGATGGCTGCAGTGGTCTTTGCACTTAAGATCTGGCGACATTACCTATACGGCAAGTCGTGCCAGAAATTCACTGATCACAAGAGCTTAAAGTATATATTTCAGCAGCGCGACCTGAACCTTAGACATCGCCGATGGATGGAGTTAGTGAAGGATTACGATTGCGAGATCTTGTACCACCCGGGCAGGGCTAATGTAGTGGCGGATGCTTTGAGCAGGAGGCCCGGGGGTAGTCTATCTTGTTTGAACGCAGTACAAAGGCAGTCGTCGGCAGATTGGCAGATTTTATGCGACAGCCGGGTACAGTTCGAGTTTACGCCGATCGGAGGACAGATTGCGCATGTTCATGCACGCCCACAGTTGCTCGACCGTATACATGAGGCACAGCACAGTGATGACCGATGTTCAGAGATTAGGACATAGATTGGACATGGCAGATTTCCCGAGTTCGTGATCGATGATCAAGGGATACTACGATTTGGGGCTAGACTATGCGTACCAGATGCTGAGGGATTGCGGCGCGAGATTCTTGAGGAGGCACATCGATCGGTATACAGTGTTCATCCCGGTTCCACCAAGATGTACCATGACATGAGAGGTGTTTACTGGTGGGACGGAATGAAGAGAGACATCGCAGATTTTGTGTCGAGATGCCTGACTTGTCAGCAAGTCAAGGCTGAGCACCAGAGGCCCGCGGGAGAGCTACAGCCGTTACCCATTCCGGAGTGGAAATGGGAGCAGATTTCTATGGACTTCATTGTGAGTCTACCCAGGACTAGTCGAGGGTATGACTCCATCTGGGTGATCGTGGATCGTTTGACGAAAGCGGCTCACTTCCTACCGGTGAAGACGACTTTTGGATTTGCTCAGTATGCCCAGAATTACATCGACGAGATTGTACGACTGCACGGAGTTCCGACATGTATCGTGTCCGACAGAGGCACCCAGTTTACCAGCCGGCTATGGCAAAGACTTCAGGAGGCTTTGGGCACTCGCTTGAGTTTCAACACAGCATTTCATCCGCAGACTGGCGGACAGTCAGAGCGGACTATTCAGACTCTCGATCACATGCTCAGAGCGTGCGTCTTAGATTTTGGAGGTAGCTGGGATCATCATTTACCCTTAGTAGAGTTCTCCTACAACAACAGCTACCAGGAGACCATTCAGATGGCACCGTTTGAGGCTCTTTATGGGAGGAGATGCAGATCGCCCACCTGTTGGATAGAGCTCAGTGAGAGCAGTATCTTAGGGCCACAGATTGTGGAGGAGACGACCGCGAAGATCCAGTTGATTCGCGACAGGATGAGAGCAGCCCAGAGTAGGCAGAGATCTTATGCGGACCGTCGTCGACGCAGACTTGAGTTTTCTGTTGATGATCATGTTTTCTTGAGGGTCTCCTCAATGAAAGGTGTGATGAGATTTGGGAAGAAGGGGAAGCTTAGTCCCAGATATGTGGGCCCATTCGAGATCCTCGAACGTGTTGGTGCAGTTGCGTATCGGTTAGCCCTTCCGCCCAGTTTTCCAGATGTGCACCCTGTATTTCACGTTTCGATGCTCCGCAGATATCTTCATGATCCTTGCGATTCAGCACCCGACGATCCAGCTTAAGCGCGACCTTTCCTATGCAAAGCAGCCGGTGATGATCTTGGATCGACAAGTGAAGAAATTGAGGTCGAAAGAGATACCGTCCATCAAGGTACTTTGGCATGGTCCGAACAGAGAGGAGGTCACTTGGGAGACCGAGAGCGAGATGAGGAAGAGGTATCCCCACCTTTTTGAAGGTACGTGTAGTTAGATTTTTAAATTCGGGGACCGAATTTCTTTAAGGAGGGTAGATTGTAACACTTTGAAATTTCGTTAGAATCTTTTTCGTGTTAATTAGTAATTGTGCGTGTTATTATATATGTGTACATAGGATTATTAGTTATTTTAGTCGGGTTTACCCTAATTGGAAATTTTCTGTTAGTATACACTTGCACACTTAGCCATTTTTGACCTAGGTTAAAGTGTTAGTCATTTCTTTACTTATATGGTTCTTTATTCCCACCATTTAATCAAGCCCAAAAACCCTTTTCTTTTTTAAATTTTAAATTAGAATATGAAGCATGGGGGTTAGGTAAGAAATTGACTTTTGTGACCATTTCTCTCTCTCTCTCTCTCTCTTCCTCTCTTCTGAGCTCCAGCAGAATTTCCAGCAACAACAACACCATATTTTCTTCATCTGTTCATTTCCCCTTGAAGCCAAACAAAACCCTACATAAAACAACACTTTTCCTTCACAAAACCATGGGAAAAAAGGGCTTTTTGAGGTGTTTGGGAGCAAATCTGCATACTTAAGGAGGGAGCTGGAACTTTTGGTGTTTCATAAGGTCTTTAGAAGGTATTAGCTCATAGTTAATACTCTTTCTCCATATCTTGTAGTATCTTAACTAAAAATCATGTTTTATGTGCATTATTAGTGATATTGAAGGATATTTGTGAAGTATATGTTAGATTGGTGTTCTCATAGTTTAGTTAACTCCTTTAAGTGTTATTAGAGCTATTTAAACCAGGTTTTGCTTCAGATTTGCACAAAAATACCATAAAGTACCTTTTTAGTGTAAAAATGTGATTTTTAACTAGAAATAGGGCTCTGTAGGATCTGCTGCTACTCGAGTTGTTTCAGAATAAAATTAGATTTTACTGTAGCATATATGGGGGGTATAGAGTGCACACACAAAACCTGGGAGCCCAATTCCCAAGACAGGCCGCCGGAATATTCATTCTGGCCGCAATTTGCGGCCAGATGGGTGAGTTGGGGGTTGGGGTTTGGGCCACTAGAGTCTGCATCTATGTGGAGTGTTTTGGTATATATATTTTCATAATATCTGTTTTGTATCAAAATCTGGAGTTGAATACCCTATTTCCTGTATTTTTACTCTTTCGCGACACGCGTGATACGTGTGTGTGGGTTTGGGGTTTCTGCGTATCGCGACGCGTCGGAGTGACTTCAGGCGCGTAATCATACGTTTTAGCATATCGCGCACACGCGCGCTTGGTTTGCGGCACGGGTTTCTAGTTGACTTTAAATGTCGTGTTTGTATGGTTTTGAGCGATCATGCATGCAACATGATGATAGTGTTCGCAATTAAAGAAAATTCTCATGGGAAGAACACAAAGTTCATTTATGCGAGCAAAAACATACATACGAGTACCCAGCATACATGAAAGTTCAGCATAAAGCATGCGAAAACTAATTTGAATATACTACGCTAGCGGGAAAAGGTCGCCGAACAAAGGATCGGCAGCACAAGGGTTAACAAAACAAAGAACAAAATTCTCCATCTCTTTCTCTGCTTTCTCCAACACATCAAAACGACGGTTTTCGCGAGGAGTCGCTCCCCATCGATTGGCGCCATGTTCGTCCGCAAAAGTAGACATAACAGCCCGCCGAGCTCTTATTTCGCTCAAAAGGTGAACTGAGCGATCTTTCAAAGCCTGGGTAATCAGGCACGCCTCGTGAAAACCCTCGAACTTTTCTTCAGCCACGTCAAGCATCGCCAGGGTCATCTCCGCCGGGTGAAGAGGGACGTCGGCAAGCACGGCAGCAAGAATCATCCGGAGCCAGAGGGAGCCCATTGGGAGGGGGAACCCCCTACGAGTCGAGAGTTCATATACCGCTGAGTCGCATTCGTCGTCGGTAAGGAGGGGATCCACCAATCGTGCAGCAAAGCGCGGGATCATCTCCTCGATAGGCACTTCCAATGGTTGTCGACGAGCATGAGGGCGGTTGCAGGCCATGGCACTCAGTTGTCTCTCAAGACAAATCACACCAAAGTGAGAATAAATTTCTCTGTGAAGGAAAAATAGGCTATGGCCTCAGGACTATAAAGAGGAGTATTAAATGCTACGCGCGGAGAACATGGCATGATGGAACTATTTCCAAGGCCCAAAAAGGGGAACGCATTGGAAATCAGGAAAGGGGAGTATTTCCAAGGCTCCTTTTCTGCATCTAGTACCATGCACAAAAAATAGGGCAGGGAAAGTTGAACAGCCCCATCGAAGGGACCCCACGTGCAGAGTACGTGAGCACTAAACTTGGTGTGCATTAGAAAGTAAAATGGTGCCTTACACACCAAACACGTCAACAGTGACAATAACAAAAAGGGCAAAATCCCAAAAAGGCATGCAAACACAGAAGGACACGATAAAACTTATCATTCATGCTTTAAAAAGTCCATACAAAATAAAAGAAACACGTTTACAACGGTAAGACCTCAGACGCGGGGCATGGATTGAGAAACTCAAACGTAACTTTGTCCAAGATCTTCCAAGCATTTCGAACCATCCTAGTATGTTTTCTCTCACGGTCACAAGCATCGGGATCCTCACGAATGTCCTCCACCCTCCGATAGGCAGCAAGATTAGCCGACTGCTGAAAAGCCCGGTGCAAGAGATCAATGAGGTTGTTGCACCTTCTCTTCGAGATTAGGCTCATCAGATACATCGAATGTATCTTATCCTCGGCAGCGTCCAATGCCCTGAATGGTACACCGGTGCAGAAGAGAGGAAGCGCCTCCCAGATCGCCAGCACGATGAGTCTCAGAAGAGAAGAGCGACGGAGGAGTAGCCGATGGTTGTACTCGTCAAAGCGGCTCATGATCACAGCACCCTGAGCGTTGGTGAACTCCTGATTCTGACTACGGCCCAGTGCACGAATGTTCCCGTAAGAAATGATTTCATCAAGAGCATACATATGGGCGTCCATAATGCTTGAAATAAAGAACATAAGGGTTTAGGGTAAACTTCTTGGATGTGAAGGAGACGACTCACGGCAAGGAAACCCCAAGAAGTCCCCGTGAGAATAATTTAGTTCTTCATAGGAATTAAATTCCTTTTTGAAAAAGGGAATTAAATTCCCAGAAGAGGTGGTTCTAGAACCAGAGCTCCTTGGGATGGAATTAAATTCCATGGAAAACAACCGACATTATCGTCTTCCTTAAAGATTAGAAAAGCCCTAAGAGATCTACAGTTTGAAAATTAGATGGGTCTCTGTTCTTGTTGATGAACTTGAAAGAAAATGGATTCATGATTAAAAGGGGTGAAACCCTTGATGTGGATTTAAAATCCAGAGAGTTTTTTTTTATGATGGTTCTTCGATCGTTCAACATCATTACCTGAAAGGAAAAGTCCTTCTTGAACAGAGTTAAACTCTGAAATTTTTTCAAGGCAGAGAACTAAGCTCTGGAAAAAGAGAATTAAATTCTCAAGAGAAGGAAGTTCTCGAAGGAAGAAGATGAAGCAAAGTGGAGGCTTTTCTGAAAAGACATGGGCATTTATAGGATGGGATGGAAAACGTTTCATCTACCCTACTCCCAAAGCAGATCCGACGGTCACAAAAGTGACAGAGTTGCACTCACATGCAGACACGTGAGAACAACGCTGTGGGGGGTATTTGTTCCCTGATTAAAAATCAGGAGAAGCTTCAGAAGAGGTATCACGTGCTCACACGTGACCAGTTGTCACGTATTGGCACGTGGCGCTTAAAGCAGCGGCAAAAAGCACATTCATCCCCTGATTAAAAATCAAGAAAAAGCTCCAGAAGAGGCATCACGTGCCAACACGTGACCAGCCTCCAGTCCCTCCGATACATACACCGGAGGAGAATCTCCACTAAAAGAGAAGCTGGATAAGGTCTATTCCTTCAGGAGGGACAAAATCCGTAAAATATTCAAAGACGCCCTAAGAAACGGTCTACAACTGCCAGAATCAAAGAGACCGCAAGAAGAGAATATGACCGACGACCCAAAATATTGCCCCTATCACAGGGTGATAGGTCATGCCATTGAAGACTGCTTCGTCTTCAAAGATTGGGTCGAAAGGCAATACAAGACGGGAGGGATAGAACTGTCTAAAGGCGTGTTAGCAAACAGTCAAGCTATGACCGCCGATTTCATACAAATGGAGACCGAAGCCTTTCGGGATCCTAATCCTCCCAGACATATGCCATTATTTGGAAAGGGCGAACCAAAGACCGATCGGCCTCAAGGACCAGCATCGGTAAGGGCACCTACTCTAATGGAGAGAAAGAAGAAGGTGTACTCCTTCAGGAGGGATAAGGTCCGCAATATATTCGAGAAAGCCTTGAACAACGGTCTGCAATTGCTTATTCCGAAGAGGCCACATGAAATGAATATGACCGGAAATCCCGTATACTGCCCCTATCACAGGGTGATAAGTCATGCCATTGAAGACTGCTGTGTTTTTAAAGATTGGGCAGAGGACCAATACAAGCTTGGAAAAACCTCACAGTCCTCGGATGTATCGGCAAGCCACAGAGCTGCGGTCATCAATACAGCTCCGCCAAGATCAAAATTCAAGGGGCTAAGATAAGAAAAGAGGACCACCACGTCATTAAACTGGGAACAATCGACCACCATGTCATTAAACTAGGAACAATTGACCACCATGTCATTAAACTGGGAATAACCGACCTTTAAGTCGTTAAAATGGGAATGTAAAAATATATATATATATATATATATATATGTAAATAAACAAAAAATGTGTAAATAAAAAAGAAATAAAGAAAAGCCGAAATGATGGGGCAACTCGTAATAAAAATCAGCGAGTAAAATAAAGATGAAATTAAAGCCGAAATGATAGGGCAATCGCGATCTTCGCGATAAGAAAAGCTGAAATGATAGAGCAATCGCGGTAAAAAAAACAACAAAAAAAAAAACAAAAAAAAAACAACGGCGAATGATGAGTCGCTCCTGGTACCATATTTCAGTGCAGCGATGCAGACGCCAACCAAAATCCAATTTTCCAAAATTCTCCCAGCCCTACGGTTAGTCCCCAAATTGACTACCGTATACAATCCACGGGCTCAAATAATTCTCATCACCCTCATGCCCCACCGTAATCACCAGTTACGCGGCTGGTCTCCGCCTTTGGAATTATGCTCTATTGAGAATACCCACTCCTGTGTCCTCATTATACATGAGGAGAACAAACCTTTGTGGGATCCTTACGACTCACGAAGGAAAAACACACTTAGGAGTCCCCACGACTCCTAAGGAGAAAATACACCTGCGAGATCCTTACGACCCGCAGGGAGAAAATGCTTTTATGGGACCCTCACAACCCATAAAATTGAAAAGTCTTAGGCGATAGGGATCTAAACCTGTCTCCTAAGCCATCGCTCCCCAATCCACAAGTGGCGAATGATGAGTCGCTCCTGGTACCATATTCCAGTGTAGTGATGCAGACGCCAACCAAACCCAAACTCTCAAATAGCGAATGATGAGTCACTCCTGGTACCATATTTCAGTGCAGCGATGCAGACGCCAACCAAATTCCAAATCCCATACCCCAATGGCGAATGATGAGTCGCTCCTGGTACCATATTCCAGTGCAGCGATGCAGACGCCAACCAAATTCCAAATCCCATACCCCAATGGCGAATGATGAGTCGCTCCTGGTACTATATTCCAGTGCAGCGATGCAGACGCCAACAAAGTTCCAAATTTTTCAGGCCCTACGGTCTGGATCATACATTCTGCAAAACCGTATACAATTCACGGGCGTAAAACAATCCCAATCTCTCCCAAGTCCTACCGGTGAGGCCACATTCAAAGTCTCACCAAAAATAAAAATAAAAATAAAAATAAATAATAAAAAAATAAAAAGAATGGTATGTCCACAAGCAAAATGGGCACGGATGAAAACCCGAAAGGGCTCCGTGAGTAAAAACAGCAGGACTGCCGGTGAGTTTGTGAAAACCCGGAAGGGTGCAAACTCATAAAAAAGAGATGAAATGCACTCGCAAATCCCTCTCGACTTTGTGAAGAGAAAATTCCCGCGTGAGATCCTTACGACACACAAAGGAGCAACACACTTAGGAGTCCCCACGACTCCTAAGGAGAAAATACACCTACGGGATCCTTACGACCCGTAGAGAGAAAATGCTTTTATGGGAGCCTCACGGCCCATAAAATTGAAAAGCCTTAGGTGATAGGGATCTAAACCTGTCTCTTAAGCCACCAATTCCCAAATCCTTCTGGGGCAAATGATGAGTTGCTCCTTGCATTATTCCAGTGCAGCAATGCAGATGCCAAACAAAAAAAACCAATCCCCAAATCCTCTCAAAGACAGATGATGATTCTCTCCTAGTACCATATTTCAGTGTAGCGATACTGATGTCGACTCAAATCAAACAAATCAAACCAACCAATTCCAACATCGACCTCTGCGTCAGCCAGCCGACACTCCGCCTCGGGGAAACATCGACCAGCGACACTCCGTGCCGGGGCACGTCTACCAAATCGCTCCGGATCAGAGCGTCGACCGTCCATGTCGCAAAAAGGGCTGTGCAGGCTTCCCACAAATTGGGAACCTAAATCGCTCCGGATCAGAGCGTCGACCGTCTATGTCGCAAAAAGGGCAGTGTAGGCTCCCACAAATCGGGAACCCAAATCGCTTCGTAACAGAGCGTCGACCGTCTATGTCGCAAAGGGCAGTGCAGGCTCCCCAAAAATCGAGAACTCAAATCGCTCCGATCAGAGTGTCGACCGTCTATGTCGCAAAAAGGGCAGTGCAGGCTCCCACAAATCAGGAACCCAAATCGCTTCGTAACAGAGCGTCGACCGTCTACGTCGCAAAAAGGGCAGTGCAGGCCCCCACAAATAGGGAACCCAAATCGCTTCATAACAGAGCGTCAACCGTCTATATCGCAAAAAGGGTAGTGCAGGCTCCCACAAATTGGGAACCCAAATCACTTCGTAACAGAGCGTCGACCGTCTATGTCGCAAAAAGGGCAGTGCAGACTCCCACAAATTGGGAACCCAAATTGCTTCATAACAGAGCGTCGACCGTCTATGTCGCAAAAAGGGCAGTGCAGGCTCCCCACAAATCGGGAACTCAAATCGCTCCGGATCAGAGCGTCGACCGTCCATGTTGCAAAACGGGCAGTGAAGGCTTCCTACAAAGCAGGAACCAGATCACTCCGGGCCAGGGAAACGTCTACCACGGACACTCCGTCTCGGAGACGTGTCAAGGGTCGACCGTCCATGTCATAAAAAGGGCAGTGCAGACTTCCTACAAAGCAGGAACCAGATCGCTCCGGGCCAGAGAAACGTCTACCACGGACACTCCGTCTCGGAGACGCGTCAAGCGTCGACCGTCCATGTCGTAAAAAGGGCAGAGCATCCCAAAAAGTGGGGACCAAAGCAAGTCGCCTCCACGTGAAAGAAGATCCATCAATTTCATGCACACGACCCACATATGCCGTGTGCATTTATTGATGGGGGGCAATTTGTTGAAGTCAAAATTTGCATCCCGGTTGACCAAGTCAAAGTCAAGGTCAACCCCAAGCTAGGTGGGCCCAAGCCCAGGTCAAGCGGGCCCATGCCCAAGTCGAGCCAGCGGCCAGCCTCCCCATGCCAACAACAAAATCATGTAATAAATAATTTTTATGTAATTTTTTATACATGAATGTATGCAAAATGGGCACAAAACCAATATTTTGTAAGCCCATGGCTTATGTGCAAAAATGAAATGGCACATGAGCCATGGGATGGGCAAAATGCCTTTTTTGCAAAGCCCAAGAGGCTATATATAAATATGTAAGCCTATATAAGGCAACATGATGATGAATAAAATAATACTTTTCATTCCCCTCAAAAAAAACCTAGGGTTTGTGCCTCTTTCTCCTTTCTGAAGGTTCCAAACCTTATTCTTTCTTTTGAATTAAATCAAGAGTTTTACTCTTCCTTTTCAAAAACTAAATAGTTTTTCACCACAAAACCCACAAAGGGGAACTTGGATCTACCATTAGATCTCAAAAAGAAGAGATTTTTAAAATCTCACATCTCTTGATCTTCAAGATCCGGCCAAACAACAGGAGGAAGAAGAAGAACCCCCTTAATCAGCTTCAAAACATCCTAGGAGTTTAACTCCATATATATATAATAGATATTACCTTTCTGAAGCATAGCTTCTGGCTCTGGGACTAAAACCCTTTTTTTCTCGCCGGCGCCCAAGCGCTCAGGCGCCAAGCGCCCACGTGCCGACACGTGGCGCACTGGAGCTCGAGCGCCCTGCGCTCAAGTGCAAAGCGCTCACGTGCCGACACATGGCGTGCTTGCGCTTCAGCGCCCAGCGCCCACGTGCCGACACGTGGCGCGCTTGCGCTTCAGCGCCCACGTGCCGACACGTGGCGAGCTTGCGCTCAAGCGCCCAGCGCAAGCGCAAAGCGCCCACGTGCCAACACGTGGCGCGCTTTTGCTCAAACGCCCTGCGCTCAAGCGCCCTACGCTCAAGCGCAAAACGCCCACGTACCGACACGTGGCGCGCTTGCGCTCCAGTGCCCAGCGCTCAAGCGCAAAGCGCCCACATGTCGACACGTGGCGCACTTGCACTCCAGCACCCTGCGCTCAAGCGCAAAGAGCCCATGTGCCGACACGTGGCGCGCTTGTGCTCAAGCGCCCAGCGCTCAAGCGCAAGACGCCCACATGCCGACACGTGGCGCGCTAGCGCCTGAGCGCACAGCGCTCAAGGCGCTGACCCCACGCATCCTTTGGATGACCTTTCCCTTTCTTTTTTTTATATATACGTATATATAAACACACACACACACACACACACATACTCTACACCACTGTCCCTCCCAAAAAAATTTTGGGCCGGGGCGCTGCCCCGTACCCCGCAAGGGGGCTGCTAGCCCCCTTGACCCCCAACCCGCTATCTGGGTAGCGAGACCCCTGTAAAAACTCTGTGCGGCTCCCGATATATCCAAAATCCCATTTCAAAACACAACACACGTACACTGCACATTGAGTTCGCATGACCAGTTTAACCCGTTAATCGGAGGTTCCCTCGCTCCAAAGGCGAGAGGTATTTAACGGCAGCTGTCGGAGATTCAGATCCCCACAATCAATAAACCCCAGCTTACCCTAGGCAGGAGGAATCTGTAATGCGCCTGACAAGCGCGCGCGTATTCTCATCTCAATGGGGTGACGAAAAACACCCTACAGATTCTGGCACGCTCGGTGGGACCAATCTCTCCTCCCATATTTTGGGTTAAGCTTTCATGCGAACTCAATTAATATGCATATCAATTGCCTGTACTAAAATCATGTTTTTTTTGTGCAGGTTAACGTTCTCCAATTGCAATCTTTGGACGCAGCAAAGATGTTTCCAAGGACCATCTCAGCTCTCGACACAGCTCCCGTCTCCTACACGATGAAGATAGACTCCAGGACGGTCCTTCTGGCCATTCTTGGACGACAATGGGAAGAGCCGTCACTACCATTCGGCTCTATTATGTTCGTGTCAGATAACGCCGTCCCAGCTCCTCAAGCTCCGGTAACAGACAAACCGGTCTCAAAGGGGAAAAGGCCGAATGTCATGGTCGCGAGGGCACCCCAACATAAACGCAAATCGGTGTCTGGACGGCTTTCCATGGCCCCAACTGGGGGTAAAGCCATCAGAACAAAAGAAGTTGCCAGACGTTGTGGGCAAGCCCAGGCGATACCTTCGACGGACACGCGGGCAGATGTCTTCTCAAGCATCCCCATCACTCGGCCTATGGCGGCTTCCTGAAGAGCAGAAGCCTGCCAAGCGCTTAAGGCAGAGAAGCTGAGGCAGAAGCGGCTCAGATATAGAGCCAACAAAAGGGCTAGGGCTCTGGCCATGTTAAAATTTATGAATTTCCAAAGCCTGGACCGCTCCACGAAACCAGCTGCCAGTGATGAAAGAATGGCTGAATGTGTTATCCATACTGTCTACATGGTCGGACATGAAGAAACGAACCCTCCTCTTCTTCACAGCCATGGTGATGATATGGTTGACGCTACCCAGCATCGGCTCGATCTAAATGATGAAGAGCCTGCTCAGGACGATAAGCCAGGGGAGCCCGTGGTTCCTGTGGAATTGAGCTCAGGCAATAAAGATGACTCGGTTGTCATAGCCGGAACTACAGCACAAGTATTATTCCAATGGCTTCAAAGGCAATTTCAGGACAGGGATAAGAAGATGGCCGAGGTCCATTCCAAAGTCGACGAGCTGGCAAACGTCGTGGCAGATCTCGTGGACCAAGTCGCCCGATTGCAATTACAGCAGAATCAAATGTTGGTTCACGAGCTAGGGATTGATACCCGGCGGCAGCCAACTGATATCCCCTTCAACCTAAGAGCGGAGCGCCTTCGCGAAAAACGGCCGCAATCAGCCTCCAGTCCCTCCGATACATACACCGGAGGAGAATCTCCACTAAAAGAGAAGCTGGATAAGGTCTATTCCTTCAGGAGGGACAAAATCCGTAAAATATTCAAAGACGCCCTAAGAAACGGTCTACAACTGCCAGAATCAAAGAGACCACAAGAAGAGAATATGACCGACGACCCAAAATATTGCCCCTATCATAGGGTGATAAGTCATGCCATTGAAGACTGCTTCGTCTTCAAAGATTGGGTCGAAAGGCAATACAAGACGGGAGGGATAAAACTGTCTAAAGGCATGTTAGCAAACAGTCAAGCTACGACCGCCGATTTCATACAAATGGAGACCGAAGCCTTTCGGGATCCTAATCCTCCCAAACATATGCCATTATCTGGAAAGGGCGAACCAAAGACCGATCGGCCTCAAGGACCAGCATCGGTAAGGGCACCTACTCTAATGGAGAGAAAGAAGAAGGTGTACTCCTTCAGGAGGGATGAGGTCCGCAATATATTCGAGGAAGCCTTGAACAACGGTATGCAATTGCCTATTCCGAAGAGGCCACATGAAATGAATATGACCGGAAATCCCGTATACTGCCCCTATCACTGGGTGATAAGTCATGCCATTGAAGACTGCTGTGTTTTTAAAGATTGGGCAGGGGACCAATACAAGCTTGGAAAAACCTCACAGTCCTCGGATGTATCGGCAAGCCACAGAGCTGCGGTCATCAATACAGCTCCGCCAAGATCAAAATTCAAGGGGCTAGGATAAGCAAAGAGGACCACCACGTCATTAAACTGGGAACAATCGACCACCATGTCATTAAACTGGGAACAATTGACCACCATGTCATTAAACTGGGAATAACCGACTTCTAAGTCGTTAAGCTGGGAATGTAAATATATATATATATATATATATGTAAATAAACAAAAAATGTGTAAATAAAAGAGAAATAAAGAAAATTCGAAATGATGGGGCAACTCGCAATAAAAATCAGCGAGTAAAATAAAGATGAAATTAAAGCCGAAATGATAGGGCAATCGCGATCTTCGCGATAAGAAAAGATGAAATGATAGAGCAATCGCGGTAAAAAAAAACAACAAAAACAAAAACAAAATAAAAAAAACAACGGCGAATGATGAGTCGCTCCTGGTACCATATTCCAGTGCAGCGATGCAGACGCCAACCAAAATCCAATTTTTCAAAATTCTCCTTGCCCTATGGTTAGTCCCCAAATTGACTATCGTATACAATCCACGGGCTCAAATAATTCTCATCACCCTCATGCCCTACCGTAATCACCAGTTACGCGGCTGGTCTCCGCCTTTGGAATTATGCTCTATTGAGAAGATCCACTCATGTGTCCTCATGATACATAAGGAGAACAAACCTTTGTGGGATCCTTACGACTCACGAAGGAAAAAAAACACTTAGGAGTCCCCACAACTCCTAAGGAGAAAATACACATGCGAAATCCTTACGACCCGCAGGGAGAAAATGCTTTTATGGGACCCTCAAAATAGTGATCTTGGTGATCGTTAATGGTTATCATTAACAGAGATTTAAGTTATCTAAAATATTAACAGAGATTAAATCTCCAAAAGAATTCTGCGCCTCATGTGAAAAGCACATGAGCACCCAAGGCCAAGTTACATAGCGCCTCACGTGAAACACACGTGAGCGTCGGAAAAAGTTAGTGCTTAGCACTATTGGAGTGCCTCACGTGAAACACACGTGAGTGCCAAACACCAGAAAAATTTAGTTCTTAGTACTAATGCAGTGCCTCACACGTGAGCGCTAAAACTCAATGCCTTACGTGAAATACACGTGAGCGCTCAAAAGAAGCCAAAAGCTCAGCGCCTCACGTGAAACACACGTGAGCGCTATATGCAATTAAGTGTTTAGCACTGCTGGGTGTTACAGAAACCTAATCTTAGCCCGAATTGGCTAAGGTTATATTCGTGATATCCAAACTGATCTTAGTCCCATACATACGATCTTCATCCTATACCTTCTAAGTTAATCTTAGTCTCAAACAAAACTAATGATTCTTAGATGATCCATCATGATCTTTTCCCTCAAATACGGGATTTGGTTCAAGAGTACATCTCTTCACACTTCTGATATATGTCGTTGTAATTTCTCAACGTTTTTAGAGAGGTGGCGGGTCCCAACAACCAACAACTCTTCTTCCTTCGTACCGAACATAGGAATGATGGACCGAAATGTCCTTAAACTAATATTCGCCCCAAACACGACGATAATGGACCATGATGTCCTTACACCAATATAATTGGGCCCAAATACTCATTTGTTTCTAAGTCGATCTTAGTCTCAAATATGATTAACGATTCTTAGATCAAACTTAAATATCCCATGAACTGATGGACCTCATTTATATAAAATTTGAGTCCTAAATTCATTCCTGTTGGCAAACTAAGCTACCAACGTGGACCCCATCAAGAAAATCCTTGACACAAACCCAAGTCTAAAATATATGGATTTGGACTAATCTGCACCCTACGGGCGATGATATAAACTAGTCTTCGTATACAATCCACGGGAAAGCATAATAAACAAAATAAATACACGACACGAAGTGAACTACTGAAGAAGGAGAAAGTGGTTATCGCAATGCGATAACGTAATTAACTGCAGGAGCTTGCGCCTGCAGGGAAGAACGTTCCCACATTCAAAAACCCCTCACAAATATGGGGGAATCTGATAAAGTCTGTTACAACGGTCGCATTTGTCCAAACCTCCAATATACGGTACCATAAATCAACTTGGTATCTTCGGAGAGGTGGATGGATATGTCCAAATAGCATCTACCCTCAAATTCAGGCTAGACGTGCTCCACGTCTCAATCCGGTCTTCGGCGGTAAACAGATTCTGGCAAATCCGGTGTGACCTTTTTCTCTTTCCACTCCACACTTCGTGTGTCGTGTTTTTTCGTGATCAAATAATTGCGGTATATATATGTTTGCAGTTGCCCTTGGATGATGAGATACCGAAGTTGGCGTTTCATCTCTAAGCAGAATGGCGTTTGCTTCCACTCATAGCAACTCAGACTCTGTCACATTTGGTGGAGTCAAATATTGGCCACTTGTAGTCTCAAATCTCTGCAATCCAACTCTTTAAGAAATCAATGGGTTTATCTTTGGGTCTATGCTCCCATCTCTTACCCACGGTGCTTCAACGCCGAAGGTGGAAGCCCAGAAGAAGTCTGTCTTCCACGGACCGGATCTTATAACTTCAGCTTTACCGATAGAATCAGTTTTCAAACAAATGGCACTTACCAAAGACCAAGGTCGACGCAGGGGGCAGAATATTCAAACTCTTAAAGGAAACAGGGGGCATGCTCAGCAAAATCTTGAGATTGAAGAAACTCCGGTAGAAAGACATGATCAATGTCAATATGGGTGTCAAATAAAACAAGTTGGGAATAATACTCCGTCCGTGTTGACTCCATCTGCTTCAACTCTGATGGCGAATGCTGCCGTTCCAACCGGGAACAGTTTCAAGCTGCTGCGAAGGGTCGGGCAAATTTTCCCTACCGCGGTACTAAAGAAATCTCCACAGACCGTGGAGATCCAACAAGACCAGAAAATAGTTCGCTCCCCGAAAGAACTTTCCTCATCCATATATAATATGTAGAAGCAGGTGAAGAACTCAGTCATCGTCTGCGGCTATTCCTCTAAGCGTCAGTCAAACTTTGACAACTCCCCTTCCAAATACAAGGGGACTCATCCTAAGGCGGTTCCTGCTTTGACGATTCCTCCTAAAGTGGTTTCTCACAAAAAAGAGAGGTCATATAAAACTCAAGCGCCTGAGGTAAACTCCAAAGGCCAAATTCCAGATGCCCCAAGCCTGAGGGCATGGTAGTTCACACAATCTATATGGTGAGCTTCAAAGACGGAAGTCGTGCTTCTACTAGTCACATACCACATCTCGGTCTTTGATGAAGGATCAACAACAATATGAAAAGCTACAGGAGATGCTTGTTCAGGCGGCAACACTCGCTATTCCATTGCCTAAGGAAAATCCCGACGCACCATAAGAAAGAGTAGGGCAGGAGTCGGATATTGATTTCTTGAAGCACCCTCTTAAAAAGAGAGATGAAGAAGCAGCAGGGATGTCCGCTAAAATGAACCAGATGGCCCTTCTAATCTTGAACATGGATGGAATGATGGTCCAATCGTAACCACTGGCAGATAAACCGCCGGTAGTCGCTCTTAAAGGTAAGGGTGATATTTCAACTTCTCTGCAAGCCTCAACTGGAGGAAATGATATACTGCTCCTCCGACAGCAGTTTGGCGGGTATCGTCTTCGAATGGTACGCGGGACTCCCAAATGATTCTGTAAAGAACTTCGACGAGATGGATATGCTCTTCTGTTAGAGATTCGCTAGTATGAATAAACACACTACCACGGTGGCGTTGGTCAATGAAAGGGTTGGATCGAATGAGACTTGAGTTCAATATGTTACTCGATGGCAAAATTTCTGGTCAAAATGCGAGCAATGCATCGACAAAACTGCAGCCGTGGGAATGTTCATAGCCATCCTTGACCCAAATTCAAAGGTGTTCCCATATATGGCCCTCTTCAAGCCGACGATCTTCCAAGAACTCATGGATAAAATGGCTCGATTGGATCAAATGGGTCAAGACCCTTCCTCATCCGATGAAGATGAATGAAAAGTAAAAGCAAGATGGCGTTTGTCGCCAACACTCAACAAAAATGAGCATCTCTGAAACAACTTTTCGCCAAAATAGCGACGGCGTGGGTACTCGCTCCCTCCGAAATATACACAGAGGGCATATTCCTCAATGGCGGAAGAATCTCTACATGAGATGGTTCTTTCTTCTCAAAGAACTGAAAGGATATCAATGGACCTACAAGTGGGTCCTGCAATCAAATGTAATATCCTATTTGAACCAAAAACCATGGGAGGGATATTAAATCCATGTCCCACTCCGAATGTAACACTTTAGTACTATTATACTATACTTATTTGGGGTATTTCAAATCTTGCGACAAAATTCTTGACTATTGTTGTTTTGGGTTCTGAATAATGCAATGAGTGGCTGTGGTCATTATCCGACTCGATCCGCATGTGTGAAACCCATCATGGTTCAAGAGTACATCAAATATTGCTAGTACAATGTATCCATACAAATCTAGATTTTATATACGTATATAATATAATTTAGACTCTAAATATCTTTTAAAAAAATATAAAATAAAATAAAATAATATATTTCTTTATCTAGCCTTGCATGTCATAGTACCCCATATCATGTGGTTGCACTCATATATCATGTTCATATCCTAATTGTTAAACATACTAGTATTTTGATCAATACGTATATTTACGTAAATCCGTATTTGGGGGTATGCGTTTTTATTTACAGGATATCGCATCATGGTTTAAATTCTTACGTATATTCTCCATATTTAAAAACTAGATTTTGAATGGATACGGGTAATATTCGGAGTAATATGGTATTATCTGTAAAATCATATATATATATATATATATTATATTATTATAACTAATAAATATATATAATAATGTTATATATATATATAATATATTAAATTATTTTAAATAATAATAATCCCCCCCTCTCTCTATATCTCTTTCTCTCTCTCTCTCTTAACCTTCCGTTCCCTCCTCCTCTATCTCTTTATAATATATATATATAATCTATTATAAAACAAATCCCATACTCTCTCTCTCTCTCTCTCGTTTCTTCCTTCGTCCCTGCCGCAAACGTGAGCCTTAACCCACGCATCGTCGCCCCTCGCCTCCGTTCGTCCTCTCATCCTCATCGTCCACTCCCCTGTCTCGCCGTTCTCCTCTCTTCTCCTCCTTTCCCCGACAACTCTAAGCCACAAGCCCGACCTTCCCGATCACACCAAGAACCCATCACTTTCAACCTCGCCGGAACCCCATCGTCGCCGAAAAACCCATACCACCGACCACCTCCATCACCTCCTTATCTCTCCAGCAACCCCAGAACAGCATACACCACCACCACCGACCCCCTGATCAATCCGGATTACACAAAACCTGTTACGACCCGCTTCCCAATAGATGGAAACGACACGTGGCGAGGCTCGCGACATATTTTATTTCGAGAAAGTCATTTCCCGAAATAAATACATTAAACGTAAAAGAAACAATATAAAATGACAAGAAAATTAACATGCGAATTAAAATTCAACAACTTTATTAATATTCAACTCAATTCATTTACAATATATGATTTCAACTGAAAGGAAATACAAGAAAAGAAATGCCTAAATATGTGGCATATATAAACTGAAAAGAAAATAGCTGGTCTAGGCCTGGGTCGTGATCTGATCGTGCTCCTCCTCTGAGATGTCTACCTCCTCAGTCTCCACAGTATCTGACGAACAGTCCAAGAAAACAAAAATGGGTGGAATGCCCGTCAGCGAACTTTCGCTCGGTAAGTCCCCAAGATATGAAGTGAAATATAAAGTGTAATGATAAAGGAAGTGTATATCATGAGCAATTGATTATGAGGTATGGTGTCTCAGCGTACATTTTATGTAAACACGACAATTTTTATTTAGCATGCAGTTCTTTCGTAATATATGTGAGCAAGTATGGTAATATATATGACAAGTAGGTAAACATAACAGTATAGCATGAGCATGGCAAACAAATATAACATGGTCGTGTAGTGTAAGTATGGTGAACATGTAATGAATGTAAGTGTCTTAACATGTCTCTACTTGGGTACACTAATTTAACGAAACTTCAAAGGTGAATGTCAACCAATCCCAAGAGTGTTCTCGAACCCATTAGGCTGTATTCCAGGGTTAAGGAACCACGGGTCCGAATCTAGTGTTAATAATGGGATTTCAACTTAGTGTTGAAGTATTCCAAACTCAACAGGCTGTAATCCAGGAGCAAGGAAACACGGGCACTCATGATAGTTTACTTGTGTTTGTAGATATGGATTCATGATCTAGTGAGACTCTGGAGATTTCGTTGGAGTCATGCATGAACTACCCCAACACCTCATGTATGCTAAGTTACAGCTGAAATTACCAGCCTTGCTCGAATCCATGAATACATCAAGTTGCAAGATTGAGTTCATGTCAGAATCATGTATTCGTGTCAAGTATTCTTGTATTCATGTCAAGTTGTATTCATGGTTCGAGTCAAGTCATAGTGTTTGAATATTCATGTTTTGTTTTAGTCAAGTTCAAGTGTTCCAATTCATGATCAATGATCAAGTATACCTGTTTGAGTTCGATATTGATTTCAAGTATTTATGATCAAGTATTCATTTTTGGTTTTAGATTCAGGTTTGAGTTTGGATTCAGACTTGAGTCAGACACTAGTAAACTGATTTAGATCCTGAATTAGGTTCGGGAGTTATCGGTAACCGCTACACATGGACGACAGGATTTGTGTCTTTTTCCAAGACAATTACCATTGATAACACCGTTAGTTTTCTACCTTAAATAGTCAAGCACTCATTTTCTCCGGCTCCCTGGGGCTCAAGAGAATTGATCCCGTTTAAACCTATATTTACTAAAGTCTTTAAATATTGTTTTATATAACTTGAAGGGGTTTTATGAAAATATTTTTAATATAATTAAAAATAAAGCTCGAGAAGTTATTTATATTATTTAGGGTTTTCATGGATGTGAATTTTAAGGATTTTAAGGTATTTTAGTGACAATAGCTTCGCTTGGAGAGTTCAGGGTATTTTACAGTAAACCTTGACTTTTGTTGGTATCTTGATGAAACTTGTAATTCTTTCATTTAAAAATATAAGGTTATTATATTTTGAAAATATATGGATTTTGTAATATTTATATAATTATTTAAAAATTAAGTTTTTAATTAAGGAGAAAATTTTGTTTTTCTTAAAAACCGTATTAAAAACCTTTCGAAACCAAATGCTCCGTGAGGAGATCTGCATCCCGCTTTACTAGCCCAAGGATGTACGATAATCCGTACCATCCAATAGCGGGTCTCCTAAAAAGGGTTGCAGAGGTATATTTGCAAAGGAATTTAAAATAAAATTTAAAAGAAAACCGTTTTTTTATAGTAAATGGTATTTTGATGTAATATTGTATCCGTAACAAAAATACGTTCAAAGGATATCGTGCTATGGAAACCATGTGTGTACGTGAGAGGTAGGTCGTTACCTCGTGAAGTTTTCTAAAGTTATGTTTAAGCAAAATAAATAAAGATGATATATACAAAGTTTATGGTATTTTAATGTAAATATTAAGTTAAAGTTATTTTGCATGATATTTTTGATTAAAAGTTGGTTCTAAACATTGGTTTTATGTTAACAAGCATGATGTAAGAATATGAATGAAAAATATGTAAGAAAAAGTGGAATTATAGAGTTTTAGAAGAAAATGACGGTATTAATTCCACTTCCGACATATGTTTTGAAAAGAGACTTTCAAAGAAGAAGAAAAGGGATTGTGAGAGACTTACACTATAACAGGCTTAAAGAAAGGTGTAGGAAGGGAGAGTTGTCGTCGTGACGTCGCGGGGTCACCAGTGTTAATTATATGTATGCCCTAGAGGCCATTACTATCCATACGATATATATTGTAGTGGATGCTTGGACATATATAGGGAGGACTTTCTTGCTCGACATGATAGTATGCTATCTGGTTGCTCTTTATTTTAACATGTACACTTATAGTCTCTCTATTACATGTTGATAAAGCCCTTAGGATGAGTACTTGACTACCAGGATTATGATGCAGATCATACTAGTGGGGCAATGGTAGTCGGTAAGTATATCCTTCAATTGTTCCTAGTCGTGGGAGTATCGAGACAGGGCATCGATACTCCAGACTAGACTAGCGTATACGCTTCTCGATCCATATGATGGGCGATGGATGATCCCATATCCATTGGTGTTTGACATCAGAGAAGATATATGGGTGCTCAGTGGAGACTGGGTACACTGGACGGACTCGCCGAGAACTCCTAAATGGTATTATACCTATCGTCAGATAGCAGTTCTCTGGTGACACTGGAACAAGTTAGTCTGTCGACCCGAGATCGTCATAGAGTCTTGTGTGATTCCCACTGTGCTTTGATTTCCACCATACCACGTTCAAGAGATCATGTAAAAAGGTGGTTTTTGGGTACAGTCCCGATTCACATGGAAGCAATGAGCGATAGGAGGGGATTCGTCTCTCCCAGTATTGGGAGTTGATGTTGCGCTATGCTTGATTGGCCATAATAGGAAATCCCTGGCCAGGGTTGCTGAGATCTACTGGCAAGTGTTATCAGTAGTTTCTCAAACCGTTATGGACCTTGTATCGGCATGAATTATCAGGCTATTGGGGTCTGACGTTATACCACCCCCAGGCTGTGATATGCGACATATCTGACGAAGAGACCGGACTGTACGGTAGTGTTACTGATTGGATTCGCAGGAGTATGAGCAGGCTTGCTTGTTGATCTTTTGATCGCTCAATACCTGGTAGACCGTTACGTTTAGCAAACCGTTTGCGGCTTATGGGTGTTTGATATGATCATCACCTACTGCCGGCATATTGACGAGTCTTTAGAGTCTTACACAGAGGTTTCCTGGTTCATGCGAAATGAAGTAGGAGCACATATGTGATATGCCGAGATTAATGCATATATGTGATACCACATTCTATTCTCGCGATATGTGATATCGGACGATTATATGTGATATAGCCGGGTTATCGGATCAAGTGTTGATTCGATAAATTGTTACATTAGATATTAGTCGGTTGTATGTGATATAGCCGGATTATTAAATTAAGTGTTGATTTGATAATTTAATGTATAATTATATATTTGATATATTAACTTACATTAACTAATATTTGCTCACTAAACATTTCTTTTTCTCACTTGTGTGCATATAGTATATATGTGATATATATTAATGTACATTTGTTTGTGTCATGCTTGATGCCACATGCTTCATGGGTGTATGAGACTTACACTATAGTTAGGATAATCCTAGGGTTTTTATTTATCAAAGTAAATCATAAATTGGTGATATTTTGTCATGGCTAGAAGCTTGAAGAAGCTTGAAGATAACCATTGACTAAGTCCACTAATTTTGTTTTGCTTGAGATATTTATTAACCTAAACATTATCCTTACTATGGTTTATTCTCTACATGAGTTAGTGTATGACACTAACTCACCCATGGTTGCTATTCTCATCTCATGAGTTTCATTTCTCATCTTCACTTCATCTTCTTCTTCATTGAGAAAAAGCTTGCTAGCTTTTTTCTAAGTGAGAAAATATTGTGAGAAAATTAAATCAAAAGTGAGCCCATTTCCTACTTCATCATTCTCTACTATATTAGACATTTAGTTTAGGGTGTTTGCTTCTCTAATCTACCATTAGTGAAGAGGTAACATGAGCTTGAGTCTTCTCGACGTAGATCATCTTCGGCCTCGAAGACTTCGAGCAAGCTTGTTCATTTCTTCATGCGAACCCTTACTAGAGTTCGGGTGTTCACTACTTGTAGCGAAGAGACTACTACACGGAGCTTTAGAAGTGAAGGACCGGACTACAAAGGTTGTATTCCTCATTCACTTTGTATGCAAAGTTGTTTGCATGTTGTATTGTTTAAATCTCTAGTTAAGATTCTAGGGTTAGGGTTCTTTAGTACGACAAATTTTTGAAATTGGCATGGACGATGCCTCCCGAAACCATACTGCCGCGCTAAGAAACCCTACAGCCAGAACTTATTTCGATCCTCGCCGGAAGTTGATCTCTTGCTAACTCCACTTGTACTTAGAAAATTTTGAGAATTTTGGCTATAATTTTCAGAATGATGAAGGGCTATGGCATGGGGTAGTATTTATAGTGTGGAATTAGGGTTTTGGAATTAAAATGGTGAATTAAAATGTACTAAAATTTGGTTTAAAGGTGAATTTAAAAGTCTTTGTTTGATTGCAGAGCAATCAAATAGTGTAGGGGGTTAGGGGTAGGGAAAGGTCGTATGTGCAAAGCACGGGCCTCATTGGGCTGGGGAGACAGTCGGTGCCGGCCATGGGCAATCTTGCCGGTCGTTTTAGTGAGGGGGGCCGGTGGATTGGAGTCACGTGTTCATGTCTGTATTTAAATCCTTGTGCACTTGTTTGATTTTTCTGTGTTTTCATTTTTGTGCGCATTGCACGTGTAAACTTTTGGGCTTCCAAAAATTTAAAAAGAAAATCGGAAAAAATAATGTGTCTGATGGGATTCGAACACAGGGGCTGCGTCACAGTAATGCAAGGCTTTTACCAGTGAGCTACAAGTTGTTTCTTGCCGTTCTTAAACAAAATATATTTATAACTTGTACTCAGGCTTGTAAACTTCTTTTTGTACATTAAACTGAAAAATTTTGTATAGTAAATTCAGAGTCAATTTGAAAGGCTGAAAAAGCTGGGAGGGAATTTTACCAGGGTTACCTTGACCCATAGGTTCGGCTTCCATGACCGCCAAGGTGAAAGCTTGACGTCTCGACATATTTCTCTGTGCATGATGATATATCGATGGCTGACGAGGTAAAGATGGTCCGCGTGGAGGTGGTGCAGAAAGAGCTAACCGATTAGGTGGAGCTTGAATAGCTGGTCTAACTGCAAGACTTGGGCCGACTCGGTTGTGTGGGCAAGTTCCTATAGTGTGTGAGGATGATCCGCATATCACACAAAGACCATTCGCTCGACAGCAATTTTTGACTTAGTGTCTGGTTCTCTTGCAATAAATGCAGAAGTTCGGTTCAGTCTTAGAAAATGATCCTCCTAGCCTCATAGCTGGCGCTGGGAGAGTTGGCATAGAAGATGATCCTTCAGTAATCTGATTGGCGGGACGTTTCATACCAACCGATTGTGGCCTTCCCTTCTTTTTAATGATAGCTTCACAGCGATGGGCTGATTTCAAAGCTGCTTCATGTGTCAGGTATTCCCCCGTTGCTAGGGCGGCTTGAATCTCAGGGTCTAATCCTTGCTGAAAATGCCTGGCTTTGATTTCTGCAATAGAAAGTAGATAGGCGGTGAATCTGCTGAGCATGGTGAATTCAGTATTGTACTCATCAACTGACTTATCCCATATAGATCCTTGTTGCAGGTGAATGAATTTCTGTCCCATCTCGAAGTGTGCGGTTTCCGAAAAATACTTAGCATCAAAGAGATCATGAAAAGTCTTTCACTCGATTGGCTGTTCAAGACGACTCTTCTCGGCCTTCCACCAGATTCTGGCATTATTAGTAAGCTGGAGTTTTTCCATTCTGACCCAAGCCACTTCTGGGACTTGAGTTGCGGCTAGGTCTTTTTCAATGCTCTATACCCATTCCTCGGCCTCAAGTGGTCCTTCCCTGAGAAGTTCTTCGGGTGTAACGCTCGAAATTGTTTCACTCCCGGTGCTTCTGCTTCAGAGCGGATAAAACTCTGTTGAAGGAGAGCAATCTGCCCCTGCAAAATCGTGCTTTGAGCCTACTGACCTTCAAGTAGGCTTTTGATGGCCTCCAGAAGTATCGTCTGTTCTGTGAGTGGTGCGGCTACGGTAGGTGGAGGTGGTAGGACGGTAAGAATAGGTGGTGGTGTACTTCTATCGTTGGTGCTAGGATTGCTGGGAGAATCCATCACCTTAGATAGAGCAGAAAGATTATGATAGATTCAACGGAAATTGAATTGCAAGGAATGTAAAGTTGTTGAATCTTATATTTCTTGTTATATATTGCTTATGACTTCATACAGAACTGACCTGCATGGGCCACCAACAAAACCTGTCACGCCCCGCTTCTCAATCGACGGAAACAGCACAGCGAGGCCCGCGACGTATTTATTTCGAGAAAGTCATTTCCCGGAATAAATACGCTAACCGTAAAATAAGCAACATAAAATGACAAGAAAATTAACATGAGAATTAAAATTCAACAACTTTATTAACATTCAACTTGATTCATTTACAATACATGATTTCATCTGAAAGGAAATACAAGAAAAGAAATGCTTAAACATGTGGCATACATAAACTGGGAAGAAAATAAATGATTTAGGCCTGGGTCACGATCTGATTGTGCTCTTCCTCTGAGATGTCTACCTCCTCAGTCTCCACAGTATCTGACGAACATTCTAAGAAAAAAAGGTGGGTGGAATGTCCGTTAGCGAACTTTCGCTCGATAAGTCCCCAAGATATGAAGTGAAATATAAAGTGTAATGATAAAGGAAGTGTATATCATGAACAATTGATTATGAGGTATGGTGTTTCAGCATGTCATTTTATATAAACACGGCAATTTTTATTTAGCATGCAGTTCTTTCGTAATATATGTGAGCAAGTATGGTAATATATATGACAAGTAGGAAAACATGACAGTATAGCATGAGCATAATAAATAAATATAATATAGCCGTGTAGTGTAAGTATGATGAACATGCAGTGAATGTAAGTGTCTTAATAGGTCTCTACATAGGTACACTAATTTAACGTAAGTTCAAGGGTGAATGTCAACCAATCTCAAGAGTGTTCTCGAACCCAACAGGCTCTAATCCAGGAGTAAGAAACCACGGGCCCGAATCAAGTGTTAGTAACGGGACTTCAATCTAATGTTGAAGTATTCCAAACTCAACAGGCTGTAATCTAGGAGTAAGGAAACACGGGCCCTCATGATAGCTTGCTTGTGTTAGTAGACATGGATTCATGATCTAGTGGGACTCCCGATATTTCATTGGATTCACGCATGAACTACCCCAACACCCCTTGTATGCTAAGTTACAGCTGAAATTACCAGCCTTGCTCGAATCCATGAATACATCAAGTTGCAAGATTGAGTTCATGTCAGAATCATGTATTCGTGTCAAGTATTCTTGTATTCATGTTAAGTTGTGTTCATGGTTCAAGTTAAGTCATAGTGTTCGAATATTCATGTTTTGGTTTAGTCAAGTTCAAGTGTTCCAATTCATGATCAATGATCAAGTATACCTGTTTGAGTTCAATATTGATTTCAAGTATTCATGATCAAGTATTCGTGTTTGGTTTTAGATTCAGGTTTGAGTTTGGATTAAGACTTGAGTCGGACACTAGTAAACTGATTTAGATTCTGAATTAGGTTCGGGAGTTATCGGTAACTGTTGCACATGGACGACAGGATTTGTGTCTTTTTCCAAGATAATTACCATTGATAACACCGTTAGTTTTCTACCTTAAATAGGCAAACACTCACTTTCTTCGGCTCTCTGGGGCTCAAGAGAATTGATCTCGCTTAAACCTATATTTACTAAAGTCCTTATATATTGTTTTATATAACTCGAGGGGTTTTTATGAAAATATTTTTAATATAATTAAAAATAAAGCTCGAGAAGTTATTTATATTATTTAGGATTTTCATGGATGTGAATTTTAAGGATTTTGAGGTATTTTAGTGATAATAGCTTAGCTTGGAGAGTTCAGGGTATTTTACCGTAAAGCTTGACTTTTGTTGGTATCTTGATGGTATTTTGATTAAACTTATAATTCTTTCATTTAAAAATGTAAGGTTGTTATATTTTAAAAATATATGGATTTTGTAATATTTATATAATTATTTAAAAATTAAATTTTTAATTAAGTAGAAAAATTCGTTTTTCTTAAAAACCGTATTAAAAACCTTTCGAAACCGAATGCTTCGTGAGAAGGTCTGCATCTCGCTCTACTAGCTCAAGAATGTGCGATAATCCGCACCATCCAATAGTGGGTCCCCTAAAAAGGGTTGTAGAGCCATATCTGCAAAGGAATTTAAAATACAATTTAAAAAAAACCGTTTTTATAGTAATTGGTATTTTAATGTAATATTGTATTCGTTACAAAAATACGTTCAAAGGATATCGTGCTATGGAAACCATGTGTGTACGTGAAAGGTAGGTCGTTACCTCGTGAAGTTTTTTAAAGGTATGTTTAAGCAAAACAAATAAAGATGATATATACAAACTTCATGGTATTTTAATGTAAATGTTAAGTTAAAGTTATTTTGCATGATATTTTTTTATTAAAAGTAGGTTCTAAACATTGGTTTTATGTTAACAAGTATGGTGTAGGAATATGAATGAAAATTATGTAAGAAAACGTGGAATTATAGAGTTTTAGAAGAAGATGACGGTATTAACTCCATTTCCGACATATGTTTTGAAAAGAGACTTTCAAAGAATAAGAAGAGGGATTGGGAGGGACTTACACTATAGGAGGCCTAAAGAAAAGTGTAGGAAGGGAGGGTTGTTGTCATGGCGTACCGGGGTCGCCGAAACTTACATCGATCATCGCCAGAAGTTGATCTCTTGCTAACTCCACTTGTACTTAGAAAATTTTGAGAATTTTCGCTATAATTTTCAGAATGATGAAGGACTAGGGCATGGGGTAGTTTTATAGTGTGGAATTAGGGTTTTGGAATTAAAATGGTGAATTAAAATGTGTTAAAATTTGGTTTAAAAGTGAAATTAAAAGTCTCTGTTTGATTGCAGAGCAATCAAATAGTGTAGGGGTTAGGGGTAGGTGAAGGGTCATGTGTGCAAAGCCTGGGCCTCATTAGGCTCGGGGGGACTGTCGGTGTCAGCCATGGGGGCAATCTCTTCGGTCGTTTTGGTGAGGGGGGCCGGTGGATTGGAGCCACGTGTTCATGTTTGTATTTAAATATTTGTGCACATGTTTGATTTTTCTGTGCTTTCATTTTTGTGTGCATTGCACATGTAAACTTTTGGGCTTCCAAAAATTTAAAAAGAAAATCAGAAAAAATAATGTGTCTGATGAGATTCGAAAACAAGGGCTACGTCACAGCAGTGCAAGGCTTTTACCTGTGAGCTACAAGTTGTTTCTTACTATTCTTAAACAAAATATACTTATTGCATGGTTGCCTAGCACGGCAGCAAGGTTTCGGGAGGTATCTTCCATGCCAAATTAAATTTTTAGCCGTACTAGGTAACCCTAATCGTATACTAGAAAATCCGACGAAAAGAAATGCAAACAACTTTGCAACTAAAGTGAACAAGGAATACAACTTTTATAGACTGGTTTTTCACTTCAATAGCTCGGTGTAGTAGTCTCTTCGCTGCAATCATGAACTCCCGGACTCTAGAAAGGCTCACATGAAGAAATGAACAAGCTTGTATCGAAGTCTTCGATGCCGAAGACGATCTACGTCGAGGAGACACTAACCCAAGCTACCTCTTCACTAATTATAGAATTAGTGAAGCACACACCCTATACTAAATGGCAAGTATTAGAGGATGATGAAGTAGGAATTTTGCTCACATTAGAAATGATTTTCTCACATCTCCATTGAAGCTAGAAAGGTTTGAGGAAGAAGAAGAAGAAAAACTCTCATGATAAAATCAAGTGAATCATTGGAAACCATGGGTGGGTTAAGCATTATATACTTAACTTTTGTAGAGAGTTAACCATGGCTAAGTCTAATGGTTGGGTTACTAAATATCTTAGGTAAAACAAAAGTTGTGGACTAAGTCAATGGCAATCCAAGCTTCTCCAAGCTTCTTGCCATGACAAAAATGCCACCATTTTGATTTACCAAAATAAATAAAAACCCTTCATTATACATAGCATGGTGTAAGTCACACACACACCCTTGTTGCATGTATCATCAAGCATGACACAAACATGTACACAAATATATATATCACATATATACAATGTGCACATCAAGTGAGAAAAGAAATCATGAGTGAGCAAGTATTAGTTAATGTAATTTAATATATAAAATATATAATTATACATTAGATTATTAAATCAACACTTGACTTAATAATCCGGCTATATCACATATAACCGACTAATATCAAATGCAACAACTTATCGAATCAACACTTGATTCGATAACCCGGCTATATCACATATAACCGATTGATGTCACATATCGCGAGAATGGAATGCGGTATCACATACGCGCATTAATCTCGGTCTCGCACATATCACATATGTGCTCCTACTCTGTTTCGCTTGAGCCAGGAAACCTCTGTGTAGGACTCTAAAGACTCGTCAATACGCCAGCAGTAGGTGATGATCATATCAAACACCCACAAGCCGCAAGCGGTCTGCTAAACGTAACGGCCACCAGGATATTGAGCGATCAGAAGATCAACAAGCATGCCTTGCTCATACTCCTGCGAATCCAATCAGTAACACTACCGTACAGTCCGGTCTCTTCGTCTGATATGTCGCATATCTCGTCTAGGGGTGGTAAACGTCAGACCCCAGTAACTCGATAAGTCGTGTCGATATGAGGATCATAACGGGTCGAGAAACTACTGATAACACTTACCAGTATATCTCTGAAGCAGCCCTGGCCAGGGACTTTCTGTTATAGCCAATCGAGCACAATGCAATATCAACCCTCAATACCGGGAGAGACGAAATCCCTCCTATCGCTCATTGCCTCCATGTGATTCGGGACTACACCCAAAAGCCACCGTTTTGCACGTTCTCTTGAACGTGGTAAGGTGGAAATCAAAGCACAGTGGGAATCACATAAGACTCTATAACGATCTCGGGTCTACAGACTAACCTGTACCAGTGTCACCAGAGAACTTCTATCTGACGATAGGTATAATACCATCTAGGAGTTCTCGGCGAGTCCGTTCAGTATACCCAGTCTTTACTGAGCACCCGCATACCATCTCTGATGTCAAACACTAATGGATATGGGATCATCCATCGCCCATCTACATGGATCGAGAAGCTACACGCTAGTCTACTCTGGTATTTCGATGCCCTGTCTCGTTATACCTACGACTAGGAATATTTGAAGGATGTACTTACCGACGAGTCCGTTGTTTTTTTTCTTCTTCTTCTTTTTTTTATTCTTTTCTCTTTTTTTGTGTCAGCCTTGGGATGCTGCAGTCTACAGTAGTTTATCGACGTCTCGGTCAACAGCTAGTTTTAGGACATAGTGGTCCATTGTTAGTTTAAGGACGTTTCGGTCCGTTAGCCGGCTACTACTTATAGAGTTTGGGCTTAGGAAAATAGCGAGCGGACATAGTCGTCGTCATCTATCATTGACCTAGGCCGTGACTCGTCAGGCGTAGTATTTCTTTAGGAAGCGACCATTTATTGGCCTGAAAGGTCCTTCTCCATGCATGCCCATGAGTAGATAAGCTCCACCCTGGTAGACCTTGTCTATGATATATGGGCCTTCATAGTTCGGCTCGAATTTCCCCCGCTTGGCGCGATTAGGGATCATAGGTCTTTTGACCACTAGCACGAGTTCGGCTTGGCGTAATGTCCTCAGCCTAGTCAATCTTTCGTATGAGCGCGTCATCTTTCCTTATAAGCCTCCAGATTCTGTTGCGCTATGAGCCGGGTTTCATCAAGGGCATCGAGTTCCTCAAACCGAAGGTGAGCTTCTCTTCGTCCATTAGCTCGTAGTGAACTGCCACTCGTAGAGAGGGTAGCTCTATCTCGAGGGGGAGTACCGCCTCTGTACCGAATACCAATGCGTACGAAATTGTGTTCGTGGCCGTTTTGAACGTAGTTCGATACGCCCAGAGAGCTTCATGCAGTCTCTCGTGCCCACTCCTTCTTATTTTGAGACACCATCTTTTTCACGATCTTTGTCAAGGTCTTGTTAAAAGCCTCAGCTAGACCGTTAGCTCGGGGATTATAGACTGAGGAGTATCTCCAGTCTATATTATGCTGTTGTGCGAAGCGGCTAATCTTATGGCTTCTATAGGCTGACCCGTTATCGGATATGATGCATCGCGGAGTGCCGAACCGATAAATGATGTGTGTCTTGAAGAAATGGAGGATATTCTCCGTCTTCACTTCTCTCAGCGGTACTGCTTCTTCCCATTTGGAGAAGTAATCAGTTGTCGCCAAAATGAATCGATGTCCTCTGGACGATGCTGGTTCGATGGGGCCGATTATGTCGGTTCCCCACATTTCGAACGGCTAACTAGCCACTGTTGGATGTAGTGGGTTTGGATGCTGATGGATAAAGTCTCCATGAATTTGGCACGAATGGCATTGCTTCTCGTATTCGAGGCAGTCTTGGATCATCGTGGGCCAATAATAACCCTTCCGTTTGATCTTCAGCTTCATCTTCGGCCCGGCTTGGTGAGAACCGCAGAGTCCGTCGTGAGTTTCTCGGACGACTCTTCTTGCTTCTTCAGGTCCCAGGCATCTTAGCCATAGAGAATCAAATGATCTCTTATACAGGGTATTATTGACGAAAGCAAAAGACAGAGCTCGTTTCATAAGCTGATGTCTTGAGGACACATCTTCAGGTGTTTGACGGGATTTGAAATAATCTATAAAGACTTCTCTCCAATCCGTAACCTTTTCCTGGTCTTTTATTTGCAGAGTCATTCGCTCGGTCGCTCCCTTTTCTTCTGACGACTCCGGAGATACTTCTGCCGGAGCAAGAACCCGACGGTTTTGCACAACGATCCTCACGTCATCGAGGTTTTCGTCAGCCAGTTCTTTAGCGAGCTTGGCTAGTGCATCTGCTTTACTATTTTCCGCTCGCGGTATGCTTTCCAGGGTGTAGGAAGGAATTTGGTTCAGCAGTTGCTGCACCCTCTCGCCGTACTTCACTAACTCTGGTTTGCACGTTTGGTAGTCGCAGTTTATTTGACCAACGACCAGCTGGGAGTCTCCGTATATGAGGAGGTTTTCAATTCCCATGTCGATAGCGATCTCAAGACCTGCTATCAAAGTTTCGTATTCGGCTTCATTGTTTGTCTTCGGCTCTGTTAAGGAGAAGGCAAAGCGCATTATCCCTCCTTGTGGAGTCACGAATATGAGGTCTACCCCTGATTTGATTATGGGGGTGCTTTGTCTGCGCTTCTTCATGGAAGACGCTCCATCAAAATAGAGTTCCTACCGGGTATCATCCCTGTCGATCATGTCAAACGCATGTTCGTCTGGCAATTCGCAGTTCAAAGGAGAATCGGTGGGTATCGGGTTCTCAGCGAGGAAGCCGGCGATTCCTGTCCTTTCACTGCCTTAAAAGGCCGATAAGCTATCGAGAACTCCATCAAGAGCAAAGCCCACTTAGCGAGTCGTCCCGTTAATATGGCCTTCGACATCAAATATTTGAGAGGATCCACCTTCGATATGAGATGGGCCTCATATGCCAACGTGTAGTGTCTGAGCTTCGTTATTGCAAAGATCAACACCAGGCAGTGTTTTTCGATGGGAGAGTAATTGCTTTCTGCCCCCAGGAGAACTCGACTCAGATAGTAGAGGGCTCTCTCCTTCCCTTGGTCGTTCTTTTATGCCCATAATGCGCCTAAGGAACCTTCAAGGGCGGTTGTATACAGAATAAGAGGCTTTCCTTTAACGGGAGCGGCCAGTACTGGCGGATTCTGCAGGTATTGCTTGATTTCGTCCAGTGCGCTTTGGCATTTGTGATCCCAGACGAACGGGATTCCCTTCTTCATTAGGTGGCTGTTGGGGCGGCACTTGCCGGAAAGATTGGCTATGAATCGTCCGATATACGCGAGCTTTCCTTGGAGAGACCGCAATTGCTTGAGAGTCCTTGGCGGAGGCATTTCCATAATCGCCTTGATCTTTGACGGATTTATCTCGATGCCTGGGTGTCGGACGATGAATCCCAGGAATTTTCCTGAGGATACTCCGAACGCGCATTTGAGAGGGTTCATCTTCAAGTTGTATTGCCGGAGGCGCTGAAACACGATCTTCAGATGTTCTAAATGTTTCTCGTATGATTTGCTTTTTACTACGAGGTCATCGATATAACATTCGATGATTTCATGTATGAGGTCATTGAAGATCTTCTTCATGGCCCTCTGATAGGTGGCTCCAGCGTTCTTTAGACCGAAAGGCATCACCTTGTAGCAGAATATACCCAGAGGGGTCCGGAAAGCGGTGTGCTTATGGTCCTCGGGATGCATTTTTATCTGATTATATCCTGATGATCCGTCCATGGAGAAAACTTCTTGAGTGGATGTGTTATCTATAATCAGCTCAGTGACTAGTACTGGAAAGTCGTCTTTCGGGCATGCTTTATTGAGATCCCGAAAGTCCACACGTATACCGTCCCATTCTTCTTCATCACCGGGACGATATTGGCGATCCAGTCAGGGTATTGAACCTCTTGGATGAAACCGGAGTCGATGAGTTTCTTGACCTCGGCATTGATGCTCATCTTAAGCTCGAGCCGCATTCTTCTCGGCGCTTGTTTGATCGGCTTGACGTCCGGAGATATCGCCAATTTGTGCACAGCAATATCTGGATCTAATCCTGGCATCTCGGAATAGTTCCATGCGAAACAGTCTCTATGCTGCATAAGCACGTCTTTTAGTGTAGCCACCCTTTCTTCAGACAGCAGCTCGCTGACGAATGTCGGCCGCGGGTCACTTGCCGTCCCCAAATCAATTTTCCTGAGCTTATCTGCAGTAGTATATATTCCATCTTCCAGCTCTTTTGGTGCCGGTGGGAATTCTGAGATTATCTCGTCATCATCGTTTTCGAAGCACCAGGGGAGTTCATCCATATTCTCGGGCCCCTCTTTTGACAACATTATCATATGACAAGTACGAGATCGCTTCCAAGATCGATGTTGATCCGGCTCTACTCTCATGATTTTGGGTTCATGCTTCTGCGGCAGGGTTACCCTCCAGCTGCTGGATAGAGCGAACCTGTCTCGCTGATACTGGTCTTCTACCCAGTCTTTAAATGTGAAGCAGTCTTCGAGAGGATGTCCTATTACCCTGTGATAAGAGCAATAGTCCGGGTGAGAAACTGCGCCTGCTTGCTCGGGGTGCTTGGACTCCGGGAGTGTCATCATCTGATGTTTTATGACAAGATCGAATATCTTCCTTGTCTTGTCTTGGACAAAAGAGTATGCTCGACCCATCTTCTTTAGAAGAGACGAATCCTGGTTGCTCGATTCCTGATCGCGTGGCTTCTTGGACCCGCTTTGTCGCTGTTGAACGCATTTCCCATTCTTTGGTTTGTTTCTGCCTCTGCGTCGGGCCTTTTGTACAACGGGTTGACAAGGAGGAGCATTTTCATTTTTCGCAGCCTGTTGAAGGAGGAGTCGCGTCTTGGCTTTCTCGTAGATGGCCATTTCGCGATTATGGTCGTCTCGAACCTTTTGACATGCTTCCCTTATAAGATTGTCCATTTGTTCTTCGAATGACGGACTGGGCATTTTCACAGCGGGAGCTCTTTCTGGTTCGGGGTTAGCATCTCGCCACAGAGCATCTCCTTCTTCATCAAAGTCATGTATGACGTAGCAGTCGCGGAGTAGCTCCCGTTTCTTGGATTGGATATACCCAAGCCCGGTCGTTTCCATTCTTCCGTTGGGTAACTTTCGTTGAGTTCCAGGAACGTTCCAGATCCTGTTATAGAACCGTGCTTGTCATGCAGTTTGCTTAAGGGGTACACATTGGCGTCTTAAGAGTCTCTTTAGTCCATTCGTGTAATATCTGGGTAAACGGATGGGCTGGAGCCTGTCGAGTGTAGAATTCGCGCCATGCCAGATTTCTTTCTCCAGGAGCGTCTTAGAGTGGTGCCGCCTGAGCAAGCATCTCCTGCAGCTTTTCACGTTGCAGTTGAACTTTTGTTAAGGACCGAGTTTGAGGTCGGTGGCTAGTAGAAGCTCGAACTTCGTCTTTGGAATTCACCACATAGACTATGTGAACTACCATGCTCCCAGGCTTGGGGCGTTTGGAGTTTTTGGCCTCCGGAGTTTGCTTTGGGCACTTGAGCTTTATTGGGCCTCCTTTTTTGTGAAAAGCCGATTTAGTTTTAGAAGGAGCCGCTGTATCAGGATCCGTCTTAGGGTGAGTCCCCTTCACCTGCTTCCACACCTTATATATAGATGAGAAAAGTTGTCTCAAGGAGCGAACTTGTTTCTGCTCTCGTGGGATCTCCATAGGCTGCGGAGACTTCTTCAATATCACGGTAAGAAAATTTTGTCTGACCCTTCGCAACAGTTTGAAGCTGTTCCCAGTTGGAACAACAACATTCACCACTGGGGTTGAAACTGGACCATGTGGAGAACTGCCCCCAGCTCATTTTGTATGATGCCGATATCGACGTTGACCGTTTCTTACGGCCGTGATTTGATTAGCCTCATGATTTTATCGAGCCCGCCCCCTATTTCCTTTGAGAGCTTAAATATTCTGCCCTCTGCGTCGACCTTGGTCCTTAGAAGGTGCGAGTCGTTTGAGAACTGATTCCATTGGCAAAGCTACAGCTTGGGGAACCAGCCTGTGGAAGACGAACTTCCACTGGGCTTCCTCTATCGGCGTTGAGACACCGAGGGTGGGAGTATCGACCTAAAGAGAAGCCCGTTGATTTCTTGAAGAGCTGGATTGCAGAGATTTGAGATTGCAAGTGGCCCATACTTGACTCCACCAGATATGACAGAGCCTGAGTTGCTAGGATAGAAACAAACGCCATTCTTCATAGAGACGAAGCGCCGACTTCAGTATCCACTCCCCTAAGGGCAACCAAAAACATACACACCGTGATTATTTGATCATGGAAAGACACGACACACAAAGTGTGGAGTGGAAAGAGGAAAAGGTCCCACCGGGCGTGCCAGAATCTGTTCCCCGCCGAATACAGAGACGCGACCATGTAGGTCCGTCTTGCCTGAATTCAGGGCAGATGCTAATTGGTGATATCCGTCCACCTCTCCGAAGATACCAAGTTGATTTATGGCACCATGTATCGAAGGTTTAAACGGATGCGGCTGATGTAGCAGACTTCGTCAGCTTCCCCCTCGTTTGAGGGATTTTTTATTGTGGGGACGCTCTTCCCTGCAGGCGCAAGCCCTTGCAGTTAATTACGCTACCGCATCGCGGCAACAACTTTCTCCTTCTCCAGATGGTCACTTCGTGTTGTGGGTGTTTGTTTTGTGTTTGGTTGCCCGTGGATTGTATACGGAGACTAATTTATGTTGTCGCATGTAGGACGTGGATTAGTCCAAATCCGTATCTTCTTAGATTTGGGTTTGGGGTTTGGGTTTAAGGATACGTTAGTCTCATTTGGGACTATGATCAACTTAAACGTTAGTTAAGGATACGTTAGTTTAATGTTTAGACTAAGATCAACTTAACGGGATTGTTTAGATCCAACAAGAGAGCATTTGGACTCTATTATTTAGTTTAAGGACATTGCGGTCGATTAGTTTAAGGACATTACGGTCCATTGTTAGTTTAAGTACATCTCGGTCTATTGTTAGTTTAAGGACATCTCGGTCCATTGTTAGTTTAAAGACATCACGGTCGAGGTTAAGGACATCATAGTCCGTGAGTTTAAGGACCTCACAGTCCAGGTTAAGGATATCGTAGTCCGTGAGTTTAAGGACCCCACAGTCCAGGTTAAGGACACCGTAGTCTGTGGGCTTAAAGACCCCACAGTCCGTAGAAATGTGTGGTTGTCGGGACCCGTCACCTCTCTGAAGACGTTGAAAGATTACAACGACAGATGTCAGAGTAGTAAAGAGATGTACGCTCAAACCGGTGTGAATTGGTTGAAAGATCAATAGCCTAATTTAGGACTAAGATCTATTAAAAGGTTTATGAGCATATAGGCTCAGTAAATATTTAACATTTTATTCTGGCTATGGAGCTTTTATTTGGCCTTGGCCCTTTTAATAATGCTGAGAATTAGATCTTGACATTTTGTCTTGTATTGAATGCAGAGCATTCATCAGAGCTCCAGCTCATTAAAGAACAATTTGTGTTCTGTCAGCGCGACATGTGGCGCACTAGGCGCTTTGCGCCAGTTAAAGAGCGCAGTGCGCTTCTGTCAAGTAGCGTACACTAGAAGGATATGTGTCGCGCTTGGCGCTAAGCGCCAGATGATGGGCGCATTGTGCCAGTTTATGAGTGCTAAGCGCTTTCAATTTATGGGCGCATTGCGCTAGTTTAGTGGCGCACACGTGAGTGACACGTGGCGCCCTTAGCGCTGAACGCCAGCCCATGAGCGCAGTGCGCTATTTCAGAAGCGCAAAGCGCAAGTTGCATACGTGGTTGACACGTGGCGCATTTTGGCGCAGAGCGCCAGTCCAGAGAGTGCAGAAGCGCAGTTCAATAGCGCAAAACGCATTTGATCAATTTTTATGATCTGTGAACAAATTTATGTTCTTTTAAAAGAGACTTTGTCTCAAGATTCAAGAACAACAGTTCTTATTTTTGAAAGGGCTTTGCCTTTATAGATGAATGATCTGTGAATGAAGTAAGTACTTCTTTGTTATGTGATGAGATCTTTTGATCTCTTTTATGAAAGACCTTGGTCTTAAAAAAGATCTATGATCTTTTTTAAGAAGATAATTCTTCTTTTTAATTATGAGATGAATCCATCTGTTTTTTCATCACCATTTTTACCTTGAAGAAAAAGTCTTCTTTTGCTGAGAGCTTTCTCTTCTTTCTTTGAGTTTTCTCAAAATTTATAGGGGGTTTTCTCTCTCTCAGACTTGAAGTTTTGGGGCCTTTATATAGAGCAAGTTGATTTGTTAAATCAGTTAAAGAGATCTTTCTCTGATTGATTTGGGGATGTTTCCCCACCGTTGGATCTTTGATCCTAGGGCTTCTATTTTACAGAAGGCAATTTTCTTGTTTTTAACAAGATTGGAAAGATCTTTCCATAACAGAATTTTAATTCTGATTAATTAATGATTTATCATTATTATTAGATCTTTTGATCTAACGGTGGGGAATTTTATAATTCCAGCGCTGGCGCACCCGTGCTTTGCACGTGGTGCGCTGCTCAGAGCGCAGCGCACTTTGCGCTAGCGCACCTATGTTTGACACATGGCGCGCAGCGCAGAGCGCAGCGCAGCCTGCGCTAGCGCACCCGTGTTTGACACGTGGCGCGCAGCGCGCCTAGCGCTAGCGCACACATGGTGCACGGCCTAGGGCGCAGCGCACCTGGTGCTAGCGCATCCGTGTTTGACACGTGGCGCGCAGCGCGCCTAACGCTGGATCTGAAGCGTTGCTTCAATTTTTGAATTTTAAATTTCAAAACAGAGTTTTGCTCTTATTGGGGGTGCCCTGCCTAGGGCGCAGCGCACCTGGCGCTAGCGAATCTGTGTTTGACATGTGGCGCACAGCGCGCCTAACGCTAGATCTGAAGCGTTGCTTCAATTTTTGAATTTTAAATTTCAAAACAGAGCTTTGCTCTGATTGGAGGAAACACCCATCTCCAAAAATCCCACCTTGAAAAGATCCAAGGCTCAGAAGAAGATCCAAGGTCAAGGGGGGAGAAAGGGGTCCCCTTTGATCACCTCCAAAGATTTCTGGGAGTTTAACTCCATTCAAGATCTATTGGAGTTTAACTCCACACAATAATAATAATAATAATAAAACAAAAAATCTATTTTTCAGGAGTTTAACTCCAAAAGTCAATTAGGAGTACAACTCCCAGTGTAGGGGCTAAGCCTCCCTTGTCCTTTTTTTTTCCAGATTTTAACTCCAAAAGTCAAATCGAGAGTACAGCTCCCAGTGCAGGGACTAAGTCCCGTTTTCTCTGCGGGTGTCCGGCACCCACGCGTCCGGCACGTGAGGCGCTGGCACCCGGCGCCCACGCGCCAGGCACGTGAGGCGCGCGTCGCCCATATTCCAGGCACGCGAGGCGCTGGCACCCAGTGCCTACGCGTCCTTAGGACGTCCCCCTCAATTTTTTTACACACACTCCACACTAAAAAACCTTCCCGTTAGAAAAAATTTCTAAGGGGGGGCTGCTAGCCACCTTGACCTCCAGCCCGCTATCCGGGTAGCGGGGCCTCCGATATCCAAAACCCTTCAAGAAACACATACGCACACTACATATTGAGTTCGTATGACTAGTTGACCCGTCAATCGGAGGTTCCCTTGCTTCAAAGGCGAGGGGTAATTAACGGCAGATTAGACCGCGGCTGCCGGAGATTCGGATCCCCACAATCAATAAACCCCTCCTACCCTAAGCAGGGGGAATCTGTAGTACGCCTGACAAGCGACGTGTATTCCCATCTCAATAGGGTGACGAAAAACTGTCGGGACCCTGTTCTTACTTACGGAGTAAAATGCCACACGGAACAAAGTGACACGCCAAGTGTCATGTTAAGTGGGTAGAGGCCACCTCTTGAATCTATGGGGGCCACCTCTTGAGTCCGTGGGACCCACTGTAGAACAATGGGGAATCTTCGGAATACATTTCGAAAGAGGGCAGATCTGTACTATAAATGGAATGATACCACTCTTCAATATAGATGCACCTTTTAAGTGAACCGGTATTACAGGAGCTTGAGAACTCCGTAGTTAAGCGTGCTCGAGCCAGGGAAGTTCTGGGATGGGTGACATCCTGGGAAGTGGCCCCTAGTCAGGCCTGGTTCGTCCCGAAGGACAAAACCGTGCGGCTTTGGCCAGAGCGGACAATACTCTCTGTATTGGGCGTGGGGCGTGACAAAAACACCCTACAACAAGTTGAAATTTAATTCTCATCGGAAAGAGTTTTTTCTTGAGAATCAAATATTCAGAAAAGAACTAGGTTAAATAAGAAAGAAAAAGGAAAAGAACACATGTTCTGGGAATTTAATTTCTCCGAAATTAGGGTTTAATCCTATATAAAGAACTTAGTTCTTATAAAAAGAAAAGAAGAACTTAGTTCTCCAATGAAGAAAAAATGATCCAAGGTCCTTAAAAGAGAGATCATGATGATCATTAATGGTCAAAATGGTATTAACAGAGATTTAATCTCTAAGAAAGAAAAGAGATTAGCGCCTCACGTGTTCCCCATGTCGGCGCCCTCCCAATACCGCCCAACGCCTCACGTGAAAAACACGCGGGCGTCCAAAGCAGAAGGTCAGCGCCTCACATGAAACACACATGGGCACTGAATAAAAGTGCTTAGCACTTCATATACAGCCAAAACGGCTGAGTGCTTAGCACTGATTGGGCAGCGCCTAGCGCCTCACGTGCTCCTCACGTGGGTGCCATACAAAAAGTGCTTAGCACTCCATATACAGCCAAAACAGCTGAGTGCTTAGCATTAATTGGGCAGCGCCCAGCGCCGCACGTGCTCTTCACGTAGACACCATATAAAAAAAGTGTTTAGCACTATATATATAACTGAGTGCTTAGCACTGATTGGGCAGCGCCCATAACTGAAGGCTTCACATGATACCCATATGAGCGTCAGAGCGTCAAATAAGTGCTTAGCACTTTTGCATAAAAAGGGAGCTAAACAAACAGAGCCTAAATAAGTGCTTAGCACTTTTGAACAAGAAAAAGACTGAGCAGATTAAGTCCAAATTGGCTAAGTCTCTTGCAGCTGAGCCCAAATGCTCTGTTGATTGGACCTTAATAAAATTTAAGGACCCTGAAAATATTGCTAAGTTGATATTGGTCTCAAATAAGACTAATGTATCCCTAATTAAAATAAATTGTGGCCCAAACGCTCATATGTTTAAGTTGATCTTAATCTTAAACTAGATTAACGGTCCTTAAACCAAATAAAATATTTTGAACTAAAGGAAAAATATAACTTATGTTCAAAATCCCAAATCTAAAATATACGGATTTGGACCAATCCGCGCCCTACAGGCGACGACATAAACTAGTCTCCGTATACAATTCACGGGCAACCAAAATAAACAAAAATACATACGACATGAAGTGAACCGCTGAAGCAAGAGAAAGTGGTTATCGCAATGTGATAGCGTAATTAACTGCAGGAGCTTACGCCTTCAGGGAAGAGTGTCCCCACAATCAAAAACCCCTCGTAAATGAGGGGGATCTGATAAAGTATGTTACAATGGTCGCATATGTCCAAACTTCCGATATATGGTACCATAAATCAATTTGGTATCTTCGGAGAGGTGGATGGAGAAGTCCAAATAGTGTTTGCCCCCAAATTCAGGCTGGACATCCCAACATCTCGGTCCAATCTTTCGGCGGTGAACACCCACGGCTAATGGCATCGGCACCATGTGCTTTGCATGTGGGCGCTACCAAAAGTGTCTTCGGCTCGGCTTTTAAGCGCCACTATTTGGGCGGGAATAGGTATATTGTCACACCACACTTCTCAGTAGACGGAAACGATGACGTAGCAAGCCCGCGACATATTTAGTCAGAGAAGGTTATTCCCTAGATAAATATACTAAGCGTATTGAAACAATAATACACAATGTAAGAATAAATGGAGACTGGAAAAAAATTTCAACAAACTTCTTTATTTATATTCAACCTTGAAATATTTACAATACATGAGTTCAATTGAAAAGAAAATACAAGAACGGAAATGCCTAAACAGGTGGCATACATAAACTGAAATAAAAGACAAGCTAAGCTAAGCTGGTGTATTAGTCTTTTCGTAATCCTCCTGCGTGGCGCTCTCTTCGTCCATCTCAACAGTATCTAACGAACATTCCAAGAACCAAAGGTGGGTAGAATGCTCGTCAGCGAACTAGCGCTCGTTAAGTTCAAAGGTAAGGTAAAAGTGAAAGTGATAGGTATAGCATAAAATAAAGTAATGTAAATGACGAGTAAAGTATGTGGAAGTGAACATGGGTATATGTTTTATAAGTCTATATATGGTAACTAAGTCAACGTTAAGTTCCAAGTGTGAATGTCAACGCAACCATAGGAATTATTCACGAGCTCAAGAATGGGGCCCAAGAGCTAGGAAATACAGAAGACTCCAAGATGTGGAGGAGTCGACCCAACTGAGATTCGAGTAAATAGAATTTGAGTAGGTTAATACAGGACTCCTGAAGTTTTGTTGGATTCACATTTGTAACTACCCCAACCACCCCGAGTGTAATAGATATAACTGTTAAATTGACTTAGTTGATTCGATTGGTTGATTATAACATATCTTGATCGAAACCATATATTGCAAAAGGTAAAGAATGAAGTCGAGTAAGTCGAGTAGAATGCGAGTCATGTCAGTTGCAATCCTGGGTCGAGTCAAGTTAGTTCGAGTAGATTGAGTTCGAATTTAAGTCTAGTGTTCGAGTTCGAATTTAAGTCAAGTTTTCAAGTTTAGGTTCGAGTTTGGATTCGAGTTCGAGTTCAAAACAAGTTCGACTTTGTATTTAGTTTATAGTCATATCTTATTTCTAGATTTAATCTTGTGAATTCTTGAGTTTGGAAAATATCGATAACCGCTGCACATGGATGACAGGATTTGTGACTTTTTCAAAGACGATTATCGTTTGATAATTTTCACCCTATTGTTACGATCTATATTTAGGAAGAGCCAAGTGGTGCATCATTGTCTCCGGCAATCCCGAGGCAACTGATAAGAGAAGATACCACTCAAACCAATCTGCAATCTAAATACGTAAGCTAGACTCGTATTTTGATTTCTAGGGTATTTTAGTAAAAATGTCATTTAACAATTCTCGAGGGTTTTTAATTCGTCCTAAAATCTCGAATAAGTTTTTAATAAAAATATGTTGTCTAACAAGTCAAGATTTTTGTATGAAAACGTATTTTATATTTTTTGGTATTTTAGTGTAAAAATCTAATTTTTAAAGTTTATGGTATTGTAATGAAAAATATCACTTTTAGAAACTTGATGGTATTTTTATTTAAAATTTTAATTTTTCATTTAAAAATATAATTTTCATAAATTGTTTTCATTGAAAATACAGATTCATGATTTTTATAAATTTTCAATGATTTAGTTTGTTTTAAAAATCGTATTCTTTAAAATCGTATTTTTATTCCTTTCGAGACCGAATTCTCCGTGAGGAGTTCTGCATCTCACTTTACTATTCCAAGGACATACGATAATCCACACCATCCACAAATGGGTCTCCTAATAAGAGTTATAGAGGTATAATTGCAAATGTGTTAAAAATAACGATTAAAAACATATTTTTATAAAGCGATGGTATTTTAATGAAAATTGTTTCTTATAGTTAAAATATGTAACAAAAAATATCGTGCTATGAAACCATGGTGTATATGAGTGGGGTAGGTCGTTTTCCCATGAATTTCTATAGGTATAGGTTATGACAAAGATGAAAGAGTATGTGTAAGTCCATGGTATTTATTTGTTATTTGCATTTTAAATATTATTTAACATATCAATTATATTTTAAATACATATAAAATTATATGAGACATGGATTGCAAAATGATATGATGGTAATTCATGTTTTCTTGGTATCATGCCATTATAACGAACATGTCAAGTTTGCAATAAATATATATTTTCAAGTTAAAATTAGCTTATAAAACTGTATTTGTGGCGATGGTGAGAAGAAAACAAAAGAAAGAAGTCAAGGGGGACTTATCTACAAGCATGAGAACAATTCTACGATATGGCAATAGAGAAGGTTTACAAAGAAGAAGAATGGAAGGAAGCTTACTCGAACCGCTCGTACTCATACGAGCGAGAAATTGAAGAAAAATAGTATCGGTTTGAAGAACCAAGACTGTGAATGCGAATAAGAGGACGAGCTCGATCTACCGACGTCACTTAGACGAGTTGTGGGGTAACAAAGAGGGAGGAAGGAGCTTGAGGGAACAACGACGCGAGATGAAGATGCTCGACTCCTTGTGGAAATTTGACGTATTGAGAACATGATAAAGTAAAGTTTTGAGAGTGATATGTATAGGGAAAAGAGGCTAGAACTAAGTGATGTATTTATAAGAGAGTTAGGGAGTAAAGTGATTAAAGGGTGTAAAGAATTGCGATAAATTGGTATTAAAAAGAGTTTTAATGGAGAAATGAAAAGACTGAGCAGTTTCGAGTTGAATGGGGACATTTTGGGTATTGAAACGAACAGTCGGAAAGCCAAAGGACGCACGGGCCCAACACGGACCCACTTAGAGTTAACCAGGCCGCAAAACTCAGCCTAAGCTCGGCCACAAGTTGGCTTCCTGCCTCGGTGTTCGTTCCAGGGTTTTAAATGGGTTTAAATATATCATGTATATACCTCTTTTATATCGAAACTTATTGTTTTACCGTATAATGCCCATGCAAACTCTTGGGCTTCCGAAAAGTTAAAAAGAAAAATATTAAAAAATAATTAGGGTTAATATGATTCAAACTTGCAAGCTAAAGAACAGCAGTGTAGAGACTTAACTAATGAGGTACAAGTTGTTTCTTATTTTTACTGAACAAATTTATCTTATAACACCTAATCAGGCTGAAATACACCTTTCTATATATTGAACAAGTTACGATTGTACATGGATTTCAAGGTCGTTATAACATGGTAGTCTTTTGACATGAGATCGTCACAGCGTCTTGTGTGTGTTCCCACTATATTTTGACTTCTACCCAACCACGGATTTAAAGAGCCATGCATTCAAGTTTTAGTTAGATATAGCTCCGAAGCGCATGGAGGCGGTGAGCGATCAAGAAGGGATTCGTCTCTTCCGACATAGGAAGTTGATGTCGCGCTGTGCATGATATGACTATAACCTGAATTCCCTACCCAAGGCGATTGAGATAAACTGATAAGAGTTATCAGTTATTTCTCGGATGGTTATGAGTTTAATGTCTGCATGACTTATTGGATTATTGGAGGTCTGACAGTTTTCACAATCCCAGACCCGATATGTGACATTCTATAACAAAAATCGGACTGTACGGTAATTGTCACTGATTGGCTTTGTTGGGTTCGGATGATATTGCTTGTCGGCATACTTTTTAACATATGCCTGGTCAGCCGTTAAATGCAGCAAGCGTCACTGACATGCTTGTGATTTATACCGGATATGATCCTGGTACTCACTGCCAGCGTATTTTTGAGTCTTTAGAGTCCTACACAGAAATTTTTCTCGCTCGGGCAAAATGATGTAGATATGTGTATAGTTGATACATGTGGTAGTTCGATTAAACATGTGTATGTGTTATGCGTATATTATTCGGACGCATGATAATACTGTCCGGTTTATTTTGAACCAGATTATTAGGTCAAATGTTAACTTAATAAGTATATATGATATGCAAACTTGTCGTTTTGGGGGAATCTTGAAGGAGACGAGGCCAGGCAATTTAAAATGAATTCGATCATTATAGGGAGAAAACGAGGCAGGACGACGCGAAATTAACAGTTGGAATTCGCTAAAAGCTAGTTAGACGAATTGAGACGAGTCAGAGTGGGTCAAATTTAGGAAAATCCTGAATCCACCTGCTTCGACTAACTCATCTTGATTAGGAAAGTCAACTCATAGACTTGTCCACGTTAACAATGATACGAGTAAAACTCGCATCGTTGTGATGCGAAACAGGTTGAGTCAACAAGGAATCATTTCAATGTCATTTCTACCAATTTTTTTTTATAAATTAACTAGCAAGGGGTCTCGTGCAAATGCAACGGTCCGGAAAAAATGCTGGAAGATTACTGTATTGGTATTTGCTCGATTCACAATGAATGTAAATAAGCCACAGTAAAGAATGTCGTATGATTTAAAAAATGTTTCAATTAAATACGGCATAATTTATGACAGTTAAGTATAGATGTTATGCTACCATTTATATTGATATTTGCACGTATAAAGATAATTAACATGAAATTGAATCTAATGTATACATATACAGATGTTTATCAGTTATAATTTACCTGCCAGAGAGTTTGATTTTAGTGAAACGAAATTGTAAAGTAAGACGATTTTATAACATTTGTTTTAGTTTGAAATCCACCTAAAATATAAGAAAAAATGGCTTTGAGACTGACTACAGCAATACGCTTTGGGCTTCTTTTAAATACCAAGAAAGTTGCATGGTAGATACAACCCTAATAAGCCATAAAAGTATATTGTTAAAGTGCCATTCTCTTGCTGAGATCTCACGGGCTACACCGAATTTAATATTGTTTACCGCAACTTCATATAACTTCTAAACATACATAAGTTATAAGAATGCCTGTAAGCTTTATCAATTTCAAGCTTGGGAGAAAAACCGTGATAAAATAAGATGAAACGTTCAGTTTTTTTAGCTCTGTACGAACAGATAAACTTAAAACAGACCAGAAGATCTGCCATGAAGGGTTCCATATGAAACTTTCCAAAAAAGAAGCAAGAGTTAATCATAGAAAGGGCGGAATGCAAATTTTCTAAGGAATTAAGGGGTTGAGTCTAAGTTTCCATGCCACACAAATCATGGGCCAGTATGGATAAACTTGGAAGGGGCTATTCCGAATTTCCTTGAAAACTAGGGGGCTGCGACAACTTTCTAAATATATAAATGATGGTTCTTACTAAAAAAAAAAGTTTATATATATATATATATATATATATATATATATATATATTATTGGATAACTTATTTTGATAGTACAAGTGAAATACAAAATTATAATTATATTTTCTTGCTTAGAATTGCACGTGAAAAGGAGAAAGAGGTGCTCTGCCTTCATATCTGTGATCGCGTCGAAGGCCTGTCTCGAACACCCATGGCGACGATGCCTCTTCGTATTGTTTGTTGTCGATGTTGCCGCTGTCAGGACCCATGGCTACTTCTCCATCCCACACTGTGAGCCTAGCCTCTACAGGGATTTCAAAGATCATAAACGGAAGTAGAACCGCAAGGATACAGAAGGCCATAAGGTTTGAGGCTGTCATCTTCTTTTAAATGTCTTGAGCAAAAGATACTGGTATTAACTTTCAGCATCCTTCGTATATATAGTCAAATGTTGAGCGTCTCACTATCCATTAATGTGATCTATGAAACTGAAATAAATTAACCAAATTAACTTTTATTAATTTAATAAGTAAGTCAATAACTTTCCTCAATTACCTCAAGAGTTAATTACCCAGTAACTCTGCTCATACTCAATAGAAAAAAACAAAATCCCATAAATATAGATTGAAGTTTTGCAACAAAGATAAATTCCCAAAACAAAGGTAAAATTGTTTTGCATTAAATTAACCAATTAAGGTAAAAAAGTTTGCAAGAGAAAAGAATAAAATTCCATAAATCACAACTTGAAACAAAAGCAACAAAGATGACACAATCAGCAAAGAAGAAGGAATAGTTTTTATGAATGCTGAGCACACTTTAATTCTGAACCTCATATGAGTCCCAAAGCTTTGGCATGTTTACTAGACATGTAGTGTTTCTTTGTTTTGGGAAACTCTCAATAATCAGGAACCGATCCATCTGGATTCAGAGTTTATTATATTTATAATTATGTGTAAATCTTTAATTAGAAAAATATAAATATATATTAAGTTATATATATATATATATATATATATATATATATATATAATGGACCCATTTCGATATTCAATGCAGTTTTAAATGTTCGAGAGCTTTAATTTTCAAGAAAAAAGAGGAAAGACGTCGATCTGAGAGAGGTTAGTGAGACATTAATAAGTCAGAATGAATCCGAGAGTTTTTAAGTGTTTTGGACTCCGATACGAGATCGAAGACGACTCATGAGGCATAAAATTAAGTATCATTTCGATATTCAATGCACTTTTAAATGTTTGAGAGCTTTAATTTTCAAGAAAAAAGAGGAAAGGCGTCGTTCTGAGAGAGGTTAGTGAGACATTTAAAAGTCAGATTGAATCCGAGAGTTTTTAAGTGTTTCGGACTCCGATACGAGATCGGAGACGATTCGTGAGGCATAAAATTAAGTATCCGTGCTTCATTGTGTAGGGTTCCTAGGAACACTAGTGAGGTCTCATAAGGCATCAACCATGCCAATTTTAAATTTTCTAGGTGCCGAGAGACCCGACTACGGATCGTTGGCTAGATTTCTAGACGAAAAGATAACTAGTTAACAATTAACTAATGGGAAACGGAAATACAACCTTTGTAGATCCGGTCCTCCACCTCCACGGCTCCGAGATGAGGTCATCTCCGCTGTCCAAATCAAATCCGGGCTCTAGCGTCGACTTCATCGGAGAACGAGCGGGCAAGGTCGTCGGCTTCGTGCCGAAGATGATCTACGGCGAGGCATCGCTAGATCAAGCTCCACCTTCACCAAGCCATGATAACTTGTGAAGGAAACACACTCTACTACTTGGCAAGAGGTAGAGGATGAAGAAATAGGAAGTGGGTTCAATTTAGAATTGGATTTTTCACTCTTTATCATCAATCACCATTGATGACCTCAAGATTTTCTTCTTGAGTTCAAGGAAGAAGAAGAAGAAAAGATATGATAAGTTTTTTTGAAAAAGAAAAGAAAATGAATTCTTATCATAAAATAAACCATGGTCAAGTGTAGAGACTAAACTAGGGTTAGTGGGAATGGTTAGGGTTAAGGATGAGATAAGAATGGTTGACTTGATCAAAGCTTCATGAAGCTTCAACTAAAGAACAAATAAAGCCACCATTCTTTTCTCTTTTCCATTTATTTTCCAAAATGTATAAACAAATAAATAAATGAATAAATAAGTAATGGAAAATAAAACCCTAACCACTCTCACAACCATGGTTTAATCTTCACACAAAACACAAGTTAGCATGCATCATCAAACATGATACATACAAGTGCACAAAAATATATCACATATACAATGTGCACAATCCAAGTGAGAAAATCCGTTTTAAGTGAACCAATACTAGTTAGTGCAAAGTAACATATCAAATATATAATTATGCATTAAATCATTAAATCAACACTTGATTCAATGATCCGGTCATGTCGCACACAACCGACTAGTATTCAATGTATCGGCTTATCGAATCAACGCTTGAATCGATAACTAGGTTATATCGCATACAACCTTTCCGATACATTCATCGCAAGAATGGAATGCGGTATCACATACACGCATCATTCTCGGTCCCGCACATATCTCATATGCGCTCCTATTTCGTTTCTCTTGAGCCAGGAAACCTCTGTGTAGGACTCTAAAGACTCGTCAATACGCCGGCAGCAGATGATGATCATATCAAACACCCACAAGCCGCAAGCGGTCTACTAAACGTAACGGCCATCCGGGTATTGAGCGATCTAAAGATCGACGAGCAAGCCCGCTCACACTCCAGTGAATCCGACCAGTAACACTACCGTACAGTCCGGTCTGATCGTCTGATATGTCACATATCTCGCCTAGGGGTGGTAAACGTCAGACCCCAATAGCTCGATAAGTCGTGTCGATATGAGGTCTATAACAATTCGAGAAACTACTGGTAATACTTACCAGTAAATCTCAGCAACCCTGGCCAGGGATTTCCTGTTATAGCCAATCGAACACAGCACAACATCAACCCCCTATACCGGGAGAGACGAATCCCCTCCTATCGCTCATTGCCTCCATGTGACTCGGGACTGTACCCAAAAACCACCGTTTTGCACGCCCTCTTGGACGTGGTAAGATGGAAATCAAAGCACAGTGGGAACCACACAAGACTCTATGACGATCTTGGGTCAACAGACTACTCTGTACCAGTGTCACCAGAGAACTGCCATCTGACGTGAGGTATAATACCATCTGGGAGTTCTCGGCGAGTCCGTCCAGTGTACCCAGTCTCTACTGAGCACCCGTATATCATCTCTGATGTCAAACACCAATGGATATGGGATCATCCATCGCCCATCTGCATGGGTCGAGAAGGTACACGCTAGTCTACTCTGGTATATCGATGCCCCATCTCGATACACCCACGACTAGGGACTTTGAAGGATGTACTTATGGACTACCATGTCCCCACTAGTATGATCCGCATCATAGTCCAGGTAGTCAAGCACACATCCTAAGGGCTTTACCAACATGTAACAGAGAGACAATCAGCATACACGTTAAGGTAAAGAGTAACCAGATAGCATACTATCATGTCGAGCGAGAAAGTCCTCCCTATATATGTCCCAGCATCCACTACCATATACATCCTATGTACAGTAATGGCCTCTAGGGCATACATATAATAAACAATCATCCACTTGCACTAGGGCCATCTGTAGCAGTGGTTGTAGTATCTCATACTCAACCATCCCATAAAAGTCTTTCTCTGGGAACAGGCCTTTGTGAGTGGATCCGCTGTGTTGTCCTCTGAGTCTACTCTCCTAACCTCGATCTCCCTGGAGATCAACCATCTCCATGATCAAGTGATACTGCCTTAGAATATGTCTGGATCACTGATGGGACGGACGTTCCTTGGCATAAGCCACAACTCCATTGTCACACAATGGGAGGAACTAAGTTCATCTCATGAACCAATATACACCCAGACAGCCACTTTGGTAGCATCTTAAGTAGCGATGTATCTAGCCTTTATCGTCTAGTATGTCACGGTATCTAGCTTGGAACTCTTCCAACATACCGTCCCTTTACTGAGGGTAAAGACAATGCCTGCGACTGACATTCAGTCGTGTTTATCACCCTGGAACACTTCCTGTGATTCTCCCCAGGATCGATTGATACCATCTCATTACAACTAGTGAGAATCCTAACATCCAATTAAATCTATCTCATAGATCCAAAACTCAGGATTTAGGAGGTATCATTTTGATCCTATATGGAGAATCATTGTGACAGACGGAGATTGATCGAGCGTAGCATAAGAAACTCCTTTCTTATCAAGAGTATGTCATCCACGTACTCTACGAGGATCACCACCATACTCCCTACTACCTTTTTGTTTATACAAGGTTCATCTACCATTTTGATGATGTCAAACTCTTTGACTAATCCATCAAAACAGATGTTCCAACTCCGCGATGCCTGCTTTATCCTATAAAGCATCTTGCACACGTTTCCGCTGCTCCCACTGTCTACGAAGCCCTCTGGCTGTGTACTTATAGACGCACTCTTCTAAAACATCATTTAGAAAAGCAGTCATGACACCCAACCACCAGATATCGTAGTCATGGTATGTAGCCGTGACAAGTAGGATCTGGATGGACTTAAGCATAGATCCTTAGAAAAATGTTTCATTATGATCCATATCTGGTCAATTATGCAAACCTTTAACAAGTCTAGCTTTGAAAGTCTCAACTCTTCCATGTACACCAAGTAATCTTCTCAAGATATACTTGCTCCTGATGGGGATTTAACCCTTCAGATATAGCAACTAAAGTCCATACTTTGTTGGTGTATAAGGATTCCATCTCAGATCGCTAAGCATCCAGCCATTCTTACAGAGTCTCACTCCTGATGGCCAGCTCGAAACTAGTTAGGTCATCATCTCATGATGCAGTCCTCGCTCCCACTGTCATAGAGAAACCGAAGTATCTCTCAGGTGGGTGAGGAACCCTACTAGATCGGCGGAGAGGCTGAGGTTCATTGGTAACTATTGAATCCTTTGGTTCTCTCAAATCATCAGCTGCAGTTTGTATAGCTGGAACATTTCCAGTTTTACATAACAGTCCTTGCCTTGAGCTTGTCCGGATTTTGCTTTTAGACATAGCCCGGACAACCCCAAATCTTAACTAGCTTAAGACATGGGTTCTTCCCTTTCCATATCTCATATGGAATGGTAGGCAACTGATTTGATTGGAACCCTATTCAATAGGTATGCAGCTTCTCAAGTGCATAACACCCAATAAGGAAACAGGTAACTCAGTATTTCTCATCATAGAGCACACCTTATCATATAGGGTGTGATTGCTCCACCCCGATTTACCATCGTGCTATGGTGTATACGGAGGAGTAATGCTGAGAGAGAATCTCATTCTCCTTTAGAATAGTCCAGGAATTCCGTACTCAAGTATTCTCCTCCCTGATCACATCAAAGGACATAATACTTTTACCCGTATTTTGGTTCTCTACTTCTAACTTATATTCTGTGAATATCTCAAAAGGTTCGGACTCATGTTTCAACAGGAACATATGTCTGAATCTTGAGAGATTATCAGAGAATGTAACGAAGTACAAAGAACCGGTCTTGGCATGTGTAGACAGGGGACCTACATACATCAACATGTATCATCCCAAGAGTTTACTAACTCTTTCTCTGTTTCCAATAAACAGGGCTATGGTCATCTTATCTTTGTGACATGACTGGCGAGTTTCACAAGATGTAAATTCAAACTGATTTAAATATACATCTAAATGTAACTTCAGCTAGTCGGGTCACAGTGATCTGACCTAGTCTACAATACCCCAAGAAGGATTCGTTCATTTCTGAACTCTTCCTCTTGTGTGTGTTCCGTATACTAAGAACTGTGGTTTGATTTAGAACATTAATGCTTTTAGATAACGTGCCTGAACCGATCAACTTTTGATATAGGAAATGTTCAAAACATTATCCAACAATACAAAATTTTATCATTTCTTTACTAATAAAGAGACTGATATGATTTTGTATATCAGGTTCGGTATCTAATAACATTCGTTCAGAATCAATGTATTGGTAATACAGGGTGACAGTGACCAACAGACTTGGCTGCAACACTTGCCCCGTTTTCTGCCTCATGAAACTTATCACCCGTTCTCAGTTCTCTACCTTTCTGTAGCCCTATGTAACATATTACATATCTGGGATCCTGATCTGGTATCACATACCCAGGATGTAAAGGATACTGAGAAACAGTTCTGTATAATGAACACACCCGAAGATGATGCATCAGCATGCACTCTCTTCGTTTGGGCGGCACGGGAATTCTGGTAATCCCCTATTTCCTGCTCTGTCTTATAACATTTATAAGTTGGAGCGGGACCAACGTTCCCCAGCTCAGTATAACAAGCGGGTTCGGTCAAAAATCCGTATTATTATCTTGATTAAGGCGTGATATGGTCGCTACCAGGAGAGAGAGAGAAGAAAACACTCAGCGTGCGCTCTTGCAAGAATAGATTGGTTTTTATTTTATCTAATCAGGATGGCTCCCACTGCTTTTTATCAAATCTTCCTTCAAACCCTAAAAGGAAAGACTAGCCGGGATTAATTACACACTACAAGTTCGCCAATCTTTCAGCCAGGCCAGTGTCGGTACTTTGAGGGAGGTCCCCCGTGCTTTCGCACGAACCTAATTAATGTAAACCTCGTTTTCCCAGAGGCGTAACCTCGTTAACACCTTTCTAGACACCTACTTGATCGGCTAATTGTAATGTATAAAACTCTCCCAGGAGTAACTCTTACTCGCAGCGGGTATCGGGATCCAACTATCTCATAGATGGTATGCAATCTCATTGCAAATTTCAACACTTGAAATTCCCGATAATATTTTGCCCCTAGCGTCCTATGACCTTGACAGAGGTCAACAAACCATAGGCTGCTAGTCAAGTTCAACCCGTCATTTCCTGATTGAAGTAAACCCACCCGCACGACCCTTGACAGAGGTCAACAAGGTCGCACGACTACCCTAAATCAATCACATCATATGCTTATGCAGATAAGCACTAATCAGCTACCGCACACTACGCCTTGACAGAGGTCAACAAACATAGCACGAATACTAACTAGTACTTATCTGAAATGACGGAGGGCTACGACAGGTTTTTCTGAAAACCTATTGCGTAATGAACTTGATATCGTTATAGAATCAAATGATTTTAAAATGGAGTGCTTTTGAGGCTTTTCTAGTTTTGCTAAAGGAGTCACTCCCGGTGAAGGGATCGTCGGTCCTTTCCTCGTCGAATGAGGTGCGGGATATATCATATATATCACTGTGCAAAGCAAAAACACTTAAAAGCAATCAAAAGACAAACCGAGTGTGTAGCATCTGCCAGTTATTGCTAAAGGAGTCACTCCCGGTGAAGGGATCTCGGTCCTTTCCTCATCGAATAAGGTGCAGGATATATCACATATACCGCTGTGCAAAGCAAAAACTGTAGCTACCTGTTTTATTTTGAAATTCGATTCTACAACATCTTAGGTTTCTTTTATTTCATTAATCACATTAATGAAGTCCCATCATTTATATACCTAAACATCACAGATAAATACGACGTACACTTATGCCATCCGCATTCGCCTCGATGTCCCCTCGTGCACCGTTAGGTTAGGTAACTAACGACAGAGCGGGGCAGGGCTAGCGCGGGTGTAAAACATAAGTAACGCCTATATAATATATCATATATACTATATACTGTATCTATCACAGAACATCACATGATCACATCACAGATATCGCAGCAGAAGAAACATATGAAATATTGGATATACTAGGACGTCCGTGTTTTCAATACGAGCCAGTATAAAACACGGATTCCACGGTCGTGATGAATAGCCAAACCCACACCCCTAGACCCCTACGAGAACGGCAAGCAACCCTACCAATTCTGGAGTTAGGAGACCCGGACTCGACTCCTCGAGTTGGTCTCCCACTGGACTCCAGAACCCGGTTACTTGTGCCCTCCTCCTTGGGTCTATCCTAGTGCGGAAAAGTAAATAATATACAACGGGTGACAACTTCCGTAACCTGGAAGCGCCCCAATAAAAGAATATTACATACAAGTTTTTACATGAATGAAAATGAAAAAACACTCATCTCACATAAAAACCCCCGGCTATTCAAACACGACGATCCAATATAACATATCCAGCAACACATAACATCACATGTCATCAACGTAAGTAAATATGTCCATCCCAATTGTCGTTGACATATAGCAACGAAACCGGCGATATCACATATTACACTTACGGTCACAGAAAAGAAAGTGTAAAACTACAACAGTTGGAATCCGCAACCACCTCAGACATCGCATGCCTGACCAAATGAATTACTTAGACATCGCATGCCTAACAATTATAAACCCCGTATTTTAGTCTCAAAATCGAAAACACTTTTCAATATCTAGTCGGGCAATTCAACAAGATTCCCGACATCCTGATCGAATGCTCGTCGCAAACTTCAGTAGACGGCTGCACCCCCGATACCGTCGACGAAGTGCACAAAGGCGGAACACCGCTGCCGCGAGCACCCGAACGGATGCTTTCGGCGACGGGGTTCTCCTACAGTCACTTGGTCGGGGCTATGGAGTGAGGCTGTCTATTAAGTTTACCCGGCGAGTATCCGCGTACGCTACGTGATTGCGATGGACTTTTGATCACATCAAAATTCCGTGGCAACCGATCAAGTGAGACTAAACTGCTATGTTTATAACATTCATTCAGTTATCTCATAACTACTTGTGAATTCCAATTATTGTATCCCATTCCAGATAAACAGAAAATGTTAAACTTTCCGATCGAACAATCGAACACCCAAGTTTTCCCGATACAATCCAACACATGAAATAAGTCTAACAACATTCAGTTCGTGCCTCAGTACCAACGGTCCAGCCGTAGAAGGGTCAAGCCAACGCCTCACATGTGGCACGCCGTACTGCCCCAAACCCGAAGGTTCAAAGGGCAGTTCAAGACGGTCACATAATCGAGTTAAGGTTTGTTGTCTTCTAGAGGGTCCATCGCGTTACTTGCACTACTTAGAACGTCGTCAAACTACGGAAAAATCCAACACTTGGAAATTTCCCGGCAGGGGAAAAAGTGGGTATTTATATCCGGTCGAACTTTTTAACATATTCTAAAATTTTTCCGGAAAGCCACACAGACAAAATTTGATACTCCGATCGAAACACCGAATCCCCAAAAACACAGCAGAAAAATTCAACTCTTGAATAAATATTAAAAATTCCCAGAAAACTCAGCTCTTTGAACTAGGAATTACTGTGCAAAGGAACAGGGCTGACGTCATCAAGGGGCCGCTGATCCGCCGCAGAAGCCATGCTTCTGCCGCGGATCCGCCGCGAAATTTACTGTTCACCAGAAACTTTTTGCACCGTAATTCTTATTTTTCCCTGCTGAATTTTTTAGCAATTTTTAATTTGGAAAAACTCACTGTTTTCAAAAAAGGACAGAGAGCATGTTAGAAATGGGTTTTCGGGTTCGTTCGGACTTCAAACTCCGTCTGGACTTCGCCTAAGGCTCTAGCTAGGCTCTGATACCACTGTAGGGTTCCTAGGCACACTAGTGAGGTCTCACAAGGCATCAACCATGCCAATTTTAAATTTTCTAGGTGCCGAGAGACCCGACTACGGATCGTTGGCTAGATTTCTAGGCGAAAAGATAACTAGTTAACAATTAACTAATGGGAAACGGAAATACAACCTTTGTAGATCCGGTCCTCCACCTCCACGGCTCCGAGATGAGGTCCTCTCCGCTGTCCAAATCAAATCCGGGCTCTAGCGTCGACTTCATCGGAGAACGAGCGGGCAAGGTCGTCGGCTTCGTGCCGAAGATGATCTACGGCGATGCATCGCTAGATCAAGCTCCACCTTCACCAAGCCATGATAACTTGTGAAGGAAACACACTCTACTACTTGGCAAGAGGTAGAGGATGAAGAAATAGGAAGTGGGTTCAATTTAGAATTGGATTTCTCACTCTTTATCATCAATCACCATTGATGACCTCAAGGTTTTCTTCTTGAGTTCAAGGAAGAAGAAGAAGAAAAGATATGATAAGTTTTTTTGAAAAAGAAAAGAAAATGAATTCTTATCATAAAATAAACCATGGTCAAGTGTAGAGACTAAACTAGGGTTAGTGGGAATGGTTAGGGTTAAGGATGAGATAAGAATGGTTGACTTGATCAAAGCTTCATGAAGCTTCAACTAAAGAACAAATAAAGCCACCATTCTTTTCTCTTTTCCATTTATTTTCCAAAATGTATAAACAAATAAATAAGTAATGGAAAATAAAACCCTAACCACTCTCACAACCATGGTTTAATCTTCACACAAAACACAAGTTAGCATGCATCATCAAACATGATACATACAAGTGCACAAAAATATGTCACATATACAATGTGCACAATCCAAGTGAGAAAATCCGTTTAAAGTGAACCAATACTAGTTAGTGCAAAGTAACATATCAAATATATAATTATGCATTAAATCATTAAATCAACACTTGATTCAATGATCCGGTCATATCGCACACAACCGACTAGTATTCAATGTATCGGCTTATCGAATCAACGCTTGAATCGATAACTAGGTTATATCGCATACAACCTTTCCGATACATTCATCGCAAGAATGGAATGCGGTATCACATACACGCATCATTCTCGGTCCCGCACATATCTCATATGCGCTCCTATTTCGTTTCGCTTGAGCCAGGAAACCTCTGTGTAGGACTCTAAAGACTCGTCAATACGCCGGCAGCAGATGATGATCATATCAAACACCCACAAGCCGCAAGCGGTCTGCTAAACGTAACGGCCACCCAGGTATTGAGCGATCTGAAGATCGACGAGCAAGCCCGCTCACACTCCAGTGAATCCGACCAGTAACACTACCGTACAGTCCGGTCTGATCGTCTGATATGTCGCATATCTCGCCTAGGGGTGGTAAACGTCAGACCCCAATAGCTCGATAAGTCGTGTCGATATGAGGTCTATAACAATTCGAGAAATTACTGGTAACACTTACCAGTAAATCTCAGCAACCCTGGTCAGGGATTTCCTGTTATAGCCAATCGAACACAGCACAACATCAACCCCCTATACCGGGAGAGACGAATCCCCTCCCATCGCTCATTGCCTCCATGTGACTCGGGACTGTACCCAAAAACCACCGTTTTGCACGCCCTCTTGGACGTGGTAAGATGGAAATCAAAGCACAGTGGGAACCACACAAGACTCTATGACGATCTTGGGTCAACAGACTACTCTGTACCAGTGTCACCAGAGAACTGCCATCTGACGTGAGGTATAATACCATCTGGGAGTTCTCGGCGAGTCCGTCCAGTGTATCCAGTCTCTACTGAGCACCCGTATATCATCTCTGATGTCAAACACCAATGGATATGGGATCATCCATCGCCCATCTGCATGGGTCGAGAAGGTACACGCTAGTCTACTCTGGTATATCGATGCCCCATCTCGATACACCCACGACTAGGGACTTTGAAGGATGTACTTATGGACTACCATGTCCCCACTAGTATGATCCGCATCATAGTCCAGGTAGTCAAGCACACATCCTAAGGGCTTTACCAACATGTAACAGAGAGACAATCAGCATACACGTTAAGGTAAAGAGTAACCAGATAGCATACTATCATGTCGAGCGAGAAAGTCCTCCCTATATATGTCCCAGCATCCACTACCATATACATCCTATATACAGTAATGGTCTCTAGGGCATACATATAACTAACACATTGCATATAACCTGATGTGTAATTTTGATACTCAATATGTGAAATCAGCCAAATTTCTGCATCAAAGAAGGAATTTAATTTACACATTATGTGAACTGAACTCTATAGATGTTGATATAGAAATTGTATTTGGAAGGGAAGGGAAGATTTAGGTAGAGAATGTGTGTACGTCGGAGGTCGCTCTCAAGAAGATAAGGTGTGGAAACCGATTGAGATATTTTGGACATATACATTAATTATATAATTAAATTCATAAACCAATAAATTCATAAACCAATAAACCGATTGAGATATTTCCGAGTAGAGAACCTGTTATTTTATTGGATGAACCCAATCAAGGTGCAGATTGTATATAACCCCATCTTTTCTGTTGTCTAAGTTGTTTATGCCGACTGCAATATATGTATCTTTGATTTATTCTTGAAATTATACTGGTCCTATCTAACCCATAAATTCTTTGTCAAAAAAGGAAAAGAAAAGAAAAAACTTACCCATCAATTATTTGCCAATTCATTGTCAGGAAGGAAAAAAGAAAAAGAAAAGAAAAGAAAAGAAAAATATCCCAAGAATCAATTCATAGTAAAAGAAGAGAATAAAAATCCTCACCCTTCAATTCTTATTTCTTCTTGAATTTTATACCGCGCCTTGCCCTAATCTAACCTATCAATTCTTTGTGCAGAAAAAAAGAGAAGAAGAAAATCTTTCAACTTTTTTTTTCCCCCAAAATAGAGAAACAAAATCCTAACCATCAATTCATACTTTCACTTGAATTATTTACTGGGCCTGGGCATAATCTTACCCATTAACTCTTTTCCTCAAAAGAGAAAAAGAAAAAAGAAAAGCAAAAAATCATAGCCATCTATTATTTTGTCAAAAGAGAGGGAAAAAAAATCTTAACCATAAATTCTCATCTCTTTTGGACAAAGAATTAGATATTAGGCCTAGGCCTAATCTTACCCGTTAATTCTTTGTCCCAAAAAAGAAGAAGTAAGAAATCTTAGCCATCAATCCTTTGTCAAAAGAGAGAAAAAATAATAAATATTAACTATCAATTCTTATTTTTTTTCCCTTGAATTTTATAGTTTCCTAGGCCTAATATTCTTCCCATCCCCTCTGCTTATCCACCACGTCTTTCTCTAAGGTCTCACTTTTTTTTGGCTTTGCCCTTCACTCCTTCGGCAGTGTAAGCACTCTCTTAGAATCCACTCGTGGATTACCAAACGGAATTTGAGACTTCGAGCCACACTTCTTTCTTTTTTGTCTAATTCTTCCTTTAAACAGGAAATTGTCCATCAATCCGACGTTGAATTTGATTGAGGGGCGCATGGAGCATCACAAACTCTATAACTTGGATCCTCTGATCTCAGGTTTAGAAGTAACGGGCGAGAACCCGCATTATTTTATTTGAAAGTTCTGTTAGGGCAGCAAAGACCCTTTCTTCTTTTTCAAGAGAACAAATCTTACCACCGATGGAGAAATTAAAGAGTAAAAGAGCAAAAAATAAAACAAAATAGTGGCGACCTCTTTGTCTCTGTTAGAAGTCCTAATTTTTTAAATTGTTGCGAAGGGTCTACTGTTCGAAATCTTTATGAAAAACCCTAAGCTTTATTTCATTTAAGTCTTATATTCACTCAACTGCTTGGATATTTTACAGGTAACTGGTATACATAGGGTTTTGATTAAACCCGACCCATAGGTTTTTTAATAAGAGGAAAAAAACCCAGGGTTTTTACACAAGTTTGAAGAGGGCCGAGGGCTTTTGACAATTTACCCTTGTGTTTTCTTGCTCAAGAGTTTTTATATTTACATCATTGTAGTATATGTTAAAAATAGAAGTATAATTATATTTTCTTTCATAGAATTTGGACTTGATATATAATCGTTTCACCCACACTAAGGATAAATAATTTCTCAGCATCCATATCTGAGGTCGCCTCTAAGGTCAGGACCCGCCTCGAACACCCATGGTGACAATGCGTCTTCGTATTGCTTGTTGTTCGATGCCGCCGCCGTCTTCGTATTGATTGTTGTTCGATATCGCCGCCATCATGACCCATGGCTACTTCTCCATCCCTCACTGTGAGCCCAGGCTCTGCAGGTGTTTCAAAGATCATAAATGAAAGTCGAAAAACCACAAGGATAGAGAAGGCCATAAAGTTTGAGGCCGTCATCCATCTTCTTTTGAATGTTTTAATTTTTCTGAGAGAGAAAGTAGAGCAAGGTGCCCAACCCAATAAAGTAAATTAAAAGAAAAAACAAAATATTTATAGGATGCGAAACTTGTGCATTAAGATAAACAATTCTCGATACATCATTAAAAAATTCAGACGAAAGAAAAAATGCTTCTACAATTTAATTCAAACGAGTTCGTTGCCGCTAAATTAAATACATCGCAAATCCCGATTTTCAGACGCAAACTGTGCACCCTCTCCAAAAGCTCCAAAAAGAATCAAGATCCTCCCTTACTTATGTTTTTATCCAAAAATACGAATGCAACTAATAGTATTTTCATCCTTAATAATATTACCGCAAGAAATAGCAGCATTCATAATCGCATTTTTATCATCAAGAGATTTAATATAACCTTTAGTGAAGCATTTCGAACCTGATTTCTTCGTAGAATCGTTGATCGAAAAAGTAGTAGCTTGTGACATGGAAAGATGTTTATTAAAAGCAGTGATAATCAATTTTCTTTTAGCGGGTGCTTTTTTGACGCGAGGTGATTTGAATTCAGGAGGGATCACCTTCCGTGTCTAACTCTGTCGGGGTAGCAGTTTCATTTTGCACAATTGAATTATCTGAGTTAGCGGGTTCAGCCACTGAATTTACAGTATATTCGAAGATAACGTGCCTTAGTGTAAAAAGTTATCATCCAAATTATTTGTGTGAATATGCAGAGAAACAGAATGCGGCAAATCAACACTATCCATGCAATTGGACTCTGCAATTGCCAAATTTGTTGGAATTTGAAAATCAAAATTTGGATATATGGATTTACCCTTTTTCTTTTTAGATAAAGAGGGCTCGATATGAGAATTAAGAGTGTTGGGATTTTGATTGTTGGTGATAACGTCGGGTACATCCTAAGTTTGATGGTATTAACTTTGAATGTTTTGACTAAACGATACTATTAGCTTTCAGTGTCATTGGTATATATACTCAAAGGTTTAGTGCCTTGCTATCCATTAATGTTTAATGTGATCTATAAGCTGAAATAAATTAACCAGATTAACTTTTATTGATTTAATAAGTAAATCGATAACTTTCCTCAATTACCTCAAGAGTTACCAAGTAACTCCGCCCTCACACTCGCTAAAAAAACAAAATCCCATAAAAATATAGATAGAAGTTTTGCATCAAAAAGATAAAACTAATCCCAAAACATAGGTAAAATTTTTTTTGCGATAAATCAAACAAAGAGCGTAAAAAATTTGCAAGAGAAAAGAATAAAATTCCATAAATCACAAACCTAAAACAAAAGCAACAAAGATGACACAATCACCACACTCACTAGAGAAGGAATACTTTTTAGGAATGTTGAGCACAAAAGAAGAGCAAGACCAAAATTTTCGGAAAAAAAAAATATTATAGCAGAAACAGATTCAAGGCTCATTGTTATATAATATTATTGGTCAGTTACATCAATTCGTTGGAAACTTTATTATACCATTAAGGCAAATATATACCTATATATTTAGATTAAGGTTTTTTCATAGGCCGCCTCAGAAATTGGTATTTTGACCAAAACTTTATATTTTTAAATACACCTCTTAAAACCTATCTGTTAACTAAAAGCATCCCTTCACTTAAATTAATTAGGATTGATAATTGGATAGAGCTAATATGATGAATTGTGAAATAAAAAACCCAATGCAACATCAAAACCCTAATCTCGTTTTATTTTTGTGCAAAATTCATTAGTCCTGCTCTTCTAAATTATCATCTTCAAGTTATCATTTTAGTTTCTTAGCCGAAATTTCTAACAAATTTAGGGATGATAATTAAGTATAGGGGTTCATTTAGCTTAATTAAGAGTTTTAGGTGATGTATTTAAAAATATGAAATTTTAGGAAGCGTTTTTCAAAATAACAATGTTTTAGGGAGCCTATATAAAAAAAAACCCTAAGATGAAGGAATGCTCAACTATATTTCTTACATGCAGTGGAAGAAACTTGCACTGCGTAGGGTTGAGGAGATGAATGATCGGTTTCAGTCAAAAAAGAGAAATTTTTATTTTGAATTTTTTTGGATGCAGATTTTAATTTTGTTTATAGTTGCTAGAGTTTGGTACGAGCGTTGCACCTGTATTAATTTTATCGGCGGTTGAATTAAACATTTTTCTACCATTTCTTCTGCTACAAGTAGATTTCTAGGGGCCAAGTGTTGGAAGCAATTTAAAAATGGGAAAATCCAATTAATACTGAATTTTAGTCTTTAATAATTCTAGTTGTTATATAAGCTTATAACTTGAGAATCCATTCAATTTATACAAGTGCAATGAATAGGGGCCAAACTCCAGTGTAGTGAGATTTCATTAAATTGTTGAGGTTGGCTGATTAGCACTTCCAATTGGGAGACAATTGGCACTTAAAAGAAAGTTGTATTTCACGCGCTTTAATAAATGTCCCTTCCACTGCACCAAAACTCCGATATTTTGGTAAGGGTTGAGAAAATATATTTTATATTCTAACACGTGCTCGCAGGTTGAAGGCCCTGTCGGCCGATAGCTGAGCTTTCGCGAAGCAGTGTTTTTTATATTCTAACAACATTCCTTGAAGTCAACAATATTTTCCGAATTGCTTTATAATATTATTTCAGCGTCTCCCTGAACCCAAATATTCCAACATAAATCACCTCTAATATTGTCCTCCATGACGTACATATTTCCTATCAATTATTGATGTACATATTTCCTATCAATTATTGAAGAAAAAAGTGCTGGTGAAAATGATCTGACTTCTGTTTCTCAACTTCCTGAACTTGCTCTCATCTCCAAGTACATATGTACGAGGGGATGTCACCTGAATATGAGCTGGATCTATCAAAGTGCAAGTGCATGGCCTGCATAAATTTATTAATTATCAAATATCATCCTGTTGGTTCTTTGCTAGACTGTTATTTAATTATAGTGGTTTAATTGAGATCAAAGCACGAACCAATAATCAATGGTAGTACTTTTTTTTTATAATAAAATTTTAGGAGTAATTTTGGATGATGAAAGTTAATCTTTAGTCATTGCGTAAACTTTATATTTTTCAATTCCAATTTATTAGTTTTAAACGGCTTAACTTCAAGTTACAATTGAAAAGACGGAGTAATATACCGTCGTCATAAGAAATCTCTTCACTGATGGGACATATGATATCACATTATTTTATCAATTCATGTCCAGTTTAATCTATAAACACAAGCATCTTTTAGACAAGTATAAGAAAAGTTAAAGAGAGCCGGATTAATTTGAAAATATAAGTTACGCATCATATTTTGCGGAAAGAATATATGCAAATAATTGCATTCCAACGGGTGTAACTGCAAATATGTCAAAATTTCGTTTCAAAATTCGAACTCTCCGTAAAACCAAACGTCGGTTAACGTCGCCGTGAAGAACCCTCAATTCTCTTCCTCTCTTTCCGTCACCGTCAATCCAACCGTCAGCTCCCCCATTTCGTTTTATAATAACCCCCCTCTCTTTTCACTCTCTCTCCTCTCTAAAACCCTAACCCTAGATCTCGAAACCTCGAAACCCTAACCCTAGATCTCCAAACCTCGAAACCCTAACTCGATCATCGAAGATGAGGGAGATCCTCCACATCCAAGGCGGCCAATGCGGGAACCAGATCGGGGCCCAGTTCTGGGAGGTGGTCTGCGCCGAGCACGGCATCGACGCCACCGGCCGTTACAGCGGCGACACCAACCGCCAACTCGAGCGCGTCAGCGTCTCCTACAACGAGGCGAGATGCGGCCGCTTCGTGCCTCGCGCTGTGCTCATGGATCTGGAACCTGGCACCATGGATAGCCTCAGATCTGGGCCCTTCGGCCAGATCTTCAGGCCTGACGACTTCGTCTTCGGCCATAGCGGCGCCGGCAGTAACTGGGCCAAGGGCCATTACACCGAGGGGGCCAAGTTAATCGATTCGGTCCTGGATGTTGTGAGGAAGGAGGCGGAGATTTGTGACTGTTTGCAAGGTAAGGTTTCTTGATTTTTTATTTTTCTCGATTTTGTATGTTTCGTTGTCGATGGATGTAATGTTGATTCGCTGGAACAAATGAAAACATCCCACGTCCGAGATTGTAAAGAATGTTTTATTGCTGGTAGTTCCTCAAGATTGAGCCTTCATTCGGTGATTCTATCGTCTTTAAAAACATAGTTTTGGTATTCTGGGTTACTGTAGTGGAAATGTAATTCTCTGTTAAATTCATATCTGTCCCTCTATCAAAGTGGAACACAAGCTTATGAAAATTCATATTTGATTATCACGAGAAGCATATATAGTAATTATTACCCAATTTGACATTTTTGATGGACATACCAAGTCCATTATGTAGCTTGTCACTCAACTTTTAAAACAGTTCCGATTCCAATCAAGTAATAGTTGTACCCGAGTCGATTATGATACTATATATATAGCTGTCATCTTCATTTTGTTAAGAGAATGGATTAAGAATTCCTATAAAAGTTGTTCTGATAGTTATTCCACGTAGGGATAGGCAAAAATGGGGCGTGTCAATATTTTGTAAGAGCGGTTTCGACTGAACCTTATGCTCATCTAGTACGATCATGGTCTCAAATAAAATTAGGCTACTTTTGTGCGAATCCTTAAAAGTAGTCAAATAATACGAAAATTTGTTTATATCAAACTAACCTAAAAATGATTTTGGACTATAACTTAGCCTAATAATATCCGAGTGGATGTTCATACCCGGACCAGGGATCAATTCACTGCACCCGAACACAATGTCCCAGAAATGTGCCGAGTTATGACTAAAACCAAACGTGAAGGTCCCGTTCGATAACAGGCCTTGTGTCCATTCTCCGTCGTCATAGTCATACTTGTATTGATAGCATCAATTCTGTGTACATATAAATGTTGGTGTCGAATTGTACACAGTGTTATTTTTGACGTTGCATGTATGTTTACGGTAGGTTTTTAAGCTTAAAGAGCAATGAAATCAGATAAGTTCGCTGCCTGTGTCGGCGAGGACAAATATTTTAGTGGATGGGTTCCCGACCTGGATAATAGATTTTGTTGGCGGTTGAGTCATCATATAAGGTGGCAACGCGGGGGAGCTTAGTGTCGACGTGGATGAGGTTGACCCAGAACCAAAATGACGTTGTGGATGAAGCAGTACTTGGCGATTAGAAAAAGATCAGAAAGTTGAGGAACAAAAGCCAGATCATTTTCATCAGGATTTTTCAAGGCTGCGGGCCAAATCTGCAGCTGAGCTCGTTTGTCTTAAATATGAAGGTATGTCTCACATGAAATTTTATTATATATGAAATTAAATGCTGGTTATAGTGCTCCAATTAATATTAGGATTTTTTTTTGCATTTCCAGTAAGCCCTACCCTATGCATATAGAACACACCTACGCACACCACGTGCAAGCATACAACACACGTACTCAGGTGACCCACGAATTTGTCCTGAAAGTGTTCATTTGTGGCCAACTTTCCTTAGGATTTTTGGGATTTGAACCCTACACTCTCCCCATGAGAGGAAGTGATAATACCAGCTGAGCTACTGCTCATTGGTAATATTAAGATTTGTCATCCGTATCTAAGAAAAGAAAAAAAGAATTCCTTAATTTCCTTTTTGTTTCTCTTTCATTAATTTTATGATTGTTATCCCGGTCCAATTTTAATATCTATATCCATATAGAAGATGTTGATATTAACTCATTACCAATATAAGGTACCCCATTTCTTTTTCCTGTGTGTGATACATCTTTCTAGACGAGCCTATAAATAAAATCTTCTGATTAATTAATTGGTATTCACGTGAAAGAATACAATATTGCTTGAAATTTTTGCATAATCTCATATCATCATTCTCAACATAGTTTTTTCAAGTAATTTTTATTTTAGTAAATGCTGCTTAATTAATTCACTTCTTTTTTTGGAACCTTACCTTGATTATCGGTTGTTAGTATTATTTAGTAAAGCCTTGGAAAACAACCAAAATTAAGGATATATGAATATAATCTATACCAAAGACTTTCCCCGCCCCAACAATTTAATGAAAGATCAGGCACGTACGTTGCACATAAATAAATTGCATAGATTCTCAGTCATATAGCAACTCGAATTATTAAGAGTAAAATTCAGTTACATGATTGTGTAATAGATTATACAGAGAGAGAATAATGAAGAAAAGATGTCCTAGTAGGGTTTTTCGTCAAGTGACGTCAAAAAAATACACCTTTTAACATATTATTCACTGATCAGCACCCATCAGCATCTTTATCATCCAAGATACGGACACAACAAATTTCACATGATTCTACCACTTTTCACCGTTGGAATAGCAATGTTAAGAGTTCTATTGTCGGTAAACCGTTAATTTTGCACCCATTAACTCAACGGTGAAAAATGGTAGAATCATATGAAATTTTGTGTATCCACATATTAGATGATAAAGATGAAGATGATAGGTGCCGATTGTCGGAAAAAATCGTGGAGGGTGTTTTTTCGATGCCATAGGAGGAAATTCCCTCCGATGGCATCTTTCCTCCATTATACACAGACACAACCGAATTTTAGTGATAATAATTCGAGTTATATAACTGAGAATCTATTCAATTTTTACATGTGTTACGTATGTGCGCCAGATCTTTTATTAAATTGTTGAGGTGGATAATGTCTTTGGTATGGTTCCTTATCATATATACTTAATTTCTGTTGCTTTCAAAGGTTTACTAAATAGTACTAAAATAGATAAACAAGTTAAGGTACCAAAAAGAGAAGTGAATTAATTAAGCAGTATGTGCGAAAATAACTATTGCTTGAACTTTATGTTAACAATGGTGTCAAGATATTATGCAAAAATTTTAAGCAATATTGTATACTTTCATATGGATGTCAAATTAACCAGTAGATTTTATTTATGGCATCCTCTTCATATAAAAGTAGAAAGATATATCACACATGGGAAGAAGAAATGAGGTATCTCGTATTGATGATGAGTTTATATCAAAGACTTGTATATAGCTATTGATATTAAAATTAGAGTGAGATCACAATTATAAAATTAATGGAAGAGAAACAAAAAAAAAATTAAAGATTTTTTTTCTTTTCTTAAGCACGTATAACAAATCCTAATATTATTAATCAGCAATCGCTCAGCTCGTATGCGCACTTTTTTTCTTGGGAAGAGTGCGGGGTTCGAATTCCAGAAACCCCAAGAAGGGAGTTGCCATAGATTAACTCACTCGAGACAAATTTGTGGGTCTCCTGGGTGGTGTGCACGGATGTGTTTGTGCATAGGTTAGGGTTTACGGGTCAGTGAAAAAATCCTAATATTAATTGGTGCACTATATCGAGCATTTAGTCTCGTATGTAATAAAGTTCCCTGTGGGATCTATTATCATATCTCGGACAAATGAGATCACCTGGATATTTAGTCCCCAGCATTATAAATCATCTCCAACATTGTTCTTCATTGTTTACATGTTTGCTATATCAATTAATAAAAAAATGCTGGTGAAAATGATCTGTCTTCTATTCCTCCAACTTTCTGATCTTGTTCTCATCGCCAAGTACTGCTTCATCCCCAATGTCGTTTAGGTTCCAGGCCAGCCTCACCCACGTCAACACTAGGCTCTCCCGCATAGTCAGCCTACATGATGACTCAACCGCCAATGAAATCCAATCTATCCTTCATTGGAGCCAACACAGACAGCGATATCATCTGATTTCACTACTCTTCAAGCTCAAAAACCTACCGTAAGCTTACAAGTAACGTCAAAATAACACCGAATGCAATCCGCCACCAACCTTTTTTATGGACACATGATTCATAGTGTCAATTCAAGTATGGTTATGGCGACGGATGATGGACACAAGACCTGTTATCGAATGGTATCTACACGTTTAGTTTCAGTCACAACTCGGCGCAGGTCACATGCATTTTGTTCGGGTGCAGTGAATTAAGCCAAGGTCCGGGTATGAACATCTATTCATGTATTATTGGGTTAGGTTATAGTCCAAAGTCATTTGTAAGTCAGCTTCGTATAAACAAATTTTTATATTGTTTGACTGCTTATAAGGGTTTGCATAAAAGTAGCCCAATTTTATTTGGGTCGATGGCTATGTTAGATGATCATAATGTTTAGTCGACGCCATTCTTATAAAACGCTGACACGCCCTATTATTACCTCTTTCTGCGTGGAATAACCATCGGGCAACTTTTATTGAAATTTTTAGCGCATTCTTTCAACAAAATGATGATTGCGGCGGTAGCATCGTAATTGACTCGGGTACTATTATCACTCGATTGGAATCCGGTTTGTTCCAAAAATTGAATGAAGTGCTTCAGAATCAGCATGGTGTGCCCGACAAAAAAGTTGAATTGGGTAATGATTACTATATATATTCTTGTAGCAACCAAAAATGAATTTTCCCAAGCTTGTGTTCTACTTCGATGTGAGAGCGGATATGGATTTAATAGAGAATTACATGTCCACTACGTCACCGGGAATCCCAAAATTATGTGTTTAATGATGTTGGAATCAACGTGAGGCTCGATCTTGGGGAACTACTAGCAACAAAACATCAACATACTTTACGACCTCCGACGAAGTGCGATGAGCTGTAATCTTGATTAGCTAGGTGTTTATCTGCTTCTATACATGTGTTCTGTATGAACTTGAATAATGGCTGGCTTGGAGCATATTACAATCTAGAATCTATGTTATTAATATTATGTTTTGAAGTTGGCCCATCTCTCAGTTTCCTTTCATTAATCTTTCTTTCACTTTGAAAGTTGTTTGTTAATCCGATGTAATGTTGTTAATTACTACTACTACTACTACTACATTAATGCTCGAGACAGTTATTTCCCGAAAAAGTAGACCTTCAATTTTAAGGATTTAGGTCTCCAAGTTAATTTAAGACATGCATTAACTTGCATTGTAAATATAAGTATTATTACATTCGTACTCTCCAATGCTAATCTCATTCAAAATATTCCATGTAAAGTCATTCATCAGCTAATCTGCAAATCCCTAAATCTGAGAAACTCTCAATAAACAGGAACCGATCCATCTGGATTCGGAGTTTATTATATTTATAGATATGTGTCGGATACCTTTTGTAAGAATTTTGTTAAATAGTCAGTTAAAGAGCTTGATTAATTTGTTATGAAGGTTGTTGGGAGGTAATTAGATGTGTTCTATAAATAGATATTTTATGTGATAGAAAAATATGTTGAGTGTTGAACGTTGAATGAAAAATATGAATTCTCTCTTTTACTAAATTGTATCTTTTTTACTCGTCTTTTTTTCCTATTAAAAGGTTCTTTCCATTCAATTTCTATTCATGTTTTTCAATTGTATCCTAAATTTTCCCCAAATCAAACCAAGATTGGAAGAATGCAAAAGAAAAATACGCAAGTGAGCGATCGATACCATTATTTGGTATCAGAGCTTTAAGGAGAGGATCATGATGTCGATGAAATCAACAAGGGTTCAAGTTTGGGTCCTTAAATTCAACAAATTGATATCGGATTGGATCAATTCGATGAGTTTAAGGCTCAAATGGTTCATTAGCATGCTGATTTCAAGCAACAACTTTTTTAGTTGCAGAATTCAGTTAATGCGATCTTTGATTGAATTCAAGAAATTTTGAGATTTCATCATCTCACGGCCATGTTTTGGGAGCGAGAATGGCATCTCGTGCAGCGCAAGGATTGTGATATAGAGCTGCTGTAGATCCTAATATGGAAGCAACAATAATTAGGCTTCAACTTGTAATAAAGTTTCATATCCAAGTTCTTGAACCAAATTCCTTATTGAAGGCAATCAAATTGGTGAAATCAAAAGAGGTGGAGCTCAAAGCTCGACAAGAAAGATTGATAATGATGGGTTTCATTTGGCGATAAGTGGAGAAGGTGAAGGATTTTTGTTATTCAAGAAACCGTCGTTACATCATCAAAGTCCTCGATAATTTCCACAACCATGTGTATCCTGATTTCGTCCTTCTTTGCTGCCAAGACGATCTCGATCTCGACGCCTTCACAAGTTTCGTCAAGTTTCGAAGCGTGCTATCAAAGTGAACTTAGATTGTTTCGGAAGCAAATCGAAACCATGCACAAATCTTTTTAGCTTCGTTCGATTTCAATTTGATAAAGGAAGACATTTCCAATACTTTGTTCTTGATGGTTACAATTCAAGTACCCAAAGAAAGAAGAAAAAAGAAAGAAGAAATGAGAGAAAGAAAGAAGTGGAGAAAAATGTCAGCAAGAAAAGAGATAGCATGTCTCTAGTTTCTTGTACTCGACATTGTAGCTGCTTTTTCCTGAACCGCCGCCACCAAAACCGTCACCATTCGTATTTCCTCTCTTGTGCTTCATTTCATTCTTTTACTACCTATATAGTCTTTTTCAATCTGCCTGATATTTCTTTGGAGCTCACTACATTTCTTGGTTTTGTGCAATTGAAGCCGTTATGCGGACATATGACTGTTTATTCAAGATGAAGATTGCGATATTGTAGTGACTACACGAAAGAATTCATTTGTGTTCTTCAAGAAAATATGAAGCATATACATTGACGAGGTGTTAGTTGACGATCAATTCTTGATCTTGAGGACAAGGTCAACTTTAAAAGAAAGGTATTGTTAAATAGTAAGTTAAGAAGTTTGATTACTTTGTTATGAAGTTTGTTAGGAGGTAATTAGTTGTGGTCTATAAATAGATATTCTATGTAATAAAAAAATGTGTTGAGTCTAAAATGTTGAATGCAAAAAATGAATTCTTTCTTTTACTAAATTGTATCTTTTTTACTTGTCTTTTTGTCGCTATTAAAAAATTCTTTCTATTCAATTTCTGTTCTTGTTCTTAAATCGTATCCCAAATTCTCCCTAAATCATGCCTAGATTGGGAAAATGCCTAAGAAAAATACGAAGTTTAGCGATCAATACCATCATATATATATATATATAAGTGGAGGAGGTAGAGATAGGGATGGATCTAAATGAAAATGGCTGAAAGCCAGAGACCATTAATAATGATATATTAATCGTCCATTCAACCGGGTAGTGATTATAAACAAAAATAGTTTGAGCCCTAAATGAAAGGATTTAATGTGTTTGCGATCATTTTTTTAGTTGAGTAGGAATGAGAAATGACATTTGAAAAGTTCAACATGTTCATTAAATACAAATTTTTAGCCTCTCTATGGAACTTTTTTTCAATATTGTCAATATTGTGCGACCCACATGCCAAATTTTTATTGTTTTTTCATAGTAGAATTTCTTGTCTCACCTAACCAGAACTTCTGGCCTCACCATAATAATATGAGCAAAAGTTTCTCTAAATATAGAAAGTATACTTATTATTCACTCCAACTCTTTTAGGTTGTTAGATTAGGAAATAAGGATATTATTGTTATCAAAAATAGGTTTAGTTTCTATGTAGCATCATGATAGATTATTAATTAGGTTGTTATAATTATTAGTTGTCAATCGGTTTAGTTTAACTTTCTTTAACAAGATAAAAAGCCCATAGGGTTGTTAAACATGTTTGAAGCGTTCCGATGGTTTTTTGACAATTTTCCCAAACTAAAATTTTGGTGACCCCACAATTTACGGAAGTAAAAAAATAATCTAGAACTCAAAAATTTGATGGGAGTCATGTTTGGAATTGGATATCTTATTTTGATGGTATAAGTTGTAAAAATAAAATTTGTACCAGTTGCGTTTGCCAATTAGATAACTTATTTTACCAGTATAAGTTGTAAAACAAAATTTGCGCCTATATTATATTTGTTCTTTCGTGCTTTCTTAAAATTTGATTCTCCGCTTGATACATAATGTGTTTCCCCCACACTTAGTGAGGTGATTTCGTTACTCCTCTATATCTAAGGTCGTCTCTGAGGTTAATCTTCATAGACCATGGAGGGAATTCCTCTTCGACTACGTACTGTTTGTCGTCGATGTCGCCGCCGCTTGGACCCATGGCTACTTCTCCATCCCACACCCTGAGCCTAGCCTTTGCAGGGATTTCAAAGATCATAATCGGAAGTAGAACCGCAAGGATAGAGAACACCACAAGGTTTGAGACCGTCGACATTCTCTTTTGAATGTCTTGATTAAAAGTTACCGCTAAACTTTCTATTATATCATTCCGATTTAATCTCTATATTTTATAAATAGTTTAATATTAATTTTTTTTGATAGATTTTTTAAATCTGATTATTATTAAAAGATTCAAAATTATAGTTGTGAAGATGTCAAGGCTATGCGGCTAAGAAAATTTTACAGATCTCTCCTTAAGAGTTTTTTGAACTACAAACGTTTGATGAAGGAAATTTCTATTTTCAATTATGTTTCTATTTCAGTGACGTCTTAGGAGACGTCGGGTGAAGGAAATATTTGAAGTACAGACGTCTGGTAAAGAAATATTTGAACAACAGACGCCTGGTGATGGAAATTTGAACTACAAATATCCAGTGAAGGAAATTTGACATGGCAGTTACTAGCAGTTATTTCGTAGTTTGAATTTCAAATAAAAGAGATGCTCTCAACTGTTGAGGATTGAGACACGACTTTTCAAAATAACTGTTGGAAGTTAACACTTAATTATGATGTCTATAAATAGACTTCAACAGAGAAGGAAAATCATAACAAGAGAATCAATCCCAATCATAAACAAAACCTAGAATTGTTCTAGGCTTGCAACTTTGTGCAAAGGTTGAGCAATTCTTTCATTGAGACTTCCATACAAAATCGATTTGAGAAAATCTCTTGATTTATTTTATTTCACCGGATGCTAATTGACGACGATATCAAAACCAAGTTTCTCTTATGATTCATACTCGACGGTGGATCGGACGGGCCGAGAGTGTTGTATCTTGGAAATGTGTATGTCGGCAAAACCCCTTACGGAGGGTGGGTATACGTCTTTAGGGCAGTGCAGTCGACTGCGTGCCTTACATCTATAGGCTCACATTCTAAACTTTTTCGAATCATAGTTTATATTATTTTATGTGAGTGTTTTCCTAGGAAAATATTTTGAAAATCTTTCATTTTGTAAAAGTAATAATTTTAACAATTATTTCAGAAATTTATCGAACACTTTCAGCATCCTTCGTGTATATATACTCAAACGTTGAGTGCCTCACTATCCATTAATCGTGATCTATGAAAGTGAAATAAATTAACCCAACTTTTATTAATTTAATAAGTAAACCGTGATAACTTTCCTCAATTACCTCAAGAGTTACCAAGTAACTCCCTCACCACTAGCCAGAAAAAAAATCCCATAAATATAGATATAAGTTTTGCAGTAAAGATAAAATCCCAAAACAAAGGCAATTTTTTTTGCAATAAATCAACCAATTAATCTAAAAAAATAGAAATTTTGATTTATTTATTTATTTTTGGATAGAGATTTTTAATTTTGTTTTATATAGTTACTAGAGTTTAGCACAAGCTTTGCACGTGTATTAATTTTATTGGCGGTGGGAAAAAAACAATTTTCTACCATCTCATATGTTATAACTAGATTACTAGGGCCCAAGTGTTGGAAGCAATTGGGATTGCTAATTTATTCCACCTATTATCTCAAAAAAAGAGAGTGTTTGAAGCAATTTAAAATTGAGAAACTCTAAGGAGAGATGAGGACTTTTTTTGGTTTAGAAGATGTAAAAGATAAGTTCATAAAACTGACAAAACTATTAGACATATTTGAGCCCAGCTCTTTTCATCCAAGAAAAGAAGAAAAACTATCAAAATTAACCCTATTACACAATCATGTAAATGGATTTTAGTCTTAATTAATAATTCGAGTTGTTGTATAAATGAGAATCCATTCAATTTATACACGTGCAATGTACGTGCCATACTCTTTCATTAAATTGTTGAGGTTGGGAAAGTATTTGGTTTAGTTCCTTGTCGTGTACCCTTCTGTAATTTCCCATTGATTTCCAAGGCTTTATTACATGGTACTAACAAATAAACCAGCTAATTATTAAGGTTACGGTAGGAGAAGTGGATTAATTGGAGGAACGGGACCTGAAGGCACCGTGCAAGTGCAAACTGCAGTGGATTCTCACATGAGCTAGTGGTACCCGTTAGCTATTTTGCAGTTAGGCCTCTTGAGCCCGCTGGCTCATGTGAGAGTCCGCCGCAGTTTTGGGCTTGCAGGACCCGTTTTCTCAGTTAATTGCGCTGTGATATAGCTATTGCTTGAAAAAACTTTACGTTGACAATCATGGCAAGAGATTAATTATACAAAAATTTCAAGCATTTGTATTCTTTCACCTGAATACCAGTTATTTAACCAGAAGATTTTATGGCCTCTTCTTTATAATTGAGTAGAAAGATGTCACATGGGAAGAAGAAACGGGGTAAGACATATTGATGATCGGTTGATATCAAAGGCTTCTGGCAAATATTACTTATATTGATAGTACCACCAACTCTTTTGATTGGAAGATCACAATCATTTGCATATATATTTGCATCTTAAAGATCTTAGGCGTCAATTGTTTGGCCCAAAAAAACAGATACAGAAGGAAAGGAAAAGAAAGTAAGGGTAAATTGCATGATAACACCATAATATTTCACACATTCTACAGAATAATACCATACAGTTTTTTACTCGGCAATTAAGTATCACAATATTTGCTGTCGTTTGCAGTTTGATACCATCCGTTAAGGCTCTGTTAGAGTATTTCAAATTAGATTCCCGCATGCTTTGCACATGGGAATTTCTGGACGTTTTTACCCTTCTTCTTCCTCCCTCGGTTGCTTGCCATAATTTCTTCCCCATTAAATTTTGAACTTTAATTTCTTCCCTTTTTTAATTTTATGCCCTAATTTGACCCTCTTTTACAAAATTCTCATGCCATTCTTCTTCCTTCGTCTCTTTCTTTTCTTGATTTCTTCACCTTTTAATTTTGATACTTATTTTCTCTTCTTTTATATTTTTAGCCTTAGTTTGGCTGCATTTTACAAGATTTTCATCCCTCATTATCAGAGAGCTTGGTATTTCTTCAAGCTATTATTATTTCAAGACGTATAAAGGAAAATCCCTTCAAGAAGAAAATTTAAGAATAGAGAAAAATGTTTTTTTCTTTCTTCCATCAACAAATAATCCTATAATTTGTAGCTAGATTATTTTATATTCTATTTGGGAACTCTATACGTTACATTCATCTCGCCATCGATCTCTTATTCGATTTAGGAACTAGGTGATGATGCTCGTTAGTGGGAACCCTTCAAATCCTGACACGTGGTAGATGACGTGTCCCGGGGCTCACGGAAACAGGGCAAGCACCACACATTGGAGGCGTCCCCCAGGCTATCGTCCCGTGGCAAGACCCGGCATTCGAGGAATCCCTGAACATTCCCGTGCTCGCCATGTAAATAACCATTGGCTCGCCTCCGAGCCCTCCTACACGCCGAGTTTCCCGGCCTCCCGCTCGCCTCCGAGCTATCACGGAACCGAGCTTCCTCGGCCTCCCGCTCGTCTTCGACCCTCCCGTCGAGCTAAGCCTTCCCGGTTCTACCGAGCAACCAACAACGCAGAGTCCAAGCGCCTCCGCCACGACTCCGCGTATCTCGCCAGAAGCGAGATACCCGCTGCCCCACAATCCCGCGTTCCACGCCGTCGTACCCCTCATTAACGAGCATATCTCGTCATTAATGGGAGGATCCCGTCATCCATACAGGCGTAACGCCAGAGACGTAACCGACAGAGGATATCTCACGCTAGCTCGTTCCAAGCGACCGCTATAAAAACCCCTCTCCCAGACGACTCAGGTAACGCAATTTTAACCCAATAAGCCGTTACTCTGTCCAAATATCTCGACTAACTTGATCGTCAGAGGGTCCACGGTGGTACAACCATCCCGGGACTTCTTTTGTAGATAGCTCGGCTTCGCTTCAAAACAAGCCCACTGAGATCCACACGCCCAAAGAGGCAACCCTCAACAGCAATCTCAGCCATTCATCCACGCTCGCGACATATCGAGGGAGGAAAACATCTGAAAGAAATCCCGACCTCCATCAGTTAGCGCCGTCTGTGGAAAGCTCTGAAAATTCCACTCATCGAAAGTTGATCTTCCGATCTCGAACTCATGGCGAGTGAACACCGTGACGATCCAAGCACCAGTCGTCGCCTTCCCCACAATGTAGACGCGGACGGATCCACTCTTCCCCCTAACGCCGTTCACACCCTCTCTGCACGGATAGACAGGCTCGCATCTATAGTGGATGCCCTTGTCTGCGTCCAAACGGTGGGACAAGCCCCCCAGGTCACCGTTCCCCCACCCCGGGATCACGACCTCCGCAGAGGGGGAGATGACGCTGCCCACGCTGGCACCACTGAACAGCGTCTTGCTATCTCCGGCGGCCACAGGTCCCCCGAGGCGACCGATTCAATGACCTGTTGGGCGCCTCACAGCTCCACGCCGAGATCTCGTGAAAGAGTTCTCCGCCCCGAGGCCCATCGTGCTCCCGTCCCTCCCGAGGAGGTGTCGGTCAGCTCGCCTGCTCCCAGGCATGGCCGGCACCCTCTCCCTCGACGGGGTCGCGTAGGCGGCACTCGCCGCGATGACTCAAGAATGACCTCGCTAGGGGACCTGAGGAACCTGATAGAACGGAACCGGAGCCGCAGTCAGGCGCAGGCTGCCAGCGGGAAGGGCCATAACTCCGACTACGCCGAATCTTTGGGGTACCACGACCGTCTTCCCGGCCTCGAAAAATTAGCCAAAAATTCCATAAAATTTTTTTTATGTCAAGAAACCCTTTACCTGTGATATCTAGCAGTTGCCCGCTATCTAGTTTCCTGCGATATCTAAGTAGTTGCCAGCGATATCTAAGCAGTTGCCTATGACATCTAAACTGTTTCCTGTGATATCTAAATAGTTTGTATGAATTGGTTAGATATAGCAAGCTACTATGTAGATACTACAGAAAAAATTTCTAAGGGGTTTTGACTACTGTTTCGAGTTTGGGGGGTTTAACAACAACAAAAAATGCTTGGAGTTTTTAACAATTTATCCAATGATGAACATTAGCAGACCAGGAATTTTAGTTGGTGGGGGGACATTCATCAAGATTCCGTTAAAAATTTCAAGTGCATAGTATATAAAACTATTATAATTAGAAAATATAATATTATTCATAATTAATTAATTTAATCATTAATGAAAAATTTATTGTTTGTGGCATCATTTTTATAGGTCTTTATATCTTGAACTATACCACACAAATCAAGATTTTGGTGAAACTACGACAAACCAATTTTATTGCAAATGTGATATGCGTATATATGTATTCCGAGTTTTATATTAAGAATGATTGTAAACTGCAAGCTTTTATTTAGGAAGAAAACATCAATGCAATTGATGCTAAACACCCCATGCTACAAATTTTTTTCTTTGAAAAAAGAGGAAGAGCGCACATTAATTATTGGGTTTTGCTTATATTACTAGGGGAAATATATGAAACAAAGATTTGTTTTAAGATATTTTTTTCCTCAATAAAATCGTTTACAAAAACTATACTTCAAGATTTATACTTAAGTAAATTCAAAAAAATAATTAAAAAATGTACTTGAACCCACAACCTTCTACCAAATAATAAGCTACACAACTACTTGACCCATAGTGCTTTCATGTTAAGTTTACAATGATAGTATATATAATATATTATCATAAATAAATTATACCATTAATATATCCAACTAGCGGTATCTTTTTCCATAAAATCTCAGTGTAGGCATGTGTCCCCATTGAGTCCTATGCGGGTCCACCTATGAATTAACGATGCAAATGATTTGCATTCTCTTCCTCAGCCTCCTCTTTTTTCATCTTCCTCGATCTCCAAACCATTGGGGTTTGAAGCACGGGTCATACAGATCAACTCTCAGCTTCCCTCTATTACCACCCTACAAAATTATTCAACCACTAGTCAAATCCAAACTCTTCTTCATTGGAGACATAGTGAATACGTAATGAATATCCACGTCGGAAACCCATCTATGAAAATATCTTTCCTCGTCGACTCTGGCACTGATTTCATTTGGTTTCACTGCTCTTCAAAGTCAAAAACCTATCTTAAGCATACTTGCAATGTCAAGAATAACAGCATATGCAATCCGTCACCAACATTCACATGCACAGAAGATTCATACTGGCAATACAAGTATGGCTATGGCGATGGAGCATGGACATAAGGCCTGCTATCAACCGAGATCTTCACGTTTGGGTCTAGCCATAACTCAGTTCAGGTCTCAGTCATTGTGTTAGGGTGCAGTAAATTGAGCCAACGTCCGAGTATGGACATCCACTTAGGTATCATTGGGGTAGGTAATAGTCCAAAGTCACTTGTAGGTCAACTTGGTATGAACAAATTTTCGTGTTGCTTGACTACTTTTAAGGATTCACACAAAACCGGTCCAATTCTATTTGGGTATATGGATGTGCTAAAAGATCCTGATGTTCAGTTAATACCACTATTACATAACATTGATACACCATATTACTACGTTACACTGCATGGAATAACCATCAGGACAACTTCTATCGAAGTTCTTAGCGCATTCTCTCAACAAAATGAAGATGACAGTGATAGTATTGTAGGGTTTTTTTGTCACCCCATTAAGATGGAAATACGCACCACTTGTCAGGTGTATACAGATTCCTCCTGCTTAGGATAGGCCGGAGTTTATTAATTGTGGGGATCCGAATCTCCGGCAGCCGCAGACTAAACCGTCGTTAATTACCCCTCACCTTTGAAGCAAAGGAACCTCCGATTGACGGGTCAACTAGTTATGCAAACTCAATGTATAATGCCCCACGTCCCAGTACAGATGGTATTGTCTGCTCTAGCCGAAATCGCACGGTTTTGCCTTTTAGAGCGAACCGGACCCGATCAGAGGCCACTCCCCAGGAGGTCACCCATCCCAAGACTTATCTGGCCTGAGCACGCTTAACTACGGAGTTCTCAAGCTCCTGTAATGCCGATTCTCTTAAAAGGCGCCTCTGTAATTAAGAGTGGTATTATTATATTTATAATGCAGTTCGGTCCTTTTTTGGAATGTGTTCCGAAAATTCCCCATTTTTCTACAGTGGGTCCCACAGAATCTAGAGGTGGCCCCCATGGATTCAAGAGGTAGCCCCCGCTACCTTAGCATGACAATTGGCGGGCACTTTGTTCTGTGTGGAACTTTGCTCCGTGAACAAGAACCGGGTCCCGAAACAATATGCAGTGTGCGTATGTGTGTTTTGAAGGGTTTTGGGTATATCGGGGGCCTCGCAGAGTTTACGTGGGTCCCGCTACCCAGATAGCGGGCTGGGGGTCAAGGGGGTTAGTAGCCCCCTTGCGGGGTGTGGAGCAGCACCCTCTTAGAAATTTTTTCTAACGGGGGACATGTTTTCTGTGAGGAGTATATGGAAAAAAGAGGGATGAGGAGCGTCCTAAGAACGCGTGCGCTGCGCGCGGGCTCCGCGGGTCACGTGCACGGCATGTGACTGCTGGAAGCGCCAACAAAGAAAGTGGCTTTGCCCCCGGGCTGTGAGTTGAACTCCCGAGAGGCTTTGGAGTTGAACTCCTAAACATGAATTAGGTATAAATTTGGAGTTAAACTCCCAAAAAATTTGGATTTGGAATTAAAATATTATGTAATAAATTGGATGTGGATTTGGAGTTAAACTCCTGAGAAAGTTTGGAAACTCGCAGAAAAGGGAAGGATCAAAGAGGACCCCTTTCTTCTCCCCTTTAGCCCTGGATTTTCTTTTGAGCCTTTGATCTTTCCGAACTAGGGTTTTTAGGAAATGGATCTCCTTCCTCCTCCTCTTTGTTGGCTCGATCTTGGAGAAAAAGAGGTGAGACTTAAAAATCTTCCCTTTTGGGGATTTGATGGAAGACCCGAGCTCCCCTTCAAGGGTTTTATGGTGAAAAACTGTTTCTTTTTTAAAAAGAAGAGTAAACTCTTAATTTAATTCAAAAAAAAAGAAAGAGCGTTTAGAACCTTGAGAAAGGAGAAAAAGGCACAGAACCCTAATTTTTTAGAGAATGAAAAAGTTGTTCTTGATTTTTTCATCATGTTTTCCTTTATAGGCTACACACTTTACATATAGCCTCTTGAATTTTGCCAAATGGCACTTGTGCCACCCTATGCTTTATGTGTTTATCTCTTTTTTGCACAGAAGCCATGGGGTTTACAAAATTTTGGATTTTTCCCTATTTTACATGCATCTATTTCTAAAAAAAGAATTACATTAAACTGATTTATGGCTTCATTCTTTTTGTCATGGGGCTGGTCCCCTCCATGCTCGGTCTTAACCTGAGCTTGGGCCCACTTGGCTTGGGATTGACTTTGATTTTGACTTGGTCAACCGTGATGCAATTTTTGACCCCAACAAAGTGTCCCCCATCAATAAATGCACACCGCGTGTGTGGGTTGCGTGCATGAAATTGATAGATCGTGTTCTATATGGAGCTTGATTTGGTTGGATTCCCTTTTGACGACGTGGAGGGTATGCTGCCATTTTACCGATATGGACGGTCAGTGCTGCCATTTTTGCGACTTGGACGGTCGGTGCTGCCATTTTTGCGACTTGGATGGTCGGTGTTGCCATTTTTGCAACTTGGACGGTCGGTGCTGCCATTTTTGCGATTTGGATGGTCGGTGCTGCCATTTTTGCGACTTGGACGGTCGATGACTTGCTCCGCTTCTTACGCTGTCGGGATTTGATTTGACTTGCTCTGCTTTCTGTGGTGTCGGGATTTGAATTGACTTGCTCCGCTTTCTGCGGTGTCAGGATTTGATTTGACTTGCTCCGCTTTCTGCGGTGTCGGGGTTGAAGTTGACTTGCTCCGCTTCTTGCGGTGTCGGGGTTGATTTGATTTGTTTTGGAATTTCCCTACCTGTCCAGCAGGACTTTCGAGCTTAGAAGTGTTGCTGGGTAGGACTTTAATTTGATCTGTTTGATTTCTGCCTTATTTGGCTGGACTTTTGAATTTGAGAGGAACATGGAATTTGGATTTTGTTTAGCATCAGTATTGCTGCACTGGAATAATGTCAGGAGCAACTCATCATTTGCCCCGGGAAGACTTGGGATTTGGTTTTTGGGTCAGTATCAGCACCGCTAACAATGAAGCGTAATGGCAGGAGCGACTCATCATTTGCCGTTGCCCGTTGGGAAACGACGGTTTAGGAGACAGGTTTAGATCCCTATCACCTAAAGCTTTTCAATTTTATGAGCCGTTAGGGTCTCATAAAAGCATTTTCTCCCTATGAGTCAAGAGAATCTCATAGGTGCATTTTCTCCTTAGGAGTCTTGAGTACCCCCAAGTGTGTTTTCCCCTTGTGAGTCGTATGGATCCCACAAAGGTATTTTCTTACGAGTCGAGAGGATCTCGTAAGCTCTATTCTCCTCATGTATTGTGAGGACACATGAGTGGATCTTCCCAAATGGAATATAATTCCGATGGCGGAGACCGGCCGTGTGGCTGGTGATTGTCGTGGGACATAGGTGTGATTTAGCTTGTTTATGCCCGTGGATTGTATACGGTAGTCCAGTTGAGGACTGGCCGTAGGGCTGGGAGAATTTGTAGGATTTGGATTTTGGTTGGCGTCTGTATCGCTATACCGGAATATGGTACCAGCAGCGACTCATCATTCGCCGTTTAGGAATCTTGGGGTTTAAGTTTTGGTTGGCGTCTGCATCGCTGCACTGGAATGCGGTACCAGGAGCGACTCATCATTCGCCGTTTGGGAATTTGGAGTTTAAGTTTTGGGTCGGCATCAGCACTGCTAACACTGAAGCGTAGTACCAGGAGCGACTCATCATTTGCCATGCCCGTTAGGGAACGATGGCTTAGGAGACAGGTTTAGATTGCTATCACCTAAGGCTTTTCAATTTTATGAGCCGTAACGGTCTCATAAAAGTATTTTCTCCCTACGAGTCGAGCGGATCGCAGGTGTATTTCTCCTTAGAAATTATGGGGATTCTTAAGTGTGTTGCTCCTTTGTGAGCCGTAAGGATCTCACGCGGGGATTTTCTCCTCACAAGTTCGAGAGGACTTTGCTAGTGTATTTCATTTCTTTTCACGAGTTTGCGCCCTTTCGGGTTTTCACAAACTCGCCGGCAGTCCTGCTGTTTTTTCTCATGGAGCCCTTTCGGGTTTTCATTCGTGTCCTTTTTGCTTGTGGACATAACCCTTTGTTTTCATTTTTTTTGCTTCATCGCCGGAAGGACTTCAGATGTAGTCTCGTCGGAAGGACCTGGGATACAGGGGTCATTTGCGCCCGTGGATTGTATACGGTTTTACAGGATGTATTATCCAGACCGTAGGGTCTGTCTGCTCAATTCTTCTACGACTTGCAGCATTCACGCGTAGTATTTCTTGAGATATCGGCTATTGATCGGTGGCATGGGCCTTTCTCCCTCAGCATTTATCAGCTGGTAGGATCCTCCATCAAAAACTTTCTCGATGACGTATGGTCCTTCCCAGTTTGGCTCGAATTTTCCCTTGGCATGTCGATTGGGGATGATCGGTCTTTTAAGAACCAACACCAATTCACCTTTCTCAAAAGTATGGAGACGGGTCATCTTGTCATAGGCCCGTGACATTTGGGCTCGGTACAGCTCCAGATTTTGCTGTACCGCGAGCCTCTTTTTTTCGAGGGTGTCACGCCCCGCTTCTCGGTGTACGGCGAAGGGGGCGCGATGAGGTCCGCTACGTATTTACTGTGAAGTAAATACGCTAAGCGTATCTAAGCAATATAAAGGTAAATCACAAGAGACAAGAGATATAAAATTAACAGCAACTTTATTAATAACATTCTTTTGTACAATGCATGAAAAGTAAATACATCTGAAATAAAGGCGATGCCTAAACAATGGTATAACAAGAAATGAAAAAAATACTGAATAGAACAAGGTACAATGTCTAGAGCTCGGGGTCTTCGTGGAACTGATCCAAGTCTTCACGTGTGGGCTCGATTTCTGACGGGTCCAAAACACCTGACGACATTCAAAGAAGAAAGAAATAGAATGTCGTCAGCGAACAGGTCGCTCAGTAAGTCCCAAAGATTAGAAAAAGACAGAATAAGAAGTATCTTCTTAAGTTGTATAATATTATAGAATATTGTGTTTACGCTATTGTTTGTAGCTTGGTACGGAAGGATGCCAGTGTATACGAGAGGGGTCTCAGTATGCTAGAGACCAGGGCAAACGGAATGTACAAGGAACCGTTAAGCCACGGTACAACAGCAACGGAATATAGGTTAGGTGTCTTAATCTTACCGTCTCGTGCCACTTCTAACACTTTCCGCACCAATCTACCCCTTAAACCCCGTAGTGTTTTGATTGTATTGTTGTATTGTATTGTATAAGTTAGATGACTGACCAAAACCATGATATCAGTAAACAGAGTATAACTGCATAACCAGATAAATGGAATAACAAAATAATGGATGTATATCCATGGTTTGATTCAGTCAAGTTGTATAGATTGATAACTGGATTCTGGAATTCATGTGTTCATATTGAGTTGGAATATTAAAGAATGTAGATTGACTTGAATCATATTCAAGTCAAAAATAATCAGACTCAAACCCGAGTCAGACCAAAAGAAATGTAAGTCGAAGTTCTATAATTGCTAGGGTCCTTATTGTAATTTATAAAACTTGAGGGGGTTTTATGTAAAAATACTTTTGAATAGTTTTCAAGATACACCTCAAGTATTTATTATTCATCTTTATAGTTATAATGAGTGTAATTTTATTTTGTGATATTTCTTAGTGAAAATATTCTAATTCCATAAATAAAGGTATTTATCTGTAATATTGATTTAGTTGAAATTCATGGTATTTTAATGTAAAAAATTTAGTCTTGTGATTTTTAGAAAAAGTGGGATATTTATATTATAACAAAATAGATCTTTTAATGATAATATACATATATTTATACAAAAATAATTTCAATAAATATTTTATATAAAAATATCATTTTCTTAAGATATCGTATTTTAAACCTTTCGAGACCGAATGCTCCTTGCGGAGGTCTGAATCTCGCACTACTAAGCCCGAGGTGCACGATAAACCGTACTATCCCTAACGGGTTTCCCAAAGGTGGGTTGTAGTGGCGCTTTGCAAAGATTTATAAATACTAAACCTTAGAATACGGTTTTATTAAAGTAAAAGGTATTTATTTGCAAAAGTTGATTTTCCGTATTTTAGATTCTAGGGTTTTATATGTCAACTAGACTATTTCTAAATGGTCTAAATGACAAGTCGTTAGAAGCCTCAAATCGCCTCTTCACCGCCAATTGTGGCCGGGTAAGTACAAATGAGAAAAGGAGGGATCCGCTCACGAATCGTGAGACGGGCCTTTTAAAGTTACCTTTTCTCACTTGCCTAGCCTAGACACCATAAAGTCAGGTTTAGATAAACGATCGATTTCCACGACATATTGTATTTTCCTATTAAAAGATATTTGTTTTGAAAGTGTATCAAACCTAAAACTTTTAGAAAAGGTTTTATAAGAAAAGGGTATTTAAATGTAAAATCTTGTATTATCGTATTCTAAGTTTTGATGATATCATTTAGGGTTGTATTTGCGTGTGTGTGGAGGTAGGTCATTACCTCGTGGTCTACTTTAAGGTAGGGCAATGTTAAGGGGTTAAATGTGAAAACTAAATATTGTGGTATTTAAGTGAAAGAAATACGATAAATGGAAACGTTATCATTTCATGTGAGAAAACTTATTCAAATTAATTGTTAAGTGATTAGTAGTCAACATGAAGATATTTAAGTATTATGGAATTGGTGATAAGTGAGATTTGATAGAAAACCAAATCGGAAATCGGTTTGTTCCGATTTCTGTCGGGTTTGAAAAGTCGTATTTTAATGGAAGAAAAGAAAGGTAGAAAAGAGGGACTTACGGGTTTGGACAACGCTAGAGAGAGAAAAGGAAGTAGAGGGTTTGTCGGTGCGTCGAATCGTCGTTGAGAGCTCCTAGCACGATCACCGGAATTTCACCGTCGATTTCGTCAGCGCTTCGCCTTTCGCTCGTTTCCAACGTACCAAAGTTCTCTTGGGATTTTGAGAGAGTGGACTTAGGAATTTAGGATGAGAGGGTAGAGGGTATGGGGGGTATATATAGGGTTAGGCTAGGGTTAGGGTTTTCAATTAAAAAAATATAAAAATATATAAAAATCATTAAAATCATTAAAATTTTGGAGTAAAAGGAATTTATTGGGCTTTCTGTAACCGGTCAAGGAATTTAGTGTGTGCAGGTGAGAAGACCAAGTCAAGATGCACGTTTCCTATTTTGACGACTCGGCCGTCCGGCCCGAGTCCGGCCTAGTCGAAGTGCCGATGGGTGGGGGGCCTCCTGGGGGGATTTTTGGTGCATCTAACATTTTATGTGTAGAAGGAATTTTATGAGAAACATACGTGTAAAGGTTGGTATTCTAAAAAAAACAAAACAAAATAATATTAAAATTAATGTGGGGTATGGGATTTGAACTCTGGTTGCTTGGTTCAGCAGTTCAAGATGTTACTAATGAGCTACAAGCTCCTTCTTGTAATTATGGAGTGAAATAAATACTTAAAGAGATATCAGCCGCAATAAATACTCCAAGTATACATTGAATTTAAATAAATTCTTTGTACATTAAAAATGGAGTTGTTACAGTCTACCCTCCTTACAAAAATTTCGTCCTCGAAATTTACAACTTTTATTTAAGGACTAGTTTACAAAGAGATATGGATATCTAGTACGCATTCCATCCTTCCTTTCCCAAGTGGACTCTCCTGGAGTGTCTTTTCTCCACATCACTCAAACCAAGTTAACTTCCTTGTTCCGAAGTGTCTTCACTTTCCTGTCCAGGATCTCCACAGGCTGTTGCTCACAAGACAAATCGGGCTGTATCGTGAGCTCGGAATGATCGAGAACATGGCTGGGGTCACTCACATACCTTCTAAGCTGGGATATGTGGAATACATTATGCACTCCTTCCAATGAGGGTGGAAGCGCTAAACGGTATGCCATTTCACCGACTCGTTCGAGTATGTCGAACGGTCTAATATATCTCGGACTCAATTTACCCCGTCTTCCAAAACGGATCACTCCGCGGTTCGGAGATATTTTCAAGAATACGTGATCTCCTGGCTGGAACTCCAAGTGTCGTCTCTTTGCATCAGCTCAGTGCTTCTGTCGATCTTGGGCTATGCGCATCCTTTCCCTGATAGTACGAACGACATCGACAGTCGCTACTATCATCTCTAGTCCAAGAAGTTCCCTATCTCCGATGTCGTCCCAACTTAATGGCGAACGACACTTCCTTCCATACAATGCTACAAAAGGTGACATTCCTATGCTTGCTTGGTAGCTGTTGTTGTATGAAAACTCCACAAGATGTAGGTGATCTTCCCACGATCCTTTGAAGTCTAACATACACGCTCTGAGCATATCCTCCAAGATCTGAATTGTTCGTTCCGACTGACCATCTGTTTGTGGATGATAAGCCGTGCTGAAGTTCAGACTTGTTCCCAAGCTTGCTTGCAGACTCTGCCAAAATTGCGATCGGAACCTGGTGTCACGATCGGAGACAATGCAGACCGGTACTCCATGAAGTCTCACAATTTCCTGTATGAGTTCATGGATATCAGAGATAGTACATTATGAAGAGTTTAAATCTTAATTAGATTATTACCTCCATGTACTTCTTTGCTAGTGTCTCAGTTGATTGGCCAACTCGAAATGGGATGAAGTGAGCCGACTTTGTGAGTCGATCCACAATGACCCATATGGCATCGTTACCCTTTGTGCCGCGAGGAAGAGCAGTCACAAAGTCCATCGTGATGTGTTGCCACTTCCATTCTGAGATTGGTAACGGTTGAAATAATCCAGCAGTCCTGTGATGTTCAGCCTTTACTTGCTGACACACCAAGCATTTTGCGACGCTTCTGGTTGTAGGGTGTCACCCCATTGAGATGGGAATACGCGCGCGCTTGTCAGGCGTACTAAAGATTCCCCCTGCCTAGGGTAGACCGGGGTTTAATGATTATGGGGATCCGAATCTCCGGCAGCCGCGGACTAAGCTGCCGTTAATTACCCCTCGCCTTTGGGGCGAGGGAACCTCCGATTAACGGGTTAAACTGGTCATGCAAACTCAATGTGTAGTGTACGTGTGTTTTGTTTTGGAAGGGGGTCTAAATATATCGGGAGCCACGCAGAGTTTTTACGGGGGTCCCGCTACCCGGATAGCGGGCTGGGGGTCAAGGGGGCTAGCAGCCCCCTTGCGGGATGCAGGGCAGCGTCCCGTTAGAATTTTTTTTTCTAACAGGGACAGTGTCGTGGAGTATGTGTATGTGTACATATGTATATATATACATGTATATATAAATAAAGGGGAAAAATACATCCAAAGGATGCGTAGGGCCAGCGCCTAGGCGCTTGAGCGCAAGCGCGCCATGTGTCGGCACGTGGGCGCTTTGCGCTCGAGCGCAGAGTGTTGGAGCGCAACGCGCCACGTGTCGGCACGTGAGCGCTTTGCGCTCGAGCGCAGAGGGCTGGAGCGCAACGCGCCACGTGTCGGTACGTGGGCGCTTTGCGCTCGGACGCTGAGCGCTTGGGTGCAAGCGCGCCACGTGTCGGCACGTGGACGACTTGCGCTCGAGCGCTTGCACTTGAGCGCAAGCGCGCCACGTGTCGGCACGGGGGCGACTTGCGCTCGAGCGCAAGCGCGCCACGTGTCAGTACCGGGGCGACTTGCGCTCGAGCGCTTGCGCTGGAGCGCAAGAGCGCCACGTGTCGGCACGGGGGCGACTTGCGCTCGAGCACTTGCGCTTGAGCGCAAGCGCGCCACGTGTCGGCACGTGGGCGCTTTGCACTGGAGTGCTGAGCGCTGGAGCGCAAGCGCGCCACGTGTCGGCACGCGGGCGCTCTGCGCTTGAGCGCCGGCGAGAAAAAGAGGATTTAAGCCTAAAAAAAATTTCTCGGAAGAGAAATCATAGAGGAGTTGGACTCCTGAGTGTGTTGTGTTTTTTTTAGGGGGTTAATGGGAGGGGTTCTTCTTCTTCCTCCTCTGTTAGCTGGATCTTGAAGATCAAGAGATATGGGATTTTAAAAAAAATCACTCGTTTTTGAGATCTAATGGAAAAATCTGAGTTCCCCTTAATGGGTTTTGTGGTGAAAAACTAATTTGTTTTATGAAAAGGAGAGTAGAACTCTTGATTTAATTCAAGAGAAAGAAGAAGGTTTTGGAACCTTGAAGAAGGAGAAAGATCTCAGATATGGAAAATTTTTAGAGAGAGAAAAAGTTGTGATTTTTCCATTATCTTTGCATTTATAGGCTATACATTATAGGCTATACACTTTACACATAGCCTCTTGGGCTTCACAAAATGGCATTTTGCCTATCCCATGGCTCATGTGCCTTTTCTTTTTGCACATAAGCCATGGGCTTTACAAAAATTTGGTTTTATACCTATTTTCCTTACATTTATCCATAAAATAAAATAAAAGAAATGCAACAAAATTATTTATTACAAAATTTTTATCTTGGCATGGGGGGAGGCCGGCCGCTTCATGTTCGGGCTCGACCCGGGCATGGGCCCACTGGATCTGGGCTTGGGCTCACTTGGCTTGGGGTTGACTTTGATTTTGACTTGGTTAACCGGGGTGTAAATTTTTACCCCAACAAATTGCCCCCCATCAATAAATGCACACCACATATGTGGGTCGTGTGCATGAAATTGATGGATCTTCTTTTACTTGGAGGCGACCTGATTTGGTTCCCGCTTTTTGGGAAGCTGGCACTGCCCTTTTTACGACATGGACGATCGTTGCTTGACATATCTCCGAGACGGAGTGTCCGTGATAGACGTTTCCCTGGCCCGGAGTAATCTGGTTCCCGTTTTGTAGGAATCCTGCGCTGCCCTTTTTACGACATGGACGGTCAATGCTGCCCTTTTTGCGACTTGGACGGTCGGTTCTGCCCTTTTTGCGACTTGGACGGTCGTTGCTGCCCTTTTAGCGACGTGGACGGTCGGTGCTGCCATTTTACCGACGTGGATGGTCGGTTCTGCCCTTTTTGCGACTTGGACAGTCGGTTCTTCCCTTTTTGCGATTTGGACGGTCGGTACTGCCCTTTTAGCGACGTGGACGGTCGGTTCTGCCCTTTTTGCGACTTGGACGGTTTGTTCTGCCCTTTTTGCGACTTGGACGGTCGGTACTGCCCTTTTAGCGACGTGGACGGTCGGTTCTGCCCTTTTGGCGACTTGGACGGTCGGTTCTGCCCTTTTTACGACTTGGACGGTCGGTACTGCCCTTTTTGCGACGTGGATGGTCGGTTCTGCCCTTTTTGCGACTTGGACGGTCGGTTCTGCCATTTTAGCGACGTGGACGGTCGATGCTGCCCTTTTTGCGAGTTGGATGGTCGATGCTGCCATTTTAGCGACGTGGACGGTCGGTGCTGCCATTTTAACGACTTGGACGGTCGGTGCTGCCCTTTATGCGACTTGGACGTTCGGTGCTGCCCTTTTTGCGACTTGGACGGTCGTTGCTGCCCTTTTAGCGACGTGGACGGTCGGTGCTGCCCTTTTTACGACTTGGACGGTCGGTGCTGCCCTTTTTGCGACTTGGACGGTCGTTGCTGCCCTTTTAGCGACGTGGATGGTCGGTGCTGCCATTTTGGCGACGTGGACGGTCGATTCTGGATTTGACTTGCCCCGCTTCTTGCGGCGTCAGGAATGAAGTTGACTTGTTTCCGAGGTGGAATTTGATTCTGCCAGGGAGGTCATTGGTTGTTTGACTTGATGTGATTTGGGTTGATATCAGCATCGCTACGCTGGAATATGGTACCAGGAGCGAATCATCATCTGTCTTTGAGAGGATTTGGGGATTGGTGTTTTTTTTGTTTAGCATCTACATTGCTGCACTGGAATAATGCCAGGAGCAACTCATCATTTGCCTCGTGAGGATTTGGGAATTGATGGCTTAGGAGGCAGGTTTAGATCCCTATCATCTAAGACTTTTCAATTTTATGGGCCGTAAGGGTCCCATAAAAGCATTTTCTCCCTACGAGTCGAAAGGATCTCGTAGGTGTATTTTCTCCTTAGGAGTCGTGGGGACTCCTAAGTATGTTGCTCCTTTGTGAGTCGTAAGGATCTCACGCGGGAATTTTCTCCTCTCAAAGTCGAGAGGACTTTGAGAGTGCATTTCATCTCCTTTTCACGAGTTTGCGCCCTTTCAAGTTTTCACAAACTCGCCGGCAGTCCAGCTGTTTTTACTCACGGAGGCCTTACGGGTTTTCATCCGTGCCCATTTTGCTTGTGGACATACCTTTTTTATTTTTTTATTTTTATTTTTTTATTATTATTTTTTTTTGGTGGGACTTTGAATGTAGTCTCACCGGTAGGACTTGGGAGAGATTGGGATTGTTTTACGCCCGTGGATTGTATACGGTTTTGCAGGATGTATGATCCAGACCGTAGGACCGGAAAAATTTCGGGACTTTGTCGGCGTCTGCATCGCTGCACTGGAATATGGTACCAGGAGCGACTCATCATTTGCCGTTGGGGTATGGGATTTGGAATTTGGTTGGCGTCTGCATCGCTGCACTGGAATGTGGTACCAGGAGCGACTCATCATTCGCCGTTCGGGGACTTGGAATTTGGATCTTGTTTGGCATCAGCATTGCTGCACTGGAATAATGCCAGGAGCAACTCATCATTTGCCTTGGGAGGACTTGGGATTTGGGTTTTTGGTCGGCATCAGCACCGCTAACACTGAAGCGAAATGCCAGGAGTGACTCATCATTTGCCATTGCCCGTTGGGGAACGATGGCTTAGGAGACAGGTTTGGGTCCCTGTCACCTAAGGCTTTTCAATTTTAAGGGCCGTGAGGGTCCCATAAAAGCATTTTCTCCCTACGAGTCGTAAGGATCCCGCAGGTGTATTTTCTCCTTAGGAATCGTGAGGATTCCTAAGTGTGTTGCTCCTTTGTGAGTCGTAAGGATCTCACGCAGGGTTTTCTCCTCACAAGGTCGAGAGGACTATGCGGGTGTATTTCATCTCTTTTCACGAGTTTGCGCCCTTTCGGGTTTTCACAGACTCGCCGGTAGTCCTGCTGTTTTTACTCACGGAGCCCTTTCGGGTTTTCATCCGTGCCCGTTTTGCTTGTGGACATACCGTTTATTATTTTTTTTTCCTTCTTTTTTTACCGCTGGTGGGACTTTAAAAGTAGTCTCATCGGCAGGATTTGGGAGAGATAGGGGTCACTTACGCCCATGGATTGTATACGGTTTTGCAGGATATATGATCCAGACCGTAGGGCTGATGTGCTCAATTCGCCTGCGACTTGGAGAATTCACGTGTAGTATTTCTTGAGATATCGGCCATTGATGGGTGGCATGAGCCTTTCTCCCTCGGCACTTATTAGTTGGTAGGATCCTCCGTCGAACACTTTCTCGATGACGTATGATCCTTCCCAGTTTGGCTCGAATTTTCCCTTAGCATGTCGATTGGGGATGATCGGTCTTTTGAGGACCAGCACCAATTCACCTTTCTTGAAAGCGCGGAGACGGGTTATCTTGTCATAGGCCCGTGACATTTGGGCCCGGTATAGCTCCAGATTTTGCTGCACCGCGAGCCTCTTTTCTTCGAGCGCGTCGAGCTCTTCAAGCCGAAGGAGCACGTTTTCCTCTTCCGTCAACTCGTATTGGATGGCCATTCTTAAACTTGGAACCTCGATTTCGAGGGGGAGTACTGCCTCCACTCCGAAGAGCAATGAGTATGGAGTGGACTGAGTTGGAGTACGGTGCGTGGTACGATATGCCCACAATGCTTCATGAAGTTTGAGATTCCAGTCTCTCTTATTGGCTGAAGCATTTTTCTTCAGGAGATTGCATAGAGTCTTATTGAAGATTTCGGCTAGCCCATTGGCTCTTGGATTATAGATGGAGGAATATCTCCAGTCTATCTTGTGCTGAGTAGCGAACCTTGACATATGGAAGCTCTTGAAAGAAGGCCCGTTGTCAGAAATGATTCTTCTTGGTGTACCGAAGCGGTATAGAATATTATGCTGGAAGAATGTCAGAATATCTTTTGTCTTAACTTCTTTTAGCGGGACAGCTTCAGCCCATCTGGAGAAGTAGTCTGTCGCGGCCAGTATGAACCGGTGGCCTTTGGATGACGGAGGATCAATTGGGCCAACAATGTCGGTGTCCCAGACTTCGAAGGGCCACGACGCCACCGTAGGATGCAACGGATTGGGATGCTTGTGAATGAAATCACCATGGATTTGGCAGATCTGACATTTCTTTGCATGCTCTCCGCAATCCCGTATCATGGTGGGCCAGTAATACCCAAGCCGTTTGATTTGAAGTCGCATCTTGGGGCCAGATTGGTGAGCACCGCAAACGCCCGAGTGAACATCTTTCATGACCTTTTGGGCTTCGGCCAATGACAGACACCTGAGCCAGAGTTGGTCATATGACCTGCGGTATAACATGTCATTTACAAACACGTATCGGAGAGCTCTTTTCATCAGCTGAATCCTCGCAGACTTTTCTTCGGGCAGCTTGTCGTATCGGAGGTACTCTATGAAGGGTTCTCTCCAATCGGGCTCGTCTTGGATGATCGAAGCTTCTTCGGCAGGACTGCTCTTCTGTTCTGCGCTTTCCTCTTCTCGTAGAGAGATTGGGGGTAGAATTTGTCGGCTCCTGACTGTGATCAGAATTTCGTCCATGTCAGGATCAGCCAACTCCTTGGCTAAGCGAGCAAGTACGTCAGCCTTTCCGTTCAACGCTTTATGGACTCTCATTAGTTCAATGTGAGTGAACCGTTTCATGAGTTCCACCACCCGGCTTCTGTACCGAGCTAACTCGAGTTTGTATATCTTATAGTCGCCGCTTACTTGGTTGACGACAAGCTGGGAGTCACCGTAAACCCGTAGCCGAAAGATTTCTATTTCTATGGAGAGCTCCAAACTCGCTATCAGAGCTTCATACTCAGCTTCATTGTTTGTCCGAGGCTCGGTGAGAGCGAAAGAACGCCGTAGGGTTTCCATTGATGGCATGATGAACACCAATCATAACCCCGCTTTTACCTCCGGGATGCTTGATCTGCCAGAGCTCCTTATTGATGAGGCCCCATCGAAGTAGAGCTCCCAACATGGCCCGTCTTCCTCGAGGTGTAGCACTTGTTTGTCGGGTAACTCACAATTTAGCGGCCACCCTTCTGGTATGGGATGAGCAGTGAGAAAGTCTGCAAGAGCTTGCCCTTTTACTGCTTTCTGAGGAGTATAAACTATGTCAAACTCAAGTAGCATGATAGCCCATCTTGCCATTCTGCCGGCAAGGCTTGCTTTGGTCATCAAGTGTTTGAGTGGGTCGACCTTGGAGATCAGCATAACCCGGTGAGCGAGCAGATAGTGCCTCAGCTTCTTCACAGCAAACAATTTAGTTAAGCATTGCTTTTCGATCGGGGAGTAGTTGTGTTCCGCCCCGACTAAAGTTCGACTGAGGTAGTAGAGGCATTCTCTTTTCCCTCCTCGTTGTTCTGGGCAAGGAGCGCACCGAGTGACTCATCTAGCGCGGCAGTGTAGAGAATCAGCGGTTTATTTGGAATGGGAGCGGCCGGCACTGGAGGGTGCAACAAGTATCGTTTGATGCTTTCGAACGCCTCTTGACATTCGGCATCCCAAATAAAAGGAGCTCCTTTCTTCTTGAGCTTTGAGAAGGGCCTACATCTCCCCGATAAATTTGAGATAAACCTCCGTATATAAGCAAGCTTGCCTTGAAAAGATCTTAGCTGCATCAGACTCTTCGGAGGGGGCATCTCCATGATGGCCTTTATCTTTGATGGGTCAACTTCGATCCCTCGATGTCGGACTATGAAACCCAGGAATTTTCTCGATGACACGCCAAAAGCGCATTTCAGAGGATTCATCTTCAGATCGTATTCCCTCAGTCTGATGAGAACGGTCCTAAGATCCTAGATATGATTGGCCTTGGTTTTAGTCTTAACGACTAGATCATCAACATAACATTCAACGACTTTATGAATTAGGTCATCGAAGATATTGGTCATTGCCCTTTGATATGTAGCACCTGCGTTCTTCAGTCCGAACGGCATCAACTTGTAGCAATATATTCCAATCGGGGTTCGAAATGCTGTGTGCTTCTCATCCTCAGGCGATATCTTGATCTGATTGTATCCGGACGAGCCATCCATAAAGGTGAACAGTTCGTAATTTGAGGTGTCATCGACCATCATTTCCATGACCGGTAGCGGGAAGTCGTCTTTAGGACATGCCTTGTTGAGGTCCCTGAAATCGACACAAACTCGGATCTGCCCATTTTTCTTCTTCACTAGGACTACGCATGCGATCCAGTCTGCATATTTCTCTTCTCTGATGAAGCCGGTATCGATGAGCTTCGTAGTTTCCTCGATGACCTTTTCTTCTAGTTCCCTTCTCATTCTTCGAGGAGCTTGTTTGACTGGCTTAGCATCAGGAGATATAGCTAACTTATGTACGACCACTTCAGGGGGAAGGCTAGGCATTTCTTTGTATGTCCACGCGAAGCAGTCGACGAACTCATGCAGCAGGGCAATTATCTGCACTTTCATTTCCTCTGACAAGAGCGAGCTGATGTAGGTCGGCCTTAGATTATCGGGTGTTCCTAAGTTAATCTCAGTTAGCTCGTCAAAGGTTGATTGTCCGCCATCTTCGAGCTCTTGAGGAGCTTCTTCTGGCTTGGCTATCTCGTAATCATCATTTGATCTTTCACTGGCCTCACCAACACGGATCATGTAGCACGCTTTGGAATCAGGTTGAATGTAGCCTATACCCCGTCTATCTGGAATTCGTCCATCGATGAGTGCTTTGACCTGGGGCGGATACCATAGCCCTTCGTAAAACTTTGCTTCGGACTCCGTTTGATATAACCGGCATCCGCACTTCTTAAAGTATTCCCGCATATCGGGCGCATAGTATCTGGGATTGAGGACGGCTCTTATGCCTCTCTCATAGGGAAGGCACGCGACAGAAAGATCGTCCGGGTGCACAACGGGGTTTGACCTGTAAAACAGGATGCCTTTCTGTCCATTTTTCCTCCCGGGCACGTAGAAAGTTTTCAGCTGGTCCACGGTAGAGACTGACAATGCGTCGAGCTCTTTGCACATCCGTTCCGGCACCCTTGTGATGGTTAGGGACCCTTCTGCGACTTCAAAGGTCTCTCGTAGTTTCGCTTGCTGCATGGGGGGCCAATCTGCACAGCTGTTGCACGGCAGGTCCTCTTCTTCTGACTCTTCAGTGTCACTGCCAAGATGAGGGCGGACTTTGCTGCTAGATGGGCCTTCAGTAACAGATTCGTCCGTATCGCTGCCGAAATGAGGGCGAGTTTTATGGAAGGACGAGCTTCCATCGTCGGACTCATCAGTGTCGCTGCCGAAATGCGGGCGCACTTGGGTATTTTTGCTTTTGAAAGTGACAGCCGGCGCAGATTTGCTTTTGAGTCTTGGGGCCGGTCTATTCTCAGTCAGTTGTGGCTTAGCATTTTGGTGGTTCATAAAGTACCGAGAATCTTCATATCGGATTTCATGCACACCGAACGGCTGGATGTCTCCGTCAATGCGTCTTTCTTCGCCATTTTTAGTATACTTCATGCATTGATGGAGAGTTGACGGAATGATGCCGTAATTGTGGAGCCACGGCCGCCCCAAGAGAATCTTATAAGACGTGTCGGCGTCGATCACGTATATCTTAGCTTCAGTTTGCAGATCCCCGAATTTGATTGGCAAAGCTATAGACCCCAGAACTTGCTGGCAATTTTGGTTGAAGCCTTGAATGAAAATCCTTTCCCTTGACAGGTGTCGGACGTCCATTGACAAACTCTTCAGAGTTCGCAAGTTCATGATGTTCACTGAGGACCCCGGATCAATCAATATGCGATTAATTTGATCTCCGTCGCTGTACCCGGTCACGTAAAGCGACCGATTATGCTCAGCCGTCCCCAGTAGCAAGTCTTCCTCCTTAAATGTGACTGCGGCGGCATGCAAAGCATGCTGGGCTTCTTTCATATTAATTTCCGCAAAGTGAGCCTGATACCGCTTGGGGTTTTGTAGAGCGTGAATGAGAACATCTCTAAGCTCCTTAGATAGGACCAAGGCGTCGTAGATGCTCAGGAGAGACGGAAGTTTCCGGAGATGTGCCAAGACATTATAGTCCACCGAGGAAGGACTTATGTTTTCATCAGCCGGTTCTCTGCCATCTTCTTCGTTAGCGACTTGTTTTTCCTTCCCTTTTGGGGCATTGCCCTGATTTTGCGGTAGAGCCCTGCCGCTTCTGAGCTGGATTTGATTGGCCTTTGTGGTGAGCTCCTCTTCCTCTTCGGGAAAACAGAGCTCATCCTCGGAGTCGCTGCCAAGATGGATGGCGTAGCAGGTCACTACTGGGATCTCTTCATTGGAGTCTTCTTCTAACTCCTCCAGAATTTCAGCTGCTTGTACAGGGAAGAACTCCTTCAATTGAATCAATGGTCTTTCCTTTTGTTCATATTCTTCGAGAGAATCGATATATTTTTGAATGGTCGATCTCCCTGCAGACTCTTTTTCGCGCTGAGCTGCACTTTTCTTCTTCTTGAGCTTCTTGGATTTTGAGCCTGATGGAGCCGCATTGGCAGCTGGACTGGTAGGCTTCTTCTGCCCTTCCCATTCCGTTCTCGGTTCTTTCCAAAGTAACTTTATCATCTTCTTCGTCTTATTAGATATGTGCGTACTCCACGGAGGCCGCGATGAGTCCGTTTCATTTCTCAGGGCAGCGGGTTCGGCTGTCTGCTCCCAGAAGGCTTCAGTTTCTGTCTGTATAAAGTTGGTGGTTGCAATTTGATTGTTCACCAACACACTTTTGGACAGCTCGATCTCTCCAGCCTTATACTGCTTCTCGATCCAGTCTTTGAAGATATAGCAATCCTCGATCGCATGGCTCACTACTCGGTGGTACGGGCAATACAACTTGGGGTCTTTTCGACTCCGGTAATTGTAGGCCGTTGTTCAAGGTATCTTTAAATATCTTGCGGACCTTGTCCCTTCTGAAAGAGTAAACCTTGTTCTTTTTCTCCTCTAGGGAGGGCCCATCCCCTCCCAGCAATAGCTTTCGAGACCGGTTAGTTTTGGATTCGGCCGCCCTTCGCTTTTCTTCATTGTCGGACGCATTGAAGATATTGGTACTGCTGGAACTCCAGCTTCTACGGTTGTCGTCCCGCTTGCTTTTCCAAGTTTTCTCTCTCTGAGAATCCGGCGGGGACTCTTGCTTCGAGCGTTCCAGCATTTGGACTTTCTTGGTTAGCTCCTGAAATGTCTTGAGGCCCGCTGTACACAAGAATGGGACCATCCAATTGCTGAGGTTCCCAATGAGAAGGCTGACGGATTGGTCCTGCTCCAGCGGCGGTTCGCACTTGACCGTGAGATTACGCCATCGGGCGATAAAGTCAGTGTTGCTTTCATTTTTCCCCGGCTTGGTCCTCACAAGGTCGGCAATGGAGATTTTATCACTGACGCTCATGAACCTTTGCCGGAACAGAGACTCCATTTGGGCAAACGTAATGACGGACCCGTCTGGTATGCTCGCGTACCAGTCGAAAGCGACACCGGTCAGGCTGTTGACAAACTGACGAAGAAGGAGCGCGTCATTGCCCCCTGTATTTCCGCACGATGCTTTGAAGTGGGAGACGTGCTGATTTGCATTCCCCGTTCCATCAAATCTTCCGAACTTAGGAATGACGTATCCGCTTGGGAACTCAATCAGATCGTACTGCGCGGGATATGGCCGCCCACTACTGCCGATTTCTTTTTGAGCTTCGGCTTCGGCCACCAATGTTTTAACCTTGCTGGTGACCAAATCCATTATCCGATCCTGTGTTAGCGGGATAGTGCTATCTGGGGCCAAGGCGTCCCCAGAAGCGAAGTGTGGCCGGCTTTCATGTGGCTCGACCAGTCTTGGACCCGAAGGAACAGGCATTGGCTGCCTCGGATTGTCATCACCCGGCTGATTAGTAGCGGCTTGTGCTTGATTGGGAGGTGCTCGAGAAATTTGAGCCGTAAGCTGCATCACCACGTTCGTTAAGTCGTCAATCTTCGAATAGAGCTTGGCCATCTCTTTATCTTTGCTCCTGAGCTGTTTTCGAAGCTCTTGAAGCAGCTCTTGCTCCGCAGTCCTGGGGCGGAAAGTCGGCTCTTCCTCCCTGTCCGAGCTTGACTCTGCATGGACCGAGGGGTCTTTCTGCCTATCATCCTCATCGAGAGGGTTTTCTTCATCCAGCGGGGGCGGCTGTTCTTGGGCTGCGGCAACCACATTCAGGCTAGATTGGGCTTGGGATGTGGTGGCCCCATCCTTGCTTTTGCTGCGAAGGTTGTCGCTGGGGTGCCCGCCCGCCATATAGACCGTATGGATGATATATCCGGCCGTCTTTCTATCATTGACAACTGATTTCACGGATCGCTGTCTTGGACCCCTTGTTTCGGTAGCTGGTAGTCGATTGAAGGCGGCTGGCCTAACCAGGTTCTTGAATGGTGCTGGCGCTTCTTTTCTGGGTTTGCCCCGTTGCTTTCGTGCGGCACAGAGTGCTTGATAGACTCTTGAAGAGACAGTGTCATACTTTTTCTGTTGGGGCCGGGACACGTCTCTTTGTGGCACTGTTCGGACCGCTGTCTTCTTGATTCTGGCGGTCATGGCATTTTTCTGAACCCACTTCAGAGGCTCGAAGGAATTGCTGATTCTTACGTCCGACTCAGCCGTCGTCACCGGGCAACCCTGCACTTGGAACTTCACAGGATTCCATTTGGCCGAAGCCTTGGCCCTCTTGTTGGCTCGATACCTGAGCCGCTTCTGCCTTAACTTTTCTGTTCTAAGCACCTGGCAGACTTCGGCTCTTTGGGAAGACGCTGCAGACCGGGTGATGGAGGGCCTTAGAGATACGCTCGATTGTGCATTTGTTAGAGTCATCGCCTGAGCTCGTCTGCAACATTTGATGTTGCCCTTTGTACCAGAGTTCTTGCCCCCTGCTGGAGCACCAGAGAATCGTTCAGACACCGTCTTAAGTTTCGGTTGTTGTGCCTTGGCGATCACGACATTCGGCCTCTTGCCCCTTGAGACCGGCTTGGCCACCTGTTCTGCCAGGATCTCCGCCAGATGAGCGCTTCCGGCAGGGTAGATGATGACGGAGCCAAACTGGCGGGGCGGTTCCTCCCACTGTCGATTGAGGCTTGCGAGGAGAACCACACGAGCGTTGATCTTGACCACGTACGGAATCGGGGTCGCTTTGGAAGTTGAATTCGTCTTGGGAGACATTGTCGTTGAAAGTTGATTGCTGCACGAAAAGAAAACATTATTTCAGTATAGGCAATCGATATGTATATTGATTGAGTTCGCATGAACGTTAAACCCGAAATATGGGAGGAGAGAAGGGTCCCACCGGACGTGCCAGAGTCTGTAGGGTGTTTTTCGTAACCCCATTGAGATGGGAATACGCGCGCGCTTGTCAGGCGTACTACAGATTCCCCCTGCCTAGGGTAGGCCGGGGTTTAATGATTATGGGGATCCGAATCTCCGGCAGCCGCGGACTAAGCTGCCGTTAATTACCCCTCGCCTTTGGGACGAGGGAACCTCCGATTAACGGGTTAAACTGGTCATGCAAACTCAATGTGTAGTGTACGTGTGTTTTGTTTTGGAGGGGGGTCTAGATATATCGGGAGCCACGCAGAGTTTTTACGGGGGTCCCGCTACCCGGATAGCGGGCTGGGGGTCAAGGGAGCTAGCAGCCCCCTTGCGGGGTGCGGGGCAGCACCCCGTTAGAAATTTTTTTTCTAACAAGGACAGTGTCGTGGAGTATGTGTATGTGTACATATGTATACATATGTATATATATACACGTATATATAAATAAAGGGGAAAAAGACATCCAAAGGATGCGTGGGGCCAGCGCCTAGGCGCTTGAGCGCAAGCGCGCCACGTGTCGGCACGTGGGCGCTTTGCGCTCGAGCGCAGAGTGCTGGAGCGCAACGCGCCACGTGTCGGCATGTGAGCGCTTTGCGCTCGAGCGCAGAGGGCTGGAGCGCAACGCGCCACGTGTCGGCACGTGGGCGCTGTGCGCTCGGACGCTGAGCGCTTGGGTGCAAGCGCGCCACGTGTCGGCACGTGGACGGCTTGCGCTCGAGCACTTGCGCTTGAGCGCAAGAGCGCCACGTGTCGGCACGGGGGCGACTTGCGCTCGAGCGCTTGCGCTGGAGCGCAAGCGCGCCACGTGTCGGTACCGGGGCAACTTACGCTCGAGCGCTTGCGCTGGAGCACTTGTGCTGGAGCGCAAGAGCGCCACGTGTCGGCACGGGGGCGACTTGCGCTCGAGCGCTTGCGCTTGAGCGCAGAGCGCTGGAGCGCAAGCGCGCCACGTGTCGGCACGCGGGCGCTCTACGCTTGAGCGCCGGAGAGAAAAAGAGGCTTTAAGCCTAAAAAAAAATTTCTCGGAAGAGAAATCAGAGAGGAGTTGGACTCCTGAGTGTGTTGTGTATTTTTTTTTTTGGGTTAATGGGAGGGGTTCTTCTTCTTCCTCCTCTGTTAGCTGGATCTTGAAGATCAAGAGATATGGGATTTTAAAAAAAATCACTCGTTTTTGAGATCTAATGGAAGATCTGAGTTCCCCTTAATGGGTTTTGTGGTGAAAAACTAATTTGTTTTATAAAAAGGAGAGTAGAACTTTTAATTTAATTCAAGAGAAAGAAGAAGGTTTTGGAACCTTGAAGAAGGAGAAAGATCTCAGATTTGGAAAATTTTTAGAGAGAGAAAAAGTTGTTGTGATTTTTCCATTATCTTTGCCTTTATAGGCCATACACTTTACACATAGCCCGTTGGGCTTCACAAAATGGCATTTTGCCTATCCCATGGCTCATGTGCCATTTCTTTTTGCACATAAGCCATGGGCTTTACAAAAATTTGGCTTTATGCCTATTTTCCTTACATTTATCCATAAAATAAAATAAAAGAAATGCAACAAAATTATTTATTACAAAATTTTTATCTTGGCATGGGGGGAGGCCGGTCGCTTCATGTTCGGGCTCGACCCGGGCATGGGCCCACTGGATCTGGGCTTGGGCCCACTTGGCTTGGGGTTGACTTTGATTTTGACTTGGTCAACCGGGGTGTAAATTTTTACCCCAACACTGGCTACTTCACGCTTCATTCCATGCCACCAATAATTCTGACGTAGATCTTTGTACATTTTGGTACCTTCAGGATGTACTGAGTAGGGAGAGCTGTGAGCTTCTTTCATTAACTCTTCCCGAACAGGACCTTTTGGTACACACAATCTGCTGCCGTATCTCAAAGATCCGTCTTCATGGATGATGAAGTCTGTTCTGAGTCCATTCTCCACTTGTTCTCTGATTTTTTGCAACTTAGCTTCTCTTGCTTGAGCTGCCTTGATCTGATTGACAATGATTGATTGAACTTGTAAATTCATCAAACTTGAAGCATTACCTGGCATGACCACTTCAATCTCCATCTGATGCAAGTCTTGTTGAAGCTTCCACTGAGCGGTGAGATCATTGCTAATGGTTGGCGACTAAGAGCATCAGGTACTATATTCACCTTCCCTGGATGATATTGCAAGTTGATGTCAAAGTCCGCCATGAGTTCTAACCATCTTCTCTGCCGCATATTCAACTCTTTCTGAGTAAACACGTACTTCAGGCTCTTATGCTCTGTATAGATGTTCACTCGTTCACCAAGTAGATAATGACGCCAAATCTTGAGAGCAAAGATGACGGCTGCCAACTCTAGATCATGCGTCGGATAATTGCGCTCATGAATCTTCAGCTGTCTTGAAGCATAAGCCACAACCTTACCGTGCTGATGTAGAACGCATCCTAATCCCTTACCGGATGCATCGCAATGCACTTCGAATCCTCCAGATTGATCCGGTATGACGAGAATAGGTGCTGATGTCAATCTTGACTTGAGTTCTACGAAAGCTTGTTCGCATGCTTCTGACCACACAAATTCTTCATCTTTACTTGTAAGCTTGGTCAGGGGCGTTGCTATCTTTGAAAAGCCTTCAATAAACCTTCTGTAATATCCAGCTAAACCCAAGAAACTTCGAATATCCTTCACTGACTTTGGTGTAGGCCATTTGCTAACTGCTGAAACTTTTGCTGGATCCACAGAGATTCCTTCTCCTGATACGATATGTCCAAGAAAACCAACTTGCTTTAACCAAAACTCGCACTTGCTGTACTTGGCATAAAGCTGATGCTGTCGAAGAGTTTCTAGGACAATTCGTAATTGCTCTGCATGTTCTTTCCGACTCTTAGAATACACCAGGATGTCGTCGATGAAGATGACAACAAACCTGTTTAAGTACTCCCGGAAAAATTGATTCATTAGGTTCATGAATATTGCGGGTGCGTTGGTCACTCCAAATGGCATCACTAGAAATTCGTAATGTCCATAACGAGTTCTGAAAGCTGTTTTGTGAATATCAGCTTCCTTGACCTTCACTTGATGATAACCTGAACGAAGATCCAATTTAGAGAAAACACAAGATCCACTTAGCTGATCGAATAAATCGTCGATGCGCGGAAGTGGATACTTGTTCTTTATAGTGACTTCGTTCAAGGCTCTGTAATCGATGCATATTCTGTATGAACCTTCCTTCTTCTTCACAAGTAATACAGGTGATCCCCAACTTGAAGTGCTGGGACGAATCCATCCTTTCGCCAGTAATTCGTCCAACTGTGTTCGGACTTCCTTCAAACCTTCCGGACTTAAACGATAGGGTGCTTTGATTACCGGTTGTGCTCCTGGTACTAAATCAATACTAAATTCAAGAGCTCGATCGGAAGGCAAACCTGATATATCGTCAGGAAATACATCGTCGAACTCTCGAACCACATCTGGTCTTGATTCTTCCTCCACTTGAGCTGCTGCAACTACTGCTTCTCTTGGCTTCGCTTTGTAGGTACTTGGCTCCAATGTACGGTCTCTGCTTTTGAAATAGAAGACCGGATGGTCTGGAATCTCGAATACTACTCTCCTTTGACGACAGTCTATGGTAGCATAAAAAGTTCCAAGCCAATCCATTCCTAGAACCACATCGAAATTTGGTATGTTCAGCACTTTAAAGTCAGCATAAAACTCTTTGCTGCAGACGACGACTGGACACAAGCTGTATCCCATAGTTGCCTTTAGAACGCCATTTCCTGAACTGACATTCCAGCTGGATACAAGCAGTGAGACTGGAATCACATGGGTTAATACAAACCGTTGTGACATAAAGAAGTGTGATGCTCCAGTATCAAACAGTGCAAGTGCAGGGATTGAGGATACTAAGATTGTACCAAGGTATATGGGATTTGTTTTAGGTATAGGAAATATGTAACTAAGTAGCAGAATAGAAAAGCAAAGTTTGAAAAGAAAATTTTACCAGTGATGACTTGGCCAGTGGCCTCAGCTTCTTCCACGGACATCGTGAAAGCCTGGCGCCTTGGTACATTCCTCCTGGCCTGAGGAGCAATCCTCGGAACGTTCCTTTGAGCTTGATGGAACTGACGAGGAGGTGGTGCAGCTTGTGGTCCTCTGGGTAGTGCAGGTAGTGCAGGTCTTGGAGCAGGTGCCTGAAGAGCTGGTCGCTGCGGATAGGTAATTGCTAGCCTGGGTGCAGCAACTGGGTTTTGTCTTTGGGGACAATACCCGATATCATGAGTAGCCGAGCCGCAGACTAAGCAAAGACGGTTGGATCGACGACAGTCTTTCATCATATGTTCAGTTCTCTTACAGTAGGTGCAAAAGGTAGGGCTGGGACGATGGTTCGGTACTCCAAGTCTGTCACGCCCCGCTTCCCAGAGTACGCTAAGACGGGCACGTAACATAGCCAACCATGCTACCTGTGGATAGGAAAAATCCTTCCACAGTCACATTACGGCTGTAGAGATATCAAGAACAGGAAAGTCAACTAAACTATCTAGTACATGTCCATGAGCCAGAATAAATGAGTTAAGAAATGATAATATGCGGAAGCAAAAGATACAATAAATGAAACACTTGGAAGGTAAAACTGCATACCAACAGGATCTTCACCGCTCGGTCTAACAGCGGCAATACTCCTGATCAGTCTGCAACAAAGGTAGAGGATCTGGGCCATGCAAAACCCAGACGTCAGCGCGTCATAACATCAAGCAATAATATAAATAAGGGTAGCAATACATGCAAGTATGATCATAAATGGTAAAGCAGGCATAACAACAATATAAATCAGGGCAGTGAAAGGTAGTGTGTAGTGAGTAATCTAAACTGGTCTATTGGGTTAACTACTCTCAAGTCTTTGAAATCACTTTGATGAATTATCAATGTAACTCAATAGTATCCCGTGCGTGCCCGGGATCACGGTGAAGATTCTCGGGCTGAAACCGAGACATGCCGCTAGGCACTAAAGGAAAAGGGGTAAAGATGAATGATGTCCATGGCATCATCCCAAAGCTGGCCTAGCCTCTAAAAAGGTAATGGATAACGATGGATGATATCAGCAGCATCATCCCAAGGCTGGTCTAGCCTCTAAAACTGGTCGGTAAGGGTAGCAAACTGTCGAGTTACAAGTTAGGTTTCATCATTAATTTTCCCATACCCCCAAGTTATATATGTTCAGGTCAGGTATTAAATAATCTGGAGCTAATGCCAACTCAGGATCAGGCAGGTACATGTTTGTCTAGATAGACAACAGGAACGGTCCGTAAGGACAACGGGTCAGGTTTGTTGGCATTAGACACAAGATCAGGTAACAGGTAAGACCATGGTATATCAGGTCAAGCCAGCTAATGTATAAAGGTGTTATGCCATGTCAAGAGTTGCACGGTACCATGTCGTGTCAAGTAATGGGTGTAACAAGTCATGTCAGGGTGTACAAGATATCATGTGGGTGCTCATAGTCAACTAGCATAAGCATGGGTATACAAAACAAGCATGGGGTACTAGTGAAACAATAAAAATGAAACATGGTGATGATATATGCAAGGGTACAGATTAAAGCATGGGGATGCACAGTTATAGATTAGAGTTAGGGTTGTGGTTCCAACATTAAGTAAAATACACTTAAACCGATATGGAATTGTTAAATCTCGTTATTATGGGTTAAATGATCTAGGGATGCAATGATATATAAAATATGTTCAATGGATGCAACCGGGTGTTCGGAGGTAGAAACTATTTAAAGGTGCTATAGGCTATGCAGTTAATTATTAAGTAATTTAAACATGGATTTGGGTACACGATATTGTACTCTAACATGCAACAAGTTATAAATCCGAATCTAACATGATATATGGAACATCGAAAAGGAAAATGGAACATGTGGCACTATATGTAATCTACAGGTTTACTATGCAATTAAATAGGTATAAAAATATAGATAGCATGTAGCAAGTTTTACTTGCCTAGACGGAACGTGAAACGGATATGCACGGTATGCCCGACGTCGGCGAAATGTCGCGACGCACGCACGGCACACGGAACAGGTCCAAGCAATGCATGAGAGTGATCACGCAGGCAAGGCACTTCCTCTAGGTCGTCTGGATCGTCGGCGTCGATCCCGGCTCTGGCAAACTACGGAACACAGAAAATCAAGAATCAAAGAAAAGAAAAGAAAAGAAAGGAAAGAAAGGGGGGGAAGAGAGAAGAGTTGCTCACTGGGGTTGTAGGTGCAGCTGGATGAGATGGTGTCAACTGCGGCGAAACTGAGCTCCGACGATCTAGGGTTCTGTTTTTGGGTTAGGTTAGGGTTTTGGGTCGGTTTGATGGCTGGGGTGTTTTCTGATGGGGTGCAGGGTTGGTGAGGAAGAAGCATAGAGGAGAGGGAGAGAAGAGGTGGAGTGAGATGGCAACGGCGAGGGATGATGGGCGATGAGGTGGTGCAGGGTGGTGATGAGGGATTCTGTGGGTGTGCAGGGTGCAGTGGAAGGAGGGAGAAGATGGAGGAGAAGAAGATGATGGAGATGAGGAAAGAAGGAGTGGGGTGAGATGACGACGAGGAGAGGAAGTCGTCGGCGATGGAGTTGAAGCGATGGGTTCTGTGGTTAGGGTTGGTGGCAGGGTTCTCGTTACGAGGGAAGGAGAAGAGGAAGGGAAGTTGAAGACGAGGAGGAGATAATGAGGTAGAGAGTGTAGAGGCAGAGGGGTTTAGGGTTAGGGTTCGATGCTTTGGGTTTTCTCGTGCTCGGGGTTTTAAATGAGGGAGAAGAAGAAAGCACGAAGGGAGGTGAAGAGATCGCGCGGGCGGTGTGCAGAATCGAGGAGCGAACAGTGTTCGCGAGAGGAGAGAGAGAGTGCGAGAGGAGAGAGAAAGAGAAGAGAGAGAGAAAGAGCTGCGGCGGAGGAGAGAGAAAGAGAAAGGGAAAGGCGAGAGATTAGTGTGGGGCCCGGCGTAAAGAAAGGGAGGGATGTGATTGGCTCATGGAAAAAATAAAGAGAGAGGGAGAAAGAAAAGATTTAATGGGAGAGAGGAAACGCGTGGGGCCCAGTGAAGCTAAAGGGAAAGTTTTGATTTGTTGTGGGATGAGAATTAGGTTAGGAAAAAATATATAAAAGATTTTAAATAGTTTTAAGAATATTTTGCTGGCTGTAAAGATATTTTAAACGGATTAAGAAATTTAAAAATAATTAAAATTTGGCGGGATACAAAATAATTCAGAAATGCGCCCGGATCGGGTCCAAAATTTTGGATTTGAAATATGAAAATTATTAGCCAGTTCCAAAAATTAAAATGAAGGATTAGGTAACAGAAATGCATACCCCCAAGAACGGACGCACGTACGTGCACGTAGCCATCCAAACGTGTCCGTTTCACTAAACGGGACGAGAACACGATGCAAGGACGCTACCACAGGGTTAGGGGTACCATGCATGCCATGCAATGTATTTTTAAATTATTTTAAGTGACTCAAAAATGTTATATGATAAAAGATGCGATACTAGATAAACTACCAGTATGTATTAAACATAAGATGCACGTGTCCATGCAACAAGTCAAGGTAATCTATGAATAAGAATCAAACAAGTTCAAGCAAGCGGGTCGGGTCGAATGCAAAGTAATATGTAAAATATCATTCGCACCCAAACATGCTAAATCAAGAAAAGACCATGGATAGGTAAATACGGAAACTGGAATTGGTATAAATGAACTCGGGTGTTACATTATACCCAACTACAAAAGAATTTCGTCCTCGAAATTCCAAGAACAAGATAGGATAAACAAACAAGAAATTTCAAGAATAGATGTGGAAACTTCTGCTGGATTTCATCTTCTCGTTCCAATGTTGGTTCTCCATGCGAGCGATTACTCTAAGAAATAAGTACAAGAGGGATAACTTTGTTCTTAAGAACCTTTTCTCTTTGATCCATAATTGACATCAGTCGCTCCTCAAAAGTCAAATCTTCTCGTACAGTCAGTTTCGAATCATCCAACGCATGTATTTCATCTCGAGCATACTTATGGAGTTGAGGTATGAGAAACACGTCATGACCATTCGCCAGGGATTGCGGTAACGCCAAACGATAAGCCACTTCTCCAATACGTTCCAAGATCTCAAAAGGTCCAACGAATCGGGGACTAAGCTTTCCTCAACTTCCGAAACGGATCACCCCTCTAGTCGGTGATATCTTCAAGAATACTAGATCACCAACAGCGAACTCTAGAGGTCTTTTCGATGTATCGACCCAACTCTTCTGCCGATCTTGCGCTGCCTTCATATGATTCCCGATATTGCTAACCTTCTCGACTGTCTGCACAACCAAACCTGGTCCCAACAATCTTCGTTCACCCACATCGTCCCAACAAACAAGTGAACGACACTTGCGACCATATAAAGCTTCGAATGGAGCCATCTGAATAGTCGCCTGGAAACTGTTGTTGTAAGAAAAACTCCACCAAATGTAGATGATCTTCCCATGAACCCTTGAAGTCCAACATGTAAGCTCTCAACATGTCTTCAAGAGTTTGGATCGTTCTCTCCGACTGACCATCTGTCTGAGGATGATAAGCTGTACTAAACTTCAAACTAGTCCCCAAACTTTCCCGTAAGTTCCTCCAAAAGTGTGATAAGAAACGGTGGTCACGGTCGGTCACGATGCTTACCGGTACTCCGTGCAATCTTACTATCTCCTGTATGCACCGTTGTGCCAAAACTTCTGTTGATTGATCATCTAAGAGATGAAATGAGCTACCTTGGTCAATCCGTCAACAATCACCCAAACTGCATTGTTGCTTTTTGGACTCCGCGGTAGAGCAGTCACGAAATCCATGGTTATATGTTCCCACTTCCACTGAGGAATCGGAAGTGGTTGCAATAAACTAGCAACCCTTTGATGTTCAGCCTTAACTTGCTGACACACCAAGCACTTTGCTACAAAGCGGGAAATCTCCCGTTTCGTGCCTTCCCACCAGAAATGCTGCCGTAGATCTCGGTACATCTTTGTGCCTCCTGGATGTACGGAATATGCGGAACTGTACGCCTCCTTCATAACTTCTTCGCGGATGTCTCCCTTTGGCACACACAACGACTACTATATCGTAACGAACCCTCTTCAAGAACCAATGAGTCCGTTCGAAGTCCAGCTTCAACCTGTTCTAGAAGCTTCTGTAATCTTGGGTCCTGCAATTGCACTGCTTTAATATCCTCGATCAACGACGACTGTATTTGCAGCTGCATCAACTGTCCCGAAGAATGCGGTAGCACAACTTCCAAATCGAATCTTCGAAAGTATTCAATAAGTTCCTTCTGTGTAGTCAACATCTGAATTGCTGGCAACCGACTAAGCGCATCCGGTACAACATTAACCTTCCCCGGATGGTACTTAAGATCGAGATCGTAGTCAGCCATCAGCTCTAACAATCTACGCTGCCTCATACTAAGCTCCTTCTGTGTGAACACATACTTTAGGTTTTTGTGATCGGTGAAAACCTCGACCCTTTCGCCCAATAAGTAGTGTCTCCAAATCTTCAAAGCGAACATCACAGCTGCTAGCTCCAAGTCAGAAGTTGGGCAATACTTCTCATGGGTCTTCAACTGTCTCGATGCGTAAGCTATAACCTTTTCATGTTGCATCAAAACACATCATAATCCTTTCTCAGGTGCGTCGCTGTGAATCACCAATCCTCCGGAATTGTCTGGCACGGTCAGAATAGGAGCGGTTATCAACTTTTGCTTCAGCGCCTCAAAAGCCGACGCGCACCTATCCGTCCACACAAATGATACCTCCTTGCGCATAAGCTTGGTCAAGGCTCAGCCAAACGAGAAAAATTCTTCCCACGAACTTTTTATAATACCCGGCGAGTCCAAGAAACTTCTTATCTCCGCAACACTCTTCGGAATCGGCCGATCTTGAACTGCTGCAATCTTTCGGATCAACGGCGATTCCATCTCTAGCCACAATATGCCCCCAAACTTTACTTCTTCAAGCCAAAACTCGCACTTGCTCATCTTTGCATACAATCTTTCTTGCCTCAATATCTGCAGTGCGATCTTCAAGTGTTCTACATGCTCTTCCTTGCTTCCTGAGTAGACCAGAATATCATCGATGATCACCACTATAAACGGGTCCAAGAACGGTGAAAGATTCGGTTCATCAAGTCCATAAATATCGCCGGTGCATTCGTTACTCCGAAGGGCATCACTAAATACTCGTAATGTCCATACCGAGTTCTGAACGCAGTCTTGCAAATATCTTTTGATTTAACTCGGACCTGATGATATCCGGATCGCAAATCCAGCTTCGAGAATACTCTCACGCCATAAAGCTGCTCGAACAATTCTCCAATGCGAGGGATCGGGTACTTATTCCCAATAGTCACCCGGTTTTAAATTCTCGATAATTGATGCACATCCTCCTTGTGCCATCTTTCGTCTTTACTAGAAGAACTGGAGCTCCCAAGGTGAATTGCTGCTGTGAATCCAACCTTTCTCGAGTAATTCAGTAGTCTGCTTCATGACTTCTTCCAACTCCACTGGTGCCATCGGATAATACGTCTTTGAGATTGGCGATGCACCAGGAACAAGATTAATCGCAAACTCCACATCTCGTTTTGCGGTAAACTCGAAGTATCTTCGAGCATGTCCATGAATTCTCGAACTATAGTCGGCGCTTCTTTCTTATCAACTTCCATCGACGAAAGAACATTGTTTGTCGGCCTAGCCCTAAACTCGACTGGCCCGACAGAACCGCTTCCTCCAGCAAAACAAGCTCCGGATGTCCGGGAATCTGGAGAATCACTTTCCTTTCCTTACAATCAATATGAGCGTGGAAAGTGCCACGAAAATCCATTCCCAAGACAACAACAAACAAAGGGATGCACTAGAATTGAATAATTCTAATGTGGAAAAACATGAACAAGTAAGATACCGAGATGACTTCATCCGAAGTCAAGATATCGAAGAGGATTAAGCACGGGAAACATGATTCAAGCTGGCGATAAAACAATAACTGGTAAGCAATGAAATCGAGAAAACAAGGTAATATAACGATCATGGAATAAGGAAGTGAATCAAGACCAGGACTCCAAATTACTCAAATAGAGTACCGCATTGTAACCATGCTGCAGTTCATGGGTACAATTACATAACTCCACTCAAGTCGCCCAAATCCTAGTATCGGAATCAAGGAACATGGAGAAACAATAGTGAACCAAAAAGGTTTCAAGTCGAGATGCAAGTGGTTTGCATATTGTCAAGGCGAAGGATAAAAGAAGGATATGATTCAAGAATTACGATAACAAGGTGGCAGGACATGTTCCTAATCACGAGTATTCTGATTCGTGTATTGGGTCAAATACCCAACTACAAAAGAATCAAACTCGATTAACCTATATCCCATGGCTCTAATACCAAAAAACCATGTCACGTCCCGCTTCCTAGAGTACGCTAAGATGGGCACGTAATATAGCCAACCATGCTACCTGTGGATAGGAAAAATCCTTCCACGGTCACATTACGGCTGTAGAGATATCAAGAACAGGAAAGTCAACTAAACTATCTAGTACATGTCCATGAGCCAGAATAAATAAGTCAAGAAATGATAATATGCGGAAGCAAAAGATACAATAAATGAAACACCTGGAAGGTAAAACTGCATACCAACAGGATCTTCACCGCTCGGTCTAACAGCGACAATACTCCTGATCAGTCTGCAACAAAGATAGAGGATCTAGGCCATGCAAAACCCAGATGTCAGCGCGTCATAACATCAAGCAATAATATAAACAGGGGTAGCAATACATGCAAGTATGATCATAAATGGTAAAGCAGGCATAACAACAATATAAATCAGGGCAGTGAAAGGTAATGTGCAGTGAGTAATCTAAACTGGTTTATTGGGTTAACTACTCTCAAGTCTTTGAAATCACTTTGATGAATCATCGATGTAACTCAATAGTATCCCGTGCGTGCCCGGGATCACGGTGAAGATTCTCGGGCTGAAACTGAGACATGCCGCTAGGCACTAAAGGACAAGGGGTAATGATGAATGATGTCCATGGCATCATCCCAAGGCTGGCCTAGCCTCTAAAAAGGTAATGGATAACGATGGATGATGTCAGCAGTATCATCCCAAGGCTGGCCTAGCCTCTAAAACTGGTCGGTAAGGGTAGCAAACTGTCGAGTTACAAGTCAGGTTTCATCATTGATTTCCCCATACCCCCAAGTTATATATGTTCAGGCCAGGTATTAAATAATCTGGAGCTAATGCCAACTCAGGATCAGGCAGGTACATGTTTGTCTAGATAGACAACAGGAACGGTCCGTAAGGACAACAGGTCAGGTTTGTTGGCATTAGACACAAGATCAGGTAACAGGTAAGACCATGGTACATCAGGTCAAGCCAGCTAATGTATAAAGGTGTTATGTCATGTCAAGAGTTGCACGGTACCATGTCGTGTCAAGTAATAGGTGTAATAAGTCTTTTCAGGGTTACAAGATATCATGTGGGTGCTCATAGTCAACTAGCATAAGTATGGGTATACAAAACAAGCATGGGGTACTAGTGAAACAATAAAAATGAAACATGATGATGATATATGCAAGGGTACAGATTAAAGCATGGGGATGCACAGTTATAGATTAGAGTTAGGGTTGTGGTTCCAACATTAAGTAAAATACACTTAAACCAGTATGGAATTGTTAAATCTCGTTATTATGGGTTAAATGATTTAGGGATGCAATGATATATAAAATATGTTCAATGGATGCAACTGGGTGTTCGGGGGTAGAAACTATTTAAAGGTGCTATGGGCTATGCAGTTAATTATTAAGTAATTTAAACACAGATTTGGGTACACGATATTGTACTCTAACATGCAACAAGTTATAATTCAAGATCCAAATCCAACATGATATATGGAACATCGAAAAGGAAAATGGAACATGTGGCACTATATGTATTCTACAAGTTTACTATGCAATTAAATAGGTATAAAAATATAGATAGCATGTAGCAAGTTTTACTTGCCTAGACGAAACGTGAAACGGATATGCACGGTATGCCCGACGTCGGCGAAATGTCGCGACGCACGCACGGCACACGGAACGGGTCCAAGCAACGCACGAGAGTGATCACGCAGGCAAGGCACTTCCTCTGGGTCGTCTGGATCGTTGGCGTCGATCCCGGCTCCGGCGAACTATGGAACACAGAAAATCAAGAATCAAAGAAAAGAAAAGAAAAGAAAGGAAAGAAAGGGGAGAAGAGGAAGAAAGGAAGAGAGAAGAGTTGCTCACTGGGGTTGTAGGTGCAGTTGGATGAGATGGTGTCAACGGCGGCGAAACTGAGCTCCGGCGATCTAGGGTTCTGTTTTTGGGTTAGGTTAGGGTTTTGGGTCGGTTTGATGGCTGGGGTGTTTTCTGATGGGGTGCAGGGTTGGTGAGGAAGAAGCATAGAGGAGAGGGAGAGAAGAGGTAGAGTGAGATGGCCACGGCGAGGGATGATCGACGACGAGGTGGTGCATGGTGGTGATGAGAGATTCTGTGGGTGTGCAGGGTGCAGTGGAACAAGGGAGAAGGTGGAAGAGAAGAAGATGATAGAGATGAGGAGAGAAGGAGTGGGGTGAGATGACGACGAGGAGAGGAGGTCGTCGGCGATGGAGTTGAGGCAATGGGTTCTGTGGTTAGGGTTGGTGGCAGGGTTCTCGTGACGAGGGAAGGAGAAGAGGAAGGGAAGTTGAAGACGGGGAGGAGATAATGAGGTAGAGAGTGTAGAGGCAAAGGGGTTTAGGGTTAGGGTTCGATGCTTTGGTTTTTCTCGTGCTCAGGGTTTTAAATGAGGGAGAAGAAGAAAGCACGAAGGGAGGTGACGAGATCGCGCGGGCGGTGAGCAGAATCGAGGAGCGAATAGTGTTCACGAGAAGAGAGAGAGAGAGCGCGAGAGGAGAGAGAAAAAGAAGAGAGAGAGAAAGAGCTGCGGCGGAGGAGAGAGAAAGAGAAAGGGAAAGGAGAGAGATTAGTGTGGGGCCCGGCGTAAAGAAAGGGAGTGATGTGATTGGCTCGTGGAAAAAATAAAGAGAGAGGGAGAAAGAAAAGATTTAATGGGAGAGAGGAAACGCGTGGGGCCCAGTGAAGCTAAAGGGAAAGTTTTGATTGGTTGTGGGATGAGAATTAGGTTAGGAAAAAAATATATAAAAGATTTTAAATAGTTTTAAGAATATTTTGCTGGCTGTAAAGATATTTTAAACGGATTAAGAAATTTAAAAATAATTAAAATTTGGCGGGATACAAAATAATTCAGAAATGCACCCGGATCGGGTCCAAAATTTTGGATTTGAAATATGAAAATTATTAGCCGGTTCCAAAAATTAAAATGAAGGATTAGGTAACAGAAATGCATACCCCCAAGAACGGACGCACGTACGTGCGCGTAGCCATCCAAACGTGTCCGTTTCACTGAACGGGACGAGAACACGATGCAAGGACGCTACCACAGGGTTAGGGGTACCATGCATGCCATGCAATGTATTTTTAAATTATTTTAAGTGACTCAAAAATGTTATATGATAAAAGATGCGATACTAGATAAACTACCATTATGTATTAAACATGAGATGCACGTGTCCATGCAACAAGTCAAGGTAATCTATGAATAAGAATCAAACAAGTTCAAGCAAGCGGGTCGGGTCGAATGCAAAGTAATATGTAAAATATCATTCGCACCCAAACACGCTAAATCAAGAAAAGACCATAGATAGGTAAATACGGAAACTGGAATTGGTATAAATGAACTCGGGTGTTATAGGGTCGTCTTGGCACGAAAGGTGGCCTGGACGAGGCTCCACCTGCCATCTGATTGGCAGGGCGCTTGACTCCTGCAGACTGAGGTCTACCCCTTACTTTTATCACTGCCTCATAACTGCGGGCAGCTTCCAGAGCATCCTCATGAGTCAGAAATTTTCCCTTGGCTAGAGCAGCCTGAATCTCCGTGTCCAGTCCTTGTTGAAAGCGACGGGCTCTGATCTCGTCCGTCGATATCAAATATGTCGCGAATCTGTTTAAGGGTTGTGTTAGCTGTGTAGTATGTAATATTTAAAAATTGAACTGTTGTGACATATTTTACCGGCTTAGCATAGTGAATTCAGCGTCGTACTCATCTACTGATTTGTCCCACATTGAACCCTGTTGTAGATGAATAAACTGCTGCTCCATTGCAAACCTGGCAGTCACAGGGAAGTATTTCGCGTCGAACTTCTCGCGAAAGGTCTTCCATTCAATAGGTTGTACCAGACGGCTTTCTTTCGCCTTCCACCAGTTGCGAGCATTATCCGTGAGCTGTAGTTTCGCCACACGGACCCAAGCTAGGTCTGGCATTTGAGCTGCTGCTAGATCGTCTTCTATACTTTGTGCCCATTCTTCCGCTTCAAGAGGGCTTCCTTTACCAGGGAACTGCTAGGGATGTAAAGCCCTGAATTGCTTAACTCCCGGTGCGTCGGTCTCGGGACGGTTCAGGAGTTGTTGCTGTCCCTCGAGAAGGCTGCGGATCGCCTCAAGTAGCACTGTTTGATCGGTAGTTGGCGCAGGCACAGCTGGTGTGAGAGGTAGTGCTGGAGGTGTATTGTTGACATTGGTGCTGGTGTTGTTCGGGGAATCCATAACCTTGAAGAAAAATTTGGGTTAGGACAGATTCAAGTACATGAAATGATAAGATTCAAGGAATAGAAATTTGTATGATTCAAGAAACATGAATTGTAAATAATGTTTTAGTTGATGGTTCTTGTGTTATATTGCTTAGGTTGTTCACGAAGCACAGAACTGCATAGTATGGTTCTATACAGCTCTGACCTGCATGGGCCACCAATAAAACCTGTCACCCCCCGCTTCCCGGTGTACGGCGAAGGGGACGAGACGAGGTCCACTACATATTTACTGTGAAGTAAATATGCTAAGCGTATCTAAGCAATATTAAGGTAAATCACAAGAGACAAGAGATATAAAATTAACAGTTACTTTATTAATAGCATTCTTTTGTACAATGCATGAAAAGTAAATACATCTGAAATAAAAGCGATGCGTAAACAATGGCATAACAGGAAATAAAAAATACTGAATAGAACAAGGTACAATGTCTAGAGCTCGGGGTCTTCGTGGAACTGATCCAAGTCTTCACCGGTAGGCTCGATCTCTGACGGGTCCAAAACACCTGACGACATTCAAAGAAGAAAGAAATAGAATGTCGTCAGCGAACAGGTCGCTCGGTAAGTCCCAAAGATTAGAAAAAGACAGAATAAGAAGTATCTTCTTAAGTTGTATAATATTGTAGAATATTATGTTTACGCTATTGTTTGTAACTTGGTACGGAAGGATGCCAGTGTATACGAGAGGGGTCTTAGTATGCTAGAGACCAGGGCAAACGGAATGTACAAGGAACCGTTAAGCTACGGTACAACAGCAACGGAATATAGGTTAGGTGTCTTAATCTTACCGTCTCGTGCCACTTCTAACACCTTCCGCACCAATCTACCCCTTAAACCCCGTAGTGTTTTGATTGTATTGTATTGTTGTATTGTATAAGTTAGATGTCTGACCAAAACCATGATATCAGTAAACAGAGTGTAACTGCATAACCAGATAAATGGAATAACGGAATAATGGATGTATATCCATGGTTTGATTCAATCAAGTTGTATAGATTGATAACTGGATTCTGGAATTCATGTGTTCATATTGAGTTGGAATATTAAACAATGTAGATTGACTTGAATCATATTCAAGTCAGAAATAATCAGACTCAAACCCGAGTCAGACCAAAAGAAATGTAAGTCGATTCTATAATTGCTAGGGTCCTTATTGTAATTTATAAAACTTGAGGGGGTTTTATGTAAAAATACTTTTGAATAGTTTTTAAGATACACCCTAAGTATTTATTATTCATCTTTATAGTTATAATGAGTGTAATTTTATTTTGTGATATTTCTTAGTGAAAATATTCTAATTCCATAAATAAAGGTATTTATCTGTAATATTGATTTAATTGAAATTCATGGTATTTTAATGTAAAAAATCTAGTCTTGTGATTTTTAGAAAAAGTGGGATATTTATATTATAACAGAATAGATCTTTTAATGATAATATACATATATTTATACAAAAATAATTTCAATAAATATTTTATATAAAAATATCATTTTCTTAAGATATCGTATTTTAAACCTTTCGAGACCGAATGCTCCTTGCGGAGGTCTGAATCTCGCACTATTAAGCCTGAGGGTGCACGATAAACCGTACTATCCCTAACGGGTTCCCCAAAACTGGGTTATAGTGGCGCTTTGCAAAGATTTATAAATACTAAACCTTATAATACGGTTTTATTAAAGTAAAAGGTATTTATTTGCAAAAGTTGATTTTCCGTATTTAAGATTCTAAGGTTTTATATTTCAACTAGACTATTTCTAAATGGTCTAAACGACAAATAGTTAGAAGCCTTAAATCGCCTCTTCACTGCCAATTGTGGCCAGGTAAGTACAAATGAGAAAAGGAGGGATCCGCTCACGAATCGTGAGACGGGCCTTTTAAAGTTACATTTTCTCACTTGCCTAGCCTAGACACCACAAAGTCAGGTTTAGATAAACGATCGATATCCACGACATATCGTATTTTCCTATTAAAAGATATTTGTTTTGAAAGTGTATCAAACCTAAAACTTTTAGAAAAGGTTTTATAAGAAAAGGGAATTTAAATGTAAAATCTTGTATTATCGTATTCTAAGTTTTGATGATATCATTTAGGGTTGTATTTGCGTGTGTGTGGAGGTAGGTCATTACCTCGTGGTCTACTTTAAGGTATGGCAATGTTAAGGGGTTAAATGTGAAAACTAAATATTGTGGTATTTAAGTGAAAGAAATACGATAAATGGAAACGTTATCATTTCATGTGATAAAACTTATTCAAATTAATTGTTAAGTGATTAGTAGTCAACATGAAGATATTTAAGCATTATGGAATTGGTGATAAGTGAGATTTGATAGAAAACCGAATCGGAAATCGGTTTGTTCCGATTTCCGTCAGGTTTGAAAAGTCGTATTTTAATGGAAGAAAAGAAAGGTAGAAAAGAAGGACTTACAGGTTTGGACAATGCTAGAGAGTGAAAGGGAAGTAGAGGGTTTGCCGGTGCGTCGAATCGCCGTTGAGAGCTCCTAGCACGATCACCGGAATTTCGCCGTCGATTTCGTCAGCGCTTCGCGTTTCGCTCGTTTCCAACGTACCAAAGTTCTCTTGGGATTTTGAGATAGTGGACTTAAGAATTTAGGATGAGAGGGTAGAGGGTATGGGGGGTATATATAGGGTTAGGCTAGGGTTAGGGTTTTCAATTAAAAAAAATATAAAAATTTATAAAAATCATTAAAATCATTAAAATTTTGGAGTAAAAGGGATTTATTGGGCTTTCTGTAACCGGTCAAGGAATTTAGTGTGTGCAGGTGAGAAGACCAAGTCAAGATGCACGTTTCCTATTTTGACGACTCGGCCGTCCGGCCAAGTCCGGCTGGCGGTGCCGGCCCGAGTCGGCCGGTCCGCCGGCCGACTCGGCCGAGTCGGGCTGAGTCGAAGTGCCGATGGGTGGGGGGCCTCCTGGGGGGATTTTTGGTGCATCTAACTTTTTATGTGTCGAAGGAATTTTGTGAGAAACGCACGTGTAAAGGTTGGTATTCTAAAAAAATCAAATCAAAATAATATTAAAAATAATATGGGGCATAGGATTTGAACTCTGGTGGTTTGGTTCAGCAGTGCGAGGTATTACCAATGAGCTACAAGCTCCTTCTTGTAATTATGGAGTGAAATAAATACTTAAAGAGATATCAGCCGCAATAAATACTCCAAGTATACATTGAATTTAAATAAATTCTTTGTACATTAAAAATGGAGTTGTTACAGAGAGCCTCGAGCTCTTCTAGCCGAAGGAGGACGTTTTCCTCCTCCGTTAACTCATGCTGTACGGCCATTCTTAGGCTTGGAACTTCGACTTCGAGCGGGAGGATTGCTTCCACTCCGAAGAGTAGTGAGTATGGAGTGGACTGAGTTGGAGTGTGATGCGTGGTACGATATGCCTACAACACCTCGTGGAGCTTGAGATTCAGTCTCTCTTGTTGGCTGAAGTATTTTTCCTCAGGAGCTTGCATAGAGTCTTATTGAAGGCTTCGACCAGCCTATTGGTTCTTGGATTATATATGGAGGAATATCTCCAGTCTATCTTATGCCGAGTAGCGAACCTTGAGATTTTGAAGCTCTTGAAAGAAGACCCGTTGTCAGAAATGATTCTTCTAGGTGTACCGAAGAGGTATAGAATATTATGTCGGAAAAACGTCAGAATATCTTCCGTCTTGACTTCTTTTAGCAGGACAGCTTCAGCCCATCTGGAGAAGTAGTAAATTGTGGCCAATATGAACCGGTGGCCTTTGGATGACGGAGGATCAATTAGACCAACTATGTCGGTGCCCCAAACTTCGAAGGGCCATGACGCCACCATAGGATGCAGCGGATTGGGATGCTTATGATTGAACTCACTGTGAATTTGGCAGAGACGACATCTCTTCGCATGCTCTTTGCAATCCATTATCATGGTAGGCCAGTAATATCCAAGCCGTTTGATTTGAAGCCGCATTTTGGGGCCAGATTGGTAAGCTCCGCAGACACCCGAGTGAACTTCTTTCATGACTTTTTGGGTTTCGGCCGATGATAGACACCTGAGCCAGAGTTGGTCATATGATCTGTGGTATAGCATATTTTATATAAACACGTATCGGAGAGCTCTTTTCTTCAGCTAAATCCTTGCAAATTTTCCTTCGGGCAGCTTGTCGTATCGGAGGTACTCTATGAAGGGTTCTCTCCAATTGGGCTCGTCTTGAATGATCAGAGCTTTTTCGGCAGGATTGTTCTTTTATTCTAAGCTTCCTTCTTCATGCAAAGAGACTGGAGGTAGAATTTGTCGGCTTCTGACTGTTATCAGAATTTCATCCATATCGGGATCAACCAGCTCCTTGGCTAAGCGCGCGAGTACGTCAGCTTTTCCATTCAAGGCCCTAGGAACTCTCATCAGTTTAATGTGGCTAAACTGTTTCATGAGTTCCACCACCCGGCTTCTGTATCGAGCTAACTCGGGCTTATATATCTTGTAGTCGCCGTTCACCTGGTTGACGATAAGATGGGAGTCACCGTAAACCCGTAGCTGAAGGATTTCCATTTCTATGGCAAGCTCCAGACCAGCTATCAGAGCTACGTACTCAGCCTCGTTATTTGTACGAGGCTCGGTGAGAACAAAAGAACGTCGTAGTATTCTCATCGATGGCGTGATGAACACCAATCCTATCCCTACTTTATCTCCGGGATGTTTGATTTGCTGGAGGTCCTTATTGATGAGGCTCTATCGAAGTAGAGCTCCCAACATGGCTCGTCATCCTCGAGGTGTAACACTTGTTCGTTGGGTAACTCACAATTGAGCGGTGACCCTTCTGGTATGGGATGAGCAGCAAGGAATTCGGCGAGGGCTTGCCCTTTTACTGCTTTCTGAGGAGTATAGATTATATCAAATTCAAGCAGCATGACAGCCCATCTTGCCATTCTGCCGGCTAGGATTGCTTTGGTCATTAAGTGTTTGAGCGGGTCGACCTTGGAGATCAACATAACCCGATGAGCGAGCAGATAGTGCCTTAGCTTCTTCACGGAAAATATCAGGGCCATGCACTGCTTTTCGATCGAGGAATAATTATGTTCCGCCCCGACTAACGTTCGACTGAGGTAGTAGAGGGCATTCTCTTTTCCTTCCTCATTATTCTGGACGAAGAGGGCATCGAGTGACTCATCTAGCGCAGCAGTATAGAGAATCAACGGTTTATTTGGAATGAGAGAAGCAAGCACTGGAGGGTGCAACAGGTACTGTTTGATATTTTCGAACGCTTCTTGACATTCGACATCCCAAAAAAAAGGAGCTCCCTTCTTCATGAGCTTTGAGAAATGCCGACATCTCCCCGATAGGTTTGAGATGAACCTTCGTATGTAAGCGAGTTTGCCTTGAAAGGATCTTAGCTGCGTCAGATTCTTTGGAGGTGGCATCTCCATGATGGCCTTTATCTTTGATGGGTCGACTTCGATTCCTCGATGTCGGACTGTGAAGCCTAAGAATTTTCTTGATGACACGCAGAAAGAGCACTTTAGAGGATTCATCTTCAGATCGTGTTCCCTCAGTCGGGTGAAAATGGTCCTGAGATCTCGAATGTGATCGGCCTTGGCTTTAGTCTTGACAACCAAATCATCAACATAACAGTCGATGACTTTATGGATTAAGTCATCAAAGATTTTGGTCATTACCCTTTAATATGTGGCACCCGCATTCTTCTATCCGAATTGCATCACCTTGTAGCAGTATATTTCAATCGAGATTCGAAATGCTGTGTATTTCTCATCCTCGGGCGACATCTTGATCTGATTATATCCAGACGAGCCATCCATGAAGGTGAACAGCTCATAATTTAAGGTGTCATCGACCATTATTTCCATGACCGTTAACGAGAAGTCGTCTTTAGGGCATGCCTTGTTAAGGTCTCTGAAATTGACGCAGACTTGGAGCTTCCCATTCTTATTTTTCACTGGGACGATGCATGCAATCCAATCCGCATATTTCTTTTCTCTAATGAAACCGGCATCGATGAGTTTCTTGGTTTCCGCGATGACCTTTTCTTCCAGCTCCCTTCTCATTCTTTGAGGAGCTTGTTTGACTGGCTTGGCATCAAGAGATATAGCCAGCTTATGCACGGCCACTTTAGGGGAGAGGCCAGGCATTTCTTTGTATGTCCACGTGAAGCAGTTGGCAAACAAATGTAGCAGGATGACTATCTGCTTTTTCATTTCCTCTGACAATAGTGAGCTGCTGTAGGTCAGCCTTGGATTACCGGGCGTTCCCAAGTCAATCTCGGTTAGCTCATCGAAGGTTGCTTGCCCACTGTCTTCGAGCTCTCGAGGGGCTTCTTCTGGCTCGGCTAGCTCGTCGTCGTCATTTGACCTTTCGCTGGCTTCACCAACATGGATCATATAGCATACTTTAGCATCAGGTTGAATGAAATATATGCCCTATCTATCTGAAATTCGTCCATCGATGAGCGCTCAAACCTGAGGCGGATGCCACAATCCCTCATAAAACCTCGCTTCGGATTCTGTTCGATATAACCGACATCCGCACTTTTTAAAATATTCCCGCATCTCGGGCGCATAATATCTGGGATCAAGGACGACTCTTATGCCTCTCTCATAGGGAAGGCACGTGACAGACAAATCGTCCAGATGCAAGACGGGGTTTGACCCATAAAACAGGATGCCCTTCTGTCCACTTTTCCTTTCGGGAACGTAGAAAGTTTGCAGTTGGTTCACGGTGGAGACTGACAATGCATCGAGCTCTTTGTACATCTGCTCTGGCACCCTTGTGACGGCTAGGGACCCTTCCGTAACTTCAAACTCTCTTAGGTTCGCTTTTTGCACGAGAGCCCGATTTGCACAGCTGTTGCAAGACGGATCCTCTTCTTCTGATTCTTCAGTGTCACTACCTAAACGAGGGCGAATTTTGCTGCTGGATGAGCCTTCAATATCAGACTCGTCCGCATCGCTACCGAAATGAGGGCCAGTTTTACGAAAGGACGGACTTCCAGCGTCGGACTCATCAGTGTCGCTGCCGAAATGTGGACGCACATGGGGGTTTTTGCTTTCGAAAGTGACAGCCGGCTCAGATTTGCTTTTGAGTTTCGGGGACGTTTTATCTTTGGTCAGCCGTGGCTCAACATTTTGGAGGTTCACAAAGTACCGGGAATCTTCATATCGGACTTCATGCACACCGAATGGCTAGATGTCTCCGTCAATGTGTCTTTCTTCGCCATTTTTAGTATACTTCATGCATTGATGGAGAGTTGACGGAACAATGCCGTAATCGTAGAGCCACGGTCGTACCAGGAGGATCTTATAGGACGTGTCGGCGTCAATCACGTCTATCTTAGCTTTGATTTGTAGGTCTCCAAACCTGATCGGCAAAGCTATGGATCCCAGAACTTGCTGGCAGTTTTGATTGAAACCCTGGATGACAATCCTCTCCTTTGACAAGTGTCGGACGTCTATTGATAAACTCTTTAGAGTCCGCAAGTTCATGATATTCACTGAGGACTCCGGATCAATCAATATGCGATTAATCTGATCTCCGTCGCTGTACCTTCTCACGTAAAGCGGTCGGTTGCGCTCAGTTGTTCCCAGTAACAGGTCTTTATCCTTAAATGTGACCGTGGCTGTATGCAGAGTGTACTGGGCTTCTTTCATGTTAATTTCTGCAAAGCTAGCCTGGTACCGCTGGGGTTTTGTAGAGCATGAATGAGAATATCTCTGAGATTCTTAGACAGGACAAGAGCATCATAGATTCTTAAGAGAGACGGAAGCTTCCGAAGATGAGCCAAGACATTATAGTCCACTGGGGAAGGACTTGAGTCTTCATGAGCAAGCTCTCTGCCATCTTCTTCCTTAGCGACTTGTTTTTCCTTCCCTTTTGGGGCGTTACCTTGATTTGGCGGTAGAGCTTTGCCGCTTCTAAGCTGGATTTAGTTGGCCTTCGTGGCGAGCTCCTCGTCCTCTTCATGAAATCAAAGTTCTTCCTCAGAGTCGCTACCGAGGTGGACGACATAGCAGGTCACTATAGGGATCTCGTCATCGAAGCCTTCTTCTAACTCCTCCAGAATCTCAGCCGCTTCTACGGGGAAGAACTCCTTCAATTGAATTAGAGTTCTTTCCTTTTGTTTTTAGTCTTCAAGGGAATCAATATATTTTTGAATAGTCGATCTCCATGCAGACTCTTTTTTGCGTCGAGCTGCACTTTTCTTCTTCTTGATCTTTTTATATTTTGAGCCTGATTGAGCCGAAGTGGTAGCTGGAACGGTGGACTCCTTCTGCCCCTCCCATTCTGTTCTGGGCTTTTTCTGAAGTAGCTTTAGCATCTAATTTGTCTTTTTAGACATGTGCATGCTCTATGGAGGTTGCGGCGAGTCGGATTCATTTCTCGGGGAAGAGGAATCAGCTATTTGCTCTCAAAAGGCTTCAGCTTCTGTCTGTATAAAGTTGGTGGTTGCAGCTTGGATGTTCACCAACACACTCTTGGATAGCTCGACTCTCCAGTCTTATATTGATTTTCAACCCAGTCTTTGAAAATATAGCAATTCTTGACTCGCATGGTTCACTACTCTGTGGTACGAGCAATACAGGGGATTGTTGGTCGTTTTTGCTTCGTGAGATCTCTTCGACTCTGGCAATTGTAGACCGTTGGTCAGGGCATCCTTGAATATCTTGCAGACCTTGTCCCTCCTGAAAGAATAGACGTTGTTCTTTTTCTCCTTTAAGGAAGGCCCTTCTCCTCTCAGCACTGGCTTTCGAGACCGGTTGGTTTTGGATTCGCCTGCCTTTCACTTGTCTTCATTGTCGGATGCATTGAAGGCGTTGGTCTTGTTGGAGCTCCCACTTTTACGGTTGTTGTCTTTTCTGCTCTTCCAAGATTTGTCACCCTGAGAGTCCGGGGTAGACTCTTGCTTCGAGCGTTCCAACATTTGAACTCTTTTAGTCAGCTCTTGAAATGTTTTGAGGCCTGCTGTACATAAGAATGGGACCATCCAATTACTGAGGTTCCCAATGAGGAGGCTGACGGACTGGTCCTACTCTAGCGGCAGTTCGCACTTGACAGTGAGGTTGCGCCATCGGGCAATAAAGTCCGTGTTGCTTATGTTTTTCCCTGGCTTGGTTCTCACAAGATCAGAAATGGAGATTTTGTCACTAACACTCATAAATCTTTGCCGAAACATAGACTCCATTTGGGCAAAAGTAGTGACAGGCCCGTATGGTATACTTGCGTACCAGTCGAAAGCGACACCAGTCAGGCTGCTGACAAATTGATGAATAAGGAGCGCATCATTGCCCCCTGTATTTCTGCACGACGCTTTAAAGTAGGCGACGTGCTGATTTGTGTTTCCCGTCCCGTCAAATCTTCCGAACTTAGGAATGAAGTAGCCGCTTGGGAACTCGATCAGATCGTACTGTGCGGATATGGCCGCCCACTACTGCCAATTTCTTTCTGAGCTTCGGCTTTGGCCACCAATATTTTAACCTTGTTGGTGACCAAATCCATTATCCGATTTTGTGTTAGCGAGATAGTGCTATCTGGGGCCAAGGCGTCCCAAGAAGCGGAATGTGACCGGATTTCGTGCGGCTTACCCAATCTTGGACCCAAGGGGACATGCATTAGTTGCTTCGGGTTGTCATCACCTGGCTCATGAGTAGAAACATGTGCCTGATTGGAAGGCACTCGAGCAATTTGTACCGTGAGCTGCATCACAACATTTTTCAGGTCGTCGATTTTGGAGTAAAACTTGTCCATCTCTTTATGTTTGTTTCTGAGCTGTTTTTGAAGCTCTTGAAGCAGTTCTTGCTCTGCGGTCCTGGGGTGAAAAGTCGGCTCTTCCTCGCTGTCCGAGCTTGACTCCACATGGACTGAGGGGTCCTTCTGTCTATCTTCCTCATCGAGAGGGTTTTCATCATCCAGCGGAGGCGGCTGATCTTGGGAAACGGAAACCACATTCAAGCCAGATAGGGCTTGGGATGTGGTGGCCCCATCCTTACTTTTGCTGTGCAAGTTGTCGCTGGGACGCGCGCCCGCTATATAGACCGTATGGATAACATATCCAGCCGTTTTTTCATTATTGGCAGTTGATTTTAAGGACTGATGTCGTGGCCCTTCTTTTTCGGTAACGGGCAATCGACTGAAGGCGGCTTGTCTGACCGGGTTCTTGAATGGTGCTGGAGCTTCCTTTTTGGCTTTGCCCCGCTGTTTTTGCACGGCACAGAGCACTTGATAATCTCTTGAAGAGACGGTTTCATGCTTTCTCTATTGGGGTTAAGACACGTATCTTTGTAGAATCATTCGGACGACTGTCTTCTTGATTCTGGTGGTCATGGCATTTTTCTGAACCCGCTTCAGAGGTTCGAAGGAATTTCTGACTTTTACGGCCGACTCAGCCGTTACGGGGTAACCCTGCTCTTGGAACCTCACAAGATTCCACTTGGCTGGATCGGGGTCGCATCGGAGGCCGAATTCATCTTAGAAGATATCGTCGTTGAAAGTTGATTGCTGCATGGAAACGCTATTTCAGTACAAACATCGGTATAAATGTTACATGAGTTCACATGAACGCTTGACCCAAGATATGGGGGAGAGAAGGGTCCTACCGGGTGTGCCGGAATCTGTAGGGTGTTTTTTGTCACCCCATTGTGATAGGAATATGCGTCGCTTTTCAGGCGTATACGGATTCCCCCTGCCTAGGGTAGGCCGGGGTTTATTGATTGTGGGGATCCGAATCTCCGGCAGCCACGGACTAAGCTGCCGTTAACTACCCCTCATGGTAATTAACAACAGCTTAGTCCGCGGCTGCTGGAGATTCGGATCCCCGCAATCAATAAACCCCCGCCTACCCTAGGCAAGGGGGAATCTGTAGTACGCCTGACAAGCGACGCGTATTCCCATCTCAATGGGGTGACGAAAAATACCCTACAGATTCTGGCACGCCCAGTGGAACCAATCTCTCCTCCTATATTTCGAGTTAAACGTTCATGCGAACTCAATCAATATATGCATAGATTGGCTGTACTGAAATCATGCTTCTATTTGCAGGTTAACGACTGCAATTTTCGAACGCAACAAAATGTCTCCAAGGGCAAGCTCAGCTCCCATCTCCTACACGATGAAGATGCACGCCAGGACGGTCCTTCCGGCCAGTCTCGGGCGATAGTGAGAGGAGTCGCCGCTACCATTCGGCTCTATTCTGTTCATGCCAGATAACACTATCTCTGCTCCTCAAGCTCCAGTGATGGATAAACCGGCCTCGAAAGGCAAGAGGCCAAATGTGGTGGTCTCGAAGATACCCCAACCCAAACGCAAGTCGGTGTTTGAACGACTTTCCTTGGCCCCAGCCAGGGGCAAGGCCATCAACACCAATAGAGCAACAAGGCGTCTCGGCCAAGCTCTAGTGGTGCCCCTGACAACTGCTCAATTGGGTGTCTTCTCTAAGCTCCCCGTTAATCGACTCACGACGGCTTCCTGGATGACGGATGCCCATCAAGCCCTAAAGATCGAGAAGCTAAGACAGAAAAGGCTCAGATATAGAGCCAACAAAAGGGCTAGGGCTCCTGCTAGGCTGAATTTCATGAGGTTCGAAGAACAGGGTTACCCCGCCAAAGATAAAGAGATGGCTGGATATGTGGTCCACACTGTCTATATGGTGGGTACGCGCTGCAAGAGCAAGGACGGGGCCACCACATCTCAAATCCAATCTGGTATGAATGTGGCTGCCACTTCCCACAACCAGCATCCTATGGGAGGTAATGAAAACCCTTCCAGTGAGGTTCATAAGCAGAGAGATCCCTCAGTTCATGAGGAGTCGGGCTCGGAAAGCGAAGAGGAGCCAATCTTCCGTCCCAAGAACGCAGAGCAGCAACTTCTCCAAAAGCTCCAAAAACAGCTCAGAAGTAAAGACAAGGAGATGGCCAAACTTTACTCCAAAATTGACGACTTGACGAATGTCGTGATGCAGCTCATGGCCCAAGTTGCCTCTCAGCCATCCAATCAAGCGCAGGGTTCTGCTCATGAACCGGGAAACGGTGTCCCGAGACAGCCGACGCCTATTCTTTCAATCCAAAGGTGGGCGGACCGCATAAAAGTCTGTCGCCTATTTCGGGAAATGTCTTGGCTACCGATGACAGTAGCCTGCTGACTCAAGATCAAATCATGGATTTGGTTGCCAACAAAGTCAAAAAATTGGTAGCCGAAGCCGAAACGCAAAAAGATATCAGCAGTGGTGGGAGACCATATCCTGCTCAGTATGATCTGGTAGAATTTCCAAGCGACTATGTCATCCCCAAATTCGGAAGATTTGATGGGACGGGAAATGCGAATTAGCACATCACCCATTTTAAAGCCTCATGCGGGAATACTGGGGGCAATGATGCGCTTCTCCTCCGCCAGTTTGTTAATAGCCTGACCGATGTCACTTTCGATTGGTACGCGAGCATACCGGATGGATCCGTTACTACTTTCGTCCAAATGGAATCTCTGTTCCGACAAAGGTTCATGAGTGTCAGCGATAAGATCACCATTGCCGACCTCGTAAGGACCAAACCAAAGAACAACGAAAGCAACACGGATTTTATAACCCGATGGCTCAATCTCTCCGTCAAATATGAACCGCCGATAGAGCAGGACCAATCTGTCAGCCTCCTCGTTGGAAATCTCAACAATTGGATGGCCCCGTTTCTATGCACCGCGGGTCTCAAAACATTCCAAGAGCTGACCAGGAAAGTCCAGATGTTGGAGCGCTCAAAGCAGGAGTCCTCCTCTGATTCCTAAAATAACAATAGGTCCCGGAGAAACCGAAAGGATGATAATCGCAAAGGCGGAAATTCCGACGATACTGAATCTTTTAACACTTTGGCTAACCGAAATAAGCGAGGGATGAGCGGGCCTAATACCAACCAGCCTCGGAAGCCAGCGTTCGGAGATGGAGGAGAATCTCCACTGAAAGAGAAGCTGGATAAGGTCTATTCCTTCATAAGGGATAAAGTCTATAAAATATTCAAAGACGCCCTAAGAAACGGTCTATAATTGCCAGAATCAAAGAGACCGCAAGAAGCGAATATGACCGACGACCTCAAATATTGCCCCTATCACAGAGTGATAGGTCATGCCATTGACGACTGCTTCGTCTTCAAAAATTGGGTCGAAAAGCAATACAAGGCAGGAGAGATAGAACTGTCTAAAGGCGTGTTAACAAACAGTCAACCTGCAACCGCCAATTTCATACAAACGGAGACTGAAGTCCTTCGTGAAACCGATTCTCTCAGACATCTTCCTTTCTCTGAAAACAGCCGACCACCACGTCGTTAAACTGGGAACAATCGACCTCTAAGTAGTTAAACTAGGAATGTAAAAATGTGTAAATAAAAAAATAGAAAATAATAAAAATAATAAAAAAGCCGAAATAATAGGGCAATTCGCAATAAAAATCAGCGAGTAAAATAAAAATGAAAATAAACAGCCGAAATGATGGGGTAACCGCGGATAAATAGCCGAAATGATAGGGCAATCGCGACCTTCGCGATAAGAAAAGCTGAAATGATAGAGCAATCGCGGTAAAACAAAAAAAAACTCCAAATGGCGAATGATGAGTCGCTCCTGGTATCATATTCCATTGCAGCGATACAGACGCCAACCAAAATCCAAGTTTCCAAATGGCGAATGATGAGTCGCTCCTGGTACCATATTCCAGTGCAGCGATGCAGACACCAACAAAAATTCAAATTCCCAATGGCGAATGATGAGTCGCTCCTGGTACCATATTCCAGTGCAGCGATGCAGACGCCAACCAAATTCCAAGTTTCCAAATGGCGAATGATGAGTCACTCCTGGTACAATATTCCAGTGCAGCGATGCAGACGCCAACCAAATTCCAAGTTTCCAAATGGCGAATGATGAGTCACTCCTGGTACAATATTCCAGTGCAGCGATGCAGACGCCAACCAAAATTTCAAATCCCTGGATGTCCCAATGGCGAACGATGAGTCGCTCCTGGTACAATATTCCAGTGCAGCGATGCAGACGCCAACCAAAATTCAAATTCCCAATGGCGAATGATGAGTCTGTCCTGGTACCAAATTCCAGTGCAGCGATGCAGACGCCAACCATAATTCAAATTCCCAATGGTGAATGATGAGTCGCTCCTGGTACCATATTCCAGTGTAGCGATGCAGACGCTAACCAAATTCCAAGTTCCTAAATGGCGAACGATGAGTCGCTCCTGGTACAATATTCCAGTGCAGCGATGCAGACGCCAACCAAAATTTCAAATCCCTGGATGTCCCAATGGCGAATGATGAGTCGCTCCTAGTACCATATTCTAGTGTGGCGATGCAGACGCCAACCAAAATCCAATTTCCTAAAATTCTTCCAGCCCTACGGTTGGTCCCCGAATTGACTACCGTATACAATCCACGGACTTAAATAATTCTCATCATACTCATACCCCACCGCAATCACCAGTCCAGCGGCCGGTCTCCGCCCTTAGAATTATGCTCCATTTGGGAAGACCCACTCATGTGTCCTCGCGATGCATGAGGAGAACAAAACTTACGTGATCCTCACGACTCGTAAGAAAACACTTTTGTGGGATCCTTACGACTCACAAAGGAAAAACACACTTGGGAGTCCCCACGACCCCTAAGGAGAAAGTACACCTACGAGATCCTTTCGACTCGTAGGGAGAATACTTTTATGTGACCCTTACGGCTCATAAAATTGAAAAGTCTTAGATGATAGGGACCTAAACTGTCTCCTAAGCCATCGCTCCCCAACAGGCAAAGGCAAATGATGATTCGCTCCTGGTACCATATTCCAGTGTAAGCGGTGCTGATGCCAAACCAAAACCAAAATCCCCAAATCCACTCATGGAAAATGATGATTCGCTCCTGGTACCATATTCCAGTGTAGCGATGATGATGTCAACCCAAATCAAATCAAACCAACAACCTCTGCGGCGGAATCATGCTTCGTCTCAGAATGCACCCCGTGTCGAAATCATGTTTCGCCTTGGGATATCTACCTTCCCTGCCGAAATTATGCTCCACCTCGGAATCAAGTCAACCCGACACTTCACCTCGGGTACAAGTCGACCAGTGACACTCCGTGCCGGGGAAACGTTAAACAGATACTCCGCCTCGGGGACAAGTCGACCAACGACGCTCCATGTCGGGGAAACGTTACATACAAACACTCCGCATCGGGAAGACGTCGACCAGTGACACTCCGTGCCGGGGACAAGTCGACCAGCAGCACTCCGTGCCGGGGACAAGTCAAACAACGACACTACGTGCCGGGGAAAAGTCGAACAGCGACACTCCGTGCCGGGGAAACGTGGACCAGCGACACTCCGTACCGGGGATAAGTCGAACAACGACACTCCATGATGGGGAAACGTCGAACAGCGACACTCCGTGCCGGGGACAAGTCGAACAGCAACACTCCGTGCCGGGGAAACGTCGACCAGCGACACTCCGTGCCAGGGACAAGTCGACCTGCGACACTCCGTGCCGGGGAAACTTCGACCATCGACACTCCGTGTCGGGGACAAGTCGACCAGCGACATTTCGTGATGTGGACAAGTCGAACAGCAAAACTCCGTGCTGGGGAAACGTCGAACAGCGACACTCCGTGCCGGGGACAAGTCGAATAGCGACACTCCGTGCCGGGGAAACATCAAACAGACACTCCGCGTCAGGGAAACGTCATACACCGACACTCCGTCTCGGAGACACGTCAAGCATCGACTGTCCATGTTGTAAAATGGGCAGTGCCAGCTTCCCAAAAATCGGGAACCAAATCAAGTCGCCTCCACGTGAAAGAAGATCCATCAATTTCATGCACGCGACCCATATATGCGGTGTGCATTTATTGATGGGGGCACTTTGTTGGGGTCAAAAATTACACCCCGGTTAACCAAGTCAAAGTCAACCCCAAGCCAAGTGGGTCCAAGCCCAGATCAAGTGGGCTCATGCCCAAGTCAAGCCCGAACATGAAGCGGCCGGCCTCCCCCATGCCAAAATGAAAACATGTAATAAATAATTTTGATGTAATTTTTTATGCATGAATGTAAGAAAAATGGGCATAAAGCCAAATTTTTGTAGAGCCCATGGCTCATGTGCAAAAGAAATGAGCACATGAGGCATGAGATGGGCAAAATGCCATTTTGTAAAGCCCAAGGGGCTATATGTAAATTTTTAAGCCTATATAAGACAACAAGATAATGAAATAAAGGAGAACTTTTCCATTCTAAAATTCTAGGATTTGTACCTCCACCTCCTTCCTCAAGGTTTTAAACCATCTTATTTTATTTTGAATTAAATCAAGAGTTTAACTCTTCCTTTCCAAAAATAAATAACTTTTCACCATAAAACCCTTGAAGGGGAGCTCGGATCTGCCATTAAATCTCTAAAAGAGGATATTTTAAGTCTCACCTCCCCTTTCCCCCAAGATCCAGCCAACAGAGAGGAAAAGAAGGATACCCATCTATAAAAATCCCATTCCGGGAGAATCCGAGGCTCAAAAGAAGATCCAAAGATTTCTAGGAGTTTAACTCCATTCAAGATCTATTAGCGTTTAACTCCAAATCTATACATAATCTCTGTTAGGAGTCCAACTTCAAAGCCCCTTGGGAGTTCAACTCCTAACCCAGAGGCTAAGCCCCTTTTCTGCTGGTGTTTCCAGCGGTCGCGTGCCGCGCACGTGACCCGCGGGCGCCCAGCGGTCACGTGCAGGGCACGTGACCCGCGGGCGCTAAGCTCCCACGTGCGCCTCACGCGACCCGTGGGTGCTCAGCGCCCAGCGGTCGCGTGCGCCCACGTGCCTAGCATGTGACCCGCGGGCGCCCGGTGCCCACGTTCCATGCACGCGTCTCTATATCAGACTTGAAGTCTTAGGGCCTTTATATAGGGCAAGCTGATTTGTTGAATCAGTTAAAGAGATCTTTCTCTGATTGATTTGGGGATATTTCCCACCGTTGGATTTTTGATCCTAGGGCTTCTGTTTTACAGAAGGCAATCTTCTTATTTTTAACAAGATTGGAAAGATCTTTCCATAACAGAATTTTAATTCTGAATAATTAATGATTTATCATTATTTATTAGATCTTTTGATCTAAGGGTGGGGAATTTTTAATTCCAGCGCAGGCGCACCCGTGCTTTGCACGTGGTGCGCTGCTCAGAGCGTAGCGCACCTGGCGCTAGCGCACACGTGCTTTGCAGGTGATGCGCTGCTCAGAGCGCAGCGCACCTGGCGCCAGCGCACACGTGCTTTGCACGTGGTGCGCTGCCTCTGAGTCTTTGACTCTCAGCACTGGCACTGCTATGAAGCGCTGCTTTAGAATGTTTTAGCTCTTGGCTTTGAGGCATTTGTTACATTCTTTGCATGAGGAGTTTTTCCCTTTATTTTTTTCATTTTATTGTTATTATTTTATAAGGGAGTGGGTTTTGAGCCAAAATTTTGGCGGGAACAAATGCCCTTCACTACTTTGCCCACATAAGTATGTACGTGGGTGAAGTAGTGCAGAGCTATGCATGGCCATGGAATGAGGGCTTAGGAGACAAGTTTAGGGTCCTTGTAGCCTAAGACTTTCTAACTTTATGAGCCGTGAGGGTCTCATAAACACTTTTCTCCCTACGAGTCGAGAGGATCCCGTAGGTGTATTTTCTCCCTAGAAATCGTGAGGATTTCTAAGTGTTCATCACCTCCGTAAGATGTAAGGATCTCACTCGGGTATTTTTCTCACGAATCGTGAGGACCTGTAAGTAGCTTCTTTATTTTATTGGCGAATGTGGCCCGCAGATAGTCCATGTTGACCTCTTTGTAGGGCAGTGATGGCGTAGGAGACAGGATTAGGATCTGCCACCTAAGACTTTTTAACTTTATGAACCGTGAGGGTCTCATAAAGATTTTTCTCCCTACGAGTCGAGAGGATCCCGTAGGTGTATTTTCTCCGTAGGAGTTGTGAGGACTCCTAAGTGTGTATTTTCTCTTGAGAGTCGTAAGGATCTCACAAGAGAATTTTTCCCGCTTACGGGTCGAGAGGACTTGTAAGTGGTTGCTTCCCTCTTTATCGATGTTCGACTTCGGAGAGTGTGGTCCGTGAATAGTATGTAAGAGTCCATTTCGGACCGACCTGCAGGACCCCAGTGCTTAGGAAACAGGTTTTTTAATCTCCGCTGCCTAAGGCTTTTCCCTACGAGTCGAGACAAATCGAGGAGTTCTCGCAAGGATGTCCTAACGTTACAGTTAACCTTTGCTTTTTACGACAAAGGTCCGTTAGAGTCTGTGGTACTAGGATTTTGTCCATCGTACCGTCGCGTTGGCTGATGTATTCCTCGATAGGCAATCTTGCTGTTCGAGCAGCCTTGCGACTGTCGTGTCTCTGATCCCTTCAGGGGCTGGACAAGACGTCTTCAAGCAATTTTCCTAGGCAGTTTGACCGTCGGAAAAGCAAGCGTTAGGAATTTCGCCATGCCGCTTTTTACTTGAGGTTAGACTCATTTTGGAGAGCTCCGATGAATCATAACCACTCCGCGCTGGTGTGGGATGATTTCCAATAGTTTTTCAGGTTTTATATGAGTTGCCGTCAAGACCCTGAAGCTAGGAATTTGGTCTTCGCTTCGTTTTGCTGGCACTGCGTCTGCTGTAATAAGACGAATGTCGCGGTTGTCTCTAGGTTACGTGTGAACCGTCGAGGCTTAGAACTAAGGATTTTGCCGTGGCTCCGTTATTTGATTGTCGCGTCTGAACCCTGCTGGAGGAAGAACGCTGGGGTGACATCCCGTCTGCTGTACCGAGACGAACGTCGAGGTGGTGACCACTCCGCGCTGGTGCGAGATGATATCCGATTGTCTTTCAGGCTTTATGTGAGTTGCCGTCAAGAAATTGAAGCTAGGAATGTTGCCTTTGCTTCATTTTCTGTGGCGTGTCCGAATCCTGTTGGAGGAAGAACGCTGTAGTGACATCTCGTCTGCTGTATCGAGACGAACGTCGAGGTGGTGATCACTCCGTGCTGGTGTGGGATGATCTCCGATTGTCTTTCAGGCTTTATGTGAGTTGCCGTCAAGAAATTGAAGCTAGGAATGTTGCCTTTGCTTCATTTGTTGTCATTACGTCTGCTGTATCGAGACGAATGTCATGGTGGTGATGCGATTTTGCCGTCACTCCGCTTTGTTGACCATGGGGTCTTTCGTTGACGTTGCGTCTGCGTCCTGCTGGACTGCGAAGGAACGCCGTTGTCAACATTGCGTCTGCTGTAATGAGACGAATGTTGAGGTGGAGCTGGGATTTTGCCATCGCTCCGCTTTGTTTCGACCGTGAGGTCTTTTTGTTGACGTTGGATCTGCGTCCTACTGGACTGTGAAGGAACGCCGTTGTTGACATTGCGTTTGCTGTAACGAGACGAATGTTGAGGTGGAGCTGGGATTTTGCCATCGCTCCGCTTTGTTTCGACCGTAAGGTCTTTTGTTGACGTTGGATCTGTGTCCTGCTGGACTGCGAAGGAACGCCGTTGTTGATATTGCATCTGCTGTAACGAGACGAATGTTGAGGTGGAGCTGGAATTTTGCCATCGCTCCGCTTTGTTTCGACCGTAAGGTCTTTCGTTCACGTTGCGTCTGCGTCTTGCTGGACTGCGAAGGAACGCCGTTGTCGACATTGCGTCTACTATAACAAGACGAATGTTGAGGTGGAGCTGGGATTTTGCCATCGCTCCGCTTTGTTTCGACCGTAAGGTCTTTTGTTGACGTTGGATCTGCGTCCTGCTGGACTGCGAAGGAACGCCGTTGTTGACATTGCGTCTGCTGTAACGAGATGAATGCTGAGGTGAAGCTGGGATTTTGCCATCGCTCTGCTTTGTTTCGACCATAAGGTCTTTTGTTGACGTTGGATCTGCGTCCTGCTGGACTGCGAAGGAACGTCGTTGTTGACATCGCGTCTACTGTAACAAGGAGAATGTTGAGGTGGAGCTGGGATTTTGCCATCGCTCCGCTTTGTTTCGACCGTAAAGTCTTTTGTTGACGTTGCATCTGCATCCTGCTGGACTGCGAAGGAACGCCGTCGTTGACATCTCGTCTGCTGTATCGAGACGAATGCCGAGGAGGTCTCTAGGTTTTCTGTGAACCGTCGAGATTTGGCTTCGATTTCTGATGGAGCCTGGTGGGAAGGTATGGTTCCCTCTTTGTTTGTGCCCCTGGATTGTATACAGGGATCGATGTTATCTCACCTGTAGGGCATAAATTTCATTTTTTCTTTATTTCTTTCCGCGATGATCTATCATTTCAGCTTTTATATTGCGAAGGTCGCGATTGCCCAATCATTTCGGCTATTTTTCGCGGTGCCCAATCATTTCGGCTATTTATTTTATTTTTACTCCCTGCTTTTTATTGCGAGTTGCCCAATCATTTCGACTATTTTGAATGCATACATTTTTACTTGCTGATTTTATTGCAAGTTGCCCTATCATTTTGGCTATTTCGTATGCATGTGTGGCTCGCTAGCTTCTTTGCTGCAAGCCTGGAGTTAGATACCAATTTCGGCATCAACACCGCTACAACTGGAATTTTGCCAGGAGCGAATCATCATTTGCCTCTGTCGATGTCGAACAAAGATGGCTTAGCGAACAGGGTTAGGATCCTGTCAACTAAGGCTTTCGACTTCATGAGCCGTAGGGGTCTCATAAAGGTTTTTCTCCCTGCGAGTCGTGAGGATCTCGTAGGTGTGTTTTCTCCTTAGGAATCGTGAGGATTCCTAAGTGCATTGTCTCTCGTAAGTCGTAAGGATCTTACAAGAGAATTTTCTCCTTCTAAGTCGAAATGACTTACAAGGGTTGTTCACCGTGCCAACATATCCCTAGTCACGGATGAGACTTTGTTAGGGAAATGTTTATTCGTGCCCGTGGATTGTATACAAGGGTCAGCATCGAGCCTCTTGTAGGGCAAAATTGGAGGTTGTAGTGGCCGCTTAAGAACAGGTTCAGATCCCTGTAGCTTAAGACTTTTGAATCTTATGAGCCGTGAGGGTCCCATAAGAGGGTTCTCCTTACGAGTCGTGAGGATCTCGCAAGTGTAATTTATCCTTAGGAGTCGTGGGGACCCCTAAGTGTGTTGCTCCTTTGTGAGTCGTAAGGATCTCACGCAGGTGGTTTCTCCTTACAAAGTCGAGAGGACCTTGCAACTGTCTTTTAACGAGATTGTGCCCTTTCGGGTTTTCACAAAACTCGCCGGTAGCCCTGCTATTTTTACTCACGGAGCCCTTTCGGGTTTTCATCCGTGCCCCTTTGCTTATGGACATACTGTTTTTTTTAACGAGGTTGCGCCCTTTCGGGTTTTCACAAAACTCGCCGGTAGCCCTGCTGTTTTTACTCACGGAGCCCTTTCGGGTTTTCATCCGTGCCCATTTTGCTTATGGACATACCGTTTTTTTTTTTTATTCTTTCCTTTTTTTATCAGCTTTGGGATGCTGTAACCCACAGTAGTTTAGCGATGTTTCGGTCAACAGCCAGTTTTAGGACATAGTGGTCCATCGTTAGTTTAATGACGTTTCGGTCATTTGCAAGTTTTAGGACATTGCGGTCCATCGTTGCCATATTTGAGGCGAGTTTCTAGTTTACGGACTTTTCAGTCCATGGGGCTTTCTCTATGAACGAGCAAGATGCCCCCGGCATGTCCATCTTTTTCGGAGCATGTGGTTGTGGTGGGTTCACCTTTCAGTCTTCGGACAGCGTGAACTTTCCCTGTTGATACTGGTCTTCAACCCAGTTTTTGAAGACGTAGCAATCTTCGATCGGATGGCCCAATACTCGGTGGTAGAGGCAGTAACTGGGATCGCTAACATCGTTCAGTTGTAGTGGGTGTCTCGACTCCGGTAGAGTGATGACCCCGTTGTGCACTGCCAGTTCGAACAGTCTCCTCGTTTTATCCTGGGGAAACGAGTAAGGACGTCTCAATCTCTCCTCGAGGGACGGGCGTGGACGCACGCTGTTTTGGCAAACAACCGGCTTTAAGTTGCTCGGCTGTTGTTGAGTATTGGCGACGAAAGTTGCTTTCCCTTTGTCCTTTTTTTCTCCAGGTGCGTCTTCGGGATTTGCCTTAGACGATGGATTAGCGTTTGCTGCCGCCTGAGCAAGCATCTCCTGCAGCTTTTCACGTTGCAGTTGAACTTTTGTTAAGGACCGAGTTTGAGGTCGGTGACTAGTAGAAGCTCGAACTTTATCTTTGGAATTCATCACATAGACTATGTGAACTACCATGCCCCCAGGCTTGGGGCATTTGGAGTTTTGGCCTTTGGAGCTTGCTTCGGGCACTTGAGCTTTATTGGGCCTCCCTTTTTTTCTTTTTTTTTGTGAAAAGACGCTTTGGTTTTGAGAGGAACCGCTGTATCAGGATCCGTCTTGGGGTGAGTCTCCTTCACCTGCTTCCACACCTTATATATAGATGAGGAAATTTATCTTAGGGAGCGAACTTGTTTCTGCTCTCATGGGATCTCCATGGGCTGCGAAGCTCTCGTGGGATCTCCATGGGCTACGGAGACTTCTTCAATATTGCAGTAGGAGAATTTTGTCTGATCCTTCACAATAGTTTGAAGCCGTTCCCAGTTGGAACAACAACATTCACCACTGGGGTTGAAACAGGACCATGCGGAGAACTGCCCCCAGCTCATTTTGTATGACACTGATATCGACATTGGTCATTTCTTACAGCCGGAATTTGATTAGCTTCAGGATTTTGCTGAGCCTGCCCCCTGTTTCCTTTAAGAGCTTGAATATTCTGTTCCCTGCGTCGTCCTTGGTTCTTGGCATGTGCCAGTTGTTTAAGGACGGATTCCGTCGGCAAAGCTGCTACTTGGGGAGCCCGCCCGTGGAAGACAAACTTCCTCTGGGATTCCTCCATCGGCGTTAAGGCACCGAGGGTGGGAGGTAGGAGCATCGACCCAAAGAGAAGCCCGTTGATTTCTTGAAGAGCCGGATTGTAGAGATTTGAGCCTGCAAGTGGCCCGTACTTGACTCTACCAGATATGACAGAGCCTGTGTTGCTAAGGTAGGAACAAACACCATTATTCATAAAGACGAAGCGCCGACTTCAGTATCCACTCCCCTAAGGGCAACCACAAACATACACACCGCGATTATCTGATCACGGGAAAAACACGACACACGAAGTGTAGAGTGGAAAGAGGAAAACGTTCCACCGGGTGTGCCAGAATCTGTTTACCGCCGAAAACCGGGAAAGACTGACGTCTTGCCTGAATTTGGGGGCAGATGCTAATTGGTGCTCTCCGTCCACTTCTCCGAAGATGCCAAGTTGATTTATGGCACCGTGTATCGAAGATTTAAACGGATACGGCCGATGTAGCAGACTTCGTCAGATTCCCCCTCGTTTGAGGGGTTTTTGATTGTGGGGACGCTCTTCCCTGCAGGCGCAAGCCCCTGCAGTTAATTACGCTACCGCATCGCGGCAACAACTTTCTCCTTCTCCAGATGGTCACTTCGTGTCGTGGGTGTGTGTTTTATTTTTGGTTGCCCGTGGATTGTATACGGAGACAAATTTGTGTTGTCGCCCGTAGGGCGTGGATTAGTCCAAATCCATATTTTTTTAGATTTGGGTTTGGGGGTTGGGTTTAAGGATACGTTAGTCTCATTTGAGACTAAGATCAACTTAAACGTTTGTTAAGGATACGTTAGTCTAATTTTAAACTAAGATCAACTTAACGGGATCGTTTAGATCCAACAAAAGGGCATTTGGGCTCTATTGTTTAGTTTAGGGACATTGCGGTTGATTAGTTTAAGGGTATTACGGTCCAATGTTAGTTTAAGGACATCTCGGTCCAGGTTAAGGACATCGTAGTCCATGAGTTTAAGGACCCCACAGTCCGGTTTAGAGACATCGTAGTCTATAAGGTTTAAGGACATCGTAGTCCATGAGTTTAAGGACCCCACAGTCCATAGAAATGTGTGGTTGTCGGGACCCGTCACCTCTCTGAAGACGTTGAAGGATTACAATGACAGATATTAGAGGAGTAAAGATATGTACCCTCGAATCGGATGTAGATTGATGGGAAAATCTATAGCCCAGTTTGGGACAAAGATTTATTGAATATTCGTGAGCAGATGGGCTCAATTGAATATAATGTTGAGGACTTACGGCCAATGTTGGGCTAAGTCCAATTAAAATGTTTAATATTTTTATTGCTCTGGCTATTGAGCCTTTATTTGGGCTTGGCCCTTTTAATAATGCTAAGCATTGAGTTCTGACATCTTTTGTCTTATATTGAATGCATAGCATTCATCAGAACAATGTATGTTCTGACAGTGCGCCACGTGGCGCGCCAGGCGCTTTGCGCCAATCAAAGAGCGCATAGTGCTTCTGTCGGGTAGCGCACGCGAAGATAACACGTGTCGCGCTTAGCGCTAGTTTATTAGTGCATTGCGCTTTTAATTTATGAGCGTTTTGCGCTGATTTAATAGCGCACCAGTAAGTGACACGTGGTGTGCTTGGCGCTGAGCGCCGGTCCATGTGCGCAGTGCGCTGTCTCATAAGCGCAAAGCGCAAACTGTGTCTATGGTTGACACGTGGCATGCTTTGGTGCTGAGCGCCGGTCCAATGAGCGCAAAAGCGCAGTTCATGAGTGCAAGGCATTTTTCAGTAGCGCAAAGCGCGTTTGATCAAATTTATGATCAGAGAACAAGTTTATGTTCTCCTTTTAAAGGAGGCCTTGCCTCAAGGTTTAAGAACAAAAGTTCTTATTTATAAAAGGGCACTACCTCTGTAGATCAATGATCTATAAATGAAGTAAATACTTCTTTTGTTTTTATGATAGGATCTTTTGATCTCTTTTTTATCAAAGACCTTGGTCTTTTTATAGATCTATGATCTTTTTAGAAGATAGTTCTTCTTTTCATGAGATGATTTCATCTCTGTGTTCAAGAATCATGTTCTTTACCTTGAAGAAATGATCTTCTTTTGCTAAAAGCTTGCTTTTCTCTCTTTGAGTTTTCTCAAAATTTGTAGGGGTTTTTTCTATATCAGACTTGAAGTCTTAGGGCCTTTATATAGGGCAAGCTGATTTGTTGAATCAGTTAAAGAGATCTTTCTCTGATTGATTTGGGGATATTTCCCACCGTTGGATCTTTGATCCTAGGGCTTCTGTTTTAAAGAAGGCAATCTTCTTGTTTTTAACAAGATTGGAAAGATCTTTCCATAACAGAATTTTAATTCTGATTAATTAATGATTTATCATTATTTATTAGATCTTTTGATCTAAGGGTGGGGAATTTTTAATTCCAGCGCTGGCGCACCCGTACTTTGCACGTGGTGCGCTGCTCAGAGCGCAGCGCACCTGGCGCTAGCGCACACGTACTTTGCACGTGGTACGCTGCTCAGAGCGCAGCGCTCTTAGCGCCAGCGTACACGTGCTTTGCACGTGGTGCGCTGCCTCTGAGTTTTGACTCTCAGCGCTGGCGCTGCTATGAAGCGCTGCTTCAGAATGTTTTAGCTCTTGGCTTTGAGGCATTTGTTACATTCTTTGCATGTGGAGTTTTCCCCTTTATTTTTTTCATTTTATTGTTATTATTTTATAAGGGAGTGGGTTTTGAGCCAAAATTTTGGCGGGAACATGGAGCATGAGAGAAAAAGAGGGGTGAGGAGCGTCTTAAGGTCGTGTGAGTGGCGCGTAGGCGCCGGGCGCCAGCGGGCCACATGCGTGGCGCGTGGGCGCCAGTGATTCAAGTGCCTGGCGCGTGGGCGCCGGGCGCCAGCGGGTCACGTGCATTGCGCGTGGGCGCTGGGCACCAGCGGATCACACGCCCTACACGTGGGCGCCCGCGGAAAAAGGGGCTTAGCCTCTGTACTGAGAGTTGTACTCCCAATTGAATTTTAGAGTTAAAATCCTAAAAGAAGGAAGATGGGCTTAGCCCCTGCACAGAGAGTTGTACTTCCCGATTAACTTTTGGAGTTAAACTCCTAAAAAAGGATTTATTATTATTATTATTATTATTTATTTTTTTGTGTGGAGTTAAACTCCTAAGAGATTTTCGGAGATAATGAAAGGGGACCTCTTTCTTCTCCCTTGAGCCCTGGATTTTCTTTTGAGCCTTGGATCTTTCCAAAGTGGGATTTTTGGAGATGAGTCTCCTTCTTCCTTCTCTCTGTTGGCTAGATCTTGGAGGAAAAAAGGGGTGAAACTTAAAAATCTCCCTTTTGATAGATCTAATGGGAGATCTGAGCTCCCCTTTGTGGGTTTTATGGTGAAAAACTATTCCTTTTTGGAAAAAGAAGAGTGAAACTCTTGATTTAATTCAAGAAAAAGGAAGAAGGTTTAGAACCTTGAGGAAGGAGAATGAGGCATAGAACCCTAGACTTTTTTGAGAGAATGAAAAAGTTCCTGGTGATTTTTTCATCATGTTTGCTTTTATAGGCTACACACTTTACATACAGCCCCTTGGGCTTTACCAAATGACACTTGTGCCACCCCATGCCTTATGTGCTTATCTTTTTTTGCACATAAGCCATGGGGTTTACAAAATTCTGGCTTTTTGCCCATTTTACATACATTTATTCCTAAAAAAAGAATTATATTAAACTAATTTATGGCTTCATTATTTTTGTCATGGGGCCGTCCCTTCCATGCTCGGTCTTGACCTGGGCTTAGGCCCACTTACCTTGGGGTTGAATTTGATTTTGACTTGGTCAATCGGGGTGTAATTTTTGACCCAACACCCGGAACTGACATTTCAGCTTGAAATGAATGGTTTCACGGGAATCGCATGCGTTCTCACGAATCGTTATGACATGAAGCAGTGTGAAGTTCCAGTGTCGAAAAGTGCGAGAGCAGGAAGGGTGGCTACTAGTATAGTTCCTAAGTTGTGTGAGATCGTGTTTAGATATAGGAAAAGTATGACGATACACAAGGATTGAAAGATTGAAAGGATGGGGGATTTTACCTGTGATGACTTGTCCTGTGGCTTCGGCCTCCTCGACGGTCATTGTAAAAGCCTATCATCTTAGTACATTCCTCCTTATCGAAGACACATTCCTTTGCCCTTGGGGCACGTTTCTCTGTGCTTGGTGGAATTGACATTGAGGCTATGCAGGTGGTCCACATGGAGCTGGTGCAGGAAGAGCTAGACGGGGTGCAGGTGCCTGAATGGCTGGCCTCTGGCGGGCTGTGATTGCGGGTCTGGGTGCTGGTGCTGTGTTAATACGATATGGGCATGCTCCTATAGCGTGAGTAGATGCGCCACAAATCAAACACAGGCCATTTGCACGATTGCAGTCATTCGCCAAGTATCCAGTTCTCTTGCATTAGAAACAGAAATCTGGACTTGACCACTTAAATGATCCTCCTGGCCTCTTGGGTGCAAAAGTCGGTCTAGAATAAGCTCATCCTGTCATCTGTGTAGCAGGGCATTTGATTCCGGCTATTTAGGCTTACCCTTCTTCTTGACCACAGCTTCGTAACGACGTGCTGCCTTCAGGGCGAGTTCATGAGTTGGGTAGTCGTCTGTGGCTAATGCCGCCTGAATCTCCGGGTCTAAGCCCTGTTGGAATCGTCTAGCCTGAATCTCATCGGTCGAGATCAAGTGTGCCGCGAACCTGCTAAGCATGATGAATTCGGCATCATATTCATCCACTGGAGCCTTGTTGTAGGTGGATGAACTGTTGTTCCATCTCAAAACGAGCAGTCTCGGGGAAGAACTTTGCATCGAACAGATCGCGGAACGTCTTCCACTATATGGGTTGTGTGAGACGGCTTTCCTCAGCTTTCCACCAGACTCTTGCGTTGTCGGTGAGCTGGAGCTTAGCCACACGAACCCAAGCTATGTCTGGTACCTGTGCTACGGTAAGGTCGTTCTCTATACTATGGGCCCATTCTTCAGCGTCAAGAGGACTTTCTTTCCCTGAAAAGTTCCTGAGATGCAACACGCGGAATTGGTTTAGTCCAGGTGCTTCGGCTTCCGGGCGGTTCATAAGAATATCAGTCTGCTGCTGCTGGCCCTCCAGAAAACTTTTGATGGCTTCTAGAAGCACCGTATGTTCATTGATTGGAGTAGCAACAGTAGGGGGTGGTAAAGTTGGTGGTGGTCTGTTGCCATTGACATTGGTACAGGTGTTGTTAGGAGAATCCATCATCTTGATAGAAAAGGAAAGATTAGGATAGATTCAAGAAATTTGAAATGCAAGGAATGTATAGTTGGCGATTCTTATAATTCTTGTGATATATTGCTTAAGACTTCATGCAAAACTGACTTGCATGGGCCGCCAACAAAACCTGTCACGCACTACTTCCCAATAGATGGAAACGGAGACGTGGCAAGCCCGCAGCGTATTTACTATGAAAATAAATACGTTAAGTGTAATTAAGCAATATAACAATGAACAAGAATGACAAGAGTAATAAAATGAAATAGAAACTTTATTTACATTCAACTTTATATACAACTGTCTGATAGTAAAAGATACAATAATAAAAGCAAATGCCTAAACAATGGCATACTGAAAGTAAGTGCAGGCTGGAATTAGTAGTCAGGCTGAGCTGCAAGCTGGTCCAAGTCCTCCTGGCTCAGCTCTACGACTTCAGAGTCCGGTCCTCCTGATGAACATTTTGAAGAAAGAAAACTGAGAGGAATGTCGTCAACGAACTAGCGCTCGGTAAGTCCCAAAAGATGAAAGAGAAGATTGTATATAATGTGAAATGAATAGGTAAAAAGATATAAGATAGTTATTCTAACATGGTTATTTGTAGTTTGATAAGGAAGGTATTCATGTATACGAGAGGAGTCCATCTTACCCCGTGGACTATGGTAACATGTAGTACAAGGCCCCGTCATAACTCATGGGACAACATCACGTGAATTCATGTAAGTGTCTTTTAAGTGACCTCTCATGCCACGATATACGTTCCGTACCAATTTACCCCTTTATCCCCGCATATTATATTCTATAGATTAAGATTACAGGTCTTGGCTGAATCCATGGATATAAAATACACAGGTTCATGTTCAGGATGTAATCACGTGTTCAGGTAGTCATGTCGAGTTCATGTCACGTTATAACCATGGTTCGGTCAAGTCGAGTCAAGCATACAAGTTTGAGTTTGATGTTTAAATTCGAGTATTCAAGTTCATGATCAAGTATTCAGGCTTGTTTTTGATTTTGGATTCTGTTCTGAGTTTGGACTCAGATTGAGTCAGACACTTGTGAACGGATTTAACTCTTGACTTTCTTAGGTTTGGGCACATGGACTGCAGGATTTGTGTCTTTTTCTAAGACAATTGCTATTGATAACTCCGTTAAGTTGTCTAACCTGAATAGGCAAGCACTCACTTTCTCCATCTCCTTAGGGCTCATGAGAATTGATCCCGCTTAAACCTATATTAATTTAGAGTCCTTAATTATTGTTTGTATATCTCAAGGGGGTTTTATGAAAAATATATATTAATATTGTTTTTAAAAATAACCTCGAGGTTGATTTACAATCTTTAGCATGTATTTTAATTATTAGGAATTTTAATGATAAAAACATAGCTTTTAAAAGTTTAGGGTGTTTTATTGAAAACTAGCACTTTTTGGTAACTTGATGATATTTTATTAAAAATTTAATCTTTCATATTAAAAAAATATAGTTTATATGTTTTATTAAAAATACAGATTTATATTTTTAGATAATTTTTTATTTTTCAAAAATTAGTTTTAGAAAAGTCGCATTTCTTAAAAAAACCTTATTTTATTTCCTTTCGAGATCGAATACTCCGTGAGAAGTTCTGCATCTCGCTCTACTATCCCAAGGATGTGAGATAATCCACACCATCCATTAGCGGGTCTCCTAACGAGGGTTGTAGAGGTGTATTTGCCAAGGATTATAAAATACCGTTTTAAAAGAAATCCGTTTTTGAAAGATATGGTACTTTAATGAAAAGCTATTCTTTATACCAACCATATATATATGTAGATATCGTGCTATGAAACCAAAGTGTGCGTGTGGGGCAGGTTGTTACCCCGTGATGTTTTCCTAAAGATATTGTTTAAACAACTTTTGAAAATAGGTTTATACTAAAGTTCAAGGTATTTTAATGAAAAGGTTCGTTTTTGTTTGTTTCATATGAAAATTTTGATTAAACTCGGAGCTAAAAGACTGTAATTAAAGTTACAAGTAGGGTGGTAAAATTAGTGTGACTTATGTATAAAGGAAAAGGGAGTTCTAAGTTTAAAAAGAAATATATCGGAAGTAACCCTACTTTACCGATATATGTTTAGGAGATGAATTGAGATGAAAAGAAAAAGAGATGAGAGAGACTTATGGCCTTGTAATTTCAAGAAGAGAGTACGGAAGAAGAGAGGGAGCTTCATAGCATAGCGGAAGCTTCGGAAACGGTTTCGATTTTTGATGGAAGGAGCTTGGTTGCTAACTTCCCTTGACTCCACTTGCACTTAGGAACTTTTGAGGCGATTTTGCTAGAAATTTTCGGAATAGAGCGGAGTTAGGGCATGGGGTGATATTTATAGTGAAGAATTATGGTTTTTAATTCAAAATTTTGGATTAAAAGGTGTTAAATGATGAATTGAAGGGTCTCTTTTTTATTGCAGGAAAATCAAACAGTGCAGCCGAGTTAAGAGGAGTCGAAGAGGTATGTGTGCAAAGCACGGAGCCATTTGGGCCTATATCGACCGTCGGAGCCGGCCATATCCTTGAAACGGGCGGTCGTATCTTGAGGCATTACCTCGAGATTCGTGCCACGTGTGTATATCTGTGTTTACTCCATTTTATGCTTGTTTGATTTTTCTGAAACTTTTCATTTCTCCATGTATTGCACGTGCAACTCTTGGGCTTCCAGAAATTAAAAAGAAAAAAATCTAAAAATAATTGGGTCTGATGGAAATCGAACGCACAGGCTATGTCACAGCAGTGTAGAGCCTTTACCAGTGAGCTACAAGTTACTTCTTACTTTTATTTAACAAAAATAACTTTTAACTCTTACACATGCTGTAATACTCTTTTCTGTAGAATAACAAGAAAATTCTGTACAGTAATTTCAGAGTCGTTACATAAACGGTCACCAATGCGTTGGCGACCGTTTCCAAAACATTAGCGACTGTTTAAAACATTCGCTAATGCTTTGATCAGATTATACCCGCGAGCTGTCTTCTTCTCCTCCTCATTCTCTCCCCATCAACCCGCGATGGTAAATCCCAGCACCCTATTTCATCAAATTTTTTTTAAAAAATATATCAAACTTACTGCAATTTTTTTCTTATAGGTATTATAGTTTGATTTGTTGCTGTTGGAGCTTACTATAGGTTTTTTCTTTTTCAAATTCGATCAAGGTTAGTGGTTTCTCCTCCTAACCATAATTTTTTCATTTAGATTATTAAATTTTGAAATTAGTTGATTAGCAATTTCAAAAAATTGAATCATTTGTAAGATGATGGGTTTAGGATTATGAAATCAAGGAATTATGAAATTAGGGTTTGAATTTTTTTTGTGATTTTGAGGTTGATGGGTTTTATCATTGAAATATAACTGAGAAATTGAAAACGTATGAAAACTTGAATTAGAAAATTTGGTAATTTGGTAATTTAAGGTAAGATGGGTTTTAGAATTGAAAATATATGAAAAATTAAAATAGAAATTTGGTAATTTAGGATAAGATGGATGAGTTTTAGATTGTGTGTGTGTGTGTGAGCGAGTGTATATATAAGTGTTTGAATGCGCGCGTGTATATGTGAGTGTGTGAGAGTGTGTGTGTGTATGCGTGCGCGTCCGCATATGAAATATTTCAAAAATTTATTTATCCTAAATTCTAACTTGTATTCTTTAAATTTATTAATGGTTCAATATTCTTTATTTTGTAAATTTAATAATTTGATATCTTGTTGCCTATGATTTATTGCTTAGATTTTTTAATTGTAGCATAATTTATAAACCAAATCAAAATAAAAATCAAATCCTTTAATACCAATTAAACTATAGTAGATGCATAAATCAAAAATAAAATCACACTGATTAAAAAAAATTAACACTAATTAACCTATAACACTAATTACATTAATTAATAAATCTTAATTAAGACCAGATAACAGTGAACCGAGACCCTGATTAAAAAATGATTAAAAATATAAAATTAAGGGATACCCTAAAATTTTGATTAGAAACGTAACTATGGTTTTATGTTTTCATTTAATTAGTAAGTTTAATATCGAAAGGTCTTAAACTTGTTTAGGATCGATCTATAGTTTCCCGTCTGACAATTGGTGTATGTCAAATATTTTTTGTGTCAAATTGATAGGATCACATTATATGTTTGTGAGAGCTGAGCATCATATTCAATTTTTTCAAACGTATGTGCAGTATTCAACGAGGGAATTTGACATACAGTAATTGTTGGATTTGTCCAGTTTGGACATGTTACGAATGCAACAAGACTCACATCTCACATCCTCCTGTATTTTCGTCTATTTCGAGAAGTTTCAACGGTGCTTTCCACTTGTTCCCCGTGTACAGATTTATGTACAAACACAGGGAACAGGGGGAAAGTGCTGCCGAAATTTTCTCGAAATGGACGAAAACAGAAGGATGTGAGATGCGAGTGTTTCATTCGTAATGGGAATTATGACCTTTATCCCTGACAGCCATGAAACTAATTATTCATTTCGACTTTTTGCCATGAGTACTTACGACAATCTTAAATGACTTTAAATACTTTGATGCGTCCACATCATGAAATCTAATTAAGACTTGAAAATTTATTTAATGACAAGTTTGTAATAAACTCATAAGGTATGTTAAACTCATATTATTATATGTGTTATAACAGATGAGAATTCTTTCGGATAAATCGTTTATGCATATGGGGAAAAATACAGCTATAGTTTGAGAGATATCCGATTTAAAGATGGGCTAAAAGCCTTTTTAGATTACGCAGAGATGAACTCAAAACGTAGCCGAGACGGACTCTTGTTCTGTCATTGTAAGAAATGTAAGAATAGAGCCTATTTTTGACGTGAAGTGATAGAAGAACATGTGTTTTTGGAGGGTTTTGAACCGAACTACATACATTGGAATTACCATGGCGAGAGATTACGTGACAAGAAAACGAGAATGGATAATGAGACCGCAGTTTCGCAAGCTGAATTGTCGATGGGTGATAGGATAGATGACACGCATGAGATGTTGGAAGATTTATTTGCTGAAGAGGAAATGAATGATGTTGAACTGTCTAAAGGCACCAGTGAATTAGAAGAATTACATAAACTTCTGGAGAAAAACAAACAAGATCTGTACGAAGGCTGTACGGACTTTAGTAGGTTGTCATTTGTAATAAGGCTCCTCCATCTGGAAATGATCAGCGAGATGGCTAATGAGCACTTTGATGTGCTTCTTGATCTCCTACGCAAGGTAATTCCTGAAGGAAAGGAAATCATTCTAGAGAATCATTATCAAGAAAAAAAGATTGTTAAGACATGGTTTCTCGTATGAGAAGATCGATGCATGTCCACATGACTGTGTGTTGTATCGCAGGGATCATGCGCCGTCCCACTTGCAACTTGTCTAAGTGGAAGAGCATGCGATGGCATTCCGATCGTCGGATCAAAGACGGAAAGCAGAGGCATCCGGCTGATGCAGAAGTATGGAAGCAATTAGACAGTGTTGATCATTTTGGGGACGATCCGAGAAATGTACGTCTAGGTTTGACAACCGACGGTTTCATTCCTTACGGACTCATGAGTTCTAGTTGGTCCACGTAGCCGGTATTGCTTATACCTTACAATCTGCCTCCCTGGATGTATATGAAGCAACGGTATATGATTCTTTCCTTATTAATTCCTGGAAAATATTCATCTGGCCAGAACATCGACGTCTATATGGAACCTTTAATTGAAGAGCTGATAGAACTCTGGGAACATGGAGTAGAGACATATGATGCGTACGCTGAGGAGAAGTTTAGAATGCGAGCGGCTGTTATTTAGACAATCAACGATTTTCCAGCATACGACATGTTATCTGGATGGTCTACCTACACGAAGTATGCATGTCCATCATGTGGTCTTGATTACAGTGCCCTCCAGCTTAAGGCACGTGATAAGTTTTGCTACTGGTTTCATCATAGGTGGCTATCGGCGAATCATCCGTACAGAAAAATGGCAAATTTGTTTGATGGAAGATTGGAAAAAGGTGAAGTACCAAAACAATTGTCAGGGATAGAAATTTTTGAGCAGATTTCATCATGTCAATTCCAGCAAGGTTCTAATCATTTTAATTCAGATGGTTTCTTCAATAAACAAAAAAACGGAAGCGATCCGAAGATAACAAATTGTTGAGTGTGTGGAAGAAGAAAAGTATATTATGGAATTTTCCTTACTGGAAACATCCGTTGATTCGACATAATATTGATGTCATGCATGTAGAGAAGAACGTGTTTGATAATATTGTTGGCACGTTATTACAGGACGATTCTAATTCCAAGGATAAGTTAAGTGCTCGCGAGTGCTTGAAGGAGCTTGGAATCCGACAGGAATTGCATCTGGTACTTCGTGATGATGGTGTCTATGAATTACTAGTTTCGAACTACATAATGTCGAAATTGGCTATGAAAAGATTTTGTGAGGTGCTAAAGAGTATCACAACCCTGATGGGTACTCCTTTAACATAGCAAAGAATGTGCAGGTCGATCCACCAAAGCTCTTGAATCTTAAAACCCACGATTATTATATCCTTCTGCATAAATTGCTTCTAGTGTCGCTTCGACATAATTTGCCATCCAATGTCACTAAAGTTTTGATAGAGTGTTGCGACTTTTTCAATAAACTTTGTTCTAAAGTGATGTGGCCAAATTCTAGGAGTTGCAAAAGAGTATTGTTGAAACCCTCTATAAGTTGGAGATGATATTTCCACCATCTCTCCTCACCATCATGGTTCATCTTTCTGTGCATCTAGTTACAGAGGCAATGATTGCTGGACCTGTCTCTTATAGGTGGATGTATCCAGTAGAAAGATAATATATTTTTTCAGTCAATTATATTATTCAATTCATTATAATATTCATATTTTTCTAAAGTATTCGTTAACGTTTTAGATACTTGGGATTCTTGAAACGGCAAGTGTGCAATCGAGCTCGACCGAAAGGGTCAATAGCCGAGAGTTATTGCCCCAACGAATGCCTCAACTTCACTTCTTGTTACTTGCGTGGAATTGAAACAAGATTAAACTGTCATTCTCAAATTAACGATGATCATCTATTCCATTCACAAGGGGAGTATTGATCCTACCCGGAGGGAGTGGCTCGATCAAGTGCATTCGTATATCCTTAATAATCTTGAAATTACTACCGATCATAGAAGGTATATAAATTATAAATTTTAATCGCGTCAATATTTTGAGTGCCTACATCTATATATGCCTAAATAATTAATATTGTTATTCTTTTAACCGACATATTGAAGAACTTACGAATGCGATTTCCGGAAAGAGTGCTAATTGGAAGATTAATCAAGAACATAAGAAACACTTTCCACGGTGGTTCCATAAACACGTACGTATGTCTTGTATATTTCACGTTTCACATGCATATATCACATATAGTTTATACATTTTATGTGTAAATGCATTGTAGATTGAAGATGATATAGCAAAAGGGATGCAATTTCCGGAAGTAATCGTGCGACTATCTAAAAGTCTTAGTGCAAAAGTGAATCGATACGGTTCATATTGTATTAGTAACCTAAAATTTCTTACAGCCGAGAAATTGACTACCCAAAACAATGGGGTTTATTGTTCGTTTGAACAAACGTGCTTCTCAAGTTCCCGTGATCAAAGACCGTATGGAGGAAAAAAGAATATTACGGTCAGCTGAAGAATATAATAGAGTTATTTTAAGGGAATAAAGAGCAAGAAAGATTTGTTATGTTCAAAAATCGTTGGTGCGCTTGCATCTAGATCGATGAGTACGGCTTTCAACTTGTCAATCTCAATAAAGAAATTTATCGAGATAACAAGTTCATGTTAGCTTCATAAGCCGAGCAGTGTTTCTATGTCAAAAATCCTAATCATAAAGAAACTTGGATTGCATTACTAGAACCTCCTAAATCCTTTTTCGATAGTTCTACCAACGAGATTGACCTTGATGAAGCAGATCCGGATGATATATGAAAAACTTTGCAGTTGTAAACAATTGTAATCAATCGATATATGTTATAAACTTTGCAGTTGCAAAAACTTATAATCACTTGCATGTAAATGATATATGAAAAACTTAGCAGTTCTAATCACTTGTAATGTATTGATTTGTTCGCTTAATGATTTATGCATATTATATATTTTGTATCGTCATTACTCTTGCATGAAACAGATGGGACGAAAAGGCATATTCGGAAAATTTGCCAAAACATTTTCTTCAAAGAAAAGATATCGAGATACTGAATTCTCGACACAGCCTGATACTGAGAGTAGAGGTATATATTACGAGTTTTAAATAATCATCGACCGTATTATTTTATTCAAATAACTATTGCATTGATTATAATAAATTAAAATATGTAGGTATATATAATCAGGAGGATGCAGGTCCATCAGTGCAGCATGATCCGTATGCATATCTAGACGAGCAGTGCACAGACTTGAGTAGGAAATCTGGGGCGTTCTCGGATCCCGTCACCGATAAGTATAATCATGCATTGCCTCTTCCTCGCAATTTATAAAATGAAAAACCTTATCGCGATAGGGACAATGCGAAAGCAATGGTGCGGTCGGCTGTTGCTCGACCTCAAATCGATATAATGATAGAGGTAGCAGACACGAGTATTGATGAGGCACGGGCTACGGAGGATAATCTGGCCTGGTTTGAACACCACGGAAGAGGTGTTGCAAACGAAATTACGAAATACGATATGCATGGAAAAAGAGCAATTCTGCAATGGATAGGTGAGAAACCCGTAGATCCGGGTATGTGGGTTACACATTTCCACGGTTATATCGGTATTCTCGTCCGCAACACTGATTTCTGGAACGCGGGCTTCATATTTGCAGATAACCCCTGAGAAGCATATGTATGGACTTGGCGCTCACTCTTGGTAATGCATAACTTAACTATATTTCAACATTACATGTATACATGTTATATGTTATAAATTTATTAAATAATATATTTATTAATCTGTATTACAGAAACATTTTGTCTTAGAAGATGATATAGACGGACATTGGACGCATGTCCGGTATGAGATGTCACAAATATTCAAGAGACGGCGTCAAAAATTGAAGAAAAAATTCAAACAGTCGGAGAAATTTACGGATGATTGGGAACATTTTGCCGCTCTTCCCTCCATCATCCCTAGAGATAAGTTTGTGTTTCTCCTATTGTATTGGGATACACCCGAAGTAAAGATGATTAAAAATATATTTAAATAATTTGAATACCGAATTTAGATTAAATTATATTTAAAGATAATATTTTCTGAATAAGCAGGAAGTATCAGAAAGGAATAAGCAGAACCGAGAGAAAGCCGCAGATGACTAATATGGTGGATCGGTTCCTGCTGATCATTATATGGTTAATTTGGTTAGTTTATCTTTAATTATATAAATGTTCGATTTTTCAATTTCATCATTACATATCTTCACGTATAAATAAATCAAATATCCGTTACAGGAGAAGCCTGGGAAAAAGCCGAGCCTCTCTAAGACTTAGAAGGCATTGCACATGAGAGAGGGCATGTGGTAAGCTTGCACATGAGATAGAGCATGTCAGAAGAAAGGATGGATATAACCACTCAACATGTGGTAAGCTTGCATTTTTCAATTTTTTTAAAAGTAAATTAATTATACTTGTTAACTTCGTAAAGAAAATTAATTATTGTTTTATTTATCAAAGGAGGATTTCGAGGAGGCGGAGAGGAGCTATCGGGAATCAAATCCCGAATATTCGGCCGATGATCCTCTTCTTAGAGAGGCCGAGGTATTTATTATAGAGCAGTTTTTTCTTCAGTCGAGAGGACACGGTCGTATTCCTCTATACAGTGGTCCCGTTAGTCTTTCGCGGTCCGGTTCCAGAAGAAATACTTCAATTTCGTCGATCGCTCGCTCCAACCAACAATCGGCTGAGGCACAATGGATCAATGAGCTAGAGGAGCTGCTCAGGAGGAGGGATGAAGCAGAAAAGGAGAGGGCGGAAGATAAAGTGGCTTGGAGAGCTTAATTGGAGGCAGAGTTGGAACAATTCTCGCAACAATACGTTCCGCATCCGCAATCGTGGTCAGCACAGGGTTCATTCCCGCCGTAGCCGGCATATTATCATCCTCCGACGCAGCGACTGTATTACCCTCTCTCATCACATGGAACGTCGTACTATCCTTATCCACCGCCTCCGTAATCATAAGAAGAGTACTACCCTCGGCCTCCGCCTCCACCTCCGCCATAAAATCCTTATTATCCTAACCCCCCGCCACAGGAACCGTATAACCCTGATCAGCCGACCCCACAGGGAGGGTTGTTCGGTAACTTTTTTTCGCATGAGGACTTCGACAATGTGAATCGATACTATTTAAGGCGAGCTTCTTGTGGCGACGGTAGCGGTGGGAGTTAGTGTGGTACGTATAGTTGTTATTTATAGAAATTTGAGTATACTATTAAACTTTGTTGAGTTTTGATATTTAAAATTCATGTTGTGTATTCATAGGGGTCTTATAAATTAACGACGAAAGGATTATGTCTTGACGATGGAAATGGCAGAAGTTAGTGAGGTAAGTATATATATGTGTTAGTATAGCTAACATTGTTTCGAAGATTATAATTTGAGATCATATATTTATATATTTATTTATTTCGATTCACAGGGTTGAGTGAGCTGCGATTGCGAGTGATTTGGAGATTTTTTCGTTTTGTTGGACATATATATAGCGTATGTATTGTGTTGTTCGTATTCAAAACAATTTAGTTTATTTATGCTTGTTTATTAAAAATTTAGTTCGTATATCTTTGATTAAGTTGTTGATATTGGTGGATATATCGTGGATAATATTTATATGTTGGTTTGTATGCGTATGTGTTCGTATTTGTTGTCGGTCTTGTTGGATATGTTGTGGATTGTGCATATATATTGATTTGTATGTGAAACGCTATTGAGGCGTAATATATTGTGATATTATGTATTATTGTATTGAATACAGCATTTTTCTATAATTTTTTTTCCAGAAAAAATAGTTATTAGCGACCGTATAACCTACAGAAACGGTCGCTAACATCTCATCAGCAACCGTTCGCTGATATTAGAAAACATGTATATTGGTTGAGATATCAACGTATCTGCTTATTAGCGACCGGTAGAAACGGTCTCTGATACATCTATTAGCGACCGTTCGTATTAAACACCGTTCCTTAACGGTTGCTAATAAATGTATCAACGACCACTCAATCAGCGACTGTTTTTTAGCGACCGTTTAAAATATAAATGGTCGGTAATATACATTAGGGACCGTTCATTATTTTTTGGAGACCGTTTCATACGGTCTCTAATAGTGTCTGTATGTTGTAGTGCTAGCACAATATAAAGCCAAAATATATTTAAATATGCTAAGTTATTGTTAAGCATGATTTCGGGCATAAAAATTATAAAACAGTTAAATTTATATTAAAAAATATGAGAAAACCCGTGCCAAATAAATAGTGCAAGAAATGTTCTTTAAAGGTGGCTTTTTCTTTCAAAACAAACAAGTGAGGAGATGGAAAAGCAATTCATTGTTAAAAAATTATCCTATTTTCATTTCAACCAAGCACTATAAAGACCAATTCAATGAAAAGTAGTGTAATTCATTTCATTGGAGGAAATGCATTCCTAATATATTTTCTTTCTTTGAACCAAGCATGCCCAAGCATAAAAAAAAATTAGAAAAATGAATAAGATCATTAATTATATTTAACTAAAATCGTGGGCACATGGTATCTTAATTTACACTAATATCATTCTACCTAGGTTTTTGCTGTTGCATCGCATATGAATATATTTAGAAAACATGTGGATATAAATTGTAGAGATTGCACGGTTTATTATTCCCCTATCTTTATTATTGAAATCTGCCGTAATTACTTAACCTACCCTAAATTTTAGGCTACAAATCCACGATTTATGGTTGCATCTGTCTTAAAATTTTCTAGAATAAAAAATCTTGATGATATAGACAGCTTAAGATTAATTAAGATATTCTTCTCATTTTCCCAATTTTTTCTTCAAATTAAAATTGGGAGTGCCACGATTCCCCCGGGAGACAAAATTTGGGATTAGGCATTTATTAAAATCTAATTAGGGATTTAGCTTACTTTTAAAACTATTTAGAAAATTAGCATATTTGGATCAAAATCAACTCTTACATAAGCGCTACATAGGATTAGCAGTTTGAGAAGTGCTAAAGTCCAATTTCGCACTTCACAAGTGTGGAATAGGGACTTCACCCAGGGCGAAATTGGCTCTCTTGGGCCAAGTCAAATTCCGCACTTGCAAAATACGGAATTGAACTTGGCCTCACAATAGATGAGGACAAGTCTTATTCCACACTTTCTAAATGCGGAATTTGACTTGCACTCATCCAGAGAGCCAAGTCTTTGTTTGGGCCAAGTATATTCCGCACTTGCAAACTACGGAATATACTGGCACATAATTTCACACTTGTCCCCGCCACTTCCCCCCTTTAATACATCAGACTCTCTCTCTCTCTTTCTCGTATATCTCGACATCTCTTTTTCTTCTCTTGCACCTCCCTCTCTCTCCTCTCGATCTCTCTCCCTCCTCCCTCCTTCTTCGAAGCCGAGCCCCCTCCTCCGGTGTCGATCTCCAGCCCTCTCCTTCAGGGTCGATCTCTAACCCCTTCATCCTCCTCCTTCGAAGCCCTCTCTACTGCATATCCTCGATCCCTTCCTCGTCGAGGCCGAACCCTCTCTTTCTCATTAATGAGTTTTAATTTTAAAATTATTTGTTTGAAATTAATATAATTTTGGGATTTTAATTAATAGGTTTTGGGTTAGGGTATTTTATTGTTAAGGTTAGAGTATTTTGGGGGTCGGGGTGAGGATAATTTATTGTATTTTAGTTTTAGGGTTAGGGTAATTTAGGATATTTTTGGGGTTAGGGTTAGGGTATTTTGGGGGTTAGGGTAATTTAGTGTTTTTATAGGGGTTAGGGTTGATATATTTTGGGGGGTTAGGTAAATTTTATAAGCAATGGATTTCAGGTCCATAATATCGCGGACAGCGTAATAGGCGGACATACGACATCAGCTTGTGGGATCGAGACCATTTAGAGATCGGTTAGTCGTTTTTTCCAACGGTGTCCAATTTGACGTCTGGATTCTCCTCCTACTCTCCCTCGAGCACCGGTGAACGTGACTTATCAACGTCAACGTCGCCGACTGATAGTGCTCGATATTGGCGATCCCCAAGATCATGACACGTGGCAGGGGACGTGCCCTAGAACTCAGAAGAAAGGGCCCACCGGGGGCCCACCGGGCCACCCCTGTACCCGACTTGCGAGCACAAACTAGCTCCCCTCGGAGCCCCGTGCAAATTGGCCTCTTCGGCCCCTCAGCTCGCCTCTGAGCTACCACAGGACCAAGACTCCCCGGCCTCCTTGCTCGTCCCCGAGCTCCCGCCGAGGACGTCTTCCTCGGCCCTCCGACCTACTCCAATGCGTAACCGCCGCTCCGCGAATCTCGACACGCGCGAATTTTACGCCGACAACGTCCCGCGTTCCACGCCATCACGATCCCCATTAATGGGCGATCCGCTCTCTACGCGGGCGTGACGTCGGGAGCATAACTGCCGGCGAGATTCTCGCGCCTGCTGCTGCGTGCTCCACCGCTATATAAACCCCCATCACAGAGGGGTCAAGTAAGCAATTTCTACTCCACTAAGCCATTACTCTGCCCGAATCTCTATACTAACTTGATCGTCGGACGGTCCTCAGTGGTACCAAACCACCCCAGGACTTCTTTGCAAGTACTCGGCAACACCTCCCTCACCTCACCTCTTCCTCCAAAAACCCATTGAGACCTGCACGTGAAGGAAGATAATCAACTAAGTCCACCGCGAGATCAACGGAAGACAACATCTGACGGAGACCCGAAAAGGACTTCCATCAGTCGGCGCCGTCTGTGGGAAAATAACTCCACAAAATACAAAGTTGGCCTTCCGATCTCCGCCAACATGACAACCGATTCCCCTAAAGATCCAAATGCTCGTCGTCGCCTCCCTCGCAACGGAAACGCAGGCGAACCCTTGCCTAAGGTCGTCGGTCTCCCCGCTGGCTGCCGTCTCACAGGCTCCGGCGACCGCCCGAGCAAAAGGGCTAGGGGCCGAGAGCCTATCACCTTTGGCGACGAGGATCTCCATGGCATATCTGTCCCCCATAACGACCCGCTGGTGATCGTAGCACAATACGAGGTCCACCGAATACTCATCGATTCGGGCAGCTCGGCGGACATCCTCTTCCATGACTGCTTTTTGCGTATGGGGCTTGCCCAGCAGACTTGAGAACGACCTCCCACGTCCTCTCGGGGTTCACCAACCAATCCATCCCGGCACAAGGGGTGGTCACCCTGTAGTTCACGATCGGGGAGCCCGGCCGCACGCGCACACTGCCTGTGGACTTCATTGTGGCGAGGGTCCCATCGGTCTACAACGTCCTCCTCGGCCGGCCGACGCTGAACTCCCTCCCGGCCCAGATCTCGACATACCACCTGGCGATAAAATTCCCCCTCGATCAGGGTGGGGTAGGTCGGGTATACGGGAGCCAGCGGGTCACGGAGGTAGGCCTGACAGAGGCGTCTTCCCCCGAGCAGCACGCTGATAGCGCCGATGCATGCGGCGACGTTAAAGGGTCCCTGGACACCCGGGACGAGCGGAAGGAGGTCCGTGGATCACAGGCCAAGCCTCTGACCGAGGTGCCCTTAGCAGAAGGAGACCCAGGAAAGACCGTCTAGGTCGGGTCACTCCTGACGAGAATTCAGCGGGATGACCTGATCGAGTTCCTCCGAAGCAACCCCGACGTCTTTGCCTGGGAACCGGCAGACATGCCTGGGATCGACCCCAAAATCATCTCCCACAAGCTCGGAGTTGATCCTACGGCCCGACCCGTCAGGCAGAAGAAAAGAAGTTTCGCCCCGGTCAAACAGAAGGCTATCGAAGAGGAGATTGACCAGCTCCTCGCCGCCAACTTCATCAGGAATGTTCCCTACTCGGAGTGGCTGGCAAACGTGGTTCTGGATAAGAAGTCGAGTGGGAAGTGGCGTATGTGCGTCGACTTCACCAACCTCAACAAGGCCTGCCCAAGGGCAACTTCCCGCTCCCCCGCATAGACCAGCTCGTCGACAGCTCGGCCGGGCACGAGCATCTGAGCTTCATGGACGCTTTCTCCGGCTATAACCAAATCTGCATGAATCCTGACGACGAAGATATGACCGCATTCACAACGGACCGGGAGGTGTACTGCTACAGGGTGATGCCCTTCGGCCTCAAGAATGTCGGGGCCACATACCAGAGGCTGGTCAATCGCATGTTCAAGCCACAGATCGGCAGGAACATGGAAGTCTACGTTGACGACATGCTCGTCAAGTCCGTCTCGTCAGCCGACCATGTCAAGGACCTGGGCGAGGCGTTCGGGGTGCTTCGCAAATTCAATATGAAGCTGAACCCCGCCAAATGTGCGTTCGGGGTCACCGGGGGGAAATTCCTCGGGTTCATGGTGACTCACCGCGGAATCGAAGCTAACCCAAAGAAGATCGACGCCATCCTGAGCATGGCCACACCCAAGACCAACGTCGAGATCATGCGGCTCACAGGGCGGGTCACCGCTCTGAGCCGTTTCATGTCCAGGTCGGGGGAGAAGTGCCTCCCATTTTTCAAAGCGCTGAGGAAAATTCCGAGGTTCGAGTGGTCGGAGGATTGCCAAGCCGCCTTCGACCAACTAAAGGAGCACCTCGCAACAACGCCCCTGCTCACCCGGCCCGTGGAAGGGGACGAGCTGTCGCTGTACCTGGCAGTATCCGACCAAGCAGCAGGCTCGGTGCTCGTCCGAGAGGCCGAGGGGGCACAGAAGCCGGTGTACTATGTGAGCCATGTGTTCAAGGACGCGGAGACTGTTGGAAATAGTGCCCTCAGAGTCAATAATTGGATCACAGGCACGTGATTGCAATGATTGAGGGATGACCTATCCCGGTAGGACAGTCTTACTCAAGATGATAGTATGCTATCTGGTTTATCTTTATCATCGTGTACTGCTTTAGGTGACCTGACAGGTTGCCATTACACGTTGATAGAGCCCCTAGGATTCTTGCTTGACTGCCAGCGGTATGAGGGCGATCATATACGTGAGAGCTGGTGGTCTATAAGCACATCCTTAAAAGGTCCCTAGTCGTGGGAGTTTCGAGACAGGGCATCGATTCTCCAGAGTAGACTAGTGTATACAGTCGAGACCCCGACGAGGGGCGGTGGCCGGTCTCACAAGCCACTGGTGTCAGTTGGTTCACCTAAGATGTATACAGGTGCTCATTGGGTTATGAGTACACCGGACAGGACTCGCCGGGAACATGCTAGTTGGTCTTATACCTGACGTCAGATAGCAGTTCCCTGGTGACATGTGTACAAGTTAGTTCATCGACCTGAGGATCGTCATTTGTCTCGTGTGAGTTCCCACTATACTTTGATTACTACCCTACCACGCTCAAAGGAGACGTGCAAACAGGTTTTAGTTGGGTACAGTCCCGAGCCATATGGAGGCAGTGAGCGGATCTTCAGGGGTTCGTCTCTCCCGGTATTGGGGGTGAGGTCGCGCTGTGTCTAGGAGAGCCAGAACATGAAAAGTCCTTGGCCAAGGCAGGAGATTTACTGGTAGGTATTCCAGTAGTATCTCAGGGTGTTCTGGGTTGATCTCTGACACGACTTGTACCGCTTTTGGGGGTCTGACTTTTACCAACCCCCTAGACCCGCCATGCGATGCTCATAGATGAACGGACCGGACTGTACGGATATTGTCACTGACTGGCTCAGTAGGGTGTCAGGATGAGTTCGCTCATCGACGTCCCTTTTGGTCAATAGCCGGTAGCCCGTCACGTATGGCTAATACCTCTGACGTGCTAGTGGTTAAATCCACAGCCATAGTATTGACGAGTCTTTAGAGTCCCCCACATTCAGTTGCTCAAGTTTTCGGGCGAAACGCTGTAGAGGCCGTATGGAGATATGGCAGGGTTCGATCAGATACGTACGGTATTGCACGGATCAGGATCGGACGGTTAGTACTAGAGGCCGTATGGATATATGGCAAGGTTCGATTAGATACGTGCGGTATTGCACGGATCAGGATCGGACGGATAATACTAGCCGGCTTTGGTTTAAGCCGGATCCTAGTATAGTACAGTGTAGATTTTGTCTCATTGCATTTGTATTTCGGTTGGAATACAAATACGGGTGTGTATACACAGTAGCGGGGTTTTCCTGTAATTTATTACGGGATCAGTTTTGTGGAGTTGCCAGTTTGTTTTCCGTTTCGGCCATATTTTTTTGTATCTTTCATTGGCCGAAGATTGGTGGAGGAGGGCTTATTTGCATTTGTGCAAATAAGCATTTTGGAGGGTGTTGATTGCATATTGTTGTATCATGATGTCTTAGCCTCCATTTGACTTCTTGACTTCTTCATGATGGCTTGACCTTTTGAAGTCATCATGCTTGATGATGATGTTTGATGAGTATTGGTTGAGTGAGGTTCTTGCTTTGTGATCATTGTGTTTTTCATCATCACATTTTTCCTCTCTCTCTTGCATTATGAGGTTCATTATCTTTTGATACACACCACTCCCTCATTGTAATGACCCCAAAATCTTTATACATTTGTATTATCCCTCTTCAAAAATATACCGTATTTATTTGTACTTGGTATTTTCCTCTTTCTATTAAATTTATTATTATTTTATTCCTCAATCTATTATGTATTTTTTTTCTAGGTACAATTTCTTTTTCTTATATTTAAGTTTTTAACTTCTCATTCTTATTTTTCCTTTCATAAATATTTAACCCAAATCCATTATTTTTATTCTCCATAGCCCATCTAAAAAGCCCATTTTCTTTTTAAGCAACATCATATATTTAATTCTAATTAAATATATACATGAACAACCTTATAGCTCATTGGTTAAGTCCTTGCATTGTTATTGCATAAGTCACATGTTCAAATCCCCATTCTTGCAATTATTTTTTATCATTTTTTATTCTTCCCATAACCTACAAATGAGACCTTTCATTTCCAAAATGAATGGTGACTTTTCATTTCTCTTTTAATTCTCATGTTAAATGCATATATTATTATTCACCATTACAACATCTTTATTTGTCCTCCTCCATCTTTTCCTTCCTCATATTTTTCTATCTCTCACTTCTTCCTCTTCACCAAGATGACAAGAAGAAGAACATGAAGAAGTCTTCAAGAAGGTCTCGCTAGTAACGCGGGGCTATCGGCGGATAGACAAGCCCGGTGACAATACCGGCTTGTGCATGTAAGTCCCTTCTCTCTTTCCTTCCCTCCATCTCTTTCTTTTTCTCTTTATATTTCTCTTAGTTTATATTGCCATGAAAAACTTCCCTTGACATATCATAGTTCCTAAATAATTAATTAAATGGATACATATATAAATAATGAACACACAAATATACACACATATATAGTTTGTAAAGTCTTTTTCATTACTCTCAATTCACATGTTAACATTTCATAGTGACCAATTAGGAGTGCATGTTTGTTGTTTTATTTTAAACCACTTTATTTAAAGTTTGTAAAAAAAAAAAAATGAAGTTACGAATAAATACCATGGTTTTCTCATTTCTCACATATGACATATCAATACCTTTAGTTTTAAAATAATTTTTATAAATTAATTTTTAATTCTGAAAATTTCATGAAATTTACATATGATAGAATATATTATTTTGTACACGCTGTAAAAATTTTAGATCGATCCGCATAACGGTTTAGGAATTACATCGTATTTATTCACTGATCGTAAAACCGAAAACTGCAGTTATCGGTCAACTTCTAGGACATATAACTTGGTATACCGGTATCCAAATTGAGCAAACTCAGGTGTTTTTGATATCTACATCGAATGATCTAGATTTTCTTAGTTTTATAGTTTTACTGAAAACCCATCTAAGATAAAGAAAACTGTTTTGCAATATTAAGTGACGGATCTGGACAGAATCTGTTCCGATTCGCACACTGTTTTTAAATTGGACATAACTCGAGCACCCGATGTCCGTTTGTGACAAAATTTAGATGTGTAGATGCACCATTGATAGAACTATAATTTTCTATATATTATATTACTTAGGAATGCATGAAACAACCTGATATAGGCTTTGCAATAGAATATATAGTTGCTGTCCAGAAATCTGAATTTCTGTTTTAAATGCTGATATTAAAATGATCATAACTAGAGCTTTAGAAATCTAAATCATATGAATCTTGGTGTTTTCGATAAGTACATCGAAATACCTACAATTTTATAATAAGCTTCGTAACCTGAAACCCGATAGAAGTTAACTCAAACTGCATTTTAAAAATATGTGACGGTGCCGAATAGATTCTGATATGTTTTGCGCGACGATACGAAAACATATATATCTCTCAAACCGGTAGTCGTATTTAGGTGAAACTGGAACTCACACATGCAAAACACTTAGAGCCATATTTTTGTTTATGTTCTCGCATTCGTTTGACTTGATTAATTAGTCGTACATAATGTTTCTTTACAACATTGTTTTTGGTAGTTACTCGTATAATATACTTGACTCATTTCATGCTATTCGAACGTGTATACATATTTATCTTGATCATTAAATTGTTGTATATACATAAAGACGATAATTAAATACTTGGGGTGTATCTTGAAAACTATACAATAGTACTTTTTACATAAAACCCCCTCAAGTTTTATAAATTACAACAAGGCCCCTAACAATTATTGAACTTCAACCCACTTTCTTTTAGTCTGACTCGGGTTAGAGTCTGACTATTTCTGACTTGAAAATGATTCAAGTCAATCTATATTCTTTCATATTCCAACTCAAGATGAATACATGAATCCCTGAATCCAGTTAACAATCTATATAACTTGACCGAACCGAACCATGGATATTCCTTTTACATGATTCCCAGTATTCCATTTACATGACTCTACGGTTATAACCGTTCCCAGATATCATGGTTTCGGTCAGTCAGTTAATCACTCATACAATCAACACAATTTTACAAGATAACAATACAAATAAGACATCGCGGGGTTTAAGGGGTAGACTGGTACGGAATATGTTCAAGGTGGCACGAGGTGGTCACTTAAGACGTAATTACATCCATGCCGTTGTTCCGTGGTATTATCGACGGAGCCTTGTACTACAGGTTACCAAAGTCCCCGGTGTAAGTGGGACTCCCCTCGTATACACTGGCATCTTCTGTACCAGGCTACAAACAACAGCGTTAATACAACATTACAATATTACAATACAACATTAAAAGCTACTCTCTCTCTTTTACTCTCTGTCTATTTCTCCATTATCTTTGGGACTTACCGAGCGACCTGTTCGCTGACGACATTCTATTTCCTTCTTCTTTGAATGTCGTCAGGTGCGTCGGACCAAGCTGAGATCGAGCCCACCAGTGAAGACTTGTAGCGGTTCCACGAAGACCTCGAGCTCTAGATATTGTATCTTGTTCTTTCCAGTATTTTTCATTTTCATGTTATGCCACTGTTTAGGCATCGCTTTTCATTTCAGTTGTATTTTCCTTTTCATGCATTGTACAAAGAATGTTATTAATAAAAGTTGCTGTTCTTTTATACTCTTGTCTCTTGTGTATTTATATTGCTTAGTTACGCTTAGCGTATGTACTTCTGAGTATATACGTAGCGGGCCTCGTCGCGTCTCCTTCGCCGTAAACTGGGAAGCGGGGCGTGACACTCATTCACTTACTCTCCTCTCTTCACCATGGTGCATGGCCGGCCAAGCATGGAGAGGGGCTGTCCAAAAATTTGGTGTGGGGATTTTGGTTCTTTTCATGTTAGAAAAATCCCCAAGTTCATCTAGAAAAAGTTCACATTTCATTTCCTCCACCAAAGGCAACTCCATAACCCCAAATGAGACATGAGTTCTACACACATTCTACAGCAAATCTTGGGCACGTCGACTCGCCAACTTCATGCCCGAGTTGCCTCGGTATAGAGGTGGGAGCCCGTAAAAGAAGCCGGCGACGTGGTGCCCTTCCGGTGAGGAGGTGGAGACCGGACATTCCGCGGGTGATCGGGATGACGACGAGAAGACCGGAGGACACGGATCACTCGGTATATCTCTCTTCCCATCTTGTAGTTAGCTAGGACTAGATTAATAGCACGATCCGGGTTTATAGTGCGCGGTGGTGCCGGTTTGAAAAGTTATTATAAATCACCGCTTCCGTATTCTGGCGTCGGATTGACGGCCGGGGCGCCGCCGTGCACTTACAGTGGTATCAGAGCCTTGCCATTAACATAGTCTAGCTTTGTCTAATATGTTTTACATTTCCGATCGATCAAAAATTCCAAAATCCGCGTTTTCTCATGCATCAGTTCTCTGTTAAAATTTTTTGGGCTCCAAAAATTTTTCAGTGTGTTTCAGAAGTATGTGCAGGGACTTTTAAGCCTACTGTAAAAATTCGACAACATGATTCAACAAGAAGACCGCGGAACAGCGGCCAAAACCCCCTTCTGGCCGCGGTTCCGCGGCGGTTCTGTGTTATCAATGTGCCAATTTTTTCCAGTGGGCTTTTGGGCTGAAAATAGGGGTTTTGGAATATTAATTTTGGGCCCATAATTTCTTCAAGTGCTACAGTAGTGCTTGGGGCCTACTTGGTAATTTTTGATCGATCGGATATTTTAAACACATTAGTTCACAGTATTTACATTATATCTGCGACCGTGAATGTCATTTGATCGGTAAATCCTGTCTAACTGCTATAGCCCGGTTAGACGGATTTGCGAACGTGACATTCACGTTGATGTTCTGTGATTTTGCTGTGATGTTGCGGATTGGTCGTGGGGGATAGCCTGGATGCAATGCTAGTACAGTGTTTTGTTGTATTATGTACATTTGATATTGCGGGGCGAGCGTCCGATATGTAGACTGCCGTCACTGCCTGTTTGTATTATTATTTTGGGGCACGATCAGGTTGCGATCGGTGTACCCATTGTATGTATATTTTACTTTCTGTACTAGGTTCACCCCGCTGAGGGGTGCACGGATAGCCGGGTTCTAGAGGGCAACAAGCCCGCATCTCATGGCATTGAGACCGAGGGGGCTTCACTCTAGAATTGGCGGGCTATTCGCCGCACTCGTAGGGGGTACAGGTTGACCCAGGAGGGGTGCCCAAGTTACCGGATTCCGTGAAGTGCTGGGTGGTCCATTCACGTTGCTGAAGGGGGCTGCCTCGGTTCAGGTTTTGGCGGGTAACTTGCCGCGCCCGTAGGGGTCTAGGATTTCATTGCACAGGCTATCCACACGACCAGGGGAACGTCGGGTTTCAGTAGCGGCTCTGTGAAACCCGGGGATCCCAGATATCTGCATTGTTTTGTGATGCTGTACATTTCTGTGATGTTGCATTTTATCACGCCTTGAGCGAAATATTATATATTGATATATATACTAGTAGATGTTGTATATGTTTTGCATCCGCGCTAGTCCAGTCCCCGCTCTGTCGTTAGTTAGCTAACCTAACGGTTAATGACGGGACCCAGTGGCGAATGCAGATGGCATATACGTACATCAGTATATTTTCATTCTTTGTGGTGTGGTCAATTGATGGGACTGCGTTGATTCGGATCAATGCAAGTTAAACAAACCTAATCTGATATTGTTGGAACACTTTTCAAAAAGCTGTTATTGCAAGGACGTTCTCTTTTGTTTTGTATCGTGGTATTCAGTTGGAATATCCTGCTCCTCATTCGACGAGGTAAGGGCCGAGATCCCTTCACCGGGAGTGACCCCTTGGACAAAAAGTTTGCGTCAGGGCAATAACTTCACTATAGCCGATTACTTTTGCTTTGCATCGTAGTATTCAGTTGGAATATCCTGCACCTCATTCTACGGGGAAAGAGCCGAGATCCCTTCACCGGGAGTGACCTCTTTAGCAAAGGTTTTCGTCACTATATTTTTATAAAGCTATACGTTCCTTCAACGATATCAAGTTCATCACGTTAAAGGTTTTTCGCCAAAAACCAGCCGTAGCCCTCCATCGTTTCAGACGGTAGCACGTAGTATTCATGCTATGTTTGTTGGCCTTCGTCAATACATAGTGGATGGTAGCTGCTTGTTACTGTTCTGTTGTATAGATAGATGAGTTGGTTTGGGGCAGTCGTACTACTATTTTGGCCAAAGTCAAGGGTATGTACGGGTGGGCTCAAATTAACCTGGAGAATGACGAGTAGAACTTGACATGTGACTTATGATATGTTGGCCAAAGTCAAGGTCATAAGAGCATGGGGCAAAAATCACATCGGGAGTTTCAAAAGAAACTGAAACTTGCCAGATATGCGCATACCTTCTGGAGTGTGATGACGTGAGCGGATTCCGTCACATTATCATGCGATGATAGTTGGATCCCGATTCCTACTGATGAGTTGGTTTACTCCTCGGGTGATCCCGACTAATTCTCCTTTCGGGTTTGGAGAAGAATTTGAGGTTACAGTGGGAGATTTCCAGATTAGATAAATTGATAACCATTCTGATCTAGGTTAGAGTGCACGCTGAGTGTTTCTTCTCTCTCTCTCTTTGGCAGCGACCATTGACCCGACCCTAAGACTATGACTCAGAGACCAAAATTAACCGAACCTTCTTAACACTGGCTTTTGGATTGTCAGAGTTGCAGACCTCATTGCCACTCCTACTTTTACCCTTTTCTCCAGGACACCCCGTATTACTACGAACGTCCACTTCCATTGGACAAAACCATCGTATGGTTAGATACGAACTCGAAGGAATTTATTCGAGGATGGTTTCCGGTTCTGGAGAAAACGAATAGGACTATTCAGTTGTCTTTTCCTTTTTACCTTCTCTCAAGTTGCGAGTACTCCTTGGTTTAGGAGATAGTACATCTATTACGCAAATTGGATAGTCTTCTTCCAAACCATAGGCAGGTGCCGAACGGTAGGGAATGAAGAAAACCAATTAGCCTAACGATGGTGTACAGAAGGTATTATATAAAGACAAAGAAAGGGATTAGAAGGAGGGCAAAGTAAACTGGACTTCTATTCACGACCAAACCAAGCATTTCATTACCACTCCCACTTCACCTTTGTATTTCTCCAGGACATTCCGTATCACTACGAAGATCCACAGTTTATTGGATACTCCATCGTATGGTTATATACGAACTCGAAAGGAACTTGTTCCAGTTCGGGGATGGATTCTGGTTCAGGAGAAATAGGAATAAGATTTATTCAGGTGTCTTTTATTTTCACCTTCTCTCGTATTGCGAGTGCTCCTAGGATTAGGACAGTACACCCATTATGCTTATTGGATAGTCTTCTTCCAAACCATAGGCTGGTGCCGAACGGTAGGGAAGGAAGAAAACCATTTGGCCTAAAGGGGTGTGCAGAAGGTAATGACTAAAGACATATAAAGGGATTTGGAGAGGTGGCAAAGAATTATACGGTTACAGTCGTGAATCTGGATAATGGAAGAGGCATTACTAGGAATACCAGGATACCCCATCGAAACATTTCAATGTTTCAGCTTCACTGTGTACTGTTAAAAGAAAACTGATTTCCCAATTAGATACTTACTCCAGGGTATGTATTTACCAGGTATGATTCTCACATCTGTATGGTTTTACAGATGATGAGTGGGAGTAAGTTATTGGGAATTGGGTGATCATCCTCATTATATCGGGATTCGTTGTAATCGGTGATATTTGAGGAAGTCACCTGGGATGTTTGCCGGACGGCAAATATTTGGTTTTGAATATCCGCTGTCATGCACCAATTTCAAATTGATATATCTATACGTCTATTTTTATAGAGTGAGATATACCTTTTTGAAATTATGTCGATGACATTTACCTATATCAGTGGATGGTTAGGTAAGGAGCATTAAACAGCGGTGTAATTCTTCTTAACCATAAGTACAGTTTTCAACCTACGACACACAGTGAATGAGTTATCAGACTCAAGGGACATATACAGAGTATTGTATGTTGTCCAGGGTCCATCAGGACAGAGGGGTTGGTCCTCGTACTATATTCGGTTTACTTATGACTTCTCTAGTTTTTAAACAGGTGTTTCGTGGAAACACAGGGTCCGAATTTTGAGAAGTTATAGGTATTTGAATAAAGTAGAGAACCAGGTGTTGCAAGTATCGGGATTCTTCAAGGTGATCGAAGATGTAGATACTTATGTAGGGTATTCAGTTGATAGTAATAATTAAGAGAACTTGCTTCTCTTTCAGGTTACTCATAATTGGAAGCATTCCTAAGTTGAGTAATCGGCCTCCTTCCATTTAGTTGACATGCACTGGAGACAGCTGCATGATTTGAATCTGGTTCAATTAAATCAGTGCCTCTGGTTCTATATTGGATATAGAACAGTTCATATCTTAACGTTGTTAAGGTACGGGGAGTTGTCCGGCTTATGATTAAAACCAGACTCTGGATAACTCAAGGCACGTTTCTGTAATGGCTGTTTGTGGGTTGACCCAGGCTATGACGAGGGTTGACATTCTACCATCTGGAAGATCAATAGTGGTATTGTTCTTAACTCGCCACAGTTTTAAATAAAAATGGATTTTTTCAGAAAACAGTAGTGGGAGTATGGTAGAACTGGAAGTGATTCCAGAACCACAAACGATTACTGAAGATTTAATAAAGAACCTAAAGATTCAATCTTGTTTGACATTCCATTGGCCACTCCGCAGATACGGTGGGTAACCTCAGGCACCCGAGAGGTACACCGGTAGCCTCAAGGACGGTGACAGGGAGGTTCTTGTTTATCCAGACTTGCCATTGCTGTTGTTCCAGACTGTGAGACCCGGCAGGAGGATGAGTATAGCGTCGTTCTAAACTTGCTTTAGAAGTGTACGTCTATATGACTCTGTCAGAGGGTTGTCATGGTCAGTGGGAGCAGCGGAAGCATGGTGGACAAGTGGCTTATGTCTATTTATAGACTAAAGCAGATATAGCGGAGATAGATCATCAATTTCTGATGTGACAGTCATAGGTTTGACTTCATCAGAATAGGGGATGGATCTGTTAAGAAGGTAGTAGCGTGTGATGTCCTGGTATTTGGATGACATACACAGAGTAGGAAAAGAAACTCCTATACTACGATCGGTTATACTTTGGTCGTCACACAGTGGTTTCTCCATATGGGACTTGGACATTATATCAGACATACTGGTTACTGGATCTATGGTTTTAGATCTAGATTTGGGTGGTTTCCCAATCAGGGTACTTAGACAGCATTCTAAGAGAATTTAGAATGGACGACTCCTGGCACGGTAGTGTACCTGCAGGTGATGGAGTCACCCTTTCTAAAGGTGTCTTACAGACTAAAGGGGAGAGGGATGCGCATGATTGGCAGATCACTTGCTTAGGCAATTGAGTCAATCATGAGATGTCAAGTACCACACCAGATGTTGTTCTTGCAGTAGATGCAATAAGTTGATATTGATCCAATTCTGGAGAAACAATCGGAAGCAGCTTTAGAACATAAGTGGATATTCTAGGGATATGATAACGACAGCCTCATTCAGGAGACAGTTATCATTCCAGGCTTCCAAGGTGACCTGGACGACAAGGAGGTTGTCAGAGTTATAGTTTTCCTTCTGACGAGGGGCAGTATTTTGGACAGGTGGTCCAAGGAAATACTGAAGGAGGCATGGCGCAGGCTGATTGAGTTCAGTTAACGATACAGTCTAAGAAATTTGGATTTGGAGTTCATTTATAAGCTAGGTCCCATCAGACATCCAGACACATTCTAAGACAAGTATTGCTCATTTCGGGAGATGGCTTTCTCCGCGAACTTGAGATATAGAGAGACATAGAAAGAAACATCAGAGCGGATCCACTCACTGAGGCTATTCCTCGAACGCAATAGTTTCGCAAACGTGCTTTGTGAGACTGACTAGTAGAGGAGTTGGGTGTTCGGTATCACACGGGCTGTGAGTATGCGACATCGCAATAATTAGCCTTGAGTGCAAGTGGGAGATTGTTGGAGATAGTGCCCTCAGAGTCAATTATTGGATCACAGGCACGTGATTGCAATGATTGAGGGAGGACCTATCCCGGTAGGACAGTCTTACTCAAGATGATAGTATGCTATCTGGTTTATCTTTATTATTGTGTACTGCTTTAGGTGACCTGACAGGTCGCCATTACACGTTGATAGAGCCTCTAGGATTCTTGCTTGACTGCCAGCAGTATGAGGGCGATCATATACGTGAGAGCTGGTGGTCTATAAGCACATCCTTAAAAGGTCCTTAGTCGTAGGAGTTTCGAGACAGGGTATCGATTCTCCAGAGTAGACTAGTGTATACAGTCGAGACCCCGACGAGGGGCGGTGGTCGGTCTCACAAGCCACTGGTGTCAGTTGGTTCACCTAAGATGTATACAGGTGCTCATTGGGTTATGAGTACACCGGACAGGACTCGTCGGGAACATGCTAGTTGGTCTTATACCTGACGTCAGATAGCAGTTCCCTGGTGACATGTGTACAGGTTAGTTCATCGACCTGAGGATCGTCATTTGTCTCGTGTGAGTTCCCACTGTACTTTGATTACTACCCTACCACGCTCAAAGGAGACGTGCAAACAGGTTTTAGTTGGGTACAGTCCCGAGCCACATGGAGGCAGTGAGCGGATCTTCAGGGGTTCGTCTCTACCGGTATTGGGGGTGAGGTCGCGCTGTGTCTAGGAGATCCAGAACATGAAAAGTCCTTGGCCAAGGCAGGAGATTTACTGGTAGGTATTCCAGTAGTATCTCAGGGTGTTCTGGGCTGATCTCTGACACGACTTGTACCGCTTTTGGGGGTCTGATTTTTACCAACCCCCTAGGCCCGCCATGCGATGCTCATAGACGAACGGACCGGACTGTACGGATATTGTCACTGACAGGCTCAGTAGAGTGTCAGGATGAGTTCGCTCATCGACGTCCCTTTTGGTCAATAGCTGGTAGCCCGTCACGTATGGCTAATACCTCTGACGTGCTAGTGGTTAAATCCACAGCCATAGTATTGACGAGTCTTTAGAGTCCCCCACATTCAGTTGCTCAAGTTTTCGGGCGAAACGCTGTAGAGGCCGTATGGAGATATGGCAGGGTTCGATCAGATACGTGCGGTATTGCACGGATCAGGATCGGACGGTTAGTACTAGAGGCCGTATGGATATATGGCAAGGTTCGATTAGATACGTGCGGTATTGCACGGATCAGGATCGGACGGATAATACTAGCCGGCTTTGGTTTAAGCCGGATCCTAGTATAGTACAGTGTAGATTTTGTCTCATTGCATTTGTATTTCGGTTGGAATACAAATGCGGGTGTGTATACACAGTAGCGGGGTTTTCCTGTAATTTATTACGGGATCAGTTTTGTGGAGTTGCCAGTTTGTTTTCCGTTTCGGCCATATTTTTTTGTATCTTTCATTCGCCGAAGATTGGTGGAGGAGGGCTTATTTGCATTTGTGCAAATAAGCATTTTGGAGGGTGTTGATTGCATATTGTTGTATCATGATGTCTTAGCCTCCATTTGACTTCTTGACTTCTTCATGATGGCTTGACCTTTTGAAGTCATCATGCTTGATGATGATGTTTGATGAGTGTTGGTTGAGTGAGGTTCTTGCTTTGTGATCATTGTGTTTTTCATCATCACATTTTTCCTCTCTCTCTTGAATTATGAGGTTCATTATCTTTTGATACACACCACTCCCTCATTCACTTACTCTCCTCTCTTCACCATGGTGCATGGCCGGCCAAGCATGGAGAGGGGCTGTCCAAAAATTTGGTGTGGGGATTTTGGTTCTTTTCATGTTAGAAAAATCCCCAAGTTCATCTAGAAAAGTTCACATTTCATTTCCTCCACCAAAGGCAACTCCATAACCCTAAATGAGACATGAGTTCTACACACATTCTACAGCAAACCTTGGGCACGTCGACTCGCCAACTTCGTGCCCGAGTTGCCTCGGTATAGAGGTGGGAGCCCGTAAAAGAAGCCGGCGACGTGGTGCCCTTCCGGCGAGGAGGTGGAGACCGGACATTCCGCGGGTGATCGGGACGATGACGAGAAGACCGGAGGACACGGATCACTCGGTATATTTCTCTTCCCATCTTGTAGTTAGCTAGGACTAGATTAATGGCACGATCCGGGTTTATAGTGCGCGGTGGTGCCGGTTTGAAAAGTTATTGTAAATCACCACTTCCGCATTCCAGCGTCGGATAGACGGTCGGGGGGCCGCCGTGCACTTACAGAGACGAGGTACCTCGTCATAGAAAAGATTGTCCTGGCCCTCGTGGTAACCTCGCGGAAACTGCGGCACTACTTCCAAGTACACACGATCATCGTCCTCACCGAGCTCCCGTTGGGGGCTATCCTGGCATCACCAGAATCCTCAGGCCGTCTAGAGAAATGGAGATGGGACTATCTCAATGCAACATAAGGTATCGCCCGAGGCAAGCCATCAAGGCGCAGGCCCTGGCCGATTTCATCGTTGAATGAACCATCCCTAGCAGGAAGCCAGATTCCGCGCCGCCCCTCAAAACCCGGCATCCCGTCCAGGAAGCCCCTGGCTTAGCTCCGGAGTGGATCATCTACGTCGATGGCTCTTCTACCGAGGAAGGCTGTGGTGCCGGCCTCATCATCCGGGGCCTGAACGAAGCGAAGATGGAGTATTCCTTGAGCCTCGGTTTCAATGCGTCGAACAACGCGGCAGAGTACGAAGCCCTTCTGGCCGGACTGCGCATGGCCGTCGGGCTGGGGCTGAATTTTATCTGAATCCGCAGCGACTCAGCCCTAGTTGTCGGCCAAGTGACTGGCCGCTTTGAGGCTCGGGAGCCTCTAATGATGAAGTACCTAGACAAGGTGAGGAAGCCCCGAAAAAACTTCGACGAAGTCCAGGTAGCACAAATACCCAGATAAATGAATGCTCAAGCAGACGCCCTGAGCAAGCTGGCTTCATCGTACTCGGCCAACAATAGGCGGTCGATACTCTTCAAAACCTTGACCCAACCCAGTGTGGGAGACGAAGAGGTGACACTCCACGTGTACACGGCGCAGGAGAACGACCGGGATTAGAGGAAGCCCCTCGTAGAATTCCTGAAGGACGACATGCTCCCGGAGGACAGAGCGGGCGCCCGCCGCCTTCGGGCCAAAGCCACCCACTTCGTCTAGAGCAACGGGAACCTCTACAAGAAGGCCTTCACCCAGCCCCTGCTCCAGTGCGTTGACCCCCATGAAGCCGACTACGTCCTGCGGGAAATCCATGAAGGGGTAGGAGGCGCACACCAGGGGGCTCGAACCTTGATCCAAAAGGCACTACTCCAAGGGTACTACTGGCCCACCATGCACGAGGACGCCCTGAAGCTGGTCAGGAGGTGCAAAAGCTGCCAACTCCACGGCGCTATTCCCTGCCTCCTGGCTACCGAGCTAACTGCCCTGACATCCCCATGGCCATTCGCCGAGTGAGGATTGGATATGATCGGTCAGTTCCCTATCGGAAATGGCGGGCATAAATACGTCCTCGTCGCGGTAGACTACTTCACCAAGTGGATCGAGGCCGTTCCCATCTGGAAACCGGACGCCGCCACAACCATCAAGTTCTTCTAAAACAACCTGATACACCAATTCGGAATCCCGAGGTGCATCATCACCGACCATGGGATGAACTTCGAGAACGAGAAGGTAAGGGACTTCTGCAAAGAATACCATATCCTCATGAAGTTCGCCGCGGTCGCGCATCCCCAATGTAACGGGAAGGCCGAGGTCACTAACCGGAACGTCCTCCGGGGTCTCTGAACCCTCCTGGAAGGGAGACAGGGCAGTTGGGTCGAAGAGCTACCCCGGGTCTTATGGGCCCTGCGCAAGTCAAAAAAGACTCCCATCAGGGAGACCCCTTTCAGCCTCTGCTACGGGACCGAAGCGATGGTCCCAGCAGAGATCGGGCTACCCAGTCACCGGGTTGAGCACTTCGACGATGACGCGAACGCCATGGCACTACGAACCAACCTCGACGTACTGTTGGAGAAAAGGGATCGGGCCCAGATCAGAGCCGCCGCCTATCAACAGCAGACGGCCCGATACTACAACGCTCGGGTAAAACACCGCTCCTTCAAGACCGGGGGCCTAGTCCTACGGCGGAACGAATTCATCGACCAAGGCAGGCTTCACAAGTTCTCCCCAAAGTGGGAAGGTCCGTTCCTCATCTCTGAAGCGCTCCCCGGCGGAGCCTACCGCCTACAGGACGCGGACGGACAGAAGCTCCCTCGGCCTTACAACGCCGAAAAGCTCAGGCTATACCAATGAGGTCAAAGCTAGCGAAGTGTCGCACCCCAGCCACCTCTCGAGATTTCCCTTTAACAAGATGGTGTAAAGCGTTGTCCAAAATTCCTACCCATACGAATAAAGAAACTTCGAATCTTTTTGGTCGGTCAAAGCCTGGAATGTGGTCGGTTTGAAGAACATCATGAACTGTGAAATAGTTGCATGAGGGTCTAAGGTGCCTACGATCATGCCCACCGCTGGTGCTTCTTCGATGCGTTGCTCGCACTTCGACCACAAGTTTCGCCATCGGATTGCGTATTGAACCCAAGTTTCACCCAGCTTCACCCTTGCATTAATCAACGCCGTTATTGGGGTGCGTTCACTGGCGCTCACGAATCGCTGGGTGAATAGCAACCCCATCTCTACGAAAGTTTTGACGGAATCGTTTGGAAGCTCGGAGTACCACTCAAACGCCGTCTCCGATAAGCTGTCGACGAACTGGCGAAGCAAGAGCTTATCATCGCCGCCGGTGTTGCCACAAAGAGCCCTGAACTGGACGACATGTTGATGGGGATTGCCTGTCCCCTTGTAGACATGGAATTTTGGGATCGTGTAGCCCGGCGGGTACTTTATCTGATCATACCAGCCTGGATACGATCGTCCTGTTTTTACAACTTGGCCGGCTGCCTCATTTGCCTGGTGAACTCTTATTTGCTGAGCAATATAATCATCCAGGGCAGCTTTAGAGATTGTTTCCTCTTTGGCTGTTGAAAGAGCCGGAGGCGGATTTGACGTTTCTCCTCTGTATCTTCGAGGATAACCGGAGAATCTTCGGCTGGAGGATCTGGCTGTATCATCATTTCGACCATGTCTTGGAACAGAAGAGCCATTTTCTTTATATTGGCCGCTTGTTCCGCAGCCTCCTTGTCCTTCTTTTCGAGCATTCTACGAAGGAATTCAGCGTCAGTCTCGTGTTAGCAACGTTGTTCCGATGACGCCTTCGGGCTTTCTTTTGGCCCGATGAGTGCGGCCATTGCAGTCAGCATTTCTTAGAGCTTCTGCTGCTGTTGTTCCTGGGCCCTTGTGATGGATCAGGTGAGTGGTCGGTAGCCCGTAGAAGCGCAGCTATCCTCTTTCCCGGATGCCATGTAAATGGTATGGACCACCATGCCTCCAGACTTGGGGCGTTTGGGCTCAGTGCCTTTAACATTTGTTGCAGGCATGGGGGTCTTCTCCGGCCTTCACTTCTTATGAGCGGTCGAAGTTGAGGGGGCCGTCATAGTGGGCACCCAGACATCTTTTCGTGGCTTAGCAGGATAGCTTACTTCCTGTTGGACTTTCAGCATCTTGTGCTGGCGGGAGGAATTTGGATCGATCGCCGAGTTTCGGACCTGCCGCAAGACTTTGTAGATCTTGGAGGACAGCCGCTGAGGGGACTGTTCTGGCTTTGCTTCCGCAATATTCTCTAGTGGAAGAGGAGATCTTTTTAGTACGGTGGTAGGAGAATTCCTATGCACCTTATTTAGCAGCTCAAAGCTGTTCCCAGTTGGAACAACAGCATTAATTTCCACCGTCGGGGCTGGTGGAGTTAGCCCAGAAGGAGAGTTGCCTCCGGCCTTCCTCACTCGGCGCCAGTGGCGACGTCGAGCATGCCGAGCTGATGGAGTTGACTCGGTGACAGGGATGGTCTTGTCTTGCCCCCTGTTCAGGTGAGGGGCCATTGCCGGTGTCATCCTGTTAAAGACTGATGTCCTTTGAGTAGCAGGAGCGGGAGTGGTAGTTGGGACGGTCAGTCTTATGAAGACTGACCCCTTGGCAGGAGAAGCTGCCCTGACGACTTCGGGAGCAGGATTGGTCACCCTCTTCGGAATAACCTTCTCTGGGATTGCAAGCTTCATTGTGGGCCCGCAGGAATTTTGGCCCAATCTGGAGAAGACCGAGAAGCTGGAGCTGGACGACCCGCTGAGAGGAGTCGCAGTAGCTGTAAGTCGATCAAAGACCGACTTCTTAGGAGCTTCTGGTACGAGCACGTGAGAAGTGAAGCTTGTTGGCGGGAGCATGGTCCCGAAAAACAGTCCAGTAGTAGCCTGGGTGACCTGTTCTACGGGTATCGTGAACAGGGACGCCGCTTGAGGTCCATAAGCTACACCTCCAGGTGAGGCGGAGCGTGGGTTGCAGCTGCAGTTGGAGCACTTCGAGCAGGTGAATGCCATTGCTGTTTTGCTTTCTGCGCCAAGCAAGAGACCAAATCTTAGTAACTTGAAACTCAAAGGCAACCATTAACAAACCGCGATTCATTCGCGAATACGACACACGAAGTGTGGAGTGGAAAGAGGAAAAGGTCCCACCGGGCGTGCCAGAATCTGTTCCCCTCCGAACAACGGAGATGCGACCGCGCAGGTCCGTCTTGCCTGAGATTCGAGGCAGATGCTAATTGATGCTATCTGTCCACCTCTCCGAAGATGCCAAGTTGATTTATGGCACCGTGTATCGAAGGTTTAAACGGATGCGGCCGATGTAGCAGACTTCATCAGATTCCCCCTCGCTTGAGGGGTTTTTGATTGTGGGGACACTCTTCCCTGCAGGCGCAAGCCCCTGCAGTTAATTAGGCTACCGCATCGCGGTAACAACTTTCTCCTTCTCCATATGGTCACTTCGTGTCATGGGTGTTTGTTTTATGTTCGGTTGCCCGTGGATTGTATACGGAGACTAAGTCATGCTGTCGCCCGTAGGACGTGGATTAGTCCAAATCCGTATCTTTCTTAGATTTGGGTTTGGGAGGGTGTTTAAGGATACGTTAGCCTTATTTGAGGCTAAGATCAACTTAAACGTTCGTTAAGAACACGTTTGTCTAATTTTAGACTAAGATCGACTTAACGGGATCGTTTAGATCCGACAAGAGAGCAATTGGGGGCTCTATTGTTTTGTTTAGTGACATTGCGGTCGATAAATAGTTTAAGGACATTACGGTCCAATGTTAGTTTTAAGACGTCGCGGTCAAGGTTAAGGACATCATAGTCCATGAATTTAAGGACATCACAGTCCGGTGTTAGTTTTAAGACATCACGGTCGAGGTTAAGGACATCATTGTCTGGTATTAGTTTTAAGACATCACGATCGAGGTTAAGGATGTCATAGTCCATGAGTTTAAGGACCCCACAGTCCGGTATTAGTTTTAAGACATCACGGTCGAGGTTAAGGACATCATAGTCCATGGATTTAAGGACTCCACAGTCCGGTATTAGTTTTAAGACATCACGGTCGAGATTAAGGACATCGTAGTCCGTGGATTTAAGGACTCCACAGTCCGGTTTTAGTTTTAGGACATCACGGTCGAGGTTAAGGATGTCATAGTCCATGAGTTTAAGGACCCCACAGTCCGTAGTAATGTGTGGCCGTCGGGACCCATCACTTCTCTGACGACGTTGAGGAATTACAACGACAGATGTCAGAGGAGTAAAGAGATGTACCCTCGAACCGGGTGTAAATTGATTGGAAGAGCAGTTGTGCTCAGTTCAATTTATATTGAGGACTTATGGTCAAAATTGGGCTAAGTCCAGTTGAAAATGTTTAACATTTTATCCATGTTCTGCCTATTAGGCTTTTACTTGGGCTCTGCCCTTTTATAATGCATAGCATTGGGTCTGTAATTAAATGCATAGCATTCATATTTGGACTGTTAGACCATTATTTGGACTCTGCCCTTTTATAATAACGCATAGCATTTATATTTGGCCTGTTAGACCTTTACTTGGGCTCTGCCCTTTTTTGATAATGCATAGCAATTTTAGTGGTCTGATAGTGCGCCACGTGGCTTGTCAGGCGCTTTGCGCCAATCAAAGAGCGCAATGCGCTAGCGCATGCGAAGGTGACACGTGTCACGCTCTGCGCTAAGCGCAATTTTGTTAGCGCACAGCGCTTTCTGAGTGCGCTGCGCCAGTGAATGACACGTGGCGCGCTCTGGTGCAGTGCGCCATTCCAAGAGCGCAATGCGCTGTTTTTGAAGCGCAAAGCGCAGATTGTTCTGTGGTTGACACGTGGCGCGTTCTGGTGACGTGCGCCAGTCCAAGGAGTGCAAAGGTGCATTTCAAAAGTGCAAGGCACTGTCCAATTGCGCAGAGCGCATCTTGATCAAATTAAGATCAAAGAACAAGTTGTTTGTTCTCTCAAAAGAGGTTTTACCTCGAGATTCAAGAACCAAAGTTCTTGTTCTCAACAAAAGGCTGTGCCTTTATAGATCAAATGATCTGTGGATGAAGTAAATTACGTCTTTAAATTTTTATGATTAGATCTTTCTTTGATCTTTTTCTTTTTTATTGAAGATCTTGATCTTGTTCTTAGATCTTTGATCTTTTTAGAAGAGAATTCTTCTTTTGTGAGATGTTTTCATCTCTATTCTTCAAGAATTAAATTCTTTACCTTTAAAGATGAAAAAGATGATCTTCTTTCTTCAAAGGCTTGCCTTTTTCTTTCTCTTTGAGTTTTTTTTCTCAAAATTTGCAGAGGGTTCTCTCTCTTCTGTCTATCTATCTATGAGACTTGGAGTCTAGGGGACTTTATATAGGGCCAATTGATTTGTTAAGTTAGTTACAGAGATCTTTCTCTCATTGATCTGGGGATATTTCCCCACCGTTGGATTTTTGATCCTAAGGCCTCTGTTTTATAGAAGACAATCTTCTTATTTTAATATGATTAGAAAGATCTTTCTAGAATTTTAATTCTGATTAATTAATAATTTATTATTTAAATTTCAGTGCTGGCGCACCTGCGTTCGACACGTGGCGCAGAGCACAGTGCAACTGCTCTAGCGCGCCTGTGTTTGACACGTGGAGCGCAGCGCAACTGCGCTAGCGCACCACTGTTTGACACGTGGCGCGCAGCGCAGAGCGCAAGTGATTCGAAGCGTTGCTTCATTTTCTAAAATTTGAATTTTGAAACAGAGCTTTGCTCTGATTGGGGGTGCGCTGCCTTGGGCGCAGCGCTCCTGACGCTGGCGTGTCTGCTTTAAACACGTGGCGCTCTGCGCGCAGCGCAAGGAATCTGAAGCGTTGCTTCAATTTTTGAATTTTAAAATTCAAACTGAGTTTTGCTCTGATTGGGGGAAACAAATGGCCCCCACCGTTGCGCTTACGTAGCCCAAGCGTGAGCGCAGCGGTGGCAACATCTCAATCGTTGGATCAACTTTTGGAAGTTGAAACAGCTTTCAATGCCTATAAATAGGACCTTTGGTCCCTTAGATGATTTTCATCTCCTCTTTGAGAATTATCTTTTTGTCAGAGCATTGCTCTCCTGTTAAAAAACTTTTAAGAGTCAGAACTCTGCTAAAATTTAGGTCAAGTTTTTAAAACTTTCACTAGATTAGGGTCTTACCCATTAAAAGAGCTATGCTCTTATAGATCTTTTGATCTAAAGAGAACCCTTTTAGGGTTCGATCAATAAAGCTTTGCTCTCTAAAAGAATTTCACTTATGATTTCTTAGTTCATTAATGGAGCTTTGCTCCTTTTAGATCATATAGAAGAACTCTTAAGAGTTTTTTCATAGATCATAAAGATCAAACATGGAATTTTATTTTTGATGAATTACATCATCTTCTTAGAGTAAGGCTCTGAGGATTCTCGGGGAATTTCTTTTAAATTCCCCTAATAATTGATTTTGCCAGATGTCACTCCTGTCTGTAGAGCATTGCTCTCGAGGAATTTAATTTCCTGTGCCCATTTTGAATCAGAAATTGCTTAACCAGTCTGTCTGTTAATTTTGTTGATTTTCTTTTGCAGAAGTAATGGACGCTCATATGTACGATCTTGACGAGATTATCTCTTACGGAGATATCCGCCGACTCGGCCGTTCTCAGAATCGAGAATTCACAAACGCCGAGTGTGCCGAAATTATGAGTCGCTTTGACGCATATAATGGTCAACTGCTTCCTCAGCGTTCCCATCTTCTGAAGCTTATCGTAGGAGCAATCTGGGAAGCGCTCCCTTTATTCTATACTGGCGTGCCACTTAAGGTATTGGATGCCGCCGAGGATAAGGTGCACTCGGTGTATCTGATGAACCTAATCTTAAAGAGACGGCAAGACAATCTTGTTGATCTCCTGCACCAGGCTTTTCAACAGTCTGCCATACTTGCTGCCTATCGGAGGGTGGAGGACATCTGTGGGGATCCTGACGCTCGCGTTCGTGAAAGAAAGCACACCAGGATGGTTTGAAAGGCCTGGAAGATTCTGGACGAGGTCACTCTTGAATTCCTCAATCCATGCCCTGGGTCTGAGGTATTGCCATTGTAACCGTCTCGATAATATTTTTGTTTACTGCTTTTATAATTGTAAGAACTTTTTCGCAGTATGAATGGCAAATTTTTCATTTCAGCGTGTTTTATTTTATGTATTAAATCTTTCACACATGCCTGAATGAATATGCCTCGGACGCTTAATTAAGTGCAAATCAGATATTCTTTCTGTCGCTTTCTTCTCCTTGATGTTTTGTTGCCATGTGATTTTAGCAAGTGCGATCTGTAGATAGCGTATAGCTGTCAGTATTAGGCTCTTCGTAGAGTAGTGATGGCTTAGAAAACAGGGTTAGGATCTGTCATCTAAGACTTTTCAACTTTATGAGCCGTGAGGGTCTCATAAAGAACTTTCTCTCTACCGGTCGAGAGGATCCTGTAGGTGTAATTTTCTCCTTAAGAATCGTGAGGATTCCTAAGTGTGTTTTCTCTTGAGAGTTGTAAGGATCTCACAAGAGAATTTACTCCCTTGCGAGTCGTGAGTACCCGCAAGTGACGGGTGAAGTTGCCCTTATCCGCATTTCACGGAGTCAGTGGTTGCTCTGTGTGCTTCCCACGGGTTCACTGCCGTGTTTGGCGAGGACCAGGCTCCGCTTTGGACGTTTTCCAGGATACCGTAGTTTAAATACATCGCGGTCGAGGTTAAGGACATCATAGTCCGTGGATTTAAGGACTCCACAGTCCGTTATTAGTTTTAAGACATTACGGTCGAGGTTAAGGACATCATAGTCCGTGAGTTTAAGGACCTCACAGTCCGACGTTAGTTTTAAGACATTACGGTCAAGGTTAAGGATATCATAGTCCGTGGATTTAAGGACTCCACAGTCCAATGTTAGTTTTAAGACATCACGGTTGAGGTTAAGAACATCATAGTCCATGAGTTTAAGGACCTCACAGTCCGGTATTAGTTTTAAAACATCACGGTCGACGTTAAGGACATCATAGTCCGTGGACTTTAAGGACTCCACAGTCCAACGTTAGTTTTAAGACATCACGGTCAAGATTAAGGATATCATAGTCCGTGAGTTTAAGGACCTCACAGTCCTCGAAATGTGTGGTTATTGGGACCCGTCACCTCTTTGAAGACGTTGAGGAATTACAACGATAAATATCAAAGGAGTGAAGAGATGTACCCTTGAACCAAGGTAAAATCAGTTTAAAATCATTATGGTTGATTGTTAGTTTTAAGACATCACGGTCGAGATTAAGGACATCATAGTCCGTGAGTTTAAGGACCTCACAGTCCGATGTTTGCTCTGGATGCTTCCCACGGGTTCACTGCCGTGTTTGGCGAGGACCAGGCTCCGCTCTGGACGTTTTCCATGGGTTTAGAAGTGACATAATCCGCGTTCCACGTAGCCAGGAATTTCTCTCTAGATGCTTCCCATGGGTTCACTGCAGTGTTCGGCGAGGACTAGGCTCCGCTCTGGATGCTTCACACGGGTTCACTGCCGTGCTCTGCGAGGACCAGGATCCGCTCTGGACGTTTTCCACGGGGTCAGAAGTGACATAATCCGCGTTCCACGTAGCCAGGAATTTTGCTCTAGATGCTTCCCACGGGTTCACTGCCGTGCTCTGCGAGGACCAGGATCCACTGTGGACGTTTTCCACGGGGTCAGAAGTGACATAATCCGTATTCCACGTAGCCAGGAATTTTGCTCTGGATGCTTCCCACGGGTTCACTGCCGTGTTCGGCGAGGATCAGGCTCCGCTCTGGACGTTTTCCACGGCGTCAGAAATGACGTAATCCGCGTTCCACGTGACCAGGAATTTTTCTCTAGATGCTTCCCACGGGTTCACTGCCGTGTTCGGCGAGGACTAGGCTCCGCTCTGGATGCTTCACACGGGTTCACTGCCGTGCTCTGTGAGGACCAGGATCCGCTCTGGACGTTTTCCACGGGGTCAGAAGTGACGTTATCCGCGTTCCACGTAAACAGGAATTTTGCTCTAGATGCTTTCCACGGGTTCACTGCCGTGTTCGGCGAGGACTAGGCTCCGCTCTGGATGCTTCACACTGGTTCAGTGCTGTGCTCTGCGAGGACCAGGATCCGCTCTGGACGTTTTCCACGGGGTCAGAAGTGACGTTATCCGTGTTCCACGTGACCAGGAATTTTGCTCTAGATGCTTCCCACGGGTTCACTGCCGTGTTCGGCGAGGACTAGGCTCCGCTCTGGATGCTTCACACGGGTTCACTGCCGTGCTCTGCGAGGACCAGGATCCGCTCTGGACGTTTTCCACGGGGTCAGAAGTGACGTTATCCGTGTTCTACGTGACCAGGAATTTTGTTGATTATATCCGCATTTTACGGAGTTGGGATTTGACTCTCGGTCATATGTTCACCGCCGAGTCATGGAACTGGGAGTTGCCGCTGTTCCGCTTTGCTTGATGTTGTGTCTGCTGCAATGAGACGAATGTTGAGATGATCTCTAGACTATCTGTGACCCGTCGAGATTTGGCTTCTTCTTCTGATGAAACCTGGGGACGAGTGTGACTCCCTCGTTGTTTGGGCCCCTGGATTGTATACATGGATTGACATGATATCACCTGTAGGGCATAAATTTCATTTTTATTTTTATTTTATTTCTTTCCGCGATGCTCTATCATTTCAGCTTTTATATCGCGAAGGCCGCGATTGCCCCATCATTTCGGCTATTTTCCGCGGTGCCCAATCATTTCGGCTATTTTCCGCGGTGTCCAATCATTTCGGCTATTCATTTTATTTTTACTCGCTGCTTTTTATTGCGAGTTGCCCAATCATTTCGGCTATTTTGCATGCATACATTTTTTTTACTTGCTTCTTCTGTTGCAAGTTGCCCCATCATTTCGGCTATTTCGTATGCATGTGTGGCTTGCTAGCTTTTCGCTGTTAGCTTGGAATTAGACACCGATTTTGGCATCAGCACCGCTACAACTGGGATATTGCCAGGAGCGAATCATCATTTGCCTCTGTCGATATCGAACAAAGATGGCTTAGTAAACAGAGTTAGGGTCCTGTCGCCTAAGGCTTTTGACCTCATGAGCCGTAAGGGTCTCACAAAGGTATTTCTCCCTACAAGTCATGAGGATCTCGTAGGTGTGTTTTCTCCTTAGGAATCGTAAGGATTCCTAAGTGTATGTTCCCCTGTAAGTCGTAAGGATCTTACAAAAGAGTTTTCTCCTTATAAGTTGAAAGGACTTACAAGGGTTGTTCATCGTGCGAACATATCCCTAGTCACGGATGGGACTTGGTTAGTGAAATGTTTATTCGCGTCCGTGGATTGTATACAAGGGTCAGCATTGAGCCGCTTGTAAGGCAGTATCGGAGGTTGTGGGGGTTGCTTAAGAATAGGTTCAGGTCTCTATAATTTAATACTTTCAAATCTTATGAGCCGTGAGGGTCTCATAAGAGGATTCTCCTTACGAGTCGTGAGGATCTCGCAAGTGTAATTTCTCCTTAGGAATCGTGAGGATTCCTGAGTGTGTTGCTCCCTTGTGAGTCGTAAGGATCTCACGCGGGTGGTTTCTCCTCACAAGGTCGAGAGGACCTTGCACGTATCTTTTAATGAGGTTGCGCCCTTTCGGATTTTCACAAACACTCGCCGGTAGCCCTGCTGTTTTTACTTATGGAGCCCTTTCGGGTTTTCATCCGTGCCCTTTTGCTTATGGACATACCGTTTTCCTTTTTTGTTTTTCTCTTTTTTTTTATTCTAACGAGGTTGCGCCCATTCGGGTTTTCACAAGACTCGCCGGTAGCCCTGCTGTTTTTACTCACGGAGCCCTTTCGGGTTTTCATCCGTGCCCATTTTGCTTATGGACATACCGTTTTCTTTTTTTTTATTCTCTTTTTTTTGTATCAGCTTTGGGATGCTGCAATCCACCGTAGTTTCTCGATATCTCGGTCAACAGCTAGTTTTAGGACATAGTGGTCCGTCGTTAGTTTGAGGACATTTCGGACCATTGTTAGTTTAAAGACGTTTCGGTCCGCTATTAGTTTAAAGACGTTTCGGTCCGCTGTTAGTTTAAGGACGTTTCGGTCCGTTGTTAGTTTACGGACGTTTCGGTACGTTGTTAGTTTAAGGACGTTTCGGTCCGTTGTAAAGTAAGCCGGTTACTACTTATAGAGTTTGGGCTTAGGAAGATAGCGAGCGGACATAGTCATCGTCATCTATCATTGACCTAGGCCGTGACTCGTCAGGCGTAGTATTTCTTCAGGAAGCGACCATTTATCGGCCTGAAAGGTCTTTCGCCATGCATGTCCATGAGTAGATAGGCTCCACCCTGGTAAACTTTGTCTATGATGTACGGGCCTTCATAGTTCGGCTCGAATTTTCCCCGCTTAGCGCGATTGGAGATCATAGGTCTTTTGACCACTAGCACGAGTTCGCCTTGGCGGAATGTCCTCGGCTTGGTCAATCTTTCATATGAGCGCGTCATCTTTGCTTTATAAGCTTCCAGATTTTGTTGCGCTATAAGCCGGGTTTCATCAAGGGTATCGAGCTCCTCAAGCCGAAGGTGAGCGTTCTCCTGGTCTGTCAACTCGTAATGAACCGCCACTCGTAGAGAGGGTAATTCTATCTCGAGGGGGAGTACCGCTTCTGTACCGAATACCAATGCGTACGGCGTTGTGTTCGTGGCCGTCTTGAACGTAGTTCGATACGCCCAGAGGGCTTCTTGCAGTCTCTCGTGCCAGTCCTTCTTATTTCGGGACACCGTCTTCTTCACGATCTTTGTCAAGGTCTTGTTGAAAGCCTCCGCTAGAATGTTAGCTCGGGGATTATAAACTGAGGAGTATCTCCAGTCTATGTTGTGCTGTTGTACGAATCGACTAATCTTGTGGCTTCTATAGGCTGGCCCGTTATCGGAGATGATCCGTCTCGGAGTTCCAAACCGATAAATGACGTGTGTCTTGAAGAAGTGGAGGATATTCTCCGTCTTTACCTCCCTCAGCGGTACTGCTTCTGCCCATTTGGAGAAGTAATCAGTTGTCGCCAAAATGAACCGATGTCCTCTGGACGATGCTGGTTCGATGGGGCCGATTATGTCAGTCCCCCACATTTCGAACGGCCAGCTAGCTACGGTCGGATGTAGCGGATTCGGATGCTGATGGATGAAGTCCCCGTGAATCTGGCACGAGTGGCATTGCTTCGCATACTCGAGGCAGTCCTGGATCATCGTGGGCCAATGATAACCCATCCGTTTGATCTTCAACTTCATCTTCGGGCCTGCTTGGTGGGAACCGCAGAGTCCGTCGTGAGTTTCTTGGACGACCCTTTTTGCTTCTTCAGGTCCCAGGCATCTTAACCATAAAGAATCAAATGACCTCTTGTACAGAGTATCATTGACGAAAGCGAAAGATAGAGCTCGCTTCATCAGCTGATGTTTTAAGGACGCATCTTCAGGCGTTCGACGGGATTTGAGTAGTCTATGAAGACTTCTCTCCAATCTTCAACCTTCTCTTGGTCTTTTATTTGTAGAGCCGATGGCTCAGTCGCTTCCTTTTCCTCGGATGATTCCGGAGATATTTCTGCCGGTGCGAGAACTCGACGGCTTTGCACAACGATCCTCACGTCATCGGGGTTCTCATCGGCCAGTTCTTTAGCGAGCTTAGCTAGTGCATCCGCTTTGCTATTTTCTGCACGCGGTATGCTTTCGAGGGTGTAGGAGGGAATTTGAGTCAGCAGTTGCCGTACCCTCTCGCCGTATTTCACCAACTCTGGTTTGCACATTTGGTAGTCGCCATTTACTTGACTGACGACCAGTTGGGAATCTCCGTATATGAGGAGGTTTTCAATTCCCATGTCGATGGCGATCTCGAGGCCTGATATTAGAGCTTCGTATTCGGCTTCATTGTTCGTCCTCGGCTCTGTCAAGAAGAAGGCGAAGCGTATTATCCCCCCTTGTGGGGTCACGAAGATAAGGCCTACCCCTGATTTGATTATAGGCGCATTCTGTTTGCGCTTCTTCATGGAAGACGCTCCATCAAAATAAAGTTCCCACTGGGTACCACTACCGTCGATCGCATCAAACGTCTGTTCATCTGGCAGCTCGCAATTCAAAGGGGAATCGGCCGGTATTGGATGCTCAGCGAGGAAATCGGCGATGGCCTGGCCTTTCACTGCCTTAAGAGGCTGGTGAGTTATTGAGAACTCCATCAAGAGTAAGGCCCGTTTAGCGAGCCGCCCTGTCAATATGGCCTTTGACATCAAATATTTGAGAGGGTCCACCTTCGATATGAGACGGACTTCATGCGCCAATGCATAGTGCCGGAGTTTCGTTATCGCGAAGATCAACGCCAGGCAGTGTTTTTCGATGGGAGAATAATTGCTTTCTGCCCCCAGGAGAACTCGACTCAAGTAATAGAGAGCTCTTTCTTTCCCTTGGTCATTCTCTTGTGCCCATAATGCGCCTAAGGAACCTTCAAGGGCTGTTGTGTAAAGAATAAGGGGCTTTCCCTTGACTGGGGCGGCCAGCACTGGCGAGTTCTGCAGATACTGCTTGATTTCGTCCAGTGCGCCTTGGCATTTGTGATCCCAGACGAACGGGGTTCCCTTCTTCATCAGGTGACTATAAGAGCGGCACTTGCCAGAGAGATTGGCTATAAATCGCCAGATGTACGCGAGCTTCCCTTGGAGAGACCGCAATTGCTTGAGAGTTCTTGGCGGAGGCATTTCCATGATCGCCTTGATCTTTGACGGATCTATCTCGATACCTTGGTGTCGGACGATGAATCCTAGGAATTTACCTGAGGACACCCCGAACGCGCATTTGAGAGGATTCATTTTCAAGTTGTATTGCCGAAGGCGTTGAAATACGATCTTCAGATGCTCGAGATGTTCCTCGTATGATTTGCTTTTCACCATGAGGTCGTCGATATAGCATTCGACGATTTCATGTATAAGGTCATCGAAGATCTTTGTCATGGCTCTCTGATAGGTGGCACCGGCGTTCTTTAGACCGAAAGGCATTACCTTATAGCAGAATATACCCAAAGGGGTCCGGAAAGCGGTATGTTTCTGGTCTTCGGGATGCATCTTTATCTGATTGTATCCTGACGATCCGTCCATGAAGGAGAAGACTTCGTGAGTGGACGTATTGTCTATCATCAGCACGGTAACTGGCACTGTGAAGTCGTCTTTCGGGCAAGCTTTGTTGAGATGCCGAAAGTCTACGCATATGCGCACCGTCCCATTCTTCTTCATCACCGGGACAATGTTGGCGATCCAGTCAGGATACTGAACTTCTTTGATGAATCCGGAGTCGATTAGCTTCTTGACCTCGGCGTTGATGCCCATCTCAAGCTCGAGCCGCATCTTTCTTGGTGCTTGTTTGATTGGCTTGACGTCCGGGGATATCGTCAATTTGTGGACCGCAATCTCTAGATCTAATCCTGGCATTTCGGAATAATTCCATGCGAAGCAATCTCTATGCTGCATAAGCACGTCTTTTAGCGAAGCCACCTTTTCTTCAGATAGCAGCTCACTGACGAATGTAGGTCGCGGGTCATTTGCCGTCCCCAAATCAATTTTCTTGAGGTTATCTGCAGTGGTATGTATTCCATCCTTCAGCTCTTTCGGCGCCGGTGGAAATTCTGAGATTACCTCGTCATCATCATTTTCGAAGCACCAGGAGAGGTCATCCATATTCTCGGTCTCTTCTTCTGATAGTGTTATCATAGGACAGGTACGAGCTTGCTTCCAAGACCGATGTTGATCTGGTTCTACCCTCGTGGATTTGGGTTCATGCTTTTGCGGCGGAGTTATCCTCCAACTGTCGGATAGAGTGAACTTGCCGAGCTGATACTGATCTTCAACCCAGTTCTTGAAGGTGAAGCAGTCTTCGAGAGGATGTCCTATTGCCCTATGATAGGAGCAATAGTTCGGGTGTGAGACTTCGCCTGTTTGTTCGGGGTGCTTGGACTCCGGGAGGATCATTTGATGTCTTATGGCAAGATCAAGTATCTTCTTTGTCTTGTCTTGAGGAAAAGAGTATGCCCGACTCATCTTCTTCATAAGGGACAAATCCGGACCGCTCGATTCCCGATCGCGTGACTTCTTGGTCCCGCTTTGTCGCTGTCGAACGCCTTTTCCGCTTTTTGACTTGTTTCTGCCTCTGCGTTGGGCCTTTTGCACAACGGGTTGACAGGGAGGAGCCTTTTCATCTTTCGCAGCCTGTTGGAGAAGGCGTTGCGTCCTGGCTTTCTCGTAGATGGCCATTTCACGGTTATGGTCGTCTCGAACTTTTTGACCAGCTTCCCTTATAAGCTTGTCCATCTATTCTTCGAACGACGGACTGGGCATTTTCACGTCGGGGGCTCTTTCTGGTTCAGGGTTAGCATTCTCCCATTGAGCATCTCCTTCTTCATCAAAGTCATGTACGACATAGCAGTCGTGGAGTAGCTCCCGTTTCTTGGACCGAACATATCCAAGCCCGATCGCTTCCATTCTCCCGTTGGGCAACTTGCGCTGAGTTCCGGGAACGTTCCAGATCCTGTCATAGAACTTAGCATTTCGAGTGGTCTGTTTGAAGGGTATCCCTTGGCGCTTCAACAGCCTTTTCAAGCCTTCTGTATAATATCTAGGCAGACGGATGGGCTGGAGCCTGTCAAGTGTACAATCCGCGCCGTGCCAGGTTTCTTTTTCCACTTTGGTTTCCCCGGAGCGGTAGAATAGGATCGCCTTCTCGCCTTCTCGCCTGGGAGGGAGATAGAACGTCTACAGCTCTTCCACACTGTAGGTATCAAGCGCGTCTAGTTCTTTATGATGTTTGGGCAGAACCATGGCAATTTGCAAACTTTGCTCTTCATCAGTGAATGTTTGTATTGAAGGCCGAGCGGAGAATATAGCATGGACCTCATCTTCCGAGTCGCTGCCAAAGATCAACATAGGAGCGGACGGTCCCGGCTTGTTGTGCCGAGGTGGACCTAAATAAACTATCGCTTCCTCTTCTTCGGTATCACTCCCGAAGACTGGAATGGTGGCGATAGCTTTGTTCTCCGGTTTGTGACATCTCTCCGTGTCTTCGAAATCCGGCAGGAAATATTTTGCATCTTCGTACTTAAGGACTTCGTTCACGGAGAATGGGTTCAGCTCTCCCGTTACGGTATACTCGAGACCATCCTTAAAGTATTTCATACACTGATGTTGTGTAGAAGGGATGATGTTGTACTCGTGTAACCAAGACCGGCCAAGTAAAGCATTATAGCACGTCTTGGCGTCAATGACATGAAACTTGATATCCGTGACAAGTAACCTGAATCGTAATGTCAATATCACAGACTCGAGATTCCGTGATGACTGGGAGTCAAAACCGGAGATGGTGATTTTATCACGAGCGAGATGCTGGACACTCATGCAGATTTTCTTCAACACCCGCACGTTGAGAAGATTGACGGAAGACCCATTGTCAACCAGGATTTTGCCTATCTTTATATCGTGGCAGTACCCCGAGACATAGAGGGGACGGTTATGCTCGCACTTCCCAAGGAGGAGGTCTTCATCGCCGAAGGTGATATCGGCTGTGTGTACTTCCTCCAGCTCGTCCTTCATCTTTTCTTCGGTGAGAAAAGCTTGGAATTGCTCCGGTTCTTATAGCGCCTTAATCAATGAATCTCTCGCTTCTTTGGATAGTAAAAGGGCGTCGAGAATGCTGAGTTGCGAAGGTAACTTCCTTAAGTGTGCCAGAATGTTGTAGTCCACCTTGTTCTTCTTTGGCGGGTCTTTGGCAGTCTGCTCTTTCATGACTTGGTCATCCAGGGTGATATCCTCAGAGACCTTTTCTTTTCCCTTATCTTTTCTATTCGTGGGTCCGAGATTCTTTTCTGGACGCGTACGGTTGCGCAGCTGGATATTTTCACAAGCCTTCGGTTCTTCCTCTTTCCCCAAGGTGGGTTCTTTAAAGAGAGGGCCAAGAGCCATTTCTTCGTCAGAGTCACTTCCGAAAGTGAGAATTTGCGATTCCCCGGTGTTGACCATGCGGCAGTTACCAGTATTTCTTTTATGGTCCTCAGTCGCATTTCTTTTCTTCCGACGAGTCTTACGTTTCATCCGCTTGAAATGTTGCCGGTGAGCAACATACCCTTGCCACCATCTTTTAAAAGCGTCGCACTCCTCGGTGGGGTGCAAAATCTTTCGATGATATGAGCAGTAGCTAGGATGCATCTCTGCTTCACCGGGAGTGTTTCTTTAGGAGGGTGGTAGCTTCATTCCCATTGATATGGCTTTAGCAAACCTTTTCCTCATCTTGAACTTGTTTTTATCCGTGAAGGATGTTCCTTGATTCGGCGGGAGTGTCTCGACTCTTTTGTCTAGTCGACGGCGTTTTGCTCTTTCAAATATGGCCACCTCGCGCTCCCGATCAGCTTTACTTTTCAGGAGAGCTTCGTTCAGAAATGCGTCGATCATTTCGTCTGATTGCCCTGGAAGTTCCGGTTCATGACCTGCCCCCAGTCTCTCGGTGCAAGGAGCCTCTTCATTGTCTACCAATGAGTGAGAGATCACATGACAACTTGCTGTGTAATCCTCAGATCCATCCGACGAGTCTTCCTCATCATCTTCGTCTTCAAGGACGTGGCGGAGAAACTCTTGGAGAGTGATCGGAGTCCGCGCCTTCTGGTTATACTCTTCCAGCGCGTCAATCTGCTTTTGTAGGTCCGTGCGCTTGTCACCAGGCTTCACGGGTTTCTTGGATTTCTTCTTCTTTTTCGAAGATTTCGACGGCTGAGTATGAACGCTCTGGCTATCACCACCGATTTTTGGCATTGGGTACGGCTTCAGCATCCTGTCGATGATCTGAGGTTCCAGCGGATTCTTCCACTGGATCGCCGGGCATGCCTGGAGATCATTCAGCATTCTTTTCGTTCTGGCTGAAAGAACGACCTCTCATGGAGCTTCTTCAATAAAAGAGCACGTTGCCCCCGGTGTATCTGTCTTCTTAGGAGTGTGCGGTTGTGGTGGGTTTACTTTCCACTTCTCGGACATCGCAAACTTGCCTTGTGGGTATTGATCCTCGATCCATCCCTTAAAGACGAAGCAATCCTCGATCGGGTGACTTACCGTTTGGTGGTAAGGGCAGTAATTGGGATTATTCACTTCGCTGGGTTGCGGCGGTCGCCTGGGATTCGGCAAACTGATAAGCTTGTTGCGCATAGCCAGCTCGAACAGCCTCTTCGTCTTGTCCCGTGGGAATGAGTAAGGACGCTTCATTTTCTTATTGTAATAGCGCCGTCTCTTTTCCAGTTGATCTGCTAGCTTTGGGGCACTGGGTTGTTGTTGGGTGTTCGCGACGAAGCTCACCTTCCCTTTGCCCTTGTCGTTCCGAGGTTCCGGCTTCGGGGGAGACGGTCTGTGACCCATTTGATCCATCTGAGCTAGCTTGTCGATCAAAGCCTGGAATGTGGTCGGTTTGAAGAACATCATGAACTGTGAAATAGTTGCATGAGGGTCTAAGGTGCCCACGAACATGCCCACCGCTGGTACTTCTTCGATGTGTTGCTCGCACTTCGACCACAAGTTTCGCCATCGGATTGCGTATTGAACCCAAGTTTCGCCCGGCTTCACCCTTGCATTAATCAACGCCGTTATTGGGGTGCGTTCGCTGGCGCTCGCGAATCACTGGGTGAATAGCAACTCCATCTCTGCGAAAGTTTTGACGGAGTCGTTTGGAAGCTCGGAGTACCACTCAAACGCCGTCTCCGATAAGCTGCCGACGAACTGGCGAAGCAAGAGCTTATCATCGCCGCCGGTGTTGCCACAAAGAGCCCTGAACTGGGCGACATATTGATGGGGATTGCCTGTCCCCTTGTAGACATGGAATTTCGGGATCGTGTAGCCCGGCGAGTACTTTATCTGATCATACCAGCCTGGATACGGTCGTCCTGTTTTTACAACTTGGTCGGCTGCCTCATTTGCCTGGTGAACTCTTATTTGCTGAGCAATATAATCATCCAGGGCAGCTTTAGAGATTGTTTCCTCTTTGGCTGTTGAAAGAGCCGGAGGCGGATTTGACGTTTCTCCTCTGTCATCTTCGAGGATAACCGGAGGATCTTCGGCTGGAGGATCTGGCTGTATCATCATTCTGACCATGTCTTGGAACAGAAGAGCCATTTGCTTTATATTGGCCGCTTGTTCCTCAGCCTCCTTGTCCTTCTTTTTGAGCATTCTACGAAGGAATTCAGCGTCAGTCTCGTGTTCGCGATGTTGTTCCGATGATGCCTCCAGGCTTTCTTTTGGCCCGGTGAGTGCGGCCATTGCAGTCAGCATTTCTTGGAGCTTCTGCTGCTGTTGTTCCTGGGCCCTTGTGATGGATCGGATGAGTGGTCGGTGGCCCGTAGAAGCGCGGCTATCCTCTTTCCCGGATGCCATGTAAATGGTATGGACCACCATGCCCCCAGACTTGGGGCGTTTGGGCTCAGTGCCTTTAACATTTGTTGCAGGCATGGGGGTCTTCTCTGGCCTTCTCTTCTTGTGAGCGGTCGAAGTTGAGGGGGCCGTCGCAGTGGGCACCCAGACAGCTTTTCGTGGCTTGGCAGGATAGCTTACTTCCTGTTGTACTTTCAGCTTCTTGTGCTGGCGGGAGGAATTTGGATTGATCGCCGAGTCTCGGACCTGCCGCCAGACTTTGTAGATCTTGGAGGACAGCCGCTGAGAGGACTGTTCTGGCTTTGCTTCCGCGATCTTCTCCAGTGGAGGAGGAGATCTTTTTAGTACGGCGGTAGGAGAATTCCTACGCCCCTGTTTTAGCAGCTCAAAGCTGTTCCCAGTTGGAACAGCAGCATTAATTTCCGCCGTCGGGGCTGGTGGAGTTAGCCCAGAAGGGGAGTTGCCTCCGGCCTTCCTCACTCGGCGCCAGTGGCGGCGTCGAGCGTGCCGAGCTGATGGAGTTGACTCGGTGATGGGGATGACCTTGTCTTGCCCCCTGTTCAGGTGAGGGGCCGTTGCCGGTGTCAGCCTGTAAAAGACTGATGTCCTTTGAGTAGCAGGAGCGGGAGTGGTAGTTGGGACGGTCAGTCTTGTGAAGACCGACCCCTTGGCAGGAGAAGCCGCCTTGACGACTTTGGGAGCAGGATTGGTCACTCTCTTCGGAATAACCTTCTCTGGGATTGCAAGCTTCATTATGGGCCCGCAGGAATTTTATCCCAATCTGGAGAAGACCGAGGAGCTCAGAGGGGTCGCAGTAGCTGTAAGTCGATCGAAGACCGACTTCTTGGGAGCCTCTGGTACGAGCACGTGAGCAGTGAATCTTGTTGGTGGGAGCATGGTCCCGAAAAACAGTCCAGTAGTAGCCTGGGTGACCTGTTCTATGGGCATCGTGAACAGGGACGCCGCTTGAGGTCCATAAGCTACACCTCCAGGTGAGGCGGAGCGTGGGTTGCAGCTGCAGTTGGAGCACTTCGAGCAGGTGAATGCCATTGCTGTTTTGCTTTCTGCGCCAAGCAGGAGACCAAATCTTAGTAACTTGAAACCCAAGGGCAACCATTAACAAACCGCGATTCATTCGCGAATACGATATACGAAGTGTGGAGTGGAAAGAGGAAAAGGTCCCACCGAGCGTGCCAGAATCTGTTCCCCTCCGAACAACGGAGATGCGACCGCGCAGGTCCGTCTTGCCTGAGATTCGGGGCAGATGCTAATTGGTGCTATCCGTCCACCTCTCCGAAGATGCCAAGTTGATTTATGGCACAGTGTATCGAAGGTTTAAACGGATGCGGCCGATATAGCAGACTTCGTCAGATTCCCCCTCGCTTGAGGGGTTTTTGATTGTGGGGACACTCTTTCCTGCAGGCGTAAGCCCCTGCAATTAATTACGCTACCGCATCGCAGTAACAACTTTCTCCTTCTCCATATGGTCACTTCGTGTCGTGGGTGTTTATTTTGTGTTCGGTTGCCCATGGATTGTATACGGAGACTAAGTCATGCTATCGCCCGTAGGACGTGGATTAGTCCAAATCCGTATCTTTCTTAGATTTGGGTTTGGGGGGTGTTTAAGGATACGTTAGCCTTATTTGAGGCTAAGATCAATTTAAACGTTCGTTAAGGACACGTTAGTCTAATTTTAGACTAAGATCGACTTAACGGGATCGTTTAGATCCGACAAGAGAGCAATTGGGGGCTCTATTGTTTAGTTTAGTGACATTGCGGTCGATAAGTAGTTTAAGGACATTGCGGTCCAATGTTAGTTTTAAGACGTCGCGGTCAAGGTTAAGGACATCATAGTCTGTGAGTTTAAGGACATCACAGTCTGGTGTTAGTTTTAAGATATCACGGTCGAGATTAAGGACATCATAGTCCGGTATTAGTTTTAAGACATCACGGTTGAGGTTAAGGACGTCATAGTCCATGAGTTTAAGGACCCCACAGTCCGGTATTAGTTTTAAGACATCACGGTCGAGGTTAAGGACATCATAGTCCATGGATTTAAGGACTCCACAGTCCGGTATTAGTTTTAAGACATCACGGTCGAGGTTAAGGACATCATAGTCCGTGGATTTAAGGAATCCACAGTCCGGTATTAGTTTTAAGACATCACGGTCGAGATTAAGGACGTCATAGTCCATGAGTTTAAGGACCCCACAGTCCATAGCAATGTGTGGCCGTCGGGACCCGTCACCTCTCTGACGACGTTGAGGAATTACAACGACGGATGTCAGAGGAGTAAAGAGATATACCCTCGAACCGGGTGTAAATTGATTGGAAGAGCAGTTATGCTCAGTTCAATTTATATTGAGGACTTATGGCCAAAATTGGGCTAAGTCCAGTTGAAAATGTTTAACATTTTATCCATGTTCTGCCTATTAGGCTTTTACTTGGGCTCTGCCCTTTTATAAAGCATAGCATTAGGGTCTGTAATTAAATGCATAGCATTCATATTTGGACTGTTAGACCTTTATTTAGGCTCTGCCCTTTTATAATAATGCATAGCATTTATATTTGGCCTGTTAGACCTTTACTTGGGCTCTGCCCTTTTTTGATAATGCATAGCATTTTTAGTGGTCTGATAGTGCGCCACGTGGCTTGTCAGGCGTTTTGCGCCAATCAAAGAGCGCAATGCGCTAGCGCATGCGAAGGTGACACGTGTCACGCTCTGCGCTAAGCGCAAGTTTGTTAGCACACAACGCTTTCTGAGTGCGCTGCGTCAATGCGCTGCACCAATGAATGACACGTGGCGCGCTCTTGTGCAGTGCGCCATTCCAAGAGCGCAATGTGCTGTTTTAGAAGCGCAAAGCGTAGATTGTTCTGTGGTTGACACGTGGCGCGGTCTGGTGACGTGCGCCAGTCCAAGGAGCGCAAAGGCGCATTTCAAAAATGCAAGGCACTGTCCAATAGCGCAGAGCACATCTTTATCAAATTAAGATCAAAGAACAAGTTGTTTGTTCTCTCAAAAGAGGTTTTACCTCAAGATTCAAGAACCAAAGTTCTTGTTCTCAACAAAAGGCTGTGCCTTTATAGATCAAATGATCTGTGGATGAAGTAAATTACTTCTTTAAATTTTTATGATTAGATCTTTCTTTGATCTTTTTCTTTTTTATTGAAGATCTTGATCTTGTTCTTAGATCTTTGATCTTTTTAGAAGAGAATTCTTCTTTTGTGAGATGTTTTCATGTCTGTTCTTCAAGAATTAAATTCTTTACCTTTAAAGATGAAGAAGATGATCTTCTTTTTTCAAAGGCTTGCCTTTTCTTTCTCTTTGAGTTTTTTTCTCAAAGTTTGCAAAGGGTTCTCTCTCTTCTGTCTATCTATCTATGAGACTTGGAGTCTAAGGGCCTTTATATAGGGCCAATTGATTTATTAAGTTAGTTACAGAGATCTTTCTCTGATTGATCTGGGGATATTTCCTCACCGTTGGATCTTTGATCCTAAGGCCTCTGTTTTACAGAAGACAATTTTCTTATTTTAATAAAATTGGAAAGATCTTTCTACAATTTTAATTCTGATTAATTAATAATTTATCATTTAAATTCCAGTGCTGGCGCAGTTGGCGCTGGCGCGCCTGCGTTCGACACGTGGCGCGCAGCGCAGAGCGCAGCGCAACTGCGCTAGCGCACCACTGTTGGACACGTGGCGCGCAGCACAGAGCGCAAGTGATCCGAAACGTTGCTTCATTTTTTTAAAATTTGAATTTTGAAACATAGGTTTGCTCTAATTGGGGGTGCGCTGCCTTGGGCGCAGCGCTCCTGGCGCTGGCGTGTCTGCTTTAGACACGTGGCGCTCTGCGCGCAGCGCAAGGAATCTGAAGCGTTGCTTTAATTTTTGAATTTTGAAATTCAAACAGAGCTTTGCTCTGATTGGGGGAAACACTACCCTCGGAGCCCCCTGCAAATTGGCCTCCTCGACCCCTCAGCTCGCCCCCGAGCTACCACAGGAGCAAGACTCCCCGACCTCCTTGCTCGTCCCCGAGCTCCTGCCGAGGACGTCTTCCTCGGCCCTCCGACCTACTCCCATGTGTAACCGCCGCTCCGCGAATCTCGCCATGCAACGTCCTGCGTTCCACGCCATCACGATCCCCATTAATGGGCGATCCGCTCTCTACGCGGGCGTGACGTCGGGAGTGTAACTACCGGCAAGATTCTCGAGCCCGCTGCTGCGTGCTCCACCGCTATATAAACCCCCATCACAGAGGGGTCAAGTTAGCAATTTCTACTCCACTAAGCCGTTACTCTGCCCAGATCTCTAGACTAACTTGATCGTCGGAGGGTCCTCGGTGGTACCAAACCACCCCGGGACTTCTTTACAGGTACTCGGCAACACCTCCCTCACCTCGCCTCTTCCTCCAAAAACCCATTGAGACCCGCACGCGAAGGAAGATAATCAACTAAGTCCACCGCGAGATCAACGGAAGACAACATCTGACGGAGACCCGAAAAGCAGTTCCATCACCGACATAGAGACGAAACTAGTCCTTCTACGGACCAAGCTGGACCCTCACAGCCAACCACACAACCAGAGGATATACTTGGTCCATCTCACCGCCATCACGGTTGATCTAGGATTCTACGGGTTTTGTCGTGCTTGATGTGACGCTCTCTTTTGTATTTGTTTTTATCGAATTCATGAGATGTATATATTTGGGTGTCGAACTCGTGTGGAGTCAGCTTCACTTTATTTATATATACTGTTTATTGCGTTGCTCTTGTTGTTTTTTGCCTTTCGGCGTCGTATAATTTGCATGGATTGTGTCTCCGCCGTATTTGGTGTCAAGTTAGTTCCCGTATTGGATAGCGTTTATTTTATTAATGGTGTATATGGATTTATTCAAAATTTACAAAGTGGATGCTGCCCGTTTTTTGTTTGAACTTTAAGACAGTGGGTTTTTGGAGGAGTTACAAAAATTGGGGCTTTCAGGTTTGCTGGAACTAAGGAGAAGAAGTAGCAAAAAATTACAAATTGGAAGTAACCAGGAAGAAAAGGCGAAGTTGTAGGTTTTCAGGTTTGCTGGATGGAGGAAGTGTCAGTTTATTCCACACTTTGTAAGTGCGGAATAAGACCTCGCACCTAACCAGAGACCCAAGACTTGGCTCTCTAGTTGAGGATCAAGTCTCTGGATAGGTTGGGGAGTATATTCCGCACTTTGTAAGTGCGGAATATGACTTGGCCTCCAACCAAAGACTTGACTCTCTGGTTGAGGGCCAAACCTCTGATTGGGTTGGAGGTCTTATTCCGTATTTTGCAAGTGCGGAATAAGTCTCCTATGATGAATTTGGGGTTCTGGGAGAGACCCAAGTATAATCTGCATTTTGCAAGTGCGGATTAGACTTGGATCTCTCTCATAGACCCAAGTATAAGCTACGTTTTGCAAATGCGGTTTAAAACTCGTCTTAGATTCAAACCGCCGTTCCTACGTGGCGCCTACATGTCCTTGATGTGACCCTAAAGTGTTAAATCTCTAAATAGTTTTAAAAGTAGCCTAAATGCATAATTAGTTTTTAATAAATGATAAATCCCAAATTTTGTCACATGCCTCTGCTGTGTTTGCATTATAATAGTAAAGATATGCTCATGTTTTTTTTAGGAAGAAATGAACCACGCAGCACTCCAAAGTTCTTCAATCCATTCTGAAACAAAAATTTCTCTGTGCATCATCCCATTCGTCTCTTCACTCCAAAAGTGGTTACCAAAATCTTGCATGCTCTCATGAATGGGAGTACATTCAAGCCATTGATTCTCTAGATTCGACAACTTATTGACATGGACTTCTTGGCATCTCAAACTATTTGCATCTTTTTCGATAGACGCTACTCTCCGCGGGAGTATGAGTTCATGAATTTCAATTGATGTCTCGGTTTTCTTAATTTGGGATGTGTCAAGCTTTTTGCTCAAGTGAGTGTTCTAGTAGTTCTTGGTATCATTAGCAGTTCTTCCTGAAATTCTGCCTGAAATTAGAGACCACCTGAATCGCAAATAAAAGCATGTCGTCACAAATGGGTTCCGTGGAGAAAATATATACGGGCATAGTATAAATGGTAGACATGAAATTAATATAAACAGAGGGGAGCTCATAATATATATCTACAGCATTAATATAGTGTCCTATGGAAAGGCCTATCCGGCCAGTATTTTTTGGACATGTTGAAGAGGAATAGATAAAGAAAATCCAAAAAAAACCCGTCGAGAAAAAACACTTCTCAAATATCAAATATAAAAGATAAAGTGTCCAACTCACCTAGGAGAATAAGCACATCCTTCCACTTCCCTTCTCCATTCTTGCTAATGCACTTCCTCAAAAGCTTATCTTCCTCATTGCTCCAAGCTCCCTTTCTAATTACACTCGAAGTTTTTGGCCGTTCACTTCTATTTTGAACGCCATAATTCATCTCTGAGCGGCATCCACCGTTTTCATCCTTATTATCAAAAATGTGGATATACCAAATTTCATATAATATCTACCACCTTTTCACCGCTGAATTAGCAATTTAAAAAGTTTTATTGTTGGTAAACCATTAATTTTGCACCCACTAAATAGAAATCTAATCGTGAGAGAATAATGTAGAGAATCTGCAATCCTCCATAAATGACCCGAAATTTAATCAGACGAAAATGGAATGCTTTTACCGTCGTTACCAAAAACAAAAGATAACCAATAATATGAGTACACGGTCATATATTTTCAAATCTCTGCTAATTAGGGAAAAGATCGAATAATTTGTTAAGGAATTTCAAAAGATTGTGAGGGAAAATTCTAGTGGGGCAATTTTGTTTGAAATTATGTATTATATACAACATTATAGTGTTGATTTCTTTTTATCCATGATAATTTTCTGTACCGATTGTATCCATCTCTTAATTCTAATTGACTCAACCTTATTGTTCTTATCAATACTTTTTGTCATGCCCCGCTTTCCAAATTACAGAATACGATGGATAACTAGGTCAGCTATACTCATACAGTCAAGAAATAATCCCACCGTAACCACACTTCGGTTTCTAGCATTACATGGTAATCAGTAAACACGGCACAAAAGTAAAAAAAATCCCAATTCACAACTTTATTATATTTAATCAACAAAGTTTAAGAAACAATTATTCGAACGAAAGAAACTACTAACCAAAAAAAATAACAATGTCCTTATTGCAACCAGAAGCCAATAATATTGGTGTCGCGGTTTTAATCTCCGCAATCTCGAATAACAGGTCCTCCTCCTGAGCTGGATCTACTATGTTCTCTGCGCATGCACACTGAGGTCGTCAGAACGACACATATAGCAATATATATAGTATTTGCAATGATAAGTAGAAAAGAACTTCATAAACTAGTAACATGAAAATATAGAATATCAAGTATATATGAACAGTATGGTATATGTATTATGTCAGCAATCTATGCAATGTGTACGTCACTATCTATCAGTCACTAAGTCAATTAAAATCTAACGGCGCAAAAGGATGCTCGTGTTTAATGAGGGTCTCATGCATATCCGAGACTACGGTCTGTTGTTACCCGGCATATAACCCTGTAGCCGTGCTGCTTGGCCCATGACCTAATCAGTATATATATCGCTAAAAATCGAATGATCATCGTCTAAGTCACTGTACCAAACTAAATACGAGTACAATTCTACCTCGATTTCTCCATTTTCCCAGGTTATAGTATGTGTTCAAGTATTAGATAGACTGTGAACAAGTACGTATCACTTTCGCTATTCAGTCACGCTTTTGCCTATCGGTATCACTTTCAATCACTGGTTCATTATCGTACTTGTCACAACCTAGTCACGAAAACTTATCAATCGACAATGCAATCATTCGTTAGGGTTTCAATGAACGATCACTAAGCAAAGGGTGTAAAGCAATCACAAGATGTGGCAGAAATACGTTAAGTAAATATTCGCTAAATTATGGGCAGCCAGTGTCATATAACTTGCAAAATTCATAATTAATCACACGTGCAGAATTGAGCAAAACAATAAAAAGGCATATGAAGTATACATGATTATATAAGCAGTAAAATTAGTTTAATATCAATAGACATTATGGTTTAAGAGTTGTGTTCATTTAAAAACGGTTGTAAGCTGCTGGAATTCCAGTTTTAGAACTGGAAGTTCCAATTTCAAACACAGTTTTCTATAAATTATTTTCAGAATCAACAATAGCCACAGTTGAATAAAATATATCCATATCAGTTAGGTTTCCAACGCAACAGGCGGATCGATAATATCCGCTCTATATGGGGAGATAAGTTCAGTTTAATGTCAATAGATATAGACTGTCACTGCAGAAAACTGCAGGACATATTGATAATTTAAAATATATTTAAAATATCAAATGATGGTCAAATTGAATGAAACCAACACCATAAATTAGCTAACTTAATTATATACTCGAAGATATAGGACTCCGCGTATTTCAGATTTATAAAGGGATGTACAAGTATAAAAAATCAGGTGTCGTCAGAAAATACTGCTCTGGACTGCAGTCTAGAACTGTATTTCTCTCAAGTTTTCTCTATCGTATCAAGTTCATGTTAAATAAAAATTTGCAGAGTGTTCTAGGTTATCTAGTCTGTTTCGATACGAGCCCTAGAAAATTACATTCCGATATGTATTTAATTTAATATAGATTTTCAACGTGACATGTGCGGTACATTCCTGACACATGTGCGGTACATTCCAGATTTAGTGTCGCATTTCGGGGGCAACATTACATGATTATAAACACGATACTTTTAACTCAAATCTCTAGATGCTATATACTATAATAAAAGGATTTATTGATCACAAAATTTGGCATTTTAAACTACTGATTCATTGAACGCCTATTGCAATGAGGGTTTCATATACATGGGTTTTTTTTCCCTATACTCTCCATTTTGTGTTCCATTCACTACCATCAACCATCAACAGTGATTGTTTCGATTATAACCTTAGTGTGTGTAATTATTTATCATTATCGTTTAACCTAATTACTATGATAGCATGAGTAAGCAAGTGATGGGTTTTCATTTGCCTTATGACGGCGGTGACATGGCGGTGACGGCGGCGATCGACGGCAAGGACGGCGACGGCACATACATGAGCACGGCACAGCACAAGCAGCAGCGACCTTGGCACTGTGAAGCTTGGGCTCGGCGATGGCACGGGTTCCGCTGGAGATGGTAGCTGCATGGCGCTCGGATGGCACTGACGCCGGCGGCAGAGTGCAGAGACGGTCGGCCGGGGGTGAGCCCAGGGACAGCGACATCGGCGATGGGTATGGGTTGGATTTTGAGAGGGGATTCGTAGCTCGGTTTGTAGGGAAGGAGTTGAGGAGGAGGTTGGGGTTGCAAAGGTGAGGTGAGGGTGAGAGGTGGTCGGCGGTGCTCAGGGCTCGTCGGAGGTGAGAGGTGTTCGAGGTGGCGGTGATGGATAGTGACGGAATTTGAGAGGGACGTGATGGAGATCTCGGTTGTGGAGGAGGAGGGTGATGAAGGCAGTGACGGTGATGGAAGGAGGTCGAGGCGGCGCCGGCGGTGATGCTTGTGAAGTGGGTGAGAGCTTGAGGGAAAACGAGAGAGAGAGAGAGAGAGAGAGAGAGAGAGAGGATCACGGGTGAATGATGAGGGCGAGGGCTTCGTCGTGGCCGTTGTGGGGAGCGGGTCTCGAAGGGGAGGTTGCGAGATCAGAGGAGTCGTGGTTTTTTTTCGAAGGAGGAAAAAGAAAAAGGAGGAGGAGGAGGAGGAGACGTGGGGGGCAGAGGGATTAGGGTTTGGGTTTGGGTTTGTGGGCTTGGGTTTAGTCTGAGCTCTAGTGGGCTACGATTTGGGATTGGGTTTGTGGTTAGGTTTTAGATTAACTGTTTAAAAATTAGGAAAAGAATTAAGGGTCTAAAAAATATATAGAAAAGATTTAATTTGGAAAGTGAAATGGGAAAAATATTTATTTGAAAAATACAGATCAAGTTACAAGGACCGGGGATTTACACTTTTGCTTTCCCAAATTCATAGTTTTGTGAGTCCATGATCGTTCTCCAAGGAGGAGAGGAAAGGATGTAAATAACATGTAAAATTTGAACTGATGATTTTGGAGAATATAGAAAAAAAAATTGGGAGGAAAAACTTGAAGAAAGAAGAAATAAAATGTTATGTGTACATTGAATTCAACGAGCTCCATCCACACTATATTGACCCCGTTTAGTCGAAAGCCCATAGTCCAAGTTTATACTTTTAATTGATGCCTATGTATTTGGATACTATGGACCTGTTTGGTTTATCTTATAAGTGTCATTTATAAATCATGACCGCTTATAAGTGACTTATAATTTTAGAGGTATAAGTGGGTAAACTATTTGGTAGAACTTGACTTATGAGTACTTAAATGTTTGGTAAATTTGATTTATGAGTTATGTCAAAGTGATAAAAAAATAGATCATCTTAATGATTTTTATATAAAATGCTATTTTAATTGCATTTGTTTACATTTAGAATAAATTTAATAACAAAATAATTGAAACCAAGAGGTTTAGCAAACCTACCTATTTCTTTTTCTAATTTCTTCCTCACACAAATCAACTCTGACTTGCAAATTCATCGCACTTAGCAAGTAAAAAACCTGATTAGTCTAATTAAGTATGAATTCATCAAATAACCTCTCGCTCTGAATTCTCTATTCGGAACATGGGAACCGCAAAACAACTTCAAGAAATAGGCAGGTTGTTTAGGTCCTTACTTGCGTCCATGGTTCTTTCTTTGTTAATCCTACTATATCTTTGTGCATCCATCTAGACTTACAAGCACAAATTACATATTGAAAATTAAACACACACACACACACTGAACATATGTAGAACGCAGTCATATAATATGCAGGTTGAGAGATTGCAAGGAAAGCTTCAAGGAAATCATTTCTTTCAATGATCCTAGAGCTGGTCATTTGGTAGGATAATTGTGGGGTTGATGGTGAAAAATCAGACATGATGGCAGTTGAGACATGTGGAACACGTTGAAAAACCATTAAAAGTACATGAGTATAAGACATACTCTGTTTATATTCTATAACCATGTATCTCTCATGGTTTTTTTCAATATGGGGCTATATTATCCAAGTATTTTAATAATGATTGATGATGAAAAATTAGAAATGGTGATTTTGGTAATGTTATTTGTCTAACATTTTAATTTTGGTTTGGATTTGATACTTCACATTTACTGCCTTCATGGATGATGCAAACTGAATATAGAAATGAGTTGAAAAACGATGAAATTGGGTAAAGTTGCTTACCTTCGAATCAAAGATGGGGGAGAAGATCGAGAGAGGGGGTGGTCGTCGGCAAAGCCAAGACGACGGCGGCGAAACCCCAAGCAGCGGCGGCGAAACAATTTGGATGCTAGGTTTGTTTTTTTTTCCTGAGATGGGAACCGGCATTAATATATCCGACTGGTTTTGACGGGAAAGGGTAGGAAGAACTACTAGGAAAGTTTGGTTATTTTTAATAAAATAATGAGTGAATGGGTCTTTTACATGGTCAAACTTGCTTCAATCTATAAATGCTCAAAAATAAGTACTTTTTTGATACTTAGTTTTCGGGCACTTATAAGTTAAATTGCCTAGCACCAATTTGACTTATAATTGGGGGTTGATCACTTATAAAATAAACCAAACGGCTCTATATATTCATGTATAGTTTATGGTTTTGAAATTCTTTAGTATGTCCGCCATAATGTAGCCGTAATATTTGTGCGGGTTCTGTACGGGTATATGTAAACTCTCTCAACTGAAAAATCTACATTCTCTCCATTAAAATAGTGAAAACGATATCTGCTGTTGCTCATGGTTTTTTCCCGATGTGGATTTTCCAGATTAAAATCTATGTGTTATTGTTGTCGATTGTTTTTCTTTGGTTTTTCTTTTGTTTTATCTCTGTTTATCACATTCATTGGTAACATAAAGTTTGAAGGGCATTTTATTTGTGAAATATAAAATCAAAGAAAACTAATGGTTTTATATTTTGGAGTATAGTGTGTGTTTTTTAACGTTTCCTTTTGTCAAGCAAAAATAAGAGGTTTTCCGCATTTTATCCTAACCGGTGTTATTAAACTTGGATTCTAATATTCGAATTTGACAATTGTCATTATCGGACAAATTTTTGGATTTTGATTTGGACCCAACTTATGTGCTAGATTTGGATTTGGACATGGACTTACGTGCTGGATTTGGATTTGCACTCGGAATTTCGTGGTGGACTTGGATTTGGATTTGGATTTTTGGTATCGAGCTCTTCCATAATTTGTATTGTGACTTTTATTTATATAGGTTATTTGTTATATAAATTTTTTATTATTTAATCTTATAAATACCTAAAATTTATCAAAATTAATTAATTATTATTTTTAATATTGAAATAAAATAATTATATAAAAAATTAATAAGAAACAAGAAGTTCATTATTTGACCAACCAAAATATTTTAAAATATCAAAATTGTATACTATCAAATTTTAATATAGTTTTTTCTGATATTTGCTCAATATATAATTATTTATCAAAGCGAAAAATAAATATAAATTTCTATCTTCTCAGCACATTAAAAAATCAAAAGATAAAAAATAAAGTCTTCTAACTAATCAAAATAAAAATAATAAAGGTTAATTCAATAAGAAATAATCTTCTATAAAGGAATCGTAATAAATAATTTAATAAACAAATTTGACACCAAAACACTTTTTTAGGGTTTTATGAAGAAGTTAAGAAGTATAATCTAATAAATTAAAACATAAATAAAAATAAGACGATTTCTAGAAAAAGAAAAACTATTAAAAGATTTTATGAAAAGTTGCAATTTTAACCTAATCAATCAAAATATAGATAAGAATGAGATGAGATTAAAAGGGAAGAAACACCTTTTTAGGGTTCCACGAAGAAGTTTAAAAAAATATAATATAACAAATCAAAGTATAAATAAAAATGAGATGAAATCAAAACTAAAAAGAAAAATAATTTTTTCACGATTTGAAAGAGTAATGAAAATGGAGATATCTCAAAGTCTAAGCAAAAAAAAAGTTCACATTTTTTTCTTGGATTTTTTTTTTCAATTTTCGTAGCCTTGCTTTATATAATTGGACTTGAAATTTAGAGTTTTGAAATCCAATCCAAATCCGAGTCTAATAAACCAATAACACAAAATTTTGAAATCCAAATCTTGGTCTACAATAATGCTAGAGTTTAAAATCCAAATCTGTGTCCACGACCAATAACCCTAGATTTTAAAATCTAAATTCAAGTGCAAAATCAATAACGCTTGATTTTAAAATCCAAGTCCAAGTCCAAAATTAACCGATAACACCATAAAATACAATCCAAATAAAATTCCAAATCCAATTAAAAAATCCAAAACCAATAACCCCTGACCCATTACCTTGAAAGGACCAATATTTGTAAGGAATAAAGAAAAAACATACGCAACAACCTTTTACTTAAAAAGAGAATTAGCCTATTTCTCTAGACCTCTTTGTCATAATTCCTATGTTGTAACACTCTTCCACCCTCTCGGTGTTTAAAGCCCCTTCCATTACATCAAAACTCTAAAATTATGATGAGATTTGAGATAATATATTTTATATTCGAACACGCTTCTGCAAGACGAGGGCCGAAACATAGCCTTTTATGCAGCGGTATTTTTAATTTAAATAAATTCGTATTTAAAACGCACCCAGTAGGAATCGAACATAGGTTGTTCTGATACAAAGTAAAAAGTCTCCTCCATTGCACTAAAATTACGAAATACTGATGAGAGCTGAGAAAATATATTATATATTTAAAATGATTCATTATATTAAACGAAGATACCAGAATAAAATCGCTGACAAACTAATTAATTTCCCAGACAACAAAATCCTAACAACTGTTGGAGCAAGGATTTAAGTTTCCCAGGGATATAAAAGGAGATGCAGCATCGTTTTCAATGTGCATACTTGAATTATCTATCGGACAATACTTTACCGGATCCGGACCCTCTGCTATTGTTTTTCCCTTCGACGGTTAAGATTAGTGTTAAACATAAGACCCCAGAGTTTGGTAGCATCAGGAAGAGGATCCAACGGTTTAAAGACGGGGCAAAGTAAGGTTCTCTTCAGAGAAAAATAGCAGAAGGATCATAAAAATAAGCAATGCATGCGAGAGAGTGACTTCTACCAAGTACATTTGTTTTATACACTAGTATAGATATAGATAAAAATAAGCAATGCATGCGAGAATTACGTGGCCTGTATACTTGTCCCACCAAAATTATGATGGAATTAAATATTAGAGGTTTCATGTTTTGGGTCCACTGGCTCTGACCCACTTTCTTACCTGTCATTTTAGCATTAAATCTTTTGGGTCCCAGAGCAACTCAGGGAGGCCCCTAAAATGACATGGATAAATTATTAGCTTTGCCGGTGTAATACATCCGGGCGCGCTCCAAAGGAGTACCTCGAGCGGTCTTGGACATCGTGTGGACCCATACTTTTATTTCTTCTTTTCCTTACTCGGGCTTATACGGCCGGGCCCTAAGTTAGCATTTGTAAGAGTAAATAACTGAACATATGCCAAGTAGAATTTAAAATCATCTGTTGTCTTGTTACTCGTGCTCCGCTATGTCACTTGGAATCCACGTAATTATCTTGAAATAACTTTCACATGTTTTTTCCGTCAAACCAAACTTCTGAAGTATCGGAAGCAACTTTCAAACAAGCTTAATTTTCTCGGGTATTTCCATGTTCTTCCTGTAAGCTAATGAAGAAGAGATGGTAAACACATGGGGTTATTAGAAACTTCATGATTATTTTATCTGGACAACCAAAATCCCAATATCCAATGGGAATGATACATGTTCCCAAGTTATTTAAGATGGGGCATCTATTTCATTCTGCATGCCATATTTAAACATTTGAAAAAGACACCATTTGGATGAGTGGCCATAAGTTTTGCCAAACATTGCTCTTTGACGATGTTGGCCCAATAACAAACAAACAAATTAATTAGTGCATATGCTGCCGATTATAGAAAATCCAAGAGCAAAAAGGTGACACAGGTACCAACACAAACTATTCATGAATGCTACTTGAAAATGAATTAGTATTCGTGTTTATGAAAGGGAAGAAGAAGAAGAAGAAGAAGAAGAAAAGGAAAATGGGAGAGAGAAGACGAGGAGGAGGTAGCCGACGGCTGCGAGTAGTATAGAATGTCGGGTCTGGCTTAGTTCAGTCATTAGAACGAATCCGGACTGCATCCGGCAACCTAATATTCATGCATGATGAGTTTGGACTTTGGATCCGGTATAAATTAAGGTTTCTGGTATCTAGGCCATCAGTTGGCTTGATCTTGCACCGATTCCGGCAATGAGGAGACCACTTGGACTTGCTCTTCGGGGCCAGATTCATTATTATGAAATGCATATGCAAATATCTCTGGAGGCGACATGATATGTTATTTTAATATCCCTGTTAGTGCAACAACATGATAACATATTTCATATCATACAAGTTGTTTGATTATGAGAAATTTGAATATAACTGTATTAGATATTATAGTTGTCATAAATTAGATAAGTTCTGATTTATGTTATTGAGATTATAATTAGTGTGTTAGATCGTTAAGATTATTAGTTATTAGTTAGTTATATTATGAGGTGTATAAATTAAGATTATTTATCTCTTAATAAGATTGATCAAGTTTATTATTTTCTTATCATGGTATCGGAACAGAAGGCTCGAAGGAGGACTCGAAAGCCGAGAGCACGAAAGCTCGATTCACCAAAAGAGAGCACGAAAGCTCAAAAGACCGGCTCGAAGGCTCGGATCACACACAAAATAGAGAACGAAGGCTCAAAGTCCGGCACGAAGACTCGGATCACATACAAGAGAGCACGAAAGCTCAACAAATAGCACAATGCTAAGAGAGCACGAAGGCTCAAAGAGGGCTGAAATACCTTTGAGGAATTTCGTCGAACACTTGGTGGGCTTCATTGAAAAGGCTGTCGAAGCTTGGAACTTATATACTACTTTATATACCGTGCAGCTGGGTTTAAATCTCTTAGACATGGCTCTTACCGGGTTGCAAGAAGCAGGGGTACAATTTTTGTTTTTGAAGATGAAATCCATTGATTCAACTTCAATTATAAAAAATAAAAATGAATACAGTAAGAGAATTGAACAAGATTTGCTCTAAAAAGTCATATGAGAAATAATAATCAAAGACATGCAAAGCTGGCGTCACTTCATTTATAACTGAAATTGAAGCAAATGGCATGGTTTATACGGAAATTTCTACATGAACCGACAAAAAGACAGCTAAAAAACTAGCTGCAAGAGACATGTTTCAGACCTTAAAAAAACTATACCTAGACTCTAATTTGTTAGAAATTAAGTCAGAATGAGCGCTCTTTAGCATAAATTGTTCTCGATGCGAGCGGATTTTTCCTCAATGTGAGCGGATTTTTCTTTTGATCAGGCTTTATGATGAGCATATCCTACATAAATTGTTCCAAAAAATAAGTTGCTTATATTAATTAATTTTTGCAATAAAAAACAGAAATCAATTTGCATTGTAATGTTTTCTTAGCAATCGCGTTTTAACCAAATCAAGTTTTTTCCCACAACTACGTCATAGTATCTAAATCATTTTTCTCAAAAAAATTTGGATGCAAAGATATCGGTGATGGATTGGAATGCTGGAAGGGATATTTTCAGTCGCTTTGTTTTACAAGCATGTTCCAGCAATCGAATTTGCAGCAGAGCTTATAAACATCCGTAACTTTAATCGTTGCTTGACTGAGAAGCAATGCATTGGAGTATAATAACTCAAATTTCAATGCATTTGTTTCCCCTGTCTGAAATATGTTTCAATGGCATTTTTTGGAAATATTCGCGTGAGAAGTGCAGTATGTAAAGTGAAAGAATGGAGTGATCATTACATCTAATGGGAGAAAATGAATCAAGAATAATCATAAGCCTAAATATAAGTAAGAAAAGCAAGAAATAATAGTGGAAAGATAAATCATGCTTTAAATAGAGATTAAATAAATGGAATGCTTATTTAACCGCTGTTTAAAGAAGTTTATAAATAGTCAGAAATCTCAAAATATTACTAGGTCAAAATATAATCGCTACTTTAAATAGCAGTTAAATAATCTTCTTTCTGTAGTTGTAATTTGCTCAAAATCTAATCGCTTATTAAAGTAGCGGTTATATTTTGGCCTAATAATATTTTGAGGTCTCTGACTATTTAACAGTTGCTTTAATAAAGCTTAAATAATCTGCTCTTTGTTGTTGTAGTTTGCTCAAGATCTAACCGTTTGTTAAAGTAACGGTTATATTTTGGTCTGGCTATTAAACCGCTATTTTAAATAGCAGTTAAATAATCTGCTCTCTGTTACTGTAGTTTACTCAAAATCTAACCGCTTGTTAAAGTAACGGTTAAATTTTAAATAGAACCAAAAAAAATATACCTGAGAAATCATACATCAGAGTTCATATATACATAAATGTACATCATTTACATACAAATGTAGATAATTTACAGCCAAATGTACATTTTCTCAAAAATTTACATCATTTACACCAAACAAATATCAGATTTCACATACAAATATCAACACACATCATATATGAAAACTTCAACACATATCAACAAGACATCAACACACATTATATATAGTTGGAGAATAAAAACAAAATCTAAAATTTATTAAATCATTTGGGCAGTTTCTGATTAGCTACCTTATAAGACATCCTATATTTAAAATTAGCTACGGTGTTTGTGTCTCATTTTTCATCTTTCAGTTGAAATCCCTGCAAAAAGCAATCCATATATTTCATTAAAAATACACCGCAATCGAGTAAACCAGTTTCTTGTCTCGGTTGACCCTCATTCTCACCCTATTTCCAAGTCTTTCCTAAAAGAATTTTGCTGGAATTGGATACATCCTTCAGCATATACTTAACAAAATGATTTTGCTGCAAAAAAAATTATTGAGTCAAACAAATTATTACAACTTATAAGCAAATGAAAATAGTAATCGTTTTAAAATTGGACTAATTAGTGCATCACACTGAAGTTTATACAAAATGCTGACATTGACGAACATTAGATCATATAAACAAATTGTCCCTTTGTAATATACCAGACACACAAAATCCAATGATCTTCGTGATGTATGGGAATATAAACATGGGATTAAAATTTGATTTCATCGTTATAAATCGTATATTTTTCAAATAAAACGAAAATGAGAAAAATAAAATACAAACTTATTGTGTCACACTCTAGTACAAATTTCTGGAAAGGATTTTTCCATTTGACCCATTCCAGTAAGCTATATCTGCACTTGTGTTTTCTCTTTACTTTCTCCGCTTTGTATCCTCGATAACAATCATGGAGTATCATCAAGAAAATAAAAAGTATAATGAACAACACAATATGGAATATTATTTAGTTGATGTACAAAACGTATTGAATAATAATGACGTACACAAAATTCAGGATAAAAGAAGAATCTATCGGCGGAAGATTCGTGTATGCGTAACAAATCGATATAAACCGATATCATTTCTTCTCAAACGCGCTCCCCAATTCCCAGCGAGAGAAAGTCGGAATAATATATAATTGCTCTTCTTTTGTACGAATGAATTCAACTTGAATTCAACTTCTCCGGAAGTTATCAAAACATGAAAATTTTGGTATTAACGTTTAAGTATGAAATTATAATTAATTTATTAGAATTAAACAAACCTTAATTTCCCTTTCTGGTCTAAGTGTTCGATCCAAAGTTTCGTCCGCACGTACTGTTTTTTCGAGTCCGATATATGATATTTCATTACTTGTATAGGATTCTTTTCTTTCTTTTCCTTTTTCTTCACTGGATTTGTGTACGGCGAGATCAAGAAAGAACTTGGGTTCTTTTTTCTCTACGCATCTTTCATTTCTTATTTTAAAATTTCTTGCCCCATGACATCGGTTGGATCTACACCCATTTCACGGAGACGTTTAAGTAAATCATCATCTTCCGCTACTTCCGTGGCGTCTGTCCGACCGCCCTGAGACGTCAAATCCTTCGCAATAAGTTGTTGAATCGGTAATTCCTAATAAATTACCTCTGCCGTTTCATTTTGTTCAATGGGTTTTTCTAAATCAACTTCGGGGTTAATATCTTCCAAACCCATGTATAAGTTTGCATCGACGGCAACACTTAAAACAACCTCAAAACATGGATCAATAATGGCCTCCACCTTCGCCAATTTTCAAACCGTCTCATCAACAATTTCAACATGGGGAATTTCAGCCCCGAGAATTTCATCACCCACATTTGGCTCAACGGGCTCCTCAACCACATTTTCAACCTAGGATTCTTAGTTTTGTCATTTTCATCCTTTTTGGGGGCTTCGTCCCCCCTTCTCATCAATCTTACTTTTTAAAACTCTTTTGGTCTCTTTGTGTAATCTCTTGAGATTGTTGTCATTCAACAAAAATTTATCGCGTTCAATCGATTTCACCTACAAATAATAAGTAATAAATATCAATAATTGGATCTAACATGTTAAAGGTGATATAAAATAAAACATAAACAATAGTTACATAATCAAGAAGTAACTGACGGCTACTCTCGATGTTAGGCTCATAGATCGTAATTGGTTGAATATGGGGGGTGTATTACTTTCCTGGTAATAACAGTGTACCAAGCGATGTAATCGTCAGCCACATCCTCACCTTCCCCTGTACCAGCATTAAATTTAACCCCCTTTTGTTTCGATATCAATTTGGGCTTCACCCCACAAATTGATATACTCCGAAACCATATCATATATTGGTTTCTTCTTGGTTGGTTTCTCCTTCTCAGTTTGTATAGGTTGAACGTCAACGGGTACCCTCTGAATACCGCCAAACTGTCGGATTATCCGTTCAGGATATTGCCGCTGGACAATATCGTAACAGATGATAGAAACTCATAACAGTACAAAGTGTCTACTGAGAAGGAAAAATTCTTTGCATACACCAACATATACAGTGTATAAATCTCATATGAACTGTCATTAAAGAAACAGTAGAAAATATTTATCATTATTCATAAAGAATTAAACAAATGTCATTAAATTAAATAACGAAATAGTAATTACCTGTTGTTCATTCAAATTATCAAGCACTCACCGGTATAAAGTTTTATGATGATAGGGAAATCGATGTGTGCGTACACTACATTGCTAGCAAGGGGTCTAATCTCATGCTAGTATCGAAGATAGGCCGGATGACTGAAATTCTCGTATATGCCCAACACTGAATAACAATTAATTGTTAGATTCGCTACAACTATCTTTACAATAAAAGAAAATAATTAATCAACTAATACGATATCTGCAAACGGTAAGACAACCCTTTATCGCTCTCGCATTTTACAGTGTCGTTTCGTTCAATCCGTTTATCAAATACGCCTAAACCCCCGCTCCCCAAGCGTATTTGGAGATGTGTTCCTCGTCCCTCAAAAATTCAATCCATTTAAGATGAACTATGTTCTTGAAGCGTGGAGGGAATAATGCCATGCAAATGTTGCATAAAATATAAGCTTTTGTGCATTGAGCAATTTTCTCCCTATCGGCATCAATCCTGAGTGCACTAATAGTCTCATACACTCACGTCACAAGTACGGCGCCGTCTTTCCTCTTCTCTTTCGGGGAATCAACTCTTAATACGGCGTAAAAATATACGAAGTAATCATACATCCTTCGTAAACAATCAGAGAATCTGTGACCGGGAGACCGAGAATCCATGATGCGTCTTCAAGAGTAATTGACGCATCTCCAATGGATAAATGAAAAGTTTTCATCTCGGGTCGTCATCTCTCAACTAATGCATATATCAACATTAGGTCATGTTGTTGGTGGCCAACTTTACAATACTCACCAAAACCCTATTTGTCCAATAATTCGATCTGATGATCAATTAGAGGCCATTACGCAGACATGCTCGTAGATTTGAGCGTGATAAAAGTTCCCCTATCTTTATTACTCCAAATAGCTTTAAAGATGTGATTTTCTTAATTATACAATACAACATTATTCATGGGGTCATGATTGTATTGAATAGATGATGCCGGGGATGTTTGAGATGCTGATGGCTGTATAGGATTGACGCCATTCATTTTTGATTGTATTTTCCTTCTTTTGATACGTTCTTGAAAAAGTTCTTTACGAATATTTTTTGGCTGTGAAGGAGGTGGCCGGAGGAAGAGTCGGTTTAGCCTTCTTTTGTTTAGCCTTCGGCGGTTTGGTCCTTTGAGTGTATATTTGCGTTTACTGACCATTATAATTACATAATAAATATCAAAAATCATAAATATATTAACAAAAAACCCCTACATAAATAAGACCGAACCCTAAACTAATAAAGTCATTGATTTATGTGATAAAATCGATCCAAGAAGACAGTTAAAATGAATTGAATGCACTTATTATCTTGATTATTTCATACAAAATTCCAAAGGTTCTCATTCGACACGGAAATGTTACTGAATGTTAAAAACCTATCATAATTAAAAGTAAGAGAGAAACGCTTAATCAACTCCTACTAGAAATGTTAGTAATTATTTCAGATGTAATGGTCTCCAAATTAATGACAAAAACAAAATGCCATACGAAGATTATGCATTGCTTAATGCTTACATGTTTAACTATAGCATGGATTTTCATATACATCCTATGCACAAACTTAGAATCTAAGCAGCATGAAGTAGACAACTAAAATACCCTACACATCAGGAAACATATTCATGAAAGAGAGGTTTGAGGTTTAACAGCCATTTGCATAATCAATAATGAAGATTGGTTAATACATGATAAGATAGGATCCCAAGATCGATTCAAGAAATATGAGAATACCCAGCAATTCAAATCACAGGAAAAGCCCCAAATTACGTCTAAGAACCCTAACAAAAATCCCCCAAATATTAACAAATCCTATACTAATTAAAGTAAATAAATTACCTTATAAGATCGATCCACGAATCAAGAGAATTCCAGCAAGATCACGTTCAAATGCCAGCAAAAATCGCCTTTGATTTGGATCCCTAATCTTTAAACCGTCGAAACAGCGTTGAAGCTGTTCAAGCAGTGTATCTTTTTATTAAATTGTAACCGCTAGTTAAAGTAGCGGTTTAATCTGAGCCGTTTGATTTTAACCGCTAGTTAAAGTAGCAGTTAAAATTAATGGCTCAGATATGTTGGATACAACGCTGTATAACTTTTGGTCCAGTTAAATATAGTTGTGTTTTCTTGGAGAAGTGTTCTTTCTTATCCGTACATTCTTGGAGAAGTGTTCTTTCTTGGAGAAGTCCCTCACCGAACGGTTATATGCTTTTTGGCTCCTTATCCGTACATTTTTGGCTCCTCACCGAACGGTATAGCTATTGGCTTACATCAAGATGCCAGCTACGTGTTGTGACTTTTTCCAAATGCATCTACGTAGCACAACAGCCACCACAAACTTCGTTACATGCACGCCTACGACACGATTTCTAAGCTTTATATAAATCCTATCATTAATATGATTAAAAGGCTAAGACGCTTTAATTTAATTGCCTACGTACTTTTGTTTAATTTGTTCAAGTGATCATGGATTTCGTTACGTCCACCCGTCGTCCTGATGAGGTCAAGGCTTTGGGTGGTAGTGTTAGAAAGGGAGCTTGGAGCAAGGAAGAAGATGAGCTCTTGAGGAAGTGCATTGACAGGTATGGAGAAGGGAAGTGGAGCTCCGTTCCCAAGCGAGCGGGTAAGTTTGAAGCTTTGGTGTAAATAATGTTCTTGATCGTGATGCACGAGCTCGATATATATATAGTTTGCGTAAAATTAATGTTAATGTTTGTTGAGTTCAGGACTGAAAAGGTGTCGAAAGAGCTGCCGACTCCGGTGGTTGAATTATCTTTCCCCTACCATCCATCGAGGGAAGTTCAGTGACGATGAAATCGACCTTATCGTAAGGCTTCACAAGCTCTTAGGAAACAGGTACCTAATTTATTATGTACTGCATGGGATATATAGAAAACACCAGTACTGTTCTTGTTTAACTTAATATTTCAACTTCAGTATACTAGATTTGTTGTTTAAATTTAACTCCAAATTCTTGAAGCAAACAAAAGCAGGTTAAATAACTAAAGTAACTGGTATATAATTGAAGCTATCATGACCTCTGTTTAAGGAAAGGAATTTATTCAACGATTAACCTAGATACCTATCAGGAAGGTATATATATGCGTGTGTCTTAATTTAGACACGAGTCATTCTCACCCTAAAATTATGAAGTATGTAAGTGAAAAGTAGGTGAAAAATTGAGAATTATTCAACAATTAAGCTAGATAACTATGAAGAAAAGGTATATAGGTGCAAAATAGCTGACTTGTGTCTTAATTAAGACATGAGTCATTCTCACCCTAAAATTATTAAGTACCTCTCTATATATAGTGTAGTAACATCTTAGGTACAAAACATTAATGCATGATGTGCATGTGCCAATAATTGACAACCGGCAAAGTCATGGGCCCCATGATTGCTAGATTGACAACCTTCAAATCGTGGGCTATTTATGATGTGCATCTTATAGTTTGTTTTAGAAGCAAAGCACCACATGCATCATGCTATTTATGGATAACTATTAATAATGATAATACAAATCGTGGATTAATTTGATAGGAAGTACAATTCTGGGCCTTTTCCCTTTAATATCCTCCGATGTTGACATGTTATCGTCAAGATAACTATAGACCCCGTGAGTCAATTAGAATTTTTTATACCACTTTTTTATAACCGAATTTTTTGTGAGATTTTTGAGCTATTAGAATTAAACCAGGATCCAAGGTTGAAACTATACGAGAGCATCTAATGATATATAAATATAAAACATCATCTTAGAACACTACAAATTATAGTTTGTTGTAGAAAGCACCCCATCATGCTATTTATGGATAACTATTAATAATGATTATACATATAAAATATATATTAAATACTAAATAAATAAATAAAAATTTATACCATTTATTGATATTAATAAAAAAAATTAAAGTGGCACCGTACAAATTTCCTACATTAACGGATGATATGGCAATATACAATCTGTTGATCCTTGACCCAAGTTCAATAGCTTTGCGTCCGCTATCCCGATCATGATTTTCTTACCCGCAGAGGGAAAGGTCCTTCTCTTTTGGGCCGGTTGTGGGCAAGGTGGGATTCGAACCCCCGATACCGTGGTTCGTAGCCACGTGTTCTAATCCTCTGAGCTACATGCCCCACCCCGTCTCCACTGGATCTGTTCCCGGAAGTACCCTAAAAAAGGAACCTCTCCTCAGCCATTTCGTTTCGGTTTAAGATATGGAATTTAGTTTAAATATAGATTTGTGTCTTTTCTAAAAACAGTCATGTTAGCGTTTTAGTTCTTCGATTTGTGCCTTTTTGGGGGATTACCTTAAAATTTTGCATCCGTTTATGTGTTTTCAATCATATGCTTATTTAACGGATTGATATAATCTTTTGTTCGTATGTATCAATATAGATTTATCCCCGAGTTTATTTCTCTTATGGTTTATTATAAGAATTACAATAAATATTAAGTTTAAATATATTAATTTTAGATGCCTCCACTGAAATATATATATATATATATATATATATATATATATATATATATATATATTAATTGGAGCTGGAGTAAGAATTCCTTTTTAGATTTTTTTTTTAATAATAAGCCATAATTCGATACAAGCGGGGCCTATTTCCGATGTGCAGGTGGTCCCTAATTGCAGGAAGGATTCCTGGCAGAACGGCAAATGACATCAAGAACTTCTGGAACTCTCACTTGAGCAAGAAGTGCTCCTCAAATGCCAAAGATAATGAGAAGACTAACAATGTGCATGAAGCCATCACTTCCAAAGCTGTAATTGTGAAGCCCCAGCCTCAAAGGATCTCCAAGAGTTGGAATCGGCCACAAAATGCACAGCAAGAAGAGGAATCTTGCAAATCCCTCCAAGAGATGAACAGATCAATTCCACCAACGATTAATGTTGAGAATGAAGAGAATTGGTTTAGGGATTTGATGAACCCTGATCATAGTGAAAAGGCTAGCAATAACCTTGATTTCAACTTTGGTGGTGAGATTGAGGAAATCATGGATGAAGCCTTGTTCATGAGTGGGGTTAGAGAATGGGAGAAGATACTTGAGGGGAGTGTTTGTTTCGATTTCATTTGAATAAATTGATACTATATGTTTTGAGATAGAATTTAATTGTTCATGATGCGCAATCAAAATATATGTCCAAGATGCATGACTTGTTTTGTTTAAATATTTATCTCTACTGTTATAATGTCAACTTTCCTTTTAAAGAGATTTTGTTTTTATCGATGTAGATGATATCTACATTTTTCGTTCGTTATCATAAATGATATTTTTTCTTTCTCCAAATTAATCCTCTCCCTCTCTCTTTCTTAATTTCTCTCCCTCCTTCTCTAAATAAATCTCACAGCCTTTCTTTGTTTCAAATTGTTCATAAAATTGTTAAAAATCATTTAAAAAAAAGAAAGAATGCATACTACTTTAATAAATATTTACCGCTCTGTTATTATAAAAAAATTATACTGTTTATTACTGTACCTTTATAATGAATGATATCAAGCTCTTTCTTTTGTATGCACCATTCTATAAAATAATAATTTTTTTTTCATTCTAGCTGGGATGCAAGTTTTTTCCTTGAAAATTTAATATGCCTGTAACACGTGCAAAAAACCAATCTTCTCAATTGTACAGAACTCATTTTATCCAAAATATCAAGTTTTTTATTTTAATTTTTAGATTATCTCGATAGAGATCGATCCTATGACCTCTCATATTGGAGAGTAAAATTGATACCAAATGGACCTAGTTGTCCAAAATATCTAGTTGGTTGAAGGATAATTTAGGACTTCCCCTCGCATGGGCATTGAAGTTTCATGCCACATTGAAATGGGGCAATCCGGTGGGTGAATAAATAATTCGGTATGCTTTAATACATGTTAAATGTTAATTACTTCCATCCCAACAAGCCTAAGTCAAAAAGTGCATGGCATAATTTATTATGGTTACATGTTAAGTCCAAGAAGACCCTCTAGGTTTCTTCCGAAAATAGTATAGGTAATTATTCACTGGTAATATAATTAATCATGCAAAGTGCATGGCATATACTTAGTTATTTTGTAACAACCGAGTCCAATTCTATAAGTTTCAGTTACCGTATGTAGGGTGAGTAGTATTTATTTCATTTGTCTTGCTTGACTGTTGCTAGTTGTAATTTACCCCGACAATTCAAATTCTTGCATATAACAATTTAAGTCTTTTAAATTAAATTAAAGATAATTGACATGGCCTGCTCGACACCCCTAACCCCGTGGTAGCGACCTTGCATCGTGTTCTCGTCCCGTTCAGTGAAACGGATGTGTTTGGACGGCTACGCGCACGTACGTGCGTCCGTTCTTGGGGGTATGCTTTTTAATTATAAAATCCTTCATTTTAAATTTTGGAACCCGCCAATAATTTCCATATTTCAAATCCAAAATTTTGGACTCGACCCGGGCGTTTTTCTGAATTATTTTACATTTCGCTAAAATTCAAATTGTTTGAATTTTAAAATTTACTTCTAAATAGTTTCTCAGTGCATAAGATTTCTAAAACTAATTATAAATCTTTTACATTTTCTGGTAACTGTGAAGATTGCTTTCTCCCTTTATTTTTCCCTACAACCAATCAAAAATCTTCATTATTCCAAGCCCATCTCTCTCTTCATTTCCCCAGCCAATGAAATCTTTTCTAAAATCTTTTCAACCTCAATTTCTTTTGTCCGAGCCAATCAGGGCTCTCTTTACTTGCTCTGGGCCCCACCATCAAACCTCTCTCCCTCTCGTTTATCTTTCTTTTTCTTTTCCAGCCAATCAGAAATCTTTCCTTAGTCAAAGGGCCCCACGTCTCTCTCTCTCTCTTCCCCGAGCGCAGCTCCTTCTCTTTCTCTCTCTCTTCTTTGTCTCTCCTATAGCGCTTTCTCTCTCCGCTCGTGAATACTGTGCACTCCTCGATTCCCGTCACCGCCTTCACGATCTGGTCACCTCCCTTCTGCATCCCCTTCTTCTTCTTCTGTCTTCTTTAAAGCCCCATGCACCTCGCCACGAGAAACCCATGAGAGAAAAACCCTAACCCTACCTTTCCCCGCTCCTAAACCCTCGTCGACACCCTCTACATCCCCTCGTCACCCTCATCTCTTTCCTCTCCTCTCCTTCCCCTCCAAACCCAGAAACTCCACTGCGCCGCGAACCCAGCACTACCACCTCCTCGTAGCCGACCATCTCTCATCGCCGACGCCATCTCGCCATCTCTCTCTCCTCTATTCTTCTCCCCTTCACGAAACCAACAACAAACCCTAGCAGAAACCCTAGCACCCGAGCCATTCCCTGCAACCTTGAACCTTGCTGCCTTGCCGTCGTTCTCGCCGGCGATCCCTTGCCGTCGACTTCTCACCTTGCAACCACATCCTAGCCTTCTCCCAAACCCAGTGAGCTATCCTTCTCTCTCTCATTCTTCTCTTCTTCTTCTTTCTATTCTTCTTTCTATTAATATTTCTTTTCTGTTTTTTTAAAAAGATTCCTCTGTTGATCATCGGAGCTCCGTCGATCTCATCGCCGTTGGTCTCGCCACCACCGTTAGCATCCCAGTGAGTGATCTTATTCCCATTTCTCTTCTTATTCTTCTCTTTTCTTTCTTTCATGCATTCTTGTAATTTAATGTTCACTGTTTTGTGTTTGGCCAGAATCCGACCGTGCCGGCAACGTTTCCCGACGACCCAGCGAGGACCCCTGACCCGTGTGACTCTACTGTTCGTCGTTTGGGTTCATTCTGTGAACCGTGCGCGCGTCGCGATTTTTCCCCGCCGACGCGTAACGTTCCGTTTTCCGTTTCGCGGCCCGTCGAGGCAAGTGAAACTTGCTACATGCTATTTTAAACTATTCATATGCTAAATTATTTATTTCCTGTTAAATCTCTAAATAGAATCGAAAGAAATGGATTTCAAGTTAACCGTATAAGTTCCGTTACACATTTTATGATTCCGAACTTGAAACTAATCTTGCATCTGTAGGGTTCCTAGGCACACTCATGAGGTTCTACAACTGATCAACCATACCAAAATCAAATTTTTCTATGTGCCTAACAACCCTAATGAAGATCGTTCACTAGAGGTAAGGTGAAACTATACAAGTTAACAACTTTAACTACAAGTGAAAGGGATTACAATCTTTGTAGATCCGGTCCTCCACTTCTTTAGCTCCGTGTTGACGTCCCTCCGCTGCGATCATCGGGATTCCGGATTTTAGCGTTGGTTTCATCGGAGAAATGAACGGTCTAGGTCGTTGACTTCGATGCCGAAGATGATCTACGTCGAGGCAACTCAAACTCAAGCTCTATCTTCACTAGGTCATGAAACTTGTGAAGATAACACCCTATACAACATGGCAAGTGGTAGAGGATGAAGAAATAGGAAGTGGGTTCACTTTGGATTTGGATTTCTCACTTGATTTCATCACTTGATAATTTTCAAGAAAGCTTTCTTCACTTCGTGAAGAAGATGAAGAAGAAGAAAGATAATGAATTATTAATAATAGAAAATCAAGTGAAGCCTTATCATGTCGCAACCATGGGTGAGTGTTTCTTTTGTAGAGAATAAACTAGGGTTTAGGTAAATGGTTAGGTTAAGGAACAAAACAAAATGGTTAAGACTTTTTCAAAGATGCATGAAGCATCATGAAGCTTCTAGAAAAGCAACAAAAAGCCACCATTTAGTTTTTTACCAAAATAAATAAAAAGAATAAATAAAACCTAACCATTAACCTAAACATGGTGTATAGCATACACACACCCAAGTTTGCATGTATCATCAATCATGATACAAACTAGTGCACAAACATATATCACATATACAACTTGTGCACATCAAGTGAGAAAATCAATCTTAAGTGAACAATACTAGTCAATGTAAAGTAATATATCCAGTATATAATTATACATTAAATCATTAAATCAACACTTGATTTAATGATCCGGTCATACTGCATATAACCGACTAATATCAAGTGCATCATCATATCGAATCAACATTTGATTCGGTAACCCGGCTATATCTCATATAACCGTCCGATGATACAAATCGCGAGAATAGAATTCAGTATCACATACTAATATTATTCTCGGTCCCGCACATATCTCATATGCGCTCCCATTTCATTTGCTTGAGCCAGGAAACCTCTGTGTAGGACTCTAAAGACTCGTCAATACGCCGGCAGCAGGTGATGATCATATCAAACACCCACAAGCCACAAGCGGTCTGCCAAACGTAACGGCCACCCGGGTATTGAGCGATCAGAAGATCAACGAGCAAGCCCGCTCACACTCCTGTGAATCCAACCAGTAACACTTACCGTACAGTCCGGTCTCGTCGTCTGATATGTCGCATATCTCGCCTAGGGGTGGTAAACGTCAGACCCCAATAGCTTGATAAGTCGTGTCGATATGAAATCTATAACAGTTCGAGAAACTATTGGTAACACTTACCAGTAAATCTCAGCAATCCTGGCCAGAGATTTCCGGTTATAGCCAATCGAACACAGCGCAACATCAACTTCCTATACCGGGAGAGACGAATCCCCTCCTATCGCTCATTGCCTCCATGTGATTCGGGACTGTACCCAAAAACCACCGTTTTGCATGCCCTCTTGGACGTGGTAAGGTGGAAATCAAAGCACAGTGGGAATCACACAAGACTCTATGACGATCTCGGGTCAACAGACTACTCTGTACCAGTGTCACCGGAGAACTGCCATCTGACGTGAGGTATAATACCATCTGGGAGTTCTCGGCGAGTCCGTTCAGTGTAACAGTCACCACTGAGCACCTGCATACCATCTCTGATGTCAAACACCAATGGATATGGGATCATCCATCGCCCATCACATGGGTCGAGAAGATATACGCTAGTCTACTCTGGAATATCGATGCCCCGTCTCGATATTCCCACGACTAGGAACATTGAAGGATGTGCTCATAGACTACTCAGGCCCCACCAGTATGATCTACATCATAGTCCTGGAAGTCGAGTACACATCCTAAGGGCTTTATCAACATGTAACAGAGAGACAGAAAGTATACATGTTAAGATAAAGAGCAACCAGATAGCGTACTATCAAGTCGAGCAAGAAAGTCCTACCTATATATGTCCCAGCATCCACTACAATATACATCTTATGTACAGTAATGGCCTCTAGGGCATACATATAACTAACAATCTCCCACTTGTACTAGGGCCATCTGTAGCAGTGGTTGCAGTATCTAATACTCAACCATCCCATATAAGTCTCTCTCTGGGAAAAAGCCTTTGTGAGTGGATCCGCCGTGTTGTCCTCTGAGTCTACTCTTCTAACCTCGTTCACCCTGGAGATCAACTATCACCATGATCAGGTGATGCTGCCTCAGAATATGTCTGGGTCACTGATGGGACCAGGGTTCCTGGGCCAAAGCCACACTTCCATTGTCACACAATGGTAGGAACCTAGTTCATCTCATGAACCAATATACATCCAAACAGCCTCTTTGGTAGTATCTTTGATAGCGATGTTACCAGCCTTTATCGTCTAGTTTGCCACGGTATCTAACTTGGAACTCTTCCAACATACCATCCCTCCACTGAGGGTAAAGACAATGCCTGCGACTGACATTCAGTCGTCCTTATCACCCTGGAACCTTTCCAGCGATTCTCCGCAGGATCAACTGATACCATCTCACTATACTTAGTGAGAATCCTAATATCCATTTAGATCTATCTCATAGATATAAAACCTAGGATTTAGGAGGTATCACATAGATCCTATATGGAGAATCCTTGTGATAAGAGGAGATTGGCCGAGCGTAGCATAGGAAACTCCTTCCCTATCAAGAGTATGTCATCCACGTACTTTACGAGGATCACCACCATACTCCCTACTACCTTTTTGTATATACAAGGTTCATCTACCATTTTGATGAAGTCAAACTCTTTGACTACCACATCAAAACAGATGTTCCAACTCCGCGATGCCTGCTTTATCCTATAAAGCACCTTGCACACGTTTCCGCTGCTCCCACTGTCTACGAAGCCCTCTGGCTGTGTACTTATAGACGCTCTTTTCCAAAACATCATTTAGAAAAGCAGTCATGACACCCAACCACCAGATATCGTAGTCATGGTATGTAGCAATGGCGAGTAGGATCTGGATGGACTTAAGCACAGCCACTGGAAAAGGTTTCATCATTATCCACGCCTGGTCGATGACGAAAACCTTTAACAAGTCTAGCTTTGAAAGTCTCAACTTTTCCATCTACACCAAGTAATCTTCTCAAGATATACTTGCTCCTGATGGGGATTTAACCCTTCAGATAAAGCAACCAAAGTCCTTACTTTGTTGGTGTATAAGGATTCCATCTCAGATCGATAAGCATCCAGCCATTCTTACAGAGTCTTACTCCTGATGGCCAGCTCAAAACTAGTTGGGTCATCATCTCATGATGCTATCCTTGCTCCCACTGTCATAGAGAAACTGAAGTATCTCTCAGGTGGGTGAGAAACCCTACTAGATCGGCGAAGAGGCTGAGGTTCGTTGGTTACTATTGAATCCTTTGGTTCTACCAAATCATCTGCTGCAGTTTGTATAGCTGGAACCTTTCCAGTTCTACATTACAGACCTTATCTCGAGCTTGTCCGGATTTTGCTTTTAGACATAGTCCGGACACCCCCAAATCTTAACAAACTTAAGATATGGGCTCTTCCCTTTCCATATCATATATGAAGTGGCAGGCAACTGATTTGATTTAAACCCTATTCAATAGGTATGCAACTTCTCAAGCGCATAACACCCAAAAGGAAATAGGAAACTCGGTAGCACTCATCATAGAGCACACCATATCACATAGGGTGCTATTGCTCCGCCCTGATATACCATCGTGCCATGGTATATACGAAGGAGTAATACTGACAGAGAATCTCATTCTCCTTTTAGAATAGTCCAGGAATTCCGTGCTCAGGTATTCTCCTCCTTGATCACATCAAAGGACATAATACTTATACCTGTTTTGGTTCACTACTTCTAACTTATATTCTGTGAATATCTTAAAAGGTTCGGATTTGTGTTTCAACATGAACATATGTCTGAATCTTGAGAGATTATCAGAGAATGTAATGAAGTACAAAGGACCGGTCTTGGTATGTATAGACAAGGGACCTTCATACATCAGCATGTATCAATCCCAAGAGTTCTCTAACTCTTTCTCTGTTTCCAATAAACAGAGCTATGGTCATCTTATCTTTGTGACATGACCGGCAAGTTTCACAAGATGTAAATTCAAACAGATTTAAATATGCATCTAAATGTAACTTCAACTAGTCGGGTCGCATTGATATGACCTAGTCTATAATACCTCAAGAAGGATTCGTTCATTTCTGAACTCTTCCTCTTGTGTGTGTTCTGTATACTAAGAACTGTAGTTTGATTTAGAATGTTAATGCTTTTAGATAACGTGCCTGAACCGATCAACTCTTGATGTAGGAAATGTTCAAAACATTATCCAACTATACAAAATTATATCACTTCTTTACTAATAAAGAGACCGATATGATATTGTATATCAGGTTCGATATCTAATAACATTTGTTCAGAATCAATGTATTCTGGTAATACAGGGTGATAGTGACCAACAGACTTGGCTGCAACGCTTGCACCGTTTTCTGTCTCATGAAACTTATCACCCGTTCTCAGTTCTCTACCTTTCTGTAGCCCATGTAACAGATTACATATGCGGGATCCTGATCCGGTATCTCATACCCAGGACGTAAAGGATACTGAGAAACAGTTCTATGTAATGAACACACCCGAAGATGATGCATCAGCATGCACTTTCTTTGTTTGGGCGGCACGGGAAATTTGGTATTCCCCAATTTCCTGCTCTGTCTTATAACAATTATAAGTTGGAGCGGGACCAACGATCCCCAGCTCAGTATAACAAGCGGGTTCGGTCAATTCATCCGTATTATTATCTTGATTAAGGCGTGATATGGTCGCTACCTGGAGAGAGAGAGAAGAAAACACTCAGCGTATACTCTTGCAAGATCAGATTGGTTATTATTTTATCTAATCAGGATAGCTCCCACTGTTTTAATCAAATCTTCCTTCAAACCCTAAAAGGAAAGACTAGCCGTGATTAATTACACGCTACAAGTTCGCCAATCTTTCAGCCAGGCCAGTGTCGGTACTTTGAGGGAGGTTCCCCGTGCTTTCGCATGGACCTAATTAAAGTAAACCTCGTTTTCCCAGAGGTGTAATCCCGTTAACACCTTTCCAGACACCTACTTGATCGGCTAATTGTAATGTGTAAAACTCTCCCAGGAGTAACTCTTACTCGCAGCGGGTATCGGGATCCAACTATCTCATAGAAGGTATGCAATCTCATTGCAAATTTCAACACTTGAAATTCCCGATAATATTTTGCCCCTAGCGTCCTATGACCTTGACGGAGGTCAACAAACCATAGGCTACTAGTCAAGTTCAACCCGTCATTTCTTGATTGAATTAAACCCACCCGCACGACCCTTGACGGAGGTCAACAAGGCCGCACGATTACCCTAATTCAATCTGCATCATATGCATAAGCAGATAAATACTAGTTAGCTACCGCGCACTACGCCTTGACGGAGGTCAACAAACGTAGCACGAATACTAAGTAGGACTTATCTGAAATGACGGAGGGCTATGACAGGTTTTTCTGAAAACCTATTGCGTAATGAACTTGATATCGTTGTAGAATCAAATGATTTTAAAATGGAGTGTTTTTTAGGCTTTTTTCTAGTTTTGCTAAAGGGGTCACTCCCGGTGAAGGGATCGTCGACCCTTTCCTCATCGAATAAGGTGCAGGATATATCATATATATCACTATGCAAAGCAAAAACTCCAAAAGCAATCAAAAGACAAACCGAGGGTGTTTCCTGATTTAAAATCAGAAAAGCTTATGGAAAAAGCTTCAGAAAAGGGTCACGCGCTTACACGTGACCAGCAGTCACGTGTTGGCACGTGACACCTAAAAGCATCAGCAAGACAAGTTCAGTTTCCCAACTACATCGAAGAAAAGGTCTTCAGAAAGAGTCACGTGCTCCCACCTGACCAGGGTCACGTGTCGGCACGTGACATTTAAAAGCAAGCGGCATAGGCACATTGGTTCCCTGATCAAATCAAGGAAAAGGCTTCAGAAGAGGTCACGTGCTCCCACGTGACCAGGGTCACGTGTTGGCACGTGACCCTCAAAACATCAGACCCATTCTCCGGTTAAATCAAGAAAAAGACTCCAGACAAGGGTCACGTGCTCACACGTGACCAGGGGTCACGTGGTGGCACGTGACGGCTAAGCAGCAGAAGAAGGCAGAGTGCAAAAGAAGAAAAGGGCTCGTTACAAGGGGGTCACGTGCCCACACGTGACCAAGGGTCACGTGGCCGCACGTGACCAGCTTTCAAAGCCCATTTGTTAAACAGAATTAAATTCTGAGAAAAGACCTCTCAAGTCTTTCCAAAATCAACCGATTGAATTAAAGATTTAGAGTGATTAAATATCATCTATCTATGGGAAAATCTCGAATTTGGGAAGATTTCCCTTTTAAATCTAACAGAAATCACAAAGGAGAATAGCTGGATTTGAAATCCAATGGTGAATAAAATTCATCTAATAATCCAAAGGTCCAGAACGAATGATGGATGCAAATCAAATCTCTCAATGAAGATACGTCAAAAAAGCTAATTGACTCGGCTGCTTCTCCTATAAATAGGAGCCGAGACACAAAAAAAAAATATATATACACGCAGAGGGAAGAAAAGGGAGAGAGCCTTGATACTTTGAGGAATCTGGATCTTCTGCAAAAGAAAACCCTAGGTAAGAAAGGGAAGGCTTTTTGAAAGAAAGAGAATTTAATCCTCAACAGAGTTCAACTCTGATGTAAAACAGAAGAACATATTTCTTCTCTCTTAGATGGAGGATCTGTAAAGCGCACATCTCCCCTTGAAGTTGAGAATTTAATTCTCAATGGGTTGAGATCCTGCCATGCAGATCCAAAGTATAGAGAGGGAATGGAAGCACGAGAATTTAATTCTCACAGAACTATAGGAATTTAATTCCTTTAAAATAAAATTAGGGTTTGACCCTGTGTCATGGGAATTTAATTCCTTCAGAATGAAAAGAAACAGGGTTTAACCCTAATTAAGAACTTAGTTCTGTTAAAACAACAAGAACGTAATTCCCTTAATCTTACTCCCCAGAATAATTCTCTAACAGAGAGTGGGAGTTTAATTCCTTAAAGCTTTTATTAGGGTTTAACCCTATTCAGTTCTTCATATATATGAGGAATTTAATTCCTATAGAAAATTCAGGGTTCAACTCTTCAAAAGGAATTAGGAATTTAATTCCTCTGGAATTATTGTCAGGGTTCAACCCTACGAGAAATTCAATTCCTGAAAGAGATTAACAGATCTTCTAAACAACTACAAAAAAGAAGGGTCACGTGTCACCACGTGACTGTTTCGCCCAATCAGAGCAAAGCTCTGTTTGAATTCAAAATTCAAATTTCGAAGCAACGCTTCAAGTCTCAGGCGCAACGCGCCGCGTGTCTGGCGCTAATACGTCAGCGCAGCGCCCAAGAAGGCGCACCCAATTAGAGCAAAGCTCTATTGAAAGGAAGCAACGCTTCAGATCCTTTGCGCTGCGCGCGACGCGCCACGTGTCCAGCGCAGATATATTAGCGCAGCGCGCCCAATTAGAGCAAAGCTCTGTTAAAGGAAGCGCCGCGCTGCGCTCTGCGCTGTGCGACACGTGGCAGCACAGTTGCGCTGCGCGACACGTGTCAGCGCAGATGCGCTAGCGCAGAAAAAGGGGGCTAAGTGCCAAAGGCAATTTATCCATGTAAAATTACATGCACTTGATAATAACAAATTAAGATCATACGATGCACAAGCACAACAGAGAGCTAAAATAAAAGAACCCTTAACAGACAATGAAATACTTGATTAAAAAAGAAAAATGTTTATTCATTCTTATTGTTATTACATTTAAAAGAGATCACCGAATACGGGATCAGAGAGACAAGGGTTCACAAAAAGAAAAAGAAGATTATTCAGCTCCCTCTCCGTCTTCTCCATCACGTCGAAGCGGCGATCTTCCCGAGGGGTAGCCATCCAACGGTCGACGCCGCACTCCTGGGAAAATGTGGCGATGACGGCCCGACGAGCCCGTATCTGGCTCAGCAAGTAGAAGGAGAAGTCCCCCAGGGCTTTGGTGATCAAGAGCGCTTCGAAAAAGCTCTCGATCTTATCCTCGGCCACATCAAGCATTGCCGAGGACATCTCCGCCGGAGGAGGGGGAATGTCGGCGAGCACTGAGGCAAGGATCATCCGAAGCCAAATGGAACCCGGGGGAAGAGAAGACCCCACACGAGTCGAAAGCTCGTACATTGCGGCATCGCACTGCTCGTCCGAAAAAGAGGAGTCCACCAAGCGCGCAGCAAAACGGGGAACGACGTCTCGGATCGGCACTTCCCACGGTTGTCGGCGGGCATGAGGACGGTTGCAAGCCATGATTAAAGAAGTTCTCTGAAGGTGAGGAAAGGAAAGGCTCGGCCTTGAGTTATATATCGATTCAAACACAGAAAATTCTGTGCGCAGCGGAGTTATTTCCAAGGCCCGGGAAATTATAATTTCGGGAATACAAGTTTGACTTGAAAAGAGGAGATGAAAAGATATCTCAGGAGAAGCGGCGCTTCTGATTCTCCCAAAATTTAAACTTTAATAAATGAAGCGACGATTCAGATCCTCTGCGCTGAGCGCAACGCGCCACGTGTCAGGCGCAGATGTATCAGCGCTGCGCCCAAGAAGACGCGCCCAATCAGAGCAGAGCTCTATTTGCCTGAAGCAACGCTTCAGTTGCGCTGCGCTCTGCGCTGCGCGACACGTGTCAGCGCAGACGCGCTAGCGCAGTTGCGCTGCGCTCTGCGCTGCGCGACACGTGTCACGCGTTGGGGCATCTGCGCCAAACTAAATTAAGATTTTTAAGAAATCTTTTCTGTTCTTGTTAAAACAAGAAGATTTTCTTCTGCAAAGCAGAAGCCCTTGGATCAAAGATCCAACGGTGGGGAAAATTCCCCAAATCACTCAGAGGATGATTTCTTTAACAAATTTAACTAATTTGTGAGCACTATAAAAAGGACCCTAAGCCTCAATTCAAAGGCATGAACATTTTTCTTGAGAACTTAAGAACTTTAAACAGAGAGAACTCTGAGAAGATTTCAAGAAAAAGGTAAAGAACCTTCATGGATTAGAAGAAATTCCTTCTAATAGATCATTGGTCTAAAAACATGATCAATGATCTTTACATAATAAACAGTGCTTTGCACTTCTCGTAAACCACTGGTTCTTTAAAAGCAATAAAAAAAAAATAATAATAGTGCTTTGCACTTTTATGAACCTCTGGTTCTTCAAGCAAAGAAAAATTTATTTTTCTTTGATCTATTTCAGATCAAGAAATTAAACAGTGCTTTGCACTTTCCTTCTTGTATCTAAAAGGTTATTGGTGCTTTGCACTTCCAAGTTGCGCCGTTGCGCTCTTAAGAGAGCGCCACGTGTCGGCTATAAAACCACTTGCACTAAGCGCCCTTAAGATAGAGCTTTGCTCTCTGGAATTGGCGCAACTCGCTGAGAGCATGCCACGTGTCGCTTGCGCTCCCCAGAGCATGACACGTGTCATCACCATATGAGCTTGCGCTCAGTGATTGGCGCAAAGCGCCTGGCAAATGCAATGCATTTCACTTCCTGAAGGGCCAAGCCCAATTAAAAGGCTTAACAAGCCTAATAAATAAAATGCTGTGCATTATTTGGAAGGACAGAGCCCAATTGAAAGGTCCAACGGACCAAAATAAACGATCTGCATCATAATAAAAAGGGCAGATCCCAATCAAAATGGGCATAAATGGCCTGAAGTAATGCAATGCATTATTTAAGTATGGGCAAAGCCCTAGCACAGGTCTAATAAAAAAAAATAAATGATGGTGTCGAACATTTTCAACTGGACTTAGCCCAATTTTGGCCGTAAGTCCTTAAATTAAATTGACTGAGCAAAATGGCTCTCCTAAATCAATTTACGTCCGGTTCGAGGGTACATCTCCGAACTCCTTTGACATCTATCGTTGTAATTCCTCAACGACGTCAAAGAGGTGACGGGTCCCAACGACCACACACCCATATGGACTGCGGGGTCCTTAAACTCGTGGACCGAAACGTCCTTAAACTAATATTGGACCGAAACGTCCTTAAACTAATATCGGACCGAAACGTCCCTAAACTAATAATAGACCACCACGTCCCTAAACTGGAACATGGACCACTACGTCCTTAAACTGGCGACAGACCGAAACGTCCCTAAACTAATAATGGACCACCACGTCCCTAAACTGGCGCAATAGAGCCCGAACACTCTTTTGCCGGATCTAAACGGTCCCGTCTAAGTTGATCTTAGCCTCAGCTACGGTTAATGTGTCCTTAGATCTTTAAATAAACAATAAAACCCCAAATCAACTTTGGTTCAAGGGTTCATCTCTGAACTCCTCAGACGCTTGTCGTTGTAATCCCTCAACGACGTCGGAGAGGTGACGAGTCCCAATGGCCAGATAATTAAATCAAACACTACGTTAAGTTGATCTTAGTCTAAAACAAGACTAACGTATCCTTAACGAACGTTTAAGTTGATCTTAGCCGCAACGCGACTAATGCATCCTTAAACTAAAAACACCAAACCCAAATCTAAATAAATACGGATTTGGACTAATCCACGTCCTACGGGCGACGACATCACTAAGTCTCCGTATACAATCCACGGGCAACCACAAACAAAACAAACATACACGACACGAAGTGAAATTCTGGAGAAGGAGAAAGTTGTTATCGCAACGCGGTAGCGTAATTAACTGCAGGGGCTTGCGCCTGCAGGGAAGAGCGTCCCCACAATCAAAAACCCCTCACCCTGAGGGGGAATCTGACGAAGTCTGCTACATCGGCCGCATCCGTCTAAACCTCCGATACACGGTGCCATAAATCAACTTGGCATCTTCGGAGAGATAGACGGATAAAACCAAATAGCATCTGCCCCGAATCCCAGCGTCAGGACATCGCAGTCCTGTGCGCCGCCGTTCGGAGGGGAACAGATTCTGGCACGCCCGGTGGGACCTCTTCCTCTTTCCACTCCACACTTCGTGTGTCGTCTTCGCGAACCAATCGCGGTTTGTTAAATGGTTGTCTTCGGATTTCAAGTTGCTAAGATTTGGTCTTTTGCCTGGCGCAGAATTCAAGATTCAATGGCCACCAACTGCACCAACTGCTCGAAATGCCACTGCAACGGACGTCCCACTTCACCGAGAGGTGTAGCATATGGGCCCCAAGCGGTTTCCTTCCTGACTCTGCCGGTTGAATAGGTGACCCAGGCCACCACCGGCCTGTTTTTCGGGACCATGGTCCCACCTACAAGCTTCTCTATACCGATACCCGCACCGGAAGCGAACAAGAAGTCGATGTTTGACCGGCTCACTACTACCACGACCCCTGTCAACGGGTCGCCCGCTACTAAGCCGACAGCCTCCGTTTTCACCAGGCTAGGTCAGAATTATAAAGTGGCTGTCCCAAAGAGGGCAACGGCCGCTGCCTCGGAAGTCGTTGAAGCGGCTTCTCTTATCAGAAAGTCGGTCTTCACAAGATTGACGGTTCCCACTCCTCCCCCAGCTGGTCAAAAAGCATCAGTCTTCGATAGGCTGACATCGACAGTTACCCCACACCCAAACAGGGGGCAACAAGAAACTATCTCGATTTTCGAGCCAGTCCCAACGGCTCGTCGTGCGCGACGTCGCCATTGGCAGCGAGTAAGGAAAGCAGGGGGCAACTCCCCCTCAGGGCTAACCCCACCTGCTCCAGTGGTGGAGGTCAATGCTGCTGTTCCAACTGGGAACAGCTTTGAATTGCTGAGGAAGGTGAGAAAGAACTCTCCGGTTGCTACATTGAAAAGGTCTCCTCCGCCCATGGAAAAAGCTCCGGAGACGAAGCAGGAATAGCCCCCTCAACGGCTGTCGTCAAAAATTTATAAAGTTTGGCGGAAGGTTCAAGACTCCGTGATTGACTCAGACCACTTCCGTCGCCAGAAAAGGGCAAAGGTGGAAAAAGACAAGAACCGCCCCATTAAACAGCAGGGGGCAACAAATGCTAGAATGCCCGCTTCAACGGCTCCTTCAACCTCAAAGGTCCATAAAAGGAAGAGGCCAGAAAAAGCTCCCGTGACACTGACAAAGTTTAAAAGCGGTGAACCTAAACGCCCCAAGTCAGGGGGCATAACGGTTCATACGGTCTATATGGCTTCGGGAAAGGAAGAAAGTCGTACTTCTACGGGTCACCGATCGCTTACCCGGTCAGTGACCAAGTCTCAGGAGCAGCAACAAAAGCTCCAGGAGATGATGACTATAATGGCTGCACTCACGGGGCCAAAAGAGAATCCTGAGACGTCCTTAGATGAACGCCAAGAGGAAGAGACCGACGCTGAGTTCCTCCGCCGAGTACTGGAAAAGAGAGACAAAGAGGCTGCTGAACAAGCAGCCAATATACAGCGTATGGGCCTCCTCTTCCAGGACATGATAGGGATGATGATACAACCAGATCCCCCAACTGAAGAAACCCCGATTGTCCTTGGGGATGATAAGGGAGAAACATCAAACCCTCAGCCCGTTCTATCAACGGCTAGAGAGGATACAATCTCTAAAACTGATCTGGACGAATATATAGCCCAACAGATAAAGGTTCATCACGCGGCCGAAGCAGCCGGCCACGTTGTAAAAACGGGGCGGCCATATCCGGGATGGTATGACCAAATCAAATACCCGCCGGGTTATACAATTCCCAAGTTTCATGTTTACAAAAGGACCGGCAATCCCCATCAACATGTTGCCCAGTTCAGGGCGCTTTGTGGTAATACCGGTGGTGACGACAAGTTGTTGCTTCGCCAGTTTGTTGGAAGCTTATCGGACACGGCGTTTGAATGGTATTCTGAACTTCCCAACGACTCTATTAAAACCTTTGCGGAGATGGAGCTGCTCTTCACCCAACGTTTTGCAAGCGCCAGCGAGCGTACCCCGATGACGGCACTGATCAATGCCAGGGTAAAACCCGGCGAAACATGGGTTCAGTACGCTATACGGTGGCGAAATCTATGGTCGAAGTGCGAACAGCGCATAGAAGAAGCTCCTGCGGTGGGAATGTTTGTTGGAACCCTCGATCCACAAGCAACCATTTCACAGTTTATGATGTTCTTCAAGCCGACTTCCTTCCAGGCTTTGATCGACAAATTGGCGCAGATGGACCAGATGGACCATAAACCCCCTCTCCCGAAGCCGGACTCCCGAAACGATAAAGGAAAGGGAAAAGCGATCATCGTCGCTAATGCCCAACAACAACCGAACGACTCGAAGCCGGTTGCTCATCCAAACAATACGCGCCTATACGTACCCCTTGAGGACAGGATGGGACGTGCTTACTCCTTCCCCCGTGATAAAACAAGGAGGCTATTCGAGCTGGCATTGCGCAACAGGCTCATAAATCTGCCAGACCCAAAACGTCCGTCGCAACCGAGTGACGTCAACGAGCCTAATTACTGCCCTTATCATCGAGTGCTAGGCCATCCGATTGAGGATTGCTACGTTTTCAAGAATTGGCTTGAGAACCAGTACCGTCAGGGCAAATTTGCGCTATCTGACAAATGGAAGGTGAATCCTCCGCAGCCCCACACCTCTAAGGGGACGAATACGCCGGGGGCAACATGCTCCGTCATTGAAGAAGCTCCCTGGGAGGTTGTATTATCAGCCAAAACGAGGAGAATGCTAAATGATTTTCAGACCTGTCCAGCGGTCAAGTGGAAGAACCCCTTGGAGCCGCAGGTTATTGAGGGGATGTTGAAGCCACGTCCGACTCCGAAGGCCGATGGTGGTAGTTCAAGCGTTCATAACCAGCCGTCAAAATCTTCGAAAAAGAAGAAGAAGAAATCTAAGAAGCCTGTGAAGCCTGGCGACAAGCGAACGGACTTACAGAAGCAAATCGACGCACTGGATGAGTACAACCAAAAGGCGCGGACTCCCATTACGCTCCAAGATTTCCTTGATCACGTCTTTCAAAAAGAAGATGAGGGAGAAACTTCATCGGATGAATCCGACGAATATGTGGCAAGCTGTCATATGATCTCCCATGTGACCAAGAACGATGAAGGGACTTCTGGCACTGAGACGCCGGGGGCAAATACTGAGTCAAGGGTTCCGGAGTTATCAGTTGAAATGATTGGCGCGTTTATTAATGAAGCTCGATTGAAAAGCAAAGCTGATCGAGAACGCGAGACGGCTATATTCGAAAGGGCCAAGCGCCAGCGACTTGAGGAAAGAGCTGAGATGATCCCGCTGGAGCAAAATGCCTCCACCGCTGACAAAAGTCAATTCAAGATAAAAAAGAAGTTTGCTAAGGCCATATCGATGGGCATGAAGCTACCGCCCTCCGAAGAAAAAGTTACTGGCGCGGTAGAAATACACCCCTCTTACTGCTTATATCATCAGAAGGTCTCGCATCCCACTCAAGAATGCAAGGCTTTCGATAGATGGTGGCAAGGATACGTCGCTAATCAACAGCGCTTTAAACGGGAAAAGCGTAAGATTCATCGGGAACAAGGAAACACGACCAGAGAGCTTGAAAGAACTGCTAGCAATTGTCACATGGTTAACACTACCAGGACACAAGTGCCTACATTTGGGAGCGACTCTGATGAGGAGCTAGAGCTTGGCCCCCTCTTCAAAGAATCCACTTCGGGAAAAGAAGAAGAACCGAAGGCTTGCGAAAATATACAGCTACGCAATCGAACATTACCCGAAAAGAACCTCGGACCCTTGAACAAGAAAAACAAAGGGAAAGAGAAGGTCTCTGAAGACATTGCTTTGGATGACCAAGTTGCGGAAGAGTTAACCGCCAAGAATCCCCCGAAGAGGAATAAAGTAGATTACAATGTCTTGGCGCATATGAGGAAGCTACCCTCACAACTCAGCATTCTCGATGCCCTATTGCTATCAAAAGAGGCGAGGGATTCTCTGATTAAGGCCCTACAAGATCCGGACCAGTTCCAAGCCTTCCTAGCTGAACAAAAGATGAAGGATGAATTGGAAGAGGTGCACACAGCCGACGTCGCTTTTGGCGATGAAGACCTTCTCCTTGGGACGTGTGAACACAATCGTCCCCTTTATGTCTCAGGATACTGCCATGACATAAAGATAGGCAAAATCTTGGTCGATAACGGATCATCTGTCAATTTACTCAATGTGCGAGTGTTAAAGGAAATGTGCATGAGTGTCCAACACCTCGCCCGAGACAAGATCACCATCTCCGGTTTCGACTCTCAATCCTCAAAGACTCTTGGATCTGTGATATTGACGCTACGCTTCGGGTTGCTCGTCACAGACATCAAATTCCATGTTATAGACGCCAAGACGTGCTACAATGCTCTGCTCGGCCGACCATGGCTACACGAGTACAATATCATCCCTTCTACACAGCATCAGTGCATGAAGTATTCTAGGGATGGCCTCGAGTACACAGTAGCAGGAGAGTTGAATCCGTTTTCCGTAAACGAAGTTCGCAAGTATGAAGATGCCAAATACTTCTTACCGAGTTTCGAAGACACGGAAAGGTGTCACAAACCGGAGAACAAAACTAACGCAACCATCCCTGTCTTCGGCAGTGGCACCGAGGAGGAGGAGGATATAACTTATTCAGGTCCATCCCAATCCACCAGGCCAGGACCATCCGTTCCTTCATTGATCTTCGGTAGTGATTCAGAGGATGAAGTTCATGCTGTATTCCCTGCTCGGCCTTCAATACGAGTCTCCGCTGATGAAGAGCGAAGTCTACAGATAACCATGGTGCCGCTTGAACATTACAAAGAACTGGATGCACTCGACACCAACAGCGTGGAAGAATTGCAGATATTCTATATCCCTCCCAAACGAAAAGGCGAGAAGGCAATCCTATTCTACCGCTCTGAAGAAAACAAGGTGGAAAAAGAAATTTGGCATGGCGCAGATCCCACGCTCGACGGGCTTCAGCCTATCCGTCTTCCCAGATATTATACCGAAGGTTTGAAGAAACTGCTGAAACGCCAGGGGATGTCCTTCACACAGACCGTTAGAAAAGCCAAATTCTATGACAAGGTCTGGAACGTTCCCGGGACTCAATGCAAACTGCCTAACGGGAGAACGGAAACAAAAGGGCTTGGGTATATCCGGCCAAAGAAACGGGAGCTAGTAAACAGCTGTTATGCCATGTATGACTTCGATGAAGAAGCGGACGCTCAATGGGAAGACGCTAATCCTGAATCAGCAAAAGTTCCTGATGCAAGACCTCCCAACCCATCGTCTGAAGACCAAATGAGCAAACTTATAAAGGATGCGAGTCAAAAAGCCTGAGATGATCACGATCGTGAAATGGCAATCTATGAGAAAGCCAAGACACAGCGTCTACTTCAACAGGCGGTGAAAGATGAAAATGCCGCTCCTTGTCAACCTGCTACAAAGAAGGTTCGACGCGAAAGCAAAAACAAGTCGAAGGGCCGAAAAGGTGCTCGACAACCACAAAACAGAGCTAAGAAGCCACGCATCCGAGAGTCGAGCGTTATTGACCTAGCCCTCATGAAGAAAATGGGTCGAGCATACTCATTTCCTCGAAACAAAACAAGGAAAATACTTGATCTTGCTCTAAAACATCAAATGCTTACTCTGCCAGAGTCTAAACACCCTGAGCAAGCAGGCGAAGTCTCCAACCCAAAGTATTGCTTTTACCATCGAGTAGTAGGGCATCCGCTTGAAGATTGCTTCACCTTTAAGAATTGGGTTGAGGACCAATATCAGCTTGGCAAATTCGCGTTGTCTGACAGTTGGAAGGTAGCGCCGCCGCAAAAGCACGAACCCGAAAACACAAGGATAAAACCAACTCCGCATTGGGATTGGCAGAAAATACGCACCTGCCATGTGATAGCAATATTAAAAGAAGGGTCCGAGGACATGAACAACCTCCCTTGGTGCTTTGAAAGCGGCAGCGATGAGGTAATCTCATAATTTCCCCCAGCTCCGAAAGAACTGGAGAATGGAATCCATACTACTGCAGATAATCTCAAGAAAATTGAGTTGGGAACGGCAAATGACCCGCGACCGACATTCATCAGCGAGCTGTTATCTGAAGAAAGGGTGGCTGCGTTAAAGGATGTGCTTCTACAGCACAAAGATTGCTTCGCGTGGAACTATTCCGAAATGCCGGGACTAGATCTAGAAATTGCTGTACACAAATTGGCGATATCCCCGGACATCAAGCCAGTCAATCAAGCACCGAGAAGAATGCGACTCGAGCTTGAGATGAGCGTCAACGCCGAAGTCAAAAAGCTGATAGACTCTGGCTTTATCCATGAAGTTCAATACCCTGAATGGATCGCTAACATCGTCCCAGTGATGAAGAAAAATGGGACAGTGCGCATATGCGTAGACTTCCGGGATCTTAATAAAGCTTGCCCGAAGGATGATTTCCCAGTGCCAGTCACTGAACTAATGATAGACAATACATCCACTCATGAGGTTTTCTCCTTCATGGACGGCTCATCGGGGTATAATCAAATAAAAATGCATCCTGAAGATCAGAAACACACAGCTTTCAGGACCCCTCTTGGGATATTTTGTTATAAAGTAATGCCCTTCGGTTTGAAGAACGCCGGTGCTACTTATCAGAGGGCCATGACAAAGATCTTCGACGACCTCATACACGAAATCGTTGAATGCTATATCGACGATCTCGTGGTTAAAAGCAAATCATACGAGGAATATCTCGAGCATCTGAAGACTGTATTTCAATGCCTTCGGCAATACAACTTGAAGATGAATCCTCTTAAATGTGCGTTCGGGGTTTCCTCGGGCAAATTCCTGGGATTCGTCGTTCGACACCGAGGTATTGAAATAGATCCGTCAAAGATTAAAGCGATCATGGAAATGCCTCCGCCGAGGATTCTCAAACAGTTGCGGTCTCTCCAAGGGAAACTAGCATACATACGGCGATTTATAGCCAACCTTTCAGGAAAGTGCCGTCCCTATAGTCACCTGATGAAGAAGGGAACCCCATTCGTTTGGGATAAAAAATGTCAAGGCGCACTGGATGAGATCAAGCAATACCTGCAGAACCCGCCGGTGTTGGCTGCTCCGGTTAAGGGGAAGCCTCTTATTCTTTATACAACCGCCCTCGAAAGTTCCTTAGGCGCATTATGGGCACAAGAGAACGATCAAGGGAAAGAAAGAGCACTCTACTACTTAAGTCGAGTTCTGCTGGGGGCAGAAAGCAACTACTCTCCCATTGAAAAACACTGCCTGGCGTTGATCTTCGCAATAACAAAGCTTAGGCACTATGCATTAGCGCACGAAGTCCATCTCATTTCAAAGGTGGACCCTCTCAAATATTTAATGTCAAAGGCCATCTTGACGGGACGACTCGCTAAATGGGCTCTGCTCTTAATGGAGTTCTCGATAACATATCGACCCCTCAAGGCAGTGAAGGGTCAGGCCATAGCCGACTTCCTTGCTGAACACCCGATACCTGCCGATTCCCCTCTGAATTGCGATTTGCCAGACAAACATGCGTTTGACGCAATCGACGGTGGTGATACTCGTTGGGAACTTTATTTCGATGGAGCATCTTCCATGAAAAAGCACAAGCAAAGTACGCCAATGATCAAATCGGGGGTAGGACTCATCTTTGTGACTCCACAAGGAGGAATAATGCGCTTCGCATTTTCCTTAACAGAGCCGAGAACGAATAATGAGGCTGAATATGAAGCTCTGATAGCAGGCCTCGAGATCGCCATTGATATGGGAATTGAAAGCCTCCTCATATATGGAGACTCCCAGCTGATCGTCAGTCAAGTAAACAGCGATTACCAAACATGCAAACCAGAATTGGTAAAATACGGTGAAAAGGTGCAGCAACTGCTAACCCAAATTCCCTCCTACACGTTAGAAAGTATACCGCGCGCGGAAAACAGCAAAGCGGACGCACTGGCGAAACTTGCTAAAGAATTGGCTGACGAGAACCTCGATGACGTTAGAATCGTGATACAAAGCCGTCGAGTGCTCGCCCCAGCAGAAATACCTCCCAAGCCATCCGAAGAAAAAGGAGCGAACGAGGAGGCAACCCTGCAAATAAAAGACTGGGAAAATACCGAGGACTGGAGAGAAGTCTTCATAGACTACTTCAAATTCCACCGAATTCCTGAAGAAGCGTCCACGAAACATCAGCTCATAAAACGAGCCCTGTCTTTCGCCTTCGTCAATGATACTCTATACAAGAGGTCATTCGATTCTCTGTGGCTGAGATGCCTAGGACCTGACGAAGCGAGAAGGGTCGTCCAAGAAGTTCACGACGGACTCTGCGGTTCTCACCAAGCAGGCCCTAAGATGAAGTTGAAGATAAAACGGATGGGCTACTACTGGCCCACGATGATGCAGGATTGCCTGGAATACGCGAGGCAATGTCATTCATGTCAAATTCATGGGGACTTCATCCATCAGCATCCCAATCCACTGCATCCAACAGTGGCTAGTTGGCCATTCGAAATGTGGGGAACTGACATAGTCGGCCCCATCGAACCAGCATCGTCAAAGGGACATCGTTTCATCCTGGCGACGACTGATTACTTCTCCAAATGGGCAGAGACGGTACCGTTGAGGGAAGTGAAGACGGAGAACATCCTCCATTTCTTCAAAACGCATGTCATATACCGGTTCGGAACCCCGCGACGAATCGTCTCCGATAATGGGCCAGCCTACCGAAGTCATAAAATTAGCCGCTTCGCACAGCAGCACAATATAGACTGGAGATACTCCTCAGTTTATAATCCGCGAGCCAATGAATTAGCTGAAGCCTTCAACAAGACATTGACGAAAATCATAAAGAAAACAGTGTCCCGAAATAAGAAAGACTGGCACGAGAGACTGCAAGAAGCTCTTTAGGCGTATCGGACCACGTTCAAGACAGCCACAAACACAACGCCATACGCGTTGGTGTTTGGGACAGAAGCAGTACTCCCTCTTGAGATAGAATTACCCTCTCTACGAGTGGCAGTCCACTACGAGCTGACAGACGAAGAAAATGCTCATCTTCGATTTGAAGAGCTTGACGCTCTTGATGAAATCCGGCTTCTAGCACAACAAAATCTGGAAGCTTATAAAGCAAAGATGACGCGCTCATACGAAAGACTAATCCGACCGAGGACATTTCGTCAAGGCGAACTCGTGCTAGTGGTCAAAAGGCCTATGATCCCCAATCGCGCCAAGCGAGGAAAATTCGAGCCAAACTATGAAGGCCCATACATCATAGATAAGGTCTACCAGGGTGGGGCCTATCTACTCATGGACATGCACGGTGAAAGGCCTTTTAGGCCGATAAACGGTCGTTTCCTAAAGAAATACTACGCTTAATGAGCTACGGCCTAGGTTAATGGTAGATGACGACAACTATGTCCGCTCGCTATCTTCCTAAGCTCAAGCTTTATAAGCAGTAGCCAGCCCTCTCGACGACGGACCGAAATGTCCTTAAACTAATAGCGGACTGAAAAGTCCTTAAACTACTACCGCAGCATCCTTAGGCTGACGGGATTTAAAAAAAAAAAAAAACAAAAAAAAAACGGTATGTCCATAAGCAAAAAGGACACGGATGAAAACCTGAAAGGGCTCCGTGAGTAAAAACAGCGGGACTACCGGCGAATGTTTGTGAAAACCCGAAAGGGCGCAACTTCGTTAGAGAACGCTTATAGGGTCCTCTCGACCTTGTAAGGAGAAACCACCTACGTGAGATCCTTACGACTCACAAAGGAGCAACACACTTAGGGATCCCCACGATTCCTAAGGAGAAAATGCACTTGCGAGATCCTCACGACTCGTAGGGAGGACTCTCTTATGGGACCCTCACGGCTCATAAGAGTTGAAAGTCTTAAGTTACAGAGACCTAAACCTGTGCTTAGCAACCCCCACAACTTCCAATATTGCCCTACAAGTGGCTCAATACTGACCCTTGTATACAATTCACGGGCGCGAATAAACATTTCCCTAGCCAAATTTCATCCGTAATTGGGAATATGTTTGCATGGTAAACAACCTTTGTAAATCCTCTCAACTTACAAGGAAAAAGCCCTCCTGTAGGATCCTTACGACTTACAGAGGAACAAAACACTTAGGAACCCTCACGATTCCTAAGGAGAAAATACACCTACGAGATCCACACGACTTGTAGGGAGAAACACCTTCATGAGACCCTTACGGCCCATGAAATCAAAAGCCTTAGTCGACAGGACCCTAACCCTGATCGCTAAGTCTCCTTTGTTCGACAACGACAGAGGCAAATGATGATTCGCTCCTGGTAATATCCCAGTTGCAGCGGTGCTGATGCCAAAAAATCGGTGTCCAATTTCAGGTTTACGGCGAAAGCCAGTAGGCCGCTCATGCATACGAAATAGCCGAAATGATAGGGCAACTTGCAATAAAAAGCAGCAAGTAAAATGTATGCTTGCAAAATAGCCGAAATGATTGGGCGACTCGTAATAAAAAGCAACGAGTAAAAAAAAAAATGATTGGGCACCGCGAAAAATAGCCGAAATGATCGGGCAGTCGCGACCTTCGCGATATAAAAGCTGAAATGATAGAGCATCGCGGAAATAAAATAAAATAAAAGAAGAAATGATGAAACCTTGGCCCTACAGTTAAGATCGCATCGATCCCTGTATACAATCCAAGGGCGTAAACAAAGAATGAACCATACTTCCCCAGCGGATTCCGTCAAACGACGAAGCCAAACCTCAACGGTTCATTTCAACCGAAGAAGCCTGTGACTTCAACAAAAAAAAAAATCCTCGACTCACGGATACAAACACTCCTTGACGAGAGCCCTTCTGATCCGCGTCGACTCGCAGAGCCATCAGCGCCTCCGTGGGAATCATCGACTCGTTTCAAACCCCAAGGACACAAATAATCCTTGGCGCTTGGGAAACAAATAATCCCAGCAAACTCCTCGACTCACGGATACAAACACTCCTTGACGAGAGCCTTCTGATCCGCGTCGACCCGCAGAGCCACCAGTGCCTCCGTAGGAACCCTCGACTCGTTTCAAACCCCAAGGACACAAATAATCCTTGGCGCCTGGGAAACAAATAATCCCTCGCAAAATCCTCGACTCACGGATACAAACACTCCTTGACGAGAGCCCTTCTGATCCGCGTCGACTCGCAGAGCCATCAGCGCCTCCGTGGGAATCACCGACTCGTTTCAAACCCCAAGGACACAAATAATCCTTGGCGCTTGGGAAACAAATAATCCCAGCAAACTCCTCGACTCACGGATACAAACACTCCTTGACGAGAGCCTTCTGATCCGCGTCGACCCGCAGAGCCACCAGTGCCTCCGTAGAAACCCTCGACTCGTTTCAAACCCCAAGGAAACAAATAATCCTTGGCGCTTGGGAAACAAATAATCCCAGCAAACTCCTCGACTCACGGATACAAACACTCCTTGACGAGAGCCTTCTGATCCGCGTCGACCCGCAGAGCCACCAGTGCCTCCGTAGGAACCCTCGACTCGTTTCAAACCCCAAGGAAACAAATAATCCTTGGCGCTTGGGAAACAAATAATCCCAGCAAACTCCTCGACTCACGGATACAAACACTCCTTGACGAGAGCCTTCTGATCCGCGTCGACTCGCAGAGCCACCAGCGCCTCCGTGGGAACCCTCGACTCGTTTCAAACCCCAAGGAAACAAATAATCCTTGGCGCTTGGGAAACAAATAATCCCTAGCAAACTCCTCGACTCACGGATACAAACACTCCTTGACGAGAGCCTCCTGATTCGCGTCGGCTAGCAGAGAAACCATTGTCTCCGCGGGAAACTCCCGATTCGTCTCAACTTGCAAACGAAGCCTCAGGCAGCAGGGACTAAAAAACTTGCTTCCTGAACAATGGGACCCTGCAAGTCAATCTAAATTGGTCTCTTGCATACTATTCACGGGTCTCACTCTCCAAAGTCGAATTTCGATGAGGAGGGAAACAACCGCTTGTGGGTCCTCTCGACCCGTAAGAGGGAAAAACTCTCTTGTAGGATCCTTACGACTTATAAGAGAAAACCACACTTAGGAATCCTCACGATTCCTAAGGAGAAAACCCACCTACGAGATCCTCTCGATCCGTAGGGAGAAAATTCTCTATGAGACCCTCACGGCTTATGGAGTTGAAAAGTCTTAGGCAGCAGATCTGAACCTGCGACCTAAGCCATCGCTGATTCTTAGGAAAGTCAAGATGCGTGCCCTACTATCCGTCAACCATGTTCGCTAAGATGATGTGCGGATAATAAAAGAAAGAAAAGACGGAGAAATGGCACAAGACATTACAAAAATATGCATCCTTCATTCATAAAATTTGATTGAGTTTAGGATACGTCGTACTAAAGAATACAAGATATACATATATGTTACAAATACCAACGATACAAGGAAAATTACTGAGAAGGAAGCGTCTTGCACAGATCCAGCAATTGCTCGCACACTTCCTTCCATGCCTTTTCCCGATTGGCCACCACTGCCAACTCCGCCTCCACTTGGGCCCGTTGCTGTGCGACGGAGGCAAGCTGATCCCTGACGGCCTGATGAGCAGCCTCACGGCCTGCGATGTCACTCTCGGCAATATCGAGTGCCCGCTTCAGTCCCAGCCCATTTGAGATGCGCTCCAGAAGACCTTCGAAGACGGTCTTTACCTCAGCGGCGTTCGCCTCAACTTCGGCACGCAAGCGAGCAGTTCTGCTCGAAGAATCTTGGCACTCCTTCAGCCTCAAAACCACTTCTTGTTCCAGATGACGGAAATGAGAAGCGCTTTGCTCGAGCCACGCTCCCCGTTGAGTACTCGAGGCCAAAGTCTCAGGGGACAGACGCATTGACTCTAGCTGATGAAGGCAAGCTTCGATTTCCCGACAATAGTTAACCCAAGAGGCGACAGCACCCTCGTCATGGAAGGTGGCAAATATCGCCAACATCGGGTTAACTGTCGTGGCGAAGTCTTCAACAGATACAGGAGCCTCGATGTCGAGTTCCCCGATGTAGTCGCTCAACATGCGCAAACTATTCGCGGCACCTTTTGAGGACGGACGTCGCTGGGAAGGGCCGCCCGGTATTGTAATGCGAGACTCGAAAGGCACCGAGACTGGAACGACAGCTGGAAAAAGACGAAATGCGATTAGATGATGATTCAATAGATGTGAGGGAAGTCATTGATAAGATAGTTTACTATACCGATGGAGACAGGTGGCAAGGCCGGAAGGACCGGTGGCGCAGCCGATCTTTCTGCTCCCCCTTCGATTTGCAGCACTGCAGTCAGAACAAGAGAGAGTTAGAAATAATTCTACCACTGAAAAGACAAAGCTACCAATCGGGAACGGTACTCACCAGCGCCACCAGAGGGAGAGGCGAGTTCAGATGAAAAGGAGAAGTGTGGGACCAACACTTGATACAAATGGTCAAAAAGAACTCTTGAAAGACACAACAATGTGAATACAGTATATGGATTATACGTTTGAAAGATGAGTTTAGTAAGTTGCAAACTCATACCTTCCAACATCTTTGATGGTCTAAGAGAGGGCTGAGGGGTAACCATCGCCAAGGCAGTCGTGGAAGGAGCTCCCTCAAGTAGTGGGGCATCAACACTAGCTGCACCTGCATTACGAAAAATGAACTTGTCAGAAAAGATTGTAAAGCAAATAAAAACAACAACTTAAGGTGTACCTGAGGAGCTCCTGGCGGAAACAGAGACGACTCCCTCCTCTATCGACATGAGACCACCGCCTGTGGCCTCATCGCCCGACTCAATGGGGACCGTCGTCGTGCTCGCAAGCCCGGGAGACGGCGGAGGACCGTAGACGGGAAGGGCTATGACTGGAGTATTGCCAGATTCTAGAGAAGGAGCGGTTGGCTCGTCTTCAGGAATCGTGGCCACCTCACCCACTACCATCTCAGGTTCAATAGTGGCGGTTGTATCGTCCACCATCGCCGGGGGATCACCGATTTCGAGCGCCTCATTCGCCGCCACTCTGGGCTCAGTTATAATGATCATATCATCTGCCACCACTTCAGGTTCGGCATCCATGACCTTATCGGCTGCAGGCCCCTCAACCTCTACCCCAGGCTCCAAAGCCACAACGACGTTACCCACCGTCGGCTCGAGTTCGGCAGGTACTGTCCCCTCTGTCCCTTTGAGATTGACGGTTTCCGCCTCCCCCTCGATCGGACTTGGTCCTGCAAGATGAGAGATGTAAGGACAAATGACATTAAGTTCCTTATAACAAAAACTCCGAGAGAAACATTACCTGAGGCGGATTTACCGTTCGCGCTCCGAGCTGCATGTGCCACCTCTCTGCGGGCAGTGGACAGGGCGACAGGGGCCTCTTCAGAGGGAGTATCAGCTCGAGGAGCGGTGCTAGGGCCTGCTCCCATAGCCAAGGAAGCCCTGCGCGCCTTCGCCTCACGCCTCAACCGTTTCCTCTCCTCCCGAGCGGTCATGAGGGACCTCCGTGATGCCTCCTTCAAGGCATCATCGTCTTCATTCAGGGATGCCTCCAGAGCCTTTAAGGCATCTCTCATCGGCTCTCCAAGACGAACTTCCTGCGGTGGCCCAGAAGAAGCAGGAACGTTGGCAGCTGGTACAACATCTGCGTCGCTAGGAGGGAACGGCATTGAAGTCCCTGTAATCAAGAGGGAAGGGTTAGATCGACCATAACACAAGGAAAATGAAAAACTTGATAAGCTGAAACTTACTAAGGCCCATAGATGCCCTAAGACGTTCCTCCTCCTGAAAAATCCTCAGAGAAGCAGCAATGGCTTCTTCATCAGTGATGCCTGTTGAAAGAAAAGAAAGAAAAGCGTTAGTCAAAAATAGTGAAGAGGATATGTAGCAATAAAGAAAAGGCGACTAGTAGTTACCTGATTGCGCGAGCTTAGCCAGCCACGCGTCACGCCTCGCCAACCATGCCGAAGCTCTAAGAGCAGCCTCCAAGTCTGTATCGTCCGGCGGCGGCATCACCAACCCGGCGTTAGTCCCATATTCGAGCAGACCCTCGGAATAGGGAGCATGGGGTTCCTGGCCGAACGCAACGTCCGCGGCAAAGAGTGACTTCTTTTTCTTTTGCCCTCCAACCCTAGGCTCACGGGGAAGAGACTTACGCTTGGCAGCCGCTTTGGGACGACGGGTCCCGATGTCCGCACCCACGCCGGACTCCGGTGAGGGTACAACCACTGTTTCCGCCTGAGCACGGGGTGCGGGAGGTGCATCCGCGATATCAGGGAGCGGCAATTCACGTGGAGGACTTTGCACACGTGATGGTCTGCCCCCGGCATCTTTTAAGGGAGCGACTACTGGAGTCCTAGGCACCAGAGGAGCGTTGCGATCGCTACCTGGGGGTGCAACCTTACGATCGATCAGCAACCGCCTTTCCTCCTTTATCACCGCTCCCGTCGAATGACTATACCATTCGGTGTATACCCTAAGAAGTCGGGGAGCACAAGCCGGCTCACTGATAAAGAAGTGAGAGCCCGTGTTTAGACGCATGAAGTGATGCAGCGCTCTCTCCATCCCTTCTTCGGTCGCAGCAGGTTCCGATAAAAAGGCCTCCAGCGGTACCCCTTGGTTATAGCTCAGCTGTTGGGCGAAACGATACGGGTTGTATCTCATAAAGATCGCTCCCCCGTCCTGCCTAAACACCAAAAAGCCCGGTCTGATAGAATATAAGTGAAGGGTCTCCCGGGCCGTTAAAACCGAAGCGCCATCCTTGAAAGTGTCTTGGAATGGCCGTACTGCAGTGGTGGACGTTTTTCCAATGGTCAACACCTTGTCAATGAAAGACACACCGGTTCCAACAGTGTGGGAGCGAAGGAGTAAACTCCTGGCATCTCGCGGCGATGGATTTACAATTGATGCGCCGATCAACTATAGAAGGCAAGGAAAAATGCACCTTTCATAGAATGAGGGCCTTTTATGCATGCCGAAAACACCCGCTGTATGTAGTTCGAGCCACGACATGAAGTAGTGCATTGGGAAAACCACGTGCAACACCCCAGGCTCATTAGCATCCGCTGCTCGGCTAAGGCCGTGATATTAATGCGCCAAGCCGGCGATCCCAACGGCCACCTTTACCCCGATGACCATGCGGTGGGCTGGATAAAAGACAGAAGGCCGCATACGGTGAGAGTGCATTGGAAGTTGAAACCAACTCAGCCAAAGCCCAAGAAATCCCAAAAAGAAGGCCTCCTCGTCTATCTCGGGGGCTGCGACTTCTTCAAAAGACATGGTTGAGGAGTTGGGAAGAAAAAAGTTCTTTTGATCTACGTCTTCCGCTGGCAGGTTATCCAAACCTAAGCCGAAAGGATCCTCAAGGTTGGCAAACTTGGCAGTCTTCGCCGAGAGGACGTTTGGATGAAGGAACCGAGCAATAAAATCTTCAAAATTAACTCCACGGCTCCCATGCTCAACGAAAAGGGCCTCGTAGATGTTCAACACCTTGATCAGACTTGGAAACTGATGTTGAACGGCGTTCTCCGGCGTAAGCTCCCTTATCATCGGCTTGGCACCAAAGATGTACTCATCCGGCGGGAGCAACTCTTCATAATGTTCCCCCATAGCCGGTAGGCCAGACACCTCCGTAAACTCTTCCAGCGAGATGGACACTTCCCGATCCATGGCAAGGAAAGTATGAGTAGGAATATTCCACTGCTCCAGGAAGGCCTTGAACCACCAAGTGGGAAGCGTAGGATACTGGAAAAGAGAGACATAGACTGCGGTGTACAGTCCTAATCTTATCAACTGTGACTTCTTCGTCGACAGGATATACCGGGCCCACGGCAGATAGCCAACCGGGTGGCGGGGGATCAGACCAATGTTATATGATTGCCCCCAAGGTCTCGCCTCGTCCTGACAGATACGACGTCCTAGGATATCCAAAACCATAGGACGCTGGACCGGGATGGCATCTATGGCCGGATGAAGAAAACCCTTCGATGTCCAATCCGTCATCTCCGCGGCATACTGCACCGGGGGTGGGCTGGCGTAATGAATCGCCATTATGGGCTCCGCCGGCACCGCGCATGTAAAGCTACGTCGGCCCATAATGATCTGATTGTACCACGACCCCCAAAGGTGGAGACTCTTGTACTCCGGGTCGTATGCCTTGATCATGGTTAGGACCTCACGATCCAAAGGCGCCTCTGGAAATCCCTCCTCCGAGCGGACAAACGGGAATGAAGTGTCTTCAGACATGATCGCTGCAAAAGAGCAATGTAGCCGTTAGGGTTGTAATCCCAACGTTTGACATTGAAAAGAAAATGCATTAATTAAATTAAAATCAAAATTAATTAATTACACCGCACCACAGTGCAGTGAGTAGGGGACCAAAGAGGGACCCACAAAATCTAAATGACAATACGTCAATTAATAAGACAAACTCATCATTGGATGAGATTGTCAGTTGGTCCCTAGGGGGAACATTCCCATAATAAAACGGGGGGGAAAGAATCACTAGAGACAAGGAGAAAATCTCCTCTTTCAGAGCAAAGCTCTGTCACAGAATGACACTTGTCAAGTTCTGGTCTCAAAAGAATGAAATTCCTTAAAAAAGAGCTTAGCTCTATAATATTTCATCAAAGAGAAAGTTTTGAAAAAGAAATTTAAAATTAAAATTTCTGGAATCCTGTTTTGAAAAGAAATTTAAAATTAAAATTTCTGGAATCTCGAAAAATCCATGAAAACTTACAAAAAAAAAAGAGTTCTTTGTTTTTCAGATCTAAAAGATCTACATTTGATTCAAGAGCAAAACTCTGTTCATGGGTCAGAACCCATGAACAAGATCTCTGTAGATCTATAGATCTGTGAGAGCAAAGCTCTGTTGATAAAACCCCAAAGGGAATTTCTTTAGATCAAAAGATCTATGAGAGCAAAGCTCTGTGGGTTAAAATTGACTTAAATTAATTTAACTTAATTTTAAATTAAATATTACCTAAAGTTTTCTAAAAAACTTTGGGAAATGAGAGCAAAGCTCTAGAGTTCTGAAAGCAAGAGCAAAGCTCTGAAAATCTAAACCTAAAAAAATGGTGGAGAATTTTTAAAGGCCGGAGGCCCTATTTATAAGGCGCTTGCGCCTCTTGAAATTCCCCCTCGATCCAACGGTCAGGAGGGGTTGCCACCGTTGCACTCACGTGTGCGCCACGTGAGCGCAACGGTGGGGGGGCATTTGTTTCGCCCAATCAGAGCAAAGCTCTGTTTGAATTCAAAATTCAAATTTCGAAGCAACGCTTCAAGTCTCAGGCGCAACGCGCCGCGTGTCTGGCGCTAATACGTCAGCGCAGCGCCCAAGAAGGCGCACCCAATCAGAGCAAAGCTCTGTTTAAAGAAAGCAACGCTTCAGATCCTTTGCGCTGCGCGCGACGCGCCACGTGTCCAGCGCAGATACATTAGCGCAGCGCGCCCAATTAGAGCAAAGCTCTGTTAAAGGAAGCGCCGCGCTGCGCTCTGCGCTGTGCGACACGTGGCAGCACAGTTGCGCTGCGCGACACGTGTCAGCGCAGATGCGCTAGCGTAGAAAAAAGGGGCTAAGTGCCAAAGGCAATTTATCCATGTAAAATTACATGCACTTGATAATAACAAATTAAGATCATACGATGCACAAGCACAACAGAGAGCTAAAATAAAAGAACCCTTAACAGACAATGAAATACTTGATTAAAAAAGAAAAATGTTTATTCATTCTTATTGTTATTACATTTAAAAGAGATCACCGAATACGGGATCAGAGAGACAAGGGTTCACAAAAAGAAAAAGAAGATTATTCAGCTCCCTCTCCGTCTTCTCCATCACGTCGAAGCGGCGATCTTCCCGAGGGGTAGCCATCCAACGGTCGACGCCGCACTCCTGGGAAAAAGTGGCGATGACGGCCCGACGAGCCCGTATCTGGCTCAGCAAGTAGAAGGAGAAGTCCCTCAGGGCTTTGGTGATCAAGAGCGCTTCGAAAAAGCTCTCGATCTTATCCTCGGCCACATCAAGCATTGCCGAGGACATCTCCGCCGGAGGAGGGGGAATGTCGGCGAGCACTGAGGCAAGGATCATCCGAAGCCAAATGGAACCCGGGGGAAGAGAAGACCCCACACGAGTCGAAAGCTCGTACATTGCGGCATCGCACTGCTCGTCCGAAAAAGAGGAGTCCACCAAGCGCGCAGCAAAACGGGGAACGACGTCTCGGATCGGCACTTCCCACGGTTGTCGGCGGGCATGAGGACGGTTGCAAGCCATGATTAAAGAAGTTCTCTGAAGGTGAGGAAAGGAAAGGCTCGGCCTTGAGTTATATATCGATTCAAACACAGAAAATTCTGTGCGCAGCGGAGTTATTTCCAAGGCCCGGGAAATTATAATTTCGGGAATACAAGTTTGACTTGAAAAGAGGAGATGAAAAGATATCTCAGGAGAAGCGGCGCTTCTGATTCTCCCAAAATTTAAACTTTAATAAATGAAGCGACGATTCAGATCCTCTGCGCTGAGCGCAACGCGCCACGTGTCAGGCGCAGATGTATCAGCGCTGCGCCCAAGAAGACGCGCCCAATCAGAGCAGAGCTCTATTTGCCTGAAGCAACGCTTCAGTTGCGCTGCGCTCTGTGCTGCGCGACACGTGTCGGCGCAAACGCGCTAGCGCAGTTACGCTGCGCTCTGCGCTGCGTGACACGTGTCACGCGCTGGGGCATCTGCGCCAAACTAAATTAAGATTTTTAAGAAATCTTTTCTGTTCTTGTTAAAACAAGAAGATTTTCTTCTGCAAAGCAGAAGCCCTTGGATCAAAGATCCAACGGTGGGGAAAATTCCCCAAATCACTCAGAGGATGATTTCTTTAACAAATTTAACTAATTTGTGAGCACTATAAAAATGACCCTAAGCCTCAATTCAAAGGCATGAACATTTTTCTTGAGAACTTAAGAACTTTAAACAGAGAGAACTCTGAGAAGATTTCAAGAAAAAGGTAAAGAACCTTCATGGATTAGAAGAAATTCCTTCTAATAGATCATTGGTCTAAAAACATGATCAATGATCTTTACATAATAAACAGTGCTTTGCACTTCTCGTGAACCACTGGTTCTTTAAAAACAATAAAAAAAAAATAATAATAATAGTGCTTTGCACTTTTATGAACCTCTGGTTCTTCAAGCAAAGAAAAATTTATTTTTCTTTGATCTATTTCAGATCAAGAAATTAAACAGTGCTTTGCACTTTCCTTCTTGTATCTAAAAGGTTATTGGTGCTTTGCACTTCCAAGTTGCGCCGTTGCGCTCTTAAGAGAGCGCCACGTGTCGGCTATAAAACCACTTGCACTAAGCGCCCTTAAGATAGAGCTTTGCTCTCTGGAATTGGCGCAACTCGCTGAGAGCATGCCACGTGTCGCTTGCGCTCCCCAGAGCATGACACGTGTCATCACCATATGAGCTTGCGCTCAGTGATTGGCGCAAAGCGCCTGGCAAATGCAATGCATTTCACTTCCTGAAGGGCCAAGCCCAATTAAAAGGCTTAACAAGCCTAATAAATAAAATGCTGTGCATTATTTGGAAGGACAGAGCCCAATTGAAAGGTCCAACGGACCAAAATAAACGATCTGCATCATAATAAAAAGGGCAGATCCCAATCAAAATAGGCATAAATGGCCTGAAGTAATGCAATGCATTATTTAAGTATGGGCAAAGCCCTAGCACAGGTCTAATAAAAAAAAATAAATGATGGTGTCGAACATTTTCAACTGGACTTAGCCCAATTTTGGCCGTAAGTCCTTAAATTAAATTGACTGAGCAAAATGGCTCTCCTAAATCAATTTACGTCCGGTTCGAGGGTACATCTCCGAACTCCTTTGACATCTATCGTTGTAATTCCTCAACGACGTCAAAGAGGTGACGGGTCCCAACGACCACACACCCATATGGACTGCGGGGTCCTTAAACTCATGGACCGAAACGTCCTTAAACTAATATTGGACCGAAACGTCCTTAAACTAATATCGGACCGAAACGTCCCTAAACTAATAATAGACCACCACGTCCCTAAACTGGAACATGGACCACTACGTCCTTAAACTGGCGACAGACCGAAACGTCCCTAAACTAATAATGGACCACCACGTCCCTAAACTGGCGCAATAGAGCCCGAACGCTCTTTTGCCGGATCTAAACGGTCCCGTCTAAGTTGATCTTAGCCTCAGCTACGGTTAATGTGTCCTTAGATATTTAAATAAACAATAAAACCCCAAATCAACTTTGGTTCAAGGGTTCATCTCTGAACTCCTCAGACGCTTGTCGTTGTAATCCCTCAACGACGTCGGAGAGGTGACGAGTCCCAATGGCCAGATAATTAAATCAAACACTACGTTAAGTTGATCTTAGTCTAAAACAAGACTAACGTATCCTTAACGAACGTTTAAGTTGATCTTAGCCGCAACGCGACTAATACATCCTTAAACTAAAAACACCAAACCCAAATCTAAATAAATACGGATTTGGACTAATCCACGTCCTACGGGCGACGACATCACTAAGTCTCCGTATACAATCCACGGGCAACCACAAACAAAACAAACATACACGACACGAAGTGAAATTCTGGAGAAGGAGAAAGTTGTTATCGCAACGCGGTAGCGTAATTAACTGCAGGGGCTTGCGCCTGCAGGGAAGAGCGTCCCCACAATCAAAAACCCCTCACCCTGAGGGGGAATCTGACGAAGTCTGCTACATCGGCCGCATCCGTCTAAACCTCCGATACACGGTGCCATAAATCAACTTGGCATCTTCGGAGAGATAGACGGATAAAACCAAATAGCATCTGCCCCGAATCCCAGCGTCAGGACATCGCAGTCCTGTGCGCCGCCGTTCGGAGGGGAACAGTGACCCCCCCAAAAGATCTACAGAAAGCCCTTTGAGGCAGTGCCTCACGTGACCCACGTGACCCTTGACAGAAGCTTTAACATACCTCATTTAAACACCCGTCACGTGATGACACGTGATACTCCAAAAGATGTGATCTTTTCAGCAGAACAAACGAGGGGAGGGCGCCCTCACGTGCTACCACGTGACCCCTCTTGCCTCAGCGTCTAACGCTAAATTGGTACTCCCGAATCCAGTGTTAAAACATTGTTGGGCCTTAGTGTTCAACACTAATCAAAGAACTTTATTTGCAGTGTTCAACACTGATTACCTTAGTGTTTAACACTAATTTGAGATCTCCGTTGCCAGTGTTTAACACTGATCTGTTTTAGTGTTTAATGCTAATTTGAAAGTCTTGTTGCTGGTGTTTAACACCAATTATCTTTTAGTCTTAAACACTAACTTGTCAATTTCATTCCCAGTGTTCAACACTGATTGGTCTGTAGCGTTTAACACTAGGCTTTGGCCCAATTGGCTAAATGGCCAGAGATAAAGTCTCTCCTTCAAGGGACCAACAGGAAGCCAATATTCCAGACATGATTGGACTTAGCCCAAGCTGGCCATAAGTCCTCAATTCGTAATTAACTGGGCTAATGGGCTCATAACATAATTAATTGGTCTTGATCCCAAATTGGGCCAAGGACTATTTAATCCACTCCGGTTCCAGGGTACATCTCTTCACTCCTTTGATACTTGGCGTTGTAATCCCTCAACGTCTTCAAAGAGGTGACGGGTCCCGATGACCACACATTGATACGGACTGTGGGGTCCTTAAACCCATGGACTACGACGTCCTTAACCTCGACCAAGATGTCTTAAAACTAACAATGGACTGTGGGGTCCTTAAACCCATGGACTACGACGTCCTTAACCTCGACCGAGATGTCTTAAAACTAACAATGGACTGTGGGGTCCTTAAACCCATGGACTACGACGTTCTTAATCTCGACCGAGATGTCTTAAAAATAACAATGGACTGTGGGGTCCTTAAACCCATGGACTACGACTTCCGTAACCTCGACCGAGATGTCTTAAAACTAACAATGGACTGTGGGGTCCTTAAACCCATGGACTACGACGTCCTTAACCTCGATCGAGATGTCTTAAAACTAACAATGGACTGTGGGGTCCTTAAACCCATGGACTATGACGTCCTTAACCTGGACCGCAATGTCCTTAAACTACCTACGGACCGCAATGGACCACTATGTCCTTAAACTGGAACAATAGAGCCCAAACGCTCTTTTGTCGGATCTAAACGATCCCGTTTAAGTTGATCTTAGCCTCAAATATGGCTAACGTATCCTTAAACCTTCAAACAGACTGGACTATAGATTCCCCCAATCAACTTTGGCTCAAGGGTACATCTCTGAACTCCTCTGACATCTGTCGTTGTAATCCTTCAACGTCGTCAGAGAGGTGACGGGTCCCGACGGCCACACATTCAATGGACCACTATGTCCCTAAACTGGAACAATAGAGCCCCAAATACTCTTTTGTCGGATCTAAACGATCCCGTTAAGTTGATCTTAGTCTCAAGTTAGACTAACGTATCCTTAACAAACGTTTGAATTGATCTTAGCCTCAAATATGGCTAACGTATCCTCAAACCAAACCCCCAAACCCAAATCTAAGATAAATACGGATTTGGACTAGTCCACGTCCTACGGGCGATGACATAACTCAGTCTCCGTATACAATCCACGGGCAACCACAAACAAAACAAACACACACGACACGAAGTGACCATCTGGAGAAGGAGAAAGTTGTAACCGCAACGCGGTAGCGTAATTAACTGCAGGGGCTTGCGCCTGCAGGGAAGAGCGTCCCCACAATCAAAAACCCCTCGTACGAGGGGGAATCTGACGAAGTCTGCTACATCGGACGCATCTGTTTAAACCTTCGATACATGGTGCCATAAATCAACTTGGCATCTTCGGAGAGGTGGACGGATAGCACCAATTATCATCTGTCCCGAACCTCAGGCATGGACGTCCCCGCGTCCCGGCCGCCGTTCGGAGGGGAACAGATTCTGGCACGCCCGGTGGAACCTTTTCCTCTTTCCACTCCACACTTCGTGTGTCGTGATTCGCGAACCAATCGCGGTTCGCTAATGGTGGTCCTTGGGTTTCAAGATACTAAGAATTGGCGTCTCGCTTATTGCAGAAAGAAAAGGATCGATGGCTTCTACTTCCGTGAAATTCTCCAACTGCTCCGACTGCAATTGCGACCAACTCTTTGCCTCGCCAGGAGGTATAGCCTACGGACCCCAAGCTGCTTCGTTATTCACAATGCCGGTGGACCAGGTGACTCAGGCCACTACCGGATTGTTCTTCGGGACTATACTCCCACCAACAAGCTTCACGGCGCCAGTGCTGACAAAGGAAGCTCCCAAGAAGTCGGTCTTTGATCGTCTTACCCCTGCCGCGGCTCATCTCAACGGGTCGCCCAACATCAGCGCCTCGGTCTTCTCTAGATTGGGCCAGAAATCCGGTAGACCCATCATGAGGTCTGCAATCCCGGAGAAGGCTGCTTCTAAGAAAGTGGCTGCTCCTGCTCCCGAAATCGCCAAGGCGGCTTCTATGGCCAAAAAGTCGGTCTTTACAAGATTGACGGCTTCAGCTCCCGCCCCTGCTACCCAAAAGACGTCGGTCTTTGACAGGCTAACACCAATAGCGACCCCCCACCTACACAGGAGGCAAGACGAAACCATTCTTACTGCTAACCCAACGCCGTCCGCTCGACACGCTCGACGTCGCCATTGGCGCCGAGTAAGGAAGGCTGGGGGCAACTCCCCCTCCGGGTTAACTCCATCAGCCCCCATGGCAGAAGTTAATGCTGCTGTTCCAACTGGGAACAGCTTCGAGATGCTAAATAAGGTGCGAAGGAATTCTCCTACTGCAGTGCTAAAGAGGTCTCCTCCCCCATTAAGAAAGGTTGTGGAAATAAAATCAGAACAGCCCCGATCCCCTCAACGGCTGTCTTCCAAAATCTACAAGGTTTGGCGACAGGCCCGAGACTCGATCATCGATCCAAACTTCTCCCGCCAGCACAAGAAGCTGAAAATCCAACCAGAAGCTGGTCACCAGGCTAAACCCCGAAAGGCTGTCTGGACGCCCGCCTCAACGGCCCCCTCAACCTCCATGGCTCATGAAAGGAGGAAGCCAGAGAAGATCCCCCAGCCTGCAACGACAGCTAATAGCACTAAGCCCAGACGCCCTAAGTCTGGGGGCATGATGGTCCACACCGTATACATGGCGTCAGGAAAAGAAGACAGCCGCGCGTCCACGGGTCATAGACCGCTTACACGGTCGGTGACCAAAGCCCAGGAGCAGCAGCAAAAGCTCCAAGAAATGATGAATGCTATGGCCGCACTTACCGGGCCAAAAGAAAGCCCAGAAATGTCCTCAGACGCACGCCAGGAGGAAGAAACCGACGCTGAATTCCTTCGCCGGATACTGGAGAAAAAGGACAAAGAGGCTGCCGAACAAGCAACCAACATACAGCGTATGGGCCTTCTCTTCCAAGATATGATAGGAATGATGATCCAGCAGGACCTACCCGCCGAGGATCCTCCAATCGTTCTTGAAGACGACCGAGGAGAAACGTCAAATCCACCGCCAGCCCCCTCAACGGCCAAAGAAGAGACGATCTCTAAAGCTGACTTGGTTGACTATATAGCCCAGCAAATCCGGGTTCATCATGCGACTGAGGCAGCTGGTCAAGTCATAAAGACAGGCCGGCCGTATCCAAGCTGGTACGACCAAATTAAATACCCGCCAGGCTATACGATACCGAAATTCCACGTGTATAAGGGGACCGGCAACCCCCACCAACATGTTGCTCAGTTAAGGGCCCTTTGCGGTAACACCGGCGGTGATGATAAACTGTTGCTTCGCCAGTTCGTGGGCAGCTTATCAGAAACAGCGTTCGAATGGTATTCAGAACTCCCGAACGATTCTATCAAGACGTTCGCTGAAATGGAGTTGTTATTCACTCAGCGATTCGCAAGTGCCAGCGAACGCACTCCAATAACAGCACTAGCACTAATTAACGCCAGGATAAAACCAGGTGAAACCTGGGTCCAGTATGCTATACGCTGGCGGAATTTGTGGTCGAGATGCGAACAACGCATTGAGGAGGCACCCGCAGTGGGCATGTTCGTGGGAACCCTAGACCCCCACGCAACTATCTCGCAGTTTATGATGTTCTTTAAGCCAACCACATTCCAGGCTTTAATCGACAAGTTGGCTCAGATGGACCAGATGGGTCATAGACCACCTCCCCCGAAGTCGGAACCTCAGAATGACAAGGGTAAAGGAAGGGCAACCTTTGTCGTAAATGCCCAACAGCAACCTAACGCCCCGAAACCGGCAGATCAACTGGAAGAAAGACGCCGGTATTATAATGAAAAGATGAAACGTCCTTACTCGTTCCCACGAGACAAGGCGAAACGGTTATTCGAGCTGGCAATACGCAACAGACTTATAAACCTACCAAATCCAAGGCGACCGCCACAACCCACTAAGGCGAATAACCCTAATTATTGCCCTTACCATCAGACGGTAAGTCATCCGATTGAAGACTGCTTCGTCTTCAAAGGATGGGTTGAAGATCAATACCTCCAGGGGAAGTTTATACTGTCAGAAAAGTGGAAGGTGAACCCACCACAGCCGCATACTCCTAAGAAAGCAGATACACCGGGGGCAACCTGTTCCTTTATCGAAGAAGCTCCATGGGAGGTCGTGCTATCGACTAAAACCGAAAGAATGCTGAGAGACCTTCATGCGTGCCCCGCGATCGAATGGAAGGACCCTCTTGAACCTCAAATTATCAAAGGGATGTTGAAGCCGCGCCCAACTACAAAGATTCGTGGTGATGGCCCAAGTACTCACACCCAACCGTCAAAATCTTCGAAGAAAAAGAAGAGGAAATCCAAAAAGCCCGTGAAGCCTGGAAACAAGCGCACGGATTTGCAGAAACAGATTGACGTGCTGGAGGAGTACAATCAAAAGGCACGGACTCTCGTCACACTGCAAGAGTTCCTCAACCACGTCTTTCAGAAGGAAGATGAGGAAGAGAGCTCATCGGATGAATCCGAGGGATATGTGTTGAGTTGTCGTGTGATTTCCCACTCGGAAGATGAGAAAACTCCTAGCACCGAGAAACTGGGGGCACACCCTGAGCCAGGACTTGTGTGGCCAACAGATGAAATGATTGACGCCTTTCTGGACGAGATTCGTTTAAAGAGTAAAGCAGATCGGGAGCGTGAGATGGCCGCATCGGAAGGAGCCGAACGCAGGCGACTAAGCGAAAGAGTTGAAGTACTCCTGCCAGATCGAAAGGCATCCGAGGCAGACAAGAAGATATTCAAGACGAGAAAAAGGTTTGCCAAAGCCATGTCAATGGGAATGAAGCTACCACCCTCGGAAGAAAACACGCTCAATGGGGTGGAGAGACACCCTGATTATTGCGCATATCATCGGAAAATTTCACACCCCACGGAGGAGTGCGACGCCTTTAAGATATGGTGGCAAGGATATGTTGCTCATCGGCAACATTTTAAGCGCGTGGAACGCAAGATCCGTCGGGAGCAAAGAAGTACCGTCGATAGGCACAACAGAACTACTGGCAACTGTTACATGGTTAACGCCAGGGGGTCACAAGTTCTCACCTTTGGGAGTGACTCTGATGAAGAAATGGCTCTGGACCCTCTCTTTAAAGAATCTGTTTTAGGGAAAAAGGAGAAATCGGAGGCCTGCGAGAACATTCAGCTGCGCAATCGCACACTCCCAGAAAAGAATCTCGGGCCCGCGAGTAGGAAAGATAAGGGAAAGGAAAAGGTCACTGAAGATATCACTTTAGATGACCAAGTCATGAGAGAGCTGGCTGCCAAAGACCCTCCTAGAAAGGGTAAAGTGGACTACAACATCCTCGCGCACCTAAGGAAGCTACCTTCTCAGCTTAGCATCCTCGATGCCCTCCTATTATCAAAAGAAGCGCGAGACTCACTGATTAAGGCGTTACAAGAACCTGAGCAATTCCAAGCCTTCCTCGCCACTGAAAGGATGAAGGATGAACTGGAGGAAGTGCATACGGCCGACATCACTTTCGGAGACGAAGACCTCCTTCTTGGGACGTGCGACCACAACCGTCCCTTATATGTCTCTGGATACTGCCATGATATCAAGATAGGCAAAATCCTGGTGGATAATGGATCCTCCGTCAATCTCCTCAATGTTCGGGTGTTAAAGGAAATCTGCATGAGTGTGCAACACCTCGCTCGTGACAAGATTACTATCTCCGGTTTCGATTCACAATCGTCACGGACTCTCGGATCTGTGATACTAACATTACGCTTTGGACTTCTCGTCACAGACATCAAATTCCATGTCATTGAAGCCAAGACCTGCTACAACGCCTTGCTAGGTCGTCCTTGGCTACACGAGTACAACATCATCCCTTCTACACAACATCAGTGTATGAAGTACTTTAAGGATGGTTTCGAGTATATTGTAACAGGTGAGTTGAACCCATTTTCCGTCAACGAAGTCCGCAAATACGAAGATGCGAAGTACTTTTTGCCAGATTTCGAGGATACAGAAAGGTGTCGTAACCCGGAAAACAAAACCGCCGCCACCATCCCTGTTTTCGGGAGCGATACCGAAGAAGAGAAAGAGATAGTTTATGCAGGGCCATCTCAACGCAACAACCTGGGGACGCCCGCCCCCATGTTGGTCTTCGGAAGTGATTTAGAAGATGAAGTTAATGTCGTGTTCTCCAATCGGCTGTCAATACAAACACCCCCTGGCGATGACCATAGTTTGCAAATCACCATGGTACCGCGAGAACACTACAAGGATCTCGACACACTTCAAGCTCACAATGTGCAGGACCTGCGAACATTTTACGTCCCTCCCAGGCAAAGGGGTGAGAAGGCGATCCTATTCTACCGATCCTCAGAGTCGAAAGTAGAGAAAGAGATCTGGCATGGCGCGGATGCTACATTCGACAGGCTCCAACCCATCCGTCTGCCCAGATACTATACAAATGGATTAAAGAGGCTATTGAAGCGCCAATGAGTACCCTTAAAACAGACTGTTCGACAAGCTGGGTTCTACAACAGGATCTGGGATGTCCCTGGGACTCAACGCAAATTGCTCAACGGGAAAATGGAAACACTTGGGCTTAGATACGCGAGAACCGGAAAACGGGGACGGGCCCACAGCATCTACGCTATATATACTTTTGATGAAGAAGAGGACGCCCTGTCAGGAGATGCCAACCCCTCATCAAAACTAGATCCCGCGATTGAAATGCCGGGTCCGTCGTTTGAACAACGAATGGACAACCCTATCAGGAAAGTGGGTCAGAAAGCTCGGGAAGACCACAACCGCGAGACGGCCATCTACGAGAAAGCCAAGACGCAACGCCTTCCCCAACAGGCTGTAAAGGATGAAAATGCTGCTCCTTGTCAACCTGATGTAAAGAAGGCTCAACGCAAAAGCAGAAATAAGTCGAAAGGCCAAAAAGGCGCTCAACAGCAGCAAAGCAGGGCTAAGAAGCCACGCAAACGGGAATCGAGCGTTATTGACCTATCCTTCATGAAGAAAATGGGTCGAGCATACTCGTTTCCTCGGGAAAAGACGAAGAAGATGCTCGATCTTGCCCTAAAGCACCAAATGCTTACATTGCCGGAGTCTAAACACCCCGAACAAGCAGGCGAAGCCTCACTCCCAGACAATTGCTCTTACCATCGAGTGATAGGTCATTCTCTCGAAGATTGCTTCGCCTTCAAGAATTGGGTCGAGGATCAGTATCAGCTTGGCAGATTCGCCTTATCCGACGGCTGGAGGGTAACGCCGCCACAAAAGCACGAACCCAAAGCCGCAAAAGCGAAACCAGATCCACCTCAGTCCTGGAAGCGGATTCGCACATGTTACACGATTACGATATTAAAAGAAGAGCCCGAGAACATGGATGACCTTCCCTGGTGCTTTGAGAACAGCAAAGACGAGGTGATCTCAGAATTTCCACCAGCTCCGAAAGAACTAGAAGATGGCATACATACTACTGCAGAAAACCTCAAGAAGATTGAGTTGGGGTCGGCAGATGATCCGCGACCGACATTCGTCAGCGAGCTGCTGTCTGAAGAAAGGGTGGCTGCATTAAAGGACGTGCTTCTACGACATAAAGACTGCTTCGCGTGGAACTACTCCGAGATGCCAGGATTAGATCCGGAGATTGCTGTGCATAAGTTAGCAATATCCCCGGATATCAAGCCGGTCAAGCAGGCGCCAAGAAGGATGCGACTTGAGCTTGAAATGAGCATCAACGCCGAAGTCAAGAAGCTGATCGATTCTGGATTTATCCAAGAAGTCCAATATCCCGACTGGATCGCCAATATCGTCCCGGTAATGAAGAAAAATGGGACGGTACGCATATGCGTGGATTTCAAGGATCTCAATAAAGCTTGCCCGAAGGACGATTTCCCAGTACCGGTAACCGAGCTAATGATAGATAACACGTCCACTCATGAGGTTTTCTCCTTTATGGACGGCTCATCAGGATACAATCAGATAAAAATGCATCCCGAAGACCAAAAGCACACCGCTTTCCGGACCCCTTTGGGTATATTCTGCTACAGGGTTATGCCCTTTGGTCTAAAGAACGCCGGTGCTACCTATCAAAGGGCCATGACAAAGATCTTCGACGATCTCATACATGACATCGTCGAGTGCTATATCGATGACCTTGTAGTGAAGAGCATGTCGTACGAAGAGCATTTAAAACATCTGGAGACTGTCTTTCAACGCCTTCGTCAATATAATTTGAAGATGAATCCCCTCAAATGCGCGTTTGGAGTCTCCTCGGGTAAATTCCTGGGATTCATCATCCGACATCGAGGTATCGAAATAGATCCATCTAAGATCAAGGCGATCATGGAAATGCCTCCGCCAAGAACCCTCAAAGAGTTGCGGTCTCTCCAAGGGAAGCTCGCATACATCCGGCGGTTTATCGCTAATCTTTCAGGCAAATGCCGTCCTTACAGTCACCTGATGAAGAAGGGAACCCCATTCGTCTGGGATCAAAAATGCCAAAACGTGCTAGACGAGATCAAGCAATACCTGCAGAACCCGCCGGTGTTGGCTGCTCCGGTTAAAGAAAAACCTCTCATTCTTTATACAACCGCCCTTGAAGGTTCCTTAGGCGCATTATGGGCACAAGAGAACGACCAAGGGAAAGAGAGAGCACTCTACTACTTAAGTCGGGTTCTACTGGGGGCAGAAAGCAATTACTCTCCCATTGAAAAACATTGCTTGGCGTTAATCTTCGCGATAACAAAGCTCAGGCACTATGCTTTGGCACATGAAGTCTGTCTCATCTCGAAGGCGGACCCTCTTAAATATCTGATGTCAAAGGCTATATTGACGGGTCGACTCGCTAAATGGGCTCTACTCCTGATGGAGTTCTCAATAACGTATCGACCTCTTAAGGCAGTGAAAGGCCAGGCCATTGCCGACTTCCTCACCGAGCATCCAATACCTGCCGGTTCTCCTCTGAACTGCGATTTGCCAGACGAGCACGCATTTGATGCGATTGGCGGTAGTAGTACCCGATGGGAACTCTATTTCGATGGAGCGTCCTCCGTAAAGAAACGGAAACAAGGTATCCCAATGATCAAATCAGGGATAGGCCTCATCTTTGTAACTCCACAGGGAGGGATAATGCGCTTCGCCTTCTCATTAACAGAACCGAGGACAAACAATGAAGCTGAATACGAAGCTCTGATAGCAGGCCTCGAGATCGCCATCGACATGGGAATTGAAGTCCTCCTTATATACGGGGATTCTCAACTGGTCGTTAGTCAAGTAAATGGTGACTACCAAACGTGCAAACCGGAGTTGGTGAAGTACGGCGAAAAGGTGCAACAACTATTGACCCAAATTCCCTCCTATACTCTGGAGAACATACCGCGCGCGGAAAACAGCAAAGCAGACGCGCTGGCCAAACTTGCTAAAGAACTTGCTGACGAGAACCTTGATGACATCAGAATCGTGGTACAAAGCCGTCGAGTGCTCGTCCCAGCAGAAATATCTCCGGAATTGTATAAAGAAAAGGGGGCGACTGAGCAGACGACCCTACAAATAAAAGACCGTAAGAAGGCTGAGGACTGGAGGGAAGTCTTCATAGACTACTTTAAGTCCCACCAAATGCCCGAAGAAGCATCCTCAAGGCATCAGCTCATGAAACGAGCTCTGTCTTTCGCTTTCGTCAACGACACTCTATACAAGAGATCGTTTGATTCTCTATGGCTAAGATGTTTAGGACCGGACGAAGCAAAAAGAGTCGTTCAAGAGGTTCATGACGGAATCTGTGGTTCTCATCAAGCAGGCCCGAAGATGAAGTTAAAAATTAAACGGATGGGTTACTATTGGCCTACGATGGTCCAAGACTGCCTCGAGTATGCGAAGCAATGCCACTCGTGCCAGATTCATGGAGACTTTATCCACCAACATCCGAATCCACTACACCCAACGGTGGTTAGCTGGCCATTCGAAATGTGGGGGACTGACATAGTTGGCCCCATCGAGCCAGCATCGTCCCGAGGACATCGTTTTATCCTGGCGACAACTGATTACTTCTCCAAATGGGCAGAAGCAGTACCGCTGAGGGAAGTGAAGACGGAGAATATCCTCCACTTCTTCAAGACGCACGTCATCTATCGGTTTGGAACTCCACGGCGGATTATCTCCGATAACGGGCCAGCCTACAGAAGCCATAAGATTAGCCGCTTCGCGCAGCAGCACAATATAGACTGGAGATATTCTTCAGTTTACAATCCGCGAGCTAATGGTCTAGCCGAGGCCTTCAATAAGACCTTGACAAAAATCATGAAAAAGACCATTTCCTGGAATAAGAGAGACTGGCACGAGAGGCTACAAGAAGCCCTATGGGCCTATCGAACTACGTTCAAGACGGCCACGAACACAACGCCGTACGCGTTGGTATTTGGGACGGAAGCAGTGCTCCCCCTCGAGATAGAGATACCTTCTCTACGAGTGGCGGTCCACTACGAGTTGACGGACGAAGAAAATGCTCACCTTCGGCTTGAGGAGCTTGATGCCCTCGATGAAAGCCGGCTCATAGCGCAACAAAATCTAGAGGCCTACAAAGCAAAGATGATGCGCTCGTATGAAAGATTGACCAGGCCGAGGACATTCCGCCAAGGCGAACTCGTACTAGTGGTCAAAAGACCTATGATCCCCAATCGTACCAAGCGGGGAAAATTCGAGCCGAACTATGAAGGCCCGTACATCATAGATAAGGTCTACCACGGTGGAGCCTATCTACTCATGGACATGCATGGTGAAAGGCCTTTCAGGCCAATAAACGGCCGCTTCCTAAAGAAATACTACGCTTAATGAGCCACAGCCTAGGTCAATGATAGATGACGACGACTATGTCCGCTCGCTATCTTCCTAAAGCTCAAAGAGTAGTAGCTGGCCCTCTTTTCGAACGGACCGAAACGTCTTTAAACTAACATCGGACCGAAACGTCTTTAAACTAACGACGGACCGAAACGTCCCTAAACTACTACCGCAGCATCCTTAGGCTGACGAGATGGATAAAAAAAAAGAAGATAAAAAAATGATAAAAAAACGGTATGTCCATAAGCAAAATGGGCACGGATGAAAACCCGAAAGGGCTCCGTGAGTAAAAACAGCAGGGCTGCCGGCAAGTGTTCGTGAAAACCCGAAAGGGCGCGACCTTGTAAAAAAAAAGAGAAAAAGAATAGAAAAAAAACGGTATGTCCATAAGCAAGAGGGGCACGGATGAAAACCCGAAAGGGCTCCGTGAGTAAAAACAGCAGGACTACCGGCGAGTGTTTGTGAAAACCTGAAAGGGCGCAACCTCGTTAAAGGACACTTACAGAGCCCTCTCGACCTTGTAAGGAGAAACCACCTGCGTGAGATCCTTACGACTCACAAAGGAGCAACACACTTAGGGATCCTCACGATTCCTAAGGAGAAAATGCACTTGCGAGATCCTTACGACTCGTAAGAAGAATTCTCTTATGGGACCCTCACGGCTCATGAGATTTGAAAGTCTTAAGTTACAGAAACCTAAATCTGTTCTTAAGCAAATCCTCCACAACCTTCGATATTGCCCTATAAGAGGCTCAATACTGACCCTTGTATACAATCCACGGGCGCGAAAAAATATTTCCCCAGCAAAGTCCCACCCGTGACTAGGGATATGTCCATATGATGAGCAACCCTTGTAGGTCCTCTCGACCCATAAGGAGAAAGCCCTCTTGTAGGATCCTTACGACTTGCAGAGGAACATACACTTAGGAATCCTCACGATCCCTAAGGAAAAAATACACCTGCAAGATCCTCACGACTTGTAGGGAGAAATACCTTTGTGAGACCCTTACGGCTCATGAAGTCAAAAGCCTTGGTCGACAGGACCCTTAACCCTGTTTACTAAGCCACCTTTGTTCAATATCGACAGAGGCAAATGATAATTCGCTCCTGGCAACATCCCAGTTGTAGCGGTGCTGATGCCAAAATCGGTGTCTAAAATCCAAGCTCGCGGCGAAAAAGCTAGCAAGCCGCACATGCCTACGAAATAGCCGAAATGATGGGGCAACTTGCAATAAAAAACAGCAAGTAAAAATGTATGTATGAAAAATAGCCGAAATGATGGGGCAGCTCGCAATAAAAAGCAGCGAGTAGAAAATAAATAAATAGCCGAAATGATTGGGCACCGTGAAAAATAGCCGAAATGATGGGGCAATCGCGACCTTCGCGATATAAAAGCTGAAACGATAGAGCATCGCGGAAAAAGAAATAAAATAAAATTAAAATGTATGCCTTACAGGTGATGTTCCATCACACCCTGTATACAATCCAATGGCATAAACAAAAAGGGAACATACCTCCCTCCCCCAGGTTTCACCAAAGAAAGAAGCTAAATCTCGACAGGCCACAAGCGACCTAGAGATCATCCCAACACTCGTCTCGTAACAACGGACACAACTTCAAGCTAAGCGGAACAGCGGCAACTCCCAGTTCCATGGCTCGGTGGTATACATATCGCCAACAGTCAAACCTCCATCCCGTGAAATGCGGATACAATCAGCAAAATTCCTGGTTACGTAGAACGCGGATAACGTCATTCTTTGACCCCATGGAAAACGTCCAGAGCGGATCCTGGTCCTCGCAGAACACGGCAGTGAACCCGTGCGAAGCATCCAGAGCGGAGCCTAGTCCTCGCCGAGCACGGCAGTGAACCCGTGTGAAGCATCTAGTGCAAAATTCCTGGTTACGTGGAACGCGGATAACGTCACTCTTTGACCCCGTGGAAAACGTCCAGAGTGGATCCTGGTCCTCGCAGAACACGACAGTGAACCCGTGCGAAGCATCCAGAGCGGAGCCTAGTCCTCGCCGAGCATGGCAGTGAACCCGTGTGAAGCATCTAGTGCAAAATTCCTGGTTACGTGGAACGCGGATAACGTCACTCTTTGACCCCGTGGAAAACGTCCAGAGCGGATCCTGGTCCTCGCAGAGCACGGCAGTGAACCCGTGTGAAGCATCCAGGGCGGAGCCTAGTCCTCGCCGAGCACGGCAGTGAACCCGTGTGAAGCATCTAGTGCAAAATTCCTGGTTACGTGGAACGCGGATAACGTCACTCTTTGACCCCGTGGAAAACGTTCAGAGCAGAGCCTAGTCCTCGCCGAGAACGGCAGTGAACCCGTGTGAAGCATCTAGTGCAAAATTCCTGGTTACGTGGAACGCGGATAACGTCACTCTTTGACCCCGTGGAAAACGTCCAAAGCGGAGCCTAGTCCTCGCCGAGCACGGCAGTGAACCCGTGTGAAGCATCTAGTGCAAAATTCCTGGTTACGTAGAACGCGGATAACGTCACTCTTTGACCCCGTGGAAAACGTCTAGAGCGGAGCCTGGTCCTCGCCGAGCACGGCAGTGAACCCGTGTGAAGCATCTAGTGCAAAATTCCTGGTTACATGGAACGCGGACAATGTCACTCTTTGACCCCGTGGAAAACGTCCAGAGCGGATCCTGGTCCTCGCAGAGCACGGCAATGAACCCGTGTGAAGCATCCAGAGCGGAGCCTAGTCCTCGCCGAACACGGCAGTGAACCCGTGTGAAGCATCTAGTGCAAAATTCCTGGTTACGTGGAACGCGGATAACCTCACTCTTTGACCCCGGGGAAAACGCCCAGAGCGGAGCCTGGTCCTCGCCGAGCACGGCAGTGAACCCGTGTGAAGCATCCAGAGCAAATACCGGACTGTGGAGTCCTTAAAATCCACGGACTATGACGTCCTTAACCTCGACCGCAACGTCTTAAAACTAACGATCAACCACCCCGATTCCCTACGGATTCTCCCTTGGTTAAAGGGTACATCTCTTCACTTCTTTGATACTCGGCGTTGTGATTCCTCAACGTCTTCAAAGAGGTGACGGGTTCCTGCGACCAAACATCGGACTGTGGAGTCCCTAAATCCACGGACTATGAGGTCCTTAACCTTGACCGTGATGTCTTAAAATTAATATCGGACTGTGGAGTCCTTAAATCCACGGACTATGAGGTCCTTAACCTTGACCGTGATGTCTTTAAACTACGATACCTTGAGCGACCCCTGACCCCTTGAAACACGGATAAGGGCAACCACATCCAACACTTGCAGGTCCTCACGACCTGCGAGGAAGAAAAACTTTCTTGTGAAGTCCTTACGACTCTCAAGGGACAACCCGCTTAAGAATCCTCACGATTCTTAAGAAGAACTTACACCTATGGGATCCTCTCGACCTGTAGGGAGAAAAGCCCTTTATGAGACCTTTGGGATTCTTAAAATGCAAAAGTCTTAGCAAGCAGATCTTAACCCGGAGTCTTAAGCTATCGCTGTCTTGCAAGGAGATCGAGATAGAATATCCGCAGAATACATTCAATGAAAAGGGAACACACCATTGAGAGGAAAAATGTATCTTTTATTCATAAACCAAAATAGATACAAAGTACAACTTACGAAAGAAACAAAAAAAAGGAGATACTCTCATTCATGAGCATGTACAAAAAGGGGAGAAAAGATACAAGTCCTCAAGCCGGCGGACGGTGCAGTAATTTTACCAGCTCATCGTTCTGTTGCTGAGCCACGGCTTCATGACGCAAGATCTCCACAAGACGAGCCTCCGCCTGAGCTTGCTGAGCTTGATACGAAGCAAGCCGAATTTCGAGCTCTTTCTCGGTGGCTTTATGAGCCTCGACCCTCTCACGAGTGAACGTGGCAGCTTTATCGAGGGCCACTACCTCTTTTATGGACTCCTGGAGCACTCGCCAGAGTTCGTATGCTTTGTTGGCCTTGGCTGTGAGGTTGGCCTGAAGCTCGCTCAGCGCCTTAGAAGCCAATTCTCTCTCCGAAAATTTACGGCCGAACCCTCTTCTCGCACAACAATATGTTCGCTACGTGTCGCTTTATCAGGCCACGTAAGCTCGCTTTCGTGACCGCAGCCTTGGAAACAAGACATTTACAAGACCGTATAAATGGATTTCCAGTCGACGGGAATAATCGATCTAAAACGCGCTCACATCACCTGACGTGAAAGGCAACAAGAAAGATTTCCGACATATTTCAAGCATGCGTTCGCAATCATATGAGTATTCAAAAAGAGAATAATAATAATAATAGCATTTGCAATCGCATGAACGTTCATAATACCCAAAAAGGTCTGATGCACAGGAAAGTAATAATAGCATTTGCAACTAAAGAAAATTCTCATGAGAAGAATATGAAGTTTATTTATGCAAGCGGAAACATACATACTAGTACCAAGCCTACATGGAAGTTCGGCATAAAGCGTAAAAAAAAAAGGGAGGGACTAATTTAAAAATGTTCTACGCTAACGAAAAAGGTCACCAAACATGGGATCAACGGCACAGGGGTTAACGAAGCAGAGGACAAAATTCTCCATCTCTCTCTCTGCTTTCTCCAGCACATCAAAGCGACGGTTCTCACGAGGAGTCGCTCCCCATCGATTGGTGCCGTGTTCGTCCGCGAAAGCAGACATAATAGCTCGCCGGGCCTTGATTTGGCTCAGCAGATGAATTGAGCAATCCTTCAAAGCCTGAGTAATCAGGCACGCTTCATGAAAGCCCTCGAGCTTTTCTTCCGCCGCGTCGAGCATCGCCAGGGTCATCTCCGCCGGGTGAGGAGGGATGTCGGCAAGCACGGCCGTGAGAATCATCCGGAGCCAGAAGGAACCCATCGGGAGGGGGGACCCCCTACGGATCGAGAGTTCATGCATGGCTGAGTCGCATTCGTCGTCGGTAAGAAGTGGATCCACTAACCGAGCAGCAAAGCAGGGGATCATCTCCTCGATAGGCACTTCCCATGGCTGTCGACGAGCATATGGACAGTTGCAGGCCATGGCACTCAGATACTCCTCAAATTAAATCACGTCAATATGGGAATGAATTTCTCTGTGGGGAGAAAATAGGCTATGGCCTTAAGAATATAAAGAAGTGCATTAAGTGCTGTGCGCGGAAGATCTTGCATGGTGAAGCTATTTCCAAGGCCCAAAAAAGGAAAGGCATCGAAAATCAAGGAGATGGAACTATTTCTAAGGCCCTTTTTTCTGCGTCTGATATTGTGCACTGAAAATAGGGCATGGGAAGATTTTGTGAACAGCCCCGTCAAGGGACCCCACGTGCAGAATACGTGAGGCCTAAACCTGATGTACATTAAAACAAAAGAAAAATGGAGTAACACCCTGCATATTGAAAGCACCAACAACAACAGTGGCAAAATGATAAAATCCCAGAGAAAGGCATGCAAACATGGAAAGACATAATAAAACTTGTCACTCATACTTCAAGAAGTTCATACAAAATAAAGAGGACACATTTACAATGGTAAGACTTCAGACGCGGGGCATGGGTTGAGAAACTCAAGCTTGACCTTGTCCAAGATCCTCCAAGCATTTCGAACCGCCCGAGTATGTTTTCTCTCGCGATCGCAAGCGTCTGGGTCCTCGCGAATGTCCTCCACCCTCCGGTAGGCAGCAAGTATGGCCGACTGCTGAAACGCCTGGTGCAAAAGATCAATGAGGTTGTCACGCCTTCTCTTCGAGATCAAACTCATTAGATACACCGAATGTATCTTATCCTCGGCAACGTCCAATGCCCTGAGTGGCACACCGGCGCAGAAGAGAGGAAGCGCCTCCCAAATCGCCAGCACGATGAGCCTCAGAAGAGAAGAGCGACGGGGGAGTAGCCGATGGTCGTACTCGTCAAAGCGGCTCATAATCTCAGCACACTGAGCATTGGTGAACTTCTGATTCTGACTACGGCCCAGGGCACGAATATTCCCGTAGGAAATGATTTCGTTGAGATCATACAAATGAGCGTCCATGATACCTGAAATAAAAAATCAGGACGATTTATTACAAACCCTCCTCTTCTTCACTAATCATAGAAAGACAAGGAAACCCCAAGAAGCCTCCGTGTGAAGAAACTGAATTCTTCCTTGGAATTAAATTCCTTATTAAGAGAAGGGAATTAAATTCCCAGAAACATTTTTGGGATGGAATTGAATTCCATGGATTTGAACCGCTATCATCATCTCCCTAAGGATCATCTAACCCTAAGAGATCTACCGTGGGAGGTTAAGTGGTCTCATATTTTGGTTAAAGAACTTGAAGAGAAATGGGTTCTTTGTGAAACCCTTGATATGGATTTAAAATCTAGAGAGTTTTGTCAAAATGAAGGTGCTTCGATTACCATTACCTGAGGAGGAAGAGTCCTTTTAAACAGAGTTAAACTCTAAAAATATTTCAAGGCAGAGAACTAAGCTCTGGAAGAAGAGAATTAAATTATCAGAAAAAGTTCTCAAAAGAAGGAGATGAGCAAAGTGAAGGCTCTTCGGAAGGGACATGAACATTTATAGGATGTGATGGAGACGCTTCATCTCCTCAAATCCCTAAAGGAATCCAACGGTCACAAAAGGTGACAGCGTTGCACTCACGTGCTGACACGTGAGAACAACGCTGTGGGGGAATTTGTTTCTTGATTTAAAATCAGAAAAGCTTATGGAAAAAGCTTCAGAAAAGGGTCACGTGCTTACACGTGACCAGCAGTCACGTGTTGGCACGTGACACCTAAAAGCATCAGCAAGACAAGTTCAGTTTCCCAACTACATCGAAGAAAAGGGCTTCAGAAAGAGTCACGTGCTCCCACGTGACCAGGGTCACGTGTCGGCACGTGACATTTAAAAGCAAGCGGCATAGGCACATTGGTTCCCTGATCAAATCAAGGAAAAGGCTTCAAAAGAGGTCACGTGCTCCCACGTGACCAGGGTCACGTGTTGGCACGTGACGCTCAAAACATCAGACTCATTCTCCGGTTAAATCAAGAAAAAGACTCCAGACGAGGGTCACGTGCTCACACGTGACCAGGGGTCACGTGGTGGCACGTGACGGCTAAGCAGCAGAAGAAGGCAGAGTGCAAAAGAAGAAAAGGGCTCGTTACAAGGGGGTCACGTGCCCACACGTGACCAAGGGTCACGTGGCCGCACGTGACCAGCTTTCAAAGCCCATTTGTTAAACAGAATTAAATTCTGAGAAAAGACCTCTCAAGTCTTTCCAAAAGAAACCGATTGAATTAAAGATTTAGAGTGATTAAATATCATCTATCTATGGGAAAATCTCGAATTTGGGAAGATTTCCCTTTTAAATCTAACAGAAATCACAAAGGAGAATTGCTGGATTTGAAATCCAATGGTGAATAAAATTCACCTAATAATCCAAAGGTCCAGAACGAATGATGGATGCAAATCAAATCTCTCAATGAAGATACGTCAAAAAAGCTAATTGACTCGGCTGCTTCTCCTATAAATAGGAGCCGAGACACAAAAAAAATATATATATACACGCAAAGGGATGAAAAGGGAGAGAGCCTTGATACTTTGAGGAATCTGGATCTTCTGCAAAAGAAAACCCTAGGTAAGAAAGGGAAGGCTTTTTGAAAGAAAGAGAATTTAATCCTCAACAGAGTTCAACTCTGATGTAAAACAGAAGAACATATTTCTTCTCTCTTAGATGGAGGATCTGTAAAGCGCACATCTCCCCTTGAAGTTGAGAATTTAATTCTCAAAGGGTTGAGATCCTGCCATGCAGATCCAAAGCATAGAGAGGGAATGGAAGCACGAGAATTTAATTCTCACAGAACTATAGGAATTTAATTCCTTTAAAATAAAATTAGGGTTTGACCCTGTGTCATGGGAATTTAATTCCTTCAGAATGAAAAGAAACAGGGTTTAACCATAATTAAGAACTTAGTTCTGTTAAAACAACAAGAACGTAATTCCCTTAATCTTACTCCCCAGAATAATTCTCTAACAGAGAGTGGGAGTTTAATTCCTTAAAGCTTTTATTAGGGTTTAACCCTATTCAGTTCTTCATATATATGAGGAATTTAATTCCTATAGAAAATTCAGGGTTCAACTCTTCAAAAGGAATTAGGAATTTAATTCCTCTGGAATTATTGTCAGGGTTCAACCCTACGAGGAATTCAATTCCTGAAAGGGATTAACAGATCTTCTAAATAACTACAGAAAAGAAGGGTCACGTGTCACCACGTGACCCCCCCAAAAGATCTACAGAAAGCCCTTTGAGGCAGTGCCTCACGTGACCCACGTGACCCTTGACAGAAGCTTTAACATACCTCATTTAAACACCCGTCACGTGATGACACGTGATGCTCCAAAAGATGTGATCTTTTCAGCAGAACAAACGAGGGGAGGGCGCCCTCACGTGCTACCACGTGACCCCTCTTGCCTCAGCGTCTAACGCTAAATTGGAACTCCCGAATCCAGTGTTAAAACATTGTTGGGCCTTAGTGTTCAACACTAATCAAAGAACTTTATTTGCAGTGTTAAACACTGATTACCTTAGTGTTTAACACTAATTTGAGATCTCCGTTGCCAGTGTTTAACACTGATCTGTTTTAGTGTTTAATGCTAATTTTAAAGCCTTGTTGCTGGTGTTTAATACCAATTATCTTTTAGTGTTAAACACTAACTTGTCAATTTCATTCCCAGTGTTCAACACTGATTGGTCTGTAGCGTTTAACACTAGGCTTTGGCCCAATTGGCTAAATGGCCAGAGACAAAGTCTCTCCTTCAAGGGACCAACAGGAAGCCAATATTCCAGACATGATTGGACTTAGCCCAAGCTGGCCATAAGTCCTCAATTCGTAATTAACTGGGCTAATGGTCTCATAACATAATTAATTGGTCTTGATCCCAAATTGGGCCAAGGACTATTTAATCCACTCCGGTTCCAGGGTACATCTCTTCACTCCTTTGATACTTGGCGTTGTAATCCCTCAACGTCTTCAAAGAGGTGACGGGTCTCGATGACCACACATTGATACGGACTGTGGGGTCCTTAAACCCATGGACTACGACGTCCTTAACCTCGACCGAGATGTCTTAAAACTAACAATGGACTGTGGGGTCCTTAAACCCATGGACTACAACGTCCTTAACCTCGACCGAGATGTCTTAAAACTAACAATGGACTGTGGGGTCCTTAAACCCATGGACTACGACGTCCGTAACCTCGACCGAGATGTCTTAAAACTAACAATGGACTGTGGGGTCCTTAAACCCATGGACTACGACGTCCTTAACCTCGACCGAGATGTCTTAAAACTAACAATGGACTGTGGGGTCCTTAAACCCATGGACTACGACGTCCTTAACCTGGACTGCAATGTCCTTAAACTACCTATGGACCGCAATGTCCTTAAACTAGCGATGGACCACTATGTCCTTAAACTGGAACAATAGAGCCCAAACGCTCTTTTGTCGGATCTAAACGATCCCGTTTAAGTTGATCTTAGCCTCAAATATGGTTAACGTATCCTTAAACCTTCAAACAGACTGGACTATGAATCCCCCCAATCAACTTCGGTTCCAGGGTACATCTCTTCACTCCTTTGATACTTGGCGTTGTAATCCCTCAACGTCTTCAAAGAGGTGACGGGTCCCGATGACCACACATTGATACGGACTGTGGGGTCCTTAAACCCATAGACTACGACGTCCTTAACCTCGACCGAGATGTCTTAAAACTAACAATGGACTGTGGGGTCCTTAAACCCATGGACTACGACGTCCGTAACCTCGACCGAGATGTCTTAAAACTAACAATGGACTGTGGGGTCCTTAAACCCATGGACTACGACGTCCTTAACCTCGACCGAGATGTCTTAAAACTAACAATGGACTGTGGGGTCCTTAAACCCATGGACAACGATGTCCTTAACCTGGACCGCAATGTCCTTAAACTACCTACGGACCGCAATGGACCACTATGTCCTTAAACTGGAACAATAGAGCCCAAACGCTCTTTTGTCGGATCTAAACGATCCCGTTTAAGTTGATCTTAGCCTCAAATATGGCTAACGTATCCTTAAACCTTCAAACAGACTGGACTATAGATTCCCCCAATCAACTTTGGCTCAAGGGTACATCTCTGAACTCCTCTGACATCTGTCGTTGTAATCCTTCAACGTCGTCAGAGAGGTGACGGGTCCCGACGGCCACACATTCAATGGACCACTATGTCCCTAAACTGGAACAATAGAGCCCTAAATGCTCTTTTGTCGGATCTAAACGATCCCGTTAAGTTGATCTTAGTCTCAAGTTAGACTAACGTATCCTTAACAAACGTTTGAGTTGATCTTAGCCTCAAATATGGCTAACGTATCCTCAAACCAAACCCCCAAACCCAAATCTAAGATAAATACGGATTTGGACTAGTCCACGTCCTACGGGCGACGACATAACTCAGTCTCCGTATACAATCCACGGGCAACCACAAACAAAACAAACACACACGACACGAAGTGACCATCTGGAGAAGGAGAAAGTTGTTACCGCAACGCGGTAGCGTAATTAACTGCAGGGGCTTGCGCCTGCAGGGAAGAGCGTCCCCACAATCAAAAACCCCTCGTGCGAGGGGGAATCTGACGAAGTCTGCTACATCGGACGTATCCGTTTAAACCTTCGATACATGGTGCCATAAATCAACTTAGCATCTTCAGAGAGGTGGACGGATAGCACCAATTAGTATCTGCCCCGAACCTCAGGCATGGACGTCCCCGCGTCCCGGCTGCCGTTCGGAGGGGAACAGAGGGGTGTAGCATCTGCCAGTTATTGCTAAAGGGGTCACTCCCGGTGAAGGGATCTCGGCCCTTTCCTTATCGAATAAGGTGCAGGATGTTCTACAAGGAACACTGCGATGCAAAGCAAGAACCGTAGCTACCTATTTTTGAAAATTCGATTCCACAACATCTTTTAGGTTTCTTTTCTTTCATTAATCATATTAATGAAGTCCCATCATTTAAGTCACCTAAACATCACAGATAAATACGACGTACACTTATGCCATCCGCATTCGTCTCGATGTCCTCTCGTGCACCGTTAGGTTAGGTAACTAATGGCAGAGCGGGGCAGGGCTAGCGCGGGTGTAAAACATAAGTAACGTCTATATAATATATCGTATATACTATATACAGTATCTATCACAACATATCAAATGATCACATCACAGATATCGCAGCAGAAGAACATATATGAAATATTGGATATTCTAGGACGTCCGTGTTTTCAATACGAGCCTGTATAAAACACGGATTCTACGGTCGCGATGAATAGCCAAACCCACATCCCTAGACCCCTACGAGAGCGGCAAGCAACCCTACCAATTCTAGAGTTAGGAGACCCGGACACGACTCCTCGAGATGGTCTCCCACTGGACCCTAGAACCCGGTTACTTGTGCTCCCCGCCTTGGGTCTATCCTAATGCGGAAAGTAAATAATATACAAGTGGTGACATCAACCTCATCCCGGAAGTGCCCCAATAAAAGAATATTACATACAAATGAATTTTACATGAATGAAAAAGAAAAACTCTCATCTCACATAAAACCCCCCGGCTATTCAAACGCGACGATCCAATATAACATATCCAGCAACATATAACATCACATGTCATCAACGTAAGTAAATATGTGCATCCCAATTGTCGTTGACATATAGCAACGAAACCGGCGATATCACATATTACACTTACGGTCGCAGAAAAGAAAGTGTAAAACTACAACAGTTGGAACCCGCAACCTCCTTAGACATCGTATGCCTAATCAAATGAATTCCTTAGACATCGCCTGCCTAATAATTATAAACCCCGCATTTTAGTCTCAAAATCGAAAACTGTTTTCAATATCAAGTCGGGCAATTCAACAAGATTCCCAACATCCTGAACGAATGCTCATCGCAAACTTTAGTAGACGGCCGCACCCCCGATACCGTCGACGAAATGCACTAAGGCGGAACACCGCTGCCGTGAGCACCCGAACGGATGCTTTCGGCGATGGGGTTCTCCTACAGTCACTTGGTCAGGGCTATGGGACATGGCTGTCTATTAAGTTTACCGGCGAGTATCCGCGTACGCTACGCGATTGCGACGGACTTTTGATCACATCAAAATCCCATGGCAACCGATCAAGTGAGACTAAAGTGCTAGATTTATCACATCCAAATCAGTTATCACATAACTACTTGTGGATTCCAAACATTGTATCACAATCAAACACCCAAGTTTTCCCGTAACAGCTCAACACATGAAATAAGTTTAAAAACATTTACTTCATGCCACAGTACCAACGGTCCAGCCGTAGAAGGGTCAAGCCAACTGCCCCACATATGGCACGCCGTACTGCCCCAAACCCTAAGGTTCAAAGGGCAGTTCAAGACGGTCACATAATCGAGTTAAGGTTTGTTGTCTTCTAGAGGGTCCATCGCGTTACTTGCACTACTTAGAACATCCTTAAACCACAGAAAAATCCAATACTTGGAAATTTCCCGGCAGGGGAAAAAGTGGGTATTTATATCCGGTCGAACTTTTTAACATGTTCTAAAATTACCCGGAAAAACACATAGACAAAGTTAAACTTTCGATCGAAATAACGAACTCCCAATACAACCTAGAAAACTCAACTCTTGAGTATAAATTAAAAATACCCATAAAATACATTAATCACATAGGGACATTACTGTGCAAACAGTGAATCAAGAAGCCACATTTTGGCCGCGGAACCGCCGCACGACCTAGGGTAAGGCCGCGGTTCCGCGGCGCCTTGGATGAGTTGGGGTCACGTGCTGCACAGTAATTCTTACAAAACCCTGCTGATTTTTCTGCATATTTTTAATTCACAAAATTCCACAGTTCCAGAAAATGTACAGAGAAGGGTTTCGATTAGGGTTTCGGGGTTCGATCGGGTTTCTAACTTCGTCTACACTTCGTCTAAAGCTCTAGCTAGGCTCTGATACCACTGTAGGGTTCCTAGGCACACTCATGAGGTTCTACAACTGATCAACCATGCCAAAATCAAATTTTTCTATATGCCTAACAACCCTAATGAAGATCGTTAACTAGAGGTAAGGCGAAACTATACAAGTTAACAACTTTAACTACAAGTGAAAGGGATTACAACCTTTGTAGATCCGGTTCTCCACTTCTTTAGCTCTGTGTTGACGTCCCTCCGCTGCGATCATCGGGATTCCGGACTCTAGCGTTGGTTTCATCGGAGAAATGAACGGGCTAAGTCATTGACTTCGATGCCGAAGATGATCTACGTCGAGGCAACTCAAACTCAAGCTCCATCTTCACTGGGTCATGAAACTTGTGAAGATAACACCCTATACAACATGGCAAGTGGTAGAGGATGAAGAAATAGGAAGTGGGTTCACTTTGGATTTGGATTTCTCACTTGATTTCATCACTTGATAATTTTCAAGAAAGCTTTCTTCACCTCATGAAGAAGATGAAGAAGAAGAAAGAAAATGAATTATTAATAATAGAAAATCAAGTGAAGCCTTATCATGTTGCAACCATGGGTGAGTATTTCTTTTGTAGAGAATAAACTAGGGTTTAGGTAAATGGTTAGGTTAAGGAACAAAACAAAATGGTTAAGACTTTTTCAAAGATGCATGAAGCATCATGAAGCTTCTAGCAAAGCAACAAAAAGCCACCATTTAGTTTTTTACCAAAATAAATAAAAAGAATAAATAAAACCTAACCATTAACCTAAACATGGTGTATAGCATACACACACCCAACTTTGCATGTATCATCAATCATGATACAAACTAGTGCACAAACATATATCACATATACAACTTGTGCACATCAAGTGAGAAAATCAATCTTAAGTGAACAATACTAATCAATGTAAAGTAATATATCCCATATATAATTATACATTAAATCATTAAATCAACACTTGATTTAATGATCCGGTCATACTGCATATAACCGACTAATATCAAGTGCATCATCATATCGAATCAACATTTGATTCGGTAACCCGGCTATATCTCATATAACCGTCCGATGATACAAATCGCGAGAATAGAATTCAGTATCACATACTGATATTATTCTCGGTCCCGCACATATCTCATATGCGCTCCCATTTCGTTTCGCTTGAGCCAGGAAACCTCAGTGTAGGACTCTAAAGACTCGTCAATACGCCGGCAGCAGGTGATGATCATATCAAACACCCACAAGCCGCAAGCGATCTGCCAAATGTAACGGCCACCCGGGTATTGAGCGATCAGAAGATCAACGAGCAAGCCCGCTCACACTCCTGTGAATCCAACCAGTAACACTTACCATACAGTCCGGTCTCGTCGTCTGATATGTCGCATATCTCACCTAGGGGTGGTAAACGTCAGACCCCAATAGCTTGATAAGTCGTGTCGATATGAGATCTATAACAGTTCGAGAAACTACTGGTAACACTTACCAGTAAATTTCAGTAACCCTGGCCAGGGATTTCCGGTTATAGCCAATCGAACACAGCGCAACATCAACTTCCTATACCGGGAGAGACGAATCCCCTCCTATCACTCATTGTCTCCATGTGATTCGGGACTGTACCCAAAAACCACCGTTTTGCACGCCCTCTTGGACGTGGTAAGGTGGAAATCAAAGCACAGTGGGAATCACACAAGACTCTATGACGATCTCGGGTCAACAGACTACTCTGTACCAGTGTCACCGGAGAACTGCCATCTGACGTGAGGTATAATACCATCTGGGAGTTCTCGGCGAGTCCGTTCAGTGTACCCAGTCACCACTGAGCACCTGCATACCATCTCTGATGTCAAACACCAATGGATATGGGATCATCCATCGCCCATCACATGGATCGAGAAGATATACGCTAGTCTACTCTGGAATATCGATGCCCCGTCTCGATATTCCCACGACTAGGAACATTGAAGGATGTGCTCATGGACTACCCAGGCCCCACTAGTATGATCTACATCATAGTCCTGGAAGTCGAGTACATATCCTAAGGGTTTTATCAACATGTAACAGAGAGACAGAAAGTATACATGTTAAGATAAAGAGCAACCAGATAGCGTACTATCAAGTCGAGTAAGAAAGTCCTACCTATATATGTCCCATCATCCACTACAATATACATCCTATGTACAGTAATGGCCTCTAGGGCATACATATAACTAACAACATCTAATTATTTATACCTAACAATCACCTGTACATGATAGACCACATTTGTTTATAGCCATGATACCCCTTTTATCCAGTTTAACCTATCGGACATCCTTGTGCAACTTTAACCGGTTTAATTACAACTGCATCCATGGAACAGAGTATACATGTCGTCGCATCCATAGATTACTTAATGCTTATTAATCTGTTCTTTCGCATTCACATCTGTTATACGGTATTCATATAATGTTGACACCCTCTCTTAAACACACACTGATAACCGTACGGCTAAACTAATTAAACTTGCATTCATTGCTTAACCTATCACATGTGCCAATGTATCGGGTTGTTGATACCTATGCTTGTTTATTTATAACCGTGATTAGGCTAGTTGTTTATGAGTACCCACATGTTGTCTTTTACACCCCGGCCTGACTTGCTACACACATATTGATTGACCCGACATGGTACCGTACACTACTTGACTTGACCTGATGTACCATGGCTTGACCCGTTACCTGATCTTGTGTCTAATGCCAACAAACCTGACATGTAGTCCTCACGGACCGTTCCTGTTGTCTATCCAGACAAATCTGCTCTTACCTGATCCTGTAGGCATTAGTTCTTGGTCACTGAATACCTGACTTGACATACATAGCTTGGGGGTATGGGAAAATCAATGATGAAACCTGACTTGTAACTCAACAGTTTGATACCTGTTCTGATCAGTCTTACGGGCTAGGCCAGACCTGGAGTGATGATGCTGACATCACTCGTCTGTACCTGCTACCTTTTACTGCCTAGCGGCACGTCTCGGTTTCAGCCCGAGAGTCTGTAGACCGTGGTCCCGGGCATGCACGGGATACTATTGAGTTATATCGATAATTCATCAAATTGATTTCAAAGACTTTAGAATAGATAACCCAATAGACCGGTTTAGTTTACTCACTACACACTACCCTTCACTGCCCTGATTTATATCACTGTTACACATGCTTTATAACTCATGATTATATTTGCATTGCTTGTTAACCTGGTACACTTTATTACTTGATGACATGACGCGCTGACGTCTGGGTTTTGCATGGCCCAGATTCTGTACCGTTGCTGCAGTCCGAGCAGGAGTACTTCAGCCAGCAGGCTGAGCTGTGAGGTGTCGGTAGTAGTTAGTTCTTTACTTCCTGCATTTTATTCCTGATGTGAGCCCGCATTATGGGACATACATTCCAGTTATTTGTATTGGATCTTTTGCTTCCGCACTTTTATTATTCTTGACTCATATTATCTTGGCTTATGGACATGTATTAGATAGTTTTATTTTGTTCTTGATATCTTTACAGCTGTAATGTGACTGTGAATGGATACTTCCTACTCACAGGTAGCATGGTTGGCTATGTCACGTATCCAATTTAGCGTACTCTGGGAAGCGGGGCGTGACATGGTTCTTTTGGTATCAGAGCCAGGTTAGTCGGGTTGATTCTTTTGTAGTTGGGTATTGTACCCAATACACGAATCAGAATACCCGTGTTTAGGAAACATGTCCTGCCACCTTGCCGTTTTCCCGTTCTTGAATCAAGTTCTTCCTGATTATATCTTTTACGATGTGCAAACTTCCTTTGCATATCGACTTGAAAACCTGATTCCTTATTATCTCTAGGACTTAGACGACTTGGGTGGAGTTATGTAATTGTAGCTATGATACCGCGGCATACTTACAATGCGGTACTCTATTTAAGTAACTTGGAGTTCTAGCCTTGATCTATAATTTGAATCTGTTATCATGCTAATCTTGGGTGTTTTGATTTCAGGAATATGGCAGACAAGAATCTGAAGACGTACCAAAGGCGTGTTGACGAAGCCGCTATGCTTGGAGTGATACAGGGAATGCTGGAGAATCAAAAGAGACAGACCGAGCTGATCCAGCAGCAAGCTGAATCGTTTCAGGAAGGTTTGCGGACCGATCAGCAGTCCGTGAACAATGTTGGAGCTAAATCAGTTGATCGAGTAGGGACTGCAGCAGATTTCAGACGTTTGGGTCCGTCTGTCTTTACCGGTTTGGAGGAGCCGTTGTCAGCGGAGCAGTGGCTAGTTGACACAGAGAACTTACTTATTGCGGCACAGATCCCAGATGATAAGAAGGTGGATGTGGTACGCATTCAGTCAGTGGATTACGCCCGTGAATGGTGGCTTGTGGAGGAGACCCGCTTGCCCAAGCCGATCAAGTGGGCGGATTTTTCGAAGAGTTTTCTGGAGAAGTTCTTCCCACGGACTGCACGGGAGGAAATGGAAGAGAAATTCATCAGTCTGAAGCAGAATGGTGCACCCGTAGATGTACATGCAGCTTAGTGGATACGGCTCAGTAGATTCGCTGGACCTTTAGTTGCCAACGATGCAGACAGGGCACGGAGGTTCATGCGCAGCTTGGATGTGGACATCCAGAGGCAGATTGTCTCCCTGGGTTTGACCACCTTCTCACAGGTTCTTGCAGCAGCCCGAGAACAGCAGAGCCTATCTGGGAAGAATGGGAGTTTACAGCAGACAGCGGTTGCAGTAAGGAAGCCGGCATTTGTACCAAACCGAGCTCATAGACACAGAGGTATTCCAGTGGACCGTCGTGGCGTAACACCGATGAAGAAGCTTGTTGTCGTTGATCGAAGAAGGAGCGTGATTTGTGACTACTGCCATTTACCTGGACACGTGCAAAGGGAGTGTCGAAGGAGGCAGGGACTCTGTTTAGTTTGTGGAGCGGCAGATCACACTGTCAGCGCTTGTCCGTCGAAGTTTCGTTCGAGGGATGATATTCAGAAGCCTCCTGAGAAACCGTTCCAGGGACAGAAGCAGCTGACTCAAGGACCTAATCAGGCTCGAGCTTTTACCTTGACGGCTGAGGAAGCTAAGGCTTCAGGAGAAGTTGTTTTAGGTATTCTACCCGTTCATGGTTTTCCCGCATTAGCGTTATTTGATTCTGGTGCATCCCATTGTTTTATGTCGTCCAAGTTTTTAGCTACACACTCGATTACTTGCACGACCCTGTCTAGTTTCTGGGATATACACACTGGGAATGGGAAAATCATATCTAGTAGGGAATGTAAAGATTGTACAGTTGTTGTTTGCGGACGGGAGCTTTTTGCTGATTTCTTGGTGATTGATACAGGCAGCTACGAAGTCGTCTTGGGAATGGATTTTCTTGGCACTTTCCACGCTCACATTGATTGTAGGGCAAAGAAAGTAATTTTCCAGATTCTCGGACATCCCGAGTTTACCTTCACTGGAGGAAGCAGTTCTGTCGGGCCAGTCGAGTTTAGGGCTAGGCCGACAACTAATATTCTTGCATCAATGGAGGTTGAGGAAAGTGAAGAGCCGGCTGTTGTTCGCGATTTTATGGACGTATTTGAAGATATATCGGGATTACCGCCAAAGCGAGACGTGGAGTTCGCAATTGATCTTATTCCTGGTGCAACGCCAGTATCTAAAGCGTATTATCCAATGGCACCAGTGGAGTTGGAAGAAGTCAAGAAACATGTTGCTGAACTGCTTGAGAAGGGTTGGATTCGAAGCAGTAACTCGCCTTTAAGGAAAGGAATTTATTCAACGATTAACCTAGATACCTATCAAGAAGGTATATATATGCGTGTGTCTTAATTAAGACATGAGCCATTCTCACCTTAAAATTATGAAGTATATAAGTGCAAAGTAGGTGAAAAATTGAGAATTATTCAACAATTATGCTAGATAACTATGAAGAAAAGGTATATAGGTGCAAAATAGCTGACTTGTGTCTTAATTAAGACATGAGTCATTCTAATCACCCTAAAATTATTAAGTACCTCTCTATATATAGTGTAGTAACATCTTAGGTACAAAACAATGCATGATGTGCATGTGCCAATAATTGACAACCGGCAAAGTCATGGCCCCCATGATTGCTAGATTGACAACATTCAAATCATGGGCTATTTATGATGTGCATCTTATAGTTTGTTTTAGAAGCAAAGCACCACATGCATCATGCTATTTATGGATAACTATTAATAATGATAATACAAATCGTGGATTAATTTGATAGGAAGTACAATTCTGGGCCTTTTCCCTTTAATATCCTCCGATGTTGACATGTTATCGTCAAGATAACTATAGACCCCGTGAGTCAATTAGAATTTTTAATACCACTTTTTTACAACCGAATTTTTTGTGAGATTTTTGAGCTATTAGAATTAAACCAGGATCCAAGGTTGAAACTATACGAGAGCATCTAATGATATATAAATATAAAACATCATCTTAGAACACTACAAATTATAGTTTGTTGTAGAAAGCACCACATCATGCTATTTATGGATAACTATTAATAATGATTATACATATAAAATATATATTAAATACTAAATAAATAAATAAAATTTTATACCATTTATTGATATTAATAAAAAAAATTAAAGTGGCACCGTACAAATTTCCTACATTAACGGATGATATGGCAATATACAATCTGTTGATCCTTGACCCAAGTTCAATAGCTTTGCGTCCGCTATCCCGATCATGATTTTCTAACCCGCAGAGGGAAAGGTCCTTCTCTTTTGGGCCGGTTGTGGGCAAGGTGGGATTCGAACCCCCGATACCGTGGTTCGTAGCCACGTGTTCTAATCCTCTGAGCTACATGCCCCACCCCGTCTCCACTGGATCTGTTCCCGGAAGTACCCTAAAAAAGGAATCTCTCCTCAGCCATTTCGTTTCGGTTTAAAATATGGAATTTAGTTTAAATATAGATTTGTGTCTTTTCTAAAAACAGTCATGTTAGCGTTTTAGTTCTTCGATTTGTGCCTTTTTGGGGGATTACCTTAAAATTTTGCATCCGTTTATGTGTTTTCAATCATATGCTTATTTAACGGATTGATATAATCTTTTGTTCGTATGTATCAATATAGATTTATCCCCGAGTTTATTTCTCTTACGGTTTATTATAAGAATTACAATAAATATTAAGTTTAAATATATTAATTTTAGATGCCTCCACTGAAATATATATATATATATATATATATATATATATATATATATATATATAGTAATTGGAGCTGGAGTAAGAATTCCTTTTTAGATTTTTTTTATAGATTTTTATAGTAATTGGAGCTGGAGTAAGAATTCCTTTTTAGTAATTGGAGCTGGAGTAAGAATTCCTTTTTAGATTTTTTTTAAAATAATAAGCCATAATTCGATACAAGCGGGGCCTATTTCCGATGTGCAGGTGGTCCCTAATTGCAGGAAGGATTCCTGGCAGAACGGCAAATGACATCAAGAACTTCTGGAACTCTCACTTGAGCAAGAAGTGCTCCTCAAATGCCAAAGATAATGAGAAGACTAACAATGTGCATGAAGCCATCACTTCCAAAGCTGTAATTGTGAAGCCCCAGCCTCAAAGGATCTCCAAGAGTTGGAATCGGCCACAAAATGCACAGCAAGAAGAGGAATCTTGCAAATCCCTCCAAGAGATGAACAGATCAATTCCACCAACGATTAATGTTGAGAATGAAGAGAATTGGTTTAGGGGTTTGATGAACCCTGATCATAGTGAAAAGGCTAGCAATAACCTTGATTTCAACTTTGGTGGTGAGATTGAGGAAATCATGGATGAAGCCTTGTTCATGAGTGGGGTTAGAGAATGGGAGAAGATACTTGAGGGGAGTCTTTGTTTGGATTTCATTTGAATAAATTGATACTATATGTTTTGAGATAGAATTTAATTGTTCATGATGCTCAATCAAAATATATGTCCAAGATGCATGACTTGTTGTGTTTAAATATTTATCTCCACTGTTATAATATCAACTTTCCTTTTTAAGAGATTTTGTTTTTATCGTCGTGTAGATGTAGATGATATCTACATTTTTCGTTCGTTATCATAAATGATATTTTTTTCTTTCTCCAAATTAATCCTCTCCCTCTCTTTCTTAATTTCTCTCCCTCCTTCTCTAAATAAATCTCACAGCCTTTCTTTGTTTCAAATTGTTCATAAAATTGTTAAAAATCATTTAAAAAAAAGAAAGAATGCATACTACTTTAATAAATATTTACCGCTCTGTTATTATAAAAAAATTATACTGTTTATTACTGTGCCTTTATAATGAATGATATCAAGCTCTTTCTTTTGTATGCAGCATTCTATAAAATAATAATTTTTTTTCATTCTAGCTGTAATGCAAGTTTTTTCCTTGAAAATTTAATATGCCTGTAACACTTGCAAAAAACCAATGTTCTCAATTGTACAGAACTCGTTTTATCCAAAATATCAAGTTTTTTATTTTAATTTTTAGATCATCTCGTTAGAGATCGATCCTATGACCTCTCATATTGAAGAGTAAAATTGATACCAAATGGACCCAGTTGGTCTAAAATATCTAGTTGGTTGAAGGATAATTTAGGACTTCCCCTCGCATGGGCATTGAAGTTTCATGCCACATTGAAATGGGGCAATCCGGTGGGTGAATAAATAATTCGGCATGCTTTAATACCATGTTAACTGTTAATTACTTCCATCCCAACAAGCCTAAGTCAAAAAGTGCATGGCATAATTTATTATGGTTACATGTCAAGTCCAAGAAGACCCTCTAGGTTTCTTCCGAAAATAGTATAGGTAATTATTCACTGGTAATATAATTAATCATGCAAAGTGCATGGCATATACTTAGTTATTTTGTAACAACCGAGTCCAATTCTATAAGTTTCAGTTACCGTATGTAGGGTGAGTGGTATTTATTTCATTTGTCTTGCTTGACTGTTGCTAGTTGTAATTTACCCCGACAATTCAAATTCTTGCATATAACAATTTAAGTCTTTTAAATTAAATTAAAGATAATTGACATGGCCTGCTCGACACCCCTAACCCCGTGGTAGCGTCCTTGCATCGTGTTCTCGTCCCGTTCAGTGAAACGGACGTGTTTGGACGGCTACGCGCACGTACGTGCGTCCATTCTTGGGGGTATGCTTTTTAATTATAAAATCCTTTATTTTAAGTTTTGGAACCCGCCAATAATTTTCATATTTCAAATCCAAAATTTTGGACCCGACCCGGGCGTTTTTCTGAATTATTTTACATTCTGCTAAAATTCAAATTGTTTGAATTTTAAAATTTACTTCTAAATAGTTTCTCAATGCATAAGACTTCTAAAACTAATTATAAATCTTTTACATTTTCTGGTAAATGCGAAGATTGCTTTCTCCCTTTATTTTTCCCTACAACCAATCAAAAATCTTCATTATTCACCAGGCCCATCTCTCTCTTCATTTCCCCAGCCAATGAAATCTTTTCTAAAATCTTTCCAACCTCAATTTCTTTTGCCCGAGCCAATCAGGGCTCTCTTTACTTGCTCTGGGCCCCACCATCAAACCTCTCTCCCTCTCGTTTATCTTTCTTTTTCTTTTCTAGCCAATCAGAAATCTTTCCTTTGTCAAAGGGCCCCACGTCTCTCTCTCTCTCCCGAGCACAGCTCCTCCTCTTTCTCTCTCTCTCTTCTTTCTCTCTCCTATCACGCTTTCTCTCTCCGCTCGCGAATACTGTACACTCCTCGATTCCCGTCACCGCCTTCACGATCTGGTCACCTCCCTTCTGCATCCCCTTCTTCTTCTTCTGTCTTCTTTAAAGCCCCATGCACCTCGCTATGAGAAACCCATGAGAGAAAAACCCTAACGCTACCTTTCCCCGCTCCTAAACCCTTGTCGACACCCTCTACATCCCCTCGTCACCCTCATCTCTTTCCTCTCCTCTCCTTCCCCTCCAAACCCAGAAACTCCACTGCGCCGCGAACCCAGCGCTACCACCTCCTCGTCGCCGACCATCTCTCATCGCCGACGCCATCTCGCCATCTCTCTCTCCTCTATTCTTCTCCCCTTCACGAAACCAACAACAAACCCTAGCAGAAACCCTAGCACCCGAGCCATTCCCTGCAACCTTGAACCTTGCTGCCTTGCCGTCGTTCTCGCCGGCGATCCCTTGCCGTCGACTTCTCACCTTGCAACCACATCCTAGCCTTCTCCCAAACCCAGTGAGCTACCCTTCTCTCTCTCATTCTTCTCTGCTTCTTCTTTCTATTCTTCTTTCTGTTAATATTTCTTTTCTGTTTTTTTTAAAAGATTCCTCTGTTGATCATCGGAGCTCCGTCGATCTCATCACCGTTGGTCTCGCTACCACCGTTAGCATCCCAGTGAGTGATCTTATTCCCATTTCTCTTCTTATTCTTCTCTTTTCTTTCTTTCATGCATTCTTGTAATTTAATGTTCACTGTTTTGTGTTTGGCCGGAATCCGACCGTGCCGGCAACGTTTCCCGACGATCCAGCGAGGATCCCTGACCCGTGTGACTCCACTGTTCGTCATTTGGGTTCATTCCGTGAACCGTGCGCGCGTCGCGATTTTTCCCCAACGACGCGTAACGTTCCGTTTTCCATTTCGCGGCCCGTCGAGGCAAGTGAAACTTGCTACATGCTATTTTAAACTATTCATATGCTAAATTATTTATTTCCTGTTAAATCTCTAAATAGAATCGAAAGAAATGGATTTCAAGTTAACCGTATAAGTTCCGTTACACATTTTATGATTCCGAACTTGAAACTAAGCTTGCATCTAATTATTTATACCTAACAATCACCTGTACATGATAGACCACATTTGTTTATAGCCATGATACCCCTTTTATCCAGTTTAACCTATCGGATATCCTTGTGCAACTTTAACCGGTTTAATTACAACTGCATCCATGGAACAGAGTATACATGTCGTCGCATCCATAGATTACTTAATGCTTATTAATCTGTTCTTTCGCATTCACATCTGTTATACGGTATTCATATAATATTGACACCCTCTCTTAAACACACACTGATAACCGTACGGCTAAACTAATTAAACTTGCATTCATTGCTTAACCTATCACATGTGCCAATGTATCGGGTTGTTGATACCTATGCTTGTTTATTTATAACCGTGATTAGGCTAGTTGTTTATGAGTACCCACATGTTGTCTTTTACACCCCGGCCTGACTTGCTACACACATATTGATTGACCCGACATGGTACCGTACACTACTTGACTTGACCTGATGTACCATGGCTTGACCCGTTACCCGATCTTGTGTCTAATGCTAACAAACCTGACATGTAGTCCTCACGGACCGTTCCTGTTGTCTATCCAGACAAACCTGCTCTTACCTGATCCTGTGGGCATTAGTTCTTGGTCACTGAATACCTGACTTGACATACATAGCTTGGGGGTATGGGGAAATCAATAATGAAACCTGACTTGTAACTCAACAGTTTGATATCTGTTCTGATCAGTCTTACGGGCTAGGCCAGCCCCGGAGTGATTATTCTGACATCACTCGTCTGTACCTGCTACCTTTTACTGCCTAGCGGCACGTCTCGGTTTCAGCCCGAGAGTCTGTAGACCGCGGTCTCGGGCATGCACGGGATACTATTGAGTTATATCGATAATTCATCAAATTGATTTCAAAGACTTTAGAATAAATAACCCAATAGACCAGTTTAGTTTACTCACTGCACACTACCCTTCACTGCCCCGATTTATATCACTGCTACACATGCTTTATAACTCATGATTATATTTGCATTGCTTGTTACCCTGTTACACTTTATTACTTGATGACATGACGCGCTGACGTCTGGGTTTTGCATGGCCCAGATTCTGTACCGTTGCTGCAGTCCGAGCAGGAGTATTTCAGCCAGCAGGCTGAGCTGTGAGGTGTCGGTAGTAGTTAGTTCTTTACTTCCTGCATTTTATTCCTGATGTGAGCCCGCATTATGGGACATACATTCCAGTTATTTGTATTGGATCTTTTGCTTCCTCACTTTTATTATTCTTGACTCATATTATCTTGGCTTATGACATGTATTAGATAGTTTTATTTTGTTCTTGATATCTCTACAGCCGTAATGTGACTGTGGATGGATACTTCCTACCCACAGGTAGCATGATTGGCTATGTCACGTGCCCAATTTAGTGTACTCTGGGAAGCAGGGCGTGACATGGTTCTTTTGGTATCAGAGCCAGGTTAGTCGGGTTGATTCTTTTGTAGTTGGGTATTGTACCCAATACACGAATCAGAATACCCGTGTTTAGGAAACATGTCCTGCCACCTTGCCGTTTTCCCGTTCTTGAATCAAGTTCTTCCTGATTATATCTTTTACGATGTGCAAACTTCCTTTGCATATCGACTCGAAAACCTGATTTCTTGTTATCTCTAGGACTTAGGCGACTTGGGTGGAGTTATGTAATTGTAGCTATGATACCGCGGCATAGTTACAATGCGGTACTCTATTTAAGTAACTTGGAGTTCTAGCCTTGATCTATAATTTGAATCTGTTATCATGCTAATTTTGGATGTTTTGATTTCAGGAATATGTCAGACAAGAATCTGAAGACGTACCAAAGGCGTGTTGACGAAGCCGCTATGCTTGGAGTGATACGGGGAATGCTGGAGAATCAAAAGAGACAGACCGAGCTGATCCAGCAGCAAGCTGAATCGTTTCAGGAAGGTTTGCGGACCGTTCAGAAGTCCGTGAACAATGTTGGAGCTAAACCAGTGGATCGAGTAGGGACTGTAGCAGATTTTAGGCGTTTGGGTCCGTCTGTCTTTACCGGTTTGGAGGAGCCGTTGCCAGCGGAGCAGTGGTTAGTTGACACGGAGAACTTACTTATTGCGGCACAGATCCTAGATGATAAGAAGGTGGATGTGGTACGCATTCAGTTAGTGGATTACGCCCGTGAATGGTGGCTTATGGAGGAGACCCGCTTGCCCAAGCCGATCAAGTGGGCGGATTTTTCGAAGAGTTTTCTGGAGAAGTTCTTCCCACGGACTGCACGGGAGGAAATGGAAGAGAAATTCATCAGTCTGAAGCAGAATGGTGCACCTGTAGATGTACATCCAGCTGAGTGGACACGGCTCAGTAGATTCGCTGGACCTTTAGTTGACAACGATGCAGACAGGACACGGAGGTTCATGCGCAGCTTGGATGTGGACATCCAGAGGCAGATTGTCTCCCTGGGTTTGACCACTTTCTCACAGGTTCTTGCAGCAGCCCGAGAACAACAGAGCCTATCTGGGAAGAATGGGAGTTTACAGCAGACAGCAGTTGCAGTAAAGAAGCTGGCATTTGTACCAAACCGAGCTCATGGACGAAGAGGTATTCCAGTGGACCGTCGTGGCGTAACACCGATGAAGAAGCCTGTTGTCGTTGATCGAAGAAGGAGCGTGATTTATGACTACTTCCATTTACCTGGACACGTGCAAAGGGAGTTTCGAAGGAGGCAGGGACTCTCTTTAGTTTGTGGAGAGGCAGATCACACTGTCAGCGCTTGTCCGTCGAAGCTTCGTACGAGGGATGATATTTAGAAGCCTCCGCAGAATCCGTTCCAGGGACAGAAGCAGCTGACTCAAGGACCTAATCAGGCTCGAGCTTTTACCTTGACGGCTGAGGAAGCTAAGGCTTCGGAAGAAGTTGTTTCAGGTATTCTACTCGTTCTTGGTTTTCCCGCATTAGCGTTATTTGATTCTGGTGCATCCCATTGTTTTATGTCGTCCAAGTTTTTAGCTACACACTCGATTACTTGCACGACCCTGTCTAGTTTCTGGGACATACACACTGGGAATGGGAAAATCATATCTAGTAGGGAATGTAAAGATTGCACAGTTGTTGTTTGCGGACGGAAGCTTTTTGCAGATTTCTTGGTGATTGATACGGGCAGCTACGAAGTCGTCTTGGGAATGGATTTTCTTGGCACTTTTCACGCTCACATTGATTATAGGGAAAAGAAAGTAATTTTCCAGATTCTCGGACATCCCGAGTTTACCTTCACTGGAGGAAGCAGTTCTGTCGGGCCAGTCGAGTTTAGGGCTAGGTCGACAACTAATATTCTTGCATCAATGGAGGTTGAGGAAAGTGAAGAGCCAACTGCTGTTCGCGATTTTATGGACGTATTTGAAGATATATCGGGATTACCGCCGAAGCGAGACGTGGAGTTCGCAATTGATCTTATTCCTGGTGCAGCGCTAGTATCTAAAGCGTATTATCCAATGGCACCAGTGGAGTTGGAAGAAGCCAAGAAACAGGTTGCTGAACTGCTTGAGAAGGGTTGGATTCGAAGAAGTAACTCGTCTTGGGGAGCTCCAGTTCTTCTAGTTAAGAAGAAAGATGGCACGAGAAGGATGTGCATCGACTATCGATAATTAAACCGGGTGACTATTAAAAACAAGTACCCGATCTCTCGCATTGGCTAATTATTTGAGCAGCTTAGTGGCACGAGAGTATTCTCGAAGCTGGATTTGCGATCCGGATATCATCAGGTCCGAGTGAAAGCAGATGATATTTACAAGACGGCATTCCGAACTCGGTATGGACATTATGAGTACTTAGTGTTGCCCTTCGGAGTAATGAATGCACCGGCGATATTCATGGACTTGATGAACCGAATCTTTTCACCATTCTTGGACCAGTTTATTATGGTGTTCATCGACGATATTCTGGTTTACTCGAAGAGTTTTGAGGATGTCACGCCCCGCTTCCCAAAATACGGAATACGAGGGGTAGACAAGGCCAGCCATGCTCCTACGGTCAAGGAAAAGTCCTGCCGTAGTCACACTTCGGCTTCTAGTTTTTCATGGTAAACAGTGAAAGATGCGCAGGTAATGAGAAATGCAGTAACTGAAAGAAACAATGTAAAGACTGACCTGAAGTGGAACAAACGAATGTAACTCGGAATGGCAAGTCAAGAAGTCTGTGATGCACGTCTAGTTCTGGTCTAGGCTAAATCTTCTCCTCACACTGAGCATGCATACTCAGGTCGTCAGAGCGACACAATAGCAATATAATATATATAAAATCAAGTGACAGTTCTAACAGTGGTAATGGATATGAATAACAGTAAATCAATGACAGTATGAATATGAATGTGCAGTAATCAATGCAGCGGAGCAGTAAAGCAGTAGAACGATATGTCACGTATGTCAACACAGTATATAAGGTATATAAATGCCCGTATCCCTATCAGTCTCTAAGTCTCACTGTACAGGTCACTAAGCCTATCGTCAGTCCAAGTGTGAGAGTCAACCACTCGTGAGTGTCCTCCACCCAAGGGTAGAACCCAAGGGCAAGGGACCATGGGCCCAATATGTATATCACGGTGAATATCACATACCCTGTAAATCTCCATATATCTCCCTAAATATATAAGCCGACATGGGACTCCCGAGATTCTGTTGAACTCACACTTAAACTACCCCACACCTCGTGGTCTACATCAAACGCCAACCATAACCCTAAATACCAATCGGTCTGTGACAAGTCTGCGCAAGAACTGGAGGCAGGACCTCTATCAAGCACATCCCGACTAATACCTAAGATAAATGGCAGTGTCGGATGCTTTATCTGTGACACCCGTGCAAGCGCTTCCATAAGTGTCCCATACCACTTATAGTCACACGTACACGCATCCCACAGACGTCGACAATGCAATAGAATAATAGGGTCACTGATTGTGTACAAGTACGTATCACTTTCACTTATTCACGGATACACGAACACTGACGTACTTGCCACAATCATCACTAAAATCTAACACTGGGTAAATGCACGATATCACTAGGTTATCACTACAATGATATGGGTTGATATGATACGTAAACAGTATATGAAGCATGATTAAGGTGTCATAAAATAGTATTCTATCACTTGCACGATTTATCATGAATCGTACGTATACATTTTAGCGAAACAATAAACAGGTAATAATTAGTATGTTCAGTTATCTATCCATCTATTTTGGTTTCATGCCAATCGGATTCGAAAGTCATTATTTATAGCCATTTCATTTTAAGCGTTCACGGCTGGAAATCTGGTTTCAGAATCAGAAATCTGTTTCGCAACGCATTTTAATCCCAGTTGGGATCAGATTTTAGCGACGCTACAGTTGGATGAATTCTAGAGTTTTCAGTAAGGTTTTCAACGCAATAGACGGATCTTTGATCGCGTCTGTACGTCAGGAGATATACACTATTCAATACCAATATGTCAATTCTGATTCTGCTGGGACTGTTATGCGTCCCGATCTATTAAATTACAGATTAAATATCAAACGGTAACGAAACAGAATGAAATCAATTGTGTTGTCTAGCTAACAGATTCACCTACAATAAACGGCAGATTTTGCAACCTACGAGTCACGGAAATCTTGTGGCACCCAAAACGGAACAGCAACCAACAATTGGAGTCGCTCTGGACTGCAGTCCAGAGTCGCACTCCGATCCAATTATCGTCACAGTTTAAGTTTAGGAATATCTGGAAACTAGCATAGGGTTAAAGTTCGTCGAGTTGTCTTCGAATTGATCCCTCGAACGTACCATTATAGTATGTATATGATTTATGGTGAATTTAACGGTTTTCAGGTACAATAAAATTCCAGTTTTACGGTTAAACTTGGGGGTAGTTGTTTTAATCGTTAACGGTCATATTTTCCAGCGAAACTTGCACACGGTGTTCATCGCAGCAAGGGCAAAGGTAAGTAATCCAGTTCCGTCAATTTAGAACAGTATTTTCTTTGGGAACACGCGTCGAACAGGTATGACACATAATTGATCTAAACTTGCAACTTTATAATATATGTAATTAAAGATCGTAACTTAGGTAAATAGCATGTGAGCAAGTAAAATACTTGTCTGGAGACGTAAAATTGATGGCACGGTATGCACGGCACGACCACGCGGCAACAGTGTCAAGAATTTGGCCTCGGCCTCGAATTGAGCTTTGTGCAATGGCTCAGCGGTGACGATGAGCTCCGGCTTGGATGCTGAGGGTCGGCTGTTCGAGCTTCAGAGGAGGTGAGCGCAGCGACGGGTGGCCGAAGCTTGGAGGGTGGCCGACGAGGGGAGGCTCGGGTTGAAATGAGGAGAGAGAGAAATGGTTTAGAGATATAGAGAGAAAGGTTGAGAAAGAGAGGGAGAAGGGATTTTGAGAGAGAGAGATGAGAGAGAAAAGCAGTGAGAGAGAGAGGGATGTGAGCGAGAGAGATCTGAGATGAGGAGAGGAAGAGAGAAATCGGGAACAGGGGAGGAGATAGGGGAGAGATCACAGAGAGAGAGGGGAAGGAGAGATGGTTGCGACGGTGATGATGATGATGCTGCGGGGAGTCGGCGTGTGCGATGGTGATGGAGGGAGGTGGCCGGAGACGGAGAAGGCATAGTCGAGAGAGTTGGAGCTCGAGCGAGAGGTGTGCAGGGGGTCGTCTCGGTGGGTTTGGGATGGGTGTGCAGTGGGTGTCAGCAGGGAGGAGGTGGATGGAGAGATGAGGTGCTCGGTGATGTGCTCGGTGTAGGGAAGAGATGACGGTGGGGGTCGGAGCTCCGATGAGGGGAGCGGAGTGCCGGGGGCGGTTAGTGGGTTCGAGAGAGAGGGAGGAAGAAGGAGAACGAGGGAGAGAGAGAAAACGAGATGAGGAAACGGGTGCATGGGTGTGTACGAGAGGAGAGATATGGAGACGGGGTCGCGCGTCGTGGGCAGTAACGGCGCGCGAGCGAGGGCGAAGGAGGCGGCGTGGGTTACGGCGAAGGAACGGGTCGCGTGCGAGGGAAAGAAAGTAGCCGTTGGAGGTGAAAGGGAGATAAACAGGAGCGGGTCGGGTCGGATGAAGCGGGCGCGGTGAAGAGGGAAGGGTGTTGGGCCGAGAGGGAGTGGGCTGGGCCGACAATTCTTATAGGAAAATAACAAAATAAATAAGATGAGGGGGGGCCGGGCTGAGTTGGGCTGGGCCAGGGTTTGAGAAGGAAATTCCTGGGAGAAAAGTGTGGCTCGGGCTGAGGAATTTAGAGAATAGAATGGGAAAATATAGGGTGGGCCGGAATAAAATAAAAGGATTTTAAAAATTATTGGAAGTGGGTCGGCTGCTAGGCTCGCAAAAGTAGGAAGAAATTCCATTTCCAAATGATTTGGGCTCGGCCAGAATTAAGATTTTAATATGAAAAAATGGAATAGGCTGGGGTTTTAAAAATGATAGGAAAACTTAAATTTAATAAATAGGGAATGGGCTCACTAGGATAAATGGGCTGAGGGAAAAAAGTGAGTTAGGCCGGAATAGAAATAATAAGTAAAGCAAAATGAAGAGACCGGCTGGGAAATAAAATAGGGGAGTGGAGAACTAAAATAGATTGAAAATTTTAAAATAATGAATAGTTATAAATAAAATTTTATAGGTGAAAAAGAAAATACGGGTATAAACGTACAAAAAGGGGCTGGGTATTACAGAAGAGCATGAAGAACATTTGAAGATCGCACTGCAGACGTTGAGACAGGAGAAGTTAAATGCAAAAATGAGCAAGTGCGAGTTTTGGCTGGAGGAAGTAAAGTTTTTGGGGCATGTTGTGTCTGGCGATGAAATCGCCGTCGATCCCGAAAAGATTGCCGCAGTTCGAGATTGGCCGATTCCGAAGAATGTTGCGGAGATAAGAAGTTTTCTTGGACTCGCCGGGTATTACAGAAGATTCGTGGAGAATTTTGCTCGTCTGGCGGAGCCGTTGACCAAGCTCACGCGCAAGGAGGTACCTTTTGTGTGGGCGGATAGGTGCGCGACAGCTTTCGAGGCGTTGAAGCAGAAATTGATAACCGCTCATATTCTGACCGTGCCAGATAGATCCGGAGGATTGGTGATTCACAGCGACGCATCTGGGAAAGGTTTGGGATGTGTTTTGATGCAGTATGGAAACGTTGTAGCGTACGCATCAAGACAGTTAAAGACCCATGAGAAGAACTACCCAACTCACGACTTGGAGCTTGCGGCTGTGATTTTCGCTTTGAAGATTTGGAGACACTACCTTTTGGGAGAAAGGGTCGAAGTTTTCACGGATCATAAGAGCTTGAAGTATGTGTTCACACAGAAGGAGCTTAATATGAGGCAGCGTAGATGGTTAGAACTGATGGCTGACTACGATCTTGATCTCAAGTACCATCCGGCGAAGGTTAATGTTGTACCGGATGCGCTCAGTCGGTTACCAGATATTCAGATGTTGACTACGCAGAAGGAACTCGTTGAAGACTTTCGAAGATTTGATTTGGAGGTTGTGCTAACGCATTCTTCGGGACAGTTGATGCAGCTGCAGGTACATTCGTCGCTGATCGAGAATATTAAAGCAGCGCAATCGCAGAACCCTAGATTGCAAAAGTTTCGAGAACAGGTCGAAACCGGACTACGAACAGATTTATTGATCCACGAAGATGGTTCGTTGAGGTATGGTAGCCGTTTGTGTGCGCCAAAGGGAGATATTCGTGAAGAACTTATGAAGGAGGCACACAGTTCAGCGTATTCCATACATCCAGGAGGCACGAAGATGTACCGAGATATACGACAGCATTTCTGGTGGGAAGGTATGAAGCGGGAGATTGCTCGCTTTGTGGCAAAGTGCTTGGTGTGTCAGCAAGTTAAGGCTGAACATCAAAGGGTTGCTGGTTTATTGCAACCACTCCCGATTCCTCAGTGGAAGTAGGAACATATAACCATGGATTTTGTGACAGCTCTACCGCGGAGTCCAAAAGGCAACAATGCAGTATGGGTGATTGTTGATCGTTTGACCAAGGAAGCTCATTTTATTCCTTTTCGGGTTGGTCAATCAACAGAAACTTTGACGGAGCGGTACATGCAGGAGATTGTAAGATTGCATGGAGTACCGGTGAGCATCGTGTCCGATCGGGACACTCGGTTCTTATCACACTTCTGGAGGAGTTTACAGGAAAGTTTGGGGACTCGATTGAAATTTAGCACAGCTTATCATCCTCAAACTGATGGTCAGTCGGAGAGAACGATCCAAACTCTTAAATATATGTTGAGAGCGTGCATGTTGGACTTCAAGGGTTCATGGGAGGATCATCTACATTTGGTGGAGTTTTCTTACAACAACAGTTTCCAGGAAACTATTCAGATGGCTCCATTTGAAGTTTTGTATGGTCACAAATGCCGTTCACCTGTTTGTTGGGACGATGTCGGTGAATGAAGATTGTAGGGACCAGATTTGGTTGTGCAGACAGTTGAGAAAGTTAACGCTATTCGGAATCATATGAAAGCAGCTCAAGACAGACAGAAGAGTTGGGCAGATACGTCGAGAAGACCTCTAGAGTTCGCCATGGGTGATTTGGTATTCTTGAAGATATCACCGACTAGAGGGGTGATTCGTTTTGGAAGTCGAGGAAAGCTCAGTCCTCGATTCGTGGGACCCTTTGAGATCTTGGAGTGTGTTGGTGAAATAGCGTATGGTTTGGCGTTACAGCAATCCTTGGCGAATGTGCACGATGTGTTCCACGTATCTCAACCCCGTAAGTATGTTCGGGATGAAACGCATGTATTGGATCATTCGGAGCTGACGGTACGAGAAGATTTGATCTTTGAGGAGCGACCGGTTGAAATTGTGGTTCGAAGGGAAAAAGTTCTTAAGAACAAGGTTATTCGTCTTGTACTTGTTTCTTGGGGTAATCGCTCGCATGGGGAGTCCACTTGGGAACGAGAAGATGAAATCCGGCAGAAGTTTTCTCATCTTTTCTTGTAGTTTGATTTTTTTTCATCTATCTTTTGTATTCTTGGAATTTCGAGGACGAAATTCTTTTTGTAGTTGGGTATAATGTAACAACCGAGTCCAATTCTATATGTTTCAGTTACCGTATGTAGGGTGAGTGGTATTTATTTCATTTGTCTTGCTTGACTATTGCTAGTTGTAATTTACCCCGACAATTCAAATTCTTGCATATAACAATTTAAGTCTTTTAAATTAAATTAAAGATAATTGACATGGTTTGCTCGACACCCCTAACCACGTGGTAGCGTTCTTGCATCGTGTTCTCGTCCCGTTCAGTGAAACGGACGTGTTTGGACGGCTACGCGTACGTACGTGCGTCCGTTCTTGGGGGTATGCTTTTTAATTATAAAATCCTTCATTTTAAGTTTTGGAACCAGCCAATAATTTTCATATTTCAAATCCAAAATTTTGGACCCGACCCGGGCATTTTTCTGAATTATTTTACATTCCGCTAAAATTCAAATTGTTTGAATTTTAAAATTTACTTCTAAATAGTTTCTCAGTGCATAAGATTTCTAAAACTAATTATAAATCTTTTACATTTTCTGGTAATTGCGAAGATTGCTTTCTCCCTTTATTTTTCCCTACAACCAATCAAAAATCTTCATTATTCACCAGGCCCATCTCTCTCTTCATTTCCCCAGCCAATGAAATCTTTTCTAAAATCTTTCTAACCTCAATTTCTTTTGCCCGAGCCAATCAGGGCTCTCTTTACTTGCTTTGGGCCCCACCATCAAACCTCTCTCCCTTTCGTTTATCTTTCTTTTTCTTTTCCAGCCAATCAGAAATCTTTCCTTAGTCAAAGGGCCCCACGTCTCTCTCTCTCTTCCCCGAGCGCAGCTCCTTCTCTTTCTCTCTCTCTCTTCTTTCTCTCTCCTATCGCGCTTTCTCTCTCCGCTCGCGAATACTGTGCACTCCTCGATTCCCGTCACCGCCTTCACGATCTGGTCACCTCCCTTCTGCATCCCCTTCTTCTTCTTCTATCTTCTTTAAAGACCTATGCACCCCGCCACGAGAAACCCATGAGAGAAAAATCCTAACCCTACCTTTCCCCGCTCCTAAACCCTCGTCGACACCCTCTACATCCCCTCGTCACCCTTATCTCTTTCCTTTCCTCTCCTTCCCCTCCAAACCCAGAAACTCCACTGCGCCGCGAACCCAGCACTCCCACCTCCTCGTCGCTGACCATCTTTCATCGCCGACGCCATCTCGCCATCTCTCTCTCCTCTATTCTTCTCCCCTTCACGAAACCAACAACAAACCCTAGCAGAAACCCTAGCACCCGAGCCATTTCCTGCAACCTTGAACCTTGCTGCCTTGCCGTCGTTCTCGCCGGCGATCCCTTGCTGTCGACTTCTCACCTTGCAACCACATCTTAGCCTTCTCCCAAACCCAGCGAGCTACCCTTCTCTCTCTCATTCTTCTCTTCTTCTTCTTTCTATTCTTCTTTCTGTTAATATTTCTTTTCTGTTTTTTTAAAAAGATTCCTCTGTTGATCATCGGAGCTCCGTCGATCTCATCACCGTTGGTCTCGCCACTACCATTAGCATCCCAGTGAGTGATCTTATTCCCATTTCTCTTCTTATTCTTCTATTTTCTTTCTTTCATGCATTCTTGTAATTTAATGTTCACTGTTTTGTGTTTGGCCGGAATCCGACCGTGCCGGCGACGTTTCCCGACGACCCAGCGAGGACCCCTGACCCGTGTGACTCCACTTTTCGTCGTTTGGGTTTATTCCGTGAACAGTGCGCGCGTCGCGATTTTTCCCCGCCGACGCGTAACGTTCCGTTTTCCGTTTCGCGACCCGTCGAGGCAAGTGAAACTTGCTACATGCTATTTTAAACTATTCATATGCTAAATTATTTATTTCCTGTTAAATCTCTAAATAGAATCGAAAGAAATGGATTTCAAGTTAACCGTATAAGTTCCGTTACACATTTTATGATTCCGAACTTGAAACTAAGCTTGCATCTAATTATTTATACCTAACAATCACCTGTACATGATAGAACACATTTGTTTATAGCCATGATACCCCTTTTATCCAGTTTAACCTATCGGATATCCTTGTGCAACTTTAACCGGTTTAATTACAACTGCATCCATGGAACAGAGTATACATGTCGTCGCATCTATAGATTACTTAATGCTTATTAATCTGTTCTTTCGCATTCACATCTGTTATACGGTATTCATATAATCTTGACACCCTCTCTTAAACACACACTGATAACCGTACGGCTAAACTAATTAAACTTGCATTCATTGCTTAACCTATCACATGTGCCAATGTATCGGGTTGTTGATACCTATGCTTGTTTATTTATAACCGTGATTAGGCTAGTTGTTTATGAGTACCCACATGTTGTCTTTTACACCCCGGCCTGACTTGCTACACACATATTGATTGACCCGACATGGTACCGTACACTACTTGACTTGACCTGATGTACCATGGCTTGACCCGTTACCTGATCTTGTGTCTAATGCCAACAAACCTGACATGTAGTCCTCACGGACCGTTCCTGTTGTCTATCCAGACAAACCTGCTCTTACCTGATCCTGTGGGCATTAGTTCTTGGTCACTGAATACCTGACTTGACATATATAGCTTGGGGGTATGGGGAAATCAATGATGAAATCTGACTTGTAACTCAACAGTTCGATACCTGTTCTGATCAGTCTTACGGGTTAGGCCAGCCCCGGAGTGATGATGCTGACATCACTCGTCTGTACCTGCTACCTTTTACTGTCTAGCGGCACGTCTCGGTTTCAGCCCGAGAGTCTGTAGACCGTGGTCCCGGGCATGCACGGGATACTATTGAGTTATATCGATAATTCATCAAATTGATTTCAAAGACTTTAGAATAGATAATCCAATAGACCAGTTTAGTTTACTCACTGCACACTACCTTTCACTGCCCTGATTTATATCACTGTTACACATGCTTTATAACTCATGATTATATTTGCACTGCTTGTTACCCTGTTACACTTTATTACTTGGTGACATGACGCGTTGACGTCTGGGTTTTGCATGGCCCAGATTCTGTACCGTTGCTGCAGTCCGAGCAGGAGTACTTCAGCCAGCAGGCTGAGCTGTGAGGTGTCGGTAGTAGTCAGTTCTTTACTTCCTGCATTTTATTTCTGATGTGAGCCCGCATTATGGGACATACATTCCGGTTATTTGTATTGGATCTTTTGCTTCCGCACTTTTATTATTCTTGACTCATATTATCTTGGCTTATGGACATGTATTAGATAATTTTATTTTGTTCTTTATATCTCTGCAGCCGTAATGTGACTGTGGATGGATACTTCCTACCCACAGGTAGCATGGTTGGCTATGTCATGTGCCCAATTTAGCGTACTCTGGGAAGCGGGGCGTGACATATTTACTCTTACAAATGGTAATTTACCGGGTAAATCGTCAAAAAGCTCCCGGCCCGCTCAGGACTTGTCTAAAAACCCCTGTAATTTTCGAAATTTGTTGGAAAATCCCTACTGTTCAAAATCTTTGTGAAAAAGGCTGTATATCATTTCGACCGTGTATTCTCTCCATTGCAGGATATTACATGCAACTGCTTAGATATTGCAGGCAACTAGTATACAGGTTTTTTTTTATTAGGCCTGGTTTTTTTCAACAAGACGCGAAAACCCAGGGGTTTTACACAAGTTTGAAGCAGGTTGGGGCCTTTTTTGATAATTACCCTGATTTATATTTAGCGCCCACCGCTAAAATGACAGATAAGACGATGGGTCAGGTTCAGAGGACCCAAAAATTGATATCTCAAATATTTAAATTCCATAACAAAATATTATGCAAGTCATGTTTATGAACCATTCTACATGTATTGCTACTCACTCGAAAAAGATCAAGGGCCTGTTTGGTAAAATGGCTTCCAAAATATTGGATATACTTTGCGTGGGGAGTCAAAAAATTATTGTGCCCGCCTGTATGAAGTTTAATGTTAATTTGTTCGGGATATATAGTTCATTGCATAATCACTTCAGCGTTTATTTTATTAAACGAAGGCATGCAAGGAAATTTCCGCGCGTGTTGCACTAAAATATAATCTAATGCTAAAATGACAGATAAGACGATGGGTCAGGGTCAGAGGACCCAAAAATTGATATCTCAAATATTTAAATTCCATAACAAAATATTATGCAAGTCACGTTATACATATATTGCTACTCACTCGAAAAGACTAAGGGCGTGTTTGGTAAAATGACTTCCAAAATATTGGATATACTTTGCGTCGGGAGTCAAAAAATTATTGTGCCCGCCAGTATGAAATTTAATGTTAATTTGTTCGGGATAGTTCATTGCATAAACACTTAAGTGTTTTTTTTATTAAACCGCGAAGGCATGCAAGGAAATTTCCGCACGCATTGCACTAAAAGATAATCTAACGGTAGTCAAGCCAAAAAAGAGTTGACCTCAACCCATAACTTTTGATGATGTTATTGACTCCTAAGCGAACTAATCGTAAAACAAACACAAAACTCCGAAAGCAAGTCTTGACTCCTATATCCTCTGTTCCATGAAACAAACAGTCCCCCCTTGATTAGTAAAAAGAGTACCTATCATATTATGACTCAAAAACCGGGAATACTTATCAAGTCCAATTTAATCTAAAATAGGAATTTTTATATAAAATTCTATACGTTAAGGATGTACATGTTTATCGCTTAATTAAACATCTTTGATATTTTCTGCTGGATCTTCGATATTTTCTTACATCATATATTGGGACACTACATTAAGAGTACAATAGTGATCTCTTGGATATAGCTAGTGTGCGTTAGTTAGGGGCACCTCAAGAAATTTATATATTCATAAATCACAAAACCTGTAGCCGATTTTTCCTTTTCTTTCTTTCTTTCTTTCTTTCCTTTTTTTTTTTCAAAATTAAGTGAAAGCAGGATGCCCCCTTCGTCTATTTGGGTCTGGCCATGTAACCAATTACTAGCGAGAAACAGTATCTTGACGTTTGTTGCGCCAGGAAATCAAAGATGTACCTAATAAGACACAGAACCCAGTGGTAGATCGACGAGTATCAGGGTCGTCGGTCCATCCAGCATCAAAGTATGAGCGTAAAGCAAGGTCAGATTCGGAAGGAAACAACAATGACCGAGTATGAGTGCCATGAAGATATCGTAGAACCCGTATGAGAGCAGTATAGTGAACCGATGTAGAAGTACTCATAAAATGACTGAGAACATGCACAGCATGTGCAATGTCTTGCCTGATAAGAGAGAGGGAAATAATTGCACCAACCAACTCATGATACCGAGTCGGATTCGGTAGGGTTGCTCCATCTACTTGACAAATCTTCAAATGAAACTATATCGGTGTAGTTGTAGAAGTACTGGTAGTAACAGTAAAATCATCAACCGTGGCTCGTGCAAGAAAATCAGAAATGTACTTCTGCTGTGACAGAAGATAACCACAGGAAGAGTAAGCAACTTCGATCCCTAAAAAATAGCCTAAATATCCAAAATCCTTTATCTTAAACTGTTGCTGAAGAAGTTTATTAAGATATGTGATAGTTTCTCTGCCATCACCGGTGATAATCATATTATCAACATAGTCAAGAGAAGAGCTCAGCCTTTAGAGGAAGAGCTATAGAAGAGTGCATAATCAGTAAAGCTCTCGGTGAATCCTACAATTAGAAGAGTTTGACGAAATCGCTCAAACCAAGCGCAAGATGCCTGCTTAAGACCATAAAGAGTACAACGCAGACGACACGTATATCCAGGGGAAGCGAAAACACTAGGAGGTGGCTCCATATAAATTTTCTCCGAAAAATCACCGTTAAGAAAAGCATTCTTAATGTCCATCTGAAATATAGGCCAGCGACGAGCTGCAGCAACTGCAATGAACGTGCGAATGGAAGTAATCATAGCAACCGGGTCACCGCGCATCGCGTCCGCGTCGCGCACGTGTCCAGCATCGCATCGTCTCGAGTGTCGAGACGGATCCCGCACGAGCTGTCACTTCTATATCAAGCAACCGAAGGCAAGTGAACATCTCGCTTGCTACTCATGCTATACCTATATTAATTAAACGAGTGGTTTTAATCATAATTTTACAATTAGAATCATGTCGTAAACTATCATTAGGTTTTAATAACACACCGTAGTAATTTATTTGTATTGGTTTTGGTTATGATCGGATCTCATAACATGTATAAATATCGCATAGAATTTATGAGAATTATATCTCATTTTAATCGGTTAGATAAAACCGACTGTCGATAGTTGTGAAATATTACTTGCTAAGTGTTCGGCGTGGGGCGTGAACCAAAACCTATTTTAAAGTAGCGGAATTTGTGATCTACTGTTCCTTTTACTTTTAACTAACGTCGTGTAGAAATTTGGTTTCAAGGTAATATAATTTCGTACAAGAAACGGCGCCCCAAAAAAGCGACGTTGAATCTGGAATTCACCGCACATACCACGTTCTAAAATCTATATTAAACTGAATGCAACTTGTAACCTAATTTTCTAGAGCTCGTATCGAAACCAACAGATAAACCTACAGTATCCCATTGTTGACCTCTGAATTTTATTAAGTTATATCAACGAAAACTGAGGCGATTCGTGGCTCTGGACTGCTATCCAGAGCAAGAATCTTTACCCTTACCCATTTTGGAACGCATGTTTCTCACTGTTTAAGCATGCTAGTGTGCAGAACCATACATAGAAGTGTAGATAATCGAATTAGATTTCTAAAGGTACTGGTCTCATTGCATTCTGGTGTCGTTTGATATTTATAACACTTTTTAAACCGTCAATGTGTACCGCAGTTTCGTGCAGAACCAGAATGTATATCTTAACCTTAGACAGTACATATCTCAATGCGTACAAAGGATATTATTGATCCGTTTGATGCGTTGGAAGTATAACAGATAAATATAAATATTATTTAACAGCAGTGTCGCCTAATTATGCTCCCAACAGAGAGTAAAATGTGTTACGAAACGGACTTCCAGTTCAGGAATTGGATTTCCAGTAGTAAACACTTAAAATGAAATAACCGAAACTCGCAAAGGTGTAACCCGATTGACTTGAAACTAATTTTAATGCTTAGATAATCAAGTATACTTCATACACTTTTTATATTGTTTTGACAAATTATGTATGTGCGATTTTATGTGATTTTTCTAATCCAACCGACACCGGGTGCTCATATGTATTCAGTAGTGCATTTACCGTATCCCCATCATGTTGCATGACTGTTATACCCTTATAAATAGTATTAATTTGCATCGATATCCTAGTGACCGTGTTGCATTACCAAGTGATAAATGTTAGTGATTGAATTGTGGCAAGTACGTTAGTGTAAAAGCGTGATTGAATAATGGAAGCGATACATACTTATACACAATCAGCGGAACCAATTAGTTATTGCATTGTCGACGCCTATGAGACACATATAAGTGTGACTATAACTGGTATGGGACATGTATGAGAGCACTTATATTAGTGTCATAGGTAAAATATCGAGTACTGTCCATTTATCTTGGATACCAACCGAGACATACTTGATGGAGACCCTGTCTTCAGTTCTCGCGTAGACTTGTTATGGAGCGACTAGTATTTAGATTCATGGTCGGTGTTTGTTGTAGACCGCGGGGTTGTTAGTGATATATGCCCTAGAGGCCATTATTGTATCATGCCGGATTGTATATTACTTAATGGAAGCTTGGGATATACACGGATATAGTAACAGTCTTGCTCGAAATGGTAGTATGCTATCTGGTTTGTTTCTACCTTAATATATGCATGTGTTTCTTAGCATATCGCTTATACTTATTGGTAGAGCCCTGTTCCCTTATAAAAAAAATTTCAGAGAGGAAAAGGGAAAACTTCCCGCTAGTGAAGTATCACGTGCAAGCACGTGATGCATCTATATACAAAGTATATAGGCTCCATTTAGTAAAGTGGCAATTAAAGCCTCACGCACGAGCACGCGATCATCTTTTGCAACAAAGTGTGTAGGTCCCCAGTTAAAAAAAAGAAGAGAAAAAAGAACGAACAAAAGGGGAAAGAAGCTCACGTGTTACCACCTGATGCCTTCCCTTTGAGCGAACCAGTTTAATTCTATGAGGGTCACGTGCCACACGTGAGGATCCTTGATCCCCTTCCAAGTTGATAGAATTAAATTCTAAATAAAGTGGTCAAAACCCTGTTTGAAAGATATTTTCTCGAAATCTTTCTAAACAAAAAAAAGATTACCCTCTGTAACACAGAGAACCATTGGATTAAAAATCCAATGGTGATTAAAAAGGATCACCAAGATAAAGAATATACCCTGTATGGGAAAATATTTCCCTAAACTTGGTAAAAACAATAAAACTATTTTCTGTAAAACATAAGTCTTTGGATCAAAGATCCAATGATGGATAAAATTCCCAAATCAATTAAAAATATCTCAATGAGTGATTTCTTTAACAAAAGTCAACAAATTCACCTCTGCTATAAAAAGAGCCTCAGACCCCCGGGGAAAAAAAGGAGAGAGGTATATAGACAGAGAAAAAAAATTGAGGAAAGGGAATTCAATTCTCAAAAAGGAGAAGATCCACTTTTCAAAACAAAACTGGGTGAGAAGAAAGTATAAAGACTGTCTCATCTCTTCTTTAAGGGTTTAATCCTTCGTATAAGAACTTTGTTCTTTCTTCTGGTAAAAGATCTGCAGAAGCAGAGCTTCCCACAAGTTAAGAATTTAATTCTCATCGGGGAGATTCTGCCATGCAGATCCAAAACCTAGAGGAAGATCTAAGTTCAGAGAATTTAATTCTCCCAAAAAGCATATAGGAATTTAATTCCTCTGATAAAACTAGGGTGTAACCCTTCATATAAGAACTTAGTTCTCCTTTCTGGTGAAAGATCTGCAGAAGCAGATCTCTCCACAAATTGAGAATTTAATTCTCACCGGGAAGATTCTGCCATGCAGATCCAAAACCTAAGAGAAAAACTAAGTCCAAGAAATTAAATCCTCATAAAAAAAATATATAATAAGGGATTTGAGATTTTTAAAACTCAGAGAAAGAATTTCAAGCATATTGATGATCACGTGCTCACACGTGACCACCTGTGATGAACTCAAAAGAAAGATTGAAATAGATCATGTGCTCACACGTGGCCCCCCTCACTGATAGTGCTTGGCACTTTTTAAAAAGAAAAAGGAATAAACCCAAGGAAACAATGTCTAACTCTGAGGCGCATCACGTGCTCACACGTGATGGCCACAAGGATAAAGTGTTTAACACTTATATAAAGATGGGAAATAAAACCAAGCGAACAACACCACCTTTAAAAGAATTACGTGTGACACGTGAGCACTTTCAAATTCCAGTGTTTAACACTGCCTCAAAGTATCACGTGGGGGCACGTGATCGCTGAAAATATATTAAGGAACCAACTTCAACCTCAAATTGGTTAAGTCCTTTCTGAGATTAAACCGAGCCTCTATGCTCAGGACTGGTAATTCCTTAATCTGAAATTTGGTTCAAAGGTACATCTCTTCACACCTCTGATATATGTCGTTGTAATTCTTCAACGTCTTCAGAGAGGTGGAGAGTCCCAACAACCAATAACTATTGGTTCACCCCTAGATTAATGAGCCAAAAACCCTATGGACTATGATGTCCTTAAACTCTATAGACTATGATGTCCTTAAACCCAATGAACCGCAACGTACCTAAACTAAACTCTATGGACTATGATATTCTTAAACCCTATGGACTATGATGTCCTTATACTCTATGGACTATGATGTCCTTAAACCCAATGGACCGCAACGTCCCTAAACTAAACTCTATGGAATATAATGTCCTTAAACCCTATGGACTATGATGTCCTTAAACCCTATGGATTATGATGTCCTTAAACTCTATAGACTATGATGTCCTTAAACCCAATAGACCGCAACGTCCCTAAACTAAACTCTATAGACTATGATGTCCTTAAACCCTATGGACTATGATGTCCTTAAACTCTGTGGACTATGATGTCCTTAAACCCAATGAACCGCAACGTCCCTAAACTAAACTCTATAGACTATGATGTCATTAAACCCTATGGACTATGATGTTCTTAAACTCTATGGACTATGATGTCCTTAAACCCAATGGACCGCAACGTCCTTAAACTAAACTCTATGAACTATGATGTCTTTAAACTCTATGGACTATGATGTCCTTAAACCCAATGGACCGCAATGTCCCTAAACTAAACTCTAAGGACTATGATGTCCTTAAACCCTATAGACTATGATGTCCTTAAACTCTATAGACTATGATGTCCTTAAACCCAACGGACCGCAACGTCCCTAAACTAAACACTATGGACTATGATGTTCTTAAACCCTATGGGCTATGATGTCCTTAAACTCTATGGACTATGATGTCCTTAAACCCAATGGACCGCAACGTCCTTAAACTAAAATAATAGAGCCCAAATGCTCTTTCGTTGGATCTAAATGATCCTAAAACCTTATTAAGTAGATCTTAGTCTAAAATTAGACTGACGTATCCTTAACAAACATTTAAGTAGATCTTAATCTCAAATTAGATCAATGATCTTTAAATCAAACAAACCCAAATCTAAGAAAATACGGATTTGGACTAATCCACGCCCTATGGACGATAACACAAATTAGTCTCCGTATACAATCAATGGGCAACCTAAAACAAAACAAACACATACGACACGAAGTGAATATCTGGAGCAAGAGAAAGTGGTTATCGCTACGCGGTAACGTAATTAACTGCAGGGGCTTGCGTCTGCAGGGAAGAGCGTCCCCATAATCAAAACCCCTCACAAACGAGGGGGAATCTAACGAAGTCTGCTACAACGGCCGCATCCATCCAAACCTCCCATACACGGTACCATAAATCAACTTGGTATCTTCGGAGAGGTGGATGGATAAAACCAAATAGTATCTGCCCTCCAAAATTCAGGCAAGACGTCCTAAACATCCCGGTCACGTCTTTCGGCGGTGAATAGATTCTAGCACGCCCGGTGGGACTTTTTCCTCTTTCCATTCCACACTTCGTGTGTCGTGTTCGCAAACGAATCGCGGTTTAATATGGTTGCCCCTGGATTCGAGGTACTAAGATTTAGTGTCTTGCTCCTACGCAGAAGAGAAGATGACATCGATGGATTCCAACTGCACCAATTGCAACTGCAACTCCCACTCCGTCCCTGCTAGAGGAGAGACTTATGGTCCCAAGCGGCCTCCATCTTTGCAATGCCAATGGAACAGGTGACTCAGGCCACCACTAGATTATTCTTCGGGACTATGCTCCTGCCAATAAACTTCAATGCTTCAGTGCCATCACAAGAGGCCCCGAAGAAGTCAGTCTTCGATCGGCTTGCAACTACCACGGCCCCTTTCAACGGGTTGTCAAATTCCAGCGCCTTAGTCTTCGACAGGCTGAGCCTAAGCTCAAGTGGGCCCAAAAAGTAGCTCGCGATACCTGAGAAGGCTATCCCAGAAAGGATAGTCCTCCCAGCTCCTGCTGTGGGTGAGATCATTACAAGTGCTTCCCCTACCCGAAAGTTAGTCTTCGACAGGTTAGACGTTCCATCTCAACGGACGTCAGTCAGCGACAGGCTGGCACCAACAGTAGCCTCTCATCAAAGCAGGGGGCATGACGAAGCTGCTCCGACGATAAAGGTGATCCTGGCTACACGACAAGCTCGACGTCGTCACTGGCACCGAGAGAGGAAAGCTGGGGGCAGTTCCCCTTCTGGACTTACCCCACCAGCTCTAATGGTGGAAGTTGATGCTGCTGTTCCAACTGGGAACAGTTTTAAGCCGCTCAGGAGGGTGCGCAAGAATTCTCCAATTGTCGTACTAAAAAGGTCTCCTCCACCCGCTGTGGAGAACATTACAAAGGCAAACCCGGAACAGCCCTCTCAGCGGCTGTCCCCTAAAATCCACAGGGACCACTCCCGCAGATCGAAGAAAATGAAGATCCGGCAAGAAGAGAATCATCCTGCCGTCGTACCACGAAAAGTATCGTCTGCAACAGCCCCCTCAATTTCGACCACCCATAAAAGGAGAAGGCCGGAGAAGATCTCCGTGTCTACGACAAATCTCAAGGGCACTGAATCCAAACGCCCCAAGTCTGGGAGCATGCTAGTGCACACCGTCTACAAGGCATCCGGAAAAGAGGAAAGCCGTGCTTCTGGGGGTCTTCGACCACTTACGCGGTCCGTAACAAAGGCTCAGGAGCAACAACAGAAACTCCAGGAGATGTTAACAAAGATGGCTGCACTTACGGGGCAGAAAGAAAGTCCGGAAGTATCATAGGATCAATGCCAGGAGCTGGAAACCGACACCGAGTTCCTCCGCAGAATGCTTGAAAAGAAAGATAAAGAAGCCGCGGAACAAGCGGCTAATATAAAACAAATGATACTCCTGTTCCAAGATATGGTGGGGATGATGATCCAGCTGGACCCTCCAGCCGAAGATCCCCGAATAATCATTGAAGACGACAGAAGGAAGACATCAAACCATCTTCCGGATTTATCAGCAGTTAGGGAGGAGACGATCTCGAAAGCTGCGCTTGATGACTACATAGCTCAACAAATACGAGATCATCAGGCAAGTGAAGCTACTGGCCAAGTCGTCAGAACTGGGCGACCCTATCCAAGCTGGTACGATAAAATTAAGTACCCGCCAGGATACACGATCCCTAAATTTCATGTGTATAAGGGGATGGGAAATCCCCATCAGTATGTCACTCAGTTCAGGGCTCTATGCGGCAATACTGGAGGTGACGACAAACTGCTGCTTCACCAATTCGTCGGCAGCTTAGCGGAGACAACATTTGAATGGTACTCAGAGCTTCCGAATGACTCCATCAAAACATTCACAGAAATAGAGTTGCTATCCACCCAGCATTTTGCAAGCGCCGGCGAACACACCCTAATCACGGCATTGATAAATGCCAGGGTGAAGCCAGAAGAGACTTGGGTTTAGTATGCAATTCAGTGGCGGAACCTATGGTCGAGATACGAACAACGCATAGAAGAAGCTCCTGCCGTGGGTATGTTCGTGGGGACCGTTGATCCGCAGGCAACTATATCCCAATTTATGATGTTCTTCAAGACGACCACTTTCTAAGCCTTGATTGACAAGCTGGCCCAAATGGACCAGATGGGCCATAGACCTTCCTCCTCAAAAACGAAACTTCAAAATGAAAAGGGTAAAGGGAAAGCTACCTTCGTCGCCAATGCTCAGCAGCAGCTGAGTGATCCGAAACCAGCTGCTCGCCAAAACGATAAACAGCGATCACTCGGAGAAAAGCTGAGACGTCCTTACTTATTCCCTCGGGATAAAACGAGAAGACTGTTCGAACTGGTGGTGCGCAACAGGCTTATCACTCTACCAGAGCCGAGACGCCCACTACAACTGGGCGACATCGACAATCCTAATTACTGCCCCTACCACCGAATAGTGGGCCACCCAATCGAAGATTGTTTCATCTTCAAAAACTGGATTGAGGACCAGTACCAACAAGGCAAATTCACGCTGTCTGAAAACTTGAGGGTAAACCCGCCACAACCACACGCTTCTGAAAAGATGGACACGCCATGGACATCATGCTCATTTATAGAGGACGCTCCATGGGAAGTTGTTCTTTCAGCTAAAACTAAAAGAATGCTAAAAGATCTTCAAGCATGTCCGGCGATTAGGTGGAAAAGCCCGCTAGAGCCAGAAATCATTGAGGGGATGCTGAAACTGCGCCCAACATCGGGAGTTGGTAGCGATGGGCAAAACACCCAGGCCCAGCCGTCGAAGTCTTCGAAAAAGAAGAAGAACACCAAAAAGCCCGCGCAGTCTGATGACAAACGCACGGATTTGCTAAGGCATATTGACGCACTGGAGGAATATAACCAGAAGGTGCGAACCCCGGTCACACTCCAAGAGTTTCTCAACAATATCCTTGAGAGCGGAGATAATGACAATGATGAGGGAGAAGACTCGTCAGAAGAACCTGAGGATTATGTGGCAAGTTGTCACATGATCTCTCATTCGTCAGTAAATGATGAAGAAGCTCACTCTGCGTCAGAAGATAATATAGAGGAGCCGGGGGCAGAATCGGTGCCAAAATCCTTAGAACCGTCAGACGAGATGATTGACATGCTGCTGGATGAAGCCCGTCAGAAGAGCAAAGCTGATCAAGAGCGTGAAATAGACATATTCGAAAAGGCCAGGCGTCGGCATCAAGTTAAAGAAATCATGGTAGGGATAAGTCACAAATCACTTCAACCAGATCAAAACACGCCCACGGCAGACAAAAACAGGCTTAAAACAAGGAAACGGTTCGCTAAAGCCCAGTCAATGGGAATAAAGTTGCCATCTTTCAAAAGAAATACTCCTTGCCGTATACACCTTGACGAAGTGGATGTACATCCTAACTACTGCTTATACCATCAAAGGATTGCACACCCTACCGAAGAATGCATGGCCTTTAAAAAGTGGTGGCAGTGATACGTTGCTCACCGACAACATTTCAAGCAGATGAAGCGCAAAACTCATCGGGGGCAGAGAAGCACGACAGATGAGCACAAAAGAACTGCCGGCAACTGTCACATGGTTGATTCCGGGGGATCGCAAGTTCTCACCTTCGAAAGCGATTATGATGAAGAAATAGCCCTCGACCCTCTCTTCAAGAAATCCACCTCAGGAAAAGAGGAAGAGATAAAGAACTGTGAAGACATTCAGCTGCGTAACCGTACGCTGCCCGAAAAGAATCTTGGACTTACAAACAAGGGGTCGAAAAAAAAAGATAAGGGGAAGGAAAAAGTCCCTGAGGATATCTCCCTCGATGATCGAGTCGTCGAAGAGCTGGCATCCAAGGACTCGCCCAAGAAAAACAAAGTAGACAACAATGTCCTAGCACACCTGAGGAAGATACCCTCACAGGTAAGCATTTTGGATGCCCTTCTGTTTTCTAAAGAGGCACGAGATTCTCTGATCAGGGCATTACAAGAGCCCGAGCAGTTTCAAGATTTTCTTATCGAAGAAAAGATGAAGGATGAGATGGAAGAAGTGCACACAGCTGACATCACTTTCGGCGATGAAGATCTCCTCCTCGGAACGTGCGAGCACAACCGTCCCCTGTATGTCACCGGGTACAGCCATGACATCAAGATAGGGAAGATCTTAGTTGACAAGGGGTCCTCTGTCAACCTCCTAAATGTGAGGGTGCTAAAATAAATCTGCATAAGCGTTCAGCACCTCGCTCGGGATAGAATCACCATCTCCAGGTTCGACTCCCAGTCATCATGGACGCTCGGGTCTGTAATAATGACGTTATGCTTTGGGCTGCTCGTCGCTGACATCAAATTTTATGTTATTGACGCCAAGACCTGCTACAACGCTTTGCTCGACAGGCCTTGGTTACACGAGTGCAATATCATCCCTTCTACACAACATCAGTGTATGAAATATTTCAAAGATGGTCTCGAGTATACTGTGACTGGGGAATTAAACCCATTCTCCGTAAATGAAGTCCGAAAATACGATGATGCGAAGTATTTCCTACCAGACTTTGAAGACACGGAAAGATGCCATAAACCGGAGAATAAGCAAAAAGCTATGACCACTATTCCGGTCTTCGGGAGCGATATCGAGGAGAAGGAAGAGATAGTCTATTCGGGGCCGCCCCAATGCAACAAGCTGGGACCATCTACCCTTATTCTGGTCTTTGGCAGTGACTCTGAAGACGAAGTCAACGCAGTGTTCTCGGTCCGTCCATCAGTGCATGCCCTCGCTGGAGATGATCAGAGTTTGCAAACCGCCATGGTTCCATGGCAGCACTGCAAAGAGCTTGATGTGCTTGAGACATATAGTGTACAAGAGTTACAGACATTCTACGTCCCTCCTAGGCGAAGAGGTGAAAAGGCGATCCAATTCTATCGATCCACGGAGACTAAAGTCGAAAGAGAAGTCTGGCATGGTGCCGATTTTGCGCTCGACAGGCTCCAACTCATCTGTCTGCCCAGATACTACACGAAGAGATTGAAAAGGTTATTAAGATGCCAAGGCGTACCTTTCAAACAGACTGCTCGACAAGCCCAGTTCTACAACAGGATTTGGAACGTCCCCAGAACTCAGCGAAAATTGCCCAACAGAAAAATAGAAATGATTGGGCTTGGATATATTCAATCTAAGAAACAGGAGCAATTCCATGGCTTCCATGTCATAAATGACCACGATGAAAAAGGGGATGCTCTTTTAAAAGACGTTGACGTTGAACTAGAAGGAGGTCCTGCCATAAAAATGCCGAGTCCATCGTTTGAAGAACAGATGGACAAGCTAGTAAGGGAAGCGAGTCAAAAGGTTCAGAACGACCACAGCCGTGAAATGGCCATTTACGAGAAAGCCAAGATGCAGTGCCTCCTTCAGCAGGCTACAGAGGATCACAATGCCCCTCACCGTTAGCCTGCCATGCATTCCCAAGATAAGAAAAAGGCCCGACATGGAGGCAAAAACAAGTTAAAGAACGGAAAAAACGTTCGACATCGGCAAAACGGATCCAAAAGGCCATGCGATCGAGAAAAGGTCAGCCGGAATCCATCTCTTATGAAAAAGATGGGTCGAGCATATTCTTTCCCTCAAGACAAAACAAGGAGAATCTTTGACCTTTTCATGAAACATCAGATGATGACACTCCCGGAGTTTCGGCACCCCGATCAAGCAAACGAGGTTCATCACCCGGATTATTGCTCCTATCACCCAGCGATAGAACATCCTCTTGAAGACTGTTTCACTTTCAAAAACTGGGTCAAAGACCAATATCAACTCGGCAGATTCGCTCTCTCCAACAGTTGGAGGGTAGCCCCACCACAAAAGCATGTGTCAAAAGCAACGTATATAGTAAGAGTAGAACCAGATCAACATCGGTCTTGGAAACGATCTTGTACCTATTACGTGATAACACCATCGGAAGAAGGAGAGCGCGAGAATAGGGATGACCTCTCCTGGTGCTTCGAAAATGAGGACGAAGATGAGGTGATCTCAGAATTTCCACCGGCACCAAAAGACTTGGAAGATGGGATACACACCACGGTGGATAACCTAAGAAAAGTCAACTTTGGGACGGCAAACGACCCGCGGCCTACGTTCATTAGTGAGCCGCTGTCTAAAGAACAGGTGGCTACGCTAAAAGACATACTCATGCAGTATAAAGACTACTTCGCATGGAACTATTCCGAGATGCCGGGGCTAGATCTAGAAATAGCTGTGCATAAATTGGCGATATCTTCAGACGTCGAACCATTCAAACAAGCACCAAGAAGAATGCGGCTCGAACTTGAAATGAATATCAACGCCGAAGTCAAGAAGCTAATCGACTCCGGTTTCATCCAAGAAGTTCAACACCCCAACTGGATCGCCAACATTGTCCCCGTGATGAAGAAAAATGGGATGGTGCGCATCTGCGTGGATTTCCGAGACCTCAATAAAGCTTGCTCGAAGGATGATTTTCCCGTACCGGTTACTGAGTTGATGATAGATAACACGTTCACTCACGAAGTCTTCTCCTTCATGGACGGATCATTAGGGTAAAATCAAATAAAGATACATCCCAAAGACCAGAAGCATACCGCTTTCCGGACTCCTCTGGGCATATTTTGCTATAAAGATGCCTTTCGGCCTAAAGAATGCAGGCTCTACCTACCAGAGGGCCATGACAAAGATCTTCGATGATCTCATACATGAGATTGTCGAATGTTACATCCACGACCTCGTAGTGAAAAGCAAATCGTACGAAGAGCACTGGGAACATCTGAAGATAGCGTTTCAGTGCCTTCGGAAATACAACTTGAAGATGAACCGTCTGAAATGCGCATTTGGAGTCTCCTCAAGTAAATTTCTAGGGTTCATCATACGACATCGGGGTATCGAAATAGATTCATCGAAAATCAAGACGATTATGGAAATACCCACTCCAAGAACTTTAAAACAATTGCGGTCTCTACAAGGGAAGCTCGCGTATATCCGACGGTTCATAGCCAACCTCTCCGGAAAATGCCATCCCTACAGTCACCTGATGAAGAAGGGAACCCCGTTCGTTTGGGATCGTAAATGCCAAAGAGCACTGGACGAAATCAAGCAATATCTGCAGAATCCGCCGGTATTGACCGCTCTGGTCAAGGGAAAGTCCCTCATACTGTACACAACCGCCGTTAAAGGTTCTTTGGGCGCGCTATGTTAGTTATATGTATGCCCTAGAGGCCATTACTGTACATATGATGTATATTGTAATGGATGCTTGGACATATATAGGGAGGACTTTCTTGCTCGACATGATAGTATGCTATCTGGTTGTACTTTATCTTAACATGTACTCTGATTGTCTCTATGTTACATGTTGATAAAGCCCTTAGGATATGTACTCGACTACTGGGACTATGATGAGATCATACTAGTGGGGCCGCGGTAGTCGATGAGTACATCCTATAACTGTTCCTAGTCGAGAGTGTATCGAGACAGGGCATCGATACACCAGAGTAGACTAGCATATACGCATCTTGACCCATATGATGGGCGATGAATGATCCCATATCCATCGGTGTTTGACATCAAGGATGGTGTACGGGTGCTCAGTAGAGACTGGGTACACTGGACGGACTCGCCGAGAACTCCTAGATGGTATTATACCTCACGTCAGATGGCAGTTCTCCGGTGACACTGGTACAGAGTAGTCTGTTGATCCGAGATCGTCATAAAGTCTTGTGTGATTCCCACCGTGCTTTGATTTCCATCATACCACGTCTAAGAGGGCGTGCAAAAAGGTAGCTTTTGGGTACAGTCCCGAATCACATGGAGGCAATGAGCGATAGGAGGGGATTCGTCTCTCCCGGTATAGGGAGTTGATGTTGCGCTGTGTTCAATTGGCTATAACTGGAAATCCCTGGCCAGGTTTGCTGAGATTTACTGGTAAGTGTTATCAGTAGTTTCTCGAACTGTTATAGACCTCATATCGACACGACTTATCAAGCTACTGGGGTCTGACGTATACCACCCCTAGGCGAGATATGCGACATATCAGACGACGAGACCGGACTGTATGAGAGTGTTACTGACTGGATTCACAGGAGAATGTACAGGTTTGCTTGTTGATCTTCTGAGCGCTCAATACCTAGGTGGCTTTTACGTTTAACTGACCGCTTGCAGCTTGTGAGTGTTTGATATGATCAGCACCTGTTGCCGGCGTATTGACGATTCTTTAGAGTCCTACACAGAGGTTTCTTGGCTCCGGCAAAATGGAGTAGGAGCACATATGTGATATGTGCGGGGCCGAGAACAATATGTGTATGTGATACCGTATTAGATTCTCGCGATATGAGATATCGGCCGGGTATATGTGATATAGCCGGGTCATCGGATCAAGTGTTGATTCGATGAACTGATTCAGATTATATTAGTCGGTTATTTATGAAATAGCCGGATTATCAGATCAAGGGTTGATTCGATAATTTAATGTATAATTATATATTTGATATATTAAATTATATTAACTGATATAAGCTCACTAAAGATTCTTTTTCTCACTCGGGTAATACATTGATATATATGCGATATATGTTAATTGCATTATTTTATTTTGTTACAATAAATATTATATATGTGATATATAATATTGTAACATGATATGGTTATTAATGCAACATGTTTTGTGGAGTTTAATTAAGGTTAGGGTTTGGATTAGGGTTAAGTCTTCATGAAGCTTTCAAGAAGCTTCTTGAAGCTTTGACTTTGACTTGGATATTTTGTGATATTTGCATAACCCAACCCAACCCTTTAACCATAGTTATGTCTCTACAATGGTTAGCCTTCTCATTATCTACCATGGTTGCATTTCTAACCACACACTAGAGTTTCATTATTCATCACAAAAGAATTCTTCTTCTTCTTTCTTGAGTTCTTGATGGAAAAGCTTGCTAGCTTTTTCATTAGTGATAAAATGAGTGAGTTAATGAAAACAAATGAGAGATAAAATCCTACTTCATCATCCTAATCTATCCTAGCAATTTAGATTAGGGTGTTCACTTCATTTAGTGAGTGAGAGCTTGTGTTAATGAAACTTCAAGGTAGATCATCTTTGTTATCGAAGATCGGAAGCAAGCTTCCATCTTTCTCTTCGTGGAGCCTCTCGAGAGTCCGGAACTTGATGATCGCAGCGAAGGGACCAAAACACGGAGCTTAAGAAGTGAAGGACAGGATCTACAAAGGTTTTAATCCCTCTCACTTAGTGTTAAACTGTTTAACATGCTTTGTTTCGCCTAATCTCTAGTTTAAAGATCTTGGTTAGGGTTGTTCGGCACGTCTAAATTTTAAATCGGGCATGGTTGATGCCTTATAGACTCTTGTGAAAGTGCTTAGCATCCCTACAGTGGTATCAGAGATAATCTAGAGCTTTAGGCGAAATTTAAAGTCCGATCGAACCCCGAAACCCCGGTTTATACCCTTTTCTGGAAATTTTTCAAAAATGTTGATTTTTTCATATTAAAAATACTTTAAAAAATTAGCAGGGAATTCTAAGGATAACCCTAAAACACGTGCCCTCAAGGCTCTCAAACAGTCGCGGAACCGCGGCAGGAACATGCTTGCCGCTACGGTTCCGCTGCCAAAAAGGTGAACTGGGGACACGTGTTTGTACAGTATTATCCTTAGGTGTTTCTTCTTTTTTCTGGGTATTTTTAATTTATACTCAAGTGTTGAGTTTTCTGGATTGTATTGGGGACTCGTTAATTCGATCAGATAATTTAACTTCGTTTAAGTTTTTTTTCCGGATAATTTTAGAAACTGTTAAAAAGTTCGAACGGATATCAATAACTCACTTTTTCCCCTGTCGGAAATTTTTTCAAAAGTTGGATTTTTTCTCGAGTTTGAAACTTCCGGAAAATCATGCAAGTAACACGGTGGACCCTCTAGAAGAACACAAACCTTAACTCGATTATGTAACCGTCTGAACCGCCTCTGAACCTTAGGGTTTGGGGCAGTACGGCATTGCCACTTGTGAGGCGTTGGCTTGACCCTTCTACGGCTGGACCATTGGTACTGTGGCATGTGATGGATATTTTTAAACTAATTTCAAGTGTTGAGAACTATTTGGGAAAACTTGGGTGTTTGATTATTCTATCAGAAAGTTTAACATTGTCTATTTATCTGGAATATGATACAATATTTGGAATCCACATGCAGTTATGAGATAACTAATTTGAATGTTATAAATCTAGCAGTTCAGTCTCAAATGATCGGTTGGCACGGAATTTTGATGTGATCAAAAGTCCATTGCAATCACGTAGCGTACGCGGATACTCGTCGGGTAAACTTAATAGACAGCCACGCCCTATAGCCCCGACCAAGTGACTGTAGGAGAACCCCGTCACTAAAAGCATCCGTTCCGGTGCTCGCGGCAGCGATGTTCCGCCTTAGTGCACTTCATCGACGGCATCTGGGGGTGCGGCCGTCTACTAAAGTTTGCGACGAGTATTCGATCAGGATGTCGGGAATCTTGTTGAATTGCCCGACTTGATATTGAAAAGTGTTTTCGATAATGAGACTAAAATGCGGGGTTTATAATTGTCAGGCATGCGATGTCTAAAGAATTCATTTGGTTAGGCATGCGATGTCTAAAAAGGGTTGCGGATTCCAACTGTTGTAGTTTTACACTTTCTTTTCTGTAACCGTAAGTGTAGTATGTAGTTGTATCGCCGGTTTTCGTTGCTATACATCAACGACAATCGGTGTATGCATACTTACTTACGTTGATGATATGAGATATTATGTTTTATTGTGATATGTTATATTGGATCGTCGCGTTCTGAATAGCCGGGGGTTTTATGTGAGATGAGAGTTTTTCTTTTTTCATTCATGTAAAATTCATTTGTATGTAATATTCTTTTATTGGGGCACTTCCGGGATGAGGATGATGTCACCATTGTATATTATTTACTTTTCCGCATTAGGTAGACCCAAGACGGGGAGCACAAGTAACCGGGTTCTAGGGTCCAGTGGGAGACCATCTCGAGGAGTCGAGACCGTGTCTCCTAACCCTAGAATTGGCAGTGTTGCTTGCCGCTCTCGTAGGGGTCTAGGGATGTGGGTTTGGCTATTCATCGCGACCGTGGAATCCGTGTTTTATACAGGCTCGTATTAAAACACGGACGTCCTAGTATATCCAATATTCCATATATGTTCTTCTGCTGCAATATTCTGTGATGAGATCATATTACTGCCTGAGACGAATGTTTATATTATATATATGAGATATATGTTATATTGCAGATTTCGTTTCAAATGTGATACTTGCGAAGTATAATAAAATGGGACTTCTTTAATGAGATTAATGAAACTAAAAGAAACCTAAAGATGTTGTAGAAACTTGTTTAAAAACAGGTAGCTCTAGTTCTTGCTTTGCATAGCGGTGTTCCTTGTAGAACATCCAGCACCTTATTCGATAAGGAAAGAGCCGAGATCCCTTCACCGAGAGTGACCACTTTAGTGAAACTAGCAGATGCTACAAACTCGGTTTGTCTTTTGATTGGTTCTATAGTTCTTGCTTTGCATAGTGGTATTTATGAAATATCCTGCACCTTATTCGATGAGGAAAGAGCCGACGATCCCTTCACCGGGAGTGACCTCTTTAGCAAAACTAGAAAAGGACTAAAAAACATTCCATTTAAAATCACTCGATTCTACAATGATATCAAGTTCATTACGCAAAGGGTTTTCTTAAAAACCTGTCGTAGCCCTCCGTCATTTCAGATAAGTACTACTTAGTATTCGTGCTGCGGTAGTTTGGCCTCCGTCAAGACGTAGTGTACGGTAGCTAACTAGTGCTTATCTGCTAGCATACGATGCGATTGGATTAGGGTATTCGTACGGCGTAGTTTGGCCTCCATCAAGGGTCGTACGGATGGGTTTAATTCAATCAGGAAATGACGGGTTGAACTTGACTAGCGGACTATGGATAGTTTGGCCTCCGTCAAGGTCATAGGACGCTGAGGTAAAATATTATTGGTAATTTCAAGTGTTGAAATTTGCAATGAGATTGCATACCTTCTATAAGATAGTTGGATCCCGATACCCGCTGCGAGTAAGAGTTACTCCCGGGAGAGTTTTACACATTACAATTAGCCGATCAAGTAGGTGTCTAGAAAGGTGTTAACGGGGTTACGCCCCTGGGAAAACGAGGTTTATTTTAATTAGGTCCGTGCGAAAGCACAGGGAACCTCCCTCAAAGTACCGGCACTGGCCTGGCTGAAAGATTGGCGAAATTGTAGCGTGTAATTAATCCCGGCTAGTCTTTCCTTTTAGGGTTTGAAGGAAGATTTGACTAAAACAGTGGGAGACATCCTGATTAGATAAATTGATAACCAATCCAATCTTGTAAAAGCGCACGCTGAGTGTTTTCTTCTCTCTCTCTCTCCTGGTTACGACTATGTCACGCCTTAATCAAGATAATAATACAGATGTATTGACCGAACCCACTTGTTATACTGCGCTAAGGAACGTTGGTCCCGCTCCAACTTATAATTGTTATAAAACAAAGCAGGAAATATGGGATTACCAGAATTCCCGTGCCGCCCAAACGAAGAAAGTGTATGTTGATGCATCTTCTTCGGGTGTGTTCATTATAGAGAACTGTTTCTCAGTATCCTTTACGTCCTGGGTATGAGATGCTAGATCAGGATCCCACATATGTAATTTGTTACATAGGCTACAGATAGGTAGAGAACTGAGAACGAGTGATAAATTTCATGAGATAGAAATAGTGCAAGTGTTGCAGCCAAGTCTGTTGGTAGTTATCACCCTGTATTATCAGAATACATTGATTCTGAACGAATGTTATTAGATACCGAACCTGATATACAACATCATATCAGTCTCTTTATTAGTAAAGAAAGGATATAATTTTGTATTGTTGGATAATGTTTTGAACATTTCCTATATCAAGAGTTGATCGGTTCAGGCATGTTATCTAAAAGTATAGACGTTCTAAATTAAACCATAGTTCTTAATGTACAGAACACACACAAGAGGAAGAGTTCAGAAATGAACGAATCCTTTCCGAGGCATTGTAGACTAGGTCATATCAATGCGACCCGACTAGCTGAAGTTACATGAAGATGCATATTTAAATAAGTTTGAATTTACATCTTGTGAAACTTGCCGGTCATGTCACAGAGATAAGATGACCACGGCTCCGTTTATTGGAAACAGAGAATGAGTTAGTGAACTCTTGGGATTGATACATGCTGATGTATGAAAGTCCCCTGTCTACACATGCCAAGACTGGTTCTTTGTACTTCATTAGATTCACTGATTATCTTTCAAGATCCGGACATATGTTATTATTGAAACACAAGTCTGGAACTTTTGAGAAATTCAATGAATATAAGTTAGAAGTAGAGAACCAAAAACGGGTATAAGTATTATGTCTTTTGATGAGATCAAGGAGGAGAATACTTGAGCACGGAATTCCTGGACTATTCTAAAGGAGAATGAGATTCTTTCTCAGTATTACTCCTCCGTATACACCATAGCACGATGGTATATCGGGGCGGAGCAATAGCACCCTATGTGATATGGTGTGCTCTATGATGAGTACTACTGAATTTTCTATTTCTTTTTTGGGAGTTATAGACTTGAGAAGCTGCATACCTATTGAATAGGGTTCAAATCAAATCAGTTGCCTACCACTTCATATGTGATATGGAAAGGGAAGAGTCCATATCTTAAGTTTGTTAAGATTTGGGGTTGTCCGGCCTATGTCTAAAAGCAAAATCCGGACAAGCTCGAGGCAAAATCAGTTCTGTGGAAGTTTGTTGGATATCCCAAGCATTCGCAATGGAATATCTTCTACCTAACTGAGGAACAAAAGTATTTTGTTTTCTCAGCATGCCACCTTTGTGAAAGGGAATTTCTTGTGAAGAAATTATTGGTCATGAGGTAGAACTGGAAAGAGTTCCAGCTATACAAACTGCAGCTGATGATTTGGTAGAACCAAAGGATTCAATAGTTTCCAACGAACCTCAGCCTCTCCACCGATCTAGTAGGGTTCCTCACCCACCTGAGAGATACTTCGGTTTCTCTATGACAGTGGGAGCGAGAATTGCATCATGAGATGATGACCCAACTAGATTCGAGCAGGCCATCAGGAGTGGGACTCTGTAAGAATGGCTGGATGCTTAGTGATCTGAGATGGAATCCTTATACACCAACGAAGTATGGACTTTAGTTGCTTTATCTGAAGAGTTAAATCCCCATCAGGAGCAAGTATATCTTGAGAAGATTACTTGGTGTACATGGAAAAGTTGAGACTTTCAAAACTATGTTTAAGTCCATCCAGATCCTACTTGCCACGACTACATACCATGGCTACGATATCTGGCGGTTGGGTGTCATGACTGCTTTTCTAAATGATGATTTGGAAGAGAGTGTCTATAAGTACTCAGCCAGAGGGCTTCGTAGAAAGTGGGAGCAGCGGAAACGTGAGCAAGATGTTTTATGTGATAAATCAGGCATCGCGGAGTTGGAACGTCTGTTTTGATATGGTAGTCAAAGAGTTTGACTTCATCAAAATGGTAGATGAATCTTGTATATACAAAAAGGTAGTGGAGAGTATGGTGGTGATCCTCATAGAGTACGTGGATGACATACTCTTGATAGGGAAGGAGTTTCCTATACTACGCTCGGTCAATCTCCGCTTATCACAAGGATTCTCCATATAGGATCAAGGTGATACCTCCTAAATCCTAGGTATTTATATCTATGAGATAGATCTAATTGGATGTTAGGATTCTTACTAGGTGTAGTGAGATGGTATCAATCGATCCTGGGGAGAATCACTGGAAAGGTTCCAGGGTGATAAGGACGATTGAATGTCAGTCGCAGGCATTGTCTTTACCCTCAGTGGAGGGACGGTATGTTGGAAGAGTTCCAAGCTAGATACCGTTACTTACTAGACGATTAAAGGCAAGATACATCGTTACCAAGGATGCTACCAAAGAGGCAGTATGGATATATATATATATATATAGTTCATGAGATGAACTTCGTTCCTACCATTGTATGACAATGGAGTTGTGGCTTATGCCTAAGAACCCCCGTCCCATCAGAAATCCAGATATAATTCTTAGGCAGTATCACCTGATCATGGAGATGGTTGATCTCCAGGGAGATCGATGTTAGGAGAGTAGACACAGAGGACAACAGCGCGGATCCACTCACAAATGCCTTTTTCCCAGTAGAGACTTTTATGGGATGGTTGAGTATGAGATACTTCAACCACAGCTAATTGTTGGGTATGTGATACCACAACAGATGGCCCTAGTGCAAGTGGGAGATTGTTAGTTATATGTATGCCCTAGAGGCCATTACTGTACATATGATGTATATTGTAATGGATGCTTGGACATATATAGGGAGGACTTTCTTACTCGACATGATAGTATGCTATCTGGTTGTACTTTATCTTAACATGTACTCTGATTGTCTCTATGTTACATGTTGATAAAGCCCTTAGGATATGTACTCGACTACTGGGACTATGATGAGATCATACTAGTGGGGTCGCGGTAGTCGACGAGTACATCCTATAACTGTTCCTAGTCGAGGGTGTATCGAGACAGGGTATCGATACACCAGAGTAGACTAGCGTATACGCATCTTGACCCATATGATGGGCGATGGATGATCCCATATCCATCGGTGTTTGACATCAAGGATGGTGTACGGGTGCTCAGTAGAGACTGGGTACACTGGACGGACCCGCCGAGAACTCCCAGATGGTATTATACCTCACGTCAGATGGCAGTTCTCCGGTGACACTGGTACAGAGTAGTCTGTTGACCCGAGATCGTCATAAAGTCTTGTGTGATTCCCACTGTGCTTTGATTTCCATCATACCACGTCCAAGAGAGCGTGCAAAAAGGTGGCTTTTGGGTACAGTCCCGAATCACATGGAGGCAATGAGCGATAGGAGGGGATTCGTCTCTCCCGGTATAGGGAGTTGATGTTGCGCTGTGTTCGATTGGCAATAACTGGAAATCCCTGGCCCGGGTTGCTGAGATTTACTGGTAAGTGTTATCAGTAGTTTCTCGAACTGTTATAGACCTCATATCGACACGACTTATCAAGCTACTGGGGTCTGACGTATACTACCCCTTGGCGAGATATGCGACATATCAGACGACGAGACCGGACTGTACGGGAGTGTTACTGACTGGATTCACAGGAGAATGTATAGGCTTGCTTGTTGATCTTCCGAGCGCTCAATACCTGGGTGGCTGTTACGTTTAGCTGACCGCTTGCAGCTTGTGGGTGTTTGATATGATCATCACCTACTGCCGGCGTATTGACGATTCTTTAGAGTCCTACACAGAGGTTTCTTGGCTCAGGCAAAACGGAGTAGGAGCACATATGTGATATGTGCGGGACCGAGAACAATACATGTATGTGATACCGTATTAGATTCTCGCGATATGAGATATCGGCCGGGTATATGTGATATAGCCAGGTCATCGGATCAAGTGTTGATTCGATGAACTGATTCAGATTATATTAGTCGGTTATTTATGAAATAGCCGGATTATCAGATCAAGGGTTGATTCGATAATTTAATGTATAATTATATATTTGATATATTAAATTACATTAACTGATATAAGCTCACTAAAAGATTCTTTTTCTCACTCGGGTAATACATTGATATATATGCGATATATGTTAATTGTATTATTTTATTTTGTTACAATAAATATTATGTGATATATAATATTGTAACATGATATGGTTATTAATGCAACATGTTTTGTGGAGTTTAATTGAGGTTACGGTTTGGATTAGGGTTAAGTCTTCATGAAGCTTTCAAGAAGCTTCTTGAAGCTTTGATTTTGACTTGGATATTTTGTGATATTTGCTTAACCCAACCCAACCCTTTAACCCTAGTTATTTCTCTACAATGGTTAGCCTTCTCATTATCTACCATGGTTGCATTTCTAACCACACACTAGAGTTTCATTATTCATCACAAAAGGATTCTTCTTCTTCTTCCTTGAGTTCTTGATGGAAAAGCTTACTAGCTTTTTCATTAGTGATAAAAATGAGTGAGTTAATGAAAACAAATGAGAGATAAAATCCTACTTCATCATCCTAATCTATCCTAGCCATTTAGATTAGGGTGTTCACTTCATTTAGTGAGTGAGAGCTTGTGTTAATGAAACTTCAAGGTAGATTATCTTTGTTATCGAAGATCGGAAGCAAGCTTGCATCTTTCTCTTCGTGGAGCCTCTCGAGAGTCCGGAACTTGATGATCGCAGTGAAGGGACCACAACACGGAGCTTAAGAAGTGAATGACAGGATCTACAAAGGTTGTAATCCCTCTCACTTAGTGTTAAACTGTTTAACATGCTTTGTTTCGCCTAATCTCTAGTTTAAAGATCTTGGTTAGGGTTGTTCGGCACGTCTAAATTTTAAATCGGGCATGGTTGATGCTTTATAGACCCTTGTGAGTGTGCCTAGCATCCCTACACGCTATGGGCCCAGGAGAACGACCAAGGGAAAGAGAGAGCCTTCTACTATTTGAGTCGAGTTCTCCTAGGGGCAGAAAACAACTACTCCCCTATCGAAAAACACTGCCTGGCGTTAATCTTCGCGATAACGAAGCTTCGGCATTATGCCTTGGTGCATGAGGTCCATCTCATATCAAAAGTGGATCCTTTCAAATATTTGATGTCAAGAACCATACTAACGGGGCGGCTCACTAAATGGGCCCTACTCTTAATGGAATTCTCGATAACATACCGACCTCTCAAGACAGTGAAAGGCCAGGCCATCGCCGACTTCCTCGATGAGCATCCTATACCTGCCAATTCACCCCTAAATTGCGAATTGCCAGATGAGTATGCGTTTGACACGATCGACGGGGAGAAATGAGGGAGTGATACCCTATGGGAACTCTATTTCGACGGAGCATCTTCCGTGAAGAAGAGAAAGCATGACTCCCCCATAATCAAATCTGGGGCAGGCATCATCTTCGTGACTCCACAAGGATGGATAATGCGCTTTGCCTTTTTCTTAATAGAGTCACGGACAAACAATGAAGCAAAGTATGAAGCTTTGATAGCAGGTCTTGAGATTGCTGTCGACATGGGTATCGAAAACCTCCTCATATATGGAGACTCCCAGCTGGTCGTCAGCCAAGTAAACGGAGACTACTAGACATGCAAACCGCAACTGATCAGGTATGGTGAAAGAGTGCCGAAACTGCTGATGCAAATTCCCTCCTACGCCCTGGAAAGCATACCGCATACAGAAAATAGGAAAGCGTAAGCATTAGCCAAACTCGCTAAAAAACTGGCTGACAAAAACCTCGATGACATAAGGATCATTATACAAAGCTGTCGAGTTCTAGCACCGGCAGAAATATCTCCGGAGTCATCTGAAGAAAAAGAAGCGACCAAGCAAACAGCCCTACAAATAGAGGACCAAGAAAAGACTAACGATTGGAGAGAAATCTTTATAGACTACTTCAAATTCTATCAAACACCGGAAGATGCATCCTCAAGACATCAGCTCATAAACGAGCTCTGTCTTTCGCCTTCGTCAATGATACTCTATATAAGAGATCGTTCGACTCTCTGTGGCTGAGATGCCTGGGACCGTAAGAAGTAAAGAGAGTCGTCCAAGAAACTCATGACGGACTCTGCGGTTCTCATCAAGCCGGGCTAAAGATAAAGCTGAAGATCAAAAGAATGGGCTACTATTGGCCCATGATAATTTAGGACTGCCTCGTATATGCGGAGCAGTGCCACTCGTGCCAAATTCATGGAGACTTCATCCACCAGCATCTAAACCCGCTATACCCAACAGTGCCTAGCTGGCCATTCAAAATGTGGGGAACTGACATAATTGGGCCTATCGAACCAACGACGTCCAAAGGACATCGGTTCATATTGGCGACAACCGATTACTTTTCTAAGTGGGCAGAAGCCATACCGCTAAGAGAAGTGAAGACGGAGAACATCATCCATTTCTTCAAGACACATGTCATCTATCGGTTCGGCACTCCGCGACGGATTATCTCCGATAATGGGCTGGCCTATAAAAGTCACAGAATCAGCTGCTTTGCACAGCAACATAATATAGACTGGAGATACTCTTCGGTCTATTATCCCCGAGCTAACGGTCTAGCTACGGCTTTCAACAAAAGCTTGACAAAGATCATAAAGAAGACGGTGTCCAAAAATAAAAAGGATTAGCACGAGAGACTGCATGAAACTCTCTGGGCTTATCGGACCACATTCAAAATGGCCACAAATACAACGCCGTATGCATAGGTATTCGGCGTAGAAGCAGTACTCCCCTTGGAGATAGAGCTACCATCTCTACGAGTGGCGGTTTATTACGAACTAATAGATGAAGAGAATGCTCATCTTTGGCTTGAGGAGCTTGACGCCCTCGATGAAACTCGTCTCATGGCGCAGCAAAACCTAGAAGCTTACAAAGTAAGGATGACGCGCTCATACGAAAGATTAATTAGGCCAAGAACATTCCGCCAAGGCGAACTCGTGCTAGTTGTCAAAAGATCTATGATCCACAATCGTGCCAAACGAGGAAAATTCGAGCCAAACTATGAGGGCCCGTACATCATAGATAAAATCTACCAAGGTGGGGCTTACTTGCTCATGGATATGCATGGCGAAAGACCCTTCTGGACAATAAACGGACGATTCCTTAAGAAATACTACGCCTGACAAGTCACAGCCCAGGTTAATGATAGATAACGACGCTTGTGTCCGCTTGCTGTTTTCCTGAGTACCAAACTCTATAAGTGCTATCCGGCAAAACTTCGCCGAAGAAAACTAACAACGGACCGAAACGTCCCTAAACTAACAATGGACCGCAATGTCCTGAAACTAGCTATGGACCGAAACGTCCCTAAACTAACAATGGACCGCAATGTCTTGAAACTATCTACGGACCAAAACGTCTTTAAACTACTATGAACCGAAGCATCCTTAGGCTAACGCAGCAAAAAAAAACGTTACGTCCACAAGTAAAATGGATACGGATGAAAACCCGAAAGGGCTCCATGAGTAAAAACAGCAGGGCTACCGGCGAGTTTGTGAAAACCCGAAAGGGCGCAGACTCGTAAAAGAAATTCATGCACACTTGTAAGGTCCTCTCGACCTTATAAGGAGAAAATACCTGCGTGAGATCCTTAAGACTCACAAGAGAGCGACACACTTAGGGATCCCCACGATTTCTAAGGAGAAATTACACTTACGAGATCCTCACGACTCGTAAGGAGAATCCCCTTATGAGATCCTCACGGCTCATAGGATTCAAAAGCCTTAAGCTACAGTGACCTAAACCTGTTCTTAAACCATCACATTCCCCAGATTGCCCTATAAACAGTTCAATATTGACCCTTGTATACAATCCATGGGCACAAATAAACATCTCCCCCATCAAGTTCCACCAATGGCGCGAAATGTCCTCATGTGGTGAACGACACTTGTAAGTCCTCTCGACTTACAAGGAGAAAACACTCTTATAAGATCCTTACGACTTATAACAGAACACGCACTTAAGAATCCTCACGATTCCTAAGGAGAAAAACGCACCTACGAGATCCTCACGACTCATAGGGAAAAACACCTTTATGAGACCCTCACGGCTCATGAAGTCAAAAGTCTTAGTCGACAGGATCCTAACCCTGTTTGCTAAGCCACCTTTGTTCGAATTGACAAAGGCAAATGATGATTCGCTCCTAGCAATATCCCAGTTGTAGCGATGTTGATGCCTAAATCGATAACAAATTCCAAGTCCTTTCACGACAAGTAATGATTCGTTCCTGGCAATACCCCAGTCGCAGTGATACTGATGCCAAAATTGGTGACAGATCTCAAGTTCCATATTCGCAACAAAATCAGCGAGTGAAAAATACAAAAAAATTATATATAGCCGAAATGATTGGGCAACTCACAATAAAAAGCAGTGAGTAAAAAGAAAAATAGCCGAAATGATTGGGCACCGCGGAAAATAGCCGAAATGATTGGGCAATCATGACTTTCGCGATATAAAAAGCTGAAATGATATAGCATCACGAAAAAAATGAAACGTTTGCCCTACATGCGAGTCCATACTGATCCTTGTGTACAATCCATGGGCATAAACGAAAAGGGAACCACATTTTCCAACAAACTCTGTCAAAAGGGAGAGTCAGATCTCGACGGCAACATCTTCATCCCAGACGATCAACCCGGGGTTCTTTTCCGACACCGCAGAAAGCGGAAACAAGTCAACCAATGGCCTCCCTGCCGGAACAACGCTCCGTCTCGGAAACAAGTCAACTAATGACCTCCTGGCCGGAACAACGCTCCGTCTCGGAAACAAGTCAACCAATGACCTCCCCACCGGAACAACGCTCCGTCTCGGAAACAAGTCAACCAATGACCTCCCCACCGGAACAATGCTCCGTCTCAGAAACAAGTCAACTAATAATCCCTCGGTTCATCTCAACTCGTAAGCCTTAGGCAATGGGGATAAGGTCTTGTTTCCTAAACACTGGGGCCCTGCAAGTCGGTCCAAGATAGGCCATTGCATACTATTCACGGGTCACACTCTCCAAAGTCGAATATCGACAAGGAGGGAAACAACCACTTACTAGTCCTCTCGACTTGTAAAAGGGAAAAAATTCTCTTGTGAGATCCTTACGACTCTCGAGAGAAAATACACACTTAGAAATCCTCATGATTCCTAAGGAAAAAATACACCTACGGGATCCTCTCGACTCATAGAGAGAAAAGTCTTTATGGGACCCTCACGACTCATGGAGTTGAAAAGTCTTAGGCGGTAGATCTGAACCTGTTTCCTAAGTCGTTGCTGCCCTGCAAGGAGATCAAGATAGACTATCTACAGAACGCATTTGCTAAAAGGGACACGCCAATATGAAATAAAATATGTCTTTTATTCATGAATCCAAATGAATATAAGGTACATTTCACAAAAGAATCAAAAGACACTCTCATTCAGGAGTAAATACAAAAGGGGAATATAAAAAAAATATCTTCAAGCCGGCGGACGGTTCATTAAGTTCGTCAATTCATCATTCTTCCGCTGGGCCTCGGTTTCAAGCTTTGTTATTGCCACAAGATGGGTCTCCGCCTGAGACTGTTGAGCGTGATATAAGGCGAGTCGACTCTCAAGCTCTTTTTCAGCAACTTTATGAGTTTCAACCATTTCGTGGGTAAAGATAATGGCTTTATCAATATCTAGCACCTCCGTGATTGCTTCTTGAAGCACCCGCCAAAGTTCGTACGCACGGGTGGTCTTAGCAGTGAGTTGAGCTTGAAGTCCCCCCAAAGCATTTGAAGCTAACTCCCTCTCTAAAAATTTCCGGTTGAGCCTCTTTTCGCAAGACTGAAGATTAGTGGCGCACCGCTCAATCAACCCCCGCAGACTCACTTTGGCAGTTAAGAGCTCGGAAGGAAGGCGTATTCACTTGAGATAATGTAAGCAAGCCTCCACCCTGTGACAATACTCAACCCAAACATGCACCAATGTCTCATCATGATAAGTAGCAAGGAAGGGCAAAGAAGTATTGGCTTCGGCAGTAAATTCTTCGGCCGTAACAGAACTTCCAGCATGAAGATCTTCAATAAGGGCCGACAAGGAGTGAATTCTTTGTCTCGCCATCCTTTCAGACGCACGTCGGGCATATGGTCCCGGTGGCATAGAGATTTGGGATTCTAATGGGTCCGAGCTGGCAAAACTGTCAAAGTTTATGACTAGATAGCGAGACTAGCAAACATGGAATAAACAAAACAATACCAAGGGTAGAGTTTTACTTACCCACAGCCATGCAAGGGGGGTTTGAAAGTTCCCCAGGCCCATCAAGGATCTCCACTTCATCATCCGCTTCCAGAACTGCAGAGGACATGTTAGCATCATCGTAAAAAAAAGTGATAATAAAGCAAAAGGGTCAAAGAACACAGACCTTGCCTGGAAGAAAGGACGATACTTTGCGGGGATATCGCCTATAGGGCAGCTATTGTTAGTTATATGTATGCCCTAGAGGCCATTACTGTACATACGATGTATATTGTAATGGATGCTTGGACATATATAGGGATGACTTTCTTGCTCGACATGATAGTATGCTATCTGGTTGTACTTTATCTTAACATGTACTCTAATTATCTCTATGTTACATGTTGATAAAGCCCTTAGGATATGTACTCGACTACCGGGACTATGATGAGATCATACTAGTGGGGCCACGGTAGTCGACGAGTACATCCTATAACTGTTCCTAGTCGAGGGTGTATCGAGACAGGGCATCGATACACCAGACTAGACTAGCGTATACGCATCTTGACCCATATGATGGTCGATGGATGATCCCATATCCATCGGTGTTTGACATCAAGGATGGTGTACGGGTGCTCAGTGGAGACTGGGTACACTGGACGGACTCGCCGAGAACTCCCAGATGGAATTATACCTCACGTCAGATGGCAGTTCTCCGGTGACACTGGTACAGAGTAGTCTGTTGACCCGAGATCGTCATAGAGTCTTATGTGATTCCCACTATGCTTTGATTTCCATCATACCACGTCCAAGAGGGCGTGCAAAAAGGTGGCTTTTGGGTACAGTCCCGAATCACATGGAGGCAATAAGCGATAGGAGGGGATTCGTCTCTCCCGGTATAGGGAGTTGATGTTGTGCTGTGTTCAATTGGCTATAACCGGAAATCCCTGGCCACGGTTGCTGAGATTTACTGGTAAGTGTTATCAGTAGTTTCTCGAACTGTTATAGAGCTCATATCGACCTGACTTATCAAGCTACTGGGGTCTGACGTTTACCACCCCTAGGCGAGATATGCGACATATCAGACGACGAGACCGGACTATACGGGAGTGTTACTGTTTGGATTCACAGGAGAATGTACAGGCTTGCTTGTTGATCTTCTGAGCGCTCAATACCTGGGTAGCTGTTACGTTTAGCTGACCGCTTGCAGCTTGTGGGTGTTTGATATGATCATCACCTACTGCCGGCGTATTGACGATTCTTTAGAGTTCTACACAGAGGTTTCTTGGCTTAGGCAAAACGGAGTAGGAGCACATATGTGATATGTGTGGGACCGAGGATAATACGATATGAGATACCGTATTCTATTCTCGCGATATTTAATATCAGCCGCGTCATCGGATCAAGTGTTGATTCGATGAATCGGTACGGATAAATATTAGTCGGTTATATGCGATATAGCCGGATTGTCGGATCAAGTGTTCATTCGATAATTTAATGTATAATAATATATATGATATATTAAATTGCATTAACTAATATTTGCTCACTAAAAGATTATTTTTCTCACTCGGGTAATACATTGATATATATGCGATATATGTTAAATGTATTATTTTATTTTGTTACAATAAATATTGTATATGTGATATATAATATTTTAACATGTTATAATTATTAATGCAACATGTTTAGTGGAGTTTAAACAAGATTAGGGTTTGATTTGGGTTAATGTATTCTAGATGTTTCTAGAAGGTTTTATTTTGTCATTTACTAAGATATTATGATAGATATTTCTAAGTGACTCACCCTTTAACCCAATCCAAACCCTAACCCTAGTAAACTCTCTACATTGGTTACTACAACCATGGTTGCATAAATGATTATGATAACTTTTTATTATTCATCACAAATGAATTCTATCATCTTCTTCCTTGAGTTATTCATTGAAAAAGCTTTCTAGGTTTTTCTAAGTGATGATAAATGAGTGAGAAAAAGATTATAAAAGAGAGCAAAAATCCTACTTCATCATCCTCATCTTCCCTTGCCCTTTAGATGAGAGTGTTCACTTAATTTAGTGAGTGTTAGCTTGTGTTAATGAAACTTCAAGATAGATCATCTTTGTATCGAAGATCGGAAGCAAGACTGCATCTTTCTCTTCGTGGAGCCTCTCGAAAGTCCAGAGTATGATGATCGCAGCGAAGGGACCTTAACACGGAGCTAATGAAGTGAAGGACCGGATCTACAAAGGTTGTAATCGCTCTCACTTAGTGTTAAAGTGTTTAACATGTTAGTTTTCACCTAAACTCTAGTTTAAAGATCCGGCTTTGGGTTGTTCGGCACGGCTAAATTTTTAATCAGGTATGGTTGATACTTCGTAGACCCTTGTGCGCGTGCCTAGCAACCTTACAGTGGTATCAGAGCTAAGCTAGAGCTTTAGGCGAAGTCTAGACGAAGTTTAAAGTCCGATCGAACCCGGAAATCCCGATGTTTACCCCTCTCTGTACATTTTTTTAAAATGTGATTTTTTATGAATTAAAAATTCTCATAAAATTAAGCAGGAAAAACTAAGAATTACTGTGAAGTACGGACCTGGAATTCAAAAATTTGACCGCGGAACCTCGGCGAAACCAAGGGTTTGGCGGCGGTTCCTCGGCCAAAATTGTGACTTAGTCCCTGGAATTTCATGTAATTATTCTTAGGTCCTTTCTTGTTATTTTTTTCTGGGAATTTTTTAATTCCACTCAAGTGTTGAGTTTTCTAGGGTTGTATTGGGGAATCGTTGATTCGATCAGATAATTTAACTTTGTTTAGTTTTGTCCGGATAATTTTTAGAAACTGTTAAAAAGTTCAAACGGATATCAATAACTCACTTTTTCCCCTGTCGGAAATTTTTTCAAAAGTTGGATTTTTTCTCGAGTTTAAGAACGTTCTAAGTCGTGCAAGTAACGCGATGGACCCTCTAGAAGACAACAAACCTTAACTCGATTATGTGACCGTTTTGAACTGCCTCTGAACCTTAGGGTTTGTGGCAGTACGGCGTGCCACATGTGAGGCGTTGGCTTGACCCTTCTACGGCTGGACCATTGGTACTGTAGCATGTGATGGATGTTTTTAAACTGATTTCATGTGTTGAGATATATTGGGGAAATCTTGGGTGTTTGATTATTCGATCGGAAAGTTTAATATTGTCTATTTATCTGGATTGTGATACAATATTTGGAATCCATAAGAAGTTATGAGATAACTAATTTGAATATTATAAACATAGCAGTTTAGTCTCAATAGATCGGTTGCCACGGAATTTTGATGTGATCAAAAGTTCGTCGCAATCACGTAGCGTACGCGGATACTCGCCGGGTAAACTTAATAGACAGCCATGCCCCATAGCCCCGACCAAGTGACTGTAGGAGAACCCCGTCGCCAAAAGCATCCGTTCGGGTGCTCGCGGCAGCGGTGTTTCGCCTTAGTGCACTTCGTCGACGGCATCCGGGGGTGCGGCCGTCTACTAAAGTTTGTGACGAGCATTCGATCTGGATCTCGGGAATCTTGTTGAATTGCCCAACTTGATATTGATAAGAGTTTTCGATAAAGAGACTAAAATGCGGGGTTTATAATTGTTAGGCATGAGATGTCTAAGAAATTCATTTGGTTAGGCATGCGATGTCTAAGGAGGTTGCGGACTCCAACTGTTGTAGTTTTACACTTTCTTTTCTGTGACCGTAAGTGTAGTATGTGGTGTATCGCCGGCTTCGTTGCTATACATCAACGACAATCGGGATACGCATACTTGCTTACGTTGATGATATGAGATATTATGTGTTGCTGTGATATGTTATATTGGATCTTCGCGTTCTGAATAGCCGGGGGTTTTATGTGAGATGAGAGTTTTTTTTCTTTTTCATTCATGTAAAATTCATATGTATGTAATATTCTTTTATTGGGGCACTTCCGGGTTGAGGATGATGTCACCATTGTATATTATTTACTTTTCCGCATTAGGTAGACCCAAGGCGGGGAGCACAAGTAACCGGGTTCTAGGGTCCAGTGGGAGATCATCTCGAGGAGTCGAGACCGGGTTTCCTAACCCTAGAATTGGCAGTGTTGCTTGCCGCTCTCGTAGGGGTCTAGGGATGTGGGTTTGGCTATTCATCGCGACTGTGGAATCCGTGTTTTATACAGGCTCGTATTAAAACACGGACGTCCTAGTATATCCAATATTTCATATATGTTCTTCTGCTGCAATGTTCTGTGATAAGATTATATTACTTCCTGAGACGAATGTTTATATTATATATATGAGATATATGTTATATTGCAGATTTCGTTTCAAATGAGATGCTTGTGAAGCATAATAAAATGGGACTTCATTAATGAGATTAATGAAACTAAAAAGAAACCTAAAGATGTTGTAGAAACTTGTTTAAAAACTGGGGCTCTAGTTCTTGCTTTGCATAGCGGTGTTCCTTGTAGAACATCCAGCACCTTATTCGATAAGGAAAGAGCCGAGATCCCTTCACCGGGAGTGACCTCTTTAGTGAAATTAGCAGATGCTACAAACTCGGTCTGTCTTTTGATTGCTTCTATAGTTCTTGCTTTGCATAGTGATATTTGTGAAATATCCTGCACCTTATTCGATGAGGAAAGGGCCGACGATCCCTTCACCGGGAGTGACCCCTTTAGCAAAACTAGAAAAGCCTAAAAAACACTCTATTTCAAATCACTCGATTCTACAACGATATCAGGTTCATTACGCAAAGGGTTTTCTTAAAAAACCTAGCGTAGCCATCCGTCATTTTAGGAAGTAGAGTACTTAGTATTCGTGCTGCGTATGTCGACTTTAGTTGAGGCGTAGTGTACGGTAGCTAAGTGATGTCTTCCTACACAGCATATGATGCGATTAGTTAGGACATTCATGTGATTATGTCGACCATAGTTGAGGGTCATGTAGGGTGGGTCTGATTAACCATGAAATGACGGGTAAAACTTGACTAGTACTTATGATATGTTGACCTTAGTTAAGGTCATAAGTGCTAGGGGTAAAATATTATTGGGAATTTCAAGTGTTGAAATTTGCAATGAGATTGCATACCTTCTAAAAGATAGTTGGATCCCGATACCCGCTGCGAGTAAGAGTTACACGTTGGAGAGTTTTACACATTACAATTAGCCGATCAAGTAGGTGTCTAGAAAGGTGTCAACGGGGTTACGCCCCTGGGAAAATGAGGTTTACTTTAATTAGGTCCGTGCGAAAGCACGGGGAACCTCCCTCAAAGTACCGACACTGGCCTGGCTGAAAGATTGGCGAACTTGTAGCGTGTAATTAATCCCGGCTAGTCTTTCCTTTTAGGGTTTGAAGGAAGATTTGATTAAAATAGTGGGAGACATCCTGATTAGATATATTAGATAACCAATCTAATCTTGCAAGAGCATACGCTGAGTGTTTTCTTCTCTCTCTCTCCAGATAGCGACCATATCACGCCTTAATCAAGATTAATACGGATATATTGACCGAACCCGCTTGTTATACTGAGCTGGGGAACGTTGGTCCCGCTCCAACTTATAATTATTATAAAACAGAGCAGGAAATTGGGGATTACCAGAATTCCCGTGCCGCCCAAACGAAGAAAGTGCATACTGATGCATCATCTTCGGGTGTGTTCATTACAGAGAACCGTTTCTCAGTATCCTTTACGTCCTGGGTATGTGATACCGGATCAGGATCCCGCATATGTAAATTGTTACATGGGCTACAGATAGGTAGAGAACTGAGAACGGGTGATAAGTTTCATGAGATAGAAACGGTGCAAGAGTTGCAACCAAGTCTGTTGGTCACTATCACCCTGTATTACCAGAATACATTGATTCTGAACGAATGTTATTAGATACCGAACCTGATGTACAACATCATATCAGTCGCTTTATTAGTAAAAAAAGGATATAATTTTGTATTGTTGGATAATATTTTAAACATTTCCTATATCAAGAGTTGATCGGTTCAGGCACGTTATCTAAAAGCATTGACGTTCTAAATCAAACTACAGTTCTTAGTATACAGAACACACACAAGAGGAAGAGTTCAGAAATGAACGAATCCTTCTTGAGGCATTGTAGACTAGGTCATATCAATGCGACCCGACTAGCAGAAGTTACATATAGATGCATATTTAAATTAGTTTGAATTTACATCTTATGAAACTTGCCGGTCATGTCACAAAGATACGATGACCATAGCTCTGTTTATTGGAAACAGAGAAAGACTTAGTGAACTCTTGGAATTGATACATGCTGATGTATGAAAGTCCCCTGTCTACACATACCAAGACCGGTTCTTTGTACTTCATTACATTCTCTGATGATCTCTCAAGATTCAGACATATGTTCCTGTTGAAACACACGTCCGAAGCTTTTGAGATATTCACAGAATATAAGTTAGAAATAGAGAACCAAAAATGGGTATAAGTATTATGTCCTTATGATGAGATCAAGGAGGAGAATACTTGAGCACGGAATTCCTGGACTATTCTAAAGGAGAATGAGATTCTCTCTCGGCATTACTCCTCCGAATACACTATAGCACGATGGTATATCGGGGCGGAGCAATCACACCCTATGTGATATGGTGTGCTCTATGATGAATACTACTGATTTACCTATTTCCTTTTGGGAGTTATGCACTTGAAAAGCTGCATACCTATTGAATAGGGTTCAAATCAAATCAGTTGCCTACCACTTCATATGTGATATGGAAAGGGAAGAGCCCATATCTTAAGTTTGTTAAGATTTGGGGTTGTCCGTCCTATGTCTAAAAGCAAAATCCGGACAAGCTCGAGGAAAGGTCTGTTATGTAGAACTGGAAAGGTTCCAGCTATACAAACTCCAGCTGATGATTTGGTAGAACCAAAGGATTCAATAGTTTCCAACGAACCTCAGCCTCTCCGCCGATCTAATAGGGTTCCTGACCCACCTGAGAAATACCACGGTTTTCTCTATGACAGTGGGAGCGAGGATTGCATTATGAGATGATGACCCAACTAGTTTTGAGCTGGCCATCAGGAGTGGGACTCTGTAAGAATGGCTGGATGCTTAGCGATCTGAGATGGAATCCTTATACACCAACAAAGTATGGACTTTGGTTACTTTATCTGAAGGGTTAAATCCCCATCAGGAGCAGGTATATCTTGAGAAGATTACTTGGTGTACATGGAAAAGTTGAGACTTTCAAAGCTATGCTTAAGTCCATCCAGATCCTACTTGCCACGGCTACATACCATGACTACGATATCTGGTGGTTGGGTGTCATGACAGCTTTTCTAAAATGATGTTTTAGAAGAGAGCGTCTATAAGTACACAGCCAGAGGGCTTCATAGACAGTGGGAGCAGCGGAAACGTGTGCAAGATGCTTTATAGGATAAAGCAGGTATCGCAGAGTTGGAACATCTGTTTTGATGTGGTAGTCAAAGAGTTTGACTTCATCAAAATAGTTGATGAACCTTGTATATACAAAAAGGTAGTAGGGAGTATGGTGGTGATTCTCGTAGAGTACGTGGATGACATACTCATGATAGGGAAGGAGTTTCCTATGCTACGATCGGTCAATCTCCGCTTATTACAAGGATTCTCCATATAGGATCAAAATGATACCTCCTAAATCCTGGGTTTTGGATCTATGAGATAGATCTAATTGTATGTTAGAATTCTCACTAGTTGTAATGAGATGGTATCAATCGATCCTTGAGAGAATCACTGGAAAGGTTCCAGGGTGATAAGGACGACTGAATGTCAGTCGCAGGCATTGTCTTTACCCTCAGTGGAGGGACGGTATGTTGGAAGAGTTCCAAGCTAGATACCGTTACTTACTAGACGATTAAATGCAAGATACATCGTTATCAAGGATGCTACCAAAGAGGCAGTCTAGATATATAAGTTCATGAGATGAACTTCGTTCCTACCATTGTGTGACAATGGAGTTGTGGCTTATGCTAAGGAACCCCCGTCCCATCAGAAATCCAGATATAATTCTTAGGCAGTATCACCTGATCATGGAGATGGTTGATCTCCAGGGAGATCGAGGTTAGGAGAGTAGACACAGAGGACAACAGCGCGGATCCACTCACAGAGGGCTTTTTCCCAGTAGAGATTTTTTATGGGATGGTTGAGTATGAGATACTTCAACCGCTGCTAATTGTTGGGTATGTGATACCACAACAGATGGCCCTAGTGCAAGTGGGAGATTGTTAGTTATATGTATGCCCTAGAGGCCATTACTGTACATACGATGTATATTGTAATGGATGCTTGGACATATATAGGGATGACTTTCTTGCTCGACATGATAGTATGCTATCTGGTTGTACTTTATCTTAACATGTACTCTGATTGTCTCTATATTACATGTTGATAAAGCCCTTAGGATATGTACTCGACTACTGGGACTATGATGAGATCATACTAGTGGGGCCACGGTAGTCTTCGAGTACATCCTATAACTGTTCCTAGTCGAGGGTGTATCGAGACAGGGCATCGATACACCAGAGTAGACTAGCGTATACGCATCTTGACCCATATGATGGGCGATGGATGATCCCATATCCATCGGTGTTTGACATCAAGGATGGTGTATGGGTGCTCAGTGGAGACTGGGTACACTGGACGGACTCGCCGAGAACTCCCAGATGGTATTATACCTCACGTTAGATGGCAGTTCTCCGGTGACACTGGTACCGAGTAGTCTGTTGACCCGAGATCGTCATAGAGTCTTGTGTGATTCCTACTGTGCTTTGATTTCCATCATACCACGTCCAAGAGGGCGTGCAAAAAGGTGGCTTTTGGGTACAGTCCCGAATCACATGGAGGCAATGAGCGATAGGAGGGGATTCGTCTCTCCCGGTATAGGGAGTTGATGGTGTGCTTTGTTCGATTGGCTATAACCGGAAATCCCTGGCCAGGGTTGCTGAGATTTACTGGTAAGTGTTATCAGTAGTTTCTCGAACTGTTATAGACCTCATATCGACACGACTTATCAAGCTACTGGAGTCTGACGTTTACCACCCCTAGGCGAGATATGCGACATATCAGACGACGAGACCGGACTGTACGGGAGTGTTACTGTTTGGATTCACAGGAGAATGTACATGCTTGCTTGTTGATCTTCTGAGCGCTCAATACCTGGGTAGCTGTTACGTTTAGCTGGCCGTTTGCAGCTTGTGGGTGTTTGACATGATCATCACCTACTACCGGCGTATTGACGATTCTTTAGAGTCCTACACAGAGGTTTCTTGGCTTAGGCAAAACGGAGTAGGAGCACATATGTGATATGTGCGGGACCGAGGATAATACGATATGAGATACCGTATTCTATTCTCGCGATATTTGATATCAGCCGCGTCATCGGATCAAGTGTTGATTCGATGAATCGGTACGGATAAATATTAGTCGGTTATATGCGATATAGCCGGATTGTCGGATCAAGTGTTGATTCGATAATTTAATGTATAATAATATATATGATATATTAAATTGCATTAACTAATATTTGCTCACTAAAAGATTATTTTTCTCACTCGGGTAATACATTGATATATATGCGATATATGTTAAATGTATTATTTTATTTTGTTACAATAAATATTGTATATGTGATATATAATATTGTAACATGTTATAATTATTAATGCAACATGTTTAGTGGAGTTTAAACAAGATTAGGGTTTGATTTGGGTTAATGTATTCTAGATATTTCTAGAAGGTTTTACTTTGTCATTTGCTAAGATATTATGATAGATATTTCTAACTGACTCACCCTTTAACCCAACCCAAACCCTAACCCTAGTAAACTCTCTACATTGGTTACTACAACCATGGTTGCATAAATGATTATGATAACTTTTTATTATTCATCACAAATGAATTCTATCATCTTCTTCCTTGAGTTATTCATTGAAAAAGCTTTCTAGGTTTTTCTAAGTGATGATAAATGAGTGAGAAAAAGATTATAAAAGAGAGCAAAAATCCTACTTCATCATCCTCATCTTCCCTTGCCCTTTAGATGAGAGTGTTCACTTAATTTAGTGAGTGTTAGCTTGTGTTAATGAAATTTCAAGGTAGATCATCTTTGTATCGAAGTTCGGAAGCAAGACTGCATTTTTCTCTTCGTGGCGCCTCTCGAGAGTCTGGAGTATGATGATCGCAGCGAAGGGACCTCAACACGGAGCTAATGAAGTGAAGGACCGGATCTACAAAGGTTGTAATCCCTCTCACTTAGTGTTAAAGTGTTTAACATGTTAGTTTTCACCTAAACTCTAGTTTAAAGATCCGGCTTTGGGTTGTTCGGCATGGCTAAATTTTTAATCGGGCATGGTTGATGCTTCGTAGACCCTTGTGCCCGTGCCTAGCAACCCTACAGCTATGTCGAGTAAGCGCTGGAAGGACTTCCTGGGAGATAGATCCACAATAGAAGCCGCCAATTCCCGTAGTTCTGAAAGGAAGGAAAAGTTTAGATAATGGGAAGACTATTAAAACAAAGTATAGAAGACTACCTTCGATGCTCTTCTCGCTTTGAACCGGAGGGATAGCAGCCTCAACAGCCTCCTCCATGCCCTCAGGAACATCACCGGAGACATTTGCGGGTGTGAGAGCTTCCAATTGAGAGGCAACAGCCACCACTTCAGGCTCCAATGAAGGGACGGCGGTCTTAACTACCCTTTCCACAATCTCCAAGCCATCACCAGAAAGATCCATTAGATCTACGGCCGCTAAGGGCACCTCTTCTGGAAGAACAGGCACCGGGGGAACGGAGGCTACCAGTGGAAGCTCCACAACAGGAATAGCGGCTATAACAATCTCCTCTGCTCCTACCAGTACCTCATCGGAGACATTTATAGAATCCACAGTCAGGACGCGACTTGGGCTCAAAGCCTCTGTCGTTACTGAAGTCCCTGCAAAGTTTTCGCAAAGATAAGAAGATATAAAAACAATACAAATTATTTTCCAAAGGAAAAATTACGGAAATCACATATACCGATGCGCCAAGATGCTTCTAGTATGGCTTTTTCAAGCCGTCATTCCTTCCTGAGGAAATGTGCTCGCCGGGCTTCAAATGCAGATTCATGCCCACCGGTCTCATGCCCACCGGTCTTCAGTGCCGGCTCATCATAAGAAGCAGCCGAAATGGGCTGCTTGAGGGCTCTTTCGTCTTCCCTTCGCAAAAGACCCATATGTACTCTCCGTAGCGATGGGGGATCTTCGTAAAAGATAACCGGAGGGTAGGGCTTCTTCGAGATGTGCACATTCTCAATCTCATCCTGTGAACGCCTTAAAACTTCAGCCAATTGCACGGATTCCTCAGCAGACGAGCCAGGGTAAATGAGACCATCATCTGTCTCTTGCATTGATATTGGCTCATCTTGAACAATAGGCTCAGATTCCAGCAAAAGATCAAGTAAGCTAGCAACGGTTTTCTTCTTCCTTTTCGAACTGGAGCTAACACTGGAAGAGGATTGCTTCCTCCCCTTTAGTGCTTTGATACGGTGCTGCCCAACCTCACCTTTAATATCCTCTTCTGGCGGTACTACCGGTGATGACACCGCCATTGATAACGCCGCAACTGATGAAACTACTGCTGGCGCCTTATCGGAAGCCTTTGCCTGGGCTCTAGTGTGCATTGGTATACCGACTGTGGGAGGAGTCGATTCCGCATCCGCCGCCTCAGAGATAAGTAAGGCACCGTTACCCCTCAATAGAGGGCAAATCATTGTCCGCGGTCGCGGCGGAACGCTCATGGCTTGGGTCGGGGTGGGAGCTCTATATCCGAAGAGTATCCGCTTCTCCTCGGCAATGAAGGACCAACTCGATGATGGTACCAACCCGTAAAAGACCCCACACGCCTTGGAAGATGATCAGCCTCGGGGATCAGAAACGGGAACAGTGTTCAGCTGTATAAAATGATGAATAGCGTCGCGAATACCTGTCAGTGACGAAGTAGGCTCGACTAAGAACGCCTCAAAAGGAACACCTTGGTTATAACCCAACTGTTGGGCAAAGCGATGCGGATTATACCGCATAAAAAGAACCACGTTACCCTGACGAAATACCAAGAAACCCGGCCTAATCGAGTATAGATGCATAATCTCTTTATTCTTTAAAGACGGCGCTCCCCCTTCTGATAGATCAAAAAGTTGCTAAACAGGTCCCGAAGGAGCAGAGAGGACTCGGTCATTGAATATCATCCCACCTTCGTTAGCATACGGGTTAAGCAACACACGAAAGGCCCCTAGTTGAGTTGGATCAGGAGCAGAAGCATCCACCAACCTCATGAGCCGCGGGAAGGTGTAAGCGTCATAGAAATATGGCCTCCGATGCACTGCGAACGCCCTCAATACATGCATCTCGATCCACGACGTAAAGTAGAGAAGGGAGAAACTCACAACATCTACACCCAGGGTCGAAGAATTGGCCGCAGCGCTTAGCCCATGGTATAAGTGTGATAGCCCCGTGATACCCACGGCTAGTCATGTCCCTTCAGCCACACGATGAGCAGGATAGATGACCGAAGCTCTGATGAAGCGACGATGCGTTGGAATGGCGAACCAACTGAGCCAAAGGCTGATAAAGCCGATAAAGAAGGTCTCTTTATCCATGCCGGGAGCCGCAATCGAATCAAAAGACACGGCCGACAAGATCGGGATATAAAACTGCGGTAAATCTTCTTCTTTGGTCGGCAATTGATTTAGCCTAAACCTAAAAGGGTCGTTAATGTTCGCAAACTTTGGAGCCGTCTTGGACAAAGCATCTTCGCGGATAAAGCAGGCAATGAAGCTCTCAAAAGTGATGCCATGCCCTTCCGACGCCGCGAACAGTTTCTCAAAAATATCCAAAACCTTGATTAAGTTAGGGTACTTATGGCGGACGACTTGTTCAGTCGTCAAGCCATCAAGCGAAACCTGCATCATCTCAAACACATACTTGTTCTCCTCCGAAAGACGGCGCGATAGACGTCTTGCCTGTGATTCGGGGCAGATGATAATAGGTACTATCCGTCCACCTCTCCGAAGATGCCAAGTTGATTTATGGCACCGTATATCGGAGGTTTAAACGGATGCAGCCGATGTAGCAGACTTCGTCAGATTCCCCCCCGCTTGAGGGGTTTTTGATTGTGGGGACGCTCTTCCCTGCAGGCGCAAGCCCCTGTAGTTAATTGCGCTACCGCATCGCGGTAACAACTTTCTCCTTCTCCAGAATTTCACTTCGTGTCGTGGGTGTTTGTTTTGTTTGTGGTTGCCCGTGGATTGTATACGGAGACTAATTTATGTCGTCGCCCGTAGGACGTAGATTAGTCCAAATCCGTATTTACTTAGATTTGGATTTGTTGTTTTAGTTTAAGGATACGTTAGCCATATTGAGGCTAAGATCAACTTAAACGTTCGTTAAGGATATGTTAGTCTGATTTGAGACTAAGATCAACTTAACCGAAAAAGCATTTAGGGGCTATATTGTTCCAGTTTAGGGACGTAGTGGTCCATAGTATGCGTGGCCATCGGGACCCGTCGCCTCTCTGATGTCATTGAAGGATTACAACGATAGGTGTCAGAGGAGTTCAGAGATGTACCCTTGGACCAAAGTTGATTGGGGGTCTTATAGTCCAATTTGAGACTAAAGTCTGTTTGAATGTTTAAGGATACGTTAGCCATATTGAGGCTAAGATCAACTTAAACAGGATCATTTAGATCCGACAAAAGAGCGTTTGGGGGCTCTATTGTTCCAGTTTAGGGACGTAGTGGTCCATAGGTAGTTTAAGGACATTGCGGTCCATTGGTAGTTTAAGGACATTGCGGTCCATTTCCAGTTTATGGACATAGGGGTCCATTGGATGTACGGCCATCGGGACCCATCACCTCTCTGACGACGTTGAAAGATTACAACGACAGATGTCAGAGGAGTTCAGAGATGTACCCTTGAACCAGGTGTAAATTGATTTAAGGGAGCAGCCGTGCTCAGTCAATTTAATTTGAGGACTTATGGCCATGATTGAGCTAAGTCCAGTTGAAGATGTTCAACATTTTTATCTGCATTAGGCCTATTAGACCTTAATTAGGGCTCTGCCCCTGCACTGTATTTTATTCTGGCTTGTTAGGCCTTTTAAGTTGGGTTCTGTCCCCTTTTTATAATGCAGAGCATTTGTTTTGGTCCATTAGGCCTTTTAATTGGGCTCTGCCCTTTAATAATGCGCTGCATTAATTAATCTGACAGAGTGCCACGTGGCTTGTCAGGCGCTTTGCGCCAATTGAGGAGCGCAAGGCGCAAGTCCATGGGGAGGTAACACGTGTCACGCTCTGGTGAGCGCAAGCGAAGTGCGCTGCGCCAATGCGCTGCGCTGTTGCGCTTCTGACACGTGACGCGCTCTGGTGGGTTGCGCTAATTCATGAGAGCAGTGCTCTTTTTTAACAGCGCATAGGGCAGATCGTTCTGGAGCTGACACGTGGCGCTCCCTGGTGGCTTGCGCCAAGCCAGTAGCGCAACAGTGCAGGGCATTGCTTTATTATTTTGATCAATTTTAGATCAAAGAAAACAAATTTTCTTGTTTTCAAAGAACTAGTGGTTCATCAAAAGGCAATGCCTTTATTATTATATTTTTATTGAAGATCTTTGATCTTGTTCTTAGATCAATGATCTTTTTAGAAGAAATTCTTCTTTATTCAGGGGTTTTTACTTTTTCTTTCTCTGATCTTTTCTCAAAATTTTCTTTAGAGGAGTTCTCTTTTCTTTTTTTTTGTGTGTTGATGTCCCATTTAGACTTGGGGTCTAGGGGCCTTTTTATAGTGCCAATGATTTGTTGAATTTGTTAAAGAAATCATTCTCTGAGTGATTTGGGGAATTTTCCCTACCGTTGGATCTTTGATCCAAGGGCTTCTGTTTTACAGAAGACAATCTTCTTGTTTTAACAAGAACAGAAAGATCTTACTGGAATTTTAATTCTGTTTGGCGCAAGCGCACCTACGCTTGACACGTGTCGCGCAGCGCAGAGCGCAGCGCACTGCCCTAGCGCAACTGCGCTGCCACGTGTCGCACAGCGCAACTGCCCTAGCGCAACTGCGCTGCCACGTGTCGCGCAGCACAACTGCGCTGCTACGTGTCGCGCAGCGCAACTGCGCTGCCACGTGTCTGCGCAGCGCAAGTTAGTTGAAGCGTTGCTTCTTTATTTTAAGATTTGATTTTTATTATCTTTTAAAACAGAGCTTTGCTCTGATTGGGGGAAATAGAAGCATTGCTTCATTTCCCGTCTTGGGATTTGAACAGAGTTTTGCTCTGAAAGGGAGGTTTTCTCTTTTATTATTATTATTTTTATTTTATTAGAACGGGTTTTAAGCCAAAATTTTGGCGGGAACAAATGCCCCCCATTACTTTGCCCACGTAAGTATGCACGTGGGTAAAGTAGTGCAAAGTTAGGAGTAGCCATGAAATCGAGGGCTTAGGGGACAAGTTTAGGGTCCTTGTAGCCTAAGATTTTTTAACTTTATGAGCCGTGAGGGTCTCACAAAGACTTTTCTCCCTACGGATCGTGAGGATCTCATAGGTGTATTTTCTCCTTAGGGGTCGTGAGGACTCCTAAATGTGTTTTCTCTTATAAGTCGTAAGGAGCTTATAAGAGCATTTTCCCTCTTACGAGTCGAGAGGACTCGTAAGCGGTTGTTTCCCTCCTTGTCAAGATTCGACTTTGGAGAGTGTGACCCGTGGATAGTATGCAAGAGACCGTTTTGGATCGACTTGCAGGGCCCCAGTGCTTAGGAAACAGGTTTTTTAATCCCCACTGCCTAAGGCTTTTTCTCACGAGTCGAGCCGCATCGAGAAGTTCTCGCAAAGACATCAATTTCTTCACAAGTCGAGATGAATCGAGCATTTCTCGCAAGAATATCCTAACGTCACAGTTAACCTCTGCTCTTTACGAAAGAAGTCCGTTAGGGTCTGTGGTACTTAGGGTTTTGGCCGTCATACTGTCGCATAAGCTGATATATTCCTCGATAGGCAATCGTGCTGTTCGAGTAGCCCAGCGACTGCCGTGTCTCTGATCCCTTCGGGGGCTGGACAAGACGTCTTCAAGCAATCCTCCTTGGCAGTTTGACCGTCGGAAGAGCAAGCGTTAGGTATTTTGCCATACCGCTTTTTACTTGAGGTTAGGCTCATTTTGGAGAGCCCCGATGAGTCATAACCACTCCGCGCTGGTGTGGGATGATCTCCGATAGTCTTTCAGGTTTTATGTGAGTTGCCGTCAAGACCCTGAAGCTAGGAATTTGGCCTTTGCTTCGTTTGTTGGCATCGCGTCTGCTGTATCGAGACAAATATCGCGGTTGTCTCTAGGTTGCCGGTGAACCGTCGAGGTTTGGAACTAAGGATTTTTCCGTGGCTCCGTTTGTTTGATTTTCGCGTCTGAACCCTGCTGGAGGAAGAACGATGGGGTGACAACTCGTCTGCTGTATCGAGACGAATGTCGCGGTTGTCTCTAGGTTGCTGGTGAACCGTTGAGATTTGGAACTAGGGATTTTGCCGTGGCTCCGTTTGTTTGATTGTCGTGTCTGAACCATGCTGGAGGGAGAACGCCGGGGTGACATCTCGTCTGCTGTATCGAGATGAACGTCGCGGTTGTCTCTAGGTTGCTGGTGAACCGTCGAGGTTTGGAACTAGGGATTTTGCCGTGGCTCCGTTAGTTTGATTGTCACGTCTGAACCCTGCTGGAGGAAGAACGCTGGGGTGACAACTCGTCTGCTGTATCGAGACGAACGTCGCGGTTGTCTCTAGGTTGCTGGTGAACCGTCGAGATTTGGAACTAGGGATTTGCCGTGGCTCCGTTTGTTTGATTATCGCGTCTGAACCCTGCTGGAGGAAAGACGCTGGGGTGACAACTCGTCTGCTGTATCGAGACGAACGTCGCGGTTGTCTCTAGGTTGCTGGTGAACCGTCGAGATTTGGAACTAGGGATTTTGCCATGGCTCCGTTTGTTTGATTGTCGCGTCTAAACCCTGCTGGAGGAAGAACACTGGGGGTGATAACTCGTTTGCTATATCGAGACGAATGTCGCGGTTGTCTCTAGGTTGCTGGTGAACCGTCGAGGTTTGGAACTAAGGATTTTGCCATGGCTCCGTTTGTTTGATTATCGCGTCTGAACCCTGCTGGATGAAAGACGCTGGGGTGACAACTCGTCTGCTGTATCGAGACGAACGTCGCGGTTGTCTCTAGGTTACTGGTGAACCGTCGAGATTTGGAACTAAGGATTTTGCCGTGGCTCCATTTGTTTGATGATGTTGCGTTTGTTGTGTCGAGACGAACGTCAAAGTGGTGACCATTTCGCGCTGGTGTAAGATGATCTCCAGTTGTCTTTCAGGCTTTATATGACTTGTCGTTAAGACCTCGAAGCTAGGAATTTCGCTTTCGCTTCGTTTGCTGGCATTGCGTCTGTTGCATCGAGATGAATGTCGCGGTTGTCTCTAGGCTGTTGGTGAACCGTCGAGATTTGTCTTTGCTTTCTAGCGGAGCCTGTTGGGAAGGTATGGTTCCGTCTTTGTTTGTGCCCTTGGATTGTATACAGGGATCAATGTGATCTCACCTGTAGGGCAAAAGTTTCATCATTTTTTTATTGCTTTATTTCCGCGATGCTCTATCATTTCAGCTTTTATATCGCGAAGGTCGCGATTGCCCAATCATTTCGGCTATTTTTCGCGGTGCCCAATCATTTCGGCTGTTTATTTTATTTTTACTCGCTGCTTTTTATTGCGAGTTGCCCAATCATTTCGGCTATTTTTGTATGCATATAATTTTACTTGCTGATTTCGTTGCAAGTTGCCCCATCATTTCGGCTATTTCATATGCATTTTTGGCTCGCTGATTTTTTTTTATCGCGAGTGTGGATCTTGGAATCTTCATGCCAATCCTAGCATCAGCATCGCTACAACTGGAATATTGCCAGGAGCGAATCATCATTTGCCATGACAGGACGTGGAATTTGATACCGGTTTAGGCATCAGCATCGCTACAACTGGGATATTGCCAGGAGCGAATCATTATTTTCCTCTTTCAATGTCGAACAAAGGTGGCTTAGTAAACAGGGTTAGGATCCTGTCGACTAAGGCTTTTGACTTCATAAGCCGTAAGGGTCCCACAAAGGTTTTTCTCCCTACAAGTCGTGAGGATCTCGTAGGTGTGTTTTCTCCTTAGGGATCGTGAGGATTCCTAAGTGTATGTTCCCCTGTAAGTCGTAAAGATCTTACAAAAGGGTTTTCTCTTTATAAGTCGAGAGGACTTACAAGGGTTGTTCACCGTATGGACATATCCCCAGTCACGGGTGGGACTTGGTTAGGGAAATGTTTATTCGCGCCCGTGGATTGTATACACGGGCCAATGTTGGACCACTTGTAGGGCAAAATCGAAGGTTGTGGAGGTTGCTTAAGCACATGTTTAGGTATCTGTAACTTAAGACTTTCAAATCTTATGAGCCGTGAGGGTCCTATAAGAGAGTTCTCCTTAAGTGTCGTGAGGATCTCGCAAGTGTAATTTCTCCTTAGGAATCGTGAGGATTCCTAAGTGTATTGCTCCCTTGTGAGTCGTAAGGATCTCACGCAGGTGGTTTCTCCTTACAAAGTCGAGAGGACCCTGTAAGTATCTTTTAACGAGGTTGCGCCCTTTCGGGTTTTCACAGACACTCGCCGGTAGTCCTGCTGTTTTTACTCACGGAGCCCTTTCGGGTTTTCATCCGTGCCCATTTTGCTTATGGACATACCGTCTTTCTTCTTTTTTTTCTTTTTTCTAACGAGGTTGCGCCCTTTCAGGTTTTCGCAAACACTCGCCGGTAGCCCTGCTGTTTTTACTCACGGAGCCCTTTCAGGTTTTCATCCGTACCCATTCTGCTTATGGACATACCGTTTTTATTTTTTATTTTTATTTTTTATTTTTATTATTTTTATTCTTTTTTTTTACCACGTCATCCTGGGAATGCCGCGGGTTGGTAGTAGTTTAACGACGTTTCGGTCATTTGCAAGTTTTAGGACATTGCGGTCCATCATTAGTTTAAGGACATTTTGGTCCATCATTAGTTTAAAGACGTTTCGGTCCGTCGTCGCCGTATTTGAGGCGAATCTCTAGTTTACTGATTTTTCGGTCTATGGGGCTTTTTCTATGACTGAGCATGATGCCCCCGGCGTATCCATCTTTCTCGAAGCGTGCGGTTGTGGCGGGCTCACCTTCCAGTTTTCGGAGATGACGAACTTGCCCTGTTGGTATTGGTCTTCAACCCAGTTTTTGAAGACATAGCAATCCACGATCAGGTGACTTACCGTTTGGTGGTAAGGGCAATAATTGAGATCGTTAACATCCCCTGGCCGCAACGGACGTTTTGGACTCGGCAGATTGATGTGTCTGTCGCACACTGCCAGCTCGAACAGTCTCCTTATTTTATCTTGAGGAAACGAGTAAGGAAGTTTCAACTTTTCATGGAGGGGTTGCCGCTTGTTGTTTTGGCAAACAACCGGTCTAGGGCCACTCGATTGCTGTTGAGTGTTGGCTACGAGGGCTGTTTTTCCCTTCCCTTTATCCTTTCTGCTCGATCCTTTGTTTGCTGGGCCGAGATTTTTTTCGAGTAGCGTGCGATTGCACGGATGAACATTCTCGCAACTCCTCAATTCTTTCATTTTTGAAATGGATTCCTTGAGGAGAGGGTTAAGGGCAGCTTCTTCGTCAGAGTCGCTTCCAAAGGTGATAACTTGCGATCCCTTGGTGTCGGCTATGTGACAGTCGGCGGCGGCTCTTTTGTGCTCATCTATCGCATTCTTCTGATGTCTACGAGCTTCACGCTTTGTCCTGTTGAAGTGTTGCTTTTGAGCGATATACCCTTGCCACCAACACTTAAAGGAGTCGCAGTCTTCGGTAGGATGTATGATCTTCTGATGATATAAGCAGAAGTTAGGATGCATCTCTACTCCACCAAGAGTATTTTCTTCAGAGGGTGGTAGCTTCATTCCTACTGACAGGGCTTCAGCAAACCTTTTCCTCGTCTTGAATTTGTTTTTATCCGCAGCGGATGACTTTTGATTTGACGGGAGTGCCTCGACTCTTTGGTCCAGTCGTCGGTGTTTGGATCCTTCCAGTATGGCCATCTCACGCTCTTGATTGGCTTTAACTTTCAGACGAATCTCATTCAGGAAGGCGTCGATCAACTCGTCTGACGGCCGCGGAATTTCTGGTTCAGGGTCCGCCCTCGGTTTCTCGGCGCAAGGAGCCTTTTTATCATCCGCCAATGAGTGAGAGATCGCATGACAACTTGCCACGTAATTCTCAGATCCATTTGATGAGTCTTCTTTATCCTTTTCGTCCTCAACAAAAGAACAAGCTGCCCCCGGCGTGTCCGTCTTCTTTGGAGTGTGCGGTTGTGGCGGGCTTACCTTCCACTTTTCAGACAGCGCGAACTTGCCTTGTAGGTACTGATCCTTGACCCATCCCTTAAAGACGAAGCAATCCTCGATCGGGTGACTTACCGTTTGGTGGTAAGAGCAATAATTGGGATTATTGAGATCACCTGGCTGCAACAGACGTTTTGGAATCGACAAATTGATGAGTCTGTTGCGCATGGCCGGCTTGAACAGTTTCCTTGTTTTATTCTGAGGAAACGAGTAAGGACGTCCCAGTCTCTCCTCGAGGGATGGGCATGGACGCACGTTGTTTTGGCGAGCAACCGGTTTTGATTTGCTCGGCTGTTGTTGAATATTGGCAACAATGATCGCTTTTCCTTTCTTCTCATTTCGAGAGTCCAGTTTTGGAGGAGACGGTCCATGGCCCATCTGGTCCATTTGGGCTAATTTGTCGATCAAGGCCTGGAAAGTGGTCGGCCTGAAGAACATCATGAATTGCGAGATGGTCGCTTGCGGATCAAGAGTACCCACGAACATGCCTACCGCAGGTGCTTCTTCGATGCGTTGTTCGCATTTCGACCATAGGTTCCGCCATCGTGTTGCATATTGGACCCACGTTTCGCCTGGCCTTATCCTGGTGTTGATCAGCGCTGTTATTGGGGCACGTTTACTAGCACTCGCGAATCGCTGAGTAAACAACAACTCCATTTCAGCAAAGGTCTTGACGGAGTCATTTGAGAGTTCGGAGTACCACTGAAATGCCGTCTCCGATAAGGTAGCGACGAACTGGCGAACCAACAATTTATCATCACCGCCGGTATTGCCATAAAGAGTCCTGAACTGGGCAACCTGTTGATGTGGATTCCCCGTCCCTTTATATACATGGAACTTAGGGATCGTATATCCCGGCGGGTAACTGATTTGGTCATACCAGCTCGGATAGGGTCGTCCGGTTCTAACAATTTGCCCAGCCGCCTCATTCGCCTGATGAGCTCGTATTTGCTGAGCTATATAGTCATCCAGTGTGGCCTTGAAAATAGTTTCTTCCTTGGCTGCTGAAAGAGCCGGAAGAGGATTCGATGTCTCTCCCCTGTCATCTTCAAGGACGATCGGAGGATCTTCAGCAGGAGGATCTTGCTGGATCATCATACCCACCATGTCCTGGAACAGAAGGGCTATTCGTTTTATATTGGCTGCTTGTTCCGCAGCCTCTTTATCCTTCTTTTCCAGTATCCTGCGAAGGAATTCAGCGTCAGTTTCTTGCTCCTGGCGTTGATCCGAGGACGCTTCGGGGCTTTCTTTTAGCCCAGTGAGCGCGGCCATCGCATTCATCATTTCTTGGAGCTTCTACTGCTGCTCCTGAGCTTTAGTCACTGATCGTGTAAGCGGTCTATGACCTGTAGATGTACGGCTGTCCTCTTTCCCGGACGCCATATAGACGGTATGGACCACAATGCCCCCGGACTTAGGGCGTTTGGGCTCACCGTCTTTGACATTTGTCGCCGGTACAGGGATCTTCTCCGGCCTTCTTTCTCAGGAGCGGTCGAAGTTGAGGGAGCCGTCGAGGTGGGCACCCAGACAGCTTTTCGTGGCTTAGCAGGATGGCTGACTTCCTTTTGGACCTTCAGTTTCTTGTGCTGGCGGGAGAAATTTGGATCGATCACCGAGTCTCGGGCCTGGCGCCAGACTTTATAGATCTTGGAGGACAGCCGTTGAGGGGATTGAGATCGTTCTGGCTTTGCTTCCATAACCTTCTCTAGTGGAGGAGGAGACCTCTTCAGTACAGCGGTAAGAGAATTCCTATGCACTTTATTTAGCAGTTCAAAGCTGTTCCCAGTTGGAACAGCAGCATTAATTTCCGCCGTCGAGGCTGGAGGAGTTAGCCCGGAAGGGGAGATGCCTCCCGACTTCCTCACTCGGCGCCAGTGGCAACGTCGAGCATGTCGTGCTGCGGAAATTGGCTCGGTGACGGGGACGGCCTTGTCTTGCCCCCTGTTCAGGTGAGAGGTTGTAGCTGGTGTCAGCCTATTAAAAACTGATGTCTTCTGAGCAGCAGGAGCGGGAGTGGGAGTTGGGACGGTCAGTCTTACGAAGACTGACCTCTTAGCAGGAGAAGTCGCCTTGATGAATTTAGGAGTAGGTTTGGCTACTTTCTTTTGAGTAACCTTCTCAGGGACCGCAAGCTTCATCGTGGGCTTACATGAGTTTTGGCCTAGTCTGGAGAAGACCGAGGCATTGGTGTTGGGCGACCTATTGAGAGGGGCCACGGTAGTTGTAAGCCGATCAAAGACCGACTTCTTTGGAGCTTCTTGCGACGTCATTGGGGCATTGAAGCTCATCGGTGGGCGCATGGTCCCGAAGAATAGCCCAGCGGTGGCTTGAGTCACCTGCTCTACTGGCATCTTGAAAAGGGAGGCCGCTTAGGGCCCATAAGTCACTCCTCCAGCTAGGACGGAGCGAGAGATGCAGTTGCAGGTAGTGCAGTTTGAAGCCATTGATCTTCTATTTTCTGCACGGAGCAAGACACCAAATCTTAGTACCTCGAATCCACAGGCAACCACAGCAAACCGTGATTCGTTCGCGAATACGACACACGAAGTGTGGAGTGGAAAGAGGAAGAGGTCCCACCGGGCGTGCCAGATCTGTTCCCCTCCGAAAGACGGCGCGACAGACGTCTTGCCTGAGATTCGGGGCAGATGCTAATAGGTACTATCCGTCCACCTCTCCGAAGATGCCAAGTTGATTTATGGCACCGTATATCGGAGGTTTAAACGGATGCAGCCGATGTAGCAGACTTCATCAGATTCCCCCTCGCTTGAGGGGTTTTTGATTGTGGGAACGCTCTTCCCTGCAGGCGCAAGCCCCTGCAGTTAATTACGCTACCGTATCACGGTAACAACTTTCTCCTTCTCCAGAATTTCACTTCGTGTCGTGGGTGTTTGTTTTGTTTGTGGTTGCCCGTGGATTGTATACGGAGACTAATTTATGTCGTCGCCCGTAGGACGTGGATTAGTCCAAATCCGTATTTACTTAGATTTGGGTTTGGTGTTTTAGTTTAAGGATACGTTAGCTATATTGAGGATAAGATCAACTTAAACGTTCGTTAAGGATACGTTAGTCTGATTAGAGACTAAGATCAACTTAACGGAAAAAGCATTTAGGGGCTCTATTGTTCCAGTTTAGGGACGTAGTGGTCCATAGCATGCGTGGCCATCGGGACCCGTCGCCTCTCTGACATCGTTGAAGGATTACAATGATAGGTGTCAGAGGAATTCAGAGATGTACCCTTGGACCAAAGTTGATTGGGGGTCTTATAGTCCAATTTGGGACTAAAGTCTGTTTGAATGTTTAAGGATACATTAGCCATATTGAGGCTAAGATCAACTTAAACGGGATCATTTAGATCCGACAAAAGAGCGTCTGGGGGCTCTATTGTTCCAGTTTAGGGACGTAGTGGTCCATAGGTAGTTTAAGGACATTGCGGTCCATTGGTAGTTTAAGGACATTGCGGTCCATTTCCAGTTTAGGGACATAGGGGTCCATTGGATGTATGGCCGTCGGAACCTATCACCTCTCTGACGACGTTGAAAGATTACAACGACAGATGTCATAGGAGTTCAGAGATGTACCCTTGAACCAGGTGTAAATTGATTTAAAAGAGCAGCCGTGCTCAGTCAATTTAATTTGATGACTTATGGCCATGATTGGTCTGAGTCCAGTTGAAGATTTTCAACATTTTTATTTGCATTAGGTCTATTAGACCTTAATTAGGGCTCTGCCCCTGTACTGTATTTTATTCTGGCCTGTTAGGCCTTTTAAGTTGGGCTCTGTCCCCTTTTTATAATGCAGAGCATTTGTTTCGGTCCATTAGGCCTTTTAATTGGGCTCTGCCCTTTAATAATGCGCTGCATTAATTAATCTGACAGAGTGCCACGTGGCTTGTCAGGCGCTTTGCGCCAATTGAGGAGCGCAAGGCGCAAGTCCATGGGGAGGTAACACGTGTCACGCTCTGGTGAGCGCAAGCGCAGTGCGCTGCGCCAATGCGCTACGCTGTTGCGCTTCTGACACGTGGCGCGCTCTGGTGGGTTGCGCTAATTCATGAGAGCAGTGCTCTTTTTTGATAGCGCATAGCGCAGATCGTTCTGGAGCTGACACGTGGCGCTCCCTGGTGCCTTGCGCCAAGCCAGTAGTGCAACAGTGCAGGGCATTGCTTTATTATTTTGACCAATTTTAGATCAAAGAAAACAAATTTTCTTGTTTTCAAAGAACCAGTGGTTCATCAAAAGGCAATGCCTTTATTATTATATTTTTATTGAAGATCTTTAATCTTGTTCTTAGATCAATGATCTTTTTAGAAGAAATTCTTCTTTATTCAGAGGTTTTTACTTTTTCTTTCTCTGATCTCTTCTCAAAATTATCTTCAAAGTAGTTCTCTCTCTTTTTTTTGTGTTGATGTCCCTTTTAGACTTGGAGTCTAGGGGCGTTTTTATAGTGCCAATGATTTGTTGAATTTGTTAAAGAGATCTTCTCTGAGTGATTTGGGGAATTTTCCTCACCGTTGGATTTTTGATCCAAGGGCTTCTGTTTTACAGAAGACAATCTTCTTGTTTTAACAAGAACAGAAAGATCTTACTGGAATTTTAATTCTGTTTGGCGTAAGCGCACCTACGCTTGATACGTGTCGCGCAGCGCAGAGCGCAGCGCACTGCCCTAGCGCAACTGTGATACCACGTGTCGCGCAGCGTAACTGCCCTAGCGCAACCGCGCTGCCACGTGTTGCGCAGCGCAACTGCGCAACGCAAGTTAGCTGAAGCGTAGCTTCTTTATTTTAAGATTTGATTTTTATTATCTTTTAAAACAGAGCTTTGCTCTGATTGGGGGAAACAGAAGCATTGCTTCATTTCCCGCCTTGGGATTTGAACAGAGCTTTGCTCTGAAAGGGAGGTTTTCTCCTTTATTATTATTATTTATTTATTTATATTTTATTGGAACGGGTTTTGAGCCAAAATTTTGGCGGGAACAATACTCATCGGGAAGAAGCAACTCTTCATAATGCTCTCCCCTTATTGGTAGTCCCGAAACCTCGCGAAACTCTTCCAATGAAATAGAGACCTTGCGATCCCATAGGAAGAAAGTGTTGGTCGGAAGATTCCACTGGTTCACAAAAATCTTAACCCACTAGACATGAGGGGACTGATAATGAAAAAGGGATGCGCCTTATAGAGCACGACCTTCTGCAATTGCGCACGATTGGCGGACAGAACATATCGAGCCCAGGGAAGATAGCCCGTTGGGTGGCGGGGGGGGGGGGTAAACCCTATCTTATAAATTTGTCCGCAGGGTTGGGCTTTACCCTGAAAATTGTGACGCCCCAAGATGTCTATGGCTGGCAAAGGCTGGTTGGGTATCCCAGTTATCGATGGCTCAAGCCGTCCTGTAGGAGTCTAATCAGCCGCCTCTACCACAAAAGCAATCTGCGGATGCTCCATCGGTGAAATTGGATGGAGAGGCTCTGTTGGCACTTCGTAAATAAAGTTGCGGCGGCCCCGGATGATATGTCCATACCAAGTTCCCCACAAGAGCAAATCGGTACAGTCCATGTCATGGGCCCTGATCATCGCCATTGCTTCTTCGTCCGATGGCGATTGTGGAAAAACAACGTCTGAGAGAGTAAAAGGAAAGTAGGGAAGAGAAGCCATTGTTCCTGAAATAAAGGAAAGAAAAACTATTAATGCAACTTATATATATATATATATATATATATATATATATATATATATATATATAACAACAGAAGAAAACGACAAGAAGTTTATTCCATGGGACCATTGATTGAAAAAATAATAGACCCTACAAAATCAGTATGGCGGCTCGCCAATCATAAGGCAGGGTAATCATTGTGGGAATAATAAAAAGATTATCAATAAATGAACATTGGAGTTTAAACGACTTAGGACATCCTCACAAAAGAACAACCATTAAAAACTCTATCAAATTGGTGAAAATAAAGGAAAAATCCCTTGAAAAAGATTCTCAAGAACACCTGGGAGTGAAGATCCCAGAGGGTCCTCTTGATCTTTAGAGCTAAGCTCTTCGGAGAGGAATTAAATTCCTTTTGAGCAGTAGAATTAAATTTCAGAAAACACCATGCAAGAGAAACAAAGGTAGGTTGCCATCAATCCTCAAAGGTCAGAAGAGAAGTGCCCAATCTTTGGAGACATTAAGGTTTACTAACCGAAGATCGTGCCTTTCAGATCTCTGAAAAATAGGTTTTAGAAGAGGGGAAAACCCTTATTGTGGATTTAAAATCCAAAGAAAATATTGTAAAATAATAATAATAAATAAAAAGAAGAAAAGGGTTCCTCGGTCATTCAAAATCTTTACCTAAAAAGGGGTTCTTTTTGGCAGAGTTTAACTCTGAAAATTTCAATGGACAGAGAACTAAGCTCTGAAGAAGAGAATTAAATTCTCAAAGAAAACAAAAAAAGAAGGAGATGACGGAACGGTGGCGACGCAGAGACGAGACCCCTGCATTTATAAGACATGATGGGGAGCGGTTCATCTTCCCCGTTCTTTAGGCAGATCTAACGGCTACAAAGGTGACAGCGTTGTACTTACGTGCAAGCTACGTAAGAACAACGCTGTGGGGGCATTTGTTCCATTATAAAAAAAAATTCAAAAAGGAAAAAGGAAAACTTCTCGCTAGTGGAGCATCACGTGCAGGCACGTGATGCATCTATATACAAAGTATATAGGCTCCATTTAGTAAAGTGGAAATTAAAGCCTCACGCACGAGCACATGATCATCTTTTGCAACAAAGTGTATAGGCCCCCAGTTTAAAAAAGAAGAAGAGAAAAAAGAACGAACGAAAGAGGAGAGAAGCTCACGTGTTACCACGTGATGCCTCCCCTTTAAGCGAACCAGTTTAATTCTATGAAGGTCACGTGCCACACTTGAGGATCCTTGATCCCCTTCCAAGTTGATAGACATAAATTCTAAATAAAGATGTCAAAACCCTGTTTGAAAGATATTTCCTCGAAATCTTTCTAAACAAAAAATTAGATTACCCTTTGTAAAACAGAGAACCATTGGATTAAAAATCCAATGGTGATTAAAAAGGATCACCAAGATATAGAATAAGCTCTGTATGGGAACATATTTCCCTAATCTTGGTAAAAACAAGAAAAATATTTTCTGTAAAACATAAATCTTTGGATCAAAAATCCAACGGTGGATAAAATCCCCAAATCAATTAAGAATATCTCAATGAGAGATTTCTTTAACAAAAATCAAACAATTCACCTCTGCTATATAAAGAGCCTCAGACCCGAGGGAAAAAAGGAGAGAGGTATATAGACAGAGAAAAAAAAGGAGGAAAGGGAATTCAATTCTCAAAAGGGGGAAGATCCACTTTTCGAAACAAAACTAGATGAGAAGAAAGTATAAAAACTGTCTCATCTCTTGTTTAAGGATTTAATCCTTCGTATAAGAAATTAGTTCTTTCTTCTGGTAAAAAATCTGCAGAAGCAGATCTTCTCACAAGTTGAGAATTTAATTCTCATCGGGGAGATTCTACCATATAGATCCAAAAACTAAGGGAAGATCTAAGTTCAGAGAATTTAATTCTTCTAAAAGGCATATAGGAATTTAATTCCTATGATAAAATTAGGGTTTAACCCTTCATTTAAGAACTTAGTTCTCCCTTCTGGTGAAAAATCTGCAGAAACAGATCTCTCCACAAGTTGAGAATTTAATTCTCATCGGGAAGAATCTGCCATGCAGATCCAAAATCTAAGAGAAGAACTAAGTCCAAGGAATTAAATCCTTATAAACAAAATATATAATAAGGGATTTGAGATTTTTAAAACTCAGAGAAATAATTCCATGCATATTGATGATCACGTGCTCACACGTGACCACCTGTGATGAACTTAAAAGAAAAATTGAAATAGATCATATGTTCACACGTAACCCCCCCCACTGATAGTACTTGGCACTTTTTAAAAAGAAAAGGAAATAAACCCAAGGAAACTGTTTACCGCCGAAAACAGAGACGAAACCGCGTAGGTCGTCTTGCCTGAATTTGGGGGCAGATGCTATTTGGTTTTATCCGTCCACCTCTCCGAAAATTCCAAGTTGATTTATGGCACCGTATATCGGAGGTTTAGACGAATGTGGCCGTTGTAGTAGACTTCGTCAGATTCCCCCTCGTTTGAGGGGTTTTTGATTGTGGGGACGCTATTCCCTACAGGCGCAAGCTCTTGCAGTTAATTACACTACCGCATCGCGGCAACAACTTTCTCCTTCTCCAGATGGTCACTTCGTGTCGTGTGTGTTTGTTTTCTTTTTGATTGCCCGTGGATTGTATATGGAGACTAATTTATGTCGTTCATAGGGCGTGGATTAGTCCAAATCCGTATTTTCTTAGATTTGGGTTTGGGTTGGGTTTAAGGATCGTTAGTCTTGTTTTAGACTAAGATCAACTCAAACGTTTGTTGAGAATACGTTAGTCTAATTTTAGACTAAGATCTACTCAACAGGATCATCTAGATCCAACAAAAGAGCATTTGGGCTCTATTGTTTTAGTTTAGGGACGTTGCGGTCCAAAAGTTTAAGGACATCATAGTCCATGACAGTTTAAAGACGTCATAGTCTGTAAAATTTAAAGACATCATAGTCTATGAGTTTAAGGACCTCACAGTCCATAAAGTTTAAGGACATCATAGTCTAGTTTAAAGACGTCATAGTCTGTGTGATTTTGGTTCAACCGTTTGGGGATGCACCAAAAGTTATTGGTTATTAGGACCCTCCATCTCTCTGAAGACATTGAGGAATTACAACGACATATATCAGAGGTATGAAGAGATGTACCCTTGAACCAATGTTAGTTGGGGGATTTATAATCAGGTTTGGGACCAAGACCAATTAAAAATATTGAGAACACATGGGCTCAGTTAATCTGAATTGGGGGATTTATGGCCTACTTGGGTTAAGCCCATTCAGTTAAAGTGTTTGAACACTAATTATGATCATTCCTTTTTTATTTAGCAATACTGAGCATTGGTTTGGGTTCTGACAATTTTTTTGTCTCTTTGTCCTTTACTGAGTGTTAGACACTCTTTATTGTGGCGCTTGGCGCCAAACAATGAGTGTGGAGCGCTCCTTATTAAGTAGCGTCCACGTGAGGAGCACGTGGTGCGCTTGGCGCTGAGCGCCAACCAATGAGTGCGGAGCGCTCCTTATTAAATAGCGGCCACATGAGGAGCACGTGGTGCGCTCGGCGCTAAACGCCAACCAATGAGTACAGAGCGCTCCTTATTAAGTAGCGCCCACGTGAGGAGCACGTAGTATGCTCGGCGCTGAGCGCCAACCAATGAGTGCGAAGTGCTCCTTATTAAGTAATGCCCACGTGAGGAGCATGTGGCACGCTTGGCGCTGAGCGCCAGTTAATGAGTGCAGAGCGCTCTTGATCAATTTTGTGCTCTGAGAATTAAGTTCTCGTTTATAAGAGACTTTGTCTCGTGGCTCTAAGAATAAGGTTCTTATTTTTATAGGAGATGTTACAATCTCTTCTGTTTTTTTGAAAGACTTTGTCTTTGTGGATCTGTGATCTGAAGAGAATTAAGTTCTTCTCCCCCTTTTTTATGATGAGATGTTTTGATCTCTTTTTGTGAAAGACCACTGTCTTATAGATCTATGATCTAGAAAAAGAACTAAGTTCTTCTTCTTTGATGAGATGCTTTGTCTCTCTATTTTATTTAACCTGAAGAAATTCTTCTTTTCAAACCTTGCTTTTCTTTTTGAAATTTCTCAAAGTTTATGGGGGGGGGGGTTTCCTCTATGCAAGACTTGAAGTCTTGGGTCATTTATATAGGGGAGGCTGATTTGTTGAATCAGTTGAAGATATCTTTTCTCTAATTGATTTGGGGATGTTTTCCTCCGTTGGATCTTTGATCCTAGGGCTTCTATTTTATAGAAGGCAATCTTCTTGTTTTTAACAAGATTGGGCAAATCTTTCCCATACAGAACTTATTCTGTATCTTGGTGATTTTTAATCACCATTGGATCTTTGATCCAATGGTGCTCTGATTTACAGAGCATAATTTTTCCTATTTGGAATGTTTCAACATAATTTTATTCTAGTAATTTAATGATTTATTCATCTTAGTTGGATCTTTGATCCAAGGGTAGGGAATATTTAGTTCCAGCGCTAGCGCTCTCGTGCTTTGCACGTGAGCACTGCATCAGAGTCTTTGACTCTTGGTGCTAGCGCAATTAGCGCTAGCGCTCTCGTGCTTTGCACGTGAGCGCTGCATCAGAGTCTTTCACTCTTAGCGCTGGCGCACTTGGCGCGAGCGCTCTTGTGCTTTGCACGTGAACGCTGCCTCAGAGTCTTTGAGTCTTAGCGCTGGCGCACTTGGCGCGAGCGCTCTCGTGCTTTGCACGTGAGCGTTGCCTTAGAGTCTTTGACTCTTTGCGCGCTGCCTCAGAGTCTTTGACTCTTAACGCTGGCGCTCTTCGCGCTAGCACTTTTATGAAGCGCCGCTTTATTTCAAATTCAAAATTTGAACAGAGTTTTGCTCTGATTAGGGGAAACAAATGCCCCCCACCGTTGCGCTCACGTGGCTCACACGTGAGTGTAGCGGTGACAACATCTCCGCCGTTTGATCAACTTAGAAGTTGAAATGGCTCTCAATGCCTATAAATAGGGCCTTTGGCCCTTGAGATGACTATTTTTTCATCTTCTTGATTTGTTCTTGTTTTTTGAGAATTTAATTCTCTTTCAGAGCCCAGCTCTCTCCCTTAAGAAATTTCTCAGAGCCAAAACTCTGCCCAAATTCGGTAAGAATTGAACTTATTTAATAGAGTTTTGCTCTTCATAGATCTTAGAAAATATATTTTAGGGCTTTACCCATCAACAGAGCTGTGCTTATTTTTAGATCATAGATCTTCAAGATATAATCTTTTTTAGGGCAATTTTAACCCATGAACTGAAATACTGTTCATCTTCTATGAAGAACTTTTAGAGTTTGTTCACAGATCTTGAAGATCTCGGAGTTTTTACTCTGTAAAAGCCTTGCTTTTTTTAGGTTTTTGATGGATGATTTCATCGTCTTCACAGAGCATAGCTCTTAAAATTTTTAAGGAATTTTATTCCTCTCATGATTAGAGTTGACAGATATCACTCTGTTGCAGAGCGCTGCTCTCAAGGGAGTTTTACTCCTTGGCCCGAAAGGCCCTCATTAAATGAGAATCCTTTTAGGATTTCTTCATTAATGAATGACTGTCTCATCAATGATGAGCCATCATCTAGATTGTGTAGGTCCCCTGTGGTCCCTTTCCACTGCATTGCAGTGCGGTACGAATTTAAAGTACCCGTACCAAAACTTGAACTGTAGCATTGATGGCTAATTCTTGTTCTTTTTCGCGCAGGTACTATGTCTTTCGACACTTTTTTTCCGTTCGTCCGTTCGGAAAGCGGATTCCCTGAAGCGCCTGTAGATAGGGAAGACTTCGCGTTGATCAAAGATCACGACCTGGAGCAAAAGAACCTTCATCTATGGGGAATGTGATGCAATCAAATTATCAGGGGCCGACACAGCTTTTCTTGTGCAGCACCTTCGGAGGTGATCTCCGCTATTCACTATGCCGACCCACCCCAAGTGAACTACGCTGTAGAGGAGGTCAATTGGACTTCAGAGAGTTGCCTTTAGCCTTCCATGGCCGCGATAACCGTACAGCCGCCGATGGCTTTGGATATCTTGGGGCGGCGTATATGTCAAGGCGAGTCGCGCCCGTGGGGGCAGCCGTACATGATAGGTTTGACTCCCCGCCACTCAGCTGGAAATTTGCAGTGGGCCCGATACATTTTGTCAGCCAAGAAATCGCAGCTGCTGATGCTTGGGCTATACCCTGCTATTTATGCTTCTCTCTTCCAGTATTCTACGCCCCCTGTATGGTGGGTCAAAGCCTTTTTGGAACAATGGAACGTTCCAACTCACACTTTCCTTCTACTGGATCGGGAAGTTTCAATCTCTTTAGAGGTGTTCGCGGAGATTTCCGACTTGCCTGTCAGAGAGGAGCATTATGAGGAGATATTACCCCCTGATGAGTGTATTTTCGCCACTCGCTCGGTAGTGATGGGTCTGACCCCAGAGAATACTATTCAGCACCGATTCCCAAGCTTGATCAAGGTGCTAAATATTTACGAGAGCCTATTTCTCGCATCCAGAAGTCATGGGGTTAGCTTTACGGATTTTATCGTCCGTTTTCTTCGCCCAGATGTCTTGTCGAAACAAGGTGTGAAGTTTGCCAAGCTCGATGATCCTTTCGGTTTTGGCTTGGATAGCCGGCCGACAGCGGAAGCAGATCAAAAGAATTTCTTCCTTCCAAATGCCGCGGTCGTCCCCTTTTCAGAACTCGCTGCTCAAGACATCGACGAAGAGGTATTCTTTTTAGGGTTCCTAGGTTTATGGTTGAGTTGGTTTGCGCTCTCCATGCATTCTTGCTACATGAGGTCGTCCGTTTTTTACCCGGCTCACCGAATGGTTAAAAGGACGCAGGTTGCTGTTGGGATTGCTGGACTGGTTCATTTGTATCATGGCCTTAGCCTGGCGGCAGATACTACTCAACCGGGGGTGCAGCCCGTAAACTTCTCGATGCATTATTTCACTTCGTGGCTCGAGCTGCACATACTCGGCGCCTTTGGAATCCATAAGAGGCCCCGTTTCTTCGAAAGTTATAACTTTCCTCGGGTTATGCGGTTGGTTGATGCTTCCGCTTTGGAGCCGACCCAGCGAGAGGCTCGGGGTTTGATTCTTCGCCCGCGTACGGTCGGGGATGGCACGACCTTCGTCGATAAGGTCATGACTATCGGCAAGGAATCTACTAAGACGGTGCAGCCGCTGCGGGACACCTTCAAAGACGGGGCCTCTACCCTGAAAACTCGGGAGATTCTTCACTTATATTCAATCAGGCCGAGCTTTTTAGTGTTTAGGCAGAACGATGCGGCGTTGTTTATGAAATACAACCCGCACCGCTTTGCTCAACAATCAAGCTACAATCAGGGTGTTCCGCTTGAAGCCATTTTAGTTTAGCCTACTACTACAGAGGAAGGTATCCGTAATGCGCTGCACCATTTCATGCGGCTAAACACCGGGTCTAACTTCTTTATCAGCGAGCCAAGTTGTGTTCCGAAATCTTTGAATGTGTACGTGGCATGGTACCAGCACGCGATGGGCGCTATTATCAGGGAAGAAAAATGATTATTGCTTGATCGCAAGGGTGCTGTCCCAGCGGGTAACCCAACCGTTCCCTTAAAGCGACAGACCATCATTCGTCCTCCCCTAAGAGAAGCTACTGCAGCTGTGGTTCCGTGCGCTTTTCCTGATAAGGGTCTACCTCATGCGCTTGTATAAGCGGTGGCTGCAGCGTCTCCCGATTCTGGTGTGGGTACGGAGATCGGGACTCGTCGCCCAAAGTTGCCCGCCAAGCGCAAGCTCGTGTTATCGGCTGCCAGCACTCGCTCACAGAAAAAGAAGAAGTCGATGTTTTCTGTCGACGTCGTACTCGGCCAGGAGCCCCATGCTCCCTATAGCGAGGGCTTGAGTGAATACGGGGCCAATGAGGGTCTATTTATCGAGCCTGCGGATGATACCGATCTTCAAGCTGCCCTCACGGCTTCAGAGCGACAGGCTCGCGATGAAGCCGCACGGATCACGATTGCACAGTCAGGTAGGCTTCAGTCGTATCTTTCCGCGGTTATCTCTTTTTTTTTTTTATATTTATGCTTTGACTGACTCTTTCTTCTTCAACAGGTATCTCTGCCGAAAAGGCTCTTGCGGCATCCCTCAAAACGTTTGAAGAGGAAGAGAGGCTCCGTGCTTCTTTGGGCCCTGGTATAATTCAGCTTATCATACCTTCATTCCCTTTTTTCTTCATTCGTGGCTTGACCTTTTCTTTTTTCTTATTGCAGGGACTATTTTGACCCCAGTTATCCCAAGCGCGGTGCCGATCCTGAGCGGTGATACGGCAACGCTTCCAGAGCCGGCTATCGCGGCCCCAGCTCTCCCATCGGTATTACACGGGGCTTCACTTAAACAGCCGATGACAGAAGCCGTAGCGGCTTCAGAGGCAGAACTTGGTTCGGACGATGACGCCCCTTTGAAGGAGGTCTTGCGGAGATCGCTTCTCACCGCTCAGACCGAAAGGAAGCGTAGGAAGCGTGCGGCGAGAGAACGTGATGCCTGCTTGGTTATAGGTGCAGGCTCAAGTACCACCCCATCTGTCTCTATTCCTCTAGAGGATGTTCCAGCTGCTCTGTCTACTGCTCATAGACAGGTTGTGCGCGCGGCTTGGGAGGCAACCCAGAATCTTTCGTAAGCTAATGCAAAGCCCGGTCTTTTCATTTTTACTCGATCCGTAAATTCTGATATACCATGTCTTGCAGGGCCAAGTATCGGCGATGAGATGGCAAGCAAGAAGATGGCGACTACAGAGCCCGAAGCGGCTACTCTCTTTCGGGAGTCTGGGACTGCCCCAATCACCGCTCTTTCTTCTTGTGGTTCCTTGCCATTGGCAGGTATCGCGAGTGTCACGACGGCCTATGTAGAATCGGGGGACGAGGCCACGGGCGCAGAAACTATTCCAATGGCGGAGAGCGAAAGAGCTGCTGTGCCTAGTGATGCTCTCGCTGCGGTTTCGGTTGGCGACTTATCAGGTAGATCCAGAGTCACTGTTTTCTTTTTATCTTTCGATCTCGTTCATCCCCATCTGATGACATTTTGTTCGTTTTGAGTGTAGGTGCAGTAAATGCGGAGATTGCGCCATCTGAAGCGCCTCTGGTCGCCGCCGTGACGGCTGTTGTTCCGTTGCCTTCTCCTATGTCGTCTGGAGTGCTGGATGGTATATGTTTGCGACTTATCGGTTTCATTGCAGGTAATATATTCTTTGTACTGACATCGTATTGTTACAACCGTGCAGGAGTCCTTTTTGACCATCTTTATCAGGTGCTGAACCTGCATTTCTCCTTCCATTCGGAAGTCAGTCTGCCTACCGGTGTTGGTGAGTATAGCTTTTAACCGACATCCCTTTCTTTCTTTTATGGGCAAATATGTCGTTGCTAATTCTTCTTTGTACTGATTGCAGCGTTACAGATTGGAGGAGGGGACTAGAGAACAGTCGCGCCTCCGACACTCCCAGCTTTACTACCTGTCGCAGCCGGTATAGTAGACCCTATTACTCATGCATTTTCTTTATCTCTTGAGCTGACATCTTCTTATGATTCGTTTTGCAGCGATCGGACCGACTCCAGCTCCCTTCGAGTCTCGAATCTTAATGCCTGCAGGGCCCTTTTCCAGACGTCCATCCTCTAGAGGCGCTGCAACTAGCCTGTGCATGTTAAGTGAATTCATTGAGGATCTTGACGCTGAAGCCCTCATATTTGCTGCAGAATGCTGCTGAGGTTAATCCTATGCTGGCGACGCTCATGAACTTCCATGACAAAGGCGTCGTCGAGTCTTGGATTAATTACTGCAGAAAGATTGAGACCTGCCTGCATGAGATTGAGCTCAGGCGTCCTGCTCCGGAAGTGTTGGCTTTGAACTCCCAGCGGGCTGCGTGGGTTGAGCAGAGCGTTCCCTTCCTCCGCCATTTCGAACAAGAGGCGACTTTAAGGCGGAACGAACATGAGGAGGCTTCAGGCGAATCTACCCGGTTGCACGCCGAGGTTGACGCGAATGCTGCACAGCTGAAAGCTATCTTTGAGGGCCTCCGACGATGTATTTCTGACGGGCTAACGCTGAGGCAGAAGCTCGATCTCCTTGAGCGGGATGCGCAGAGTTGTGAGGCAGCTCAGCGGGAAATCGATGAAAAGGTTTCATCCTGTTTGCAGCAACGGGCCCGACTCGAAGCTGAGCTGGCCACGGCTGCTGCTCATGAAAAGGAGCTGAGAGGAGTGCGCAAACGGCTTGCTGATTTGCTAAAATCGCCTCCTTCTCAATGGTCGTCTTTATATTGATTGTAATTTATGAATAACATGTATTCTTTTCATTTTTATTTTATATGATGTATCTCGTATTCAATTGAATTCATGAATAAAGGACACATTTTTTTTATCTCCGACTATCACTTTCTTTTCTCTGCTGTGTTGTTGGCATACGATTTTAGCAAACGTAACTTGTGGACGATAGATAACAGTTCATCTTGAACTCTTTGTAGGGTAGTGATGGCTTTGGAGACAGGGTTAGGATCTGCCACCTGAGACTTTCCAACTTTATGAGCCGCAAGGGTCTCATAAAGACTTTTCTCGCTACGAGTCGAGAGGATCCCGTAGGTGTATTTTCTCTTTAGGAATCGTGAGGATTCCTAAGTGTGTTTTCTCTTAAGAGTCGTAAGAATCTCACAAGAGAATTTTCCCCCTTACAAGTCGAGAGGACTCATAAGTGGTTGTTTCCCTCCTTGTCAATATTCGACTTTGGAGAGTGTGGCCCGTGAATAGTATGCATTAGTCCATCTTGGACCGACTTGCAGGGCCCCAGTGCTTAGGAAACAGGTCCTTATCCCCATTGTCTAAGACTTTTCCCTACGGGTCGAGACGAATCGAGAAGTTCTCGTAAGGACACTAATTTCCTCACGAGTCGAGACAAATCGAGAAGTTCTCGCAAGGATGTCCTAACGTCACAGTTAACTCCTGCTAATAGAAGTCCGTTAGCATCTGCGGTACTAGGTTTTTTTACCCATCGTACCGCCGCGTTGGCCGGTGTATTCCTCGATACGCAATCTTGCTGTTCGAGTAGCCCCGCGACTGTCTTGTCTTTGATCCCTTCGGGGGTTAGACAAGACGTCTTCAAGTAATCTTCTAGATGATATTACCGTTGAAAGAGAAAGCGTTAAGGATACTCCATATAGCTTTTTACTTGAGGTTAGGCTCAGTTTGGGAGCCCCGATGAGTCATGACCACTCCGTGCTGGTGTGGGATGACTCCGATAGTCTTTTCAGGTCTCATTTGAGTTGCCGTCAAGACCCTGAAGCCAGGGATCTTCTTTTGCTTCGTTTGTTGACATTGTGTCTGTAATATTGTGATGAATGTCGAGGTTGTCTCTGGGTTGTCTGTGAACCGTCGAGATTTGGAACTAGAGGACTTTGCCATGGCTCCTTTGTAGTCTTTAAGCTGTCTGTGAACCGTCGAGATTTGGAACTAGGGGACTTTGCCGTGGCTCCGTTTTGCTGACGTCGTATATTCCTGCAAAGAAACTGATTTCTCTGCAGGTCGACGCGAATCGATATGCTCTCGTCAAGGATACTGATTTCCCTGAATAGAGGTTTTTGCCAAGGACACTGATTTCCTCGGGGTTGAGACGAATCGAGAGATTCCTACAAAGACACTGATTTCCTTGCGGGTCAACGCGAATCGAGATTTTCTCGTCAAGGACGCTGATTTCCCTAAATCGAGATATTTGCCAAGGACACTGATTTTCCTGGGGGTCGAGACGAATCGAGGTATTCCTGGAAAGGCACTGATTTCCTTGCGGGTCAACACGAATCGAGATGTTCTCGTCAAGGACGCTGATTTCCCTGAATCATGGTTTTTACCAAGGACCCTGATTTCCTTGGGGTTGGTTGACTTGTTTCCAAAACAGAGTCATTGGATGACGTATTTCTGAGACGGGTTCATTTGATGACGTGTTTCCGCGACGGTGTCATTTGCTGACGTGTATCCGAGACGGGGTCATTGGATGACGCTAGGTTGACTATGAACCGTAGAGTTTTGGAACTGGGGACTTTGCCGTGGCTCCGATTGATGATGTCGCGTCCGAATCCTGCTAGAATGAGGAGGAACGCCATTGTTGTTCTCTAGGCTATAGACGTGGCCGTCGAGATTTGGAACTAGGGACTTTGCCGTGGCTCCGATTGGTTGCGACCCTGAGGTCGGTTGATGACATTACATTTGCATCCTGCTGGAGTTAAGAAGGAACGCCGTTGTTGTTCTTCTGGGATGCAGATGTTGCTGTCGAGATCTGACTTTTCCCTTTGACAGAGTTTGTTGGGGCACGTGGTTTCCTTTCGTTTATTCCCATGGATTGTATACTGGGGTCAGTATGGACTTACCTGCAGGGCAAAAGTTTCATTTTATATGTATTTTATTTTCTTTCCGCGATGCTCTATCATTTCATCTTTTCGTATCGCGAAAGTCGCGATTGCCCAATCATTTCGGCTATTATTCGCGGTGCCCAATCATTTCGGCTATTTTTTCTTTTTACTTGCTGCTTTTTATTGCGAGTTGCCCAACCATTTCAGCTATTTTGTATGCATATTTTTTACTTGATGATTTTGTTGCAAGTTGCCCAAACATTTCGGCTATTTCATATGCATTTTTTTCCGAGTATGGAACTCATGGTCTGATACCAATCTTGCATCAGTATCACTGCGACTGGAATGTTGCCAGGAGCGAATCATCATTTGCCGTGAAAGGACTTGGAATTTGTTACCGGTTTAGGCATCAGCATCGCTACTACTGGAACATTGCAAGAAGCGAATCATCATTTTCCTTTGTCGATTCAAACAAAGGTGGCTTAGAAAATAAGGTTAGGATCCTGTCGACTAAGGCTTTTGACTTCATGAGCCGTAAGGGTCTCATAAAGGTGTTTCTCCCTACGAGTCGTGAGGATCTCAGAGGTGGGTTTTCTCCTTAAGAATCATGAGGATTCTTAAGTGTATGTTCTCTTGTAAGTCATAAGGATCTTGCAAGAGTGTTTTCTCCTTATAAATCGAGAGGACCTACAAGTGTTTGTTCATCAAATGAGGGCATTCCTCGTCGTTGGTGGGACTCGGCAAGGAAATGATTATTTGCGCCCGTGGATTGTATACAAGGGCCAGTATTGAACTGCTTGTAGGGCAATCTGGGAAAGGTGATGGCTTAAGAACAGGTTCAGATCCCTGTAGCTTAAGGCTTTTGAATTTTATGAGTCGTGAGGGTCTCATAAGAGGGTTCTCCTTACGAGTCGTGAGGATCTCGTAAGTGTAATTTCTCCTTAGGAATCATGGGGATCCCTAAGTGTGTTGCTCCTTTGTGAGTCGTAAGGATCTCACGTAGGTAGTTTTCTCCTTACAATGTCGAGAGGACCTTGCAAGTTTCTTTTAACGAGATTTCACCCTTTCGGGTTTTCACAAACTCGCCGGTAGCCCTGCTGTTTTTACTCATGGAGCCCTTTCGGGTTTTCATCCATGCCCATTTTGCTTGTGGACGTACCATCGTTTTTTTTTCTTTTTTCTTTTTTAACGAGTCTGCGACCTTTCAGGTTTTCACAAACTCGCCGGTAGCCCTGCTGTTTTTACTCACGGAGCCCTTTCGGGTTTTCATCCGTACCTATTTTGCTTATGGACGTACCCATTTTTTTAAGGAGTCAGCCCAAGGATGCTACGGGTTTGTAGTAGTTTAAAGACGTTTCGGTCACTTGTTAGTAGGTCCGGGATTTTTCCCGGGCGACGTACGATTACGCAGCTAGATGTTCTTGCAAGTCTTCGTATCTTTTGTGTCGGAGGTGGATTCCTTAAAGAGAGGGCTGAGAGCTATTTTTTAATCAGAGTCGCTTCCAAAGGTGAGAACTTGCGATCCCTTGGTGTCAACCATGTGACAGTTGCCGGCAGTTCTTTTGCGCTCATCTGTCGTGCTTCTCTGTTCCCGACGAGCCTTGCGCTTCACTCGCTGGACGTGTTGTCGGTGGGCAACATATCCCTACCACCAGTTTTTAAAGGACATGCACTCTTTGGTAGGGTGCGTGATCCTCCGATGGTATAAGCAGTAATTTGGATGTGCATCCGCTTCGTCAAGGTGTATGCTGCCAGGAGTATTTCCTTTAAAAGACGGCAGTTTCATTCCCATTGACAAGGCTTTAGCGAATTTCTTCCTTGTCTTAAGCCTGCTTTTGTCTGCTGTAAGCGTGCTTCGATCTGGTTGGGGTACTCCACGGTTTCTCAATACCAGAGCTTCTTCAACTTGATGGAGATGCTTGGCCCTCTCGTATATGGCCGTTTCCCGCTCACTCTCAGCTTTTCTTTTCTGAAGAACTTCGCTCAGCAGGCTGTCAATCAGTTCGTCCGATGGCTCCAGGGATTTTGATTCCAGTTCTGGATTTGCCCCCAGTTTCTCTGCATCAGGAGCTTCTTCATCATCTATTGACGAGTGAGAGATCATGTGACAACCTGCCACGTAATCTTCGAGTTCTTTTGACGCGTCGTCTCCCTCGTCATTGTCATTGCCTCTATTATCAAGGATATGGTTGAGAAATTCTTGGAGTGTGACCGGTGTCCGTGCCTTCTGGTTGTATTCCTCCAGCGCGTCAATATGCTTTTACAGATCCATGCGCTTGTCGTTAAACTACGCGGGCTTTTTGGTCTTCTTCTTTTTCTTCGAAGACTTTGACGGCTGGGCTTGGGTGTTTTGCCCATCGTTATTAACTCCCAGTGTTGGGTATGGTTTCAGCATTCCCTCAATGATCTCGGGCTCTAGCGGGCTTTTCCACCTGATTGTAGGGTATGCTTGAAGATCCTTCAGCATTCTTTTTTTTTTTTTCCGAAAGAACCACCTCCCATGGAGATTCCTCTATGAATGAACATGATGCTCCCGGTGTGTCCATCTTTTTAGTAGCGTGCGATCGTAGAGGGTTTACCTTCCAGTTTTCAGACAACGTGAATTTACCCTGTTGGTATTGGTCTTCAACCCATTTTTTGAAGATGTAGCAATCTTCGATTGGATGACCCATTACTCGATGGTAGAGACAATAGTTAGGATGATTGGCATCACCGGGTTGCGATGAGTGTCTCGGCTCCGGCAAAGTGATGAGCCCATTGCGCATTGCCAGTTCGAACAGTCTCCTTATTTTATCTCGGGAAAACGTGTAAGGACGTCCTAGTTCTCCTCGAGGGATTGGCGTGGGCGCACGTTGCTTTGGCGAACAACCGGTTTTATGTTGCTCGGCTGTTGCTGAGTGTTGGCGATAAAGGTCGCTTTCCCTTTGCCGTTTTCATTCTGCGGCTTTGACTTTGAAAAGGAAGGCTTATGACCCATCTGGTCTATTTGGGCCAGCTTGTCAATCAAGGCCTGGAAAGTGGTTGGCCTGAAAAACATCATGAACTGGGATATGGTCGCCTGCGGATTGAGGGTTCCTACAAACATACCTACTGCAGGTGCTTCCTCTATGCGCTGTTCACACTTTGACCACAGATTCCGCCACCGAATAGCGTATTGAACCCAGGTTTCTCCCAACTTCACTCTAGAGTTAATTAGTGCGGTGATCAGAGTGCGCTCGCTAGTGCTCGTGAATCTTTGTGTAAACAGTAGCTCCATTTCTGCAAATGTCTTGACAGAGTCATTCGGGAGCTCGGAATACCACTCGAATGCTGTCTCCGACAAGCTGCTAATGAATTGGCGAAGCAGTAGCTTATCGTCACCTCCGGTGTTGCCGCACAAGGCTCTGAATTGAGCAACGTGCTGGTGTGGATTCCTCGTCTCTTTATATACATGGAATTTAGGGATCGTATATCCCGGCGGGTACTTTATTTGGTCATACTAACCTGGATAGGGTCATCAAGTCTTAACAATTTGGCCGGCCGCTTCACTCGCCTGATGAGCTCGTATCTGTTGAACGATATAGTCATCCAGGGCGGCTTTGGAGATTTTCTCCTCTTTGGCTGCTGATAGAGCAGGAAGAGGGTTCGATGTCTCCCCTCTGTCGTTTTCAAGGATAATCAGGGGGTTTTCATCAGGAGGATCTGGGTGTATCATCATCCCGACCATATCTTGGAATAAAAGCGCCATTTGTTTTATGTTGGCCGCTTGTTCCGCGGCCTCTTTGTCTTTTCTCTCGAGCATTCTTCGGAGGAATTCGGCATCAGTTTCCTGTTCTTGACGCTGCTCCGACGATATTTCCGGGCTTTCTTTTGGCCCAGTGAGTGCAGCCATCTTCGTTAGCATCTCTTGGAGCTTTTGCTGTTGTTGCTCCTGAGCCTTTGTTACTGATCGGGTGAGCGGTCGGTGACCCGTAGAAGCACGGCTTTCCTTTTTTCCGGAATCCATATAAACAGTATGCACCACCATGCCCTAAGACTTGGGGCGTTTGGATTCAATGTCCTTGCGATTCGTCATAGACGCAGGGATCTTCTCCGGCCTTCTCCTTTTGTGGATGGTTGAAGTTGAGGGAGCTGTTGAGGTAGGCACCTGTGCAGACGACACTTTTCGTGGCGTGGCAGAGGGATGGTCCCCCTCTTGCTGAATCTTTATTTTCTTGAATCGACGGGAGTAGTCCTTGTCGATTACTGGTTCTTGGACCTTTTGCCAGACCCTGTGAATTTTGGAGGACAGCCGCTGAGGGGGTTGCTCCGGCTTCGAATTTGTAACATTCTCCAAAGGTGGAGGAGATCTTTTCAGCACGACCGTCGAAGAGTTCTTCCAGACCCTCCTGAGTGGTTCAAAGTTGTTCCCAGTTGGAACAACAGTTTCGAATTCCACCGTTGGAGCTGGCGGAGTCAGTCCAGAAGGGGAACTTCCCCCAGCTTTCCTTACTCAGCGCCAGTGGCGACGTTGAGCATGTCGTGCAGATGGTATCGGCTCAGTTACGAGGGTGGATTCATCATGCCTCCTGTCCTGGTGACGGGTGTTTCCCCCAATCAGAGCAAAGCTCTGTTCAAAAATTCAAAATTTGAAATGAAGCAGCGCTTCATAGCAGCGCCAACGCTGAGAGAGTCAAAGACTCTGATGCAGCACCCACGTGCAAAGCACGTAAGCGCTAGCGCCAAGAGCGCTGCGCTCTAAGCAATGCACTACGTGCAAAGCATGTATGCGCTAGCGCCAAGAGTGCTGCGTTTTAAGCAGCGCACCACGTGCAAAGAACGGGAGCGCTAGCGCTAGCGCTAGAACTAAAAGCTCCCGACCGTCAGCTCAAAGATCCAATAAAAGATAACAAATCATCAATTAATCAGAATAAAATTCTGTTAAGGACAGATTCCTCAAAATCTTTCCAAACAAAAAGATTGTGCTCTGTAAATTAGAGCACCGTTGGATCAATGATCCAAAGGTGATTAAAAATCACCAAAATACAGAATAAATTCTGTATAGAAAGATTTCCCAATCTTGTTAAAAACAAGAAGATTGCTTTCTGTAAATCAGAAGCCCTTGGATCAAAAATCCAACGGTAGGGAAATCCCCAAATCAATTGGAGAAAAGATCTCCTTAACTGATTGAACAAATCGGCTCACCCTATATAAAGGCCCCAAGACTTGAAGTCAGATATAGAGGACCCCCCCATAAACTTTGAGAAATCTCAGAAAGAAGTGTCAAGCTCTCGGTAGAAGAACAACTTTTCTTCAAGGTAAAAGAACAGGAAAACGAAATCCTCTCATATAAAAAGAAGAATTCACTTCTTTCTTCAAGATCATAGATCTACAAGACCAAGGTCTTTCACAAAGAGATCAAAGGATTTCATTATAATATAAGAAGAAGAACATAATTCTTATCACAGATCATAGATCTATAAGACTAAGGTCTTTTATACAAGGAGATCATGGACATCTCATTATAAAATAAAAGGGGGAGGGGAGAATAAGTCAATTCTCTTAGGATCACAGATCCATAAAGGCAAAGCCTTTCATCAAAATAAGAGATTGAAACATCTCCTATAAAATAAGAACTTTTGTTCTTAGAATCTTGAGACAAACTCTCTTACAAACGAGAATTTATTTTTCAGATCATAAAGTTGATCAAATAGCGTGTTGTGCTCATGAACTAGCGCTTTGCGCTCTTGGACTGGCGCTCAGCGCCAAGCGCACCACGTGCTCCTCACGTGTGCACCACTTAACAGCTAGCGCTTTGCGATCATAAACTGGCGCAATGCGCCCATTATCTGGCGCTTAGCCATAAGTGCGCCACGTGCTCTTCACGTGTGCGCTAAAAAGAACATAAATTGTTCTATGAATAAAGCCCAGAGCTATGATGAATGCTCAACATTCAGTAAAAGACAAAAATATTGTCAGAACTCAAATGTTTAATATTTTAACTGAGTGGGCCGAGCCCAAGTTGGCCATAAACCCCTCATTCAAATTAATTGAGCCCATATGCTCATAAATTTCAGATCTTAGTTCCAATTGGACTACAAATTTCCAAACCAATATTGGTTCAAGGGTACATCTCTTCACTCCTCTGATATTTGTTGTTGTAATCCTTCAACGTTTTCAGAGAGGTGGCGGATCCCGACAACCAAACATTCCATGGACTGTGGGGTCCTTAAACCCATGGACTATGATGTCCTTAACCTCGAACTATGGGGTCCTTAAAGCCATGGACTATGATGTCCTTAACCTTGGACCACCATGTCCTTAAACTGGTAATCGACCGCAATGTCCCTAAACTAAACAATAGAGTTCAAATACTCTTTTGTTGGATCTAAATGATCCCGTTAAGTTGATCTTAGTCTGAAATTAGACTAACGTATTCTTAACATACGTTTAAATTGATCTTAGTTTCAAATGAGACTAACGTATCCTTAAACACAACCCCAAACCCAAATCTAAGAAGATACGGATTTGGACTAATCCACGCCCTACGGGCGACAACATAAATTAGTCTCCGAATACAATCCACGGGCAACCAAAAACAAAATAAACACACACGACACGAAGTGATTATCTGGAGAAGGAGAAAGTGGTTACCGCGATGCAGTAGCGTAATTAACTGCAGGGGCTTGCGCTTGCAGGGAAGAGCGTCCCTACAATCAAAAACCCCTCAATGAGGGGGAATCTGACGAAGTCTGCTACATCGGCCGCATCGTTTAAACCTTCGATACATGGTGTCATAAATCAACTTGGCATCTTCGGAGAGGTGGACGGATAGCACCAATTAGCATCTGCCCTCGAATTTCAGGCAAGACAAACCTACGCGGTCGTGTCTCTGTGTTCGGTGGAGAACAGATTCTGGCACGCCCGGTGGGACCTTTTCCTCTTTCCACTCCACACTTCATGTGTGGTGTTTCGCGAACGAATCGCGGTTTGATATGGTTGCCCTTAGGTTCAAGGTACTAAGATTTGGTTTTGCTCCCGTGCAGAAAAAAGAACATCAATGGCCTCTAACCGCTACAACTGCAACTGCAACTCCCGTTCCGCCTCATCCGGAGGAGTAAACTATGGGCCCCAAGCGTCCTCCCTTTTCACAATGCCTGTGGAACAGGTAACTCAGCCCACCACAGGGCTATTCTTCGGGACCATGCTCCCACCGATGAGCTTCAATACCCCTGTACCATTGCAAGAAGCTCAGAAGAAGTCAGTCTTTGATCGGCTTACCACTACCACGGCCCCTCTTAACGAGTCACCCAAACCAAGCGCCTCAGTTTTCAGCAGACTGGGTCGAAGCTCCAATCGACCTGTAAAGAAGCCCGCGATACCGGAAGGGGTTATCCCGAAGAAAACAGCCATTCCCACTTCTGAATTCACCAAGGAGGCTTCTCCGGCTAAGGGGTCGGTATTCACAAGACTGGCCGTTTCAGCTCCCACTCCGGGTGAAGTAACCAAAGTCGTTTCCCTTGCACGAAAATCGGCCTTTTCAAGATTGGCCATTCCCTCTCAGCGAGCATCTGTCTTTGATAGGCTGGCGCCAACAGCAGACTCTCATCAAAACAGGGAGTATGGAAAAGCTGATCCAACAGCGGAGGTGATCCCGGCCGCACGACATGCTCGACGTCGCCACTGGCGCCGAGTGAGGAAAGATGGGGGCAATTCCCCTTCTGGATTGACTCCGCCAGCTCCAACGGTGAAAATTGATGCTGTTGTTCCAACTGGGAATAGCTTTGAACCCCTCTGGAGGGTTCGCAAGAACTCTCCGACTGCTGTGCTGAAAAGGTCTCCTCCACCTATGGGGAATGCCCCAAAGGCAAAGCTGGAGCAGCCCCCTCAACGGCTGTCCTCTAAACTTTATAAAGTTTGGCGACAGGTCCAGGACTCCGTGGTAGATCAAGACTATCCCCGCTGACAGAAAAAGATGAAGGTTCGGCAAGAAGAGGATCACCATGTCAAACCACAGAAAGTGACAGCTATTTGGGTGCCTACTGCAATAGCCCCCTCAACCTCGACTGCTCACAAGAGGAGAAAGCTGGAGAAAATCCCGGTGTCTGCGACGAATCGCAAGAACACTGAGTCTAAACGCCCCAAGTCTGGGGGAATGGTGGTGCATACCATCTATATGGCATCCGGAAAAGAGGATAGCCGTATTTCCACAGGTTATCGACCGCTTACGTGATTAGTGACTAAGGCTCAGGAGAAACAACAACAAAAGCTCCAAGAAGTGCTAACAGCTATGGCCGCACTTACGGGACCGAAAGCAAGCCTGGAGACATCCTCGAAGCAGCGCCTTGAGCAGGAAACTGATGCTGAATTTCTTCGGAGAAGGCTTGAGAAGAAGGACAAAGAGGCTGTGGAACAAGCGGCCAACATAAAACAAATGGCCCTTTTATTTCAAGACATGGTCGGGATGATGTTACAGCCGGATCCTCCAGCCGAAGACCCTCCAGTAATAATTGAAGATGATAGAGAAGAGACATCAAATCCTCTGTCGGATCGATCAGCAGCCAAGGAAGAGACCATCTCAAAAGCCGCCCTGGTGATTACATCACTCTGCAGATACGAGTTCATCAGGTGAATGAAGTGGCTGGGCAAATTGTTAAAACTGGACGACCCTATCCGGGTTGGTATGACCAAATAAAGTACCTGCCGGGATACACGATCCTTAAATTCCACGTATATAAGGGGACGGGAAATCCGCATCAGCATGTCGCTCAATTCAGAGCCTTATGCAGCAACACCGGAGGCGACGATAAGCTACTGCTTCGTCAATTCATTGGCAGCTTGTTGGAGACAGCATTCGAGTGGTATTCCGAACTCCCAAATGACTCTGTCTAGACTTTTACAGAGATGGAATTGCTATTCACCCAAAGTTTTGCGAGTGCCAGCGAACGTACCCCAATCACGGCATTGATCAATGCCAGGGTGAAGCGTGGAGAAACATGGGTTCAGTATGCAATACGGTGGCAGAATCTATAGTCGAAATGCGAGCAGCGCATTGAAGAAGCGCCTGCGGTAGGCATGTTCGTGGGTACTCTTGACCCTCAAGCGACCACAATTCATGATGTTCTTCAAGCCAACTACTTTCTAGAATTTGATTGATAAGCTGGCCCAAATGGACCAGATGGGTCATAAGCCTTCCTTTTCCAAGACGGATCCTCGGAATGATAAGGAGAAAGGGAAAGCAACCTTCGTCGCCAACGCTCAACAACAACCGAGTGGCCCGAAACCGGTTGTTCGCCAAAGCTACAAGTGACAATCTCTCGACGAGAAGTTGAGACGTCCTTACTCGTTTTCCCGGGATAAGACAAAGAGACTGTTTGAACTAGCAGTGCTCAACGGGCTTATCACTCTACCGGAGCCGAGACACCCATTACAACCCAACGATGTCAACAATCCCAATTACTGTCCCTACCACCGAGTATTGGGCCATTCGATCGAAGACTGCTACGTCTTCAAAAATTGGGTAGAAAATCAGTATCAACAGGGCAAGTTCGCACTGTCTGAAAACTGGAAGGTAAATCCGCCACAACAGCACACACCTAAAAGGGTGGACACGCCGGGGGCATCATGCTCATTTATAGAGGAAGATCCATGGGAAGTCGTTCTTTTGGAAAAAACTAAAAGAATGCTGAAAGATCTTCAAATATGTCTGGCGATCAGGTGGAAGAGCCCGCTAGAGCCGGAGATCATCGAGGGGATGCTGAAACCATGCCCAACATTGGGAGTTAATAGTGATGGTGGAAAAAACATTCGGGCCCAGCCGTCAAAGTCTTCGAAGAAAAAGAAGAAGATCAAAAAGCCCGCGCAGTTTGATAACAAGCGCACGGATCTGGAAAAACATATTGACGCGCTGGAGGAATATAACCAGAAGGCGTGAACCCCGGTCACACTTCAAGAGTTTCTTAGCCATGTCCTTGAAGACGGAAATGATGACAACGAAGAAGACTCGTCAAATGAACCTGAAGATTATATGGCAAGCTGCCATATGATCTTTCACTCGTTAATAAACGATGAAGAAGTTCTGGATGCAGAGAAACTGGGGGCAGATCCCGAGCCGGAACTTCTAGGACCATCAGATGAAATGATTGACGCATTCCTGAACGAAGCTCTTCTGAAAAGCAAAGCTGATCGGGAGCGCGAAATGGCTATACTCGAAAAAGCCAAACGCCGACGACTGAATGAAAAGGTCGAGGCACCCCAACTGGATTGAAACATCTCTATCGTTAGCAAAAGCAAGCTTAAAGTAAGGAAACGATTCACTAAGGCCCTGTCAATAGGAATGAAATTGCCCTCTTTCAGAGGAAATTCTCCTGGCGGTATACATCTTGATGAAGCGAACATAAATCCTAACTTCTGCTTATACCATAAGAAGATTGCACACTCTACCGAGGAGTGCATAGCTTTTAAAAACTGGTGGCAGGGATATGTTGCCCACCAACAATACGTTCAACGAGTGAAGCGCAAGGCTCGTCAGGGACAGAAAAGCATGACAGATGAGCATAAAAGAGCTGCTGGCAACTGTCACATAATAGACACCAAAGGATCGCAAGTTATTACCTTTGGAAGCGACTCTGACGAAGAAATCCCTCAGCCCTCTCTTCAAGGAATCCACCTCCGACATAAAAGATGCGAAGATTTGTGAGAAAATCTAGCTTCGTAGTCGTACGTAGCCCGAAAAATCTCGGACCTATGAACGCATGACCGAAACGTCGTTAAATTACTACCAACCCGCGGCATCCTCAGGCTGATGTGGAAAAAAAAACGGTACGTCCACAAGCAAGATAGGCACGGATGAAAACCCGAAAGGGCTCCGTGAGTAAAAACAGCAGGACTACCAAAGAGTTTGTGAAAACCCGAAAGGGCGCAATCTCGTTAAAAGACACTTGTAAGGTCCCTTCGACCTTGTGAGGAGAAAATACCTGCGTGAGATCCTTACGACTCACAAGGGAGCAACACACTTAGGGATCCCCACGATTCCTAAGGAGAAATTACACTTGCGAGATCCTCACGACTCGTAAGGAGAATTCCTCTTATGAGACCCTCGCGTCTCATAAGATTCAAAAGCCTTAACTTACAGGGATCTGAACCTGTTCTTAAGCCATCATAATCCCCAGATTGCCCTACAAGCAGTTCAATGCTAACCCTTGTATACAATCTACGGGCACAAATAAACGTTTCCCCAACAGAGTCCCACCATTGATGAGGAATATCTTCATATGGCGAATGACACTTGTAAGTCCTCTCGACTTATAAGGAGAAAACACTCTAGTAAGATCCTTACGACTTATAAGAGAACACACACTTAGGAATTCTCATGATTCCTAAGAAGAAAATGCACCTACGAGATCCTCACGACTCGCAGGGAGAAATACCTTTTTGAGACCCTTACGGCTCGTAAAGTCAAAAGCCTTAGTCAACAGGATGCTAACCCTGTTTGCTAAGCCACCTTTGTTCGACATCGACAGAGGCAAATGATGATTCGCTCCTGGCAATGTCCCAGTTACAGCGATGCTGATGCCTAAATCGGTATCAAATCCCAAGTCCTTTCACGGCAAATTATGATTCGCTCTTGGCAATATTCCAGTCGCAGCGATGCTCATGCTAAGACTGGCATCAGATTCTAAGTTCTATACTTGCGATAAAAAATCAGCGAGCCAAAAATGCATATGAAATAGCTGAAATGATGGGGCAATTTGCAACAAAATCAGCAAGTAAAATATATGCATACAAAAATAGCCGAAATGATTGGGCAACTCGCAATAAAATGCAGCGAGTAAAAAGAAAAAAACCCAGCCGAAATGATTGGACACCACGAAAAATAGCCGAAATGATTAGGCAATCGCGACTTTCGTGATATAAAAAGCTGAAATGATAGAGCATCGCGGAAAGAAATTAAAAAAATGATGAAATTTCTGCCCTGAAGGTGAGGTCACATTGACCCCTGTATACAATCCATGGGCACAAACAAGAAGGGAACCATATCGTCCCACTAGGCTTCGTCGAAGCGAAGCCAAATCTTGACGGTTCATAGACAACCTAGAGACAATCTTGACATTCGTCGCAATATTGCGGACACAATGTCAACAAACGAAGCGAAGGAAGATCCCTAGCTTCAGGGTCTCGACGTCAATATCGACAACTTAGAGATTAACACCGGCGTTCTTCCTCCCTCCAATCGGATGCAGACGCAACATCAACAAACAGAGCCACGACAAAGTCCCCTTGTTCCAAATCTCGATGATTCACAGACAGCCTAGAGACTACCCCGGAACCATGGTAAAGTCCCCTAGTTCCAAATCTCGACGGTTCACAGACAGCCTAGAGATCACCAACGACGTTTCTCCTTACTCCAGCAGGATGCAGATACGGCGTCAACAAACGACCCCAGGGTCAAAACAACGGAACTATGGCAAAGTCCTCTAGTTCCAAATCTCGACGGATCACAGACAGCCTAGAGATCACCAACGGCTTTTCTACTCACTCCAACCAGATGCAGACGTGACGTCAACAACCGACCTCAGAGTCGCAACGAAGCGGAGCCATGGTAAAGTCCCTAGTTTCAAATCTCAATGGCCACATCTACGGCCCAAAGAACAACAACGGTGTGCCTCCTCATTCCAGCAGGATACAGATGCTACACCATCAATCGGAGCCACGGCAAAGTCCCCAGTTCCAAGACTCTACGGTTCATAGACAACCTGGAGTCATTCAATGACCCCGTCTCGGAATCAAGTCAACTCAAAAACCTCGATTCAGGGAAATTAGCGTCCTTGACGAGAGTATCTCGATTCGCGTCGACCTGTAAGGAAATCAGTGTCTTTACAGGAACACCTCGATTCGTCTCAATCCAAGGAAATCAATGTCCTTGGAAAAATACATCGATTCAGGGAAATCAACGTCCTTGACGAGAGTATCTCGATTTGCGTCGACCCGCAGAGAATTCAGTGTCTTTGCAGGAATACCTCGATTCGTCTCAATTTCGAGGAAATCAGTGTCCCTGGCAAAAAACCTCGATTCAGGGAAATCAGCGTCCTTGACGAGAACATCTCGATTCGCGTTGACCCACAAGGAAATCAGTGTCTTTGCAGAAATATCTCGATTCGTCTCAACCCCCAGGGAAATCAGCGTCCTTGGCAAGCACCTTAATTTAGGAAAATTAGCGTCCTTGACGAGAACAACTCGATTCGCATCGACCCGCACGGAAATCAGTGTCTTTGCAGGAACACCTCGATTCGTCTCAATCCGAGGAAATCAGTGTCATTGGCAAAATACCTCGATTCAGGAAATCAGCATCATTGACGAGAGCATCTCGATTCGCGTCGACCCGCAAGGAAATCAGTGTCTTTGCAGGAACACCTTGATTCGTCTCAATCCGAGGAAATCAGTGTCCTTGGCAAAATACCTCGATTCGGGAAATCGGCATCCTTGACGAGAGTATCTCGATTCGTGTCGACCCGCAGAGAAGTCAGTGTCTTTGCAGGAATACCTCGATTCGTCTCAACTCCCAGGAAAATCAGTGTCCTTGGCAAATATCTCGATTCAGGGAAATCAGCGTTCTTAACGAGAACATCTCGATTCGCATCCACCCGCAGAGAAATCAGTGTCTCTGCAGGAATATACAACGTCAGCAAAGCGGAGCCGCTGCAAAGTTCCCAGTTCCGGGAACACGGCCAAAGTCAACCCCCTGACCCCATGAAATGCGGATAAGGTCAACCCCTGACTCTATGAAATACGGATAAAGTCAACCCCCGACTCCGTGAAATGCGGATAAAGTAAACCCTCGACTTCCCCGTCAAAGCAATTTTTTGATTCGGGAGCAAGTCAACTCATTAACCACTTATAAGTCCTCTCGACTTGTAAGGAGAAAATTTTCTTGTGAGATCCTTACGACTCTCAAGAGAAAACACATTTAGGAATCCTCACGATTCCTAAGGAGAAAACACACCTACAGGATCCTCTCGACCTGTAGGGAGAAAATTCTTTATGAGACTCTCACGGCTCATAAAGTTGAAAAGTCTTAGGTGGCATATCCTAACCCTGTCTCCCAAGCCATCATTGCCTCGAAGAAAGGTCAAGGTAGATTTTCTACAGGCCACATTCTCTGACAAGAAAGGAAACAATCACTTACGAGTCCTCTCGACTTGTAAGGAGAAAATTCTCTTGGGAGATCCTTACGATTCTCAAGAGAAAACACACTTAGGAATTCTCACGATTCCTAAGAAGAAAATACACCTACGAGATCCTCTCGACTCGTAGGGAGAAAAGTCTTTATGAGACCCTCATGGCTCATAAAGTTGAAAAGTCTTAGGCAAGCAGACCTGAACCTATTTCCTAAGCCATTGTTACCCGGCAAAGAGTCCAAGATGGACCGCCACTTACTATCTACCGGCCACACTTGCTAAAATCACATGGCAACGACACAGCAAAGAGAAGAAAGCAACGGTAGAACAAAAAAAATGTGTATCTTTTATTCATGAATTCTATGGAGTACAAGTTGAATCATATGAAAGAATAAAAAATGGATACATGTTATTTAAAGATTTCAAGTGTTCAATCTATGCAAAACAGCTACTGAGAAGGAAGCGTTTCCAATAAGTCAGCAAGTTGCTCGTGCACTCCTTTCAGTGCCTTCTCATGATCGGCCGCCGCGGCCAGCTCTGCTTCAATTCGAGCCCGTTGCTGCAAGCACGATAAAATCTTCTCATTGATTTCCCATTGGGAAGCTTCGCGACTTTGCGTAACCCGCTCAATAGAGTCGAGCTTCCGCCTTAATACCAGCCCGTCCGAAATACATCGCTGCAAGTTGTCAAAGACGGCTCTCAGCTGCATGGCTTTCGCTTTAACTTGGGCATGCAGCCGGGCAGATTCATCTGAAGCCTCCTCGTGTTCCTTCCGCCATAAGATCGCTTCTTGTTCGAAATGGCAGAGGAAGGACACGCTCTGCTCAACCCACGCAGCCTGCTGGGAGTTCAAAGCCTGAATCTCAGGAGCAGGACGCTTAAGCTCAAGTTCATGCAGGCAGGCCTGAATCTTCCTGCAGTGGTTAACCCAAGACTCAACGACGCCTTCGTTATGGAAGTTCACAAGTGTCGCCAGCATTGGATTAACTTCGGCAGTAAAATCTAAAGCGAATGTAGCGGCCTCCGCGTCAAGCTTCTCGATATAATCGCTCAACATACGCAGACTGGTCACAGCGCCGTTAAAGATGGGGGCCCTGCTGGCATTATAATTCGAGACTCGAACGAAGCTGGAGTCGGTGCGACCGCTGCAAAACAAATCATAGTCAAATGACGGCTCAAGAAATAAAGAAGGTACATGAACAATGGAGTTTACTATACCGGCTGCAACAGCGGGCTGAGCTGGGAGTACCGGTGGCGCGATGATACCCTCGTCCCCTCCTTCAATTTGTAAGGCTACAAGTAATGCAAAGAAGAATTAGCAACGACATGACTGCCCGTTAAAGAAAAGAAAGGACGTCAGTTAGAAAAGATACTCACCGGCACCAGCGGGCAAACTAATCTCCGACTGGAAGGAGAAGTGCGGGTTCAGCGCTTGATACAGATGATCAAAGAAAACTCCTGCAAGATTACGATAATACATGGTCAGTACACGAAAGATGCTGTCTCTGATCTAAATTAATCGCAAACCTATACCTTCCAGCAGTTGAGAAGATATAAGAGGAGACGAAGGGGAAACGATCGTCAAAGCGGCAGCTGGTGGGGCTTCTTCAGGTGTCACAACCTCAGCGCTCACCACACCTACATTCAAAAGGAACAAGATGTCATCAGAAGCGGTTGCAAAACGAAAAGAATACAGCGACCCGATACCTACCAGACTGGTCATCAGCCAAAACTGTGACGGAAGCATCACCAAGCACCACGACTTCTTCGATCTCAATCGGGGGGATAGTTTCGCCACCCATGGCTTCGTCCCCTGATTCCACAAGAGCCGTCATGACACTCGTGATGCCAGGCGATGGCAGGGAACCGCAGGCGGAAAGAGCGGCAATTGGGACAGTCCCGGACTCCTGGGAAAGAGTAGCCGCTTCGGGCTCAGTGGTTGCCGTCAACTCACCTGCCACCGCCTCACTAAGACTTGAATCTGCAGGGTAAGATATATGAGAATCTGATGATCAAATTCTGACAAAAGGACCTAGTGTTACGTTACCTTGGGACGGCTTTTCAATTGCCTCTCGAGCCGCGCGTACCGCCTGTCTATGAGCAATAGACAGGGCGGCCGGGACATCCTCTGAAGAAGCAGGGATGGGAGAAGCAGCGCTCGAGCCTACATCTACGGCCAAGGCGGCGTCATGTTCTCTTGCCGCACGCCTCCTGTGCTTCCTTTCTGCCTGGGCCGTGAGAGCTGATCTTCTCAGGACCTCCGTCAAGGAGACATCATCGTCCGCGCCTGGAGCTACCTCTAGAGCCGTTATGGCGTCTGTCATCGGTTGCTTAAGAGAAGCCTCTTTTGGTAATACTACGGAAGCTGGGACTTCGGTAGCCGGCCTTGGAAGCGTCTCCACACCACCTTGCGAAATTGGCATGGCACTTGGGATAACTTGGGTCGAAATAGTCCCTGCGATACGATGAAAAAGGGGTCAGATTACCCATAAGAAAGGGGAATGAAGGCGCAATGAACCGAAATATACCAACACCCAGCGAAGCACGAAGCTTCTCTTCCTCCTCAAAAGTTTTGAGGGAAGCTGCGAGAGCCTCTTCAGTGGAAACGCCTGTTGAAGAAAAAAGTGTCAGTCAAAACACGATAATAAAGATTTATTGCAACAACAAAAGATACAACTGAAGATTACCTGACTCAGCAAAGGTGATCAGTCCTGCCTTATGGCTAGCAAGTTGCTCCGAAGCTACGATGGCAGCCTCCAAATCGGTATCATCTGGCGCCATGAATAGACCCTCGTTGGTCCCGTATTCGCTTAAGTCTTTTCTATAAGGAGCATGGGGCTCCTGGTTGAGTACAACGTCTGCAGAAAGAATCAACTTCTTCTTCTTCTGCGAGCGAGTACCGGCCGCTGGTAACACGAGCTTGCGTTTAGCGGGCAACTTCGGGCGGCGAGTCCCAATCTCCGCACCCAAGCCGGACTCAGGAGATACCACAGCTGCCACTTCAATGGGAGCACGGGATATGGGTAGCTCAGGCATATCACGTGGTGCCACAGCCGCAGCAGTTTCCTTTAAGGGTGGACGGACAATGGTCTGTCACTTTAAGGGAAGAGCGGGATTACTAGACGGCGATGCACCCTTGCGATCAAGCAGCAATCGCTTTTCTTCCTTAATGACGGCACCCATCGAATGTTGATACCATGCCGCATACATATTCAGGGCCTTCGGAACACGGCTCGGTTCACTAATGAAGAAGCTGGACCCTGTATTTAGGCGTATAAAATGATGCAGCGCGCTCCGGATACCCTCTTCGATAGCAGCAGGTTCTGCCAAGAAAGCCTCAAGCGGGACGCCCTGATTGTAGCTTAACTGTTGGGCGAAATGATACGGGATGTATCTCATGAACAAAGCCGCATCATTCTGCCTAAATACAAGAAAGCCCGACCTGATGGAGTATAGATAGAGAACCTCCCTAGCTTTCAAGACAGAGACCCCATCTTTAAAAATGTCCTGCAATGGCAGCACCGTTTTCACGGATTCCTGGCCGACGGTTAGAATTTTATCTATGAAGTACATACCATCTCCAACCGTGCGTGGACGAAGGAGCAAACCCCTAGCTTCCCGCGGTGTCGGATTTACGATGGATGCGTCGACTAGCCGCATTATCTAAGGGAACTTGCATCTGTCATAAAAGGAAGGTCTTCTGTGGATACCGAAGATGCCAAGCACGTGCAACTCGAGCCACGAGGTGAAATAGTGCATTGAGAAGTTGGCAGGCTGCACCCCTGGCTCAGTAGTATCCGCTTCCAAGCTGAGGCCGTGATACAAGAGGGCTAACCCAGCAATCCCGACGGCCACTTGTATCCCAGCAACCATTCGATGCATTGGGTAGAAGACGGATGGCCTCATAAGGCAAGGGTGCATCGGAATCACAAACCAGCTCAGCCATAACCCGAGAAACCCTAAAAAGAATGTTTCTTCGTCGATCCCAGGAGCTGCTAGCTCTGCAAAAGGGACGACCGGGGTGTCGGGGAGAAAGAAGTTCTTCTGATCCGCCTCCGCCATCGGCAAGTCGCCCAAACCTAAGCCAAAAGGATCATCGAGTTTGGCGAACTTCGCAGCTTCCTTCGATAGTACTTCCATACAGAGAAAACGGGTGATGAAATCGATGAAATTAACCCCGCGGCCTCCGGATTCGAGAAAGAGACTCTTATATATATTCAACACCTTTATCAAACTTGGGAATTGGTGTTGAATGGTGTTCTCTAGGGTAAGACCCATTACCATTGATTTGGTGGCAAAAATATACTCATCCGGAGGAAGCAACTCCTTGTAATGTTCTACCCTCACGGGTAAACCAGAGACCTCAACAAATTCCTCTAAAGAAACAGAGACTTCTCGATCCAATAAGAGGAAGGTATGGGTCGGCATGTTCCACTGCTCCAAAAATGCCTTGACCCACCATGTAGGAGGTGCGGAATAATGGAACAAAGAAGCATAGATCTCAGTGTACAATCCGAGCATTAGCAGCTGTGACTTCTTCGCCGATAAGATGTATCGGGCCCACTGCAGATATCCGGCCGGATGACGGGGAGTTAGTCCTATGTTGTATGGCTGTCCCCAAGGGCGTGACTCACCCTGACATATGTGCCACCTCAGAGTGTCCAAAGACACTAGCGGCTGCACGAGTATTGCGGCCATAGAAGGCTGAAGGAGACCCTCTAAAGTCCAATTCACCTCCTCCACAGTATAGTTTATCGGGGGTGCATCTGCATAAGGGATCGCTGAAATAGGATCCGAAGGTGTCGTGCAAGAAAAGCTCCGCCGACCCCTGATGATTTGGTTGTACCATGTTCCCTATAGGTGAAGATTCTTGTGCTCCGGGTCATGGTCTTTGATCAGCGCAAAAACTTCTCGGTCTACGGGCACTTCGGGGAATCCACCTTCCGAACGGGAGAACGGGAAGAAAGTATCGAAAGACATAGTACCTGCGGGGAAAAGAACAAATTTTCAGCCGCCAATGCTACAGTTTAAGTTCTGTCACTAGCTACTTAAAATCTGTACCACACTGCAAGGCAGTGAAAAGGGACCAAAGGGGACCCGCATAATCTAGATGACAGTCCATCATTAATAAAACAGTCTCATCATTTGATGAGACTGTCATTAAATGTGGAAATCCTCAATTGATTCTCATTCAATGGGAACCCCTCAGGCAGAGGAGTAAATTTCCCCTCGAGAGCAGTGCTCTGTGATAGAATGACACCTGTCAGATTCTAATGATGAAAGAATAAAATTCCTTAAGAGCCTTGCTCTGTAAAAATGATGGAATAACCCATCAGAGGACTTAAAGTAAAGTTTTAATGGAATAAAATTCCATGATCTTCAAGATCCATGAACAAACTCTTAAGAGTTCTTTATGAAAGATTAATAAATCTATATGATTTGAAAAGAGCAAAGCTCTGTTAATAGGTTGAGAAACCCTGAAAAGGATCTCTTAAGATCTAAGATCTAACAAGAGCAAAACTCTGTTGAGAAACCTTACAAAGGTTTTCTTGAAGATCTATGATCTAAAAAGAGCAAAGCTCCATTAATGGGTTAAGAAACCCCAAGAAAGATCTTTTTAGATCTATGATTTCAAGAGAGCAAACCTCTGTTAATAAAACCCTAAAAATCTTTTTATTTAGATCGGAGATCTATGAAGAGCAAAGCTCTGTTAATAGGTGAAACCCTAGATTCTTATAAAGATTTAATCTTTACCTAAATTTTGACAAAGTTCTGCCCTTAAAAGAAGTTCTTAAGACAAAGAGCTATACTCTGAAGGAGAATAAAAATTCTCAGAAAACAAGAAACAAGATGAACAGAAATCATCTCAAGGGCCAAGGGTCCTATTTATAGGCGCTGAGAGCCGTTTCAACTTCTGAGTTGATCAAAGGGCGTAGATGCTGCCACCGCCGCACTCACATATGGGCCATGTAAGCGCAACGGTGGGGGGCATTTGTTTCCCCCAATCAGAGCAAAAATTTGTTCAAAAATTCAAATTTTGAAATAAAGCAGCGCTTCATAGCAGCGCCAGCGCTGAGAGAGTCAAAGACTCTGAGGCAGCGCCTATGTGCAAAGCACATGGGCGCTAGCACCAAGAGCGCTGCACTCTAAGCAGCGCACTACGTGCAAAGCACGTAAGCGCTAGCGCCAAGAGCGCTGCACTCTAAGCAGCGCGCCATGTGCAAAGCACGAGAGCGCTAGCGCTAGAACTAATAGCTCCCCACCTTCAGATCAAAAATCCAATAAAAGATGACAAATCATCAATTAATCAGAATAAAATTCTGTTAAGGAGAGATTCCTCAAAATCTTTCCAAACTAAAAGATTGTACTCTGTAAATCAGAGCACCGTTGGATCATTGATCCAAAGGCAATTAAAAATCACCAAAATACAGAATAAATTCTATATAGAAAGATTTCCCAATCTTATTAAAAACAAGAAGATTGCCTTCTGTAAATCAGAAGCCCTTAGATCAAAAATCCAACGGTAGGGAAATCTCCAAATCAATTGGAGAAAAGATCTCCTTAACTGATTGAACAAATCGGCTCACCCTATATAAAGGCCCCAAGACTTGAAGTCAGATATAGAGGAACCCCTCCATAAACTTTGAGAAATCTCTGAAAGAAGAGCCAAGCTCTCGGTAGAAGAACAACTTTTCTTCAAGGTAAAAGAACAGAAAGACGAAATCATCTCATATAAAAAGAAAAATTCACTTATTTTTTCAAGATCATAGATCTACAAGACCAAGGTCTTTCACAAAGAGATCAAAAGATCTCATTATAATATAAGAAGGAGAACATAATTCTTCTCACAGATCATAGATCTATAAGACTAAGGTCTTTTATACAAGGAGATCATGGACATCTCATAATAAAATAAAAGGGGGAGAATAAGTCAATTCTCATAAGATCACAGATCCATAAAGGCAAAGTCTTTCATCAAAATAAGAGATTGAAACATCTCCTATAAAATAAGAACTTTTATTCTTAGAATCTTGAGACAAAGTCTTTTACAAACGAGAATTTACTTCTCAGATCATAAAGTTGATCAAATAACGCTTTGCACTCTTGGACTGGCGCTCAGCGCCAAGCGCACCACGTGCTCCTCACGTGTGCGCCACTTAACAGCTAGCGCTTTGCGTACTTGGATTGGCCCTCAGCGCCAAGCGCACCACGTGCTCCTCACGTGTGCGCCACTTAACACCTAGCGCTTTGCGCTCTTGGACTGGCGCTCAGCGCCAAGTGCACCACGTGCTCCTGACGTGTGCGCCACTTAACAGCTAGCACTTTGCGCTCATAAACTGGCGCAATGCGCCTATTATCTGGCGCTTAGCGCGAAGCGCGCCACGTGCTTTTCACATGTGCGCTAAAAAGAACATAAATTGTTCTATGAATAAACCCCAGAGCTATGATGAATACTCAGCATTCAGTAAAAGACAAAAATATTGTCAAAAATCAAATCAATGCTCAACATTGTCAAATGTTTAACATTTTAACTGAGCGGGCCGAGCCCAAGTTGGCCATAAACCTCTTATTCAAATTAATTGAGCCCATATCCTCATAAATTTCAGATCTTAGTCCCAATTGGACTACAGATCTCCCAACCAATATTGGTTCAAGAGTACATCTCTTCACTCTTCTGATATTTGTCGTTGTAATCCTTCAACGTCTTCAGAGAGGTGGCGGGTCCCGACAACCAGACATTCTATAGACTGTGGAGTCCTTAAACCCATGGACTATGATGTCCTTAACCTCGGACTATGGGGTCCTTAAACCCATATACTATGATGTCCTTAACCTTGGACCACCATGTCCTTAAAGTGGTAATCGACCGCAATATCCCTAAACTAACAATAGAGTTCAAATGCTCTTTTGTTGGATTTAAATGATCCCGTTAAGTTGATCTTAGTCTGAAATTAGACTAACGTATCATTAACATATGTTTAAGTTGATCTTAGTTTCAAATGAGATTAACGTATCCTTAAACATAACCCCAAACCCAAATCTAAGAAGATACGGATTTGGACTAATCCACGCCCTACGGGCGACAACATAAATTAGTCTCTGTATACAATCCACGGGAAACCAAAAACAAAACAAACACACATGACACGAAGTGATCATCTGGAGAAGGAGAAAGTGGTTACCAGAATACGGTAGCATAATTAACTGCAGGGGCTTACGCTTGCAGGGAAGAGCGTCCCCTCAATCAAAACCCCCTCAACGAGGGGGAATCTGACGAAGTCTGCTACATCGGCCGCATCCGTTTAAACCTTCGATACATGGTGTCATAAATCAACTTGGCATCTTCGGAGAGCTGGACGGATAGCACCAATCAGCATCTGCCCTCGAATTTCAGGCAAGACGAACCTACGCGGTCGCGTCTCTGTGTTCGGCAGAGAACAACGGGTAGTGTTCATATCAGATTTTTGCATTTTTATACCGCCCAATTTTTATTACATTGCATATCGGTAGGTACTCTTGAGCCGTGTTTGCTAGTCAATTGCAGGATACAGGTTCTCGGCTCTAAACGGTGAAATCCATAGAAAAATACGACAAAATACGAGTTCCTGCCAACCACAGATAAAACACGGGTCTCCGCTCTTTATCCGTCTGCTGCCACGCACCAGTTTAGGAGACAAAATGACAAATCAATTGTCACTTTCATGCACAAAGCACTATGGCAACACCAAGACCAAGAAATCTACGCGGAGCTCAAGAAAATCCATGTCCAAAGTCCACCTTTCCCTCAACAGAAATTCTGGAAGAAATGTGGAAGCATTTTCAGAAAATACATGTACCAGACAAGAGGGGACAGCAGACCAGGGCAGCACAAAAACGCCGACAGACCAACTCAACCATAGGGCGGCGGATCCGCGGCATAAGGAGGCTTAGGCCGCTGATCCGCGGCCATATGGTGGCGGCAGGTGACCAATTTTTGAGGGTGTTTTGGTCTTTTTGTTTGTGTTCTGGTGGTTGCCCTAGGTTTTCATTTTTCAGCCTATAAATAGCCCAGAACTTTGTGAAGGAAGGGGTCCATAATCTTGTATTCTCTTTTGTAAGGTTTAGTTGTGTTTCTTCTTTCTCTTCTCATCTTTTCTCCATTAAAACTTGTAATGAGCTTGGTGAGTGAAGAATGGTAAATAAAGAAGATCATTTTATTATCATGCTTGTCTCGCTTTTTCTATAATTGTTGTAATTTTAATTTGTTAACTAGTTGTTGTTATTTCTTGTTGTTTCTTTCTTCTCTCTTTTTCTTTATCCTTGATACGACCATGATGTTTACGCTCGATCCTCGCCAAGGTGAGATCGCAAATAGCTAGTCGTTATCTTCTAATCTTTTTCTTTCTATCTTCCTCTTTTGTTTTGTTTTATTTTTCCGTATCATGATGTGTGAGTAGTTCATACTTGTTAGGGTAGGATAAGGGAAGTTTGAGAGATGGAAATCTCTCTCACTCTTTCCTTGCCCAACAGCTTAATTCGACTCCCGTTAATTGAACAATAATCCGCTCCTTACGGCACCCTATCCTACATGATAGCGGTGATTCCGTAGTGAGACCGGTTGTGGTTGAATTAACCGGAGGTTATGGCTAAGAGCCAAGAACGGACGGACAAGCACCAAAAGGAAGAACTTATGCGTTGGAAAGCCTAGCTTATACTCGCAAGTTCCTTCCTAGTCGTGCTAATCCCCGTTATTGCCGATTACCGTAACACCGATATTAAGAGGGGCAACGAAAGATGTGGAGACTCCTAACTCAAACTAACCTAATCCTAACCCTAACAAGCTCTCTTTAAATATCAACTTAACACTTAGATAATCACAAACAAATCTGAACTCTCGGACTTAACTCGTTAAAACACATTGAAAAAGACTCCCATCTCCCTGCGGACGACCCGTACTCAACCGGCTAGCTACAAGCGAAACCGTCTTGATTGCGGTAATTAACTAAAACTTGAACACGCAGAATAGCTAACAATCAAATGGCGCCGTTGCCGGGGAGACGGTAGTTTGTTTCTTTGTGTAATTTCGGGTTAATTTGTAAGTATAAATATAACCAAAAAAAACGAAAAAAAATATATACATTGTAAAAAAAAAAAAACCATCTTGTTGTTTTTGATTAGCTTTTGTGCAAGTGTGCAGGAAAATACGAAGCTCAAGATCGGCGCCAAAGACATCGGATAAGACGGAGTTCAAGTACAGTGCCAAAGACGTGGGAAGATAGACCCGCATTTCGCGGCTACACCGCGACGGATCAAAACGAAGCAAACGGTCTACTGAAAAATCTGGAGCAGTTACAGTGAGCAAATAAATATTCAGCAAATCCAGACAAGCAGAGGACACCCAACAGAGGACACCCAAATTTTTCAGAGCTCCAATTCCTCTACATAGCCGCGGAACCGCGGCCTAAGGTGGTGGTTGGCCGCGGAACCGCGGCCATTTAGTGGCTTCAGGGTACCATTTTTTCTGGGTAACTCTCTCCTCTCTCTCCCACTCCTCTGGACTCCAATAAATTGTGTTTTCTGCAGATTTCTTTGCGCAAACTCTTCTCCCCCTTCCAATAAACTGTTCTTGTGCAGGATTCTTTGTGCCGCAAATAAAAAATTGTTTGCAGTTGATTTGTTACCGCTTTGCATTCTTTAATACGGACTTAAGGGGCTTGAAACCAATTCAGATTGGGTGGGGATTTCATCACCCTTCCCAGGACCCCAAAAATCACAAAAGCATATGCATTGTCCATTGTAAATTAAAAAAAATACCAGACTTCAGCCCTAAGGACTTCGCGCTCATTAGGAGAAGATAAACCGTGTTTAGAACCTCGCTTAACGGTATATTGTTTACGGGGTGTCTAGGAAAGTGTTAACGGCGCAACCGCCAAAAGAGAAAGGGTTATTTAATTAAGGAACTTCGCGTAAGCGTTGGACAACCTCCCCTTATCTCTGCACTTACCTGGCCTCTTGATCAGTGTATTTTTAAGCCCGTTTCTCGACACTGTTTAACTTCGACAATCAAGTTCAGGAGCAGGTCTAGTAGACCTAGGTTACCCTAGATCTAGGTGTGATTGTGCATATCTTGTTTGTGATTACTTAAGCCGTATATCCGTACATATTTCTGTAAATCTCTTTCTAAAAACAAAACAAAAAAAAAGAAAAAAAAAATCAAAAACTTTTATAAAAACTTGCCCTTTGTCGCCAAATCCATTTTTCACCCACCACCCATCACCTTTCTCCATTGACGTTTTCTTACCCTCACCTTCTCCGCTTTGACTATACTAAACTCGTTTAGTGTATGTCCACTTGGACTCGGGACACTAGCGCCCGTCTAGTCCGCGTTACGTTAGTCGCTACCGACTACGCGATCGACTCCGAAGTCGATACTCCGTCCACTCCTCTTTCACCCCTTCCTTTGCCGGCTAACTCCGACGTTGACCGGAATTCTGTTCATACATCTTCACCTTCACCTTCACCAACCTCTTCTTCCGCGATGTCAGGATTTAATCCGAACATCTCTTTGACCACCCCTGGATTGGCTCCACCTCCTACGGAGACCAATATCCCACCACCACCGCCTGTTGTAGCGCCGCAGCGAATCGCGCTCCAGGATCGTTTCTATCCCACCCGTTCTGCACTTCCCACCTGCCTTTCTCTTCCTCAGGCCAATGGGGACAACTTTGAAATTAATCCCCACTTCATCAACATGCTTCCACGTTTTCATGGGCTTGAATCTGAAGATGCCTATATCTTCATCAATAAATTTCAAAACGTCTGTGCCATGATGAAAACCACCCAGCTGTTGGACGATGCTATACGTCTACGGGTCATTCCGTTCACTTTATGCGATCTTGCTGAAAAATGGCTGTATAGCACCGCGTCCCATTCCATAACCAGCTGGGACGAGTTTGTTAAAGCGTTTCTAAAAAAATTCTATCCGAATCATAAAACCGCAAGGATTCGAAATGAAATCAACCAATTCTCCCAGCTTCCTTCTGAACCCTTCTGGAAGTGCTTTGACCGATACAAAGACCTTCTTGTTCAGTGTCCTCACCACGGTATAGAGAAATGGAAACTTTGCCAAACCTTATACGAGGGACTGAACCCAGCAACGAAGCAGTTGTTGGAAACCATCTGTCAGGGCCACTTCCTATCGAAATCTGACGAGGAAGCGTGGCAATTCTTTGACGACCTTGCGGAGCAAACGCTACAATGGGAGAGCACCAGACCGTCTTCTTCTTCTTCTACCTCCACTTCTACCGGTCAGTATAGGGTAGGAATCCACCAACTTGATGTCTCTATTGCGATGAAAGCTGAAATGGCTGCAATAACAAGAAAGCTTGAAGCGATAGAGAGCAAATTTTCTGCTCCTGCTCCTGCCCCTGTTCTCCCCCTTCGTACCATCTGCGCTTGTTGTTCCGATCCTTCTCACTTGACCGAAGAGTGTCCTTACAATCTACCCTCGCAAGGACAGGATCAGGTTAATGCTGCATTCCAGCAAAGACCGAGGAATGATCCATACTCTTCCACCTACAATCCCGGTTGGAGGAACCACCCCAATTTCGCCTGGAATCAGAATCAGAATCAATTCCAGGGCAACAATTTCCAAAGGGCCCCTCCGCCGCAACAACAAGCGCAACAACAAACTCAACATCAATATCAGCAGCCCTTCCAACCCCAACCTTTCCAAAATCAGACGAACAACTTTGCACCCAACAATTCTTTTCCACCAAACAACTTTGTTCCGTCAAACAACGATAAGGTTTCCTCGCTCGAACGAAGTCTGGAGGCGTTTGTTAAACAATCGACTCAATCCACCGCCAACATCCAGTCTTCCATTCAATCCTTAGTGCAACACACTGCCGCACACGGGCAAAGCATCAAGACCATCGAGGCCCAGATTGCACAGCTGAACACGGCCTTAAGCGAGCGAGAGAAGGGGAAGCTCCCGTCTCAGCCACTCCCAAATCCCGGTCACCCACATAATGCACATGTTGCTCTTGAGCAACAGAACCATAATGTTAGTGCCGTGACCACACTGAGATCGGGAAGGATGCTGCAAAACAACATTGGCAAACGAATCAACGATGACACCCCGGCCGTTTCTTCTTCTTCTTCTTCTTCGTCTTCTGAGCCTATTCTCCGTTCTTCACAAGGCTCACCTTCCTCTTCTTCTGCTCCGAATGGACCCACTTCTCACTCCACGAAAACACCTGTTCTGGGATCCATTCCGACTCCACAATCTCCTCCTCCAGTATTAGACTCAACCAATTTTCAAAATGTTCCATTTCCAAACCGGTTGAGGTCTAACAAACAAAATCCACAAATGGAGAAGATTCTGGAGTTATTTAAGCAAGTTAATATTAACATTCCTCTTTTAGATGTTGTCCAACAATTCCCGTCTTACGCGAAAATCTTAAAGGACTTGTGCACGAAAAAGAGGAAGTCTCAGGTACCCAAGAAAGTTTTCTTGGCTAGTGCTGTGAGTTATGCCCTTACCCAATCTTTACCACAAAAACGGAAGGACCCTGGCTGTCCTACGATTTCAATTACTATTGGGGATAAGAACATCAACCGCGCACTATTAGATCTTGGTGCCAGTGTTAACCTGCTTCCATATTCAGTATACGAGCAATTAGGCGTCGGAGAGCTGAAACCCACGCACTGCACTCTCCAAATGGCCGACCGATCGATCACCCATCCTAGGGGTGAGCTAGAGGATGTGTTAATCAAAGTCGGGGACTTCATATTCCCCATTGACTTCATTGTATTAGACACACAGCCTGTAGCTAACCCCCGGAATCAGATTCCGGTGATACTCGGTCGCCCATTTCTTGCAACCTCAAATGCTGTGATCAATTGTCGCAATGGTTCGATGAACCTCTCTTTTGGAAACATGACGATTGAACTCAACATTTTTAGGTTGGGGAATCAGCCCGCCGAACCTAATGCTCATATACTGGACGTCTGCTCGATCCAGGAGATCACCCCAGAAGAGTGTGAATTCGAGGAGTTTCTGTTTGATCACGATAATCTTGACGCCACTAGTGCGTTTCTCTTCGAACCTGTTGCTGTTTCTGCGCCCGACAACGACTACGAGTGTTTCACGTTTTCAAACGATCTTAGCTGCGCCCAACCCGAGTTTGAATCCTTCGACTTTCCGGATGAGTTACCTGAACCATCCAACTCGGTTGCCTACACTAGTTTTGAACCTTTGCTGGAGTCCTTTGAGTTCGAGACCTTTGCACCAACCTTGCCTTCCATCGTTTCACCTCCAACGCTCGAACTCAAGCCTTTGCCGTCTCACCTTAAGTACGCTTACTTAGGTGAGAACGAGACCCTCCCTGTCATCATCTCGGCTTCTCTAGCTCCCGAGCAAGAGAAAGCCCTTCTCACGGTCTTGCACAGCAACAGGCAAGCTTTTGGCTGGTCCATGGCGGACATCAAGGGGATTAGTCCCCTGATCGTTGAGCATCACATTCATCTGATGGATGATGCCAAACCAGCCCGGGATCCACAAAGACGTCTCAATCCAGTCTTGAAAGAGGCTGTGAAGAAGGAGATCGTAAAATGTCTAGATAGTGGTATCATTTACTCAATCTCTGATAGCCAGTGGGTTAGCCCCATTCACGTTGTCCCCAAGAAGTCAGGCATCACCGTCATCACTAACGAGGCGAATGAGTTAATCCCTACTCGCACCCAAACTGGGTGGCGAGTTTGCATTGATTATAGAAAACTCAACACCGCAACGCGGAAAGACCACTTTCCGCTACCTTTCATTGACCAAATGCTTGAACGATTGGCCGGACACGAGTACTACTGCTTTCTTGATGGCTACTCTGGCTATAATCAAATCCCCATCGCCGAAAAAGACCAGGACAAGACCACATTCACTTGTCCTTTCGGCACGTTTGCATATCGTCGCATGCCCTTTGGGTTATGCAATGCGCCCGCTACCTTTCAGCGGTGTATGATGGGAATTTTCTCAGACATGGTGGAAAAATTTCTGGAGATTTTCATGGATGACTTCTCCATTTTCGGCGATTCCTTCAACGAGTGTTTGCTGCATCTTGACGCTGTCCTTACCCGATGTAAGGACAAGAATATCACTTTGAACTGGGAGAAATGCCATTTCATGGTGCGCGAAGGTATTGTCTTAGGACATATCATCTCGCAAAATGGTATAGAGGTTGACAAAGCAAAGATTGAGGTCATTTCCAATCTGCCTCCTCCCCGATGCGTCAGAGATATCCGAGCCTTCTTTGGCCATGCCGGTTTTTATAGACGGTTTATCAAGGACTTTAGCAAGATTGCTAGGCCCTTGACTCTTTTGCTGGCCAAGGACACGCCATTCGACTTCAACTCGAGCTGTATGACTGCCTTCGAGTCATTGAAACGCTCACTCACTTCCGCTCCCGTTCTTTCCTCACCTGACTGGACACACCCATTTGAAATTATATGCGATGCATCCGACTTTGCCATCGGTGCTGTCCTTGGACAACACATCAACAAGATGTCGCACGTAATCTATTATGCGAGCCGAACCCTGAACGACGCCCAACTCAATTATACAACAACTGAGAAGGAATTCTTAGCTGTTGTATTTGCTTTAGAAAAGTTCAGGCCCTACCTCATCGGCTCTCCAGTCATTGTCTACACGGACCATTTTGCTCTGCGCCATCTTTTTGCGAAGAAAGATGCAAAATCTCGGTTAATACGTTGGATCCTCTTGCTTCAAGAGTTTGACCTTGTCATTAAGGACAAACGAGGATGTGAAAACGTAGTTGCCGACCATCTCTCACGACTTCCTTCTTCGCCTTCGCTTTCAATTCCGATCAACGACGTTTTCCCGGATGAATAGCTCTTGACAGTATCGTGCGAACCCTGGTTCACAGATATTGTGAACTATTTGGCCACGGGATTACTACGACCGAATGGTCGAGTCAGGACAGACTTCGCTTCTTATCCCAAGTAAAACACTTTTACTGGGACGAACCCTACTTGTTCAAGTACTGTCCCGACCAGATTATTCGTCGGTGTGTCCCTGACGAGGAATTCAAGAGTGTGCTGTCATTTTGCCACGATCAAGCGTGTGGCGGGCATTTTGGGCCCAGAAAGACAGCTGAGAAGATCTTGCAATGCGGTTTCTACTGGCCACAACTTTTCAAAGACGCTCATGACTATTGCAAGACTTGCTCCCGGTGCCAACACATGGGCCGGATATCCCAGAGGAACGAGATGCCGCTCCAACCGATCTTGGTTGTAGAGATTTTCGATGTTTGGGGGATAGATTTCATGGGGCCGTTTCCCAGCTCTTTTGGGAACTTGTACATCCTTCTCGCTGTTGATTACGTCTCTAAATGGGTCGAGGCTGTGCCCGGCCGAACTAACGACAACAAGGTTGTCGTTAGGTTCCTTAAAGAAAACATTTTCTCCCGGTTTGGGCACCCCCGAGCGATCATTAGCGACAATGGAAGTCATTTCTGCAACAAAACCTTCGAGGCCTTGATGCGGAAATACTCCATTAATCATAAGCTCTCTACGCCCTACCACCCCCAAACCTGCGGGCAGGCCGAAGTTTCAAATCGGCAAATCAAGCAGATACTGGAGAAGACGGTTTCAAAGAACCGTAAGGATTGGTCGCTGAAACTCACTGATGCCCTTTGGGCATTTCGAACCGCTTATAAGACCGACCTTGGCATGTCTCCCTATCGGCTTGTGTACGGAAAAGCCTGCCACCTACCTATCGAAATAGAGCATCACGCATTTTGGGCGATAAAGGAGCTGAATCTGTCTCTCGAGGATGCGGGCAGCCATCGGAAGCTGCAGTTGAACGAACTGAGCGAGCTTAGGGATGAGGCTTACGATAACGCGGTTGTCGTTAAGAACCGGACGAAGGTGTTTCACGATAAACACCTTTTGCGCAAAACCTTCGTACCTGGTCAGCAGGTACTGCTTTACGACACCCGACTTCACTTCCATCCAGGAAAGCTCAGATCTCGCTGGAAAGGGCCGTATTTTGTGCGGAATGTGTATCCGCAGGGCGCTGTGGATTTGGAAAATCCAAAGGACGGTTCACTTTTCAAAGTAAACGGACATCGATGCAAACCGTACCTTAGCGCCGAACCATCAGAGGAGCTCCTGTTCTTACAGGAGCCGGTTTACCCTGAATGATCTTCCTCTGCCTACCTCCAAACTTCGGTTATCCAGCCAAGAACAGTGGACACTGTTCCAAATAAGTTTGGGGGTATGTATAAACCATTTTGTATATATTTGTGTATATTCTTTTTCTTTTTCTTTTCTTCAAAAACAAAAACAAAAAAAAATTGTGTATCGCTAACCGACAATTTTGACCCTTCAAATGATCTCTTCATGCAACAACAGTGAGGACACTGTTCAGTTTAAGTTTGGGGGTACGCTCGGTACGCATTTCTTACCTTCGCATTCATATGTATATTTCACATCTGCATATTAAAATCCATAAAATCCATAAAAATCTGAAAATTTTCTAAAAAATATAAAAAACTTTTCTGTCAAGTTAGCTTGTGGAAGAACTCTGATTCAACATTTCGACGGTTTTTGTTTGAAAAAAAATATGAATAACTAAATCTTATGTTTAGATTTTGAAAACCTGAAAGATAACTCTCCTTTGAAGTTAACTATAGCTGATATACGTCTTTACATCACACTACACGTGTCGTGAGTTTTTGGAAATTAGATGACAAGTCTTTTATGTTTAAAATTTTTTTTAAACAGATAAATGATTTTCTGAGGATCAAATAGGTTTGTTCTGAAATAAGTAATGTCAAGAATAGTTTATGAAGTAAAGCGAATATGAAGGAATGTTATTGATGCCGTAATTGGAACTAAGTCTGAAAAATAACCCATCTGAAACTTGATTGGAATGATTACACACCAAACCCACTAAACATGTCTTTTATCCAAAAAAAAATATAATAATTGAACTGCCGGTTATATCTCCGTTCGTATTAAATCATCTGATTTTCACGCCAAACTGTCTTTTGTTTTTGGACCTAGGTAACTTGAGTAATTAAGTCCGCTGGGGTGTTTCTACACCTAATGCCCTAAAATCAACTGGTTTGGGTGCATTGGCCCAAAGCTCGCTAAGAAGCCTAGAAAGTCCAGATTAAAACAAAGTCAAGCAAGTGTTCTCTCCGAGTTAAAATTCCTAACGGTTCTTTGTGTGAGAATAATCTTGATAAAAGACAGGCTTTTATAAAAAAAAATTAACGGAGATATGAAGGTTCTATTTATGATAAAGACTATTGCACGTTCACAGAGGTGTGTATGAAATGAAAACAAGAAAAAGGTGGAGTGAAAAATACGACTTAGTTTCCTGTTAAGGAAGATAGAAATTCTGAAGTTGAAATCTTACTGGAAAACGAAACTTGAAAAATACTTAACTCTTTATAAAACTTATGTGATCCTTTTAAAATTGTTATCTGGGCTTTATTATGCGACATGATGACTTTAATCGATCCTTCTGGAACTTAACCACACTATTTGCACTGCCCGTAAAGACATATAAAGTCTATAGCTAAATAAGAAGCGAGGTGTAAAAAATAAAGGTTCGATGGTCTAGACTTAGGATTATAGAATTGTTATTTTCTAAAACAAAACATTAGGGGTTTGAATCTTAGTTATTTTACAAAACTAGCTTGACCGGATTTTGTGGGTAGTATCCGCTGAAAACCCTCAGGAGACAACACTCCTCCTACTAGGGACACCTAGAGGTTTAAACGGCTTGTTGCACATGCTCGGTGCAATCGCGTTCCCTGCGAAAGTAAGGTTAGGAATTTTTTTGTGAATAAATTGGCTTTGCTCGGGACGAGCAAATGATAAGTTTGGGGGTATTTGTTCATATCAGATTTTTGCATTTTTATACCGTCCAATTTTTATCACATTGCATATCGGTAGGTACTCTTGAGCCGTGTTTGCTAGTCAATTGCAGGATACAGGTTCTCGGCTCTAAACGGTGAAATCCATGGAAAAATACGACAAAATCCGAGTTCCTGCCAACCACAGATAAAACACGGGTCTCCGCTCTTTATCCGTCTGCTGCCACACACCAGTTTAGGAGACAAAATGACAAATCAATTGTCACCTTCATGCACAAAGCACTATGGCAACACCAAGACCAAGAAATCTACGTGGAGCTCAAGAAAATTCATGTCCAAAGTCCACCTTTCCCTCAACAGAAATTCTGGAAGAAATATGGAAGCATTTTCAGAAAATACATGTACCAGACAAGAGGGGACAGCAGACCAGGGCAGCACAAAAATGCCGACAGACCAACTCAACCATAGGGCGGCGGATCCGCGGCATAAGGAGGCTTAGGCCGCTGATCCGCGGCCATATGGTGGCGGCAGGTGACCAATTTTTGAGGGTGTTTTGGTCTTTTTGTTTGTGTTCTGGTGGTTGCCCTAGGTTTTCATTTTTCAGCCTATAAATAGCCCAGAACTTTGTGAAGGAAGGGGTCCATAATCTTGTATTCTCTTTTGTAAGGTTTAGTTGTGTTTCTTCTTTCTCTTCTCATCTCTTCTCCATTAAAACTTGTAATGAGCTTGGTGAGTGAAGAATGGTAAATAAAGAAGATCATTTTATTATCATGCTTGTCTCGCTTTTTCTATAATTTTTGTAATTTTAATTTGTTAACTAGTTGTTGTTATTTCTTGTTGTTTCTTTCTTCTCTCTTTTTCTTTATCCTTAATACGACCATGATGCTTACGCTCGATCCTCGCCAAGGTGAGGTCGCAAATAGCTAGTCGTTATCTTCTAATCTCTTTCTTTCTATCTTCCTCTTTTGTTTTGTTTTATTTTTCCGTATCATGATGTGTGAGTAGTTCATACTTGTTAGGGTAGGATAAGGGAAGTTTGAGAGAAGGAAATCTCTCTCACTCTTTCCTTGCCCAACAGCTTAATTCGACTCCCGTTAATTGAACCACAATCCGCTCCTTACGGCACCCTATCCTACATGATAGCGGTGATTCCGTAGTGAGACCGGTTGTGGTTGAATTAACCGGAGGTTATGGCTAAGAGCCAAGAACGGACGGACAAGCACCAAAAGGAAGAACTTATGCGTTGGAAAGCCTAGCTTATACTCGCAAGTTCCTTCCTAGTCGTGCTAATCCCCGTTGTTGCCGATTACCTTAACACCGATATTAAGAGGGGCAACGAAAGATGTGGAGACTCCTAACTCAAACTAACCTAATCCTAACCCTAACAAGCTCTCTTTAAATATCAACTTAACACTTAGATAATCACAAACAAATCTGAACTCTCGGACTTAACTCGTTAAAACACATTGAAAAAGACTCTCATCTCCCTGCGGACGACCCGTACTCAACCGGCTAGCTACAAGCGAAACCGTCTTGATTGGGGTAATTAACTAAAACTTGAACACGCAGAATAGCTAACAATCAGGTAGCTGTTGATGCCAGCCTATTGAAGACTGACGTCCGCTGAAAGGAAACGATCAATCTTGAAAAGACTGAGTTTTTAGCATGGGAAGCAGCCTTAGTGACTTCGCCTGAAGCGGGAGTTGGAACGGCCAGTCTTGTGAAGACCGACTCCTTCGCAGGAGAAGCCGCTTTGACGACTTCAGGAGCAGGAATGGCTATCCGCTTTGGGATAAACCCTTCAGGTATTGTGGGCTTCTTCACGGGCCCATTGGAGCTTTGGCTTAGCCTGTCAAAGACTGATGCAGTAAACTTGGAATTGGACGGCTCGTTGAGAGGGGCCGTGATAGTGGTAAGCCAATTAAAGACCGACCTCTTCGGAGCTTCCTGTAACAGTATTGGGACGCTGAAGCTTGTCGGTGGGATCATGGTCCCAAAGAACAGTCCAGTGGTGGCCTGAGTCACTTGTTCCACTGGCATGGCGAAGATGGAGGCCGCTTGTGGCCTATAGGCCACTCCTCCAGCGAGGACGAAGTAGGATTTGCTGTTGCAGTTGGTGCAGTTGGAAGCCATTTTCTCTTGACGGGAGCAAGACACCAAATCTTATTACCTCGAATACAGGGGCAACCACATTAAACCGTGATTCGTTCGCGAACATGACACATGAAATGTAGAGTGGAAAGAGGAAAAGGTCCCACTGGGCGTGCCAGAATCTGTTTATCGTCGAAAACAGAGACGAAACCGCGTAGGTCGTCTGGCCTGAATTTGGGGGCAGATGCTATTTGGTTTTATCCGTACACCTCTCCAAAAATTCCAAGTTGATTTATGGCACCGTATATTGGAGGTTTAGACGGATGCGTCCGTTGTAGCAGATTTCGTCAGATTCCCCCTCGTTTGAGGGGTTTTTGATTGTGGGGACGCTCTTCCCTGCAGGCGCAAGCCCCTGCAGTTAATTACGCTACCGCATCGTGGCAACAACTTTCTCCTTCTCCAGATGGTCACTTCGTGTCGTGTGTGTTTGTTTTCTTTTTGGTTGCCCGTGGATTGTATACGGAGACTAATTTATGTTGTCGCCCATAGGGCGTGGATTAGTCCAAATCCGTATTTTCTTAAATTTGGGTTTGGGTTGGGTTTAAGGATCGTTAGTCTTATTTTAGACTAAGATCAACTCAAACGTTTGTTGAGGATACGTTAGTCTAATTTTAGACTAAGATTTACTTAACAGGATCATTTAGATCCAACAAAAAAGCATTTGGGTTCTATTGTTTTAGTTTAGGGACGTTGTGGTCCAAATGTTTAAGGACATAATAGTCCATGATAGTTTAAAAACGTCATAGTCTGTAAAGTTTAAAGACATCATAGTCTATGAGTTTAAGGACCTCACAGTCCATAAAGTTTAAGGACATCATAATCCAGTTTAAAGACGTTATAGTCTGTGTGGTTTTGGTTCAACCATTTGGGGATGCACTAAAAGTTATTGGTTATTGGGACCCTCTATCTCTATGAAGACGTTGAGAAATTACAACGATATATATCAGAGGTATGAAGAGATGTACCCTTGAACCAATGTTGGTTGGGGGATTTATAATCAGGTTTGGGACCAAGTCCAATTAAAAATATTGAGAACATATGGGCTCTGTTAATCTGAATTGGGGGATTTATGGCCTACTTGGGTTCAGCCCATTCAGTTAAAGTGTTTGAACACTTAATTAGGCTCAGTCCTTTTTTATTTAACAATACTGAGTATTGGTTTGGGTTCTGACAATTTTTTTGTCTTTTTGTTCTTTACTGAGTGTTAGACACTCTTTATTATGGCGCTTGGCACCAAACAATGAATGCGGAGTGCTACTTCTTAAGTAGCGCCCACGTGAAGAGCACGTGGTGCGCTCGGTGCTGAGCGCCAACCAATGAGTGCGGAGCGCTCCTTATTAAGTAGCGCCCACGTGAGGAGTACATGGTGTGCTCGGCGCTGAGCGCCAACCAATGAGTGTGGAGCGCTCCTTATTAAGTAGCGCCCACATAAGGAGCACGTGGCTCGCTTGGCGCTGAGCACCAGTCAATGAGTGCAGAGCGCTCTTGATCAATTTTGTGCTCTGAGAATTAAGTTCTCGTTTATAAGAGATTTTGTCTCGTGGCTCTAAGAACAAGATTCTTATTTTTATAGGAGATGTTACAATCTCTTCTGTTTTTGTGAAAGACTTTGTCTTTGTGGATCTGTGATCTGAAGAGAATTAAGTTCTTCTCCCCCCTTTTTATGATGAGATACTATGATATCTTTTTGTGAAAGACCACTGTCTTATAGATCTATGATCTATAAAAAGAACTAAGTTCTTCTTCTTTGATGAGATACTTTGATCTCTCTATTTTATTTATCTTGAAGAAATTCTTCTTTTCAGAGCTTGCTCTTCTTTTTGAAATTTCTCAAAGTTTATGGGGGGTTCCTCTGTGCAAGACTTGAAGTCTTGGGTCCTTTATATTCGGGAGGCTGATTTGTTGAATCAGTTGAAGAGATCTTTTCTCTAATTGATTTGGGGATGTTTCCCACCGTTAGATCTTTGATTCTAGGGTTTCTGTTTTACAGAAGACAATCTTCTTGTTTTTAATAAGATTGGGCAAATCTTTACCCATACAGAACATATTTTGTATTTTGGTGATTTTTAATCACCATTGGATCTTTGATCCAACGATACTGTAAGCCCGCGGGGGCGCCCCGGCCGTCGATCCGACGCCGGAAACGCGGAAAACAAAAACTTTGCGAACTTTGCAAAACGGCACCGCCGCGGACTTTTCACCCCGGATCGGGCCATTAACCTAGCTAGCAAGCATAAAGAAAAGAGTAGAGATGCTATACCAAACGATCCGTGTCCTTCGGTCTTCGTCTCCGCTCCGATCTCCCGCGGAATCTCCGTCACCTCCTCGCTCGTCGGAAAGGGCACCACGTAGCCGGAATCTTTTACGGGCTCCCGCCTCTTGACGGAGGCAACTCGGGCGCGAAGTTGGCTAGCCGACGCGTCCAAGGCTTGCTATAGAATAGTGTAGTGAGTTGTCTCTTTAGGGTTTATGGAAGTTGCCTTGATGGAGGGATTTGAGGAGGAGAATGAATGAAGGAGAGAAGCTTGGGATTTTGCAAGCATAAAAGCATGAAATGAGATGAAGAATAAACATATCACCAATCAACCTCTCTCTCTCTCCCCAAAACCAAGTGGCCGGCCATATCTCTCCATGGTGGAGATGAGGAATCAAAAATCCAATAAGAAAAAGAAAAGATAATGCAAAGAAAAAGGGTCACACTCATTTCTCTTTTCAATCCATTCACAAACCATCACAAGAAAAGATAATGAAGTGATGCAAAAAGCATCTCATCATGACAAAGGCACTAAAGCAACAAAGCCCTCCACAAAAGAGTTATTTGCACTCTTGCAAATAACCCCCCTCCATCGGAAAGTCCGGCCGCGAAAGAATTAAAGAAAACCGGCCGGAACGGAATGCAAACTGGCAACTTCACAAAACCGATCCTGTAATAAATTACAGGAAAACCCTACTACTGCAAATACATGCCCGCATTTGTATTCGCACTGAACACAAATGCAAAGAGACAAAACTACACTATCAAATACTAGAATCCGGCTTAAGCCAAAGCCGGCTAGTAAAAACTGTCCGATCACGATCCGTGCAATACCGCACGTATCTGATCGAACCCTGCCATATCTCCATACGGCCTCTACAGCGTTTTGCCCGAAACTTGAGTAACTGTCTGTGTGGTGGACTCTAAAGACTCGTCAATACTGTGGCTGTGGATTTAACCACTAGCACGTCAGAGGTATAAGCCAATACGTGACGGGCCACCAGGTATTGACCAAAAGGGACGTCGATGAGCGAACTCATCCTGACACCCTACTGAGCCTGTCAGTGACAATATCCGTACAGTCCGGTCCGTTCGTCTATGAGCATCGCATGGCGGGCCTAGGGGGTTGGTAAAAGTCAGACCCCCAAAAGCGGTACAAGTCGTGTCGGAGTGTAGCCCAGAACACCCTGAGATACTACTGGAATACCTACCAGCAAATCTCCTGCCTTGGCCAAGGACTTTTCATGTTCTGGCTCTCCTAGACACAGCACGACCTCACCCCCAATACCGGGAGAGACGAACCCCTGCAGATCCGCTCACTGCCTCCATGTGGCTCGGGACTGTACCCAACTAAAACCTGTTTGCACGACTCCTTTGAGCCGTGGTAGGGTAGTAATCAAAGCACAGTGGGAACTCACACGAGACAAATGACGGTCTCAGGTCGATGAACTAACCTGTACACATGTCACCAGGGAACTGCTATCTGACATCTGGTATATTCCCAACTAGCATGTTCCCGGCGAGTCCTGTCCGGTGTACTCATAACCCAATGAGCACCTGTATACATCTTAGGTGAACCAACTGACACCAGTGGCTTGTGAGACCGGCCACCGCCCCTCGTCGGGGTCTCGACTGTATACACTAGTCTACTCTGGAGAATCGATGCCCTGTCTCGAAACTCCCACGACTAGGGACCAATTAAGGATGTGCTTGTAGACCCCCAGCTCCCACTTATATGATCGCCCTCATACTGCTGGTGGTCAAGCAAGAATCCAAGGGGCTTTATCAACGTGTAATAGCGACTCGTAAGGTCACCTAAAGCAGTACACGATGATAAAGATAAACCAGATAGCATACTATCATCTCGAGTAAGATTGTTCTACCGGGATAGGTCCTCCCCTCAATCATTGCAATCACGTGCCTGTGACCCAATAATTGACTCTGAGGGCACTATCTCCAACAATCTCCCACTTGCACTCGAGGCTAATTATTGCGATGTCGCATACTCACAGCCCGTGTGATACCGAACACCCAACTCCTCTACTAGTCAGTCTCACAAAGCTCGTTTGCGAAACTATTGCGTTCGAGGAATAGCCTCAGTGAGTGGATCCGCCTGGATGTTTCTTTCTATGTCTCTCTATATCTCATGTTCGCAGAGAAAACTATCTCCCGAAATGAGCAATACCTGTCTTAGAACGTCTGGATGTCTGATGGGACCTAGCTCATAAATGAACTCCAAATCCAAACTTCTTAGACTGTATCGTCAACTGAACTTAATCAGTATCCTGCGCCATGCCTTCCCTCAGTATCCACCTGGACCACCTGTCCAAAATACTGCCCCCCTCGTCGGAGGGAAAACTATAACTCTGACAGCCACTCTGCCATCCAGGTCACCTTGGAAGCCTGGAATGATAACCGTCTCGTAAAGGAGGCTGCCGTTATCATATCCCTAGAACATCAACTCATGTTCTAAAACTGCTTCCGACTGTTTCTCCAGGATTGGATCAATATCAACTTATTGCACCTACTGCAAGAACAACATCTGGTGTGGTACTTGACATCTCATGATTGACTCAGTTGCCTAAGCAAGTGATCTGTCAATTATGCGTGTCCCTCTCCCCTTTAGTCTGTAAGACACCTTTAGAGAGGGTGACTCCATTACCTGCAGGTACACTACCGTGCCAGGAGTCGTCCATTCTAAATACTCATAGAATGCGGTCAAAGTACCCAGATTGGGAAACCACCCAAATCTAGATCTAAAATCATAGATCTAGTAACCAGAATGTCTGATATAATATCCAAGTCCTATGTGGAGAAACTACTGTGTGACGACCAAAGTATAACCGATTGTAGTATAGGAATATCACTTCCTACTCTGTGTATGTCATCAAATACCAGGACATCACACCCTACTACCTTTTCAACAGATCCATCCCTTATTCTGATGAAGTCAAACCTATGACTGTCACATCAGAAATAGATGATCTATCTCCGCTATATCTGCTTTAGTCTATAAATAGACATAAGCCTGATGTCCACCAATGCTTCCGCTGCTCCCACTGATTACGACAACCCTCTGGCAGAGTCATATAGACGTGCACTTCTAAAACCAGTTTAGAACGACGCTATACTCATCCTCCCGCCGGGTCTCGCAGTCTGGAACAATAGTAATGGCAAGTCTGGGTAAACAAGAACCTCTCTGCCACCGTCCTTGAGCATACCGAAGTACCTCTCGGGTGCCTGAGGTTACCCACCTTATCTGCGGAGTGGCCAATGGAATGTCAAACCAGATTGAATCTTTAGGTTCTTATCAAATCTTCAGTAATCGTTTGCGGTTCTGGAATCACTTCCAGTTCTACCATACTCCCACTACTGTTTTTCTGAAAAAATCCATTTTTGATAAAACTGTGGCGAGTCAAGAACAATATCACTATTGATCTTCCAGATGGTAGAAAATCAACCCTCGTCATAGCCCGGGTCAACCCACAAACAGCCATTACTGAAACGTGCCTTGAGTTGTCCAGAGTCTGGTTTTAAGCATAAGCCGGACAACTCCCCGTATCTTAACAATATCAAGATACGAACTGTTCTATATCCAAGAAACAGAGGCACTGATTTAATTGAACCAGATTCAAATCATGCAGCTGTCTCCAGTGCATGTCAACTAAATGGAAGAGAGGCCGATCAGCGTTACTCAACTTAGGAGTACTTCCAATTATGAGTAACCTGAAAGAGAAGCTAGTTCTCTTAATCATTACTATCAACTGAATACCATTCACAAGTATCTACATCTTCGATCACCTTGAAGAATCCCGATACTTGCAATATCTGGTTCTCTACTTTATTCTTATACCTATAACTCCTCAAAACTTAGACCCTGAGTTTCTACGAAACACATGTCTAAGAACTAGAGAAGTTAAAAGTAAACAGAATATGGTATGAGGACCAACCCCTCTGTCCTAATGGACACTGGACAATATACAATACTCTGTATAAGTCCCCTGAGTCTTGTGACTCATTCACTGTGTGTCGTAGGTTGAAAACTGTACTTTTGGTTAAGAAGAATTACACCGTTGTTCAATGCTCCTTACCTAACCATCCACTGGTATAGGTAAATGTCATAGACATAATTTCAAAAAGGTATGTCTCACTCTATAAAAAATAGACGTACAGATATATCAATTTGAAATTGGTGCACAACAACGGATACTCAAAACCAAATATTTGCCGACCGGCAAACAACCCAGGTGGCTTCCTCAAATATCATGAATCCCGATATAATGAGGATGGTCACCTAATTCCCAATAACTTACTCCCACTCATCATCTGTAAAACCATACAGATGTGAGAATCATACCTGGCAAATACATACCCTGGAGCAAGTGTCTAATTGAGAAATCAGTTTTCTTTTAACAGTACACAGTGAAACTGAAACATTGAAATGTTTCGATGGGGTATGCTGGTATTCCTAGTAATGCCTCTTCCATTATCCAGATTCACAACTGTAACCGTATAATTCTTTGCCACCTTTCCAAATCCCTTTACATGTCTTTAGTCATTACCTTCTGTACACCCCTTTAGGCCAAATGGCTTTCTTCCTTCCCTACCGTTCGGCACCAGCCTATGGTTTGGAAGAAGACTATCCAAAAAGCATAATGGGTGTACTGTCCTAATCCGAGGAGCACTCGCAATGCGAGAGAAGGTGAGGATAAAAGACAACCGAATGTACTTAATTCATAGGTGATTTAGGATTGACAAAGAAGTACATGGTTTGGTCGTGAATAGCAGTCGCAATTTACTTTGCCCTCTTACTAATCCCTTGCTTTGTCTGAACTAAATACCTTCTGTACACCGTTTAGGCTAATCGGATTTCTTCATTCCCTACCGGTCGGCACCAGCCTAGGGTCTGGAAGAAGACTATCCAATTTGCGTAATAGGTGTACTACTCCTAAACCAAGGAGTACTCGCAACCTGAGAGAAGGTGAAAAGAAAAGACAACTGAATAGTCCTATTCGTTTTCTCCAGAACCGGAAACCATCCTCGAAGTCCTTCGAGTTCGTATATAACCATACGATGGTTTTGTCCAATGGAAGTGGACGTTCGTAGTAATACGGGGTGTCCCGGAGAAAAGAGTAAAAGTAGGAGTGGCAAAGAGGTCTGCAACTCTGACAATCCAAAAGCCAGTGTTAAGAAGGTTCGGTCAACTTGGTCACTGAGTCATAGTCTAGGGTCGGGTCAATGGTCGCTGCCAGAGAGAGAGAAAAGAAACACTCAGCGTGCACTCTAACCTAGATCATAATGGTTACCAATTTATCTAATCTGGAAACCTCCCACTGTAACGTCAAATTCTTCCCCAAACCTGAAAGAAGAATTAGCCGGGATAACCCGAGGAGTAAACCAACTCATCAGTGGGAATCGGGATCCAACTCTCATCGCATGATAACGTGACGGAATCCGCTCACGTTATCACACTCCAGAAGGTATGCGCATATCTGGCAAGTTTCAGTACTTTTGAAACTCCCGATGTGGATTTCTACCCCATGCTCTTATGACCTTGACTTTGGCCAACATATCATAAGTCACATGTCAAGTTCTACCCGTCATTATCCTGGTTAATTTGAACCCACCCGTACCTACCCTTGACTTTGGCCAAAATGGCAGTACGACTGTCCCAAACCAACGCATCTATCTATGCTGCATATGAATACCCAACAGCTACCAAACACTGTGCCTTGACTTTGGCCAACATACACAGCTTGAATACTATTGACTATCCATATGAAATGACGGAGGGCTACGAATGGTTTCTGGCGAAAACCTTTAACGTAATGAACTTGATATCGTTGAAGGAACTGATAGCTTTATAAAAATATAGTGACGACAACCTTTGCTAAAGAGGTCACTCCCGGTGAAGGGATCTCGGCTCTTTCCCCGTAGAATGAGGTGCAGGATATTCCAAATGAATACCACGATGCAAAGCAAAAGTAATCGGCTATAGTGAAGTTATTGCCCTGACGCAAACTTTTGTCCAAGGGGTCACTCCCGGTGAAGGGATCTCGGCCCTTGCCTCGTCGACTGAGGAGCAGGATATTCCAACTGAATACCACTGTGCAAAACAAAAGAGAACGCCCTTGCAATAACAGCTTTTTGAAAAAGTGTTCCAACAACATCAGAATAGGTTTGTTTAACTTGCATTGATCCGAATCAACGCAGTCCCATCAATTGATCACACCACAAAGAACGAAAATATACTGACGTACGTATATGCCATCCGCATTCGCCACTGGGTCCCGTCATCACCCGTTAGGTTAGCTAACTAACGACAGAGCGGGGACTGGACTAGCGCGGATGAAAAACATATACAACATCTATAAATATATATATACCAATATATAATTTTCGCTCAAGGCGTGATAAAAGCAACACAGAAATGTATAGCAACACAGATCAATACAGATATCTGGGATCCCCGGGTTTCACAGAGCCGCTGCTGAAACCCGACGTTCCCCTGGTCGTATGGATAGCCTGCGCAATGAAAACCCTAGACCCCTACGGGCGCGGCAAGTTACCCGCCAAAACCTGAAGCGAGGCAGCCCCCTTCAGCAACGTGAATGGACCACCCAGCACTTCACGGAATCCGGTAACTTGGGCACCCCTCCTGGGTCAACCCTATACCCCCTACGAGTGCGGCGAATAGCCCGCCAATTCTAGAGTGAAGCCCCCCCCGTCTCAACGCCATGAGATGCGGGCTTGTTGCCCTCCAGAATCCGGCTATCCGTGCACCCCTCCGCGGGGTAATCCTAGTACAGAAAGTAAAATATACATACAACGGGTACATCGACCGCAACCAGGTCGTGCCCCAAAAGAATAATACAAACAGGCAGTGACGGCAGTCCACATGTCGGACGCTCGCCCCGCAATATCAAATGTACATAATACAACAAAACTGTACTACCACTGCAACCAGGCTATCCCCCACGACCGATCCGCAACAACACAGTACAATCACAGAACATCAACGTGAAAGTCACGTTCGCAAATCCGTCTAACCGGGCTATAGCAGTTAGACCGGATTTACCGATCGAGTGACATTCACGGTCGCAGATATAATGTAAAAACTGTGAACTAGCATGTTTAAAATATCCGATCGAACAAATTTATCAAAGTGGGCCCCACACACTACTGTAGCACTTACAGAAAATCTGGGCCCAAAGAAAATGTCCCAAATACCCTATTTTCAACACACAAGCTTACTGGGAAAATATGGTGCCTCGATTCCCTTTTTCCGCCGCGCAAGCGCGGTCGAAGTTGGGAATGAGTGGATCGTATTTTCCCAGAATTCTTATATTTTGTTGTACATGCCTCTGCAATCACCAGAAAAATTTTAGGAGCTCAAAAAATTTTAACAGAGAACACATGTGCACAAAATACGGTTTTTGGGGATTTTGTTCGATCGGGTTCTAAACGCGCTAGAGCAAGCTAGGCGAGGTTAATGGCGAGGCTCTGATACCATTGTAAGCCCGCGGGGGCGCCCCGGCCGTCGATCCGACGCCGGAAACGCGGAAAACAAAAACTTTGCGAACTTTGCAAAACGGCACCGCCGCGGACTTTTCACCCCGGATCGGGCCATTAACCTAGCTAGCAAGCATAAAGAAAAGAGTAGAGATGCTATACCAAACGATCCGTGTCCTTCGGTCTTCGTCTCCGCTCCGATCTCCCGCGGAATCTCCGTCACCTCCTCGCTCGTCGGAAAGGGCACCACGTAGCCGGAATCTTTTACGGGCTCCCGCCTCTTGACGGAGGCAACTCGGGCGCGAAGTTGGCTAGCCGACGCGTCCAAGGATTGCTATAGAATAGTGTAGTGAGTTGTCTCTTTAGGGTTTATGGAAGTTGCCTTGATGGAGGGATTTGAGGAGGAGAATGAATGAAGGAGAGAAGCTTGGGATTTTGCAAGCATAAAAGCATGAAATGAGATGAAGAATAAACATATCACCAATCAACCTCTCTCTCTCTCCCCAAAACCAAGTGGCCGGCCATATCTCTCCATGGTGGAGATGAGGAATCAAAAATCCAATAAGAAAAAGAAAAGATAATGCAAAGAAAAAGGGTCACACTCATTTCTCTTTTCAATCCATTCACAAACCATCACAAGAAAAGATAATGAAGTGATGCAAAAAGCATCTCATCATGACAAAGGCACTAAAGCAACAAAGCCCTCCACAAAAGAGTTATTTGCACTCTTGCAAATAACCCCCCTCCATCGGAAAGTCCGGCCGCGAAAGAATTAAAGAAAACCGGCCGGAACGGAATGCAAACTGGCAACTTCACAAAACCGATCCTGTAATAAATTACAGGAAAACCCTACTACTGCAAATACATGCCCGCATTTGTATTCGCACTGAACACAAATGCAAAGAGACAAAACTACACTATCAAATACTAGAATCCGGCTTAAGCCAAAGCCGGCTAGTAAAAACTGTCCGATCACGATCCGTGCAATACCGCACGTATCTGATCGAACCCTGCCATATCTCCATACGGCCTCTACAGCGTTTTGCCCGAAACTTGAGTAACTGTCTGTGTGGTGGACTCTAAAGACTCGTCAATACTGTGGCTGTGGATTTAACCACTAGCACGTCAGAGGTATAAGCCAATACGTGACGGGCCACCAGGTATTGACCAAAAGGGACGTCGATGAGCGAACTCATCCTGACACCCTACTGAGCCTGTCAGTGACAATATCCGTACAGTCCGGTCCGTTCGTCTATGAGCATCGCATGGCGGGCCTAGGGGGTTGGTAAAAGTCAGACCCCCAAAAGCGGTACAAGTCGTGTCGGAGTGTAGCCCAGAACACCCTGAGATACTACTGGAATACCTACCAGCAAATCTCCTGCCTTGGCCAAGGACTTTTCATGTTCTGGCTCTCCTAGACACAGCACGACCTCACCCCCAATACCGGGAGAGACGAACCCCTGCAGATCCGCTCACTGCCTCCATGTGGCTCGGGACTGTACCCAACTAAAACCTGTTTGCACGACTCCTTTGAGCCGTGGTAGGGTAGTAATCAAAGCACAGTGGGAACTCACACGAGACAAATGACGGTCTCAGGTCGATGAACTAACCTGTACACATGTCACCAGGGAACTGCTATCTGACATCTGGTATATTCCCAACTAGCATGTTCCCGGCGAGTCCTGTCCGGTGTACTCATAACCCAATGAGCACCTGTATACATCTTAGGTGAACCAACTGACACCAGTGGCTTGTGAGACCGGCCACCGCCCCTCGTCGGGGTCTCGACTGTATACACTAGTCTACTCTGGAGAATCGATGCCCTGTCTCGAAACTCCCACGACTAGGGACCAATTAAGGATGTGCTTGTAGACCCCCAGCTCCCACTTATATGATCGCCCTCATACTGCTGGTGGTCAAGCAAGAATCCAAGGGGCTTTATCAACGTGTAATAGCGACTCGTAAGGTCACCTAAAGCAGTACACGATGATAAAGATAAACCAGATAGCATACTATCATCTCGAGTAAGATTGTTCTACCGGGATAGGTCCTCCCCTCAATCATTGCAATCACGTGCCTGTGACCCAATAATTGACTCTGAGGGCACTATCTCCAACAGATACTCTGATTTACAGAGCACAATCTTTCTTGTTTGGAATGTTTCAACATAATTTTATTCTAGTAATTTGATGATTTATTCATCATAGTTGGATCTTTGATCCAAGGGTGGGGAACATTTAGTTCGAGCACTTAGCGCTAGCGCTCTCGTACTTTGTACGTGAGCGCTGCATCAGAGTCTTTGACTCTTAGCGCTGGCGCACTTGGTGCAGCGCTCTCGTGCTTTGCACGTGAGCGCTGCCTCAGAGTCTTTGACTCTTAGCGCTGGCGCACTTGGCGCGAACGCTCTCGTGCTTTGCACGTGAGCGCTGCCTCGGAGTCTTTGACTCTTAGCGCTGGCGCACTTGGCGCAGCGCTCTCGTGCTTTGCATGTGAGCACTGCCTCAGATTCTTTGACTCTTAGCACTAGCACACTTGGCGCGAGCGCTCTCGTGCTTTGCACGTGAGCGCTGCCTCAGAGTCTTTGACTCTTAGCACTGGCGCTAGCGCTTTTATGTAGCGCCGCTTCATTTCAAATTTCAAAATTTGAACAGAGCTTTGCTCTGATTGAGGGAAACAGAAACAATGTCTAACTCTGAGGCGCCTCACATGCTCACACGTGATGTCCACAAGGATAAAGTGTTTAACACTTATATAAAGATGGGGAATAAAACCAAGCGGACAGCACAACCTTTAAAAGTATCACGTGCGACGTGAGCACTCTCAAATTCCAGTGTTTAACACTACCTCAAAGTATCACGTAGGAGCACGTGATCGCTGAAAATATATTAAGGAACCAACTTCAACCTCAAATTGGTTAAGTCCTTCCTGAGATTAAACCGAGCCTCTATGCTCAGGAGTGGTAATTTCTCAATCTGAATTTTAGTTCAAGGGTACATCTCTTCACACCTCTGATATATGTCATTGTAATTCTTCAACGTCTTCAGAGAGGTGGAGAGTCCCAATAACCAATAACTCTTGGTTCACCCCTGATTGATAAGCCAAAACCCTATGGACTATGATGTCCTTAAACTCTATGGACTATGATGTCCTTAAACCCAATGGACCGTAACGTCCCTAAACTAAACTCTATGGACTATGATGTCCTTAAACCCTATGGACTATGATATCCTTAAACTCTATGGACTATGATGTCCTTAAACCCAATAGACCGCAACGTCCTTAAACTAAACTCTATGGACTATGATGTCTTTAAACCCTATAGACTATGATGTCCTTAAACCCAATGGACCGCAACGTCCGTAAACTAAAATAATATAGCCCAAATACTCTTTCGTTGGATCTAAATGATCCTAAAACCTTGTTAAGTAGATCTTAGTCTAAAATTAGACTAATGTATCCTTAACAAACATTTAAGTCGATCTTAATCTCAAACTAGATCAATGATACTTAAATCAAACAAAGCTAAATCTAAGAAAATACGGATTTGGACTAATTTACGCCCTACGGGTGACAACACAAATTAGTCTCCGTATACAATCCACGGGCAACCTAAAACAAAACAAACACAAACGACACAAAGTGAACATCTAGAACAGGAGAAAGTGGTTATCGCTACGCGGTAACATAATTAACTATAGGGGATTGCGCATGTAGTGAAGAGCGTCCTCATAAACAAAAACTCCTCGCAAACGAGGGGAATCTGACGAAATCTGCTACAACGGCCGCATCCATCCAAACCTCCGATACACGGTACCATAAATCAACTTGGTATCTTCAGAGAGGTGGACAGATAAAACCAAATAGCATCTGCCCCCTAAAATTCAGGCAAGACGTCCTAAACGTCCCGGTCGCATCTTTCGGCGGTGAACAAACCCTTAGGATCTTTGCTTGATTACCAGCGTTGTGATGGCAGTCACACTAGTGGGGACTGGGTAGTCTATAAGCACATCCTATACAGGTCCCTAGTCGTAGGATTATCGAGGCGGGGTATCAATACTCCAGAGTAGACTGGTGTATACGCTTCTTATCCCAGCAGGGGAGATGGTCTGTCCTACAGCCATTAGTACGCCATACTGGAGATAGTATGTATGTGCTTATTGGGTTATAAGTACACTGGACAGGACTCGTAGGGAGCTGGTGGTGGGTGTTATACCTATCGTCGGGTAGCAGTTCCCAGGTGACATGAGTACAGCTTAGTCCGTCGACTTGACACTGCTACTTTGTCTCGAGTGTGTTCCCTCTGTTCTTAGATTACTATCCTACCACGGCTCAAAGGAGCCATACAAACAGGTAGTAGTTGGCTGCAGTCCCGAAGCACTTGGAGGTAGTGGCGGTTAGATAGGATTCGTCTCTCCCGGTATTGGGGGTTGATATCGCGCTGTGTTCGGAAGGCCATTACACAAAGTCCTTGGCCAAGGCAAGCGAGATTTACTAGTAGGTACTCCAGTAGTTTCTCAGGGTATTTTGGGCTACACTCCGATACGACTTATTGCGCTAATAGGGGTTTGACTATTACCGCCCTCCTAAGCCTGATATGCGATACTCTTAGACGAACAGACTGGACTGTACAGAGATTGTCATAGATAGACTCAGTAGGAGTTCGTATTAGTTTGCTCATCGGCCTTCTTATCGACATATACCTGGGTAGCCGTTACGTGCGGCTAGTACCGCTTGCGGCTTGTGGTTAAACCCACTGCCAGTGTAATGTCGAGTCTTTAGAGTCCCACATAGAGGGTTTTCCTGCACCGGGCAAAAGGTGTAGAGGCCGTATGGTTTTACGACAGGGTTTCGATCACTTACGTGTACTTGTGCACGTATGATGATCGGGCGGATAATACTAGTGGGCTTTAGTTTAAGCCGGATCCTAGTATTATATTGATGGATTATTTTCGTCTCTTTGTATTCATATTCTTTAGAATGCGAATGTGGGTATATATATATGGATGAGGGGCATTTTCGTAATTTCTCGTGAAAGCTTCTAGAAGAAATACCTCATTAGGGTTTCTTTTTCTTTATGGATTAAAATCTTTAATGATGTGGAGATATTTCTTGGATGAGGTATGACTCATCACATGGACAAAATAGATATTTGTGAACCATGGTTGATATTTGTGAGATATTATCTCATCAATTATTATCATGGTTCATTATTCATCACAAATGAGAAAAGCTTCATCTATGTTCTCTCTTCACTCTCATTTCCTCAAGTCATCTTCTTTTTCATCAAAACCCTAAAAGCTCTCTTGTGTTAAGAATCCTAGGGTTTCAAGAGACAAATCAATCCATCTTCTCACTCTACACAAGCTAGGACTTCTAGTTTAGCGAACTAGAAGCCGTAGTTAGCTCAGATTCGAGGTAGGAGCTCGGACTATAGACTCTCTGGTGGATCGTCTTTGACTTAAGGAGGCCGTCGAGGTTGCCCGATCCATTTCAATCCTCGGAGCTTATAATGAGGTGGAAGACAATGATGAAGACCCGAAGGAATTGGTATCGTGAGGTATAACTTTCATCCGAGTAGCTAACCTCTTTGCAAGTTAGCTTGTTAGGGTTTAGCATCGATCCTGGAGTTCAAGTCGGTGTTGTGAGCTTTAAAAAATCATTTTTGAATAATCCTCCTCCCCGCGAACTCGCGGGGTGCGCGACATCGACTTATAGTGGTATCAGAGCCTAACTAAACCTTTACTAGCATATTAGCAAGTTATTAGAACTTCGATCGTCGGAAAACTCAAAAACTATACACCCGATCCCTTTGGTTTCTGTCGAATTTTAAAACTGCAATAAAAATTATTTCTGAGGCATGAAAAATAAAAGCAGGGAATTCTAAGAACTGTGCAGAAAAACGAGCCCTTAACTCGGCAAGACTACCGCGGAACCGCGGCGAATCGGTGTGATTTGCCGCCGTTCCGCAGCCAAGTCATCGCCGAGTTAGCTCGTTTTTCTTCTGTGTTTCTTGTGATGGGTGTATTGTTTTCTGGTATATTTGGTTTCTACCCAATAGTTTCTGAGTGCTGGTTTGTATTTGGGGTAGACACGGAAAATAGTTTTCGATCGAAATTCTAAGTTATTTGCTAATCGGGTTTTATCTGTGTTGTTTATATATGCTGAACGTCTGTTAATCGCTATACGTCGATTAGTGGGAGTTGCACATATCTGTGATCTGTGATGTTGGTTAGTGTATATGAACTTATTGGATCGTCGTGGATGAATAGCCGGGGATGTGAGAAAAGTGTTTTCTTTCATTCGATGTAAATTGTAAAATGATATAATATTCTTTTGCGGGGTACATCCGGGTTGAGATTGTAGCCACCTTTGTATTATTTCTTTTACTGTTTTCTGTTCCTAAGATAGACCCAAGATGGGGTGCACAAACTACCGGATAGTTTGAAGTGCCGAGTGGCCTACTCATTTTACTGAGAGAGGTTGCTTCACTTCGGATATTTGGCGGGTAGTTTGTCGCACCCGTAGGGGTCTAGGGTGGGGTTTGGCTATTCATCACGACCGTAGAATCCGTCTTTCGTTACAGGCTTAAACGAAACGCAAAATTCCTAATATATCCAATATATTCATCTGTGATCTGAAATGCCTATTATTGCGTGAGACGAACGTTTATTATATATATGCTATATAGTAGACGTTGCTTATGTTTTGCACCCGCGCTAGTCATGCCCCCGCTCTGGCGTTAGTTAAGTAACCTAATGGTGTTAGACGGGGCCCAGTGGAAAATGCGGATGGCATAAGCGGACGTGTTATTTTCGTCTTTTTTTGTGATGATAGGTGTAAATGATGGGACTGCATTAGATTAATGCAAAGCAAACAAACTAAAGCTGAATCGTTTGAACACTTTTAAAACCACTCGGTTTTTTCAAAACAGCAGATTTTTAAATGCGGAGCTTAAACCACACCTTTTAAAAGCTATCAAGTTCCTTCGATTATATCAAGTTCACTATGTTCACAGTTTTGGCAAAACCAGCCATAGCCCTCCGTCATTTCAGTTGAATATTCAGTAGTATTCAAGCTATTTTGACCTTCACCAAGGCATAGTGATTGGTAGTTGCTAGATATTCATCTGTAGTATAGATAGATGCGTTGGTTTGGGACAGTCGTACTACTATTTTGGCCTTCGTCAAGGGTATGTACGGGCGAGTTCAAATTAACCTGGACAATGATGGGTAGAACTTGACATGTGACTTATGATATGTTGGCCTTTGTCAAGTTCATAAGAGCATGGGGAAAAAATCTACATCGGGAGTTTATAAAGAAACTGGAATTTTCTAGTGTTGCATACCATTTGGAGTGTGATAATTTTGGTAAGATTACTTCAGGATTATCACACAATGATATTTGGATCCCGATCCTACTGTGAGCATCCGCTACTTCTCGGGAGATTTTTCACTTAACGATCAATGTCATAAACCAAGTAGGTGTCTAGAACAGTGTTAGCGGGGCTACATTTCTAGGAAAAAGAGATTATTTAATTAAAGAACTTCACGAAAGCGTCGTAAAACCTCCCTCGAAGTACCGACACTGGCCTGGTTGAAAGGTTAAGAAAGTATTGTACGGTGAGATTAATCCTGACTGATTCTTATTTTATGGTTTGAGGAAGGATTCGAGAAATAGTGAGAGTCATCCTGTTTAGATAAATTAAAAACCAATCTAAATTTGCAAGAATATCATGCTGAGTGTTTTCTTCTCTCTCCTAATTGCAGCAACCAGGTGACCAAGATTAGGTTACAGATAGATAATAAAATGACTGAGTTATACTATATTAACTGGCAAAAGTTTGTCCAGATGTCCATTACCTATGACAAGCTGGACCACTTCATTACTACTCAAGCCCCCATCGTCCCAGGTCCAGTTTCCACCGTTGTGGATGTTGATATCCATAAGATATCGGAAAATGACAGTGTGAATGCCAAGTGCCTCGTATTGGCCTTAGTTGATGGTTTATACCAAAGGCAGTACGAGAAAATGGACTTAGTTTCCATCTTCCTCCATAACAAAGATTTATATGAAGAGCAATCTCGTATTGCAAGATATGAGACCTCGAAGGAATTGCTTCAAGCGAGATTGGCTATCGGGTCATCTATATGGGACCACGTCCCTACAATGATCAGCTATATTAAAAAGCTCACGGACCTGGAGACCGCGTTGGAGAACGAGTCAAGTGTTGACTTAATTTTACAGTCCCTACCTTCTACTTACGCCCAAAGGGAAAAAGTCATACTTCCAGTTGAGGGCACCCTGAAGAAAACCAGGAAGACACCCGCTCTGCTTATTGGGGAATCTTCCTCTTCTAGATCCAAGACGAAAACCAAGGGTGAGTAGAAGAAGACCTCCACAAAGCCGATAAGCGGTGTCAGTAAAGTAGAGAGACAGGGAAGGGCAAAAGTTTTGGGACTAACGGTAGGGAAGGAGGGATGTTCCTATTGTCATGGGAAAGGGCATTGGCAGACGGGATGCAGGGCTTGGAAAGCCAGAATCCAGGATCCGAAGAACGTTGTGGGTTCGATTTCAGGTGTGTTTGTGATTGAAAACAGTCTGTCAATTAACTCTACTTCCTGGGTACTAGATCCCGGATCAGGATATCATATCTGTAATTTATTACAGACTTTGAGAAACCGTAGAGTTATCAGGGCAGATGATATGACTCTTAGGGTTACTAACGGAATGAGCGTGGACGCTGTATCCATAGGGGAATATCACCCATGATTGACAAGTGGGCAGATATTGATTTTACGTAACTGTTGGTGTGTACCTAGTCTAGTTTGTAAGCGATGTGGTTCATATCCACCTAAATCAAAGTTTGATTCGGTCAGGTACACTAGAGGACGGTATATACGTGTTAAATCAAGCTCAGGTTTTCAACGTGCAGAACACACTTAAGAGAAAGTCTCCAGAATTAAATAAGGCTTTCTTATGGTATTGTAGACTGGGTCACATCAATGAAACACGGTTGTCGAAATTACATAGAAAGGGATATTTGGATCCGTTCAAATATTAGTCTTATGCAACTTGTCAATCTTGTCTCATAGGAAAGATGACAAAGACTCCGTTCACTGGACACGGAGTAAGAGCGAGTGAGCTCTTGGGACACATACATAGCGACGTGTGTGGTCCAATTTCTACACATACACGAAGTGGTTATTCCTATTTTATTACTTTTTCGGATGATTTCTCTAGGTATGGACATGTCTTCTTGATGAAGCATTAATCCGAGGCCTTTGAGGAATTCCGAGAATATAAGAATGAAGTGGAAAAACAAACAGACAAAAGTATCAAGACACCGAGATCTAATCGATGTGGTGAATACTTAAGTGCCGAGTTTCTGGGTTACCTAAAAGAGAATGGAATTCTCTCTCAGCTTACTCCTCTATACACACCACAACACAATGATGTATCGGGAAGGCGGAACAGAACCCTATTGGACATGGTACATTCCATAATGAGTAAACGTTGCGTTGCCGCAATCCTTCTAAGGTTACGCACTAGAATCAGCTGCATATCTTTTGAATAAGGTTCTTACCAAGACTGTGCCTACCACACCATATCAGATGTGGAGTGTGAAGAAACCCTATTTTCAATATCTGAAGACATAGGGATGTCCAGCTTTTATCAAAAAGCAATATGCGGATAAGTTTGAGGCACACTCAGTACTATGTAGGTTTGTGGGATACTCAAAGAACTCCAGAAGGTATATTTCCTATTACGCAGAGGAACAAAAAAATTTGTTTCTCGTCGTGCCCATTTTTTAGAAAATCAATTTTTTTGAAAAAGAAACTAGTGGGAGCGCAATAGAACTGGAAGAAAATCCAGAACCACAAGCTATTACTGAAAGTATAGTAGAACCAGAGATTTCAAAAGAACGGAACATCCCTGTACCACTCCGCAGGACTAGTAGGCAGTCTCATCCGTCCGAGAGATATTACGGTTTTCTCATAGACGGGGATAGAGAGGATTGTATCGTTGACGATGCTGAGTCAACTAGCTTCCAGCAAGCCATTCAGAGCGGTGACTCGGAAAAATGGCTGGATGCAATACGGACCGAAATGGAGTTCATGTACACCAACAAAGTATGAACTTTGGACTTTGCTCCAGAAGGGGTAAAACCCGTAGGCTGCAAATGGATCTTTAGAAAGAATATTAGTGTAGATGGACAGGTTGAAACCTATAAGGCTAGATTTGTTGCAAAAGGTTTTCGTCAAAAATCTAGTTTGGACTATGATGAAACCTTTTCTTCAGTGGCTATGCTCAAATCCATTCGGATCCTTCTTACCATTGCTGCCTTCCAAGATTATGAGATTCGGCAGATGGACGTAAAGATGGCTTTTCTAAATAGTTATTTGGAAGTGTGCATCTATATGGATCAGCCAGAGGGTTGCAATCGGAGTGGGAGCAGCGGGAAAGTGTGCAAGTTGCTTAAGTCCATCTATGGACTAAAGCAGGCATCGCGGAGTTGGAACATCTGTTTTAATGAGACGGTCAAAGAATTTGACTTTATCAAAAATCCAGATGAACAATGTATTTATAGTAAGATTGTAGAAAGAACTGTGGGATTCCACGTCTAGTACGTGAATGACTTTCTCTTGATAGGAAACAACATTCCTATTCTACAATCAGTCAAAGTATTCTTGTCACAGAGGTTCTCCATGAAAGACCCGGGTGATGCCAACTACATTCTAGGGATACAGATCTATCGTGATAGATCTAAACGGATAGTGGAACTTTCACAGTTAAGGTACATCAACACTATACTGAAAGGATTTAGTATAGAAGATTCAAAGTGCGGTAGTCTACCGGCTTGTCACAGAATCACCCTCTTCAAAGAGATGTCTCCCAAGACTGATTTGGAAAGGGCTCACATCACATCTATACCCTACGCTTCTACGGTAGGCTCTTTAATGTATGTGATGTTGTGTACCAGACTAGATGTTGCTTACACACTAAGTGTGGTAAGCCGGTATCAGTCGAACCCAGGGACGAAGCACTGGATAACAGTAAAGAACATTCTCATGTACCTGAGAAGGACTAAGGAGATGTTCTTGGTGTATGGCGGAAAGACCTCCAGATCGAGACCTTTGCTGACTCTAGCTTTCAGAGTGATAAGGATGACTCCAAGTCCATGTCGGGTTATATCTTTACCCTCAATGGAGGGACGGTCTGTTGGAAGATCTCCAAGTAGGACACTGTTGCAGACTCGATGATGGAAATGGAGTATTTCACTGTATGAGACGCCGCAAAAGAGGCGGTCTGGATAAAGAAGTTCTTATCTGAACTTCAGGTGGTTCCTTCCATTGTTGATCCAATACCTATGTATTATGACAACAACAGTGCTATAGCTTTAGGGAAGAAACCCAGGTCCCATCAGAGATCCAGACATATCTTGAGGCGGTACCACCTGATCAGGGAGATCGTTGATCGTCAGGAGATCGAAGTGAGGAGAGCAGATACGAAGAACAACACAGCAGATCCACTCACAAAGGCCATCCCTTAGACAGAGTTCGAGAGGCTATTCGAGATCTTTGATCTGCGATATGCCAATATATGGCCTTAGTTCAAGTGGGAGATTGTTAGTGATATATGCCCTAGAGGCCATTATTGTATCATACTGGATTGTATATTACTTAATGGAAGCTTGGGATATACACGGATATAGTAACAGTCTTACTCGAAATGGTAGTATGCTACCTGGTTTGTTTCTATCTCAATATGTGCATGGGTTCTTAGCATATCGCTTATACATATTGGTAGAGCCCTTAGGATTTTTGCTTGATTACCAGCGTTGTGATGGCAGCCACACTAGTGGGGGCTAGGTAGTCTATAAGTACATCCTATATAGGTCCCTAGTCGTAGGATTATCGAGATGGGGCATCGATACTCCAGAGTAGACTAGTGTATACACTTCTCATCCTAGCAAGGGAGATGGTCTGTCCCACATCCATTAATACGTCGTACTGGAGATAGTATGCAGGTGCTCATTGGGTTATAAGTACACTGGACATGACTCGTAGGGAGCTGCTGGTGGGTGTTATATCTATCGTTGGGTAGCAGTTCCCAGGTGGTATGAGTACATTTTAGTCTGTCGACTTGACACTGCTACTTCGCCTCGAGTGTGTTTCCACTGTTTTTAGATTACTATCCTACCACGGCTCAAAGGAGTCGTGCAAACAGGTAGTAGTTGGCTGTAGTCCCGAAACACTTGGAAGCAGCGGCGGTTAGGTAGGATTCGTCTCTCCCGATATTGGGGGTTGACATCGTGCTGTGTTCGGAAGGCCATTACACAAAGTCCTTGGCCAAGGCAAGCGAGGTTTACTGGTAGGTACTCCAGTAGTTTCTCAGGGTGTTTTGGGCTACACTCCGACACGAATTATTGCGCTATTGGGGGTCTGACGATTACCGCCCCCTAGGCCTGATATGCGATACTCTTAGACGAACAGACCGGACTGTACGGAGATTGTCATAGATAGGCTCAGTAGGAGTTCGGATGAGTTTGCTCATCGGCCTTCTTATCGATATATACCTGGGTAGCCGTTACGTGCAGGTAGTACTGCTTGCGACTTGTGGTTAAACCCACTGCCAGTATAATGTCGAGTCTTTAGAGTCCCACATAGAGGGTTTCCCTGCACCGGAAAAAAAGTGTAGAGGCCGTATGGTTTTACGGCAGGGCTTCGATCACTTATGTGTACTTGTGCACGTATGATGATCGGGCGGATAATATTAGTGGGCTTTGGTTTAAGCCGGATCTTAGTATTATATTGATAGATTATTTTCATCTCCTTGTATTCATATTCTTCGGAATGCGGATGAGGGTATGTATATACGGATGTGGGGCATTCTCGTAATTTCTCGGGACAGTTTCTAGAAGAAACACCTCATTAAGGTTTCTTTTTCTTTATGGATTAAAATCTTTAATGAGGTGGAGATATTTCTTGGATGAGGCATGACTCATCACATGGAAAAAATAGATATTTGTGAACCATGGTTGATATTTGTGAGATATTATCTCATCAATTATTATCATGGTTCATTATTCATCACAAATGAGAACATTTTCATCCAAGTCATCTTCTTCACTCTCATTTCATCAAGTCATCTTCTTCTTCATCAAAACCCTAAAAGCTCTCTTGTGTTGAGAATCCTAGCGTTTTAAGAGACAAATCAATCCATCTTCCCACTCTACGCAAGCTAGGACTTTTAGTTTAGCGAACTAGAAGAAGTAGTTATCTCAGATTCGAAGTAAGAGCTCGAACTATAGACTCTCGGGTGGATCGTCTTTGACTCGAGTAGGCCGTCGAGGTTGCCCGATCCGTTTCGATCCTCGGAGCTTATGACGAGGTGGAGGGCAGCGATGAAGACCCGAAAGACTTGGTATCGTGAGGTATAACCTTCATCTGAACAGTTAATCTCTTTGCAAGTTAGCTAGTTAGGATTTAATATCGATCCTGGAGTTCAAAGCCCTTCAATTATCTTCTTTTCTCCCCCCCTTCAATTATCTTCTTATGCAAGGCTAGGTGTGCTAACATCACCATGAAAGTTTGAAAAAGATGCAGATAAATAATAATGCAAGTAGGTGTTACACACGCGGGCGCGTGTCCGCACACATCTTATTTGCCTCTGTATAGTTTCGTTATCATATTCTTCATTGATAAATGCACATGTATATTGTATAAATAATATTCATTGTAGTGCGATTTTGCATCTCTTGCGAATCATATCCAAATCAGCCATTATCCTGCTATCAACGCATCAATCACCCCAGTTGACATTCGTATTATCTATGTTTAGTTGTGTTTGACCGAGGAACTGCTTTGTCCAGGACTCGTTCACTCGTTGCTTCAAATCAAATCCTGCAGTTCAGCAGTTCAGCTTCTTTCACATGTCTATCACACATTTTTCGAAGCATATTGATGGTAAATTATACATACTCAAGATACTTAATGATATGGTGTTTAAATTTAGACCCTGTTTAAATATAGACTCACTTCACCTTTTTCTATATAGCGATATGCATATGAAATTTCAGTTGGTAAATAAATTATCCTTTCACCCTTCTATGTTTCTCTTAAATAGCGTACTAAGGTGGAAGTAGGGACCATTATAGATCTTATAAGCCTTTTTTGCTATACATTTCCTAATGACAGGTCAAAATAAGTGGAGGAAGTATTTAGAGGTTGGGTTTTATACTTGTAAACATTTCCTGTCGTAACTAGAATATGGAATATGTCTCCTTATTGATTATTTAATCTACCAAGTGATACTAACTACGAATTTGTTTTTCATTTCTGCACTTCCAGTTAAACTATGAATTTGGTATGTATCATCAACAAAAACTTAAAATCTGTAAAGATATATAATTGTATTATTTTTTGTTCCAACGCTTTCAGTCACTAATATCTTCTGCTTGGACATCGGGACACGGCTATATTGTTTTTTAATATATTAAATTATATACATTAGACGGAATATAATACACTATAAGAGGAAACATGTACCGGTTTATCATTAAAAGCACAATAAAAATAAAACTAATAGTATAATCTTCATTCAAAACCATGAATTCTTTTAAGCGCGCACAAACAAATACATATATAAAACTAACTGCAAAACACATAAAAATGCAATCCATAAATGTCAGACGCATGGCAAAGTGTCCGAGTGTCCGATACGTGTCGGACACGGACACGGCGAGCATGTAGAAGTATATGTGCTTCATAGTTGCTAGTTTTAAATATCTTTTTAAAAAGTTTTTGCAAACTTGGTTTGAACAATTATTTTTTAACCCATACTATGCAGAGGAAATTAGTGGAGATGATGTGCAGCATCTTTGTTGCTCCATGGACAGGAGTGATCAAGTATCATGGACCGAGGCCCAGCATGCGCCCTCAACAGGCTCTTTGTTCTGAATTCAACAGGAATATTATCTCAAAACTTCTCTTCGTAATCCTTATGAACCTTAATATTTTTAAATTTTCATTATAACTTGAGCAGGTATTTGTTGCCAATCACACTTCCATGATCGATTTCATCATTTTGGAGCAGATGACAGCTTTTGCCGTCGTCATGTAAAAACATCCTGGTTGGGTCGGTAAGGATTCATAAAGTTCATTTGTCCACCCTGTTTTGTTGTTGTTTCTTTTCCTTTTTTTTCATTTCATTTTTTGGGTGGTGGTTGATTTGCTTAATCCTGAGTCATTTCATTTGATATAGATGCTTGATTATATATTTCAGGGTTTATCGAGAAGACCATTTTGGAAAGTGTAGGTTGTATATGGTTCAATAGAACAGAAGCCAAGGATCGTGAAACTGTGGACAGAAAGTAAAAAAGAATCACATACAAAAATTTAGCCTTCATGCATATGGTTAAAATCTTAATATAATGGGCTTCTATTTTACAGGTTATGTTCAAAAAGGTGAGCTCCTATTCTGAAAGCCTGCTTCAACAAACAAACATTTTCCAAATTTTTTGCCCTTTTTTTTTATTTAAACATTTTCTCTGAACCAGAAAACTTGCAACTTTTTATCTACTCTCATACTTTGTGCTGGATCATCATCATAACTATTATGACATCAGCTGATGCAGTAAAGCCCAACCTTCGTCGTTTTTTCCTAACTTGTTTCTTAGGAAAATAAGTAGTTATATACCACTTCCGAAACGCCATATATGTTCTTTTTACCCGATGATCTGACTGCTCACGTTAGCTTCTTATCGATTTCTTACCTTATTTCTATTATTCTAAGAGCAAGTGCTTGCGTTTTCCATCGGTGCAATTAGTGTCGAGCTTTTTCCTTTTTCTTTTCATTTTTCTTTGAATGCGACTTCATTGGGAATCGGAGCGTCGACATTGCACATTGGAGAGGAAATTTTTACTGGGTGAGCTATGGTATCACGCGAGAGATGTTGGCTTTGTTATAAGTAAAAAAAACCATTGCAAAACTTTGCCCCAACTATGCACCATGTCTCAAGGAGCCAAATGTTCGGAACCAGCAATCAGCAATATAAAATCCTGCTCAAATAAATTTGTGAATACAATGAAGAAATTAACATATCTGAAAGCAATTCAATGGTAATTCCTCTTCATTTACATAGCACATGCTGATAAACAAAGATGAATTCCCAACTGTAAAGCAATCAATTTACAGTAAACAATTCAAACCCAAAGCCAACAAGTGAGACCACAACAGATACCAATTCAAATGCAAAATTTAGTCCCTGTTTCGCTCTCTGCTTTGCTCAGGCACCCATCTCTCAACCCTCCTCTCCTTAACACTAAACTTCTCAAAACACGAAATCGACCCCGCGTCGCCTCCATTTCTATTCACATTCAAAACCATTAAACTTTTCGCGACGGTCCCGCTGACCATAACACTGCACTGCAAATCTGACCAAACCCTCAACCTCCCAAAACCCTTCTCGTTTCCTTCGACCACAACAATCACCACAAACTCCGAGTGAACAAGCGCCGGCTGATGCCTGTAAATTATGAAATCTCCTCCGAATTGACTCCCATTTCGCACTACCCAATTTTTGCATCTTAAGTGCTCATAAGCTTTGTAAAGCTCGGGGAATGTGGCTTGGTTTGATTTCATAAAATCCCATAATTCGACTTCGTTCAAAATTTGACCGTTGGGTTTTACAGTCGTGAGAGATTTGAGCTTGTGATACAAGTAGAATGCTTCTTCAAAGAAACCATTGGGTGTTAAACTCTTGTCCGAAGCATGATTTGTTAAGGAGAGTGGCGAGATCGAATGTGGATTCGAAGAGAATTGTGCGGTCGATGATGAGGGCCTGAGATTGGGAGAGAGTGAGCTGAGATTGCAGTCGTGTGATGATTTCGGACGTTGGGTTTGATTTGGCTATCGATGCATTGTTCTTTGATTTCCATCTTGGTGTCATTGATTGATGGAGGCGTAGATCTCCTTCAGATGTTGCCCTCCGTTGATCTGCTGATAGCTGCGATGGGTGGCTGAGATTGGATCTGGAGGCCGTCGAGCGTGTGGATCTCAATGGATTTGAGGTTGTGGTTGCCGAACTGCAAGGAAGTCCCGGGATGGTTGTACCACCGAGGACCCTCCGACGGTCAAGTTAGACTAGAGATCCGAGCAGAGTAACGGCTTAGTGGAGTAAAAATAGTTTATTTGGACCGTTTGAAGAAGGGGTTTATATAGCGGTGGCAGTAGGCAGGGCAGGCGTAAGAATCACGCCGGCCATTACGCTCCCGACGTCATGCCCTCGTGATGAGCGAGACCTCCCATTAATGGCGAGACAGGCTCGTTAAAGGGCGTGGCGGCATGGAACGTGGGATGTGGCCGGCGGAGATCTCACGCATGGCAAGATTCGCGGGATGGCGGTTATGCCTGCAAGCGGTGCCGTTGGTCGGTCGATGAGACCGAGGAAGATGACTTCGGCGGGAGAGCTCGCGGTCGAGCGGGAGAGCCGAGGTATCCTAGTTCTGCTCGAGCCCGGAGGCCAGCTGAGAGAGCCGAGGAGGCTCGGGTCTGTGATAGCTCGGATACGAGCTGTGACGCCGAGGAGGCCAATTGTGCTGGGGGCTCGGAGGTGAGCCGGCGTTTGCTTGTAGGACGGGCACAGGAGTGATCTGGTCGGCCATTGTAGGTCCTTTCTTATAAGTCCTAGGACACGTCATCTGCCACGTGTCATGATCTGGGAGATCACCGATATCGAGCATCATCATTATCCCCCCACTCTCGTCCCGACCAGCTGACGGGTCGGGTCGAGAGTGGTTTGCCTGGTCACCCGAGGTGAGCTCCTTTTCGAAGATATCGTCGGGCGTGTCCCTGGCCAATCGGCTGTTTTTTCTGGGTGATGCCAGCGAATCAGGGCGAGATCTCCGCATTAAAGAGGGTGCGCCGGATCGTGTGCACTTTTACTGAGGCGACATACCACGTGTTGGGTGTCGGTTGGCTGATATGACGTGTCGCAGGCTTCTGGCGTCCGATGGGATGCTGCGCTTGCAACAGGTGGAGCGATCGTGACCGTCGAGTGCAGTGAACCGTTTTGGCGAGAGTCGACCGTCGCCATTAGATAAGGACGCCAGCAGTATAAATCGAGGGGAGGCCTGATTCGGGATCTCTCTCTCGCTTCACATTTTTCTCATTCTGGGTTTTGTTAGCTCGGCGCTCTCCCCTTTTAGGTCGGATTTTGCGTTTTCTCTTCTCGAGGATTTCTTCCCATCAGATTAGATTTCTTGTTTTGAGAAGTTTGTAGATGTCGTAGGGGTAGATACTAGGGATTCTTCCCCTAAGTTGGAGCCATTTCGGAAAGTTGGGGTCGGATCCTCTTCCCGGGGTCGCGCGTCTGGGGCGGTTCCTGGAGCGGTGGCGGCGGACGTCCCTGATGCGTCGTCCTCAGTGAGATATGAGGACGAGCTTGTCACCGCTCGGGCTCGTTTCCATATTCCTTCTGGCTACACGCTACAATTGGCCGAGGAAGGAGAGGGGGCAGATCAGGTGCGGGGCAGAGAGATCACCTTGTACCTGGAACCCCTTTGGGCCGGAATGCGTCTGCCTTTCTCTTCCGAGATTGTAACTGCACTAAATTACTTTGGGCTAGCCCCAGGCTAGCTAGTGCCGAACTCCTGGAGGATTCTCCTAGGGTTTCTGGTCCGGCTGAAGCTGCAGATGATTCCTTTTAGTCTGTCCATCCTTGCCTCCTCTCTTGTTTACAAAAGTCACCCCAGAACTCGCGCGGGCGACCCGAGGTGGGTTTACCTCTTCTTTAGGAAGCAACGGGGGAGTGTAGCCGGGTCAGGAGTTGTCGTCATGGCTTCTTCCATCCATGATTGGAAGAAGAAGTTTTTCTTCATCGGGCCGCCAGAGGGTGAGGGTTGGCCCATACCTATCCAGTGGTCTAGGGATAGGTGCTGGCAGGTAAATCCGTCCAATGACCCCGACGCGGTGAGGGTGGCGGGGTGGAAGCCTATTCCCCGGGCCGACATGCTGCATTCTGAGCAGGCCCTTAGTTGGGTCGGGCTCAGCCCCGCCCAGTTCGTCGGTAAGTTAGGCTTGTGTTTGTTTCTATTTCTGTTTGTTTCACTGATTTCATTATATCTTGTCTTGTGTAGAAACCATGGACGTGGACCTCCTCCGAGCAGCCATGCGCAAGTCGAAGAATGGGTCGAAGGCTGGAGGGGCCAGCTCTTCTCGTCAGACGCCGGTCCCGGCTCCCCCCGCAGCCATCCCGCCCCGGCGCTCAAGTGCGGGCGCCCCGGAGCCCGGCCAAGCACCGAGCAGAAAAAGGTCTCGGGGAAAGGATGCCCAGGCTTCGGAGGTGGAGACGAGCTCCCCACTGTCGTCTCTCAAGAGCTTCCCCCGAACAGTTCCGCAGACCCGGCCTCTCCGATCTTGGTGGACGAGGGGGAGCTCCGCTTTAAGGTGCCCTCGGGGATTTCCGTTGCCGACAGCTTGCTGCATGACATGGAGAGGTCGGCCGGGGGCCGGGTCCATGGGGGGACGCTGAAGGCACAAATGGCGTCTATCGCCCAAGAGGTCGTGCAGGTTAGTACTTGTACATCGTCTCATCGCTTGCGAGATTTGGTGCTCCTTTTTCTTCCTGACCCCCCCCCCGATTTCCTCACATCCTCCAGCACATCGCTATCGTCGCCCGTATGGAGGAGGAGGAGATAGCCCCGGCGATGCGAGCCGCGGGCGAGCTCCCCTCGCTGGGGGAGAGATCAAAACGGGAGCTGGAGGCGGCGATGGCGAGGGTCGCTACCCTTGAGGGCGAGGCGGCGGCCGGGAAGCAGGAGGCGGCGGCCGCGAGGCAGGAGGTGGCGGCCGCGAAGCAAGAGGCGGTGGCCTCGAAGCAGGAGGTTGCCAGGTTCCGTGAGGCTGCCCAGGCTACCGAGGCCAAGCTTCAGGACTCCAGGGTGCTCGTCCGCACCATGAAGAAGTCCGTGAGCACCCTCCGGAAGGAGTTGGAGGCTGCGGGAGAAGCGACGAAGCTAGCCGACCTCAAAGCGGCGAAGGCGGTGGAGAACTTCCAGAAATCGGAACAGTTCTACACCATCCTAGTCTTGGCCACCACCGCCATCTGGCATGAGGCCCTCGATGCCCTCAAGGCTCGGATGCCGGAGTTCGCTGACGAAGAGCTCCAAGCCGAATATCCCCGAGGGGATGACGAGCAGGAGGATGGACTCGGAGAAATACCCGACGAGGGCGACGCCGAGGCTCCTATGGTGGATGCTGGGCTTCCCGAGGTTGCGCCCGGCCCTGAGGCCTGAAGCCCCTTGTCTTCATGCTTTTTTCTTCTTTTTGTTGCCTCGGGTATTTTGTAGGACTTCGGGCATTTTTGTAAGGCTGGGGAGCCCACGGTACCCTTGTAAAAGCTTTGACTTTGTGAATAAAGATTTTGTTTTTGCGGTAGTGTTTGTGGTTGTATTTTCCTTTGTCGGTAAACACGGGTATTTGCGCAGTACTGCCTTCGTTTTATGTCGGTTCTCTGTCTAGTGATCACACATTGAGTTGAATCTGTTCGCTTGCCGAATGTGCAAAGATCGGTGCGAAGAAGGTATCTCCATGGCCCCGAAGTCGAGGTGGAGATTGCTTAGACGTAGAAACGGATACCTCTTGGTGAGGTCATGTTCCTTAGCATAGGAAGCTTAGAGAGGCATGCTGGTGATCGACCGAGCAGGGTAGCTACTCGGTGCCTCTTAGCGAGGGCTTTGATCCCTGGTGTGTTGTGGTAGGGAGCCATCAGCCAGGAATAACCGAGCAAGGGTGGGCCCGGTTGCCACTTTCGAGGGCTTTTGATCCTTAGCGCGGGAGTGGTCGTGAGTGGCCTACTGAGGACGAGACCGAGCAGGGTAGCTGCTCGGTGCCTCTTGATGAGGGCTTTGATCCTTAGTGCGGGAGGGGCAGTGAGTGGCCTACTAAAGACGGGGCCGAGCAGGGTAGTTGCTCGGTGCCTCTTGGTGAGGGCTTTGATCCTTAGCGCGGGAGGGGCCATGAGTGGCCTACTAAGGATGGGGCCGAGCAGGGTAGCTGCTTGGTGCCTCTTGGCGAGGGCTTTGATCCTTAGCACGGGAGGGGCCGTGAGTGGCCTACTAAGGATGGGGCCGAGCAGGGTAGCTGCTCGGTGCCTCTTGGCGAGGGATTTGATCCTTAGTGCGGGAGGGGCCGTGAGTGGCCTACTAAGGATGGGGCCGAGCAGGATAGCTTCTCAGTGCCTCTTGGCGAGGGCTTTGATCCTTAAGGACGGGCCGAGCAGGGTTACTGCTCGGTGCCTCTTGGCGAGGGCTTTGATCCCTGGTTTGGTAGGGAGCTACCAGCCAGGGATAACCGAGCAAGGGCGGGCCCGGTTGCCTCTTGGCGAGGGCTTTGATCCCGGATTTGTTAGGGTAGGGAGCTACCATCCAGGGATAACAGGAAGCGGCCGTGAAGCAGGAGGCGGCGGCCTCGAAGCAGGAGGTTGCCAGGTTCCGTGAGGCCACCCAGGCTACCAAGGCCGAGCTTCGGGACTCCAGGGTGCTCGTCGGCACCAAGAAGAAGTCCGTGAGCACCGTCTGGAAGGAGTTGGAGGCTGCGGGAGAGGCGACGAAGCGAGCCGACCTCAAAGTGGCGAAGGCGGTGGAGAACTTCCAGAAATCGGAACAGTTCTACACTGTCCTAGTCTCGGCCACCACCGCCATCTGGCACGAGGCCCTCGATGCCCTCAAGGCTCGGATGCCGGAGTTCGCTGACGAAGAACTCCAAGCCGAATATCCCCGAGGGGATGACGAGCAGGAGGATGGCCCTGGGGAAATACCCGGCGAGGGCGACGCCGAGGCTCCTATAGTGGGCGTTGGGCTTCCCGAGGTTGCGCCCGGCCCTGAGGCCTGAAGCCCATTGTCTTCATGCTTTTTTCTTCTTTTTGTTGCCTCGGGTATTTTGTAGGCCTTCGGGCATTTTTGTAAGGCTGGGGAGCCCACGGTACCCTTGTAAAAGCTTTGACTTTGTGAATAAAGATTTTGTTTTTGCGGTAGTGTTTGTGCTTGTATTTTCCTTTGTCGGTAAACACGGGTATTTGCGCAGTACTGCCTTCGTTTTATGTCGGTTCTCTGTCTAGTGATCACACATCGAGTTGAATCTGTTTGCTTGCCGAATGTGCAAAGATCGGTGCGAAGAAGGTATCTCCATGGCCCTGAAGTCGAGGTGGAGATTGCTTAGACATAGAACCGGATGCCTCTTGGTGAGGTCATGTTCCTTAGCGTGGGAAGCTTAGAGAGGCATGCTGGTGATCGACCGAGCGGGGTAGCTACTCGGTGCCTCTTAGCGAGGGCTTTGATCCCTGGTGTGTTGTGGTGGGGAGCCATCAGCTAGGAATAACCGAGCAAGGGTGGGCCCGGTTACCTCTTTCGAGGGCTTTTGATCCTTAGCGCGGGAGGGGCCGTGAGTGGCCTACTAAGGACGGGACCGAGCAGGGTAGTTGCTCGGTGCCTCTTGACAAGGGCTTTGATCCTTAGTGTGGGAGGGGCAGTGAGTGGCCTACTAAGGCCGGGTTGAGCAGGGTAGTTGCTCGGTGCCTCTTGGTGAGGGCTTTGATCCTTAGTGCGGGAAGGGCCGTGAATGGCCTACTAAGGATGGGGCCGAGCAGGGTAGCTGCTTGGTGCCTCTTGGCGAGGGCTTTGATCCTTAGCAAGGGAGGGGCCGTGAGCGGCCTACTAAGGATGGGGCCGAGCAGGGTAGCTGCTCGGTGCCTCTTAGCAAGGGCTTTGATCCTTAGCGCGGGAAGGGCCGTAAGTGGCCTACTAAGGATGGGGCCGAGCAGGATAGCTGCTCGGTGCCTCTTGGCGAGGGCTTTGATCCTTAAGGACGAGCCGAGCAGGGTTACTGTCCGGTGCCTCTTGGCGAGAGCTTTGATCCCTGGTTTGGTAGGGAGCTACCAGCCAGGGATAACCGAGCAAGGGCGGGCCCGGTTGCCTCTTGGCGAGGGCTTTGATCCCTGATTTGTTAGGGTAGGGAGCTACCATCCAGGGATAACAGTGAGCAAGGGCGGGCCTGGTTGCCTCTTTCGAGGACTTTTCATTCTTAGCGCGGGAGGGGCCGTAAGTGGCCTACTAAGGATAGCCGAGCAGGGTTGCTACCCGGTACCTCTTAGCGAAGGCTTTTTGTCCTTAAGGATGGCTGAGCAGGGTTGCTGCCCGGTGTCTCTTGGCAAGGGATTTGATCCCTGGCGTTGTGGGGTAGGGAAGCTACCAGCCAGGGATAGCCGAGCAGGGTAGCTGCAGGGCTGCCTCTTGAAGAGGGCTTTGATCCTTGGCGCTGTGGGGTACGGAAGCTACCAGCGAGGGATAGCCGAGAAGGATAGTTGCAGGGCTGTCTCTTGGTGAGGGCTTCGATCCCTGGCGTTGTAGGGTAGGGAAGCTACCAGCCAGGGATAGCTGAGTAGGGTAGCTGCAGGGCTGCCACTTGATGAGGGCTTCGATCCCTGGCGCTGTGGGGTAAGGAAGCCACCATCCAGGGATAGCCGTGCAGGGTAGCTGCAGGGCTGCCTCTTGGTGAGGGCTTCCATCCCTGGCATTGTGGGGTAGGGAAGCTACCAGCCAGGGATAGCTGAACAGGGTAGCTGCAGGGCTGCCTCTTAGCGAGGGCTTCGATCCCTGGCATTGTGGGGTAGGGAAGCTATCAGCCAGGGATAGCCGAGCAGGGTAGCTGCAGGGCTGCCCTTGGTGAGGGCTTCGATCCCTGGCGTTGTGGGGTAGAGAAGCTACCAGCCAGGGATAGCCGAGCAGGGTAGCTGCAGTGCTGCCTCTTGGCAAGGGCTTCGATCCCTGGCGTTGTGGGGGTAGGGAAGATACCAGCCAGGGATAGCCGAGTAGGGTAGCTGCAAGGCTGCCTCTTGATGAGGGCTTCGATCTCTGGCGTTGTAGGGTAGAGAAGCTACCAGCCAGGGACAACCGAGCAGGGTAGCTGCAGGGCTGCCTCTTCATGAGGGCTTTAGGAAGATGGACAGTCGTGAATGACACGTGCCATGAACGCGTGGAGGAAGCAAAGCGCCAGAGCCGCGTCGTTTCGATTTCGTATCGAGCAGCGCGATGTCTGCCGTATAGCGACACAGTTGCGGGCGACCGTTGAACTCCGGGGGCATTGTGGGCTATAAAATGGAAAGATTGTTGATGACTCCTTTCCTCACACCCAAAATGCAAGAATGGAGGACTTCCCATTCACCATCTCCGATATCATAAGCTTCGAGGACGTGTATCTCTACGATCAATACTGCACTGATGACACGGTGCAGTTGGTGATAGGCCGGATCGAGGATCATTTTGGTCGATTGCTCCCCCGGCGCTCTTCCCTACTTCAGGTGTTGATGCACTCCATCTGGAGGGCATCGCCGGGGCTCTTCATCCCCCTATCCGAGCAGCTGAAAGACGAGGCCATTGGTAAGCTGGGGTCTCTAAGGCGCTTCGGCTTGATCTCTGCGAGCTGGCTAAATCGCTCGGAGTCGCTCGTCCTTGAGTGCTACCACTTGAGGCTCGATGCCGACGCCAGTGAGGGTCATCGAAAGGAGAGGATAGACGCCGTGAGGGCTCGGCTGGTGGAAATATCCTCAGAATACCATGAACAGTGCTATCTATACCCTATTCCCCCGCTGTTGTAATATATATTATTTTTTATGTATGGCTGAGGAGCCTATAATACCTCTTGAATGAATAAGATTCTTTTTCTTTTCTGCAATGCTTTATTGATCCCTTTATTATATAAACAAAAGATCTCAAGAAAGATGTACATTGCTTTGAAAAGAAAATACATGCTAGTAGATGTTCTTATTCATGCAGCTTGAGCCCCCCGGATGTATGTTTTCATCTATGCCCGGCACAGGGTACCGAGCTTCATGGGTACCAGGCGTATCCCCCGCTGACACTACCATGATCTGGCCGATGGTCAGCTCGGCGGGAGGGGGACGTTTCTCCTGCTCTCTTGTCCTTTAGGTACGCTGTGAGGTGCCCCGAACGGATGAGCTCTTCAATATAGTCTCGGAGTTGTTTGCAGCTCTCCGTGGAGTAACCCAGCGATCTGTGAAAACCGCAGTAGAGGCCCTGGATTCTCTTTGAGGCCATTCGCGAGACCGGGGGAAGCTTGAAGAACCCCTTGCCCTTGGCCTCCTCTAGTAGCACCGCCTGAGAGACGTTGAGCGGGGTGTACTCCTGGAATTTTGGGAGATAGGGTTTTTGCCGCCCAGGTCCCCTTCTCTCTTCTCTTGCCCTCTTTTTTTGGTCAGTTTGCTCTGCCTGGGGCAGATTTGTGTTCACCTCGGATCGAGCTGGACCTCGCGTTCGGTCGAGGCCTTTACCTCGGCCATGGTCTTAGGTTGCGCTAATGCAAAGGAGCATAACCACTCCTTGTGCCTAAGACCAGACCTCAGAGCTGTGATGACCGTCTCGTCCTGGTGTTCTGGGACCTCGAGAAGGTCGTTGTAGAAGCGGATGACGTATGCTTTGAACGTCTCCTTGTCCCCGCTCTTGATCGTGAAGAGATGGTCAACTGTGCATTTCTGTCTCCTGTTCCCGACGAAGTGGCCGAGGAATTATGTGGAAAGCTCGTCGAAGGTTGAGATCGAGCATGGTTCGAGTCCTCGGAACCAGTCTCACCCAGAGAGGATGAGAGTGATCGGGAAAGCTCGACATTGGGCGGCGGCGGAGTTGTCTTGGAAGCTCATTCCCGTGGTGAATGCACCCAAGTGGTCCTTCGGGTTAGATTTGCCGTCGAAGGGGGAGACCTTTGGGGGCTTGTTGCAGGAGGAGACGTGGACGGCAAGCAGCTCCTCGGTGAATGGTTTGGTGAGCGAGTCGGCGACATACTTAGCCCCGTTGCTCGAACGGTGACCTTCCCAATGCATACCCTCGATCATCTTCTCGAGGGCGTCAAGTCAGCCGCGGTATCCCGACGACTCGGCGCATTCTGATCTTAGGCCTCTGCTGTTGGAGGCCTGTGTCTGGCCACGGCTCCGGTTCCTCTCAATGAGGTCCCTTAGATCCCCCGGCGGGGTGGACTTCAAGCCACCGCGGCGAGTCCCGTCCGCGCGACCCCGTCGAGGGAGGGGGTGTCGGTTATGCCTGGTAACAGGCGAGCTGACAGACATCTCCTCGGGAGGGACAGGTGCGCGGAGGACCTCGGGGCGAGGTGCTCTGGGGACGGACCTCGGTGTCGAACTGTGGGGTGCCCAGCAGGTCTCAGAACATATAGGTTCGGGAGATCCGCGGCCATGGGAGGTAGCGAGGCGGTGGTCGGCAGTGCCGACGCGGACGGAGCCTTCTCTCCCTCTGTAGGGGTCCTGGTCCCGAGGCGGGGGAGCGGCAACTTGGTGATCTTGCCCCGCCGTTTGGACGCGGATCAGCGCCTCCACAATAAACGCGAGTCGGTCTATGTGTCCGGCGAGGGCGTTGATGGCATTCGGCGGAGGAGGTTCGTCTGCGCCTCCGTTGAGGGTAAGGCGGCGACTGGTTCTTGGATCGTCGTGGTGATCGCTCGCCATTAGGTTGAGATCAGAATGCGAACTTTTGTTTTTATAGAATCAAGAGTGTGTTCCCACAAACGGTGCCAGCTGATTGGGGTATAGATCTCCTTCAGATGTTGCCCTCCGTTGATCTGCTGATGGCTACGATGGGTGGCTGAGATTGGATCTGGAGGCTGTCGCTTCTGAAGCGTGTGGATCTCAATGGGTTTGAGTTTGTGGTTGCCGAGCTACCTGCAAGGAAGTCCCGGGGTGGTTGTACCACCGAGGACACTCCAACGGTCAAGTTAGACTAGAGATCCGAGCAGAGTAACGGCTTAGTGGAGTAAAAATAGCTTACTTGGACCGTCTGAAGAAGGGGTTTATATAGCGGTGGTAGCAGGCAGGGCAGGCGTGAAAATCACACCGGCCGTTATGCTCCCAACGTCACGCCCACGTGATGAGCGAGACCTCACATTAATGGCGAGACAGGCTCGTTAATAGGGATCGTGGCAGCGTGGAACGTGGGATGTAGCCGGCGGAGATCTCGCACATGGCGAGATTCGCGGGATGGCGGTTACGCCTGCAAGCGGTGCCGTTGGTCGGTCGATGAGACCGAGGAAGATGACCTCGGCGGGAGAGCTCGCGGTCGAGCGGGAGAGCCGAGGTATCCTGGTTTTGCTCGAGCCCGGAGGCGAGCTGAGAGAGCCGAGGAGGCTCGGGCCTGTGATAGCTCGGAGACGAGCTGTGAGGCCGAGAAGGCCAATTGTGCTGGGGCTCGGAGGTGAGCCGGCGTTTGCTTGTAGGACGGGCACAGGAGTGGTCTGGTCGGCCACTGTAGGTCCTTTCTTGTGGGTCCTGGGACACGTCATCTGCCACGTGTCATGATATGGGAGATCACTGATATCGAGCATTATCACTGATTAATTCTTATGCAAAGAGAAAGAATTTAGTTAGTCGTTCAGGCATTTGAGAAAACAGTTGGTGGGCGCTATAAAGAAATTGGTTTATGAAGAATCAAATGAACTATTAGCATAGTAAAATGGGCATTGTTTCACAGCGCGAACTCTCCGCACAGTCCCAAAGATGTGTCCGTCTCAACTAAAAACTTGAAAACATGATCTCACAAACATCATGTTTTATAATAATGATGATACTTAACAAGTTAAACGTTATTACTCACCTTTTTTAGAGGAAAAATCTCTCTATCCCACTGGCACGGATGGAATCGTGTCAAGATGTTACCTTCCATTGATCTGCTGTTGGCGATGATGGACGGCCGAGATTTGAGTTGAAGGATAGCTGCTGAAGTGTGTGGATCTCAATGGGTTTGAGGTTGTTGGGGCCGAGCTACCTGCAAGGAATTCCCGGGGTGGTTGTACCACCGAGAACCCTCCGACGATCAAGTTAGACAGGAAATCTGAGCAGAGTAACGGCCTAGTGAGTGGAAAATGACTTACTTGAACAGTCTGAAGGAAGGGTTTATACAGCGGTGGCAGCAGGCAGGCAGGTAAGAGAATTACGCCGACCGTTATGCCCCCGACATCACGCCCGCGTGATGGGCGGGATCTCCCATTAATGGCGAGACAGGCTCGTTAATGGGGATCGTGATGGCGTGGAGCGCGGGATCGTGGGCAGCGGATATCTCGCGCATGGTGAGATTCGCGGAGGCGAGGCGGAAGCACCTGCGAATGATGTCGTTGGTCGGTCGAAGGGACCGAGGAAGATGAGCTCGGCGGGGGCTCGGAACCGAGTGGGAGGCCGAGCTATCTTGGTTCTGTGGTAGGCCGGAGGCGAGCTGAGAGGGCCGAGGAGGCTAAATGTGCAGGAGGTTCGGAGGAGAGCTAACGGTTGTTTGCAAGACGGGCATAGGAGTGGTGTGGAAGGCCCAGAAGGTCGGCCACGTCCATGGGTCGCAGACCCGGGTGTTTCTCCGACGTGCTGTCCTTGGTCCTTCCTTACGGGCTTCGGGACACGTCATCAGCCACGTGTCACGATCTGGGAGATCACCGATATCGAGCATCATCATTATCCCCCCACTCTCGTCCTGACCTGTTCATGGGTCGGGTCGAGGGTGGTCTGCCGGGTCACCCGAGGTGAGCTCCTCGTCGTAGATATCGTGAGCATGTGTTCCCGGACAATCAACTGTATTTTCTTGGTGATGTCAGCGGATCAAGGGCCAGATCTCGCATTAAAGAGAATGCGCCGGATCGTGCGTACGTTCACCGAAGCGACAGCCCACGTGTCAGACGCTGGTTGGCTGACGCGATGGGCCACAGACTTTTGGCGTTTGATGGGATACGGCCAATGCGCGTGCGACAGGTGGAGCGATCGTGGCCGTCGAATGCACTGAGCCGTTTTGGCAGGAGATGACTGTCGTCGTAGGATGTGTACGCCGGCATCTATAATAGAGGTGGGGTCCCCATCAAGGCCCTTACCTCTACAAATTTTCCTCGTCCTAAGTTTCGTTAGCTCGGTGCTCTCCTTTTTAGGTCAGATCTCTGCATTTTCTCTCCCAAGGACTTCTCTCCATCATGTTAGATGTCTTCTTCCGAGGATTCTGTAGATGTCGTCGGGGTAGATTCTAGGGATTCTTCTTCTTCCACTGAGTCGGAGTCTTCCCGGGAAGTTAGGGTCAGATCCTCTTCCCGGGGTCGCGCGACGGGGGCGGTTCCCAAAGCAGAGGTCGTGGACGCTCCTGGTGTGTCATCCTCGGTGAGGTATGAGGACGAGCTTTCCACCACTCGGGTTCGTTTCCATATCCCTCCCGGCTATACGTTACGTTTGGCCGAAGAAGGAGAGAGGGCAGATCAGGTACGGGGTAAAGAGATTGTCTTGTACCTGGAAGCCTTTTGAGCCGAAATGCACCTGCCTTTCTCTCCCGAGGTTGTTAAAGCGCTGAATCATTTTGGGAAAGCCCCGGTCCAGCTAGTGCCGAACTCCTGGAGGATTCTCCTTGGGTTCTTGATCTCTGAAGTTGCAGTCGATCCCTTCAGACTGTCCACCCTTGCCGCTTCTCTCATTTACAAAAGCCACCCTGGCATTCGCGCGGACGAGCCGAGGTAGGTATACCTCTCGTTTAGGAAGCAGCGGGGAAGTGCTCCCGGATTGGGGGTCGTCAGCGTGCCTTCTTCTATCCACGATTGGAAGAAAAAGTTTTTCTTTGTTGGGCCACCCGAGGGTGAGGACTGGCCCGTGCTCACCCAATGGTCTAAGAATAGGTGTCGGTGAGAGGGCCAATCGAGCGATCCCGACGAGCTGAAAGTGGCGGAGTGGGAGCTCATTCCTCAGGTCGACGTGCTGCTTTCTGAGCAGGCCCTGAGTTAGGCTGGGCTCAGCCCCGCCCAGTTCGCGGGTAAGTTAGGAGTTTGCAGGCGATCCGTTAGACTTGCGTTTATTTTACTTTTACTCGTGTTGCTGACTCCATTGTACCTTATCTTGTGCAAAACCCATGGACGCGAGCAAACTTCGAGCGTCCATGCACGAGCCGAAGAAGGGATCGAAGGTTGGAGGTGCCAGCTCTTCCCGTCCGACGTCGGCCCCGGCTCCCCCGGCAGCCGCCCTACCCCGGCATTCAAGTACGGGCCATGCCCCGAAGCCCAGCCAGGCGCTGAGCCGAAAGTGGGTTAGGGAACAGGAGGCCCAGGCTTCGGAGACAGAGACCGGCTCCCCGGCGTCGTCTCTCAAGAGGTTCTCCCGGACGGTTCCGCGGACCCCGGCCTCTCTGATCTTGGTGGACGAGGGGGACCTCTGCTTTGAGGTGCCCTCGGGGATCTCCGTTGCTGACATCTTGCTGACGGACATGGAGAGGTCGCCGGAGGAAAGGTTCCTCGGGGGACCCTTAGGGCGCAGATAGCGGCGATCGCCAAGAGGCCGTGCAGGTTAGTGCTCGCACCTTACTTGATTTTTCTCTTAGCGTCTTACCATTCGTGAGATTTGGTGCCTCCCTTTTCTTTCTGACCCCCCTATGATTTCTTCAGGTCCTCCAGCACGTCGCCCTCGTCGTGCAGATGGAGGACGAGAAAATTGCCCGGCGATGAGAGCCGCGGGCGAGCTCTCCTTACTAGAGGAGAGCTCGAAGTTAGATCTGGAGGCGGCGATGGCGAGGGTCGCCGTCCGAGAAGGCGAGGTGGCGGCCGGGAAGCAGGAGGTTATGGCCGAGAAGCAGGGGGTCGCCAGGCACCGCGAGGCCGTCCAGGTCGTCGAGGCCAAGCATCAGGACTCCATGTTGCTCGTCGGCACCCTGAAGAAGTCGGCGGGCACCCTTTGGAAGGAGCTGGAGGTGGCGGTAGAGGGGACGAAGCGGGCTGAACTCAGGGCGGTGAAGGCGGCGGAGAACTACAAAAAATCAGACCATTTTTACACCGACCTAGCCGCAGCCACTACCCTCATCTGGCACGAGGCCCTCGACGCCGTTAAGGCTCGGATGCCGGAGTTTCCCTATTAAGAGCTCCGGAATGAATATCCTCGCGGGGACGACGCGCAGGGGGATGCCCCCGAGAGCACTGCCGGAGAAGGGACTTTCGTCGAGGGTGGCGCCGAGGCTCTTGCGATGGGCGCAGTCCCAGTCGTGGTGGACGTTGAGCTCCCCGGGGTTGCGCTCGGCCCTGAGGCCTGAAGCTCCTTGTCTTCTTGTTTCTTTTCTTTTGTTGCATCAGGAATTTTGTAGGCCTCCGGGTATTTTGTAAAGTTGGGGAGCCCACAATACCCTTGTAAAGACTTTTGGCTTTATGAATAAAAACTTTTTGCAGTAGTATTTGCGCGTGTATTTTCCTTTGTCGGTAAACACTTGTGTTCCCGTCAAAAAATTTCTGCGCAAAAGAGTCCAAGGTATCAAATGGCAGCGATACGCTTAAGAAAATGGGAACCAGTATCTTCCGGGCTGTTTTTTGATAAACTCCCGAATGAGAAACAGATAAATTCTGATGGTATCGTAAGCGGCTCAAAAAACCCTTCGATTTGATATATTATGGGCCTCGTAATTCATCCGGGATCAAAAGTTATGAGGAATTACGTGTCCACACGTGATGGACTTTTAAGAACCCGCTGGAGGAGTTAAAAAATATAATAAAAACTCAGAAAAGACCCCAAAGGGGCATCACGTGCTCACACGTGACCATGGGTCACGTGCAGACACGTGATAGGCTTTTTAGGCCTCTAAAATAATGAATAGAATTTAATTCTAAAAGTCAGAAAATACCTCAACGAGGTATCACGTGCTTACACGTGACCAATGGTCACGTGTTGACACGTGATGGTTAAAACAACAACATAAACAAGCGGCTGTTAAAGGAACCAATTTGGGGGTCACGTGCTCACACGTGACCAAGGGTCACGTGTCAGCACGTGACTGGCTTCGAAAGCCTTACAGTTAATAGAATTAAATTCTAAAAAGCTTCCAAATCTTTCCAAATGGAAAAGGTCTATGGGGACCATTGGATTAAAGATCCAAGGGTGATTAAAAATCACCAATTTATGGAAAAATCTTGGACAAGGAAAGATTTCCCTGAAAATCTCACCAGAATAACAAATAGAATATCTTCTGGATTTAAAATCCACAGTGAATAAAATTCACTGAATGATCTAAAGGCCCAGATTAATGATAAATATAAATCAAATCTCTCAACAATCCAATCAAATCTTTCAATGAGAGATTTGCTAAACAAATTGATTCTTTTCCTTCTCCTATAAATAGGAGCCAAGAAGAGAAGAGAGGGGATCTACTTTTTGGAGAGAAAAACAGAGAGGGGAGAATTTAATTCTCAAGAGGGAAGAAAAGAAAGGAGAATTTAATTCTCAACAAAGAAAACCCTAGGTGAGAAAAGAAAGGGAATCAAAACTTCAAAAGGAGAATTTAATTCTCAAAATTTAAGAGTTTAACTCTTCTGCAAATAAAAGAACTTAGTTCTTCTTCTGGTGGAAGATCTGTACAGAGCACATCTCCCCATAGGATGAGAATTTAATTCTCATCGGGTCGAGATCCTACCATGCAGATCCTAAACTTAGAAGGGGAATTGAGTTTTGAGAATTTAACTCTCCCAAACTAATTGGAATTTAATTCCTACAGAATCATAATTGGGGTTTAACCCTACTTAAGAATTTAATTCTTTTACATATCTGGGAATTTAATTCCTTTGAAAAGAAATCGGGGTTTTTATCCTAAATAAGAATTTAATTCTTTCACGATAGGAATTTAATTTCTCCAAAATCATAATTAGGGTTTAACCCTACAAAGAATTCAATTCTTAAAAGATCTCTGTTCATGAAAAGAACTAGGGTCACGTGCCCCCACGTGACCCTTGAAAAGATCTCCTGCAAAGAACTTTGAAGTATCACCCCACGTGCTCCCACGTGACTCCCAGAACGCAGAAAGAAAAAGCAAAGGGAATGAAAGCTTTGGGCGCTCTCACGTGTTATCACGTGACCCCTCAGCAAATGCTTTAACAATTGGCGCACAGATCCCTATCACGTGTCAACACGTGATGCTCTAAAATAAAAATAAAAGTGTTTAACACTTGTTAGCAGATTTGAGGATAAACCAAAAGGAGATCTGGCTCCACGTTTAGGGCGCCCTCACGTGTCACCACGTGACCCCTAATGAGCATTCTAACAGACCAGAGCGGGGGCCTTCATCACGTGCTCACACGTGATGGCCACCAGAATTAAAAGAGTTAAACACTGATCTGCAGAATAAAATAAAGGGAATCAGGGCGCTCTCACGTGTCTACACGTGACCCCTCTCTCCTTAGTGTTTAACACTAATCTGAAGACTTTGTCCTCAGTGTTTAACACTGATTTTCTTAGTGTTTAACACTAATTTGGAAAACTCTATTTGCAGTGTTTAACACTGATTTTCTTAGTGATTAACACTAATTGGAAAACTCTGTTCCCGGTGTTTAACACTGATTTGCTTTAGTGTTTAACACTGGTTTGAAATCTCTGCTACCGGTGTTTAACACCTATTTGCTTTTGTGTTAACACTAATTTGAAAGCCCTGTTGCTAACACTGATTATCTTTTAGTGTTTAACACTAATTTGCTAATTTTATTCCCAGTGTTCAACACTGTTGGTCTGTAGTGTTTAACACTAGTTTTAGCCCAATTGGCTAAGTTTTTAGAGGCAAAGCCTCTTCTTCAATGGACCAACAGAGGGCCAATATTTCAAATATAGTTGGACTTAGCCCAAACTGGCCATAAGTCCTCAAATCATCTTGAACTGAGCACATCTGCTCTTTCAACCAACTCATTGGTTCAAGGGTACATCTCTGAACTCCTCTGATATTTGTCGTTGTAATCCTTCAACGTCTTCAGAGACGTGACGGGTCCCGACAACCACACATCAACACGGACTGTGGGGTCCTTAAACTCATGGACTTATGCGTCCCTAAACCAAGATACGGACTGTGGGATCCTTAAACCCGCTGACTTATGCGTCCTTAAACTAACGGACTAATGCGTCCTTAAACACACCCATACGGACTGTGGGGTCCTTAAACCCACAGACTTATGCGTCCTTAAACTACCTATGGACCACCATGTCCCTAAACTGGCAATGGACCACTACGTCCCTAAACTGGAAATGGACCACCATGTCCCTAAACCGGAAATGGACCACCATGTCCCTAAACCGGCAATGGACCACCATGTCCCTAAACTGGAACAATAGAGCCCCCAAATGCTCTTTTGTCGGATCTAAACGATCCCGTTTAAGTTGATCTTAGCCTCAAATATGGCTAACGCATCCTTAAACCTTCAAACAGACTTTAGTCCCAAATTGGACTATAGATCCCCCCAATCTACTTTGGTTCAAGGGTACATCTCTGAACTCCTCTGACATCTGTCGTTGTAATCCTTCAACGACGTCAGAGAGGTGACGGGTCCCGACGGCTATACATTCAATGGACCACTATGTCCCTAAAGTGGAACAATAGAGCCCAAATGCTCTTTTGTCGGATCTAAATGATCCAGTTAAGTCGATCTTAGTCTCAAATTGGACTAACGTATCCTTAACAAACGTTTAAGTCGATCTTAGCCTCAAATATGGCTAACGTATCCTTAAACTAAAACATCCAACCCAAATCTAAGTAAATACGGATTTGGACTAATCCGCTTCCTACGGACGACGACATAAATTAGTCTTCGTATACAATCCACGGGCAACTAAACACAAAACAAACACCCACGACACGAAGTGACCAGCTGGAGAAGGAGAAAGTTGTTACCGCGATGTGGTAGCGTAATTAACTGCAGGGGCTTGCGCCTGCAGGGAAGAGCGTCCCCACAATCAAAAACCCCTCAAGCGAGGGGGAATCTGACGAATCTGCTACATCGGCTGCATCCGTCCAAACCTTCGATACATGGTGCCATAAATTAACTTGGCATCTTCGGAGAGGTGGACGGATAGAACCAATTAGCATCTGCCCCGAACCTCAGACAAGACAGCCCATGTCTTGGCCGCCGTTCGGAGGGGAACAGATTTTGGCACACCCGGTGGGACCTTTTCCTCTTTCCACTCCACACTTCGTGTGTCGTGTTCGCGAGCAAATCGCGGTTTGCTGTGGTTGCTTGTGGATTCAAAGTACTTAGATTTGGTGTCTTTCTCCATGCAGAAAACAGAAGATCGATGGCTTGGAACTGCACCGCTTGCAGCTGCAACTCTCGCTCCGTCATTGCCGGAGGAGTGACTTATGGGCCTCGAGCGGCCTCCCTTTTCAAAATGCCGGTGGAGCAGGTAGCTCAAGCCACCACTGTACTATTTTTTGGGACCATGCTCCCACCAATAAGCTTCAACACCCTGATGACATTGCAAGAAGCTCCAAAGAAGTCGGTCTTCGATCGACTTACCAATGCCGCAACCCCTCTCAACGGGTCGCCCAACTCCACTGCTTCAGTTTTTAACGGACTAGGTCAGAGCTCCAACGGGCCCATGAAGAAGCCTGCAATACCAGAAGGCGTTATCCCGAAGCGGATAGCTCTCCCTACTCTAGTTTCAGGAGAAATCACCAAGGTTGCTTCCCCTGCTCGGAAGTCCGCTTCTGACAGGTTGGCCGTCCCCGTTCAACGGACGTCGGTCTTTAAAAGGCTGGTACCAGCAGATTCTGACCAACACAGGGGGCAAGAGGAAGTCACCCCTATAACTGAAACAACTCCATCAGCACGACATGCTCGACGTCGCCACTGGCGCCGAGTAAGGAAGGCTGGGGGCAACTCCCCCTCTGGATTTACTTCATCAGCTCCAACGGTGGGGATCGATGCTGCTGTTCTAACCGGGAACAGCTTTGAATTGCTGAATAAGGTGCGCAGAAATTCTCCTACTGCGATGTTGAAACGAACTCCTTCACCTGTGGAGAACACTCCAGAGAAGAAGCTAGAGCAGCCCCCTCAAAGGCTGTCCTCTAAAATTTACAAAGTCTGGCGACAGGTCCAAGAGTCAGTGATTGATAAAAACTATCTCCACCAATAGAAAAAGATGAAGGTGCGGCAGGAAAAGGATCACTATGTCAAGCCACAAAAAGCAACAACCACTTCGGTGCCCACTACAACGGCCCCTTTAACTTTGACCACTCAAAAGAAAAGGAAGCCGCAAAAAGCCCCTGTGAACATGGCGAACCGTAAACGCGCTGAGCACAAACACCCCAAGTCTGGGGGTATGGTGGTGCACACTGTTTATATGGCTTCTGGAAAGGAGGAAAGCCGTGCTTCGACGGGTCACCGACCGCTCACCCGATCCGTAACGAAAGCCCAGGAGCAGCAACAGAAGCTTCAGGAGATGATGACTGCAGTGGCCGCACTTACCGGGCCAAAAGAAAGCTCGGAGGCATCATCAGAGCAGCGTCATGAACAAGAAACTGATGCTGACTACCTACGCAGAGTCCTCGAAAAGAAGGACAAAGATGCCGCAGAGCAAGCGGCTAACAAAAAACAAATGGCGCTTCTCTTCCAAGATATGGTAAGGATGATGATCCAGCGGGATCCTCATGCTGAAGATCCTCCGATTGTCCTTGAAGATGACAAAGGAGAGACATCGAATCCTCCTCCGGCTCTTTCAGCAGCCAAGGAAGAAACCATTTACAAGGCCACACTGGATGACCATATAGCTCAGTAAATACGAGCTCACCAGGCAAATGAAGCGGCTGGGCAAATTGCTAGAACCGGACGACCCTACCCGGGATGGTATAACCAAATTAGTTACCCGCCGGGATATACGATCCCTAAGTTCCACGTATATAAGGGGACGGGAAATCCGCATCAGCACATCGCTCAATTTAGGGCCATGTGCGGCAACACTGGAGGTGATGATAAATTGCTGCTCCGCCAGTTTGTTGGCAGCCTGTCGGAAACGGCATTTGAGTGGTACTCTGAACTCCCAAATGACTCTATCAAGACATTTACGGAGATGGAGCTGCTGTTTACACAGAGATTCGCGAGTGCAAGCGGACGCATCCCGGTCACGGCACTGATTAACGCCAGGGTGAAACCAGGCGAAACGTGGGTTCAATACGCAGCACGATGGCGGAATCTATGGTCGAAATGCGAACAGCGGATCGAAGAAGCGCCGGCGGTGGGCATGTTCGTGGGCACTCTTGATCCGGAAGCGACCATCTCACAATTCATGATGTTCTTCAAGCCAACTACTTTCCAGGCCTTGATTGACAAGTTGGCCCAAATGGACCAGATGGGCCATAGGGCTTCCTCTTCAAAGATGGAGCCTTGGAATGAAAAGGGCAAAGGAAAAGCAACCTTCGTCGCCAACGCTCAACAACAACCGAGCAACTTAAAACCGGTTGTTCGCCAAAACAACGTGCGTCCACGCCCATCCCTTGAGGAAAGACTAGGACGTCCTTACTCGTTTCCTTAGGATAAAACGAGAAGACTGTTCGAACTGGCAGTGCGCAACAGACTCATTAATCTGCCGAATCCAAAACGTCCGTTGCAGCCAGGCGATGTCAACGATCCCAATTATTGCCCTTACCACCAAATGGTAAGTTACCCGATCGAGGATTGCTTCGTCTTTAAGGGATGGATCGAGGATCAGTACCTACAAGGAAAGTTCGCGCTGTCTGAAAAGTGGAAAGTAAACCCACCACAGCCGCACACTCCAAAGAAGACGGACGCACCGGGGGCAACTTGTCTCGTGATCTCCCACTCATTTACGGACGATGAAAAAACTCCTTACACTGAGAAACTGGGGGCAGAGCTTGAGCCGGAATTCGTGTGGCCGTCAGACGAAATGATCGACGCTTTTCTAGATGAGATTCGTCTAAAAAGTAAAGCTGATCGGGAGCGCGAGATGGCCATATTTGAAAAGGCCAAACGCCGGCGACTGGACAAAAGGGTCGAAACACTCCCACCAGATCAAAGTACATCCGCCGCAAATGAAAGCAGGATCAAGACAAGGAAACGATTCGCCAAAACCATATCAATGGGGATGAGGCCGCCCTCTTTCAGAGAAAATTCTCCTGGTGGTATACATTTTGATGAAACGGACGTATATCCTAACTTCTGCTTATATCATCAGAGGATCGCACATCCTACTGAAGACTGCAACTCCTTCAAGTGTTGGTGGCAAGGATATGTCGCTCATAGACAACACGTCAATAGAATAAAGCGGGAAGCTCGTAGACAGCGAAAGAATACAACAGATGAGCATAAAAGAGTTGCCGACAATTGTCATAGGGACGAGCCCGGGGGATCACGAGTTCTCACCTTTGGAAGCGATTCTAACGAAGAAGCCGCCCTCAACCCTCTCTTCAAGGAATTCATTTCTAAAACAAAAGAATTGGAGAGTTATGAGAACGTTCAGCCGTACAATCTCACGCTACCCGAAAAAAATCTCGGACCCGCAAACGACGGAGCAAACAAAATGAGAAAGGAAAAAGAAAAAACGGCCTTTGTTGCCAATACTCAACAACAGCCGAGTAACCCGAGACCGTTTTGTCGTCAAAACAACAAGCCGCGATACCTCAATGAGAAGTTGAAACGTCCTTACTCGTTTTCCAAAGATAAAACAAAGAGATTGTTCGAGCTAGCAGTGCGCAGCGGGCTCATCACTCTGCCAGATCCAAAACTTCCATTACAACCAGGTGACGTTAACAATTCTAACTATTGTCCCTACCACAGAGTAATGGGTCACCCACTCGAAAATTGCTACGTCTTCAAAAACTGGGTTGAAGACCAATACCAACAAGGCAAGTTCGTGCTGCCCGAAAAGTGGAAAGTAAACCCGCCACAACAACATCCTCCGAAAAAGGTGGATATGCCGGGGGCATCATGCTCATTCATAGGGAAAGCCCCATAGACCGAAAAGCCAATAAACTAGAGATGCGTCTCAAACACGGCGACGGCAGACCGAAACGTTCTTAAACTAACGGCGGACCGCAATGTCCTAAAACTTGCAAATGACCGAAACGTCGTTAAACTACTCCCAACCCGCAGAATTTTCAGGCTGACGTGCCAAATAAAAAAAAAGACGGTACGTCCACAAGCAAAATGGGCACGGATGAAAAACCGAAAGGGCTCCGTGAGTAAAGACAGCAGGGCTCCCAGCGAGTGTTCGTGAAAACCCGAAAGGGCGCGACCTCGTTTAAAAAAAAAGAAAAGAAAAAGAAAAAAAAGGAATAAAAAAAAGAATAAAAAAAACGGTATGTCTACAAGAAAAATGGGCACGGATGAAAACCCGAAAGGGCTCCGTGAGTAAAAACAGCAGGGCTACCGGCGAGTGTTTGTGAAAACCCGAAAGGGCGCAACCTCGTTAAAAGACACTTACAGGATCCTCTCGACCTTGTAAGGAGAAACCACCTGCGTGAGATCCTTACGACTCACAAGGGAGCAACACACTTAGGGATCCTCACGATTCCTAAGGAGAAATTACACTTACGAGATCCTCACGACTCGTAAGGAGAACTCTCTTATGGGACCCTCACGGCTCATAAGATTTGAAAGTTTTAAGTTACAGAAACCTTAACCTGTTCTTAAGCAACCCCCATAACCTTCGATATTGTCCTACAAACGGCTCATACTGACCCTTGTATACAATCCACGGGCGCGAATAAACATTTCCCCCAGCAAAGTCCCACCCGTGACTAGGGATATGTCCATATGGTGAACAACCCTTGTAAGTCCTCTCGACTTATAAGGAGAAAACCCTTTTATAAGATCCTTATGACTTACAGGGGAACATACACTTAGGAATCCTCACGATCCCTAAGGAGAAAACACACCTACGAGATGCTCACGACTTGTAGGGAGAAATACCTTTGTGAGACCCTTACGGCTCATGAAGTCAAAAGCCTTGGTCGACAGGATCCTAACCCTGTTAACTAAGCCACCTTTGTTCAACATCGACAGAGGCAAATGATGATTCGCTCCTGGCAATATCCCAGTTGTAGCGATGCTGATGCCTAAACCGGTATCAAATTCCAAGTCCTGTCATGGCAAATGATGATTCGCTCCTGGCAATATTCCAGTTGTAGCGATGTTGATGCTGAGATTGGCACCAGATTCCAAGTTCCACACTCGCGATAAAAAAAAACAGCGAGCCATACGTGCATACGAAATAGCCGAAATGATGGGGCAACTTGCAATAAAAATCAGCAAGTAAAAAAAAATATATGCGTGCAAAATAGCCGAAATGATTGGGCAACTCGCAATAAAAAGCAGCGAGTAAAAATAAAACAAATAGCCGAAATGATTGGGCACCGCAAAAAATAGCCGAAATGATTGGGCAATCGCGACCTTCGCGATATAAAAAGCTGAAATGATAGAGCACCGCGGAAAGAATAAAAGAAATGATGGAAAAATGAAACCTTTTTGCCCTACAGGTGATGCTACATCAATCCCTGTATACAATCCAGGGGCGCAAACAAAGAAGGAGTCGCACTCCTCCTCCCCAGGTTTCATTAGAAGAAGAAGCCGAATCTCGACGGGCCACAAATAACCTAGAGATCATCTCAACACTCGTCTCGTCACAGCGGACACATCATCAAGCAAAGCGGAACAGCAGCAACTCCCAGTTCCATGACTCGACGATGTACTCCCACAGAGAGTCAAATCCCAACTCCGTGAAATGCGGATATAATCAACAAAATTCCTGGTCACGTGGAACGTGGATAACGTCACTCTCTGACCCCGTGGAAAACGTCCAGAGCGGATCCTGGTCCTCGCAGAGCACGGCAGTGAACCCGTGTGAAGCATCCAGAGCGGAGCCTAGTCCTTGCCTAACGCGGCAGTGAACCCGTGTGAAGCATCTAGAGCAAAATTCCTGGTCACGTGGAATGCGGATAACGTCACTCTCTGACCCCGTGGAAAACGTCCAGAGCGGATCCTGGTCCTCGCAGAGCACGGCAGTGAACCCGTGTGAAGCATCCAGAGCGGAGCCTAGTCCTCGCCTAACGCGGCAGTGAACCCGTGTGAAGCATCTAGTGCAAAATTCCTGTTCACATGGAACGCGGATAACGTCACTCTTTGACACCGTGGAAAACGTCCAGAGCGGATCCTGGTCCTCGCAGAACATGGCAGTGAACCCGTGTGAAGCATCCAGAGCGGAGCCTAGTCCTCGCCTAACGCGGCAGTGAACCCGTGTAAAGCATCTAGAGCAAAATTCCTGGTCACGTGGAACACGGATAACGTCACCTTTTGACCCCGTGGAAAACGTCCAGAGCGGATCCTGGTCCTCGCAGAACACGGCAGTGAACCCGTGTGGAGCATTCAGAGCGGAGCCTAGTCCTCGCCTAATGCGGCAGTGAACCCGTGTGAAGCATCTAGAGCAAAATTTCTGGTCACGTGGAACACGGATAACGTCACTGTTCGACCCCGTGGAAAACGTCCAGAGCAGATCCTGGTCCTCGCAGAACACGGCAGTGAACCCGTGCGAAGCATCCAGAGAGGAGCCTAGTCCTTGCTTAACGCGGCAGTGAACCCGTGTGAAGCATCTAGTGCAAAATTCCTCGTCATGTGGAACGCGGATAACGTCACTCTTTGACCCCATGGGAAACGTCCAGAGCGGATCCTGGTCCTCACACCAACATGGAGTGATCACCACCGCGACATTCGTCTCGATACAGCAGACGCGATACCAGCAAACGAAGCGAAGGCCAAATTCCTAGCTTCAGGGTCTTGACGGCAAGTCATATAAAGTCTGAAATACAATCGGAGATCATCCCACACCAGCGCGGAGTGGTCACCACCTCGACGTTCGTCTCGATACAGCAGATGAAATGTCACCTCAGCGTTCTTCCCCCAGCAGGATTCGGAAGCGACAAAGCAAACGAAACGAAGGCCAAATTCCTAGCTTCAACGTCTTGACGGTAAGTCATATAAAACCGGAAAGACAAACAGAGATCATCCCACATGGAGTGGTCACCACCACGACATTCGTCTCGATACAGCAGACGAAATGTCACAACAACGTCCTTCCTCCAACAGGATCCGGACACACCAAAAACGAAGCGAAGGCCAAATTCCTAGCTTCAACGTCTTAACGGCAAGTCATATAAAGCCTGAAAGACCATCAGAGATCATCCCACACCAGCGTGGAGTGGTCACCACCTTGACGTTCGTCTCGATACAGCAGACGAGATGTCACGACAGCGTTCTTCCTCCAACAGGATTCACACATGACAAAGCAAACGAAGCGAAGGCCAAATTCGTAGCTTCAATGTCTTAACGGCAAGTCATATAAAGCCTGAAAGACAATCAGAGATCATCTCACACCAACATGGAGTGATCACCACCTCGACGTTCGTCTCGATACAGCAGACGCAACATCACCAAAAGGAGCCATGACAAAATCCCTAGTTCCAAACCTCGACGGTTCACCAGCAACCTAGAGACAACCGCGACATTCGTCTCGATACAGAGAACGCAATGCCAGCAAAACGAAGCAAAGGCCAAATTCCTAGCTTCAGGGTCTTAACGGCAAGTCATATAAAGCCTGAAAGACTATCGGAGATCATCCCACTCCAGCGCGGAGTGGTTATGACTCATCGGGGCTCTCCAAAATGAGCCTAACCTCAAGTAAAAAGCGGCATGGCAAATCCCTAACACTTGCTCTTCCGACGGTCAAACTGCCAAGGAGGATTGCTTGAATACGTCTTGTCCAGCCCTCGAAGGGATCAGAGACACGGCAGTCGCAGGGTTACTCGAACAGCATGATTGCCTATCGAGGAATATATCAGCTCATGCGACGGTACGACGGCCAAAACCCTAAGTACCACAGACCCTAACGGACTTCTGTCGTAAAGAGCAGAGGTTAACTGTGACGTTAGGATATTCTTGTGAGATCTGCTCGATCCGTTTCGACTCGTGGGGAAATTGATGTCTTTGCGAGAACTTCTCGATTCGTCTCGACTCGTGAGATAAAGCCTTAGGCAATAGGGATTAAAAAACCTGTTTCCTAAGCACTGGGACTCTGCAAGTCGGCCCAAAACGGTCTCTTGCATACTATCCACGGGTCACACTCTCCAAAGTCGAATCTCGACAAGTAGGGAAACAACCGCTTACGGGTCCTCTCAACTCGTAAGAGGGAAAACTCTCTTATAGGATCCTTACGACTTATAAGAGAAAACACACTTAGGAATCCTCACGACTCCTAAGGAGAAAATACACCTACGAGATCCTCACGACTCGTAGGGAGAAAAGTCTTTATGAGACCCTTACGGCTCGTAAAGTTGAAAAGTCTTAGGTGGCAGATCCTACCCCTGTCTCCCAAGCCATCACTGCCCTGCAAAGAGGTCAAGATGGACCATCTATGAGCCACACTTGCCAAAGCTACATGCCACTGAAATGGAGAAGCTCATGAGCATATAAACTACTTCCCGCCAGAGTAAGACATAAAGAGATAGAAGGGTGCGGCTCATGAAGTTAAGGGTTTGGAACTATATCTCTTAAGAGTCAAGATTTGAGTCAATGATAAATGACGACGCTTGTGTCCGCTCGTTATCTTCTCAGATCAAGATTCTGAAAGTTATATACCAACCCGAAATTGGTCATACGCTATGCATTACTCTGCACTACTTCACCCACGTTTATGCTTACATGGGCAAAGTAGTGGGGGGCATTTGTTCCCGCCAAAAAATTTCTGCGCAAAAGAGTCCAAGGTATCAAATGGCAGCGATACGCTTAAAAAAATGGGAACCAGTATCTTCCGGGCTGTTTTTTGACAAACTCCCGAATGAGAAACAGATAAATTCTGATGGTATCGAAAGCGGCTCGAAAAACCCTTCGATTTGATATATTATGGGCCTCATAATTCATCCGGGATCAAAAGTTATGAAGAATTACGTGTCCACACGTGATGGACTTTTAAGAACCCGCTGGAGGAGTTAAAAAATATAATAAAAACTCAGAAAAGACCCCAATGGGGTATCACGTGCTCACACGTGACCATGGGTCACGTGTAGACACGTGATGGGATTTTTAGGCCTCTAAAATAATGAATAGAATTTAATTCTAAAAGTCAGAAAATACCTCAACGAGGTATCACGTGCGTACACGTGACCAATGGTCACGTGTTGACACGTGATGGTTAAAACAACAACATAAACAAGCGGCTGTTAAAGGAACCAATTTGGGGGTCACGTGCTCACACGTGACCAAGGGTCACGTGTCAGCACGTGACTGGCTTCGAAAGCCTTACAGTTAATAGAATTAAATTCTAAAAAGCTTCCAAATCTTTCCAAACGGAAAAGGTTTATGGGGACCGTTGGATTAAAGATCCAAGGGTGATTAAAAATCACCAATTTATGGAAAAATCTTGGATAAGGAAAGATTTCCCTGAAAATCTCACCAGAATAACAAATAGAATATCTTCTGGATTTAAAATCCACGGTGAATAAAATTCACTGAATGATCTAAAGGCCCAGATTAATGATAAATATAAATCAAATCTCTCAACAATCAAATCAAATCTTTCAATGAGAGATTTGCTAAACAAATTGATTCTTTTTCTTCTCCTATAAATAGGAGCCAAGAAGAGAAGAGAGGGGATCTACTTTTTGGAGAGAAAAACAGAGAGGGGAGAATTTAATTCTCAAGAAGGAAGAAAAGAAAGGAGAATTTAATTCTCAACAAAGAAAACCCTAGTGAGAAAAGAAAGGGAATCAAAACTTCAAAAGGAGAATTTAATTCTCAAAATTTAAGAGTTTAACTCTTCTGCAAATAAAAGAACTTAGTTCTTCTTCTGGTAGAAGATCTGTATAGAGCACATCTCCCCATAGGATGAGAATTTAATTCTCATCGGGTCGAGATCCTACCATGCAGATCCAAAACTTAGAAGGGGAATTGAGTTTTGAGAATTTAACTCTCCCAAACTAATTGGAATTTAATTCCTACAGAATCATAATTGGGGTTTAACCCTACTTAAGAATTTAATTCTTTTACATATCTGGGAATTTAATTCCTTTGAAAAGAAATCGGGGTTTTTATCCTAAATAAGAATTTAATTCTTTCACGATAGGAATTTAATTTCTCCAAAATCATAATTAGGGTTTAACCCTACAAAAAATTCAATTCTTAAAAGATCTCTGTTCATGAAAAGAACTAGGGTCACATGCCCCCACGTGACCCTTGAAAAGATCCCCTGCAAAGAACTTTGAAGCATCACCCCACGTGCTCCCACGTGACTCCCAGAACGCAGAAAGAAAAAGCAAAGGGAATGAAAGCTTTGGGCGCTCTCACGTGTTATCACGTGACCCCTCAGCAAATGCTTTAACAATTGGCGCACAGATCCCTATCACGTGCCAACACGTGATGCTCTAAAATAAAAATAAAAGTGTTTAACACTTGTTAGCAGATTTGAGGATAAACCAAAAGGAGATCTGGCTCCACGTTTAGGGCGCCCTCACGTGTCACCACGTGACCCCTAATGAGCATTCTAACAGACCAGAGCGGGGGCCTTCATCACGTGCTCACACATGATGGCCGCCAGAATTAAAAGAGTTAACACTGATCTGCAGAATAAAATAAAGGGAATCAGGGCGCTCTCACGTGTCCACATGTGACCCCTCTCTCCTTAGTGTTTAACACTAATCTGAAGACTTTGTCCTCAGTGTTTAACACTGATTTTCTTAGTGTTTAACACTAATTTGGAAAACTCTATTTGCAGTGTTTAACACTGATTTTCTTAGTGATTAACACTAATTGGAAAACTCTGTTCCCGGTGTTTAACACTGATTTGCTTTAGTGTTTAACACTAGTTTGAAATCTCTGCTACCGGTGTTTAACACCTATTTGCTTTTGTGTTAACACTAATTTGAAAGCCCTGTTGCTAACACTGATTATCTTTTAGTGTTTAACACTAATTTGCTAATCTTATTCCCAGTGTTCAATACGGACGCGTGGGGAAGGCGAAGCGCTGGAGCCGCGTCGTTTCGATTTTGCTGAGAAAGGCTAGGTGTCTGCCGCGTGGCGGTACAGTTGTGGGTGTGCGGCTGTTGGACTCCTGGGGGGCCGTTCGCTATAAAACGGAGGGAGCGTCGATCACTCCATCTTTCACACCCAAAATATAAGAATGGAGGACTTCCCTTTTACCATCCCCGACATCATGAGCTTCGAGGACGTCTACCTCTACGACCAGCACTGCACCAAGAACACGGTGCATTTGGTGATAGGCTGCATTGAGGATCATTTCAACCGACTGCTTCCCCGGCGTTCCCCCTGTTACAGCTGCTGATGTACTCCATCTGGAGGGTGTCGCCGAGGCTCTACAACCCCTTATCCGAGCAACTGAGGGATGAGACAGTCGGTAAGTTAAGGTCTCTGCAGTGCTTTGGCCTGATCTCCGTGGGCCGGTGGGATCGCTCTGTGGCGCTCATCCTTGAGTGCTACCTATTGAGGCACGATGCCGACGTTCGCGCGCGGCATCGGGGGAAGAGGTCTAAGGCCGTGAGGGCTGGCTGGAGGAGATATCCTCGGAGTACTACTAGCAATGTTCTCTGCACCCCCTTCCCCCGCTACTGTAATTTTTCTTTTTGGATGTACGGCTAAGGAGCCCATAGTACCTTTTTGAATGAATAAGATTCTTCTTTTTGCAATGCATTATTGATCCCTTTATTATATAAACAAAAGATCTTGAGAAAAGTTTTTACTGCCTTAGTAAAAAGAAGTGCACGCTAGTAGATGTTCTTTTTATTTGCGCAGCTTAAGCCCCTCGGATGTCTGTTGGCCTCCGAGACGGCGCGGGATGCTGAGCCTCATAGGTATCCGACGTACCCTCCGCTGACACGACCATGATTTGGCCGATTATCAACTCGCCGGGAGGGGGACGCTGCTCCTGCTCGCGGTCAGCTTGCCGCTTGTCCCGCAATTACGCTGCAGGGTGTCCCGAACGGATGAGCTCCTCGATGTAGTCTCGGAGCAGCTTACAGCTCTCCGTGGAGTGGCCTAGCGATCTGTGAAAACCACAGTAGGGGCCCCGAGCACGCTTTGCCGCTATGCGTAAGATCGGGGGGAGCTTGAAGAACCCCTCTCCCTTGGCCTCCTCAAGCATTACCGTCTGGGAGACATTGAGCGGGGTGTACTCCTGAAACCTCGGGGAGTAGGGCTTTGGCCGCTCAAGTCACTTTCTCTCTTCCCTCGCCCTTTTCTTCTGGTCAGTTTGCTCTGCCCGGGGAGATTTATGTTCACCTCGGACTCGAGCTGGATTTCGCGCTCGGTCCAGGCCTTTACCTCGGCCATGGTCTTAGGTTGCGCTAATGCAAAGGAGCGTAACCACTCCTCGTGCCTAAGACCAGACCTCAGGGCTGGGATGACTGTCTCGTCCCGATGTTCGGGGACCTCGAGAAGGGCATTGTAGAAGCGGGTGACGTACACTTTGAACATTTCTTTGTTCCCGCTCTTGATCATGAAGAGATGGTCGACGGTCCGTTTCTGCCGTCTGTTCCCGACAAAATGGCCAAGGAATTGGGTGGCCAGCTCGTCGAAAGTTGAGATCGAGCATGGCGCAAGTCCTCGGAACCAGTCTCGTCCGGAGCGGATGAGAGTGGCCGGGAAATCTCGGCATTGGACGGTGTCAGAGTTGTCTTGAAAGCTCATCCCGGTCGTGAACGCGTCCAGATGGTCCTTCAGGTCTGACTTCCCGTCGAAGAGCGAGACCTTGGGGGGCTTGTTCCGGGAAGAGACATGGACGGCGAGAAGCTCCTCGGTGAAGGGATTTGTGAGCGAGTCAGCAGCGTATTTAGCCCCGTCGCTCGAGTGGCGACTTTCTCGATGCATGCCCTCGATCTTCTTTTCGAGGGCGTCAAGCCGGCCATGGTACACCGACGATTCGGCACATTCCGATCTTTGGCCCCAACCGTTGGAGACTTGCATTTGGCCGCGGCCTCGGTTCCTTTCAATGAGGTTCCTTAGGTCGCCCGGCGAGGTAGTCTTCGAGCTACCGTGACGAGTCCCGTTTGCGCGGCCCCATCGAGAGAGGGGGTGTCGGTCATGCCTGGGAGCAGGCGAGCTGACCGGCATCTCCTCGGGAGGGACAGGGGCGCGCAAGGGCTCGAGGTGAGGCTCTTTGGCGACGGACCTCGGGGTTGCACTGTGCTGCGTCCAGCGGGTCATAGAATATGTCGGCCCGGGAGATCTGCGGCCGTAAGAGGCAGTGAGGCGGTGGTTGGCAGTACCGACATAACCAGAGTCTTCTCTCCCTCTTTAGGGGTCCCGGTCCCGAGGTGGGGGAGCGGCGACCTGCGGAGATTGTGCCGCCGTTTGGACACGAACGAGTGCATCCACGACGGATGTGAGTCCATCAATCCGGGCAGCAAGGGCGTTGATGGCGTTCGGGGGAGGAGATTCGTCCACGCCTCCGTTGTGGGGGAGGCGACAGCTAGTGCTTGGATCGTCGTTATGGTCGCTCGCCATTGGGTTGAGATTGGAAGATGAACCTTTGTCTTAGTGGAATCAAGATTTCCCACAGACGGCGCCAGCTGACGCGGGTGGAATCGCGTCAGGATGTTACCTTCCATTGATCTGCTGTTGGCGATGATGGACGGCCAAGATTTGAGTTGGAGGATAGCTGCTGAAGTATGTGGATCTCAATAGGTTTGAGGTTGTTGGGGTCGAGCTACCTGCAAGGAAGTCCCGGGGTGGTTGTACCACCGAGGACCCTCCGACGATTAAGTTAGACAGGAAATCCGAGCAGAGTAACGGCCTAGTGAGTGGAAAATGACTTACTTGAACCGTCTAAAGGAGGGGTTTATATAGCGGTGGCAGCAGGCAGGCAAGTGCGAGAATCATGCCGGCCATTACGCTCCCGACGCCGCGCCCGCGTGATGGGCGGGATCTCCCATTAATGGCGAGACATGCTCGTTAATGGGGACCGTGATGGCGTGGAACGTGGGATCGTAGGCAACGGATATCTCGCGCATAGTGAGATTCACGGAGGCGAGGCGGAAGAACCTGCGAATGATGTCGTTGGTCGGTCGAAGGGACCGAGGGAGATAAGCTCGGCGGGGGCTCGTGACCGAGTGGGAGGCCGAGCTATCTTGGTTCTGTGGTAGCCCGGAGGCGAGCTGAGAGGGCCGGGGAGGCTAAATGTGCAGGAGGCTCGGAGGCGAGCCAACGGTTGTTTGCAAGGCGGGCATAGAAGTGGTGTGGACGGCCCAGAAGGTCGGCCACGTCCATGGGTCGCAGACCCGGGTGTTCCTCCGACGTGCTGTCCTTGGTCCTTCCTTACGGGCTTTAGGATACGTCATCAGCCACATGTCACGATCTGAGAGATCACCGATATCGAGCATCATCACCTTCCATCCCCCCCCCCACTCTCTCTCTCTCTCTCTCTCTCTCTCCCCCCTCGTGATGGCCTTTGCAGATTCGGCTGACCATCGGCCAATAGCTCGTTTCCGAGCTATCCTATAGCTGAGACTCCTCAGCCCACTTACTCGCCTCCGAGCTATCTTTTATTTGAGATTCCTTAGCGTCCCTGTTTGACCGGGAGCACGGAGTCCGAGTGTCCCCGTAACGGCTCCGTGTATTTCGCCACGACAAGATCTCCGCCACTCCACATCCCGCATCCTACGCTAGCGTATCCCGCCATTAATAAGTGTATCCCGCCATCAACACGAACGTGACGCAGGGACGTAACGGATGGCGAGAATCTCGCATCGGCTCGTTACATGCAACCGCAATATAAACCCCTCTTCCAAACGACTCAAGTATCTCGAACTCATACCAATATGTCACTGCTCAGCCTTAATATTTCTCGGTACTTACTTGATTGTCATAGGTCCTACGGTGGTTTCCCACTCCGTGACTTCCCTTGCAGTAGCTCGGAGTCAACAACAACTAACAATCCATTGAGATCCACACGCTGAAATCTCACTTCGAATCTCAACCGTTCAGCACTGCTGGCTGCAAGATCAACGGATGATAACATCTGAGCGAGATTCCGGCCTCCATCATATAGGAACTGTTTTTCTGGCTAATTCAGAAGTATTGGATGGTGTTGTCGGATTTGTGGAGACAACACTTTCAAGTGCTTTTTTGCCGCTCGTCCGAATCGAGCTTGAGGGTTGATTCTTTGTAAGGGCTTAAAGAAGTTTTATGCATAAAATAAAGGAGGGAAATTATTTTTGAACCCATTTCTGAAATAATGTTACTTTTGAGCCACATTTCCATAAATACTTGAATGGGAGAAAAAAAACTCAAGAGTTTACCCATTATTATACAGAATGTGTTTAGCATATTGTAGATTGTAATTTAATTAATCGACTTTGAAGAAAATTCAGAGTTCAAAAATTTGCAAACCGATCACCTCTAAGTTAACCCTTCATTACAAGCATTCAACATGACATGAAAAAATTTAATACCAATAACATAAATCCACATTCAAACAGAAAATAAATAAATAAAACTTAATAATATGCATCGATCTCTAACTAACCTTACACTACATCTAAGTATCTAACATTTAAAAAAAAAAAGAAACTAATTAAAACTAGAAAATCAATCAACCTGCCTTGCTTAATAATTTAATGTCTGAAAACTTCTACCATGCATTTCTGTCCAAGATGCATTACATTTGAAATTAATTACCTTCACTCCTTCTTGGATTTATGCATCCTAATATTCCTCTTTTTCTTCCTCAACATCTTCCCATCAACGCCAATAGGCACAACACCCTCCATATCCATCCAATGCAACTTGCTCTTCCACCACCAAATCTTATACCTCACATTTGTAACCAACCCTAACTTCAACTCCATGCTCCTATTCTTCCCACAAACACCGATGTTTTTGCCATCAATAATATTTACATTTCCAATCACTTGAGTGCTCTTCTCATGCCCTTGACGAAACGAAGGCATCATCATCGAACCGATGCTGCTGCTATCGTCGTCTTCATAAATCGTGATGTTGATATTATCATAGTAAACTCTGCCGCCTTTGTTGTTGTTGGAGAACTCGATGGCGAAAGAAACCGAGGAGGGCTTGGTGATCGAGACGTCGATGATCGTGTATGTCGGAGAAAAAGGGTGGAGAGTTAGGAATAGGAAGAAGATCAGGAGAAGTGAGATGGTGAGGACTTGGAGGAGCCACAGAGAGAAGCTATTGGGGCTTGACATCTTCAAGCTTATTATATTTGGAGGAGCTTGAATTGATAATTAAAGAGAAATATTGGAGTTTTTTTTTCTTTTTTTCTTTTTTTCTTTTTTTCTTTTTTTGTGTGTGAGGGAAAGGAGAAAGAAGAGAATAGGACTTTGCTTTGTGCATGGTTTAACATTGCCAAATTTTTGGGGCACGTAGGTTGTGCAGCCAAGGCAATCATGTGCCAAAAATGCTTCTCTTCATGGCTTGTTATTGGAGAAATTTTCTTTATAAACCACTTACAAACGCTTAAAAGCCCTTTCGAGATTCGCGCAAATTTTTTTTCATTCTATTTTCTTGCACTCTCTCTTGTATAAATCTCAATGCCCTCTCAAAATCTTGCAGGTTTATTCCTTCAAGGGGTGAGAGATGGTTGTTGGGGCCCACTAGTGGGGCCATTAATGGATTAGCTAGGCTTCTGCACGTGCAATGTACGTTTTTATAAAAAATTAACCTTTTACTGAAAGAATTTTATTAAAATGTATTGAGTTTAGTTAGCTGGAAAATAATAAATTCCATTAACAGGTTGATTTCTTTTCTCATTTTTTTTAATACGAAACTATAAAATGGTTACATTCTTGCATGAAAACATTTTACTATGTTGTGTAAAGACATCATTTCTAGAGTTACTGTTTGGTTTGTTGTAATTAATACCTGGTTTATATTGTTAATCATTTCAAAAATAATATTGAATTTTCCACTTTTAGGATACCGTTGTACTATTGAAACAACATTAATTGAAAGATCGAATGTCATAGTTATATATATAAAACAATCATCTTTAATTAGCAGAATATTCAAGAAATGCTTGTCCGGTGGATAAAAAAAATAGAAGGGTTAAATTGTCAACAAAAAAAAAACACGGCCGTTTCAAACTTGTGTAAGAACCCCTTGGATCTTTTGGTCTTGTTAAAAAAACTTCCGAGCCTAATTAAAACCTCGTTATACCTGTTGCCTGTATTATCTAAACAGTTATCTGCAATATCGAAAAAGTTGTTTGTAATATCTAAGCAGGTGTCTGTAATATCTAAGCAGCTGGAGCGAATAAAGTCCTAAATGAAATGCAAACCAGAGGTTTTTTGACAGATTTTGAATAGTAAGCTCATCCGAACAATTTCGATAATATAAGGGCTTTTAGACAACTACTGAGAGGGCTGTGAGATTTTTGACAATTTAACCCACCACCACCCCCCACTCCCCACCCCGCACAAAAAAAGGGCAAAAAACAGCTGAGAAGCAGGGATACCTATTGTGTGAGTAAAACATGTTCTTTATTTTTTTTATTTTTTTTCTTTTGATGAATAAAGCATGTTAAACCCACTGTTGCCGGTCCCAAGTCCGGATGAGAAAGGGTTAGGGTTGTGATAGGCTTGTGACAACCAACGTAAAACTTTGTCACATTCTATGACATGAACCATAATAAGAATATCGTTGGGGCGTCCCCTACTCAGCGACGCGCTACATCGGATCCCGGGTGTAGTGTTAAGTATGCAAGGGCTTCTAGGTCGTCGTCCAGATGCGGCACGCTACATCGGACCCCGGGTGTAGTGACAAATAAGCAAGGGTCGTCGTCCAGAGACGGCGCGCTACATCGGACCCCGGGTGTAGTGACAAATAAGCAAGGGTTTCATAGGATCCGTCTAGCTCCTGGAACATAGGTTCCCTTACGGGTAGACTAATAGAATTAGTGGAGGTGATGATTAGGAGGAGAGTTGGTATTATGTGTTTGCAAGAAACTAAGTGGGTAGATGAAAAGAGTAGAGTCATAGAGCCTTGGGGTTATAAGCTTTGGTATACGGGTAGAGATAAAAATCGTAATGGGGTAGGCATAATCATAGATAGACGGTTGCTTGAGGATGTAATTGAGATTAGGAGAAAAGGTGATAGAATTTTACTGGTTAAGCTTATTCTAGGTGGAGAGATCCTTAATGTTATTAGTGCTTATGCACCACAGATAGGTCTTGATGACGCTAGTAAGCGTCTATTCTGGGAGGATTTAGACGAGGTGGTGCAAAGTATACCTAGTGGAGAGAAGTTATTTATTGGTGGTGATCTTAATGGACATGTAGGTACTAGTCGTAGTGGGTTTGATACTATCCATGGAGGTTTCGGTTTCGGACAAAGGAATGAAGCAGGTGACTCGATTCTAGATTTTGCTTTATCTTATGACTTGATCTTAGCAAACACCTGGTTTAGGAAAAGAGAGTCCCACCTTATCACTTTTAGGAGCGGATCAAGTGCTAGTCAAATAGACTTTTTTCTGACGAGAAGAATAGATAGAGGTTGTTGTATCGACTGTAAGGTAGTGCCAGGTGAGAGTGTAACCACTCAACATAGGCTTTTAGTTCTAGATTTTCGATTTAGAAGAGAACCTAGGAAGATTAGACGTAAGGTAGAGCCTAAAATTAAATAGTGGCGATTGAAAGAAGGTAACCAAAAGGTTTTTATAGATCGTGTAGTACAAGAAGCGGATTGGCAGTCAGAAGATGATCCAGACAAAATATGGAACAAAATGGCTAGTTGTATCAAGAAGGTAGCTAAAGACCTACTTGTTGAGTCGAGAGGTGGTGCTCCACCATCTAAGGACATATCATGGTGGAATGAAGATGTAAAGGCTGCTACTAAAATTAAAAGGGATTCTTATAAAGATTTGAAAAAAAGTAGAGATATGGAAAGATTTGAGAAGTACAAAATGGCTAAAACGGAGGTTAAGAAAGCTGTTCGGGAAGCTAAATCTAAGGTCTACAAGGAGGTGTACGATAAATTAGACACTAAAGAGGCTGCAAATGATATATACCGGATTGCTCGGATGCGGGAAAGGAAGACTAGAGACTTATGTGCGGTGAAATGTGTCAAAAATGAAAATCAGAAGGTTTTAGTTCGAGACGAGGATATCAAGGAAAGATGGAGAGATTATTTTGACAAATTGTTCAATGAGAGCTTTACTAAGAATTTGGATGGACTTGTCATTCAATCTTAAGATATAAACTGTGATTTCATGCGTAAAATAAGACTTCCTGAGGTTAAAGAAGCTTTGAACAGAATGAGTTTAAGAAAAGCGGTTGGTCCTGACGGGATTCCTATCGAGATTTGGAGATGCTTAGGAGAAATAGGCGTTAAATGGCTGACAGATCTGTTTAATAAGATTTGGCAGACAAAAAAGATGCCAAATGAATGGAGGAAAAGTATCCTTGTACCTATCTACAAGAACAAGGGTGACATTCAAAGTTGCTCAAACTACCGTGGAATAAAACTGATGTGTCACACCATGAAACTTTGGGAGAGAGTGGTTGAACACAGGCTAAGAAAGGATATTAAGATAACAGAGAACCAGTTTGGGTTCATGCCTGGACGATCGACGACAGAGGCTATTCATTTGCTTCGTCAACTTGTCGAGCGTTTTCGAGAGAGGAGAAGAGATTTGCATATGATATTTATTGATTTAGAAAAAGCGTACGACAAGGTACCTAGAGAGGTATTATGAGGGACAATGATGAAGAAGGGGGTCCCCGTCAAGTATATTGACATAATCAAGGATATGTACGATGGAGTAGTGGCAAATGTCAGAACTTGCGGCGGCTTAACGAGTGATTTTCCGATCACTATTGGTTTACATCAAGGATCTGCATTAAGTCCATTCATGTTTACAATCGTGATGGATGAGCTTACTAGAACTATCCAAGATGAGTTACCTTGGTGTATGCTATTCGCTGATGATATTGTTCTAGTAAATGAGACGAAAGCAGGGGTTAATGCCAAATTGGAATTATGGAGGCAAACATTGGAATCTCGGGGATTCAGATTGACCAGGTCCAAGATAGCATATATGCACTGCAAATTTAGTAGCCAGAGAAGTCAAAACTATATTGGTATAACATTGGAAGGGCAAGAGATATCACCGAGCGACCAGTTTAGATATCTAGGTTCCATCTTCCAAAAGAATGGAGAGATCGATAGTGATGTTAATCAAAGGATCCAAGCTGGTTGGTTGAAATGGAGGAGTGCAACAGGGATTTTGTGTGATCGTAACTTTCCGTTAAAATTGAAAGGGAAGTTTTATCGGAGCGCTATTCGGCCTGCCTTATTATATGGTACAGAATGCTGGGCTCCTAAGAAGCATCATACACAGAAGATGCACGTAGCGGAGATGCGCATGCTTCGTTGGATGTGCGGTAACACTAGAAAAGATAAGGTGCGAAATGAGGATATTCGTGCAAAAGTTGGTGTAGCACCTGTGGAGGAGAAGATGCGGGAAAACCGGCTAAGATGGTTTGGTCATGTGCGACGCAGACCTATGGAAGCACCGGTTCGACGAATAGATACTCTCGATATGGGCAATGGCAAAAGGGCAAAAGGGAGACCGAAGAAAACATGGATGGAGGTGATACGAAACGATATGGTTGCCAAAGGACTCAATGAAAGTATATTGTTCGATAGAAGTGAGTGGAGACAGAGGATTCATGTGCTGGACCCGGCGTGATTCTCATGTTGGTTCATGTAGCCTACCCCATATGCTTGGGATAAAAGGCTCGGTTGTTGTTGATGAATAAAGCATGTTCTTTATGATACTCCAATTTTGTTGTATATTCTCGTAACTATAAAGCAATATTCAATATCGCTATTTTATCTATCTTGATCACTTTCTTCGGCGTATGAGCAGTGGAATGTAGGAGAAAATCAAATTAAAGTTAATAATCCAAAGCAATAAATTGGTGCAAAATAATTAGTATGATATTCCATTTTATTCTCTTTTTTTCACATCCTTTTAAAACCCTAGAACTTATCCCTGTGAAATTTTGATCCTACACATAATGTTATGAAGTCTTCTGTATGTTAGTGAACATTTCTTTGTTCAAGGGTAAAAGAAGGATGAAGTCTTTTGTATGTTGGTGAACATTTGTTTGTGTTTGTTCAAGAGTAAAAGGAGACAATTGTTCGCAAACAATTGGTTGTCATTATTCACGACCTTTATATATATACTAGTATTTTGCAAGTGCGATGCACGTTTTATTAACAAAATGTATAATACTTAATCTGAATGAAATATGTTGCTTTAGAGTCCGGAAAAAAAAAATTCTTAAACCCATGGATAAATATAAAATTAGGAGCTTTTGGTTTAAAATTATTTTGAATATTAATAAGTAAAGAAAATAGTCATTTTAGTAACTCGGATCAAAGTATTTTAGAAAATATTATAATAAATTATTTACTATATTTAAGTAAAAGATGGTGGTTATAAGTAAATGAAATTAGAATTTGAAAATTGATAAATTTAAAATAACTTCTAGAAAGTTTTTTTTGTCTCAAGTTTGATTATAATGTAGATTGAATTTGGAATTCAAACTAATTTCGAGAAAGTTCTTTTTTGTCTCAAGTTTTAGAGAATGTGGAGTGAATTTGAAATTTAAATTAATAAAACAATTAATTATTTTTATCTTTTTCTTTCATGATGTGGAGGCCCAAAGTATGGAGGATTTTTCTCTTTTTTTCTTTGTTTTTCAAAAAAAAATGAAAGAGCGTCTTCTAACCAATACCATTTGCATTATACAATAGTGTGCGTGTAGTGCGGATCCTTTAAGGCGGGTTCGTGTTTTTCAAAATCACGAACCTTTTCGTGTGATTATTTTTTGAGAGAAGAGAAAGATGATGTGGAATGTTATATATATATATTGGGAGAGAGATGATGTATATGGAGGGCTCTAGATATCTTTATATATTTTTTTGGAAAGATGATGTATGCGGAGGGCTCTAGATATCTTTATATATTTTTTGGGAGAGATGAGATGGTGGGTTCTAGATAAACAATTAATTATCTTTTAGAAGAAGAGAGAGAGAGAGAGAGAGAGAGAGAGATGATGTGGAGGCCTTGAGAGAGAAGGATTTTCTCAATTTTTTTTCAAGAAAAAAGGAGGGGTGGATCTCTAATAGCATTATATATAGAAGATATATATATATATATATTGTTAGGTTTACCTAGCACCCTATGTAGAGTTTGGAATCATCACATGTCACAAAGATCAAATTTTTATAGTGCTAAGTAAGCATACAAAGGATCTATCCTAGAAAATTAGGGTTTCTTAATAATAAAGGCAACAAAGACTAGGGTTTCGAGAGTACAACCTTTGTAGCTCCCTTCGCTAGACTCTTTGGCCTCTTGAGTGTTGTAGGAAGCTTCTCTTGAAGTCTCCTAGTGTCCACGACGATCCACCCGAAGCTCCTAGTCCAAACTTGCAACTTCACTTTTTAAGAGAAGAAATGAAGATAACACTCTAAACAAGTGGGCTAAACTTGTGTAGAATGATATTGTGGTGTCTTTTCTCACTTCAAAAACCTAACTTGATAAGTATATTGCTCACTACAAAAGTCTAGAGAGCAAATGGTGAAGGAGGAAGAAGATGATGGCTTTCTTTTAACAAGAGTAAAAAGATAACTCATGAAAAGAAAAAAAAATATATGTATATATATTTATTCCTTCTCATCTCAAACCATGGTTAAATGTTTAAGATATTATTTAATTTGAGTTAAATCACAAAGAGAAGGTTAACCCATGGTTAGAAGTAGGTGAACATGGTTAGGTTAAGGAAGAGTGTAGAAACTAGCCATGAATTATCCTTTTTCTCCTTTTCTTTTGTTTTAACAAAAATTAAATAATAATCCATATATTTAATCCATGGTCACTACTACAAATAAGGGTTGTCCCTACGGATAAATCCGTAGGGGCAACCCACTGCCCCTACGGATATATGCATAGGAGCGAAAAAATACCCCGTAGGTGCAAAGGCCGCAGGTGCAAGTTGAGGCCCTGAACTTGCCCCTACGGGCAAATTCTTACCCCTACGGATTTCTGTGTAGGTCCTGTTGCCCCTACGGATTAAGCCGTAGGGTATAAGATTTTATATTATTTACGGTTTTTTTTAATATATTACTTGTACCTACGGACATGTCCGTAGGTCCATGTACTACCCCCTACGGATATATGCGTAGGTATGTTTCCGTAGGGGCAAAATATCAGGATTCCTGATATTTGGCCCCTACGGATAACGCCGTAGGGGAGTGGCAGTGGCCCCTACGGCTATGTCCGTAGGGGCATTCCCAACCCCCTGGCACTGAGATTAGGGGGGAAATATCAGTTACTGCTGATATTTTGCCCCTACGGATATATCCGTATGGGTAACATGTGTGTCTACGGATTAATCCGTAGGTACATATTGTCTGTATTTTTTTTTTAAAAATGGGCTGCTTGATTTTTTCCCGCCTTGTGCAGAATAATATATACATCAATCAAATCATATATTGCAGTATTCATAATCACATCTCACGCATATATATAATATACAAAAGAAACCCAAAAACTGAATATGATATAAATACAAACCAATATCAATATCGTTTCAAAATGTAGTACAATGTGTATGATATAAATAAATACATGTTTCAAAAAATAATTTCAAAAAATAAGAACAAAAAATCTACCCTAGCTCGGTCCAGCTCCACCTCTGAATAACGATATAATAACGCGCGCCTGCTCCTCGGTCAATAAACTCTGCAATTCGGCGCGAGCGGGAGTCTGAGCGGCATGTGGAGCTGGCGATGTGGTCTGCGCAGCCGCCGTCGAGGTAGTCGCTTGCGGAGCCGTGGCTGCGGGAGTCTGAGTGGGCGGTGGAGCTACAGGAGCTGTCTGCGGAACCGCAGCCGATGTAGTGGCTTGCGGAGCCGCAGCCGAAGGAGATGCATGTGGAGGCTCGGCCGATCTACCCTGTCGCGTCTGGACATAACGTGTGTAAGAAGCGTGTAAGAACTGTGTATTATTCGAATTCGTATCATTATTAAGTTATTTCGTAACCCTGTTTGGATATCTAGTTTGGAAAAGCGTTGTTTATTTTAATTACATATGTATGTATGATTAATCAAACCTAACTCTAAAATCAAATAAGCTCAAGCTACGTACTAATTATGGATATGTTGATATGTATAATATGACATGATATTTTACTATAAAATAGTATACATACCAGCATCTCCTTCAACTCCTGAACGGTGGCCCTCAAGCTATCCAGTTCCTGATGGACATGCCGGTCACTGGAGACGGAGGAAGTAACCGCCGGGGTGGAGTCCAACCTCATATGGGCCCTGCTAGGGCCCAGTCCCCGGCCTCTCTCCCAACCTCCGTGGTGCCCTCCGTGTGCGGCGTCCAGAACTGGGGTCAGCAGCCTCGGATCGTTCTGTCCGGTAAAATCGATCCCCGAGGCCTGGGCCTACTCAACCACCCACTCCTACACCCACATTAAGCAGTAAAGTATAAGTATAAAATTTAAACTTGAACCTTCCAAAACTAAAATTTCAAATTTGGGTAGAAAAAATATTAACACTTACGCAGTACTCCTGGGTAGCGACGTCGGGATATCGAAGCTCGCCCGTGGCGGGATCTGTCGAGGTGCCGTGGACGGCAAGATATGCGGACAGCACGCTCGGTGTACCACCTGACGCCACGGTCCGAGATGTCTGCAATATTAGAGAATAACTCTTAATATTGCAGAATATTAGAGAAAAACTCTTAATTTACCGATAACTCCATGGCTCGAGTAATGTTCCTCGAGCCACCTGTGTAAGTGGGGCGACCCTTCTTCGCCGACTTCCTGTTCTCCGTATTCTGAGCGGCCTGTTTCTGCACAACGCATTAACATTTAGTTTTCTAATTAAGAAACACAAAGAAATAAATTATATCATAAATAATGAATTAAATTTAAAATACATACCTGTTTGCGTTGGGAGTCGAAATAAGCGCACAATAGAGGCCATGTCTCTACGTCGACTCTCGCAAACGCCGGAGTAGATAGGAGGGCCGCTCTCTCTGCCTCGGGGGTCGCCATCCACAGGGAGTAGCAGTCGGCCTTCAGCTCATTCCTGTTGTATCGGACCTTGGCCTGCATGTTCTTCATCAGGCCATTGTACAGAGCATGAAGGTCGAGCACCCTCCCCGGGTGATCAGGGTCGGCTACAGGCTGAAAATCGTAATCCAACTGAAAATACAAAAAAAAAACATTGTTATTAGATTGCAAGTGTTAATAATAAATATATTGGATAGATCAAATGAAAATATATATTAATACATACCCGAGCCTGATCAAAGAAGAGGGCGAATGAGCGCTGGTGCTGCTCGCCCCACTCAACGTGAAGTGGGTAGTTTTTCACGATCCGGCTCTCATCCCCCAAATACCGGCCGAACCTCTCGGCATGAGGACCGGTATAGCGATAGTCAAGGGTAAAAAATAAGGGGAATGTTGCCTCCCCCCTAGCTCTATCAGGCCTCAGCCTATGGGACTGATTCGGGCCTCGAGTCCCCCTCTGGGGATGGAGAGGCCCTGCGTCTGCACGAAATATCAAGACAATCAATAATAAGACAAAGTTGTATTAAGAAATCAAGGTTAAACAAAAATTCAAGTGTGATATATACCTCCAGTGACTAGCGCACGAGCCTGGGCCCGAGCAGCAGCACGAGCGGGACGATAGTTCCTCCGGTGATCTGTGACATAACGATACAAGTTTAGATTAAAACTGATAGCAATAAAATGTTATTCGAATAACTTACATGATCTGTGACCCAATCACAAAAATTATCCTGATGGTATTTTTCCAAACGTTCTTCGTTCCAATCAGAATGCCCCTCACGAGCCTCGTTAAAATGAGTTCTGTTTTCGACAAGTAATTGTGACATTAATATTATGTCATTTCATTCACACACAAACACAGATATAACAATTAATCCAAAAGAACTTACTCTCTAATTTGTTCAAGATGTGCGCAATTAAGCAAGATAAACCGGTATATCTTGTTGATAAACATAGTGTCTACCCTCTTATACTCGGTTTTACCATATGGCCCGTCTTGAATTCTTCGTGGTCGATTAAGCCTTGTCTCAATATTCTCGTCCAGATAGCGGGAACAAAATGTGGTTGCTTCATCAAGAAGATAACCTTGCATGATAGAACCCTCTGGTCGATTTTTATTGCGTATATACTTCTTAAGAGTGTAGAGGTACCTAATGAGAATATGTTGAATAAATAAATACGTGCATACATGACAACAATAAATTTATAAATTGCGCGAAACGAAAAATTACACGTACCTCTCGACGGGATACATCCATCGATATTGTACTGGTCCGGCTAACTTCGCCTCAGTTGCAAGATGAACCGTCAAGTGTATTATGATATCGAAAAATGATGGTGGGAAAATACGCTCAAACTTGCAAAGTATCAACGCAATAGAATTTTCTAGTTTATCCAGCGTCGCAACCTCCAGTGTTTTAGCACACAACTCCCTGAAAAAACAACATAGGTCGTTGATTACTAGACCAACCGAGTCGGGGAGAGAAGTCCTGAGGGCTAATGGAAGAAGGTGCTCCACGATAACATGGTGATCATGACTTTTCAGCCCATCGATCTTGCCTTTCACAATTTTTATTTTCTTGCTGAATGATCCTGAGAAACCTGTGGGGACTTTCAAATCATGCAACACCTGCAGGAATCTTTTCTTCTCCGGTTGTGACATATGATAAGCGGTATTGGGAAGTACAAACTTGCCCGGTTTACCCGCTACCGGTCTAGAGTGCAATTCACTTCTTATTCCCCACTCTTGTAGATCCATCCGAGCATTCATGTTGTCTTTCGATTTCCCGTCTTTACACAGAAGCAAGTTAAGTATGTGCTCTGATACTCCCTTCTCTATATGCATGACGTCCAGACAATGACGCACTGAATTTATAGACCAGTACGGAAGCTCGAAGAAAATGCTTAATTTGTTCCAATATTGTGGTTTGACCTGTTTCGTCGGATCCATCCTGAAGGTCACGTTATTGTAACCATCCCATTTATCAGTCACGTCCTCTCCGGATAATGGGGATGGAGGTCCAAGAAGCTCCTGATGACCATCAAAGTGAACCGTGTCTAACCTATAGGGGTGGTCTGGAGGCAGAAAACGTCGATGGCCGCAATAACAAACCTTCCTGCTAAAATTCAAAAATTTTGATGTTGTGTGTTCATGGCAATGAGGACATGCTTTGTGACCATGTACGGACCAACCTGATATCATTCCATACGCAGGAAAGTCATTAATTGTCCACATTAAAGCCGCACGCAGTATGAAGGTTGTATTTGTTTTTGAATCATATGTCTCTACACCATCAATGAACAAAGTTTTCAGCTCCTTGATCAGAGGTCGGAGATAGACGTCGATATTGTTCCCCGGTGAGTTTGGTCCGTCGATAAGAAGAGGCATCATAAAGTATGATTGGTCCATAGCCAACCAAGACGACAGATTATAAATTATCATTACAACGGGCCATGTACTGTGACTTCCAGCCATATAGTTGAATGGGCAGAAGCCATCGGTAGCCAGTCCGACCCGGACATTGCAAGGATCGCTACTGAATATTGCGTGCCTCCTATCGAAATCCTTCCATGCCGGTGAATCTCTTGGATGGCTCATTTTTCCATTTTCGCTTGGAGGAGCACGGTGATGCCAAATCATTGCCTCGGCTGTTTTCTTGCACCTGAATAGCCTCTGTAGCCTCTGTGTTATGGGAAAATATCGTGCTATCTTCACAGGTATATCAGGCTTCTTATCAGAATCTTTCGGCTTATACCTGGCCTCTCCGCATGTTGGACACTCTTTCAAATCTGAATTCTCTTTCCGGTACAACACGCAATTTTTAGGACATGCTTGAATCTTCTCGCACTTTAGACCCAAATCAGACATCATTTTCTGGGCTTCGTACCAGCTTTCGGGCACATTATTTCCTGGAGGCATAGAATCTTTCAAGAACGAAACAAGCATTGTGAATGACTTGTTGCTCCATCCATTTAGGCACTTAATCTGGAAAAGTTGGACGAACCATGAGAGGGTGGAATACTTCGCATTCTCATAAATTGGTTTCCTAGCATCATTCATGAAATTTTCATATTTATCCGCACGCGGTCCTTGACCGGAAGGAATTTCATCTTCGGTACGAATAGATTCACCTAGGGCAGCCTCTACCATATCCTCCATTTCTTCTGATGGAAATAAATTTCCGTCTCCTGCTGTATTACCGAATTCTTCTTCTCCTGCCGCATTATCGTGTTCTCCTTCTTCTTCTACCGCAGTACTGCATTCTTCTCCTTCCCCGTGATATTTCCAACTTGAATAAAGTCTAGTAAACCCATATTTTACAATATGAAGCTCTGCCAATTCTACCTTCTGCCAGTACTTATTGCCACATCTATCGCACGGACAGAGAATCTTCTCTATTATGATCTTATTATGTGCGCGTGCAAATTCAAGGAAAGCAGCAACTCCTGCGACAAACTTAGGTTGCATACGTTGTTTCCAATCCACATACATCCAGTCCTTAACTCTGACGTACTCATGGGCCATGTTAGACTGAATAACATATAAATTATAGGTTATGCTGACTATATTGAGAAATATAAGAACGGGATAGTTACTGACAAAGGAGAAAATCCGTGTATATGCTTTGTGTGTGCGTTTGTCGTTGAAAAGAATAAATTATCGCACGTTATGTTAACCGATAGACGGGGACTAAGTGGCGCTTTTAGTTTCATATCTGAGTATCGATGGGAATATGAAGGTTTCATATTATCATATATTGGTTTTAACCCGATCATCTCGAATCGCTCTCTAATTATGCGTTTGTATGTGTGTGTTCCGGCTGTCGGGGGTAGGCTTCTATCCCATTAAGAATGTATAGAGCGAACGCCCATCATTTGTGCTTTCAACCGTTTCGAGTAAATTTCGGCAGCACCTCCCCACTGTTCTCCGAGTACACTGTAATAGAATAGATAATCATTTCAAAGCTGTGAAACAACGTTGAAATGAACATCTAATCTATCTTTGTATACGGAGAACCAGCGGAAAGGTACCGACGAAATATCTCGAAACGGATGAAAACACAAGTGAATGAAGGCGTTTGCTTTATACATTCTTAACTTGTCCACACGGGACAAATCTATAGGTTACCATACGATTGAATTTTCTCGTCGCGTAGACTATACGACGGTTGTTAGTATCGAGCTATACTGTCCGATATTTAACAACCTTCGTATAGTTCTAGGTCACGACGAGCATCGCACGTATGTTAACCGATAGACGGGGACTAAGTGGCGCTTTTAGTTTCATATACGAGTATCGATGGGAATATGAAGGTTTCATATTATCATCGAGTATCATATATTGGTTTTAACCCGAACATCTCGAGTCGCTCTCTAATTATGCGTTTGTTGTGTATTCTTGTTGTATGTGTGTGTTCCGGCTGTCGGGGGTAGGCTTCTATCCCATTAAGAATATATAGAGCGAACGCCCATCACTTGTGCTTTCAACCGTTTCGAGTAAATTTCGGCAGCACCTCCCCGCTGTTCTCCGAGTACACTGTAATAGAGTAGATAATCATTTCAAAGCTGTGAAACAACGTTGAAATGAACATCTAATCTATCTTTGTACACGGAGAACCAGCAGAAAAGTACCGACGAAATATCTCAAAACGGATGAAAACACAAGTGAATGAAGGCGTTTGCTTTATACATTCTTAACTTGTCCATACGGGACAAATCTATGGGTTACCATACGATTGAATTTTCTCGTCGCGTAGACTATACGACGGTTGTTAGTATCGAGCTATACTGTCCGATATTTAACAACCTTCGTATAGTTCTAGGTCACGACGAGCATCGCACGTATGTTAACCGATAGACGGAGACTAAGTGGCGCTTTTAGTTTCATATATGAGTATCGATGGGAATATGAAGGTTTCATATTATCATCGAGTATCATATATTGGTTTTAACCCGAACATCTCGAGTCGCTCTCTAATTTTGCGTTTGTTGTGTATTCTTGTTGTATGTGTGTGTTCCGGCTGTCGGGGGTAGGCTTCTATCCCATTAAGAATGTATAGAGCGAACGCCCATCACTTATGCTTTCAACCGTTTCGAGTAAATTTCGGCAGCACCTCCCCGCTGTTCTCCGAGTACACTGTAATAGAATAGATAATCATTTCAAAACTGTGAAACAACATTGAAATGAACATCTAATCTATCTTTGTACACGGAGAACCAGCGGAAAGGTACCGACAAAATATCTCGAAACGGATGAAAACACAAGTGAATGAAGGCGTTTGCTTTATACATTCTTAACTTGTCCACACGGGACAAATCTATGGGTTACCATACGATTGAATTTTCTCGTCGCGTAGACTATACGACGGTTGTTAGTATCGAGCTATACTGTCCGATATTTAACAACCTTCGTATAGTTCTAGGTCACGACGAGCATCGCACGTATGTTAACCGATAGACGGAGACTAAGTGGCGCTTTTAGTTTCATATATGAGTATCGATGGGAATATGAAGGTTTCATATTATCATCGAGTATCATATATTGGTTTTAACCCGAACATCTCGAGTCGCTCTCTAATTTTGCGTTTGTTGTGTATTCTTGTTGTATGTGTGTGTTCCGGCTGTCGGGGGTAGGCTTCTATCCCATTAAGAATGTATAGAGCGAACGCCCATCACTTATGCTTTCAACCGTTTCGAGTAAATTTCGGCAGCACCTCCCCGCTGTTCTCCGAGTACACTGTAATAGAATAGATAATCATTTCAAAACTGTGAAACAACATTGAAATGAACATCTAATCTATCTTTGTACACGGAGAACCAGCGGAAAGGTACCGACAAAATATCTCGAAACGGATGAAAACACAAGTGAATGAAGGCGTTTGCTTTATACATTCTTAACTTGTCCACACGGGACAAATCTATGGGTTACCATACGATTGAATTTTCTCGTCGCGTAGACTATACGACGGTTGTTAGTATCGAGCTATACTGTCCGATATTTAACAACCTTCGTATAGTTCTAGGTCACGACGAGCATCGCACGTATGTTAACCGATAGACGGGGACTAAGTGGCGCTTTTAGTTTCATATATGAGTATCGATGGGAATATGAAGGTTTCATATTATCATCGAGTATCATATATTGGTTTTAACCTGAATATCTCGAGTCGCTCTCTAATTATGCGTTTGTTGTGCATTCGTGTTGTATGTGTAACATGATTTTAAACCATCGAGATCAAGATTGATAGAACTGATCATCCTACATTGCAATAGCATTCATCAACCAAAAACTATTATTGCAATGGTATTCATCTATAACAATCAACAATTAAAACTACAAATGTAGGATACTGATACCATAAAGCGTTATACGCAACATTGATAGAACTGATAAATAAAAAAACGAAACACAAACCGTATCAAGATTTAACAACTTTGATTATGTCATATACGCGGGCCGATATTTTCATATTAGCCAATAGGCAAAAATAGATTGCGGTCTGGATATGGCATATTGGCAGATGTTACCTATATGCATACATGCATGTTGTCTCCCTATTTTTTCATAAATCAAACCAACTACATACATCAAACTAGTCCATGCCACCAATCGGAAACTCCACTATGTTTTTGAATTATTATTTTTCCAAATAGTATTGAGCTCCTATTGACATTGTCCCATCCAACAAATTTGTTGTGCTTGCCTCGACCTTCATCTACCTTTCACATGACATACACATTATATGAGTAATATAGTTATAAATTATGGTATTTTGTTGTCATTAATCCACCTAACCCTAATCCCAAGTTGCTTAATAATTCAAGCAATTCAACAGCATTTAGTACCAAATCACTAGCCTTCGGCAACAATACTCGTCCAAACTAAAAATTTAAATTTTGAGAAAAAAAAAATTCTTCGGAGGCATGATCCTCACAGTTCACTACAGTCAAGGTATGTTATAACATATGTACACTCTTCTTTAACTCATACACAAGAATTCGTTAACTGGGGGATACTACAATTACAACCGTTCAATAATTATAAACATGTATAATCACACCTCCCACTTATGTACAAATAATGATAATGCGCCAATAAATTGATCATCACCTCACTTCTAAAATCCATGATGTACAATCCTGTAACAATCAAAAGTTTTGGCGAATGGCTATATCCTAAAACACCTGCATTTTGCTTAGAAATTCAGACAAAGGTTCTTTGCACTTGAATAAGCCATCGCATACACATTGCTCAGCCAAATGCACGACATTAACTTGTCTGCATCCAAGGCACACTAGGTCTTGCAGATGGTACAGCCTCTCCCTTAGCCGAACAATTTGAAGGAGAGCATTCTCCATTTCCTCAGGGTTGTATGGCTGCCCACATTGAGGAACACTACAATGCCGCTTGTAATCCAAAAGTGTAGTGTGACAACATAAATCAAGGTCACGGTGGTCATTGAAATAACTACATAAATGGCCAATGTGTGAGAATGTGTATATGCATGCAACCCTCTTTCATTTTCTTGTTTTTTTCCAACTCCCCACCACTTAACCCCAACCCAGCCCCAGCCCCCGCCCTCAGCCCCAGCCCCAGCCCAGCCCCAACCTAACCCTAAACCCAGTGCGGCCAGCTAAACCCCAACACCAACCCTAAGGCAAACCCTAACCCCAGCCCCACCCCACAGCAGCCGAACCCCAACCCTAACCCTACCCCGACCCCGATCCCGACTGCGACCGCGACCCCTGCCCAACCCCAACTCGCGCGCCATGAACCCTAAGCCCAAAATAATCCCAAAATTCTTTTATTTACCTCACCTGAACCCTAAGCCCAAAGTAATCCAAAGATTTACTCACCTGAACCGCGGCTGCGCTGGGGCTGGGGCGACGACCTGAACTGCGGTGGCGACGAGAGCTGAGGTGGCGACGAAACCGGCGGTGGCGACGAGGAGAACGACGTTGGCGACGACGGCGTGGCGAATTGGGGAATTTTTTCGCGCGCGATCGAGAGAGAGAGAAAGTGATCGAGCGTAGGCGATCGATCTAGGTTTTTGTTAAATCGATATTTACTTGCCCCTACGGATATACCTGTAGGTCCTTTGTTTGCGGCTCCGTAGGGGCAAACACCAAATTAAGAATTAATATTTTTATTCTTGGACGTCTATGCCCGTAGGGGCAACCTTTTAGCCCTACGGATTAATCCGTAGGGCCAAGTTAAATATGCCCCTACGGATTCCAATATCCATAGGGGCAACCCCTTATTTTACTAGTGGGTGTGAGTCTTATATTGCCACCATTTTCAATGTGTAATCAACCATGAAGGATGATGTATGTATGTATGTATGCATGCACATCCATATGTGCATGAAACTAAAAGAAAGAAAGCATACATGCATGCATACATCCATCATGTACAAGAAAAGATTTCAAGTGAGAAAACTAATGGTTAAATGATAAATCAACACTTGATTTATCAATCCGGCCATATCACATATGACCCCACCAAAAGCAAGCCGCCCGATCAATATACGGTATCCTATACGCGCATTTTAATCGGGTCCATGCGCATATCGCATACGCGCACCACAACGTTTCGCCTGGACTAGGTAACTCCTTTGTGGGACTCTAAGACTAGTCAATACGCCGGCAGTGGGTGATGATCATATCAAGCACCCCCAAGCCGCAAGCGGTCAGCTAAACGTAACGGCCACCCGGGTATTGAGCGATCAGAAGAAAACAAGCGAACCTGCTACAACTCCCGTCGAGCCAACCGACAACACTACCGTACAGTCCGGTCTCTTCGTCAGATATGCTGCATATCGAGCCTAGGGATGGTCACGTCGACCCTAATAACTCAATAAGTCGTGCCGGTGAATGGTCTATAACAGATCGAGAAACTACTGATAACACTTATCAGCAAATCTCAGCAGCCCTGGCCAGGGACTTACTGATATAACCAGTCGGGCACAACACAGCATCAACTCCCAATACCGGGAGAGACGAAACCCCTCCTATCGCTCATCGCCTTCGTGTGTCTCGGGACTGTACCTGTTCAGTTGATAAAACTGCACATTTGTATTACATTTTTCCTACCATTTTCATATTAAAAAAAGGACTTTATTATAATATATTATACATATGAGGGTTTATGTGTTAAAACACCATTTTCCATGTGTTAATATATTTTAATTAGCATTTGGTAGGAAAATGTATGCAAATAAATCTATTGACCAAATCCTAGTAGAAATAAGCCTACTAAATATTATTTGAGATTATTGTGCAGAATTTTCCAAGTTGTTATGCAGAATTTATCAAACAAATCAATTTGTTGAAGAAAACTTGCCAAATTAAGAAGCAAAACTTGGAGACCAAGTCTGGAAGCAACCGAGAGAAGATTTATGAATTCTGAAGGTGCCTAGGATTGTCACATGTCACAAGATGCAAGCACAAGAAAACTCATAAAGAGATCTCACCCTTTGAGCGCGGATCCACGGCCCTAGCCCCCATTTGCCGCGGATCCGCCGCACTTCTATGGAATTGGGAGGCAAGATTTTTTGGCATAAATCTATGATGAATTTTACCAAGTTTTCAACAATAAGATTCTGGCTTTGCACTATAAAAGGGCACCGAGAGCCTCTTGGAAAAGTTATCAAGCCGAAGAGATCACGAAGCTCCCGACGCTCACGCATCCAGGCTGATCATCGACTGTTCGACTACCTCCTTAGGAAAGATCGAGAAGCAACTAGTTGTAATCATTTTCTATGGATTAAAAGTGTAGTTTGTTCAAGTCGATTAATAAAAGTAGTTCTTTTTAATTGTTTTTGTATTTTACATTATGTTTTATCTCTCTGTCTTTTCATCTTCTTCTCCCAACATGTGCGAGTAATTCTCCGCTTGTTAGGGTTCGTAGGATTAGGGTAGGCTAATGGACGATGAACATCCCTAAACCCTTTTTAAGTCCTATAAAGTTTAGGAACTTTATCAAAAGAATCATTAACATCCTAATCGGGCGTGCTAGCAATTCTTTGCTAGTCCCGACAGCGATTAGAGATTAGATTAATGATTGTTTTGGTAAAGGCTAGATATGAACGGAGTTCTGTGTCGAGATAAGGGTTAAGAGTGGGATTCCTTTTCCCTCCAGAAACCCTAATCTACACGCATCCCCGTCGTTCTAGTTCTAAATCTATTAATGGAAAAAAGGGTAACTTTTAATTAATCGTCCATAACTACTAAATCTTAACGAACCCTACAAGCACTCTTATTATATTAATTATATCTTTAAAATAATCTAGATCTATATTTTACATTCTTGTTTAACGTAGATCTAGAAACCATTCTACAACATTCTTATTTCTTCCTCAGTTCTCAACACATCTAAAGTAAGAGTAAAAAATTCAACGTTTCCCAGAGAACGACCTGTACTCATCTCGGTCTAGCTACACGCGACACCGTTATTGATTGCGGTTAACTACACACACTTTTTCACATCAATCAAATGGCGCCGTTGCCGGGGATACGTGCGTAATTTTTTATTTTTACTATTTGTGTTGATTTCTTAGACGAGTCATATCATTATTAACACAAAACTGCAAATTGCAAATCTAACGATTTATGCGTGAATTTTTGTAAGGAGATCTGGAGTCACAGACTTGAGGAAGCAGGAGATCTAGGGTTCCGAACTTCTCTGGTATATTTCTTAACTCCTTCTCTCTCCTCTAAATCCAATAAAATCTATTTTCTGCAGGATTCTTTGCAAAATTGCGCTGCTAAAAAAAATCTTTTTGCGAAAGTTTTGTGATTGGTTTTGTTTTGCATATTTAATACGGACTTTAAGGGGCAAAGACCAAATCAAGATTAGGTGGGGATTTTATCACCCTTCCTAAGCCCCACAAATCACAAACTGAGCATATAGATCAACCCTTCATTAATTTAAAAAATATCTAGACCAGACTCTAAGGAGTGTCGCGCTCAATAAGGACAGAGGAAGGTCGTGGGTAATCTATCGTTTATCCGTATTATTTTTGTAGTGCCTAGGCAAGTGTGTCAAAGGCTAGTGGTTATTAATTAGGCCCACGACGTGGTTCCTTCCCAATTACCTGGCACTTACCTGGCTACAAGGGTAGTACGGAGGCGGTAGAGGATTCATCCTGCGGCTTGTCCTTTGGAAGTCTAGGAGCGGTCTAGAGATTGGACCTAGGTGACCTTAGTTCTAGGGTTGCTTGTGCATCTTAGGGTGATTTGTCTTGAGTCCCACTTTTTAAAAAACAAACCAATTTTTAAATCACACACACGCTGCCACTTGCACTAAACCCGCTTAGTGCATGCTCGGCTGGACACGGGATCCTGGTGCCCGTCTTGTCCGCGTTCCTGCTATCGACGCCGAAGTCGGTACTTCTTCATCTTCTTTTCCCCCACCACACACCACATCGACCGTGATGGACGGCACTCCATCTAATTATAACACCACGCTGCCACCGCCCGTAGGTGAGCAGAATCCACCGCGCATCTCTCTCCAAGAGAGATGCTATCCTATTCGTGGTCCCCTTCCTACTTGTCTATCTCTTCCACCACCTAACGGGGATAATTTCGAAATTAAACCCCACTACATCAACCTGCTGCCCAAATTTCACGGGCTTGAGTCGGAAGACGCGTATGTTTTCATCACCAAATTCGAAAACGTATGCGCAATGATGGGTACTTCACAATTGACTTTAGATGCTATGCGCTTACGTCTTCTCCCATTCACATTGTACGACTTGGCAGAAAAATGGCTTTATAATACTGCCGCACACTCTATCACTAATTGGGATGAATTTATCGTAGCATTTCTTAAGAAGTTTTACCCAAATCATAAGACTGCCCACATTAGCAGCGAGATCAACCAGTTCACCCAGCTTCCCAATGAACCATTTTAGAAGTGCTTTGAACGTTTCAAAGATCTGCTTGTCCAATGCCCCCATCACGGAATACAAAGATGGGATTTATGTCGGATTATATATGAGGGCATTAATCCAGCGACAAAGCAGATCCTTGAAACAATATGTCAATGCAATTTCATGTCTAAAGATGACGGTGAAGCATGGAAATATCTGGAAGACCTTGCTGAACACACCTTGCAGTGGGAAAGCGTAAGACCACCTTCAACTAAGGGAGGTATTCACCAGCTCGATATTTCTATCATAGTAAAAGCCAAAATGGCAGCGATATAGAAGAAACTCGATGCTATTGAGAACAAATTTTCATCATTCTCCCTAAATCAGGTCACGCTTCCTAAGACCGTTTGTGGTTTCTGTTCGGATCCTTCACACTTAACGGAAGAATGCCCTATGAATGCATCGTTTCAAGCAAATGCTGCTTTTCAGCAGCGACCTAGAAACGACCCTTATTCTTCCACATACAATCAAGGATGGAGGAATCATCCTAATTGCTTGGAATCAAAACCAACAAAGTAATTATCAAAGACCTCCTCCACAGCAACCACAACCACAGAATCAGCCCCCCTTTCAGTCACAGAATTTCCAAAATCCGGCCAACATTTCTACACCACAAGTGGCCGGTACTGACAACTCACTTGCACAAACTTTGGATATGTTCATGAAACAATCCATGCAATTTTCGGCTGAGATGAAGTCTTCTATTGATACTCTAACGAAAAACTCCTCCTCCCATGGTGAGAGTATCAAATCAATAGAAAACCAAATCGCATAGTTAAACGCCGCAATGAGTGCGAGAGAGAAAAGGAAACTCCCATCTCAACCCCTCCCGAATCCTGGCCATTCACAAAGTCATAATGTGAATGCTATTACTACGTTGAGATCGGGGAGAGTGTTGAATAACCAAGTGGATGAGCAATTTGATGATAGTGACACATTTGATACCCCAGCTTCTTCTTCTTCTTCCCCTAATTCGTCTAGTCCCCCACCTTCATCCGAGCATATTCTCCGTTTTCCCCAAGGCTCGAACATTTCGCCAAATCTATCTAAGTCGATGCCCACTCCAATTTTGGGATCGAATCCGTCGCCACAGTCTTCTCAACAAACGTTGGACCCAAAACTTATTGATCGAGCTCCATTTCCAAACCGATTAAGGGCCAACAGACCTAACCCGCAAATGGAGAAAATTGTGGAAATGTTTAAGCAAGTTAGCGTGAATATTTCTCTTCTAGATGCTATTCAACAAGTCCCATCTTATGCAAGAATCCTTAAAAACTTGTGCACTAGGAAGAGAAAAACTCAAGTGCCTAAAAAGGTTTTCATGACGAGTAATGTTAGCACAGCTTTTACCCAACAAATACCAAAGAAACGTAAGGACCCCGGCTGTCCTACAATCTCTATTTCTATTGGGGGTAAAAATATAAATCGTGCTTTACTCGATCTAGGCGCTAGCGTCAACTTGCTTCCTTATTCAGTATACGAGCAGTTAGGAATTAGAGAGTTAAAACCCGCCCATTGTACTCTCCAAATGGCAGACCGATCTATCACCAAATCTCGGGGCGAACTAGAGGATGTGTTAATTAAAGTCGGGGAATTCATATTTCCCGTGGACTTTATTGTTTTAGATACACAACCTGTGGCAAACCCACGTAATCAAATCCCGGTGATACTTGGTCGACCCTTCCTAGCAACTTCTAACGCTGTAATTAATTGTCGTAACGGTTCTATGAACTTATCCTTCGGGAAAATGACAATTGAGCTTAATATTTACAAGCTAGGAAGTCAGCCATCAGAACCTTCTGCTCATTTGCTGGATGTTTGTTCCATCCACGAGATAGCTTCCGAAAGCTGCATGGATGAGGAGCTTTGCTTTGATGTTCTCGACAACACTAATGAGACATCGTTTGATCTTGCACCACTTCACAGTGAGGATATGTTCAATGAGTCCGACCTTGAGATTGCACCCGTTGACTCGTTGCAAAAGTCAGCAGCACTTTCTGAGTCAATATTTTATGCAAGTTTTGAACCTCTTCGGGAGTCCGAATATCATTCGCTTACCCCACCTTCTATTGTCTCTCCGCCAATTCTTGATCTCAAACCGCTACCTTCTCATCTTAAATATGCATATTTAGGAGAGAATGAGACTTTGCCAGTGATTATTTCCGCTTCTCTAGCTTTAGAGCAAGAGAATGCACTTTTGGCAGTGTTGAGATCGAATCGGGAAGCATTTGGTTGGACAATGGCTGACATCAAAGGGATTAGTCCCTTAATTGTTGAACATTACATACATCTGATGGATGAACCCAAACCAACCCGAGACCCATAAAGACGGTTAAATCCCGTTATGAAGGAGGCGGTAAAGAAAGAAATCGTCAAGTGCCTTGATAGTGGAATAATTTACCCCATATCTGATAGCCAATGGGTAAGTCCAATTCATGTGGTCCCTAAAAAGTCTGGCATCACGGTCATCACTAATAAGGCTAATGAGTTAATCCAAACACGTACCCAAATTGGGTGGCGCGTATGTATCGATTACAGGAAACTCAATGCCGCGACGAGGAAAGATCACTTCCCTCTACCTTTCATTGACCAGATGTTAGAACGACTAGCGGGATACGAATACTACTGTTTCTTGGACGGATACTCTGGTTATAACCAGGTCCCCATCGCTGAAAAGGATCAAGATAAAACCACTTTTACTTGTCCTTTCGGAACTTTTGCTTATAAACGCATGCCCTTTGGGTTATGCAACGCTCCCGCTACATTTCAGCGGTGCATGATGGGGATATTTTCAGATATGGTGGAAAATTTTCTGGAAAATTTTATGGACGATTTCTCCATTTTTGGGGACTCCTTTGAGGACTGCCTTCGTAATCTTGACGCTGTTCTTACCCGCTGTAAGGATAAGAACTTGACTTTGAATTGGGAAAAATGCCATTTTATGGTCCAAGAAGGTATTGTACTTGGACATATAATTTCACATAAAGGCATTGGGGTCGACAGAGCTAAAATAGATGTCATTCAAAACCTTCCTTGTCCCAATTGCGTTAAAGATATACGATCCTTCCTTGGTCATGCAGGATTTTATAGGAGATTTATTAAGGACTTTAGCAAAATTGCTAGACCCTTAACCCTTCTATTGGCCAAGGACACTACTTTTCACTTCGATTCGGATTGTGAGGCTGCTTTTGAATCGCTTAAAGAATCACTCACTACAGCCCCCGTTTTATCATCTCCGGATTGGAACCACCCATTCGAGCTTATGTGTGATGCATCAGATTTTGCTATTGGTGCGGTCTTAGGACAACACATTGATAAGATGCCACATGTAATTTACTATGCAAGTAGGACCTTGAATGATGCACAAATAAATTACAAAACTACCAAGAAAGAACTCTTGGCAGTTGTATTTGCATTAGAGAAATTCAGGCCCTACTTGATTGGCTCGCCTATTGTGGTTTACACAGATCACTCCGCCCTACGACATCTTTTATCGAAGAAGGATGCGAAGGCCAGGCTAATACGTTGGATCCTATTGTTACAAGAATTTGATCTTGTCATCAAAGACAAGAGTGGATGTGAAAACGTTGTAGCCGACCATCTTTCACGCATCACTTCTTCGCCAACTGTGACCGTGCCGATAAATGACTCATTTCCCGACGAACAGCTCTTGAATGTATCCTACGAACCTTGGTTTGTGGATATCGTGAACTATCTTGCGACGGGACTTATACCTAGCGATTGGTCGAAACAAGACAAATTTCGATTTTTATCCCAAGTAAAATATTTTTACTGGGATGAACTAAATCTATTCAAGTATTGTTCCGATCAAATCATTCGCAGGTGTGTCCCTAACGATGAATTCAAGAGCGTGTTATCATTTTGTCATGATCAGGCATGCGGCGGTCATTTTGGACCTCGAAAAATGGCGGAGAAAGTTTTGCAATGTGGCTTTTATTGGACAACATTATTTAAAGATGTATTTGAACATTGCAAAACTTGTCCACGATGTCAGCATTTGGGTCGGATTTCACGAAGAAATGAAATGCCGCTCCAACCTATATTGGTTGTGGAAATATTTGATGTTTGGGGTATTGATTTTATGGGCTCTTTTCCCAACTCCTTTGGGAATCTATATATCTTGTTAGCGGTTGATTATGTCTCGAAATGGGTGGAAGCTATACCGTGTCGCACTAATGACAACAAAGTTGTCATTAAGTTCCTTAAAGAAAATATCTTTTCGCGATTCGGACACCCTCGCGCTATCATTAGCGACAACGGGACACATTTCTGCAATAGGTCTTTCAAGGCCTTGATGCGGAAATATTCAATCACCCACAAGCTTTCTACGCCCTATCACCCCCAAACAAGCGGGCAGGCTGAGATCTCAAATAGGCAGATCAAACAGATATTGGAGAAAACGGTTTCTAAGAACCGTAAAGATTGGTCAACCAAATTGACGGATGCTCTTTGGGCATTCCGCACCGCTTATAAGACCGATCTTGGTATGTCTCCATACCGCCTTGTGTTTGGGAAGGCATGCCACCTTCCTGTCGAGATCGAACATAAAGCAATGTGGGCTATTAAAGAGCTTAATTTTGATCTTGATCATGCAGGCAGCTATCGGAAGCTGCAATTGAATGAGCTAAGCGAACTCCGCGATGAAACTTACGATAATGCGGTGATAGTAAAGAACAGGACTAAAGTGTTCCACGATAAAAATCTTTCTAGAAAAACCTTCACATCGGGGCAACAAGTCCTTCTTTACGATTCCCGTCTCCATCTTCATCCGGGTAAGCTTAAATCTCGTTGGAAAGGACCTTTTGTAGTGCGGTATGTACACCCGCACGGGGCAGTTGAAGTCGAAAATTTGAAAAACGGTTCGATTTTTAAAGTGACTGGGCATAGATTAAAACCGTATTTTTCTGCTGACCCCGCGGAGGAGCTCCTGTTTTTACAGGAGCCGCTTTATCAAAACTAAAATTCCTCCACCTCACCTCCATGTTTTGATAACTTTTTCACATTTTTAAGAATGGAGGTGAGTAAAAAATGATTTGATTGAATATCTGTGCGTGTCAAAGAATAAGTTTGGGGGAAATTTTCATTTAACTATTATTTTACCCCTTGTATCTCTCCCTTAGTATACAGGTCCTTGTTCTCAAAAGGCTACATCAGTGAGGACACTGCTGAAAACAGGTTTGGGAGGGAGGTTTGTATTCACTAAATTATCTTTGACACCGGGCATTAAATTTTTTTATATAACAAAAGAGTAGAAAGTGAAAAATTACATCCAAAAGATAGGAATAGTTTAAGAAAACCAAGAAAATTAGAAGTTTTCTTATACGAACTAGTAATAAGTAGTTATGAGCTGTTGTCCCAAGGGTTAGTAAAATGAAGGAAGTCACTAATCTGAGAATAAAAATAAGTCTGAAAAATAGTTTTTATTCTGAAAGCCAAATATTTGAATGTTGATACCCTACTATATGCACTTACACACGTCTTGAAACTCGGGATAGTAGAGGATACCTTAAAATGCTCTTGTCTAAAAGCCAAAGTATGAAGGAAATAAAAAAAAATGAAGAAAATATAAAAATGGTGAAAAGAAAAAATGAACACTGGTTTTGTTATCGCCAAGGCAGCAATAAAAAAAAATATAGCGAGGGTGCCTCTTCACCTAGTGCCCTAAGGCCAACTGGTCTGGGAGTCACTGCTAAGCCTTAGGTGGTGCAAGACGAGGAAAATATTATCACCTAATCAGCAAGCACATAAGTAATCGGTTGGTTAGTACCTCAAGAAGTATTAACGGTCGCATGAAAATGTGTGAGCAAATCTTAATATTCATCAAAATAAAAAGTACTAAGGTAGATGGACAAGAGTATGATAGCTTGAATTGAATTCTCCGAGTGTAGGGATGTCCATTTCACACACGTGGGGTTATATGATTAATGTTTGGATGAAAGGTAGGAATGAAGAATAAAGACGATTTTTTATTGAGGGATGATGTGATTTCTAACATTTTTCATGACTATTAAGATAGGGCTCATGACAACTGAAAAGCCAGTATAGTTGGAAATTCTTCTTTTCAAGGCCTTTCTTTTATGGTTCTTATCTTTATATGTAAATTTCACCATTTGTTATTGGATTTTGTGGGTGTAATCCGCTGAAAACCCTCAGGAGACAACACTCTTCCTACTAGGGACACCTAAAGGTTTAACGGCTTGTTGCACATGCTCAGTGCAATCGTGTTGCCTACGAAAGTGTGCTTAGATTTCTCCTTTCTTTTTCTCCTCTTAAATAAACTAGTTTGCTCGGGACGATCAAAGATAAGTTCGGGGGTATTTGTTCAGTTGATAAAACTGCACATTTGTATTACATTTTTCCTACCATTTTCATATTAAAAAAAAGGACTTTATTATAATATATTATACATATGAGGGTTTATGTGTTAAAACACCATTTTTCATGTGTTAATATATTTTAATTAGCATTTGGTAGGAAAATGTATGCAAATAAATCTATTGACCAAATCCTAGTAGAAATAAGCCTACTAAATATTATTTGAGATTATTGTGCAGAATTTTCCAAGTTGTTATGCAGAATTTATCAAACAAATCAATTTGTTGAAGAAAACTTGCCAAATTAAGAAGCAAAACTTGGAGACCAAGTCTGGAAGCAACTGAGAGAAAATTTATGAATTCTAAAGGTGTCTAGGATTGCCACATGTCACAAGATGCAAGCATAAGAAAACTCATAAAGAGATCTCACCCTTTGAGCGCGGATCCGCGGCCCTAGCCCCCATTTGCCGCGGATCCGCCGCACTTCTAGGGAATTGGGAGGCAAGATTTTTTGGCATAAATCTAAGATGAATTTTACCAAGTTTTCAACAATAAGATTCTGGCTTTGCACTATAAAAGGGCACCGAGAGCCTCTTGGAAAAGTTATCAAGCCGAAGAGATCACGAAGCTCCCGACGCTCACGCATCCAGGCTGATCATCGACTGTTCGACTACCTCCTTAGGAAAGATCGAGAAGCAACTAGTTGTAATCATTTTCTATGGATTAAAAGTGTAGTTTGTTCAAGTCGATTAATAAAGGTAGTTCTTTTTAATTGTTTTTGCATTTTACATTATGTTTTCCCTCTCTGTCTTTTCATCTTCTTCTCCCAACATGCGCGAGTAATTCTCCGCTTGTTAGGGTTCGTAGGATTAGGGTAGGCTAATGGACGATGAACATCCCTAAACTCTTTTTAAGTCCTATAAAGTTTAAGAACTTTATCAAAAGAATCATTAACATCCTAATCGGGCGCGCTAGCAATTCTTTGCTAGTTCCGACCGCGATTAGAGATTAGATTAATGATTGTTTTGGTAAAGGATAGATATGAACGGAGTTCCGTGTCGAGATAAGGGTTAAGAGTGGGATTCCTTTTCCCTCCAGAAACCCTAATCTACACGCATCCCCATCGTTCTAGTTCTAAATCTATTAATGGATAAAAGGGTAACTTTTAATTAATCGTCCATAACTACTAAATCCTAACGAACCCTACAAGCCCTCTTATTATATTAACTACATCTTTAAAATAATCTAGATCTATATTTTACATTCTTGTTTAACGTAGATCTAGAAACCATTCTACAACATTCTTATTTCTTCCTCCTTTCTCAACACATCTAAAGTAAGAGTAAAAGATTCAACGTTTCCCAGATGACGACCTGTACTCATCTCGGTCTAGCTACACGTGACACCGTTATTGATTGCGGTTAACTACACACACTTTTTCACATCAATCAGTACCCAACGGCCAACTTTTTGCACGACTCAGTAGAGCCGTGGTAGGGTGGCAATCAAAGTATAGTGGGAGAACACACAAGACTCTATGACGATCTCGGGTCTACAGACTAACCTGTATCAGTGTCACCTGAGAACTGTTATCCGACGATAGATATAATTCCATATAGGAGTTCTCGGTGAGTCCGTCCAGTGTACCCAGTCACCACTGAGCACCCGTATATAATCTCGATGTCAAACATCGATGAATGTGGGAACATTCATCGCCCATCGCATGGGTCTAGTATCATATACGCTAGTCTACTCTGGTATATCAATGCCCCGTCTCGATATACCTACGACTAGGGACATTCCAGGATATGCTTATAAACTACAGATGTCCCACTAGTATGATCGCCATCATAATCACAGTAGTCAAGCCGATATCCTCAGGGCTTTATCAGCATGTATGAATGAATAAAAGCATGATCAAATTAACATGTCAGATAAAGAATAACCAGATAGTATACTATCATGTCGAGCAAGAATGTAAACTGAATATATATATATATAACTGTACATATACATCCACTATCATATAATGGCCTTTAGGTCATACATACATCCAACAATCTCCTACTTACACTAAGGCCAGTTATTGCCGTATCTCATACCCAACATCTCAAAAAGTCGCTCATGCTGCGGATGAGGGAGGGCCTTGGTGAATGGATCCGCGGCGTTATTCTTTGTGTCTACTTTCCTAATCTCGATCTCGCGGCGATCTACAATCTCCCGGATCAAATGAAAACGCCTCAGGATGTGTCTGGACCGCTGATGGGATCTGGGCTCCTTGGCTAACGCCATAGCCCCATTATTATCATAATACAAAGGTATTGGATCAATAATGGTTGGAACTACTCCTAGCTCCGAGACGAACTTCTTCATCCAGACGGCTTCCTTGACGGCATCATTCGCAGCAATGTACTCAGCTTCCATCGTAGAGTCTGCAACGGTATCCTGTTTGGAACTCTTCCAACTTACCGCCCCTCCATTAAGGGTAAATACAAACCCAGAGATAGATTTGCTGTCGTCCTTATCGCTCTGGAAGCTCGAATCAGTAAAAGCCTCCATTTGGAGATCTCCATTACCATACACCAAGAACAATTCCTTAGTCCTTCATAAGTACTTAAGAATGTTCTTCACAGTTGTCCAGTGATTCTCCCCTGGGTTGGATTGATACCTGCTTACAACACTAAGTGCATAACCTACATCTGGGCGTGTACATAACATCGCATACATTATAGATCCTACTGCCGAAGCATAGGGTATAATGCTCATGCGAGCTCTCTCTTCATCGGTCTTTGGACAAGAATCCTTGGAGAGAGTGGCCCCATGGCAAGCGGGTAAGGCACCCCGCTTGGAGTCTTCCATACTAAACCTTTTTAAGATAGTGTTAATGTACCTGGTTTGGGACAATCGCAATAACCTTTTGGATCTATCCCTATAGATCCTTATGCCCATAATGTATGTGGCATCACCCAGGTCCTTCATGGAGAACCTTAGTGATAAGAAAGATTTGACCGACTTTAGCATAGGAATATCATTTCCTATCAGAAGAATGTCGTCTACGTACAATACGAGGAATGTGACAGCTCTCCCTACAGCCTTCTTATAAACACAAGGTTCATCTGGATTTTTGATGAAATCAAACTCTTTGATGACATCATCGAAACAGATGTTCCAACTCTGTGATGCCTGCTTTAGCCCATATATGGATTTAAGCAATTTACATGCTTTCCCGCTGCTCCCACTGTCAATGAAGCCCTCTGGCTGATCCATATAAACGCATTCTTCTAAATTTCCATTTAGAAATGCGGTTTTAACGTCCATCTGTCAGATTTCATAGTCGTAGTGAGCAGCAATAGCAAGTAGGATCCGAATGGATTTAAGCATGGCTACGGGAGAAAAAGTCTCGTCATAGTCCAAACCTGGCCTTTGTCGAAAGCCCTTCGCCACAAGTCTTGCCTTATAGGTCTCCACCTGCCCATCTACACCAATCTTTCTTTTAAAGATCCATTTGCACCCCACAGGTTTTACCCCAGGGGGTACAACGTCCAAAGTCCATACATTGATGGTGTACATAGACTCCATTTCGGATCTCATGGCATCCAGCCACTTCACAGAGTCTCCACTCGTGATAGCTTGCTGAAAACTGGTAGGATCATCATCATCCATGATGCAGTCTTCTCCGTCACCATCAATGAGGAAACCGTAGTACCTCTCCGGTGGGCGAGAAATCCTACCAGACCTACGGAGTGGCTGAGGTTCCTCATTTTCTATTGCAACAGCCGGTTCAACCAAATCGTCATTTGTAGTTTGTGTCTCTAGAACCTCTTCTAGATCCACCACCTTGCCATCATCTTTATCTGTGAAAAACTCTTTTTCCAAGAATGTGGCATGTTGAGAAACAAACACCTTTTGTTCCTCTTTGTGGTAGAATAGATATCCATAAGAATTCTTTGGATATCCCACAAAGTTACACATGACTGACCGTGTCTCGAGTTTGTCCGGATTCTGCTTTTTAATATATGCCGGGCAACTCCAAATCTTAATTCTCTTAAGAGATGGTCTCTTCCCATGCCATATCTCATATGGCGTGGTAGACACGGTTTTGGTTGGAACCCTGTTTAGTAGAAATGCTGCAGTCTCCAATGCATGCCCCCAAAACGAGACGGGTAACTCAGCGTCACTCATCATGGACCGGACCATATCTAATAGGGTCATATTCCGTCGTTCTGACACACCGTTGTGCTGTGGTGTGTAAGGAGGAGTGAGCTGAGAGAGAATCCCATTCTCTTTTAGGAAGTTTGCAAATTCTGTACTGAGATACTCACCACCTCGATCTGATCGAAGCATCTTGATACTCAAGCCGGTTTGTTTTTCTACTTCTTTATTATATTCAATGAATTTCTCGAGAGCTTCGGACTTGTGCTTTAATAAAAATACATGACCGAATCTTGAGAAATCGTCAGTGAACGTAATGAAGTATGAAAAACCGCCTCTAGCCTGTGTAGACATTGGCCCACATACATCACTATGTATGAGGCCTAGGAGCTGAGTAGCTCTTTCTCCGTGTCCGGTAAACGGAGTTTTGGTCATTTTACCCTTGATACAAGACTGGCAAGTCGCATAAGATTTATATTCAAAAGAGTTTAAATATCTATCTTTGTGTAACTTGTTTAGTCTTGTTTCGTTAATATGACCAAGTCTACAGTGCCAAAGAAAAGCTTCATTTAATTCTGAAAGTTTTCTTTTATTGGTGTGTTGTATACTGAAAACTGTGTGTTGATTTAGGACATATATCCCGTTATTAAGCGTACCATACCCAACCAACATTTGATTCAGGTGAATGTTCATAACATTGTTCTGCAATACAAAATTCTATCCTTCATTGTCTAACAAAGAAACGGATATTATATTACAAAACATACTAGGTACAAAATAACATGGATTCAAAACCAAAATACATCCAGATGGCAACCCCAAGTGATACTCTCCCACTGCGACTGTATGTACATTGGAACCATTTCCAACGCGGAGAGTATGGTCACCTGTCTTCAAAACTTTGTTATTTCTCAGCCCCTGCATAGAATTGCAAATGTGAGAACCTGAACCGGTATCCAATACCCAGGAAGCAGAGTTTATTGAAAAACAGTTTTCTGTCACAAACGCACCTGAAGCAGAAGCATCCCCATGCTTCTTCTTAAGATTTAAGTACTCCGTGCAGTTGCACTTCCAATATCCTGTCTTGTGGCAATGAAAACATTCGCCTTTCCCCGAGTCTCCAGCTTTGGACTTTTCCTTTCCCTTCACCTTTTTAATTCCGCCCTTAGGATTGGTGGGCTTCTTCTTTTTCTTTCCCTTGGCCTTAGCTTTCGGGCGAGAAGAGGAAGACTGTCCAACAGTCATAACGGGAGTTTTTGCTGATTTCATAGTGCTCTCTGCACTCCTTAACATATTAAGGAGTTCAGGGAGTTCCTTCTCCATGCCGTGCATGTTGAAGTTCACTATGAATTGAGCAAAGGTGGAGGGGAGGGACTGTAGAATAATATCCGTATATTGTTCATTATCCATCGTCCATCCAAGGTCCTCAAGCTCTTCTATAAGAGCTATCATCTTAAGAACATGGTCTCCTACTGGTGTGCCAGGAGCCATTCTTATCTGAAACAATTTTTTTGATGCTTCGTATCGTAATACGCGAGATTGCCCTCTATACAACTCCTTTGTATGGAGCAATATACCGTGAATGTCCATATCCTCGTGCTGCTTTTGATGTGTGTTATCCATCGATGCAAGCGCGAGGCATTTGGCCGTGGCACAGTCAGCGTCCCATGTCTTGCGGACTTCAATGTCCGCAACTGAGGATTTTGGAGCTGGGACTGGCGGGGCTGAAACCGTGAGGACATATGATACTTTATCATAAGTCGAGGCAATTTTCAGATTTCTCAGCCAGTCTTTATAATTGGTCCCATTCAGTTTGTTTTTATCTAGTAGAAGCTTGAGTCCAGTCATTGGTATCTGCCATTAAGAGAGAGAAAAGAATACACTCAGCGAAAGCTCTTGCATAGATCAGATTGGTTATTATCTTGTCTAATCGATGTCTCCCACTGCTTTAATCAAGTTTTTCTTTCAAACCTTAAAAAGAAAACTAGCCAGTATTAATTACAGTCTACAACTTCGCTAACCGTTCAGCCAGGCCAGTGTCGGTACTTGAGGGAGGTTCCCCGTGCTTTCGCACGGACCTAATTAAAGTAAACCTCGTTTTCCCAGAGGCGTAGCCCCGTTAACACCTTTCTAGACACCTAATGAGTTAGCTAATTGTAAACTGTAAAACTCTCCCAGGAGCAATTATTGCCCACAGTGGGATCAGGATCCAACCATCACATGGAAGGTATACAATCTCATTGCAAATTTCAACTATTGAAATTCCCGATGTGGTTTTTTACCCCTAGCACTCGTGACCTTGGCTAAGGTCAACAAATCACGAGTGCTAGTCAAGCTCAACCCGTCATTTCTTGATTAATTAGACCCGTTCACATGACCCTTGGTTAAGGTCAACAAAGTCATATGTCCATCCTAATTAATCTGCATCATATGCATTTGTAGGAAGACATCACTTAGCTACCGTACACTACGCCTTGGCTAAGGTCAACAAACGTAGCACGAATACTAAGTACTCTACTTCCTAAAATGACGGAGGGTTGCAGATGATTTTTAAGAAAATCTTTAACGCTTTGAACTTGATATCGTTGTAGAATCAAATGGTTTTCAAAAGGAGTGGCTTAAGCTCCGCAGTTTTGAAAAGTAGCTTTTTCATAAATAGCCGAGTGGTTTTCAAATTCGATTCTACAACATCTTTTTAGGTTTATTTTCTTTACATTAATCACATTAATATAATCCCATCATTTAAGTCCTTAAGCCAATCACAGAAAAGAAACGAAAATAACACGTATGCTTATGCCATCCGCATTCGCCGCAATGTTCCGTTATGCACCGTTAGGTTACTTAACTAACGGCATACCGGGACGGGACTAGCGCGGGTGTAAAACATAAGCAACGTCTACTATATATCATATATATAATATGTTATTCGTCTCAGATATCACAGAACACAGGCAGCAGAAATATAGATATAATGTGGGATATACTAGGACGTCCGCACTTAGTATTTAGCCAATAATAGAAAATACGGATTCCAAAGTCGCGATGAATAGCCAAGCCCACACCCCTAGACCCCTACGAGAGCGGCAAACGACCCTACCAATCCTGGAGTTTAGGAGACCCGGTCTCGACTCCTCGAGATGGCCTTCCACTGAACCCCAGAACCCGGTCACTTGTGCTCCCCTCCTTGGGTCTATCCTAATGCGGAAAAGTAAATAATATACAACACTGGTGACATCAACCTCAACCCGGAAGTGCCCCAAATAAAAGAATATTACATTACATTTGAATTTTACATGAATGAAAAATAAAACACTCATCTCACATAAAAAAAACCCGGCTATTCGATCGCGACAATCCTGCACATCATATCTCAGCAACACATAATATCATATATCATCAACGTAAGTAAGTATGCGTACCCCAATTGTCGTTGATGTATAGCAACGAAACCGGCGATATCGAACATACTACACTTACGGTCGCAGAAAAGAAAGTGTAAAACTACAATATTTGGAATCCACATTCTCTTTAGACATCACAAATGCGAAATATCACATACTTCGTATTTCATGCCTAAACTGTATGAATTCCACATATTGTATCACATTCCAGATAATTAGACAGTATTAAAGTTTTCGAATGAATGATCAAATACCCAAAATTCCCTAAAGCTCAACACTTGAGCGGAGTTCAAAAACCCGGAGTGTGACACAGTAGTAGCGGTCCAGCCGTAGAAGGGTCAAGCCAACGCCTTACATGTGGCACGCCGTACTGCCCCAAACCCTAAGATTCAAAGGGCAGTTCAAGACGGTCACATAATCGAGTTAAGGTTTGTTGTCTTCTATAGGGTCCACCACAAAATTTGCACGTATCTCCAAAATATTTAAACCCCGTGAAAAGTGAGCAAACGACACTCGTTCGAACAATTCAATACTTTCTAGTTATCCGGAAATACAAGAAGTTAAAATTCCGATCGAATCATTGAACTCAAAACCACCCCAGAACATTCAACAGTGGATTCAGATTAAACATACTCAAAATATATACAAGCAGGTAGGGGAAAATACTGTACAAAAATTAGTGAATGATACATCTGTACGGCCGCGGAGCCGCGGCCTAAGCAAGCTTGGGCCACGGTTCCGCGGTCAAATGTACTATTCATGGTCTCGAATTTTACAGATGCTCTTAGATTTACCTGCTGTATTTTTTTAAGTATTTTTAATTCTGAAAAATAACAGATTTTAAAAAAATGTCCAGAGAGTGTCCCGTAACGTCGTATTTTGATTCGATCGGAGTTTTTGCTTCGTAAAAGTGTCGCCTAATGTTATAGGTCGGCTCTGATACCAATGTTAGGTTTACCTAGCACCCTATGTAGAGTTTGGAAGCATCACATGTCACAAAGATCAAATTTTTATGGTGCTAAGTAAGCATACAAAGGATCTATCCCAGAAAATTAGGGTTTCTAAACATTAAATGCAACAAAGACTAGGGTTTCGAGAGTACAACCTTTGTAGCTCCCTTCGCTAGACTCTTTGGCCTCTTAAGTGTTGGAGGTAGGTTCTCTTGAAGTCTCCTAGTGTCCACGACGATCCACCCGAAGCTCCTAGTCCAAGCTTGCAACTTCACTTTTCAAGAGAAGAAATGAAGATAACACTCTAAACAAGTGGGCTAAACTTGTATAGAATGATGTTGTGGTGGCTTTCTCACTTCAAAAACCTAACTTGATAAGTATATTGCTCACTACAAAAGTCTAGAGAGCAAATGGTGAAGGAGGAAGAAGATGATGGCTTTCTTTTAACAAGAGTAAAAAGATAACTCATGAAAAGAAAAAAAGAAAATATATGTATATATATTTATTTCTTCTCATCTCAAACCATGGTTAAATGTTTAAGATATTATTTAATTTGAGTTAAATCACAAAGAGAAGGTTAACCCATGGTTAGAAGTAGGTGAGCATGGTTAGGTTAAGGAAGAGTGTAGAAACTAGCCATGAATTATCCTTTTTCTCCTTTTCTTTTGTTTTAAAAAAAATTAAATAATAATCCATATATTTAATCCATGGTGTGAGTCTTATATTGCCACCATTTTCAATGTGTAATCAACCATGAAGGATAATGTATGTATGTATGTATGCACATCCATATGTGCATGAAACTAAAAGAAAGAAAGCATACATGCATGCATACATCCATCATGTACAAGAAAAGCTTTCAAGTGAGAAAACTAATGGTTAAATGATAAATCAACACTTGATTTATCAATCCGGCCATATCACATATGACCCCACCAAAAGCAAGCCGCTCGATCAATATACGGTATCCTATACGCGCATTTTAATCGGGTCCATGCGCATATCGCATACGCGCACCACAACGTTTCGCCTGGACTAGGTAACTCCTTTGTAGGACTCTAAGACTCGTCAATACGCCGGCAGTGGTGATGATCATATCAATCACCCCCAAGCCGCAAGCGGTCAGCTAAACGTAACGGCCACCCGGGTATTGAGCGATCAGAAGAAAACAAGCGAACCTGCTACAACTCCCGTCGAGCCAACCGACAACACTACCGTACAGTCCGGTCTCTTCGTCAGATATGCTGCATATCGAGCCTAGGGATGGTCACGTCGACCCCAATAACTCAATAAGTCGTGCCGGTGAATGGTCTATAACAGATCGAGAAACTTCTGATAACACTTATCAGCAAATCTCAACAGCCCTGGCCAGGGACTTACTGATATAACCAGTCGGGCAGAGCACAACATCAACTCCTAATACTGGGAGAGATGAAACCCCTCCTATCGCTCATCGCCTTCGTGTGTCTCGGGACTGTACCCAACGGCCACCTGTTTGCACGACTCAGTAGAGCCGTGGTAGGGTGGCAATCAAAGTATAGTGGGAGAACACACAAGACTCTATGACGATCTCGGGTCTACAGACTAACCTGTACCAGTGTCACCTGAGAACTGTTATCCGACGATAGATATAATTCCATATAGGAGTTCTTGGTGGGTCCGTCCAGTGTACCCAGTCACCACTGAGCACCCGTATATGATCTCGATGTCAAACATCGATGAATGTAGGAACATTCATCGCCCATCGCATGGGTCTAGTATCATATACGCTAGTCTACTCTGGTATATCAATTCCCCGTCTCGATATACCTACGACTAGGGACATTCCAGGATATGCTTATAAACTACAGATGTCCCATTAGTATGATCGCCATCATAATCACAGTGGTCAAGCCGATATCCTCAGGGCTTTATCAGCATGTATGAATGAATAAAAGCATGATCAAATCAACATGTCAGATAAAGAATAACCAGATAGCATACTATCATGTCGAGAAAGAATGTAAACTGAATATATATATATATATATATATACATGTACATATACATCCACTATCATATAATGGCCTCTAGGGCATACATCCATCCAACATATATATATATATATATATATATATATAGTGTGTGTGTGTGTGTGTGAATCCGTTAGGACAGGTTCGTGTTTTTTAAAATCATGAACTTTTCATGTGACCTCCTTTCAATGATCCGCTCCATCCAAGATGTTCTTCACGTCGTAAATAGTGTATGTACATAGTGTATGGATGAAAAATCACATCGAATGGAAATACTTTCCATGTGCAAAACCCTGTTTAAAAATTTTAAAAACTGCACGGCTGAAATAAATCCATGCATTTTGCACATGCAAAACACTTCCATTCGAGATGATTTTGCATTCATATACTGTCTAGGACATGTATAACACATTGGACGGAGCGGATAGTTGAAAGGAGGTCACACAAAAAAAGTTCGTGAATTTGAAAAAAAACACAAACACAAACACAAACCCGTCCTAACCGAGCCGTACTATATATATATATATATATATATATATATATATATATATATAGAGAGAGAGAGAGAGAGAGCGAAGTAACTGAAGCTAAAGTTGTATCTATATCAAGCAACTCCAATTTATATCTAAAAAGTTTGATTTTAGTTGTTATTAAAACTGAAGATGAAAATTTGAAAATTTTACCCAATATTAAATCAAAATTATGGAGAAAATTGCATAAGTTTTTTGTAAATGTCAATATATAGTCAGAAGCAAATTACAATTCCGGTGTTAGCACAGCTTAACACTAAAACCTTCTTTGCAGCTGAACTTGAGCTGCTGGGTTTAAATCCTGCTTGCATCTCGTTACCACTTATTATTCCAATAAAAAAGAAAGAAAAAGCAAATGATAAATATTGGACAATTAATATTGTCCATTTTATTATTTGCTTGATAAATATTGGATTAACAAACATCGACTTGTTGTCTGGCTTCCATTATTCTTTCAGCAGCCGTTTTCTTCTATAAACACAATGGAAACATGAGATTTTGATCTCTCCATGGTTATCGAAGTACATTAATTGACTAAGAATTATGGAAACATTTCCTGCTAGTGAAATCAAAAGTTCCGACAACAAAGTTACAGCAACTAAGCATTGGTGGTAACACCGTTTATCATCTCAGAAAAAAAGATTAAAATTAAGATAACTTTCAATTCAACATTTCAGTAACCAAATATAGTGTAGTGTATGTGATGATGCTCCATATTGGCGATCTCTACGATCAGGACACGTGGCAGATGACGTGTCCCAGGACACGTCCCCGAGCTCCCGACCGAGGCCGTCTTCCTCGGCCCTCCGGCCAACTCCACCACTCACAGGCGTAACCGCCGCTCCGCAAATCTCGCCATGCGCAGATTCTACGCCAGCAACATCCAACGTCCCACGCCATCACGATCCCCATTAAAGGGCGATCCGCTCTCTACGCGGGCGTGACATCGGGAGCGTAACTGCCGGCGAGATTCTCGCGCCTGCTGCTGCGTGCCACCACCGTTATATAAACCCCCATCACAGAGGGGTCAAGTAAGACATTTTCATCCCACTTAGCCGTTACTCTGCTCGGATCTAGTACTAACTTGATCGTCGGAGGGTCCTCAGTGGTACCAAACCACCCCGGGACTTCTTTGCAGGTACTCGGCGCTGAATTCCTCAAATCACCAATCTCCTCAAATCCATTGAGACCCACACGCAATAGGAGATCACCTTCAAAATCCACCGGGAGATTGACGGAAGACAACATCTGACGGAGACCTGAAAAGGACCTCCATCAGTTGGCACCGTCTGTGGGAAGATAACTCCACAAAACACAAAGTTGGCTTTCCGAACTCCGCCCACATGGCAAGCAACCATCCTGAAGATCCCGGTACCAGCCGCCGCCTTCCACTCACCGAAGACGGGGATGAGCCTCCTCCAATGACCATCATCAACGCCCTCACAGGCCGGATAGATCGGCTACAATCCCTCGTGGAGGCCCTTGTCCGCGTCCAAACGGTCGGGCCTGGGCCCTAGATCGCCACTCCACCGCCTCCAGAAGGCTCTGCCCCTGTCTGGACGGCTGACCACCAGCGGGAAACGACTCCTGGCCACTGATCTCTTAAGCCGGTGCTCCCTGCGGCCTGCTGGGCGCCCCACGGCTCCACACCAAGATCCGCCGCCAGAACGCCTCGCCTCGAGCCTCCACGCGACCCTTATCCCCCTGAGGAGATGTCAGTCACCTCGCCTATCCACAGGCATGGTTGACACCATCACCCTCGGCGGGGCCGTATAGAAGGGGTTCACCTCGGCGGCTCGAGAGCCAGCTCGCCCAAGGATCTGAGGCGCCTCATCGAGAGGAACCGGGGCCACTCCCTGACGCAGGTCACCCGCAGTGGAGGCCAGGGATCCCAAGGCACCGATTCCTCGAGATATCACGGTCGGCTCGACGCCCTCGAGAAGAAAATCGAGGGCATGCGCCCGGAGGCTCACCTCTCGAGCGACGGGGCTAAGTACGCCTCCGACTCGCTCACGAAGCCGTTCACCGAGGAATTGCTCACCGTCCACGTCTCCTAGCGCAACAAGCCCCCAAAGGTCTCTCTGTTCGACGGGAAGACTGACCCGAAGGACCATTTGGACACTTTCACCGCGGGGATGAGCTTCCAGGACCACTCCGACGCCGCCCATTGCAGGGCCTTCCCGGCCACCCTTATCCGCACAGGTCGGGACTGGTTCCTAGAGCTCGAGCCCTGCTCGATTTCGACCTTCAACGAGCTGACTACTCAGTTCCTCGGCCATTTCATTAGGAACCACCGACAGAAGCGCACGGTCGACTACCTCTTCACGGTTAAGAGTGGGGATAAGGAAACGTTCAAGACCTACATTACCCGTTTCTACAACGCCCTTCTCGAGGTGCCCGAGCACCGAGACGAGACCGTCATCACGGCGCTTAGATCTGGCCTAAGGTACAAGGAATGGCTGTACTCCTTCGCGTTGGCACAACCTAAGACCATGGCCGAGGTCAAAGCGTGGACCGAGCGCGAGGTTCAGCTGGAATCCGAGGTGAACGCTAACCTCCCACGAGCAGAAAGACCCGACCAGAAGAAGAGGGCTCGGGAGGAGAGGCCGGAGCGTCAGCAGCCCTACCACCCGAAGTTCCAGGAGTATACCCCCCTCAATGTCTCCCTCGCAGTATTGTTGGAGGAGACCCAGAACGAGGGGTTCTTCAAGTTCCCTCCGATCCCGCGTCAAGCCGCAAAGCGAACCCGGGGCCCCTACTGCGCTTTCCACCGGGTACTGGGCCACGCCACGGAGGATTGCAAGCAAGTGAGGGACTATATCGAAGAGCTCATCCGATCTGGGCACCTCGCCGCATACTTAAAGGACAAACGGCAGGCTAACCGCGAGCAAGAGCAGCATCGCCCTCCCGCCGACCTGACCATCGGTCAGATCATGCTCGTTTCAGCGGACGGCCAGCCCGGAACTCAGGGAGCCCCATACCCTATGCCAAGCGCGGGGGCCAACAGTTCTTCAGGGAGCTCGGGCCAAGCCAATAAAGTCATCTACTAGCCTGTACTTTTCTTTTAACACAATATAAACTCTTCCTAGGATCTATTGTTAATTTAATAAAGATCAATGGAACATTGCGAAAAGGAAAGAAAAACCTTGTTTATTCAAAAGGTATTTTGAGCTCCTCAGCCATACACGCAAAAAGAAAAGGAAATTACAACAGTGGGGAAAGGGGGTGCAGCGAGCACTGCTCGTGGTACTCGGCAAAGATCTCCGCCAGCCGGGGCCTCACGAGATCCAATCTCTGCCCCCGGTCCCCTCCCCCCCCCCCCCGCGCGTCGATCCCAAGCCTCAGCTCGTAGCATTCGCAGACGAGCATCTCTGAGCGGGCCAGCCGGTTCGCGGAGATTAGGCCGAAGCGCCTCAAAGACCGCAGCTTGCCCACGGTCTCGTCATAGAGCTGCTCGGCCAGGGGTTGTAAAGCCCCAGCGACGCCCTCCAGATGGAGTACATCAGCAGCTGCAACAGGAAGGAGCGTCGGGGGAGCAGCCGGCCGAAATGGTCCTCAATGCTCCCATAGACCAGCTGCACCGTGTCCTCGGTGCAGTTCTGGTCGTAAAGATACACGTCTTCGAAGTGAATGATGTCGGGATGGTAAACGGGAAATCTTGCATTTTCAACAACCTGTTTATGAAGGATGGAAGGACCAGTACTTCTTCAGCCTTATATAGCCCACTGCGCAACTCAACAGTCGCCCGGTTGCACCCAAAAGGTCACTGCCACACGGCGGTCATCAAGCCTTCTCTGATGGAGTCGAAGCAACGCGCCCCTAGCACTTTGCCTCCCTCCGCATTCAATGCACATGCTACGCACATTGTTGCCTCGACCGTTCCTATTCCCCATACCTACAGCTGGACGGTCGGGCTACACCCTACCAAAATTCAACCCAGCAGCTACCCTGCTCGGTCATCCCTGGCGGGTAGCTTCCCTACCGCAACGCCGGGGATCAAAAAGCCCCCCCAGAGGCAGTCGAGCCTGAGGTTCCCTTGCTCGGCTACCCCAGCGGGCAGCTTCCCTGCCACAACGCCGGGAATCAAAAAGCTCTCCCAGAGGTGTTCCCCTCCGAACGGCGGCCAGGACATGGCGGCATCCTGCCTGGGATTCGGAGCAGATGCTATTTGGTTTTATCCGTCCACCTCTCCGAAGATGCCAAGTTGATTTATGGCACCATGTATCGGAGGTTTGGACGGATGCGGCTGATGTAGCAGACTTCGTCAGATTCCCCCTCGCTTGAGGGATTTTTGATTGTGGGGACGCTCTTCCCTGCAGGCGCAAGCCCCTGCAGTTAATTACGCTACCGCATCGCGGTAACCACTTTCTCCTTCTCCAGAATTTCACTTCGTGTCGTGGGTGTTTGTTTTGTTTGTGGTTGCCCGTGGATTGTATACGGAGACTAATTTATACCGTAGCCCGTAGGGCGTGGATTAGTCCAAATCCGTACTTACTTAGATTTGGGTTTGGTGTTTTAGTTTAAGGATACGTTAGCCATATTGAGGCTAAAATCGACTTAAACTTATGTTAAGGATACGTTAGCCTAATCTCCAGACTAAGATCAACTTAACGAGATCATTTAGATCCATTTCCAGTTTAGGGACATGGTGGTCCATTGCAGGTATGGCCGTCGGGACCCGTCACCTCTCTGATAACGTTGAAAAATTACAATGACAGGTGTCAGAGGAGTTCAGAGATGTACCCTTGAACCAGGTGTAAATTAATTTAAGAGGGCAACCGTGCTCAGTCAATTTAATTTGAGGACTTACGGCCATGATTGGGCTAAGTCCAGTTGAAGATGTTCAACATTTTTTTATCCTTGGCCTATTAGGCCTGTGCTAGGGTTTTGCCCCTGTTTAATAATGCACTGCATTTTATTTTGGCCTGTAAGGCCTTTCTGATTTGGGCTCTGTCCCTTTTTATAATGCAGAGCATTTGTTTTGGTCCATTAGGCCTTTTAATTGGGCTCTGCCCTTTAATAATGTGCTACATTAATTAATCTGAGAGAGTGCCACGTGGCTTTTCAAGCGCTTTGCGCCAATCACTGAGCGCAAGCGCTTATGGTGATGACACGTGTCGCGCAAGCGCAGTGCGCTGTGCCAGTACGCTGCGCTTGCGCTGCTGACACGTGGCGCGTTCTGGTGAGTTGCGCCAATTTCAGAGAGCAAGACTCTATCTTAAAAGCGCACAGCGCAAGTGGTTTAGGTGCTGACACGTGGCGCTCTCTGGTGGCTTGCGCCAAACTAAGAGCGCAATAGTGCAAATTTTACAAGTGCAGGGCACTGTTTTATATTTTGATCAATTTTAGATCAGAGAAAACAAGTTTTTCTTGTTTTCAAAGAACCAGTGGTTCATAAAAAGTGCAAGGCACGATTATCATTTGAAGATCATTGATCTTGTTCTTAGATCAATGATCTATTAGAAGAAGTTCTTCTATTTTGTGAAGGTTTTTACCTTTTTCTTGAAATTTCTTCAAAGTTCTCTCTGTTTTGAGGTTCTTAATCTCTCACAATGTTCATCCCCCTTTGAATTGGGGTCTAGGGGTCTTTATATAGTGCCCATAGATTTGTTAGGTTTGTTAAAGAGATCATTCTCTGAGGGATTTAGGGAATTTTCCCCATCGTTGGATCTTTGATCCAAGGGCTTCTGTTTTACAGAAGGCAATCTTCTTGTTTTAACAAGAACAGAAAGATCTTACTAGGACTTAATTATGTTTGGCGCAGATACACCAGCGCTTGACACGTGGCGCGTGTCGCGCGGCGCAGAGCGCGGTGCAACTGCGCTGCCACGTGTCGCGCAGCGCAGAGCGCAAGTCAGCTGAAGCGTCGCTTCTTTATTAAAAATTTGAATTTTATTTGAAAATAGAGCCTTGCTCTGATTGGGGAAACAGAAGCGTTGCTTCATTTCCCGCCTTGAAATCTGAACAGAGCTTTGCTCTGATTGGGGTAAACAAATGCCCCCCCACCGTTGCGCTTACGTGGCCCCAAACGTGAGCGCAGCGGTGGCAGAATCCCAACCGTTGGGAAGTTGAAACGGCATTTATTGCCTATAAATAGGACCTTTGGTCCCTTAGATGATTTTCATCTCTTCATAAGAATTTTTTCCAGAGCCCTGCTCTTTTTGTTCAAGCACTTTTAAGAGTTAAAACTCTAGAAAATTTTTAGGTAAAAATTAATTTGGATTATAATAAATCAATTTTAAGAGCCTTGCTCTCAATGGATCCATGATCTCAAGAAGACCCATTTAGGGTTTCATTTAGCAGAGCTTTGCTCTAAAAGGGTCTAAAGAGAACTAAGGGGAACTCTATTAGAGTTCCATTAATAAAGTTCTATTCTTCTGAGAGAATTTTATTTGTAACTTCTTGATTCATTGATGGAGCTTTGCTCCTTTTTAAATCATATAGCAAAACTCTTACGAGTTGCTAATTTTGTCGATCTTCTTTTATAGGAGTGATGGATGCCCACATATACGATCTCGACGAGATTATCTCTTACGGGGACATCCGCCGACTCGGCCGTTCCCAAAATCGAGAATTTACCAATGTCGAATGTGCAGAGATCATGAGTCGCTTCGACGCGTACAACGGTCAACTGCTTCCTCGGTGCTCCCCTCTGTTGAAGCTTATTGTGGGAGCCATCTGGGAAGCGCTTCCCCTATTCTTTACCGGCATGCCGCTTAGAGTATTGGACGCCGCCGAGGACAAGGTGCACTCAGTGTACCTGATGAATTTAATCTCGAAGAGACGGCGAGACAATCTCATCGATCTCTTGCACGAAGCCTTTCAACAGTCCGCTATTCTTGCTGCCTATCGGAGGGTGGAGGACATCAGTGGGGATCCCGATGCCCGTGCTCGTGAAAGGAAGCACACCAGGATGGTTCGCCAAGCTTGGAAAGTCTTGAACAAGGTCACTTTCGAGTTCCTCAATCCCTGTCCAGGATCTGAGGTTTTGCCGTTGTAATTATTTGAATAATGTCTTTGTTTATTGTCTTTATTGATGTAAAAATTTTCCAAGTATGAATGACAAATCTTTTGCCTCTTTCCTTTTATTTTCTGCTTTGTTACTGGCACATTCTTTAAATAAACGTAGCCTGTAAGCGATATAGAACATTCTGTCTTGAACACCTTGGGGAGTGGTGATGGCTTAGGAAGCAGGTTCAGGTCTGCTACCTAAAGCTTTTCAACTCTATGAGCCGTGAGGGTCTCATAGAGACTTTTCCCCATACAGATCGAGAGGATCTCGTAGATGGATTTTCTCCTTAGGAATCGTGAGGATTCCTAAGTATGTTTTCTCTTATAAGTCGTAAGGATCTTATAAGAGAATTTTCTCCCTTACAAGTTGTGAGGATTTTGTAGGTGTATTTTGAGTTGACTTGTTTCCGAGTCGAAGGTCGTTGGCTGACTTGTTTCCGAGACGGAGGTCGTTGGTTGACTTGTTTCTACGACGGAGGTCGTTGGTTGACTTGTTTCCGAGACAGAGGTCATTGGCTGACTTGTTTCCGCGACGGAGGTCATTTGCTGACTTGTTTCCGCGACGGAGGTCATTGGCTGACTTGTTTCCGCGACGGAGGTCATTGGCTGACTTGTTTCCGAGACGGAGGTCGTTTGCTGACTTGTTTCCATGACGGAGGTCATTGGCTGACTTGTTTCCGAGACGGAGGTCATTGGCTGACTTGTTTCCGCGACGGAGGTCATTTGCTGACTTGTTTCCGAGACGGAGGTCATTGGCTGACTTGTTTCCGCGACCGAGGTCATTTGCTGACTTGTTTCCGAGACGAAGGTCATTTGCTGACTTGTTTCCGCGACGGAGGTCTTTGGCTGACTTGTTTCCACGACGGAGATCGCTTGCTGACTTGTTTCCGAGACGAAGGTTATTTGCTGACTTGTTTTCGAGACGGAGGTCGTTGGCTGACTTGTTTCCGAGACGGAGGTTATTGGTTGATTTGTTTCCGAGACGGAGGTCATTTGCTGACTTGTTTCCGAGACGGAGGTCGTTGGCTGACTTGTTTCCGAGACGGAGGTCGTTGGCTGACTTGTTTCCGCGACGGAGGTCGTTGGCTGACTTGTTTCCGCGACGGAGGTTGTTGGCTGACTTGTTTCCGAGACGGATGTCATTTGCTGACTTGTTTCCGAGACGGATGTCATTGGTTGACTTGTTTCCGCGACGGATGTCATTTGCTGACTTGTTTCCGAGACGGATGTCATTGGTTGACTTGTTTCTGAGACGGAGGTCGTTGCTGACTTGTTTCCCAGACGGATGTCATTGATTGACTTGTTTCCGCGACGGATGTCATTTGCTGACTTTAGGTTGTCTGTGAACCGTAGAGTCTTGGAACTGAGGACTTTTCCGTGGCTCCGATTGGTGATGTCACATCCGTGTCCTGCTCGAATGAGGAAGAAAGCCGCTATTGGTCTCCAGGCTGTATATGTGGTCGTCGAGATCTGATTTCCCTTTGACGCAGCCTGGTGGGGAAATGTAGTCCCCTTTTTGTTTGTGCCCTTGGATTATAAACAGGGATCGATGTGATCTCAACTGTAGGGCAAAAGTTTCATTCATTTTTATTGTTTCATTTCCGCAATGCTCTATCATTTCCGCTTTTATATCGCGAAGGTCGCGATTGCTCAATCATTTCGGCTATTTTTTTGCGGTGCCCAATCATTTCGGCTATTTATTTTATTTTTACTCGTTGCTTTTTATTGCGAGTTGCCCAATCATTTCGGCTATTTATTTTATTTTTACTCGCTGCTTTTTATTGCGAGTTGCCCAATCATTTCGGCTATTTATTTTATTTTTACTCGCTGCTTTTTATTGCGAGTTGCCCAATCATTTCGGCTGTATTGTATGCATACGTTTTTACTTGCTGCTTTTTATTGCAAGTCGCCCCATCATTTTGGCTATTTCGTATGCATGTGCGGCCTACCGGTTTTTCACCGTAAACCTGAAATTAGACACCGATTCGGCATCAACACTGCTGCAACTGGGATATTGCCAGGAGCGAATCATTATTTGCCTCTGTCGATGTCGAACAAAGGTGGCTTAGCGAACATGGTTAAGGTCCTGTCGACTAAGGCTTTTGACTTCATGAGCCGTAAGGGTCTCACAAAGGTATTTCTCCCTACAAGTCGTGAGGATCTTGTAGGTGTATTTTCTCCCTAGGAATCGTGAGGATTCCTAAGTGTATGTTCCTCTGTAAGTCGTAAGGATCCTACAAGAGGGTTTTCTCCTTGTAAATCGAGAGGACCTACAAGGGTTGTTCATCATACGTACATATCCCAGTCACGGATGGGACTTAGTTAGGGAAATGTTTATTCGCGCCCGTGGATTGTATACAAGGGTCAGCATTGAGCCGCTTGTAGGGCAATATCGAAGGTTGTGGGGGGGGGGGTTTGCTTAAGCACAGGTTCAGGTCTCTGTAACTTAAGACTTTCAAATCTTATGAGCCGTGAGGATCCCATAAGAGAGTTCTCCTTACGAGTCGTAAGGATCTCGCAAGTGTATTTTCTCCTTAGGAATCGTGGGGATTCCTAAGTGTGTTGCTCCCTTGTGAGTCGTAAGGATCTCACGCGGGTGGTTTCTCGTTACAAGGTCAAGAGGACCCTGTAAGTGTCCTTTAACGAGGTTGCGCCCTTTCAGGTTTTCACAAACACTCGCTGGTAGTCCTGCTGTTTTTACTCACGGAGCCCTTTCGGGTTTTCATCGGTGCCCATTTTGCTTATGGACATACCGTTTTTTTATTCTTTTTATTTTCTCTCTTTTTTTTACGAGGTCGCGCCCTTTCGGGTTTTCACGAACACTTACTGGTAGCCCTGCTGTTTTTACTCACGGAGCCCTTTCGGGTTTTCATCCGTGCCCATTTTGCTTATGGACATACCGTTTATTATATTTTTTTTTATTTATTTTATATATATATATATTATTTTTCTTTTACTCATCTCGTCAGCCTGAAGATGCCGCGGTAATAGTTTAAGGACGTTTCGGTCCTTCGTTAGTTTAAGGACGTTTCGGTTCGGCATTAGTTTAAGGACGTTTCGGTCCGGCATTAGTTTAAGAACGTTTCGGTCCGGCGAGGAGAAGGCCGACTACTACTTATAGAGCTTGAGCTTAGGAAGATAGCGAGCGGACATAGTCGTCGTCATCTATCATTGACCTAGGCTGTGGCTCGTTAAGCGTAGTATTTCTTCAGGAAGCGACCGTTTATTGGCCTGAAAGGCCTTTCACCATGCATATCCATGAGCAGATAGGCTCCACCCTGGTAGACCTTGTCTATGATGTATGGGCCTTCATAGTTTGGCTCGAATTTTCCCCGTTTGGCGCGATTGGGGATCATAGGCCTTTTGACCACTAGCACGAGCTCGCCTTGGCAGAATGTCCTCGGCCGGATCAGTCTTTCATATGAGCGCGTCATCTTTGCTTTATAGGCTTCTAGATTTTGTTGCGCTATGAGTCGGGTTTCATCAAGGGCATCAAGCTCTTCAAGCCGAAGGTGAGCATTTTTTTCGTCCGTCAGCTCGTAGTGGACTGTCACTCGCAGAGAGGATAACTCTATCTCGAGGGGGAGCACTGCTTCTGTACCGAATACCAACGCATATGGCGTTGCGTTTGTGGCCGTCTTAAACGTAGTTCGATACGCCCAAAGAGCTTCTTGCAGTCTCTCGTGCCAGTCCTTCTTATTTCGGGACACCGTCTTCTTCATGATCTTTGTCAAAGTCTTGTTGAAGGCCTCGGCCAGACCGTTAGCTCGCGGATTATAAAATGAGGAATATCTCCAGTCTATATTATACTGCTGCGCGAAGCGACTGATCTTGTGGCTTCTGTAAGCTGGCCCGTTATCGGAGATGATCCGTCGCGAAGTTCCAAACCGGTATATGACGTGCGTCTTGAAGAAATGGAGGATATTCTCCGTCTTCACTTCCCTCAGTGGTACTGCCTCTGCCCATTTGGAGAAGTAGTCAGTCGTCGCCAGGATGAAACGATGTCCCCTAGACGATGCTGGTTCTATGGGGCCGACTATGTCAGTTCCTCACATTTCGAATGGCCAGCTAGCCACCGTTGGATGGAGTGGATTTGGATGTTGGTGGATGAATTCCCCATGAATTTGGCATGAGTGGCACTGCTTCGCATATTCGAGATAGTCCTGAATCATCGTAGGCCAGTAGTAGCCCATCCGTTTGATTTTCAACTTCATCTTTGGGCCTGCTTGGTGAGAACCGCAGAGTCCGTCGTGAACTTCCTGAACGACTCTTTTTGCCTCTTCAGGTCCCGGACATCTCAACCAAGAGAATCAAACGACCTCTTGTACAGAGTATCATTGACGAAGGCGAAAGACAGAGCTCGTTTCATAAGCTGATGTCTTGAGGACGCATCTTCGGGCGTTCGACGGTATTTGAAGTAGTCTATAAAGACTTCCCTCCAATCCTCGGCCTTTTCCCGGTCTTTTATTTTCATAGACATTTGTTCAGTCACTTCCTTCTCTTCGGGTGATTCCGGAGATATTTCTGCTGGAGCAAGCACCCGACGGCTTTGTACCACGATTCTTACGTCATCGAGGTTTTCATCAGCCAGTTCCTTAGCAAGCTTGGCCAACGCGTTCGCTTTGTTGTTTTCCGCGCGCGGTATGTTTTCCAAAGTGTAGGAGGGGCTTTGGGACAACAGTTGCTGCACCTTTTCGCCGTACTTCACCAACTCTGGTTTGCACGTCTGGTAGTCACCGTTTACTTGACTAACAACCAGTTGGGAATCTCCGTATATGAGGAGGTTTTCAATTCCCATGTCGATGGCGATCTTGAGGCCTGCTATTAAAGCTTCGTATTCGGCTTCATTGTTTGTCCTCGGTTCTGTTAGGGAGAAAGCAAAACGCATTATCCCCCTTGTGGAGTTACAAAGATGAGTCCTACCCCCGATTTGATTATAGGGGTACTTTGTTTGCGCTTCTTCACGGAGGATGCTCCGTCGAAATAAAGCTCCCACCGGGTATCACCACCGTCGATCGCATCAAACGCATGTTCGTCTAGAAGATCGCAATTCAAAGAAGAATCGGCGGGTATCGGATGCTCAGCGAGGAAATCGGCGATAGCCTGGCCTTTCACTGCCTTGAGAGGTCGATACGTTATCGAGAACTCTATCAAGAGCAGGGCCCATTTAGCGAGTCGCCCCGTCAATATGGCCTTCGACATCAAATATTTAAGAGGGTCCACCTTCGAAATGAGATGGACCTCATGCGCCAACGCATAGTGCCTGAGCTTTGTTATCGCGAAGATCAACGTCGGGCAGTGTTTTTCAATAGGGGAGTAGTTGCTTTCTGCCCCCGGTAGAACTCGACTTAAGTAGTAAAGAGCTCTTTCTTTCCCTTGGTCGTTCTCTTGTGCCCATAACGCGCCTAAGGAACCTTCTAGGGCTGTTGTATAAAGGATGAGAGGCTTTCCCTTGACCGGAGCAGCCAACACTGGCGGATTATGCAGGTACTGCTTAATGTCGTCCAGTGCGCTCTGGCATTTGCTATCCCAGACGAAAGGGGTTCCCTTCTTCATCAGGTGGCTGTAAGGACGGCCCTCTTCCTGCTGAACTTTCACCTTTTTCTGTCGGCGGGGATAATCTTGATCAATTACCGAGTCTTGGACTTGACGCTAAACCTTGTAGATTTTAGAGGACAGCCGTTGAGGGGGCTGTTCCAGCTTCACCTTTGTAGCGCTCTCCATAGGTGGAGGAGATCTTTTCAGCATAGCAGTTGGAGAGTTCTTATGTACCCTCCTAAGTGGTTCAAAGTTGTTCCTAGTTGGAACAGCAGCATCAATTCCCGTCGTTGGAGTCGGCGGAGTCAGTCCAGAAGGAGAGTTGCCCCCAGCCTTCCTTACTCGGCGCCTAGTGGCATATCCCTAGTAGGAGGAGTGTTGTTTCCAGAGGGTTTTCAACGGATTACACCCACAAAATTCTATAATAAAAGAGCGATGGTGAAAGTTATATAAAGATAAGAACTATAAAAGAAAGAATTTGAAAATAAGAGTTTTCAATTATACCAGCTTTTCAGTTGCTATGAGCCCTATCTTAATGGTCATGAAAAAATGTTAGAAATCATATTATCCCTCAATAAAACATCGCCTTTAGTTTTCATTCCTATCTTTCTTCCAAACATTGATCATATACCCTTACGTGTGTGAACTGGACATCCGTACACTCAGAGAATTCAATTCAAGCAATCATACTCTTGTCCATCTACCTTAGTACTTTTTAATAGATATTTAGATGGAATTTGCTCACACATTCTTCATGCGACCGTTAATACTTCTTGAGGTACTAACCGACCGATTACTCATGTGCTTGCTAATTAGGTGTTTTTCCTCGTCTTGCAACACCTAAGGTTTAGCAGTGGCTCCCAAACCAGTTGGTCTAAGGCACTAGGTGATAAAGCACCCTCGCTATATTTTTTTATTGCTGCCTCGGTGATAACAAAACCAATGTTCATTTTTCTTTTCACCATTTTATCTTTTATTCTCTACTTTTATTTTCTTTATACTTTGGCTTTTAGACAAGAGCATTTCAAGGTATCTTCTACTATCCTGAGTTTCAAGATGTGTGTAAGTGCATATAGTAGGGTATCGCGTATAGTAGGGTATCAACGTTCAAATGTTTGGCTTCCAGAATAGGAACTATTTTTCAGGCTTATTTTTATCCTCAGATTAGTAATTTCCTTCATCTTACTAACCCTTGGGACAACAGATCATAACTACTTATTACTAGTTTCATTTAAGAAAACTTCTAACTTTCTTGTTTTTCTTAAATTATTCCTATCTTTTAAATATAATTTTTCACTTTCTACTCTTTTATTATCACAATTTTTTTGTGTGCTTATATATAGTATAATGCAAAGTAGGGCGTAAATAAGCACAGGAGCGCTGAAAAACGATTTCTTGGAAGCTTCTTGCGATGGTATAGGAGTGCTGAAGCTCGTTGGCGGGAGCATGGTCCCGAAGAATAGCCCAGTGGTGGCTTGAGTTACCTGCTCCACTGGCATAGTGAAAAGGGAGGCCGCTTGGGACCCGTAGGTTACTCTTCCAAATGGGACAGAGCGAGAGTTGCTGTTGCAGTTAGTGTAGTTTGAAGCTATTGATTTCTTGAAGAGCTCGAATATTCTGCCCCCTGCGTCGACCTTGGTCTTTGGCATGTGCCAGTTGTTTGAGGACCGATTCCGTCGACAAGGCTGCTGCTTAGGGAGCCTGCCTGTGGACGACAGACATCCTCTGGGCTTCTTCCATCGGCGTTGAGGCACCGAGGGTGGGAGGTGGGAGCATCGAACCAAAAAGAAGCCCGTTGATTTTCTTGAAGAGCCGGATTGCAGAGATTTGAGGCTGCAAGTGACCCATACTTGACTCCGCCGGAGATGACAGAGCCTGAGTTGCTAGGGTGGGAGCAAATGCCGTTCTTCATAGAGACGAAATGCCGGCTTCAATATCCACTCCGCTAAGGGCAACCAAAAACATACACACCACGATTATTTGATCGCGGGAAAAACACGACACACAAAGTGTGGAGTGGAAAGAAGAAAACGTCCCACCGGGCGTGCCAGAATCTGTTCCCCTCCGAACGGCGGCCAAAACATGGCGACGTCCTGCCTGGGATTCGGGGCAGATGCTATTTGGTTTTATCCGTCCACCTCTCCGAAGATGCTAAGTTGATTTATGGCACCGTGTATCGGAGGTTTGGACGGATGCGGCCGATATAGCAGACTTCGTCAGATTCCCCCTCGCTTAAGGGGTTTTTGATTGCGGGGACGCTCTTCCCTGCAAGCGCAAGCCCCTGCAGTTAATTACGCTACCGCATCGCGGTAACCACTTTCTCCTTCTCCAGAATTTCACTTCGTGTCGTGGGTGTTTGTTTTGTTTGTGGTTGCCCGTGGATTGTATACGGAGACTAATTTATACCGTCGCCCGTAGGACGTGGATTAGTCCAAATCCGTATTTACTTAGATTTGGGTTTGGTGTTTTAGTTTAAGGATACGTTAGCCATATTGAGGCTAAGATCGACTTAAACTTTTGTTAAGGATACGTTAGCCTAATCTCCAGACTAAGATCAACTTAACGAGATCATTTAGATCCATTTCCAGTTTAGGGACATGGTGGTCCATTGCAGGTATGGCCGTCGGGACCCATCACCTCTCTAACGACGTTGAAGAATTACAACGACATGTGTCAGAGGAGTTCAGAGATGTACCCTTGAACCAGGTGTAAATTAATTTAAGAGGGCAGCCGTGCTCAGTCAATTTAATTTGAGGACTTACGGCCATGATTGGGCTAAGTCCAGTTGAAGATGTTCAACAATTTTTTATCCTTAGCCTATTAGGCCTGTGCTAGGGCTTTGCCCCTATTTAATAATGCACTGCATTTTATTTTGGCCTGTAAGGCCTTTCTGATTTGGGCTCTGTCCCTTTTTATAACGCAGAGCATTTGTTTTGGTCCATTAGGCCTTTTAATTGGGCTCTGCTCTTTAATAATGCGCTGCATTAATTAATCTGACAGAGTGTCACGTGGCTTGTCAGGCGCTTTGCGCCAATCACTGAGCGCAAGCGCTTATGGTGATGACACGTGTCGCGCAAGCGCAGTGCGCTACGCCAGTGCGCTGCGCTTGCGCTGCTGACACGTGGTGCGTTCTGGTGAGTTGCGCCAATTTCAGAGAGAAAGACTCTATCTTAAAAGCGCACAATGCAAGTGGTTTAGGTGCTGACACATGGCGCTCTCTGATGGCTTGCGCCAAACCAAGAGCGCAACAGTGCAAATTTTACAAGTGCAGGGCACTGTTTTATATTTTGATCAATTTTAGATCAGAGAAAACAAGTTTTTCTTGTTTTCAAAGAACCAGTAGTTCATAAAAAGTGAAAGGCACGATTATCATTTGAAGATCATTGATCTTGTTCTTAGATCAATGATCTATTAGAAGAAGTTCTTCTATTTTGTGAAGGTTTTTACCTTTTTCTTGAAATTTTTTCAGAGTTCTCTCTGTTTTGAGGTTCTTAATCTCTCACAATGTTCATCCCCCTTTGAATTGGGGTCTAGGGGTCTTTATATAGTGCCCATAGATTTGTTAGGTTTGTTAAAGAGATCATTCTCTGAGGGATTTGGGGAATTTTCCCCATCGTTGGATCTTTGATCCAAGGGCTTCTGTTTTACAGAAGGCAATCTTCTTGTTTTAACAAGAACAGAAAGATCTTACTAGGATTTAATTCTGTTTGGCGCAGATGCACCAGCGCTTGCCACGTGGCGCGCGGCGCAGAGCGCGGCGCAACTGCTCTGCCACGTGGTGCGCAACGCAGAGCGCAGCGCAACTGAGCTAGCGCAACTGCGCTGCCACGTGTCGCGCAGCGCAGAGCGCAAGTCAGCTGAAGCGTTGCTTCTTTATTAAAAGTTTGAATTTTATTTGAAAATAGAGCCTTGCTCTGATTGGAGAAACAGAAGCGTTGCTTTATCTCCCGCCTTGAAATCTGAACAAAGTTTTGCTCTGATTGGGGTAAACAGAGCAGTCGAGCCCGAGGGTCCCTCGCTCGGCTATCCTTCAGGACAAAAGCCCTCACCAAGAGGCACCGGGCAGTATCCCTGCCCGGCCGAGGGTCCTTAGTAGGCTTCTACAGCCCCTCCCGCGCTAAGGGCCAAAGTCCTCCCAGAGGCAGTCGAGTCCTTACTCGGCTATCCCTGGCTGGTAGCTTCCTACCACAACCGACAGGGATCAAAGTCCTCGCCAAGAGGCACTGGGTAGTAATCCTGCTCGGTCCCCGTCCTGAAGGATCAAAGCCCTCGCAAGAGGCAACCGAGAAGCTACCCTGCTCGATCAACTCCGGCCGGTAGCTCCCTATCCACGACGCCAGGGATCAGAAAGCCCTCGCAAGAGGCACCAGAGCGGCTACCCCGCTCGTTCGTCCCAGGCTGGTAGTTGCCTACCCCCGACACCAGAGGTCAAAGCCCTCGCCAAGAGGCAGCCGTGCAGCTCCGCTGCCCGATCATCCTTAGTCTTCTTACAGCCCCCCAACGCTAAGGATCGAGCCCCTCGCAAGGGGAGACCGAGCAGCTACCCTGCTCGACCATTCCTGGCGGGTAGCTTCCCTGCCACAATGCCAGGGATCAGAAAGCCCTCGCAAGAGGCAACTGAACAGCTACCCTACCCAGTCAAACCCGGCTGGCGGTCGATGCTCGGAGTCAAAAGATGCCATGTGGCCCGCGGAGGATCTGAGACCCCAGTGAGAGGTGTCAGGTCTATCCAAGTCTAAACGATCTCCCCTCGACTCTGGGGCCCATGGGGAGGTACCTCCTCGACAGCGCTTGGCATGCTCGTCGGCTAGTGATTGAAGTCGACTCGACGGACGATCGCCAGACAGATGGCCAACCTAACATGAAAACACAACGGTACAAGCAGAGATATCTTACGAGCATTCTTCACAAACAGATGGTAGAGTGCAATTCAATGAAGCCAAAGAAAATTTTTATTACTACCGAAGACAAAAGTTTTACAAAGGGTATTGTTTGAGGCTCCCCAGCCTTACAAAATTCAAAAAACAAAATAGAAGGAGGGAAACGGGGGCTCTACGCCTCGGGGCCAGGTACGAACTCGAGGTCCTCGACTCCACCATGGGACACGCGGGGTCCTCAGTAGATTCCTCGCCAGGAACCTCTTCCTCCTGCGCGTCGGTCTCCACGAGGGGGAACTCGGCCCGGAGTTCTCCGTCGGCAAACTCCGGCATCCGGGCCTTAACAGCATCGAGGGCGTCATGCCACTTGCAGGTCGTAGCCACGGCCAAGTCATCATAGAAGTCCTTCGACTTCTTATAGACCTCCACCGCCCTCAGTTCGGCCGACTTAGCAGCCTCGGCCGCCGCCCCAAGCTCCTTCCGGAGGACCTTCACCGTCCTCTTCAGGTTGCCGGCAAGCATCTGGGCGTCCTCGAGCTTGACCTCGGCAATCACCGCAGCCTCGTAGTGCCGGGACGCCTCCCGTTTCCCGGCCTCCACCTCGCCTTCCAAGGCGGTGACCCTCGCCATCATCGCCTCCAGCTCCCGCTTGGAGCTCTCATGCAGCGAGGCGAACCGGCCCGCAGCCTCCAGCGCCGGGGCCACCACCTCGGCCTCCATACGCAGGGCGAGGGCTATGTGCTAGAGAACCTGGGAAACACAGAAAGGATCAGAAAGATGAAGGAAGCACTGAATCTCACAATGAACCAAAAACTTACCTGCACGGACTCCTGGGCGATGGACGCCAGCTGAGCCCTGAAGGTCCCCCAGGGGACTCTACCCACTGCCGAGGTCTCTATTTCATGCAGGAGGCTATCCGCAACGGACAGCCCCGATGGCACCGCAAACCGGAGGCCCCGTTCCTCCACCACGGTCGACGAAGATCGGCCCCGGGAAGGTCCCCAGGAGCTCATTTTGAGCGGCTCCGGCAGGGAGCCGATCTCCTCATCCGAGGCCGAGTCCTCCAGAATCAGGGCCCGCTTCCGGCCCGATACTCTGCTGGGACCCGGGGCGGGATCTTCCCCCGAGCGCTCGCGGGACGCCACCACCGGAGCAGTAGGAGCCGGGGCAGGCTTCGCGCGAGAAGAACTGGTGCCCCCAACCCTCGTAGCCTGCCTCGGCTGGCGTTTGGAGGCTTTGAGCGAGATGAAGTCCATGGATCCTGCACGAAACAAACACCCAACAAATCAGCAACACGAGCAAAACACAAGCCAAAAAGCAAGCCTAACTTACCGACGAACTCGACAGGGCTAAGCCCGGCCCAGCTCAAGACCCTCTCGGACAGCAGCACGTCAGGTCGGGGGATGGGCTCCCACGACGCCACTCTCACCGCGGCGGGGTCATCGGACTAGTTCCCCGGCAGACATTTCTCCCTCGACCACTTGGTAGGCATGGGCCAGTCCTCGCCCTCGGGAGGGGAAACGAAGAAAAATTTCTTTTTCCAATCTTGAATAAAAGAGGGCAAGGCCACGACCCCGGTCCCGGCAGCGCCCCCCGGCCGCTTCCTAAAAGTGAGATAAACCCATCTCGGGTCGCCCGCTCGACCACCGGGGTGACTCTTGAAGATGAGGGAAGAATCAAGAAGGGAAAGGCTGAAGGGAACCGCCTGTAACTTTAGACAGATCAAAAACCCAAGGAGGATCCTCCACGAGTTCGGCACTAACTGGCCGGGGGCCAAACCGAAGAAACTCAGCGCAGCGACGACCTCGGGAGAGAAGGGTAGGCACATTCCACCCCAAAAAGCTTCCAAATACAGGGCGATTTCCCTACCCCGTACTTGATCCGCCCTCTCTCCCTCCTTGGCCAGTCGAAGTGTGTAGCGCGAGGGGTGTGGAAGCGAGTGTTCATATCATAATTTTGCATTATTATATTCCCCGTTCTTATTCATTTTATAAGTAAATAGGTGCTTTTGATCCATGTCTGCTACATAGTTGCAGGTTACGGGTTCTCGGAACAAAAACAATGAAAAAGATGAAAAGACGATATAAGAGTGAGACTACGACCAACAAATGGAAGAATCTTGATCAAGCCTACAGTTTGAAGACTAAACGAAGATCAATGGACGATTTCACAAAGAACAAAGGCAGTGCAAGATTCAAGACTTCGACACGAAGCAAGCGGTAAAGTCCACGACATTGTTCACTGTAGAAATCTGGAAGAAAACTAGAAGACAATCTGAGAAATCAACTGAAGAAAATAGAAGACAATAGCAACAGACAAAAGACACAGGAAATTGAGCCAACAAGCCCATCATATGGCCGCGGATCCGCGGCCAAACATGGGTTTTGGCCGCGGTTCCGCGGCCATATAGTGCCCGTGTCGGTGGAAATTTGTTACTGTATGGCGACGCGTTGACTAGTCTTCTTAGGGTAAAATTGTAAATGCAGACGTGACTCGATTGTAACCCTAGGGTTTCTATGTTCTATAAATAGAAACCCTAAAACCTTTTTTAGGTTATGCCTCTTCTTGTGCCTCATTTCATCTATCTAAATTCAGATCTGTAAATTTCTGTAAAGAAGAAAGAGAGCATCAAATAAAAATTAGGAGTAAGTTTTCTTTCTCTTTGCCCTAGTTAAATTTTATTTCCATGCCCTAAGTAATTTCTTTCTTGCCCTAGTTAGATTTTATTCTCTGCCCTAGTTAATTAGTATAGATCATGTTTTTCAATTCCCTAATGAGCGAGTAGTCTTCTCGCTTGTTAGGCTTAGATTTGGGGAAGGCTTGAGAGATGAAGATCTCTCACCCCTTTCTTACCCATCATACGTTTTTATAGGACTCCATGCATACATGCACACACCTCTCCCTACGGCACCCTATCCCATGAGGTAGCGGTGATACCGTAGTATAAACGACCGGTTGAGCGTGTCTTCCATGGAGGTTAGGGTAAGAATTAAGAAAGGAAGGACAAGAACCTAGAGGAAGAAACATCGTTTCTTCCCGATGGTACCAATCCACTTTATTAATTATTACCATAACACGTCATAGATCTTAAACTGGGTATAGAAAGCGGTGAGGAATATTGACCTTCCAAACTTAACCTAAAGCTAACCCTAGCAAGATTTAGATCAATTTAGTTTTTAGATTTAATCAATCCGACAACAATCGGAATTAACTCGTTAGAACAATTAGAAAATACACAACATCCTGTGGACCGAGCCGTACTCACCGGCTAGCTACCAAGCGACGCCGTTCTTGATTGCGGTAACAAATTCTCTTCGATAAAAATCAAATGGCGTCGTTGCCGAGGATGGCGTGTTATTTTCTTTTTGTAATTTTGGGTTAATATAAAATTGAAAAATCATAAAAACTGAAAAAAAATTATAAAAATTTATCATCTTGTTATTTTGTGAAGGGTATTTTCGTTTGAATTGTGCAGGATCGAAGAACAAATTCAGATCTGGAAATATCCAGAGATCAAAACAGAAAACCCTAGATATGAACAATAGAGAATTTCCACAACAGAACAACATAAGAAATTTAGAGGGCCGAGTCAACAGGACGACCGCGCACCAGCCGCGAGATCCCTGCTCCGACCGTGCTTCCGTGGTCCTCTGGTGACGTCAGCGCGAGGAATCTGCACTGTAAGCTCCCTTTCTCTTTCCTCTGAACCCCTGATATCTCCTCTGTAAATTTGCCTGCAGGATTCTTTACGCTAAAAATCTCTCCCCCTTCTCAATAACTTGATCTTGTGCAGGATTCTTTGCGCCGCGCTAAAAAATTTTTTTTGCAAGTGTTTGATTGTGTTTACCGCTTTGCATATTTAAAATTGACTTTAAGGGGCTTTTACACCAATCCAGATTGGGTGAGGATTTCATTACCCTTTCCAGGACCCCAGAAATCACATAAAGTATATTGCATTGACCATCATTTAATTAAAAAAGGTTAGACTCAGCCCTAAGGACTTCGCGCGCAATAGGACAGAGAAATAGTTATAGGCATCGACCATTAATCCTAACCTGACTTTGTGGTGTCTAGGCTAGACAGGTAGTGAAAGGTAACTTTAAAAGGCCCGTCTCACGGTGATTCGTGAGCAGATCCCTCCTTTCTCTACTTGTGCTTACCTGGCCACAATTGGCGGTGAAGAGGCGGTTTGAGGTCCTATTTCTTGCCCTTTGGAACAGTTAGGAGCTGTCTAGCTGATCTAGGTGACCCTAGATCTAGGCTTGATTGTGCATTTGTGTTTGATTGAACTTGTGTCTAAGCCTTTTATCGAAAATCTTTTTGCAAAAAGCTCCACATAAAAAAAACACAAAAAGAAAAAAAAAGAAATTTTTTTTTACAAAAACTTGCAACTTGTCAGTTAAAAACCGTGCACCCTACATTCTTTTTCTTCTCTTTTCTTATATCATGGGTACCCCACCTTACAAAACTCTTGCCGAACTTTGGTACCCTCAACCAAAATTTGCTTCTTACGCGAATTGTTTTGGTCGAATTACGGACGACCCCTCCATGCCCAAAATTTCTTTGAAAGATCGAATAGAAACATCTAGGAGAAACAGTTTGACTCCACAATCCACTTTGTGTTAACCATTTCAACCTTCACCACCTTGTTACGTTGATACTCCTTTTTCGAGTCCTGTTGTAACTCCGAAACTCATGTCTATAGCTGAACATATTGAACAATCTTGTAACCGATCTTTCACTCCTTTCAACACTTCCAGTTCTTGGGATCAACAAGTCCATTCACCTTTTTATCAAAATATCGATCCTACTCCTGTCCAACCATTCAATTCCGACCAGTCCTACCCGACTTTCGCACCTTCCCTAGACATTGCTTCTACACAACCATTTGGGAGTTTCACGTATCCAAACAACTTTGAATCTTTTACGAAAACCCCTTCACAACCCATGTCTAGTCTAGAACAGTCGTTGGAAGCTTATATTGTAGCGACAAACAAACAGATGAGGAATTTGGATGCGTCCATTACCGCCCTTAATTCATCAAGACAGCCTAGTGAACCGGTGGCTAGTTTTCAAATAGCTCCAAAAATTCCAATGTATGATGAGGAGGTTGGACAGATTGAGAATTTGAGTGGAGAGAGTGAGCTGTGCACCCTTCCAAATCAAACCTACCCATCACCAATTGAATCCCACAACTCCGGTTTTGAATGTCTATCAAGTGTCCCAAATGATTCACCAGTTGAAAATAAAACGTGTAATGAGTTGTGCGACTTTGTAATGCTTGATTTGCCAGATTGTAAAGATCCCCTTTCGAGTGAAACCGTCACCAATCCTTTTGACCTCTACACCTCCAATCTAGAACCTGAATTGATAAATATCCATGCTTTTGATGAGGTGTCTAAAAAAATGGATTTTCACTTGATTGAGGATATTGACGCAGGGAATATTTTGGATGATGAACCCGTAGATTTGACTGAAATTTTCTCTCCAATTCATCATCCCGAGTCATTAAATGTTTCTCTCGAACTTCATATGCGTCTTGATTTTGATGATAATTGCATGGATGGGATAACTTTTGAGGAGAATTACAAGGATAGTATTGAGGAGGGTATTGAGGATAGTATTGAGGATGAACCATTTTTGTTTGACAAGTCGGATTTTCCAATTCATCCTCCTGAACCTTTAGCTGTTATACTTCCTAAATCACCCCCCCTCATTTCCATCGTTCCGACCACACAAAAGATCACGCAGGAGGACTGTGAGCTTGAAAAATTTCTGTTCGATCATAGCACTTTTGACGCCACTAGTGTGTTCCTCCTTGAATCTGACACAGTTCTCACAACCGATATCGATTACGAGTATTTCACTTTTTCGGACGATTTTGAAGACTCACCGCCCGAGTTTGAGTCCTTTGAATTTTCAGATGAGTTAGTTGAACTATCAGACTCGGTTGCTTACAGTCATTTCGAACCATTGATGGAATCTTTCGAGTTCGAGACAGTTTACTTAGGTGAGAATAAGACTATCCCTAAATCACTCCCCTTCGTCCTTTCCATCATTTCGACCGCGCAAGAATCCGTCGCGTTTCCGCTTCCAATGGATGGTTTACCAAGTTCAACGTACCCATATTTTCTCGCGAATCTTGAGGGATTTGACCCTATTTCTCGACGGGTTGATAAATTAGCGCAATCGCTTTTAACATATCGGTCATCACAAATTGCGCTAATTTATTCACTCAATTTACACCCTCAAGTTCGTGCTACACTTCTTTCTCTTTTCCGCCATTCTTCTCCTCATATACCGAGACCATATTCCACCTTTCTTCCCATACAGTCTCGTGTGATTCTCAACTCATTTCTCTACACTCCATTCTTCCACCAACCCTACCATTATAACGATAAAAATTTTGAATGGTTGGTGCTAACCTTTGGCCTGTGTAAGGCCTTGTATAGTTTGATTTTTCTCCTCCCTAACTCTGAACTTTAACGCGTAAAACAGTGAAAACACTGTCTCACTTAAGTTTTGGGGGAACCTTTTTTTATATATATATATTTTTTCTTTTAACAATAAAAAATAAAAAATATATAAATAAATAAACAGGGGAATGCCGGCAATTTTGAACCTCTTGGTGTAGCCTGACAGTGAGGACACTGTCAAGTTTAAGTTTGGGGGTGTGCTCGGTAAGATTTCTTCCTTCGCATTCATGTGTATATTTTTGCATTTGCATACTTATTTTAAAACCCATAAAGATTGAAAAATTTTGAAAATTATAAAAAATTGAAACATTCAATTTTGGCTATAATTGACTTAAGTTTGACAAGACGGTTAACTAGCTAGGAAAAACTATATCCAAAACTTAGTGAATTAAAAACCCTAAAAATAATCTTTCTTAAAAATTTAACGGTAGAAAGTATGTCTTTGTAGTTTATTTAGAAATAGGCAAATTTTGAGTTCACTTCTTGGACTAAGTTAAAATAAGAGAAGAGTATTGAAATTTTTATTAAAGTATAAGTCTGAAAAATAATTCCTAAGCTTAAGTCTAAATTCTAAAAATATATACCCTGCAAATTACACAAACACACACCTTGAAACTTGGAATAGTATAAGAGACCTTAAAATGCTCTTGTCTAAAGTCCTTAGTATGAAGGAAAATAAAAATAAAAATGCAAGTGTGAATAAAGAGATAAAAAAATTGAACACTGGTTTTTGTAATTACTTAATGCTGCATTAATAGAAAAAAAAATATTTAGCGAGGGTGCTTCATCACCTAGTGCCTTAGACTAACTGGTTTGGGAATCACTGCTAAAAGCCTTAAGGATTACAAGACTAGGAATTACGTCTTAATGTGCAAATACATTTTGTAATCGGTCGTTGGTACCTCAAGAAGTATTAACGGTCGCATGAAGACTGTGTGAGCAATTTCATCTAAACTTCACCAATTGAAAAGTACTTTGGACGATGGACAAGAGTATGATAGCTTGATTTGAATTTCCAAGTGTAAGGGTGATATACACACACACGTAGGGGTATATGATTGGGGTTTAGATAAGAGATAGGAGTGAAGAATAGGACTTATATCTTTAATAGAGATGATAAAAAATTCCTAAGTTGAGATGGAACCCTAGAAAGAAAACTTAAAAGATGCCAAAAGCTAAGTAAATTCACAAGAATATATATAATCTTAAGTTAAATGATAAGGAAGCATGAAAAATACGGGTGAATAATTTATGAGTCAAAGATAATAGAATTTCTAGTTAGAAAACCTAATTGGAGAATAAAAGTCGATAAGCCAAATTGATAGGATTTTGTGGGTAGTATCCGCTGAAAACCCTCAGGAGATAACACTCCTCCTACTAGGGACACCTAGAGGTTTAACGGCTTGTTGCACGAGCTCAGTGCAATCGCGTTTCCCTGCGAAAATGAGGCTAGGTCTTTTTCGAGAATAAAACGAGGTTTACTCGAGGACGAGCAAAAGATAAGTTTGGGGGTATTTGTTCATATCATAATTTTGCGTTATTATATTCCCCATTCTTATTCATTTTACAAATAAACAGGTGCTTTTGATCCAAGTTTGCTACATGGTTGCAGGTTACAGGTTCTCGAAACAAAAACAGTGAAAAGGATGAAAAGACGATATAAGAGTGAGACTATGACCAACAAATGGAAGAATCTTGATCAAGCCTACAGTTTGAAGACTAAACGAAGATCAATAGACGATTTCACAAAGAACGAAGGCAATGCAAGGTTCAAGACTTCGACACGAAGCAAGCGGTAAAATCCACGACATTGTTCACTGTAGAAATCTGGAAGAAAATTAGAAGACAATCTGAGAAACCAACTGAAGAAAACAGAAGAAAATAGCAACAGACAGAAGACACAGGAAATTGAGCCAACAAGCCCATCATATGGCCGCGAATCCGCGGCCAAACATGGGTTTTGGCCGCGGTTCCGCGGCCATATAGTGCCCGTGTCGGTGGAAATTTGTTACTGTATGGCGGCACGTTGACTAGTCTTCTTAGGATAAAATTGTAAATGCAGACGTGACTCGATTGTAACCCTAGGGTTTCTATGTTTTATAAATAGAAACCCTAAAACCTTTTTTAGGTTATGCCTCTTCTTGTGTCTCATTTCATCTATCTAAATTCATATCTGTAAATTTCTGTAAAGAAGGAAGAGAGTATCAAATAAAAATTAGGAGTAAGTTTTCTTTCTCTTTGCCCTAGTTAAATTTTATTTCCATGCCCTAAGTAATTTCTTTCTTGCCCTAGTTAGATTTTATTCTCTGCCCTAGTTAATTGGTATAGATCATGTTTTTCAATTCCCTAATGAGCGAGTAGTCTCCTCGCTTGTTAGGGTTAGATTTGGGGAAGGCTTGAGAGATGAAGATCTCTCACCCCTTTCTTGCCCATCATACGTTTTTATAGGACTCCATGCATACATGCACACACCGCTCCCTACGGCTCCCTATCTCATGAGGTAGCGGTGACACCGTAGTATAAACGACCGGTTGAGCGTGTCTTCCATGGAGGTTAGGGTAAGAATTAAGAAAGGAAGGACAAGAACCTAGAGGAAGAAACATCGTTTCTTCCCGATGGTACCAATCCACTTTATTAATTATTACCATAACACCTCATAGATCTTAAACCGGGTATAGAAAGCGGTGAGGAATATTGACTTTCCAAACTTAACCTAAACCTAACCCTAGCAAGATTTAGATTAATTTAGTTTTTAGATTTAATCAATCCGACACCAATCGGAATTAACTCGTTAGAACAATTAGGAAATACACAAAATCCCTGTGGACCAACCCGTATTCACCGGCTAGCTACCAATCGATGTCGTTCTTGATTGAGGTTAATAAATTCTTTGAATCAATCAGCGAGCCCGAGCATTGGCGAGCTCATCCTCATGCCTCACCCAGCATGAGGAGCCAGAGGTCACACCTGCCGCCTCCCCCCTGGAGGCGGCCCCTGCCTCACGATCCCGGGGAGAGGATCCAACCCCTGCTCCCCGAGGAGACTCAGACACAGCTAAAGGGGCCCTAGATCCTACTCCTACAACGCCTACCGATTCTACAGAGGAAGACATCTAACCTTAGAAAAGAGAATCTTCAGGGGCTGAAAGCGGGAGGAGGGAGACGAGCGCCGAGCAACCAAGGCTTAAAAGAGGGAAGCCTGAAGGAGTAAGGGCCCTAGGGTGGACCCTACCCCTGTTTATTGCTGCATACAGCCTCATCCAACGGCGCCCGTCTTCTCCCGCCGAAACGACTCTTCGCGCCCAGCGGCTCCGATCGCTCCACGTGTTAATCCTGTGCCGGACCGCGTCCCATTAGACGCCGCAGGCTTGCATACGTCGCGTCAGCCAATCGACACTTGACACGTGGACCGTCGCTTCAGTTACAGAGTGCACGAACCGACGCACCTTCTTTAAATGAAAAGATCTCGCCTTGATTCGCTAGCAGAAAAGACAACCGATGTCCTGAGGACTCGTCCCGACAAAGCCCTAGAAAGGAGCTCACCTCAGGAGACCTCGCAGTCCACTCCTGACCCGACCTGCTAGCTGGTCGGGACAAGAGTGGGGGGTTAATGATGATGCTCCATATTGGCGATCTTTACGATCAGGACACGTGGCAGATGATGTGTCCCAGGACTCAGAAGAAAGGGCCCACAGGGGCCAACCGGGCCACCATATGCCTGACCTGCAAGCACAAGATAGCCCTCCTCGGGGCCCCCTATAAATTAGCCTCCTCGGCCCCTCAGCTCGCTCCGAGCTGCCACAGGACCAAGACTCCTCGGCCTCCTCGCTCGTCCCCGAGCTCCCGACCGAGGCCGTCTTCCTCGGCCCTCCGGCCAACTCCACCACTCACAGGCGTAACCGCCGCTCTGCAAATCTCGTCATGCACAGATTCTATGCCAGCAACATCCCATGTCCTACGCCATTACGATCCCCATTAATGGGCGATCCGCTCTCTACGCGGGCGTGACGTCGGGAGCATAACTGCCGGCGAGATTCTCGCGCCTGCTGCTGCGTGCCACCACCGCTATATAAACCCCCATCACAGAGGGGTCAAGTAATCCATTTTCATCCCACTTAGTCGTTACTCTGCTCGGATCTAGTACTAACTTGATCGTCGGAGGGTCCTCGGTGGTACCAAACCACCCCGGGACTTCTTTGCAGGTACTCGGTGCTGAACTCCTCAAATCACCAATCTCCTCAAACCCATTGAGACCCACACGCAACAGGAGATCATCTTCAAAATCCACCGGGAGATCGACGGAAGACAATCACCTGATGGAGACCTGAAAAGGACCTCTATTAGTATGAATTCGGCAATAGCAATTATTATTCAAGCCACTTCTTTGTAAAATGAACAACACTACATCAATTTACAACAAAAATAAAATTCTTAAGACATCCAGCTAAAATCTTGATGAGAATGTGGTTATATAACATAGTCTCACATCGGAAAAATTGTAGGATGCATATGGGTATAAAATATAAGTTGGGACAATCCTCCATAAGACTTGAGTTTTTTGGATGGAGTCTCAAGTATTAAAAGCTCATGTGCATTCATACGTGGGCCCATGCATTATGGGCCCAAGCTGGGTTTTACAAAAATCTCAAACTAAAAAACAAGCACTCAAAAGTAAATATGGCATCTTTTCATTCACAAACTCAGGAAGCAAGTTGCCATCAGCTCCCATAGCGAAATCACAACTCACATGCATCTTATGCTTATGTGTGTCCCGCGTCGAGACTTTAAACTGGATATTGAATGAAATCGGCGAGTTTAGTTGGTTCATTATGAATGAAATGAAATCGAGGTCTGTGTGGTCTTGAGACTTGGCCAAAGGATGAAGAGAACATGATGCGAACGGGTTTCGACCGGTTGGGTTCGAAAAGGGGATTGAAATGTAGAGGACATTGTTGGATGGATATGGCATCTTTTCATTCACAAACTCAGGAAGCAAGTTGCCATCAGCTCCCACAGCGAAATCACAACTCGCATGCATCTTATGCTTATGTGTGTCCCACGTCGGGACTTTAAACCGGATCTTTGACTACAGCTCAAACCGCTGCCGGACCCGGCCCGTTTTCTCATCGCATGTAATCTGACCCACCAGGGGCCCACTCACTGCAGGCCCCAGCTGCCCCTGTATGACGGTAGTATTCTTCGGTGGCTATAGAAAGAAAACATGACGGGACCTGAAGCAATCACTTCATCATAATAATAAGCCGAACCAGACATCGTCGTAATAAATCCCAATGTTTTGGTTCGGGTTTCGATCTATGATATTGAACTTCTTTCATGACTTTTTGGGCTTCGGCCAATGACAGACACCTGAGCCAGAGTTGGTCATATGATCTGCGGTATAGCGTATTATTTACAAACACGTATCGGAGAGCTCTCTTCTTCGGCCGAACCCTCGCAGATTTTTCTTCGGGCAGCTTGTCGTATCGGAGGTACTCTATAAAGGGCTCTCTCCAATCGGGCTTCTCTTGAATGATCAGAACTTCTTCGGCAGGATTGCTCTATTGTTCTGCGCTTTTCTCTTCTCGTAAAGAGACTGGGGGCAGAATTTGCCGGCTCCTGACTGTGATCAGAATTTCATCCATATCGGGATCAGCCAGCTCTTTGGTTAGGCGGGCTAGTACGTCGGCTTTTCCGTTCAATACCCTAGGGATTCTTATTAGTTCAATATGAGTGAACTTTTTCATGAGTTCCACCACCCGGCTCCTATATCGAGCTAACTCGGGCTTATATATCTTATAGTCGTCGTTCACTTGGTTGACGACAAGCTGGGAGTCACCGTAAACCCGTAGCCGAAGGATTCCCATTTCTATGGCGAGCTCCAGACCAACTATCAAAGCTTCGTACTCAGCCTCGTTGTTTGTGTGAGGCTCGGTGAGAGCGAAAGAACGTCGTAGGGTTCCTCCCGATGGCGTGATGAAAACCAATCCTATCCCCGTTTTTATCTCCGGGACGCTTGATTTACTGGAGGTCCTTATTAATGAGGCTCCATCGAAGTAGAGCTTCCAACATGGCTCGCTATTCTCGAGATGCAGCACTTGTTCATCGGGTAATCCACAATTTAGCGGCGACCTTTCTGGTATGGGATGAGCGGCGAGGAAATCGATGAGGGCTTGCCCTTTTATTGCTTTCTGAAGAGTATAAACTATGTCAAACTCAAGCAGCATGACAACCCATCTTGCCATTCTGCCGGCTAGGCTTACTTTGGTCATTAAGTGTTTAAGCGGGTCGACCTTAGAGATCAGCATATCCCGATGAGCGAGCAGATAGTGCCTCGGCTTCTTCACAGCGAATATCAAGGCTAGGCATTGATTTTCGATCGGAGAATAGTTATGTTCTATCCCGACTAAAATTCGACTGAGGTAGTAGAGTGCATTTTCTTTTCCCTCCTCGATATTCTGGGCAAGGAGCGTGCCGAGTGATTCATCTAGCGCGGCAGTATAGAGAATCGGCGATTTATTTGGAATGGGAGCAGCCAGCACTAGAGGGTGCAATAGGTACTGTTTAATGCTCTCAAACACTTCTTGAAATTCGGCATCCTAGACAAAAAAAGCTCCTTTCTTCATAAGGTTTGAGATGGGTCTACATCTCCCCGATAAATTTGAGATAAACCTTTGTATATAAGTAAGCTTGCCTTGAAAGATCTCAGCTGCGTCAGATTCTTCGGAGAGGGCAATTCCATGATAGCCTTTATCCTTGATGGGTCAACTTCAATCCCTCGATGTCGGACTATAAAGCCTAAGAATTTTCGCGACGACACGCCAAAAGCGCACTTCAGAGGATTCATATTCAGATCGTATTCCCTCAGTCAGGTGAAAACGATCCTGAGATCTCGGATGTGATCGGCCTTGGCTTCGATCTTAACGACCAAATCATTAGCATAACATTCGATGACTTTATGGATTAAGTCATCAAAGATTTTGGTCATTGCCCTTTGATATGTGGCGCTTGCATTTTTCAGTCCGAACGGCATCACCTTGTAGCAGTATATTCCGATCGGGGTTCGGAATGCTGTGTGTTTCTCATTCTCGGGCGACATCTTGATCTGATTGTACCTAGACGATCCACCCATGAAGGTGAACAGCTCGTAATTTGAGGTGTCATCGACCATCATTTCCATGACCAATAGCGGGAAGTTGTCTTTAGGGCATGCCTTGTTGAGGTCCCTGAAATCAACGCAAACTCGGATCTGCCCATTTTTCTTCTTCACTGGGACGATGCATGCGATCCCGTCCGTATATTTCTCTTCTCTGATGAATCCAACATCGATAAGTTCCTTAGTTTCCTCGATGACCTTTTCTTCTAGCTCCTTTCTCATTCTTCGAGGAGCTTGTTTGACTGGCTTAGCATCATGAGATAGAACCAGCTTATGCACGGCCACTTTAGGGGAAAGGCAAGGCATTTTTTTGTACGTCCACGCGAACCAATCGGCGAACTCATGCAGCAGAGCGATTATCTGCCCTTTCATTTCCTCTGACAGGAGCGAGCTGATGTAGGTCGGCCTTAGATTATCGGACGTTCCCAAATCAATCTCGGTCAGCTCGTCGAAGGTTGCTTTTCCACCATCTTCGAGCTCTCGAGGGCCTTCTTCTGGCTTGACTGGCTCGTCGTCATCATTTGACCTCTCGCTGGCTTCACTAACATGGATCATGTAACATGCTTTGGAATCAGGTTGAATGAAACCTATGCCCCGTCTATCTGGGATTTGTCCATCGATGAGTGCTCGGACCTAAGGTGGATACCATAGCCCTTCGTAAAACTTCGCTTCGGAGTCCGTTTGATATAGCCGACACCCGCACTTTTTAAAGTATTCCCGCATCTCGGGCGCATAACATCTGGGATTGAGGACGGCCCGTATGCCTCTCTCGTATGGAAGGCATGTCACAGACAAATCGTCCGGGTGCGCGATAGGACTTGACCCATAAAACAGGATTCCCTTCTGTCCAATTTTCCTTCCGGGAACGTAGAAAGTGTTCAGCTGGTCCACGGTGGAGACTAACAATGCATCGAGCTCTTTGCACATCTGCTCCGGCACCCTTGTGACGGCTAGGGACCCTTCTGCAACTTCGAAGGTCTCTAGTAGCTTCTCTTGTTGCGTGGGGGCCCAATCTGTATAGCTGTTGCAAGGCAGGTTCTCTTCCTCCGACTCTTCAGTGTCTCTGTCTAAACGAGGGCGAATTTTTCTTTCAGATGGGCCTTCGATATCAGACTCGTCCGTATCGCTACCAAGATGAGGGCGGTTTTTATGGACGGACGGACTTCCAACGTCGGACTCATCAGTGTCACTGCCGAAACGCGGACGCACTTAGGGGGTTTTTCTTTTGAAAGTGACAGCCGGCTCAGATTTGCTTTTAAGTTTCGGGGTCGTTCTGTCTTTGGTCAGCTGTGGCTCAGCACTTTGGAGGTTCAAAAAGTACCGAGAATTTTCGTATCGGACTTCATGCACACCGAACGGCTGTATGTCTCCGTCAATGCATCTTTCTTCGCCATTTTTAGTATACTTCATGCACTGATGGAGAGTTGACGGAACGATGTCGTAATCGTGAAGCAATGGTCATCCCAGGAGGATATTATAGGACGTGTCAGCATCGATCACGTATATCTAAGCTTCGGTTTGCAGGTCCCCAAACCTGATCGGCAGAGCTATAGATCCCAGGACTTGCTGGCAATTTTGATTGAAACCTTGAATGACAATCCTTTTCCTTGACAGGTGTCGGACGTCCATTGACAAACTCTTCAGAGTTTGCAAGTTCATGATGTTCACTGAGGAACCTGGATCAATCAATATGCGATTAATCCGTCTCCGTCGCTGTACCCTATCACGTAAAGCGGTCGGTTGTGCTCAGCTGTTTCTAGTAACAGGTCTTCATCTTTAAATATGACCGCAGCTGTATGCAGAGTGTACTGGGCTTCTTTCATATCAATTTCCGCAAAACGAGCCTGGTACCGCTTGAGGTTTTATAGAGCGTGAATGAGAACATCTCTAAGCTCCTTAGATAGAACCAAGGCATCGTAGATGCTCAAGAGAGACGGAAGGTTTCGGAGATGAGCCAAGATATTATAGTCCACCGAGGAAGGACTCAAATTTTCATGAGCCGGCTCTCCACCATCTTCTTCATTAGCGACTTGTTTTTCCTTCCCTTTTGGGATGTTGCTTTGATTTGTAGGTAGATCCTTGCCGCTTCTGAGATGGATTTGGTTGGCCTTCGTGGCGAGCTCCTCGTCCTCCTTAGGAAAACAGAGTTCTTCCTCAGAATCGTTACCAAGATGGACGATGCAGCAGATTACTATAAGGATCTTGTTATCGGAGTCTTCTTCTAGCTCTTCTAGAATCTCAGCCACTTCTACGGAAAAGAACTCCTTCAATTGAATTAGAGTTCTTTCCTTTTGTTCATAATCTTCAAGGGAATAGATATATTTTTGAATGGTTGATCTCCCTGCAGACACTTTTTCGCGTCGAGCTGCACTTTTATTCTTCTTGAGCTTTTTGGATTTTGAGCCTGATTGAGCCAAATTGGTAGCTGGAATGGTGGGCTCCTTCTGCCCTTCCCATTCCATTCTGGGCTCTTTCTGAAGTAGCTTTAGCATCTTCTTCATCTTTCTAGACATGTGCATGCTCCATAGAGGCTGCGGCGAGTCAGTTTCATTTCTCAGGGTAGCGGGTTCAGCTGTCTACTCCCAGAAAGTTTCAGCTTGTGTCTGTATAAAGTTGGTGGTTGCAGCTTGGTTGTTCACCAACACACTTTTGGACAACTCGATCTCCCCAGTCTTGTACTGCTTCTCGACCCAGTATTTGAAAATATAGCAATTCTCAATCGCATGGCTCACTACTCGGTGGTACGGGCAATATAGAGGATTGTCGGTCATTTTTGCTTCGTAAGGTCTTTTCGACTCTGGCAATTGTAGACCGTTGTTCAAGGAATCTTTGAATATCTTGCGGACCTTGTCCCTTCTGAAAGAGTAAACTTTGTTCTTTTTCTCCTCTAGGGAAGGCCCTTCTTCTCCCACCACTGGCTTTCGAGACCGGTTGGTTGTGGATTCACCTGCCTTTCGCTTGTCTTCATCGTTGGACACATTGAAGACATTGGTGTTACTGGAATTCCCGCATCTACGGTTGTCGTCCCTCTTGCTCTTCCAAATCTTGTCTCTCTGAGAGTCCGAGGTAGATTCTTGCTTCGAGCATTTCAGTATTTGGACTTTTTTGGTCAGCTCTTAAAACATCTTGAGGCCTGCTGTACATAAGAATGGGACTATCCAATTGCTGAGGTTCCCAATAAGGAGGCTGACGGACTAGTCCTGCTCTAGCGGCGGTTCGCACTTGATAGTGAAGTTGCGCCATCAAGAAATAAAGTCCGTGTTGCTTTAGTTTTTCCCCGGCTTGGTTCTCACGAGGTCAGCAATGGAGATTTTGTCACTAACATTCATGAATCTTTACTGAAATAGAGACTCCATTTGGACGAAAGCAGTGACGGACCTGTCTGGTATACTTGCGTACCAGTCAAAAGCGACACCGGTCAGGCTGTTGACAAACTGATGAAGAAGGAATGCATCATTGCCCCCTGTATTTCCGCACGACGCTTTAAATTGGGCGACGTGTTGATTTGTGTTTCCCGTCCCATCAAATCTTCCGAACTTAGGAATGACGTAACTGCTCGAGAACTCGATCAGATCGTACTGTGGGGGATATGGCCGCCCACTACTGTCGATTTCTTTCTGAGCTTCGGTTTCGGCTACTAATGTTCTAACCTTTCTAGTGACCAAATCTATTATCCCATCTTGTGTTAGCAGGATGGTGCTATCTGGGGCCAAGGCGTCCCCAAAAGCGGAATGTGGTCAGCTTTCATGCAGCTCTTCCAATCTTAGACCCAAGGGACAGGCATCGGTTGCTTCGGGTTGTCATCACCCGGCTTGTGAGTAAAGACTTGTGCTTTAATGGTAGGCATCCAAGAAATTTGAGCCGTGGGCTGCATCATAACGTTCATTAGGTCATCAATTTTTAAATAGTGCTTGGCCATCTCTTTATCTTTGCTCTTGAGCTATTTTCGAAGCTCTTGAAGCAGCTCTTGCTCTGCGGTTCTGGGGCGGAAAGTCGGCTCTTCCTTTCTGTCTGGGCTTGACTCCACATGGACTGAGGGGTCTTTCTACCTATCGGTCTCATCGAGAGGGTTTTCATCATTCAGCGAAGGCGGCTGATCTTGGAAAGCGGCAACCACATTCAAGCCAGATTGGGCTTGGGATGTAGTGGCCCCATCCTTACTTTTGCTGCGAAGGTTGTTGCTGGGGCGCGTGCCCGCATTATAGACAGTGTGGATAACATATCAGGCCGTCCTTTCATTATTGGTAGCTGATTTCGTAGACCGCTGTCGGGGCCCTTCCGTTTCAGTAACGGACAATTGATTGAAGATGGCTGGCCTGACCGGGTTCTTGAGTGGTGCTGGTGCTTCTTTTCTGGATTTGTCCCGCTGCTTTCGCGCGGCACAGAGCGCCTGATATATTCTAGAAGAGTCGGTGTCATGCTTTCTCTTTTAAGGCTGGGACACGTCTCTTTGTAGCATTGCTCAGACTGCTGTCTTCTTGATTCTGGCGGTCATGGCATTTTTCTGAACCCACTTCAGAGGTTCGAAGGAATTGCTGACTTTTACGGCCGACTCAGCCATCATCACAGGGTAACCCTGCTCTTAGAACCTCACAAGATTCCACTTGGCCGGAGTCCTAGCCCTCTTGTTGGCTCGATAGCTGAGCCGCTTCTGTCTCAACCTTTCTATTTTGAGCACTTGGTAGGTTTCGGATCTTCGGGAAGCGGCCGTAGACCGATTAACAGGGATTCCAAAGAAGACACCCGATCGCGCGATTGTCAAGGACGCAGTATGAGGCTACCGGAGATGCTTTGTGGCTCCATTGGTGTTGACGGACTTGCCTCCAGTTGGAATGGTGGAGAGCCGTTCGAATACAGATCTGCATTTGGGGTGGGATGCTTTGGCGACCACAACGTTCGGCCTCTTGCCCCTTGAGGTCAGTTTGGCCGCTTGGTTTGCCGTGACCTCTGCCAGATGAGCGCTTCTGGCAGGGTAGATGATGACGAAACCAAATTGACGGGGTGGCTCCTCCCGTTGCCGGTTGAGACTTGCAAGGAGAACCACGTGGGCATTGATCTTGACCATGTACTGGATCGGGGTCACGTCGGAAGCTGAATTCATCTTAGAAGACATCGTCGTTGAAAGTTGATTACTGCACGAAAAAACATTATTTCACTACAAACATCGGTATGTATGTTAAATGAGTTCGCATGAACGCTTGACCCGAGATATAGGAGGAGAGAAAGGTCCCACCGGGCGTGCCAGAATCTGTAGGGTGTTTTTCGTCACCCCATTGAGATGGGAAATACGCGTCGCTTGTCAAGCGTACTACAGATTTCCCTTGCCTAGGGTAGGCCAGGGTTTATTGATTGTGGGGGTCCAAATCTCCGGCAGCCGTGGACTAAGCTGCCGTTGATTACCCCTCGCCTTTGAAGTGAAGGAACCTCCGATTGACGGGTAAAACTGCTCATGCGAACTCAATGTGCGGTGTCCGTGTGTTGTGTTTTGGAGGGGACTTGGATATATCGGGGGCCACGCAGAGTTTACAGGGGTGAGGAGCGGTGTGCTCATGCGAACTCAAATTTTTTCCTAACGGAGGACGTGTTTTGAGTGTGGAGCATGAGAGAAAAAGAAGGGTGAAGAGCGTTCTAAGGACGCGTGAGTGGAACGTGGGCACCGGGCACCAGCGGACCACGTGCGTGGCGCGTGGGCGCCCGAGGGTCATGTGCCCTGCACGCGGGTGCCGTGCGCCGCGGGTCACGGGCCCCGCACGCGGGCGCCGGACGCCGGCAGGTCACGCTCCCCGCACGCAAGGCACGTACATTACGCATGGGTGCTAGCGGATCAAAAGGGGCTTAGCCCCTGTACTAGGAGTTGTACTCCCGATTGACTTTGGGAGTTAAACTCCTTAAAAAATGAAGAGGGGCTTAGCCTCTGCACAGGGAGTTGTACTTCCCGATTGACTTTTGGAGTTAAACTCCTAAAAATGGATTTATTATTATTATTATTTATTTTAATTTATTTTTTATTATTTTTTTGTGTGGAGTTAAACTTCTAAGAGATTTTCGGAGATGATGAAAGGGTACCCCTTTCTTCTTCTTTGAGCCCTGGATTTTCTCTTGAGCCTTAGATCTTCCCAAAGTGGGATTTTTGGAGATGGGTATCCTTCTTCCTTCTCTCTGTTGGCTGGATCTTGGAGAAAATGGGGGGTGAGACTTAAAAATCTCCTATTTTTGAGATCTAATGGAAGATCTGAGCTCCCCTATGTGGGTTTTATGGTGAAAACTATTTTTTTTTAGGAAAAGAAGAGTGAAACTCTTGATTTAATTCAAGAAAAAGGAAGAAGGTTTAGAACCTTGAGGAAGGAGAAGGAGGCACAGAACCCTCGACTTTTTTGAGAGAATGGAAAAGTTCCTGGGGATTTTTTCATCATGTTTGCTTTTATAGGCTACACACTTTACATATAGCCCCTTGGACTTTGCCAAATGGCACTTGTGCCACCCCATGCCTTATGTGCTTATCTTTTTTTGCACATAAGCCATGGGGTTTACAAAATTTTGGTTTTTTGCCCATTTTACATACATTTATTTCTTAAAAATGAATTACATTAAACTAATTTATGGTTTCATTATTTTTGTCATGGGGTCGGTCCCTTCCATGCTCGGTCATGACCTGGGCTTAGGCCCACTTATCTTAGGGTTGAATTTGATTTTGACATGGTCAACCGAGGTGTAATTTTTGACCCCAACACCCGGAACTGACATTCCAACTTGAAATGAGTGGCTTCATGGGAATCACATGCGTTCTCATGATTCGTTGTGATATGAAGCAGTGTGAAGCTCCAGTATCGAAAAATGCGAGAGCAGGAAGGGTGGATACTAGTATAGTACCTAAGTTGTGTGAGATCGTGTTTAGATATAGGAAAAGTATAACGATACACAAGGATTGAAATATTGAAAGGATGGGGGATTTTACTGGTGATGACCTGTCATGTGGCTTCGGCCTCCTCGACCTTCATTGTAAAAGCATGTCGTCTTGGTACAATGCTCCTTACCAGAGGAACATTCCTTTGCCCTTGGGGCACATTTCTCTGTGCCTGGTGGAATTGACGATGAGGCTGTGCAGGAGGTCTATATGGAGCTGGTGCAGGAAGAGCTAGACGGGGTGCAGGTGCCTGAATGGCTGGCCTCTGTGGGTCTGTGATTACGGGTCTGGGTGCTAGTGATGTGTTAATACGATATAGGAATTCTCCTATAGCATGAGTAGATGCGCTACAAATCAAACACAGGCCATTTGCACGCCTGCAGTCCTTCGCTAAGTGTTCAGTTCTCTTGCAGTAGAAACAGAAATCTGGACTTAACCGGTTAAATAATCCTCCTGGCCTCTTGGTGCAAAAGTCGGCCTAGAAGAGGCTCCTCCTGTCATCTGTGTAGCAGGGCATTTGATTCCGGCTTCTTGGGCTTACCCTTCTTCTTGACCACGGCTTCGTAACGACGTGCTTCCTTCAGGGGCGAGTTCATGAGTTGGGTGGTCTCATGTAGCTAATGCCGCCTAAATCTCCGGGTCTAAGCCCTGTTGGAATCGTCTAGCCCGAATCTCATCGGTCGGGATCAAGTGTGCCGCGCACCTGCTAAGCATGATGAATTCAGCATCATATTCATCCATTGATTTTATCCACATAGAGCTTTATTGTAGGTGGATGAACTGTTGTTCCATCCCAAAATGGGCAGTCCTGGGGAAGAACTTTGAATCGAACAGATCGCGGAACGTCTTCCACTCTATGAGTTGTGTGAGATGGCTTTCCTCAGCTTTCCACCAAACTCTTGCGTTGTCGGTGAACTGGAGCTTGGCTACATGAATCCAAGCTATGTCCGGTACATGTGTTGAGGTAAGGTCGTCCTCTATACTCTGGGCCTATTCTTTAGCCTCAAGAGGACTTTCTTTCCCTGAAATGTTCATGGGATGCGACACACGGAATTGCTTTACTCCAGGTGCTTCGGCTTCCGGGTGGTTCATAAGAATAGCAGTCTGCTGCTGCTGGCCCTCCAAAAAACTTTTGATGGCTTCTAGAAGCACCGTATGTTCATTGATTGGAGAAACAACGGTAGGGGGAGGTGGTAAAGTAGGTGGTGGGGTATTGCCATTGATATTGGTACCGATGTTGTTCGGAGAATCCATCGCCTTAATAGAAAATTAAAGGTTAGGATAGATTCAAGAAATTTGAAATGCAAGAAATGTATAGTTGCTGATTCTTATAATTCTTGTGATATATTGCTTAAGACTTCATGCAGAACTGACATGCATGTACCGCCAACAAAACCTGTCATGCACCGCTTCCCAATAGACGAAAACGGAGACGTGGCAAGCACACAACGTATTTACTATGAAAATAAATATGTTAAGCGTAATTAAGCAATAAAATAATAAACAAGAATGACAAAAGTAATAAAATGAAACAGCAACTTTATTTACATTCAACTTTATATACAACTGTCTAAAAGTAAAAGATACAATAATAAAATCAAATGCCTAAAAAATGGCATACTGAAAGTAAGTGCAGGCTGGAACTAGTAGTCAGGCTGAGCTGCAAGCTGATCCAAGTCCTCCTGGCTCAGCTCTACATCTTCAGAGTCATGTCCTCCTAACAAACATTCCAAAGAAAGAAAATAGAGAGGAATGTCATCAGCGAACTAGCGCTCGGTAAGTCCCAAAAGATGAAAGAGAAGATAGTATATAATGTGAAATGAACAGGTAAACAGATATAAGATAGTTATTCTAACGTGGTTATTTGTAATTTGATAAGGAAGGTATTCATATATACGAGAGGAGTCCATCTTACCCCGTGGACTATGGTAACTGTAGTACAAGGCCCCGTCATAATCCACGGGACAACGACACTTGAATTCATGTATGTGTTTTTTAAGTGACCTCTCATGTCACGATATATGTTCCGTACCAATCTACCCCTTTTTCCCCGCATATTGTATTGTATAGATTAAGATTACAGGTCTTGGCTGAATCCATGGATATAAAATATGCGGGTTCATATTCAGGATGTAATCATGTGTTCAGGTAGTCATGTCGAGTTCATGTCAGGTTATAACCATGGTTCGATCAAGTCGAGTCAAGTATACGAGGTTGAATTTGATATTTGATTTCGAGTATTCAAGTTCATGATCAAGTATTCAATCTTGTGTTTGATTTTGGAATCTGGTTTGAGTTTGGACTCAGATTGAGTCAGACACTTGTGAACGGATTTAACTCTTGACTTTCTTAGGTTCGGGAGTAATCAGCAACTGTTGTACATGGACGGCAGGATTTGTGTCATTTTCTAAGACAATTGCTATTGATAACCCCGTTAAGTTGTCTTACATGAATAGGCAAGCACTAACTTTCTCCGGCTCTCTAGGGCTCAAGAGAATTGATCTCGCTTAAACCTTTATTAATTTAGAGTCCTTAATTATTGTTTGTATATCTCGAGAGGGTTTTATGAAAAATATAAATTAATATTATTTTTAAAAATAACCTCAAGGTTGATTTACAAGTTTTAGGGTTTTCATGGACATGTATTTTAATTATTGGGCATTTTAATGATAAAAACTTAGCTTTTAAAAATTTATGGTATTTTATTGAAAACTAGCCCCTTTTGGTAATTTGATGATATTTTATTAAAAATTTAATCTTTCATATTAAAAAAATATAGTTTATATGTTTTATTAAAAATACAGATTTATATTTTTAGATAATTTTTCATTTTTCTAAAATTAGTTTTAGAAAAGTCACATTTCTTAAAAAAACCTTATTTTATTTCTTTTCGAAATCGAATACTCCGTGAGGAGTTCTGCATCTCGCTCTACTATCCCAAAGATGTGCGATAATCAGCACCATTCATTAGCGGGTCCCCTGACAAGGGTTGTAGAGACGTATTTACCAAGGATTACAAAATACCGTTTTAAAAGAAATCCGTTTTTGAAAAGATATGGTATTTTAATGAAAAACTATTCTTTAAACCAACCATATATATACGTAGATATCGTGCTACGAAACTGTCACGCCCCGCTTCCTAGTGTACGGTCAGAGGACGCGACGGTCACGCGATATATTTACTCAGAAGTAAACACGCTAAGCGTATCTAAGCAATATAAAATAAAATGTACACAAGAGACAAGATGTAAATAAACAACAACTTTATTTATTAAACATTCTTTTTACAATACAGCTGAACTGGAAATACATGGAATAAAAGCAATGCCTAAATAATGGCATAACAGAATTGAAAATGAAATGTAATGTACAAGTGAATCTAAAACTCCAGATCTTCAGTAAACTGATCCAAGTCTTCGCTGCGGGGCTCGATCTCCAGTGAGTCCGAATCACCTGACGACATTCCAAAGAAGAAGAAAGAGAATGTCGTCAGCAAACAAGTCGCTCGGTAAGTCCCAAAGATAAGTAGAGATAGAATAGACAGAAGGAGAATGTAACTTTTAAAGTTGTATTATATTGTTAACGTTGTTGTTTGTAACTTGGTACAGAAGATACTAGTGTATACTAGAGGAGTCCAACTTACACCGTAGACTTTGGTAACCCATAGTACAAGGCTTCATCGATAATACCACGGAACAACGACATGGATGTAATTTCGTCTTAAGTGACCACCTCGTGCCACCTTTAACATGTTCCGTACCAGTGTACCCCTTTATAACCACGTAGTGTTTATTGTATTGATTGTACGGAACGTATTGTGTTGTATTGTAAATTGTATAGATGGATGACTTGTCGAAACTATGATATCAGTAATGGAACGGATATAATGGATGAACATATAGATGGAATATATCCATGGTTCGGTTCGGTCAATATAGATTGAATAGATTGAATAGATGGATTCATATTGAATTGTAGTTTTATACTTGAATCACATTCAAGTCAGATTGATTATATTGAGACTCAGTCCGAGTCAGAAAATTAGAAAAGAAATTGAAGTCCTGAATTATATTTTGGTGCTATCGGTAACTGCTGCACATGGACGGCAGGATTTGTGTCTTTTTCAAAGACAATTACCGTGTTGATACACCGTTATTAGATTGTCTACCTTAGATAGGCAAGCACCTATATCTCTGGCTCTCTAAGGCTCAAGAGACTGGTCCCGCTTAAACCTATGTTTATTAGGGTCCTTATTGTAATTTTAGTATAACTTGAGGGGTTTTACGTAAAAATAGTTTTAATATAATTTCAAAATAACCTCAAGCATTCAATTATCGTCTTTAGGGTTTTCATTGATGTATATTTTATAAATGTGATATTTCTAATGAATAAAACCTAATTTCATAATATATGGTAATTATTTGTAATATGAATATTGTTTTGAATTATCATGATAGTTTCATATAATATTTGACTTCTTTTCTTAAGTTTTGGAAACATGGAATATTATATATATTTAAAATAAATATTTTGGTAATAATTATATTTACATATTTAATGAAAATAATTTTATTTATTTTCTTGTAAAAATCTCATTTTCTAAAGAAAATGTCTAAATATTCTATCGAGACCGAATGCTCCTTGCGGAGGTCTGCATCTCGCTCTACTAAGCCCGAGAATGTGCGATAATCCGTACCATCCCGAACGGGGTTCCCCAAAATAGGTTGTAGAGGCGCAATTACATGGGAATGTTTTAATACATCTTTCAAAGAAAACGGTTTTATAAGTTAAAGGGATTTATTTGCAAAGTCGTATTTCCCGTATTCTATTATCCTAAGATTCATCGTGCTATAATAAGTATGTGTGTTGTGATGAGGTAGGTTATTACCTCGTGAGTTTTCTAACGATAACACAGTTAAAAGGTATAAATATGTCGATATGAAATATAAAAGTATTTTATTGTAAAATTGAAATACAACTTGCTATGGTTATCATTTTGATGTCAAACTTATTCTATTGTCTTTTTTAATGATTACTAAACAATATATCAAAAGTTGTAGCTTTGTTATTAAGAAAAAGTTGTATTTTTAAAAGGAAAGAGAATCGGAAGCCGGATAACTCGGCTTCCGACACGTTTTAAGAATGAAGAGTTTGGAAATAGCAAAAGAGAGAGAGAAGGGAGACTTACAGGCTTTGATGAGAGTGGAGGGGTAGGAGGAGGTCTAGGATTCGTCGGTGCTTCGTTTCGTTGCCGGAAACTCCTTGCGTTGTCGCCGGAAGTTCGTCAGAGTTTCGCCCTTGGTTAACTTCACTTGTACACTATGGGAACTTAGAAATTTCTTGAGAGTTTTGGCAGTGAATTGTGAGGAGGAGGTGTGAAATGAGGATGGTATTTATAGGGAAAAATTATAATTTATGGTGTTTAAAGAATGCATTGAAATATGCATTAAAATGAGGTTAAATGGGCATTTTATTGCTCTCTGGATTAATTCAGAGTAAACAAGCAATAAGGGAGTAGTGGGGTAGCTGAAAGGGTGCAGGGGGTAAAGTTTGGGGGCATTTAGGACGGTTTGACCCGACCTCGCCGGATTTCCTAAGCTTGTCGCCGGCCCAATGCCGACGGTCTGGGTTGGTGTTGGGTTATTGGGTCGGGGTCGTTTGGTATTCTACAGTGCACGTGTTTGATTATCTTATGTCTCTTCAGTTTACGTGTAGTTCACGTATAGTCTTTTGGGCTTCTAAAAAATTAAAAGAATTTAAAATAAAAAGAATATGTGGCTGATGGGATTTGAACTCTGGTGCTTTGGTTCAGCATTGCAAGGTCTTACCAGTGAGCTACAAGCTCTTTCTTGCTGTTCAAAAGCAAATCAAACTTATAACATGTGCTCAGGCTCAGGTGTCCCTTTCTGTATTTTGAAAATATTCGTACAGAAAATTAGGGTTGTTACATTCTACCCTCCTTATAAAAATTTCGTCCTCGAAATTTGTAAATGGAAAGTATAACAGATTCAAGGAAAGTTTGGTGATAGAAGTACTGAGAGTGTATGAAAAATAACAAAGTGGTACAAGGGTTTAAAAATGTTGAAGAGGATTACCAGTGTTACCTTGGTTTACAGCCTCTACTTCTTCGGCCGCTAAAAGAAAAGCCTGTTGCCGTGTTACATTCCTCCTAGCTGGAGGTACATTCCTCTGTCCTTGGGGCATGTTTCTCTGCCATCGAGGCATGTTCCTCATTGCCTGTTGGAATTGGCGAGTAGGCTGTGCAGGTGGTGTTGCTGGGAGTGTAAGACGAGGTGCGGGAACCTGGAGAGCTGGCCGCTTCTTTCTGCAGTTTCAGTTTCAATCTTGTGGGTGTATGAGCTGGTTTGCGTCTATAAGGACAGTTTCCAATTCCATGATTGGATGCGCCACAAACTAAGCACAGGCCTTTTGCACGCCTACAGTCCTTCTACAAGTGTCCTTCTCTCTTCCAATAGAAGCAAAAATATGGACTCAGCTAGTTGTTGGTTTCTTCTGGTCTCCTAGGTTCAAAAACTGTCCTTGAAGAGGCTCCTCCTGCCATCTGAGTGGCAGGGCGCTTGACTCCAGCAGATTGAGGTATGCCCTTCCTCTTTACTACTGCCCCGTATCTTCGAGCAGCTTTCAAAGCCAGGTCGTGGGTTGGGAAATTCCCTATAGATAACGCAGCTTGGATCTCCTGGTCCAATCCTTGCTGAATTCGTCTGGACCAGATCTCAGCAGTCAGTATCAACTGTGCCGCGAATCTGTTGAGGTATTATGTTAGCTGTGTAGTATGTGATATAAAATTGAACGTTGAGACATTTCTTACCTGCTGAATATGGTAAACCCAGCATCATACTCATCTACTGATTTAGTTCACATTGAACCTTGTTGCGGATGGATGAACTGCTGCTCCATATCAAAGGGGCAGTCTCAGGAAAGTACTTTGCATCGAACATGTCACGGAAAGTCTTCCATTCGATAGGTTGGCCAAGATGGCTTTCTTCTGCTTTCCACCAAACCCGTGCATTGTCCGTGAACTGCAACTTCGCAACACGAACCCAAGCTATCTCTGGCACTTGTGCCGCTGCCAGGTCATCTTCAATGTTTTGAGCCCATTCCTCAGCTTCTAGAGGGCTCTCCTTTCCTGTGAATTGCTTGGGGTGCAAAGCCCTGAATTGCTTCACCCCAGGTGCTTCCGTCTCAGGATGGTTCATCAAGAAAGCAGTCTGCTGCTGCTGTCCTTCCAAGAGGCTGCGGATTGCCTCAAGCAGAACCGTCTGCTCGTTGATCGGAGCAGCGACGAAAGGTTTGAGTGGTAGTGGTGGGGGAGTGTTGTTGACATTCGTGCTGGTGTTGTTTGGAGAATCCATAACCTTGAAAGAAAAATTTGGGTTAGAACAGATCAAAATATATGAAATGATAAGATTCAAGGAATATAAATTGTAAAGAATATTTTTAGTTGCTGGTTCTTGTGTTATATTGCTTAGGTTTTCCACACAGAGCTGACCTGCATGTCCATACAGAGCTGACCGGTATGTCCACACAGAGCTAACCTGCATGGGCCATCAACAAAACCTGTCACGTCCCGCTTCCCAATATACGGACAGAAGACGCGACGGGTCACGCGACGTATTTACTCAGAAGTAAACACTAAGTGTATCTAAGCAATATAAAATAAAATGTGTTCCCTGATTAAAAATCAGGAATTTCCTCAATGAGGCATCACGTGTTCACATGTGACCAAGGGTCACGTGTTGACACGTGATCCATTTACAGAGTTAAAGTTTAAGCAAAGCAGAAGTAAGTGGCTGAGGAAAGACCCCAAAGGGGCGTCACGTACTCACACGTGACCAAGGGTCACGTGTTGACACGTGATGGTCTTTAGCCCAGTTGAAATGCAGAGTTTAATTCTATCAAGTTATAAAGGCCTCAATGAGGCATCACGTGTTCACACGTGACCAAGGGTCACGTGTTGACACGTGATCTATTTACAGAATAAAAAAATCCTAAGTAAAATAAGTGGTTGAAGAAAGACCCCAAAAAGGGGGTCACATGCTCACATGTGACCAGAGGTTACTTGTTGACACGTGATGACCCTTCAGCCCAATTAAAGTACAGAATTAAAACTCTGAAGGAGGAGCGGTCACGTGCAAACACGTGATAGGATTTGAAAGCTTCATAAATTAATAGAATTAAAATTCTAAATTTCTCTAAAATCTTTCCAAATGGGAAAGAATTAAGGAGAACCGTTGGATTAAAAATCCAGGGGTGATTTAATATCACCAATTTATGGAAAAATCTTAGACAAGGAAAGATTTTCCTAAATCTCACCAGAAATAACAAACAGAATATCTTTGGATTAAAAATCTAACGGTGAATAAAATTCACTTAATAATCTAAAGGCTCATATTAATTATGAAAACAAACAAAATCTTTCAATGAAAGATTTCCTAAACAAATTGATTTCTTTCCAAGAGAAGAGAAGGGGAGATAGAGAGTTTGGAGATAGAGTCTTGGAATCTTGAAATTTCAGAGAGAAAAGAAAGGAGAATTTAATTCTCTACAAAGAAAAACCCTATGTGAGAAAGGAAAAGGGATCAAAACTTTAAACAGAGAATTTAATTCTCAAATCTAAGAGTTTAACTCTTCTGCACAAAAGAACTTAGTTCTTCTTCTGGTTGAAGATCTGCACAAAGCACATCTCCCCATAGGATGAGAATTTAATTCTCATCGGGTTGAAATCCTGCCATGCAGATCCAAAACTTAGAGGGGGAATTGAGTTTTGAGAATTTAATTTTCCCAAAATTATAGGAATTTAATTCCTCCAAGACAACCTTATATGAGAATTTAATTCTCCAAAAGTTATAGGAATTTAATTCCTTCAAGATGAAATTAGGGTTTAACCCTATATGAGAATTCAATTCTCCTAAAACTCTAGGAATTTAATTCCTTCAAGATGGATAGAACTAGGGTTTAACCCTAATTGAGAATTTAATTCTCTTAAATTCACAGAAATTTAATTCCTCCAAAATCATAATTAGGGTTTTAACCCTACAGAGAATTTAATTCTCAAAATAAAATAAGCAGACTTAAAAGATCTCTGTAAAGACTAGGGTCACGTGTCCCCACGTGACCCCTGAAAAGATCCCCACAAATGAGAAGGAATTAGCCCTGAGGCAGTGCCTCACGTGCTCCCACGTGACCCTCATTATATCGGAACAAAAGCAAAGTCAAAATATAACTTGGGTACTCTCACGTGTTACAACGTGACCCCTAACGAATATTGTAATAAATCAGGGCATGAGCATCCATCACGTGCCCACACGTGATGGCTGTGAGAATTAAAGGTGTTAAACACTTATCTGCAGAATAAAATGAAGGGGATCTGGCCCCACTTTTTGATGCCATCACATGCTCCCACGTGATCCCTCCCTCTTTTAGTGTTTAACACTAATCTGACAATTTTGTTGCCAGTGTTTAACACTGTTATCTGTTAGCGTTTAACACTAATTTGAGAATCAAATTTTTTTTTATGTTTAACACTAATTTGATAATCTTATTTTCAGTGTTTAACACTGTTGTTCTTTAGTGTTTAACACTAGATTTAGCCCAATTGGCTAATTTTCTAGAGGCAAAGCCTCCCCTTCAATTGAATATGTCTAATGGACCAACAGAGGGCCGATATTCCAAACTTGATTGGACTTAGCCCAAGAAGGCCATAAGTCCTCAATTCAGACTTAACTGAGCCAATGTGCTCATAATATAATTAATTGGTTCTAGTTCCAAACGGGACTATAGATCATTTAATCCATCTTGGTTCAAGGGTATATCTCTTCACTCCTTTGATATTTGTGGTTGTAATTCCTCAACGTCTTCAAAGAGGTGACGGGTCCCGACAACCATATATTTCATCGGACTGTGGGGTCCTTAAACTCATGGACCATAATGTCCTTAGCCTCGACCGTGATGTCTTAAAACTAACATCGGACTGTGAGGTCCTTAAACTCATGGACTATGATGTCCTTAACCTCAACCGTGATGTCATAAAACTAACATCGGACAGTGGGGTCCTTAAACTCATGGACTATGATGTCCTTAACCTCGACCGTGATGTCTTAAAACTAACAATGGACTGTGGGGTCCTTAAACCCATGGACTATGATGTCCTTAACCTCGACCGTGATGTCTTTAAACTAACATTGGACCGAGATGTCCTTAAACTAACATTGGACCGTAATGTCCTTAAACTAATCGACCGCAATGTCCCTAAACTAATCGACCGCAATGTCCCTAAACTAAACAATAGAGCGCAAGTGCTCTTTTGTCGGATCTAAATAATCCCGTTAAGTTGATCTTAGTTTAAAATTTGGCTAACATATCCTTAACAAACGTTTAAGTTGATCTTAGTCTCAAATGAGGCTAACGTATCCTTAAACCCAACCCCCAAACCCAAATCTAAGAAAGATACGGATTTGGACTAGTCCACGTCCTACGGGCGACAACATAACTTAGTCTGCGTATACAATCCACGGGCAACCAAACACAAAACAAACACCCACGACACAAAGTGACCATATGGAGAAGGAGAAAGTTGTTATCGCAATGCGGTAGCGTAATTAACTGTAGGGGCTTTCGCCTGCAGGGAAGAGCGTCCCCACAATCAAAAAACCCCTCAAGCGAGGGGGAATCTGATGAAGTCTGCTACATCGGCCGTATCCGTTTAAACCTTCGATATACGGTGCCATAAATCAACTTGGCATTTTCGGAGAGGTGGACAGATAGCACCAATTAGCATCCACCCCCAGATTCAGCAAAGACGTTCAGTCTTCCCGGTTTCCGGCGGTAAACAGATTCCGGCACGCCCGGTGGGACCTTTTCCTCTTTCCACTCCACACTTCGTGTGTCATGTTCGCGAACCAATCGCGGTTTGCTAATGGTTGCCCTTGGGTGGTGATGCACTAAGATTTGGCGTTTTGCTTGATACAGAAAGCAAAAGATCAATGGCATTCACCTGCTCAAAGTGTTCCACATGCAACTGCAACTCACGTCCTACCTCAACTGGGGGCATATCTTACGGGCCCCAGGAGGCTTCCCTGTTCACGATGCCGGTAGAACAGGTCACTCAAACCACCACAGGATTGTTCTTCGAGACCATGCTCCCGCTAACGAGCTTCACCATTCCTGTGCCAACGCCGGAAGTTCGCAAGAAGTCGGTCTTCGATCGGCTTACAGCTACTACGGCCCCTCTCAACGGGTCGTCCAGCACCAACACCTCGGTCTTCGCCAGATTGGGCAAAAGTCCATGTGGGTCAACAATGAAGCCTGCAATTCAAGAGAAGGTTACTCCGAAGAGGATAGCCATCCCTGCCCCTGAAGTCGTCAAAGCGGCTTCTCCTATCAAAGGGTCGGTCTTTACAAGACGGACTATTCCGGCCCCCGCTACAGTTCCTGTCCCTGCTCAGAAGTCTGTTTTCAACCGATTGGATACTGCTTCTCAAAGGACATCAGTCTTCAACAGGCTGACGCCAGCAGCAACCCTTCACCTGGAAAGGGGGGAAGACAAAGCCATCGCTGAACCAACCCCAACAACTCGACACGCTCGACGTCGCCATTGGCGCCGAGTAAGGAAGGCCGAGGGAAACTCCCCTTCTGGGCTAACTCCACTAGCTCCAACGGTGGAAATTAATGCTGCTGTCCCAACCGGGAACAGTTTCGAGCTGCTGAACAAAGTACGCAGGAATTCGCCTACTGCCATACTGAAAAGATCTTCGCCACCAGTGGAAACTGTCACAGAAATAAAGCCGAAGCAGTCCCCTCAACGGCTGTCTTCCAAAGTTTATAAAATCTGACGACAAGTCCGAGAGTCGGTGGTGGATCAAGACTATCCCCGCCGGCAGAAGAAGCTGAAGGTCCGACAGGAAGAAAACCGTCCTGTTAGGCCACAAAAGGCGATGGTTACTTGGGTGCCCACTGCAACAGCCCCCTCAACGTTGACCACTTAGAAAAGAAGAAGGCCGGAGAAAGTCCCCAGGCCTGCGACAAATGTCAAAGGCACTGAGCCCAAACGCCCTAAGTCTGGGGGCATGGTGGTGCATACCGTCTATATGGCATCCGGGAAAGAGGATAGCCGCGCTTCTACGGGCCACCGACCACTCACCCGATCCATCACAAGAGCTCAGGAACAACAGCAGCAGAAGATTCAGGAGATGCTGACTGCGATGGCCGCGCTCACCGGACCAAAGAAAGCCCGGAGGCGTCATCGGAGCAACGCCATGAACAAGAAACCGATGCTGAATACCTTCGGGGAATGCTTGAGAAGAAGGACAAAAGGCTGCGGAACAAGCGGCCAATATAAAAAGAATGGCACTTCTCTTCCAAGACATGGTCGAGATGATGTTACAGCCAGATCCTCCAGCCGAAGACCCTCCGATCGTTATTGAAGACGATAAAGGGGAAACGTCGAATCCTCCTCTGGCTCTTTCAGCAGCCAAAGAGGAAACTATCTCCAAGGCTACCCTGGATGACTATATTGCCTAGAAAATAAGAGTTCACCAGGCAAATGAAGCAGCCGGCCAAGTCGTCAAAACTGGGCGACCGTATCCAGGCTGGTATGATCAGATAAAGTACCCGCCGGGCTACACGATCCCCAAATTCCATGTATACAAAGGGACAGGCAATCCCCACCAGCACGTCGCCCAGTTCAGAGCTCTATGCGGCAACACCGGGGGCGATGATAAGCTTTTACTCCGTCAATTCGTCGGCAGCTTGTCGGAGACTGCATTTGAGTGGTACTCCGAGCTTCCAAACGACTCCGTCAAAACTTTCGCAGAAATGGAGTTGTTATTCACCCAGCGATTCGCAAGTGCCAGCGAACGTACTCCAATAACGGCATTGATCAATGCAAGGGTGAAACCGGGCGAAACTTGGGTTCAATACGCAATCCGATGGCGAAATCTGTGGTCGCAGTGCGAACAGCGCATCGAAGAAGCACCGGCGGTGGGCATGTTCGTAGGCACCTTAGACCCTCATGCAACTATTTTACAGTTCATGATGTTCTTCAAACCGACCACATTCCAGGTTTTAATCGACAAGCTAGCCCAGATGGATCAGATGGGTCATAGACCGTCTCCTCCGAAGGCGGAGCCGCGGAACGAAAAGGGTAAAGGGAAGGCGACCTTCGTTGCGAACACCCAACAGCAGCCCGGTGCTCCGAAGCTAACGGATAAACTGGAAGAGAGACGACGCTATTATAATGAAAAAATGATGCGTCCTTACTCGTTCCCATGAGACAAAACGAGGAGACTCTTCGAGCTGGCGATGCGCAACAGGCTTATCAATTTGCCGAATCCAAAGCGACCACTGCAACCCGGCGAGGCGAATAATCCCAATTATTGTCCTTACCACCAAACGGTAAGCCATCCAATTGAAGATTGCTTCGTCTTTAAGGGATGGATCGAGGATCAGTACCAACAGGGCAAGTTTGCGTTGTCTGAGAAGTGGAAAGTAAGCCCACCACAACCGCACTCTCCTAAGAAGATGGACACACTGGGGGCAACATGCTCTTTTGTTGAAGAAGCTCCATGGGAGGTGGCTCTTTCAGCCAAAACCAAAAGGATGCTGAGTGATCTCCAGACATACCCGGTGATTAGGTGGAAGAATCCGCTAGAACCCCAGATCATCGAAGAAATGCTGAAGCCCCGCCCAACTCCAAAGATTGGTGGTGATAGCCAAAGTGCTCACACCCAGCCGTCGAAACCTTCGAAAAAGAAGAAGAAATCCAAGAAGCCCGTGAAGCCTGGTGACAAGCGCACGGACTTACAAAAACAAATTGACGCGCTGGAATAGTATAACCAGAAGGCGCGGACTCCGATCACGCTCCAAGAGTTCCTCAGCCACGTCCTTGAGGACGGAAATGATGGAGAAGACTCATCAGATGGATCTGAGGATTACGTAGCAAGTTACCATGTGATCTCTCACTCATTGATAAACGATGAAGAAGCTCCTTACACAGAGAAACTGGGGGCAGGGCCTGAGCCGGAACTTCTAGGGCCATCCGATGAAATGATTGATACATTCCTGAATGAAGCTCTTCTCAAAAGTAAAGCTGATTGGGAGCGTGAGATGGTCATATTTGAGAAGGCCAGACACCGGCGACTAGAAGAAAGGGTTGAAACACTCCCCGCCAGATCAAAGTGCCTCCGTTGCAAATAAAAACAAGATCAAGACGAAGAAAAGGTTTGCGAAAGCCATATCAGTGGGAATGAAGCTACCACCCTCCGAAAGAAGTACTCTTGGTGAAGCTGAAATGTGTCCGAGCTATTGTTTATATCATCAGAAGATTGCGCACCCCACTGAGGCATGCAATGCTTTTAAAAGATGGCGACAGGGATATGTTGCTCACTGGCAACATTTTAAGCGGATGAAACGCAAAACTCGTCGGGAGCAGAGAAGTACGACCGAGGAGCATAAAAGAATTACCGGCAACTGTCGCATGATCAACGCCAGGGGATCGCAAGTTCTCACCTTCGGAAGCGACTCTGACGAGAAGATGGCTCTTGGCCCTCTCTTTAAAGAACCCACCTTTGGGAAAGAGGAGGAACCGAAGGCCTGTGAAAATATACAGCTGCGCAACCGTACGCTTCCAGAAAAGAATCTCGGACCCATGAATAGAAAAGATAAGGGAAAAGAAAAGGTCTCTGAGGATATCGCCCTAGATGACCAAATCATGAAAAAGCTGACCGCCAAAGACCCGCTAAAGAAAAGTAAGGTGGACTACAACGTTCTGGCGCACGAGGAAGCTACCCTCGCAGCTTAGCATTCTCGACCCCCTTTTACTATCAAAAGAAGCAAGAGATTCATTGGTCAAAGCGCTACAAGAGCCAGGACAATTCCAAGCTTTTCTCGCCGAAGAAAAGATGAAAGACGAGCTGGAAGAAGTACACACAGTCGATATTACCTTCGGCGATGAAGACCTCCTCCTTGGGACGTGCGAGCACAACCGTCCTCTTTACGTCTCCGGATACTGTCACGATATAAAGATAGGAAAAATTCCGGTTGACAATGGGTCTTCCGTCAACCTCCTCAACGTGAGAGTGTTGAAGGAAATCTGCATGAGCGTTCAGCATCTCGCTCGCGATAAAATTACCATCTCCGATTTCGACTCCCAGTCATCACGGACTCTGGGGTCTGTAATACTGACGCTGTGCTTCGGGCTACTCATCACGGATATTAAATTTCACGTCATTGACGCCAAGACTTGCTACAATGCTTTACTCGGCCGGCATTGGTTACACGAGTACAATATCATCCCTTCTACACAATATCAGTGCATGAAATACTTCAAGGATGGTCTCGAGTATACCGTAACAGGAGAGCTAAACCCATTCTCCGTGAATGAGGTCCGAAAGTACGAAGATGCAAAATACTTCTTACCAAATTTCGAGGACACGGAGAGATGCCATAAACCGAAGGACAAAGCTATCACCACTATTCCAGTTTTCGGGAGTGATACCGATGAAGAAGAAGAGATAGTTTATTCAGGGCCGCCTCAGCGCAACAACCCGGGACCGTCCGCCCCCATGTTGATCTTCGGCAGCGACTCGGAAGACGAGGTTTACACTATATTTTCCACTCGGACATCAATACAGGCCTTCGCTGTCGATAATCAGAGTTTGCAGATTACCTTGGTTCCACAAAAGCATTACAAAGATCTCGATACACTTGAAACTTGTAATGTACAAGAACTACAGACATTCTACGTCCCTCCCAGGCGAAAAGCTGAACAGGAGATCCTATTCTACCGATCCGAGGAGACCAAAGTGGAGAAGGAAATCTGGCACGGCGCCAATTCTACACTCGACAGGATCCAGCCCATCCGTCTGCCTAGATATTACTCGAAAGGCTTGAAAAGGCTATTGAAGCGCCAAGGGGTACCCTTCAAAAAAACTACTCGACAAGCTCGATTCTACAACAGGATTTAGGACGTCCCCGGGACTCAACGAAAGCTGCCCAATGGGAGAATGGAAACGGTCGGGCTCGGATATGTCCAATCCAGGAAACGGGAACGAGTCCAAGGTAGCTACGTCATATATGACTTCGATGAAGAAGAGGACGCCCTGTTAAAAGATGTTGATCCTGAACCAAAACAAGGTCCGGTCGACAAAGCGCCAAGCCCGTCATTTGAAGAACGAATGGACAAGCTAGTAACAGAAGCGGGTCAAAAGATCCGAAATGACCATAATCGCGAAATGGCCATCTACGAGAAAGCCAGGACGCAACGCCTTCTTCAACAGGCTGCGAAAGATGAAAATGCTCCTCCCTGTCAATCCGTCATACAAAAGGCCCGACGCAGAGGCAAAAATAAATCAAAGAGTGGGAAAAGTGTTCGAGAGCGATAAAGTAGGACCAAGAAGCCACGCGATCAGGAATCGAGTAATCCAGATTCGTCTCCTATAAAGAAGATGAGTCGAGCATACTCTTTTCCTCAGAACAAAACACGGAAGATACTCGATCTCGCCATAAGACATCAACTGATTATACTCCCGGAGTCCAAGCACCCCGAGCAAGCAGGCGGAGTCTCTCATCCGGACTATTGCTCCTATCATAGGGCAATAGGAGATCCTATTGAAGACTGCTTCACCTTCAAGAACTGGGTCGAATATCAATATCGACAGGGCAGGTTCACTCTATCCAGCAGCTGGAAGGTAACCCCGCCGCAAAGGCATGAACCCAAATCCATGAGGGTAGAACCAGATCAATGTCGGTCTTGGAAGCGAGCTTGTACCTGTCACGTGATAACGTTATCAGAAGAAGACCCCGACGGTATGGATAATCTCCCCTGGTGCTTCGAAAACAATGATGACGAGATGATCTCAGAATTCCCACCAGCACCGAAAGAGCTGGAAGATGGAATACATACCACTGCAGATGAGCTCAAGAAAATTGACTTGGGGACTGCAAGTGACCTGCGACCGACGTTCGTCAGTGAGCTGTTGTCTGAAGAAAGGGTGGCTATACTGAAGGACGTTCTTATGCAGCATAAGGATTGCTTTGCATGGAACTATTCTGAGATGCCGGGACTAGATCCAGAAATTGCTGTCCACAAATTGGCAATATCCCTGGACGTCAAGCCAACCAAACAAGCGCCGAAAAGAATGCGGCTCGAGCTTGAGATGAGCATCAACGCCGAGGTCAAGAAGCTAATCGACTCTGGTTTCATCCAAGAGGTCTAGTATCCTGATTGGATCGCCAACATTGTCCCAGTGATGAAGAAAAATGGGACAGTACGTATATGTGTGGATTTTCGGGATCTCAATAAAGCCTGCCCGAAAGACGACTTTCCAGTACCAGTCACCGAGCTGATGATAGACAATACGTCCATTCACAAAGTCTTCTCCTGTCACGACCCAAAGTTTGGCCCGTGACCGGCACTTAACCACGTAACATCTACAGGCGTAACGCGACTAAGTAAGCCGGAAACCCAGAAATCAAACCAATAAAAGTATAGAGTGAATTAAGCATTTAATAGAACGAATTACTAAGATGTCAAGAAATCTTAAGTAGAGAATCACTAAGATAACAATATACGACGCCGTAGCGAAGAAAAAGAGCAACAGGTGGGAAACATCACAGATGGAATGAACTGCATAAGTAAAGTCGGCTCACAACGAGCTCGACGCCAGAATACAAAATAATATACATCGTCCTCACAACTGGTCTCTAAGTCAATACATAAGTGGTAGATGGAGAGTACTAGATACAACAATGTACATAACTGAAAGATAACCAGATACCGTACAAAACCCACCTATCAGCAAAAGAGCTAGTACACCAACTGTAGGGGTATCTGTGTCAAAAGATGCAAGAATGCAGCCTGCCGCGACTACTCCGAAGGCAACCTGCAAACACTGTGGCACAACGGGGGTGAGTTGCCAACTCGTGAATAGAAGATAACATATAAAGGTAATCGCGAGTATGCACGTGCTACGATACTATAACCTATATCAACAGATAACATCTATATGAAGAACTGGATGCTCAAATATGCAACAAGTGCGGTCTAATAACATCTCCATGTGATGAGCAAGGACTGTGATGATCAGGTGTAACAATGCAATCTAACAACCCTACATAGAATGAACAGGGTATGCAATGATCAGGTATAGCAATGCAATCTAACAACTCTATATAGAATGAACAGGGTATGCAATGATCATGTATAGCAATGCAATCTAACAACCCTATATAGAATGAACAGGGTATGCAATGATCAGGTATAGCAATGCAATCTAACAACCCTATATAGAATGAACAGGGTATGCAATGATCATGTATAGCAATGCAATCTAACAACCCTATATAGAATGAACAGGGCATGCAATGTGTACTATATCAGGTATAATAGGTACAGGGTGAGATATCAATTACTACATTCTGAGCATGGGAAATATAACATCTACACGGAATGTCATCGTGGGAAGTATAATCGGTACCCATCAATGTACCCAATAACCCAATACTACTCAGGCGTCGTCATCCTCCTCGGTCCTCCAATCCTGTAAATCTCATATAACCGTGAGTGCCCAACATCGGCATCCAAAATATCAAGAAATACTCGTGCCAAGCATCGACACGCAAATCCTCCTGTATAGGGCATCCGTCAGTCCGGATCAGGCCACGGGCTCTGTCTGCGGTATCGGCCCTCGGCCCCGGCAGTACGAGTCGTCCCGTATCCATTCATAGACTCTGGTCGGTATCCTCCGGATAACCGCCAGGTCCAACCAATCACCGGTAGGTAGTAGTCCCTCTGCCAGGCTCACCGTCTACTACACAGCGAAACCGTTCTCGTCTCGGGGTACCATACCGGGTCCACCATGTACCCGTAATCGGCCTCATCCAACTCCTCGATTCGGGTTCACATATATGTCACTCTAGTACCGAGAAAACACATGGTGGACGCACCGAAATATCATATCAAGGGAAACCGGGTTTTTAAATAATTAACTATTCTCTTTGAAATATCCACGGTTCCCCAAATCCAGAATTAACATGGAAATAACATATCTCAATGCGTAATCTAAGCAAGTATGAAGATATCAATATATGTGTGCACTGGTACGAATATACAGTGTGCATGTGCGCAGGTATGAAGATATCAATATATGTGTGCACTGGTATGAATATACAGTGTGCATGTGCGCAGGTATGAAGATATCAATATATGTGTGCACTGGCATGAATATACAGTGTGCATGTGCGCAGGTATGAAGATATCAATATATGTGTGCACTGGTATGAATATACAGTGTGCATGTGCGCAGGTATGAAGATATCAATATATGTGTGCACTGGTATGAATATACAGTGTGCATGTGCGCAGGTATGAAGATATCAATATATGTGTGCACTGGCATGAATATACAGTGTGCATGTGCGCAGGTATGAAGATATCAATATATGTGTGCACTGGCATGAATATACAGTGTGCATGTGCGCAGGTATGAAGATATCAATATATGTGTGCACTGGTATGAATATACAGTGTGCATGTCGTACCAGTAGGGATATGTGATGCATATGTGCCTGAATATGGATATAACATATGCTGTTATGCGGCAATTCATGACAACATCAATAGGGTGGAATCAGTATAATATATGATTTATAGCAATCCTATAATGTGAGTGTCATGGCAATCACTAACGGTGTGAGTGTAGCATATCAATCGTGCTCGTGCGACTTGAACCGTTAGTGACAGTGCAGTGTCTTATGCCATCATTTCTATATGCTACAATAAGGTATGCTACTACAGTCCATATGAACCTCTATAATCTAATATCCTGACTCGCCCTGACGCTTAACGCCATACGGGCGATTTCCCCGTAGATGTTAAATCTACTCACCTGGTCGTGCGCTACTCGTAGCCGACCACCTGCTTCCCTTTCTTAGCTTCGTCCGACGTACCCGCCTGCGAACCTGGAATTACACAAGAATCCATATATAAGCAAATATCTCGCAAAACGTGATATCGACGTCAAACGATACGCTCGCGTCGCGAACTAAACGCGCGTGTGTACGATACGCTAAACGTGTGCACGCGTCTAAAACTAACCCCGATACGCCGCGATACGCTGAATCATGGAACCCTCTCGCGTATCGCGCGTATCGCGCGAACCAAAAGTACTGGAAATACGATATAACATCCCAGATTCTACCCGGGCTAACAACTTACAAAACTATACATACCACTGGCCTAGAAATCACAACAGACTCCTACCCATCCAAAATTCACCCAAAAATTCCCCTGTCTGGCCGCAAATTGCGGCCAGAAAGATTAAATTGGCGGCCTCGCTATGGGGTGGGGGTCTCGGGTTCTGGTAGTGTGGTCTATGTCTTGTATATAAGCTCCAGTCAACTCAATTTCAACCTGAACAACCCGGGCCTATAGCAGATCACAGAAATCCAAAAAATTCACTTAAAAACACTAAATTTGCACAATTAGAAACCCTATGGTATTTTGGTGTAATCTGGGGTCTAACTAGGTTTACATGGCCTTAATAACACCCAATTAGGCTAGGTTAACCAATATTATCAGCACTAAACCACAAGTCCACACAAATCACCATTTCAAGCACAAAATCTCACTTTTTTACACAAACCGAAGCTAAACTACGCATACGTTAAACAAACAAGAAGTTGGGCTCGGATTCTATACCTTACAAGACCCTAAGTGCAAGGAGAAAGGAGGTGGAGAAGATGGGAGTGCTGCTGCAGCTGCTGGGGCTGTTGTTGATGTTGTTGCTGCTGCTGCTGCCTGCTGCTGCTGATGCTGCAGATGATGCTGCTGTTGTTGCTACTAGTTGCTGCCTCTCTCTCTCTCTCTCAGCTGAGTGTATGTGTGTGTGTGTGTTGAGAGTGAGAGGAGTGAGATAGAGGAGGAAAAGAAGTGAGAATACCCTAGTCAACCCCCTCTCTCTTTCTCATTAAATGAGCATGGGTCAAGCCATGTTGCCCATACTCTCCCTCTCTATCCAAGTCAACAAATCCAATTTATTTCTTATAATGAAAATAAATAAAACAACCACCATAATAAAATCCCAAATACACCTAATACAAAACATAAAATGGCTTAGGAATTGGTTAGTCCACCATGGTTGTTAATCGTGGTTTAACCCCAAATCCTAACCCTAGTTAACATGCACAAGTGTGTGTGTGCCTAGAAAAATCCTAATAAAATATTCATTAATTAGAATAAATTATCAGAAACTTAATTTGGTAAACTTTTTACCAAAACTATCTATTAACAATATAATTATCCCCTAAACACGACCTAAGGTGTTACATCTCCTTTATGGATGGTTCGTCAGGATACAATTAGATAAAGATGCATCCCGAGAACCAGAAGCATACCGCTTTCCGGACCCCTTTGGGTATATTCTGCTACAAGGTGATACCCTTCGGTCTAAAGAACGCCGGTGCCACCTATCAGAGGGCCATGACGAAGATCTTCGATGAGCTCATACATGAAGTCGTCGAATGCTATATCGATGACCTCATGGTTAAGAGCAAATCATACGAGGAGCATTTAGAGCATCTGAAGACCGTATTCCAACGCCTTCGTAAATACAACTTGAAGATGAACCCTCTCAAATGCGCATTCGGAGTTTCCTCAGGCAAATTCCTAGGATTCATTATCCGACACCGAGGCATCGAGATAGATCCGTCAAAGATCAAGGCGATTATGGAGATGCCCCCGCCAAAGACTCTTAAGCAATTACGATCTCTCCAAGGGAAGCTCGCGTATATCCGGTGATTCATAGCCAATCTCTCTGGCAAGTGCCGCCCGTACAGTCACTTGATGAAGAAAGGGATCCCGTTCATCTGGGATAAAAAATGCCAAAATGCACTGGACGAAATCAAGCAATACCTGCAGAACCCGCCAGTGCTGGCAGCTCCGGTCAAGGGAAAGCCTCTCATTCTATATACAACCGCCCTTGAAGGTTTCTTAGGCGCATTATGGGCACAAGAGAACGACCAAGGGAAAGAAAGAGCTCTCTACTACCTGAGTCGAGTCCTCCTGGGGGCAGAAAGCAATTATTCTCCCATCGAAAAACACTGCCTGGCGCTGATCTTCGTGATAACAAAGCTCAGGCACTATGCGTTGGTGCATGAAGTCCGTCTCATATCGAAGGTAGACCCTCTCAAATATTTGATGTCAAAGGCCATATTGACAAGGCGACTCGCTAAATGGGCTCTACTCTTAATGGAGTTCGCAATAACTTATCAGCCCCTTAAAGCAATGAAAGGCCAGGCCATCGCTGACTTCCTCACTGAACACCCAATACCGGCTGATTCTCCCTTGAATTGCGAGCTGCCAGACGAACATGCGTTTGACACGATCAACGGAAGTGGTACCCGATGGGAACTTTATTTCGATGGAGCATCCTCCGTGAAGAAGCGCAAACAAAACACGCCAATAATCAAATCAAGGGTAGGCCTCATCTTCGTGACTCCACAAGGAGGGATAATGCGTTTTTCCTTCTCCTTAACAGAGCCGAGGACAAACAATGAAGCCGAATATGAAGCTTTGATAGCGGGCCTCGAGATCGCCATCGACATGGGAATTAAAAACCTCCTCATATACGGAGACTCCCAACTGGTCGTTAGTCAAGTAAATGGCGACTACCAAACGTGCAAACCAGAGCTGCTAAAGTACGGTGAGAAGGTACAGCAACTGCTGACCCAAATACCTTCCTACACCTTGGAAAGCATACCGCGTGCGGAAAATAGCAAAGCGGATGCACTAGCTAAGCTCGCTAAAGAACTGGCCGACGAGAACCTCGATGACATGAGAATCGTTGTGCAAAGCCGCCGGGTTCTTGAGCCGGCGGAAATGTCTCCGGAATCGTCCGAAGAAAAAGAAGCGACCGAGCAAATGGCTATGCAAATAAAAGACCAGGAAAAGGCTGAAGATTGGAGAGAAGTCTTTATAGACTACTTCAAATCCCGTCGAACGCCTGAAGATGCGTCCTCAAAACATCAACTCATGAAGCGAGCCCTATCTTTCGCCTTCGTCAATGATACTCTGTACAAGAGGTCGTTTGATTCTCTGTGGTTGAGATGCCTGGGACCTGAAGAGGCGAAGAGAGTCATTCAAGAAACTCATGACGGACTTTGCGGTTCTCACCAAGCCGGGCCAAAGATGAAGCTGAAGATCAAGAGGATGGGTTATTATTGGCCCACGATGATCCAGGACTGCCTCGAGTATGCGAAGCAATGCTACTCATGCCAGATCCACGGAGACTTTATCCATCAGCACCCAAATCCATTACACCTGACAGTAGCTAGCTGGCCGTTCGAAATGTGGGGGACTGATATAATTGGCTCCATCGAACTAGCATCGTCCAGAGGACATCGATTCATTTTGGCGACAACTAATTACTTCTCCAAATGGGCAGAAGCAGTACCGCTGAGGGAAGTGAAGACGGAGAATATCCTCCATTTCTTCAAGACGCACATCATTTATCGGTTTAAAACTCCGAGACGGATCATCTCCGATAACGGGCCAGCCTACAGAAGCCACAAGATTAGCCGCTTCGCACAAAAGCACAACATAGACTGGAGATACTCCTCAGTTTATAATCCCCGAGCTAACGGTCTAGCTGAGGCTTTCGACAAGACCTTGACAAAGATCGTAAAGAAGACGGTGTCTCAAAATAAGAAAGACTGGCACGAGAGACTGCAAGAAGCTCTCTGGGCATATCGAACTACGTTCAAGACGGCCACGAACACAACACCGTACGCGTTGGAATTCGGTACAGAAGCGGTACTCCCCCTCGAGATAGAGTTACCCTCTTTACGAGTGGCAGTTCATTACGAGCTGACGGACGAGGAGAACGCTCACCTGCGGCTTGAGGAGCTCGATGCCCTTGATGAGACCCGGCTCATAGCGCAACAAAATCTGGAAGCTTATAAAGCAAAGATGACGCGCTCCTACGAAAGATTGACCAGGCCAAGGACATTCCGCCAGGGCGAACTCGTGCTAGTGGTCAAAAGACCCATGATCCCCAATCGTGCTAAACGAGGGAAATTCGAGCTGAATTATGAAGGCTCGTACATTATAGACAAAGTCTACCAGGGTGGAGCCTATCTACTCATAGACATGCATGGCGAAAGGCCCTTCAGGCCAATAAATGGTCGCTTCCTGAAGAAATACTACGCTTGACAAGTCACGGCCTAGGTCAATGATAGATGACAACGACTATGTCCACTCGCTATCTTCCTAAGCTCAGACTCCATAAATAGTAACCGGCTTCCTTTACGACGGACCGAAACGTCCTTAAACTAACGACGGACCGGAACGTTCTTAAACTAACGACGGACCGGAACGTCCTTAAACTAACAACGGACCACTATGTCCTAAAACTAGCTGTTGACCGAGATGTCGATAAACTACGGTGGATTGCAGCGTCCCAAAGCTGATATATAAAAAAAAGAATAAAATAAAGAAAATAAAGAAAACGGTATGTCCATAAGCAAAATGGGCACGGATGAAAACCTAAAAGGGCTCCGTGAGTAAAAACAGCAGGGCTACCGGCGAGTATTGTGAAAACCCGAAAGGGCGCAGCCTCGTTAAAATTAAAAAAAAAAAGAAAAGAAAGAAAAACGGTATGCCCATAAGCAAAATGGGCACGGATGAAAAGCCGAAAGGGCTCCGTGAGTAAAAACAGTAGGGCTACCGGCGAGTTTTGTGAAAACCCGAAAGGGCGCAATCTCGTTAAAAGACACTTGCAAGGTCCTCTCGACTTCGTAAAGAGAAACCACTTGCGTGAGATCCTTACGACTCACAAGGGAGCAACACACTTAGGGATCCCCACGATCCCTAAGGAGAAATTACACTTGCGAGATCATCACGAATCGTAAGGAGAACCCTCTTATGAGACCCTCAAGGCTCATAAGATTTGAAAGTCTTAAGCTACAGGGATCTGAATCTGTTCTTAAGCATCCCCCGCAACCTTCAACAACTGCCCTACAAGCGGCTCAATGCTGACCCTTGTATACAATCCACGGGCGCGAATAAACATTTCCATAACGAAGTCCCATCCGTGACTAGGGATATGTTTATATGGTGAACAACCCTTATAAGTCCTCTCGACTTATAAGGAGAAAACCCTCCTGTAAGATCCTTACGACTTATAAGAGACCATGCACTTAGGAATCCTCACGATTCCTAATGAGAAATTACACCTACGAGATCCTCACGACTCGCAGGGAGAAGTACCTTTATGAGACCCTTACGGCTCATGAAGTTAAAAGCCTTAGTCGACAGGATCTTAACCCTGTTTGCTAAGACTTTTGTTCGATGTCGACAGAAGCAAATGATGATTCGCTCCTGGCAATATCCCAGTTGTAGCGGTGCTGATGCCGAAATCGGTGTCTAAATCCAAACTTGCAGCAAAAAGCTGGCAAGCCACACATGCATACGAAATAGCCAAAATGATGGGGCAACTTGCAAACAAAATCAGCAAGTAAAAAAAATGTATGCATGCAAAATAACCGAAATGATTAGGCAACTCGCAATAAAAAGCAGCGAGTAAAAATAAAATAAATAGCCGAAATGATTGGGCACCACGAAAAATAGCCGAAATGATTCGGCAATCGCAACCTTCACGATACAAAAGCTGAAATGATGGAGCATCGCGGAATAAAATAAAAAAAATAAAAATAAATAATATGAATGAAATTTTTGCGCTACAGGTGATATTACATCAATCCTTGTATACAATTCAGGGGCGCAAACAAAGAGGGAATCTTACCTCTCCTCCCCAGGCTTCACCAGAAGAAGAAGCCAAATCTCAACGGTTCACAGATAGCCTGGAGATCATCTCAACATTCATCTCATTACAATAGACACAACATCAAGCAAAGCGAAACAACGGCAACTCCCAGTTCCATGACTCAGCGGTGCACAGATGACCGAGAGTCAAACCCCGACTCCGTGAAATGCGGATAAAGTCAACTCTTCCTGGTTACGTAGAACGCGGATATATGTCACTCCTGACCCCGTGGGAAACGTCCAGAGTGGATCCTGGTCCTCGCAGAGCACAAAAATGACCCCGTGTGAAGCATCCAGAGCGGAGCCTGGTCCTCGCCGAACACGGCAGTGAACCCGTGGGAAGCATCCAGAGCAAAATTCCTGGTTACGTGGAACGCGGATTATATCACTCCTGACCCCGTGGGAAACGTCCAGAGCGGATCCTGGTCCTCGCAGAGCACGGCAATGACCCCGTGTGAAGCATCCAGAGTGGAGCCTGGTCCTCGCAGAGCACGGCAGTGACCCCGTGTGAAGCATCCAGAGCGGAGCCTGGTCCTCGCAGAGCACGGCAATGACCCTGTATGAAGCATCCAGAGCGGAGCCTGGTCCTCGCAGAGCACGGCAATGAACCCGTGTGAAGCATCCAGAGCGGAGCCTAGTCCTCACCGAACATAGCAGTGAACCCGTGGGAAGCATCTAGAGCAAAATTCCTGGTTACGTGAAACGCGGCAATGACCCCGTGGGAAACGTCCAGAGCGGAGCCTGGTCCTCACAGAGCATGGCAATGAACCCGTGTGAAGCATCCAGAGCGGATCCTGGTCCTCGCAGAGCACGGCAGTGAACCCGTGTGAAGCATCCAGAGCGAAGCCTGGTCCTCGCCGAACACGGCAGTGAACCCGTGGGAAGCATCCAGAGCAAAATTGGACTGTGAGGTCCTTAAACTCACGGACTATGACGTCCTTAACCTCGACCATGATGTCTTAAAACTAACGACGGACTGTGGAGTCCTTAAATCCACGGACTATGATGTCCTTAACCTCGACCGTGATGTCTTAAAACTAACAACGGACTGTGGAGTCCTTAAATCCACGGACTATGATGTCCTTAACCTCGACCGTAACGTCTTAAAACTAGCAACGGACTGTGGAGTCCTTAAATCCACGGACTATGATATCCTTAACCTCGACCGCGATGTCTTTAAACTACGGTACCCTATGAAACATCTAGAGCGGAGGCTGGTCCTCACCAAACACGGCAGTGAACCCGTGAGAAGCACCCAGAGCAACACCTGACCCCGTGAAATACGGATAAGGGCAACTTCACCCATCACTTGCGGGTCATCACGATTCGTAAGGGAGCAAATTCTCTTGTGAGATCCTTAAGACTTTCAAGAGAAAACACGCTTAGGAATCCTCACGATTCTTAAGGAGAAATTACACCTACGGGATCCTCTCGACCTGTAGGGAGAAAAACTCCTTATGAGACCCTCACGGCTCATAAAGTTGAAAAGTCTTGGGAGGCAGATCTTAACCCTGAATCCTAAGCCATCGTTGTCCTGCAAAGAGATCAAGATACACTATCCATAGAATACATTCAATAAAAAGGGACACACTATTGAGAAGAAAATATGTCTTTTATTCATGAACCAAAATGGATACAAAGTACAATTCGTGAAAGAACAAAAATATACTCTCATTCAGGAGTATGTACAAAAAGAAAAAAAAAGAGATATACAAGTCTTCAGGTCGGCGGGCAATTTAGCAGCTTGGTCAGCTCATCCCTCTTTCGCTGGGCCGTGCCTTCGTGATTCAGTATCGCTAAAAGACGGGCCTCCGCCTGAGCCTGCTGGGCCTGATATGAGACAAGCCGACCTTTGAGCTCTTTCTCGGCAGCCTTGTGAGCCTCGACCCTTTCGCGAGTGAACACGGCGGCTTTGTCGATGGCCACCACCTCCTTGATGGCCTCTTGAAGCACTCTCCAGAATTCATACGCTTTGTTGGTCTTGGCCGTAAGGTTGGCTTGGAGCTCATTCAGCGCCTTAGAAGCGAGCTCCCTCTCTGAGAATTTGCGGCCGAACTTCTTCTCGCACGACACCATGTTCGCCGCTCACCACTCAATCAGACCCCGCAAGCCCGCTTTCGCAGCCACAGCCTCCGAGGAAAGGCGGGTACACTCGAGCACGTGCAGACAAGCCTCCACCTGACGGCAAAACTCAACCCAGACTTGCACCACGGCCTCGCTATGATAGACAGCAAGAAAGGGAAGAGAACCGTTAGCTTCAGCAGCAAACGCTTCGGCTGTGATTACACTGCCCACACGAAGCTCCTCGATCAAGGATGACAGGGAGTCGAGGCTTAATTTTGCCAGACGGTCTGAGGCTTGCAAAGCATAAGGGCCGGGAGGCATGGCGATGAGCGACTCCAGCGCTGTGAGAACTGGCAGGGATGTTCAGATTTATAAAAGATCAGTGAAACTTTTAAGCAAAAGAACAAGTGGGACAATATTGAGGCTTCACTTACCCACAGTCATGCAAGAAGAAGCTGAAGGTTCCCCTGGCCCTTCGAGAAGCTCAACCTCGTTGTCGGCCTCCAGAACTGTAAAAGACATCGATGTCATTTTGCAAAATAACAACAATGTTATGAAAAGATGATGAACAACACTGACCTTGCCCAGACAAGAGGACGATGCGTTGAGGAGATATCGCCTGCGGAGCGGCCATCTCCAGCAAACGCTGAAAGGATTGCCGGGGAGACAGATCGGCAATAGAGGCTGCCAGTCCGCGCAGTTCTAAAAAGAAAAAAGAGTTCAGATAATGGAAAGATTACTAGTTTAAAATGTGGAAGGTTACCTTCGACGCTCCTCCCATTCTGAGCTGGAGGGATAGCAGCATCAACGGCCTCCGCAGCGACCTCGGGCACAATGTCAGGGGCACGGGCTGGTGTAACGGCCTCTGAGGAAGGAGCAGCGGCAGCCACTGTGGGCTCTAACGAAGGGAGGGTGGTCTCGACTATCTCCATCCCAGCCTCTGGGCCGCCCTCAGAAAGATCCGTTGGGACGGCGACCACCAAAGGTGCCTCTCCCGAAGGAGTGAGTGCTTCGGGAGCAAGAACCACCGCAGGAGGCTCTATCGCGAGAGGGACAGCGTCGTCAACCCCCTCCACATCGAGTAATGTTTCATTAGGGGCGTCAACAAGCTCTACCGTCAGTAAGCCCGTAGGAACCTCCCCCATCGCCGAAGTCTCTGCACAATTTACACAAGAATAAGAATACATATATACAAGTGCAGGCAATATGAAGTATTACAAAGAAATGCAGGAACATACCAATGCGTAAGGAAGCTTTCAATATGGCTTGTTCAAGCCGATGCTCCTTCTCGAGGAGGTGTGCTCGCCGAGCTTCAAGGGTGGACTCGTGGCCGCCAGTCCACAATGAAAGCGCATCCGCGGCATCCTCTGAAGCAGCCTGCTTAAGGGCCCTTTCGCCCCATTCCTCCAAAGGGCCAATGAACCGCCGCCGGATCTACGAAGGGTCTTTGTAAAAGATTACGGCAGGATAGGGCTTCTTCGGAACCCTTACGTTCTGAGACTCATCTTTAGAATGTCTTATAGCCTCAGCCAATTGTGCGGCTTCCTCGGCAGCTGAACCCGGAAAAAGTAAACCAGCATCCGACTCTTGCATGGCCAACGGTTCATCCTGAAAAATGGGCTCAGACTCTACTAAAGAGTCGAGCAGGTTGGTAGCCACCTTACTCCGCCGCTTGGATCCAGAATCGACCGCCGAAGACGACCGTTTCCTCCCCCGTGGAGCCTTGGCACAACGCCGACCCACTCACCTTCAACACCCTCATTCCCAGCACCCTCGCTTGGCGGTGCTGCCGAGGACGACACGGCCATTGTCGACGCCGCCGGCGGTGGTACTACTACTGGCGCCCTTTTACCCCTTGACTGAGCCCGAGTATCCAGCGGCATACCAATTGTGGGGGTAAGGTCCACCTCCGACTCCCCTGGAATGAGCGCAACACTGGTGTCCCTCAGGGGAAAGCGGACCGGTGCGCGCGGCCGTAGCGGAATTCCCGCGGCCTGAGCCGGAGCAGGAGCGCCATAGCCAAGAAGCAACCTTTTCTCCTCAACAATAACTGGGTTGACCCGATGAAGATACCAGCCTGTAAAGGACCCCATGGATCGGGGAATATGATCGGCTTCGGGGATCATGAAGTAAGAACTAGTGTTCAGCCTCACGAAGTGATGAGCAGCATCATGAACAGCTGCGGGTGAAGGGACCGGCGCAACTGTAAAAGCCTCGAAGGGGACACCCTGATCATATCCAAGCTGCCGGGCGAAGCGATGCGGATTGTACCGCATAAAAAGAGCCGCACTATTCTGACGGAATACCAGATAGCCCGGTCTGATCGCGTACAAGTGCGTGGCCTCCTAGGGCTTCAGAGAAGGCACCTCACCTTTCGACTGGTCGTGGAGTTGTTGAATCGGACCTGAAGGAGCAGATGGAACCCGATCAACAAATGCCAGCCCGCCCGCGCTAGCATAGGGAGCAATCAACACGCGAATAGCCCCGAACTGAGTCAGGTCGGGAGCAGCAGCGTCCACTAGCCGCATGAGACGCGGAAAAGTGTAGGCGTCATAAAATGCGGGTCTCTGATGCGCAGCAAAAGCTCCCAACACGTGCATCTCAATCCAAGATGTAAAGTAATGAAGGGAGAAGTTTACTACATCCACACCGGGAGTTGAGGTGTTAGCGGCGGTGCCCAATCCATGATAGAGATGCGCTAGCGCCGGGATGCCTATGGCCAGCCGTGTCCCCTCAGCGATACAATGAGCCGGATAGATAACCGAGACTCTCATGAAGCGGCGATGCATGAGGATGACGAACCAGCTAAGCCAGACACTGATAAAGCCCACAAAGAATGTCTCCTCGTCCATGCCGGGAGCTGCAATCGATTCGAAAGATACCGGCGACATGATAGGAATATAATACTGCGGTAAATCCGATTCCTTAGTCGGACGCCTGTTCAAACCAAACCCAAAGGGGTCGTTGATACTTGCAAACCTGGGAGCCGTCTTCGACAGGACATCCTCGCGAAGGAAGCAAGCGATGAAGCTCTTGAAAGTGACGCCCTGCTCCTCAGATTCTGTGAACAGTTTGTCGAAGATGTCCAGCACCTTGATCAAACTCGGAGGCTTGTGGCGGACGGCGTTTTCGGTAGACAAGCCGTCGAGCGTTGCGGGCTCAGTCTCAAAGGCGTACTCGTCAGAAGGAAGCAATTCCTCGTAAAGTGTCCCTCTGATTGGCAGCCCCAAGATCTCGCGAAATTCTTCCAAAGAAATCGAAACTTCACGGTCCCCCAAGAGGAAAGTGTTGGTGGGAAGATTCCACTGGTTCAGGAAGGCCTTAACCCACCAGATATGAGGAGACGAGTAGTGGAAGAGGGACGCATAGATTGCCTGATAAAGCCCAACCTTCTGCAATCGCGCATGGTGAGCGGATAACATGTAGCGAGCCCAAAGAAGGTAACCCGTGGGGTGTCGAGGGGTAAGCCCTATCTTATAAATCTTCCCCCATGGTTGGGCCTCGCCCTGGCAAATACGGCGTCCCAGAATATCTATGGCCGGGATAGGATGGTTCGGAATTCCAGTCGTCGAAGGCTGAAGCCGTCCCATCGGGGTCCAATTCGGCATCTCCATGGCAAAAACTGTCCTTGGAAGATCCATCGGCAGGAACGGATAAGTAGGCTCCGTCGGTACTTCGCAAAGGAAGCTTCGGCGACCACGGATGATGTGACCAACCAGGTCCCCCACAAAAGCAAGTTAGTGCAGTTCGGGTCATGAGCCCTGATCATCGCCATCACTTCCTCGTCAAAAGGCGACTGAGGAAAAGCGGCCTCCGAGCGAATGAAAGGAAAGTACGGAACGGAAGTCATTGTACCTGAAATAAAATAAGGAGAAACTGTTAAAAGCGAAGCCAACAGTGTATATATATATGATTATAAATATATATATATAAAAAGACAGCGAAAGAAAGCGACAACGGATTCATTTTATGGGACCATTGGTTACAGAACACATGGGTCCCACAAAATCAAGATGACGGCTTGTTGATAATGAGGCCAAGCAATTATAATGAGACAAAAGGAAGATTCTCATTAAATAAGCAGTGGATTTCAAATGACCCTACATATTCCCCTAAAAAGAAATTCGTCTTGGACTCTGTGACAGATCAAACAGAATCAAGAGAATTAAATTCCCAGAAAGAGACATTGCAAACTTCTTCTTCTTGGATGTGAAAAAGACAACTCAGGGCAAGAAAACCCTAAGAAGCTTTCTGGGAAGAACTGAGTTCTTTATAAGAATTAAATTCCTTGTTAAAAAAGGGGAATTAAATTCCCAGAAACGTTTTACAGAGCCAAAGCTCTTTGAAGATGGAATTAAATTCCATGGAAAAGACAACCTCCACCATTAGCCCCCTGAAGATCAGAGAAGCCCTAAAGGGTCTGTTGATTAAAGATTGAATGGTTTTCTCTTTATTTTAAAGGACTTAAAAATGGGTTGTTAAAAGGGAAAACCCTTGGTGTGGATTTAAAATCCCGTGGTGATTTCTGTGAAAGTTCTTCGTTCATTCAAGATCATTACCTGAAGAAAAGAAAATCTTTCAACAGAGTTAAACTCTGGAAGATTTGCAAGATAGAGAACTAAGCTCTGAGGAACGAGAATTAAATTCTCAAAAAGAAAGTTAGCAAAGGAGGAAGATGAAAGAGTGGAGGCGCTTCTGAGGAGACCCCTGCATTTATAGAATGTGATAGAAAACGCTTCATCTCCCCGATTCCCTAGATGGATCACAAAAGTGACAGCGTTGCACTCACGTGTAGACACGTGAGAGCAACACAGTGGGGACATTTGTTCCCTGATTAAAAATCAGGAATTTCCTCAATGAGGCATCACGTGTTCACACGTGACCAAGGGTCACGTGTTGACACATGATCCATTTACAGAGTTAAAGTTTAAGCAAAGCAGAAGTAAGCGACTGAGGAAAGACCCCAAAGGGGCGTCACGTGCTCACACGTGACCAAGGGCCACGTGCTGACACGTAATGGTCTTTAGCCCAGTTGAAATGCAGAGCTTAATTCTATCAAGTTATAAAGGCCTCAATGAGGCATCACGTGTTCACACGTGACCAAGGGTCACGTGTTGACACGTGATCTATTTACAGAATAAAAAAATCCTAAGTAAAACAAGTGGTTGAAGAAAGACCCCAAAATGGGGGTCACGTGCTCACACGTGACCAGAGGTCACGTGTTGACACGTGATGACCCTTCAGTCCAATTAAAGTACAGAATTAAAACTCTAAAGGAGGAGCGGTCACGTTCCAACACGTGATAGGCTTTGAAAGCTTCATAAATTAATAGAATTAAAATTCTAAATTTCGCTAAAATCTTTCCAAATGGGGAAAGGATTAAGGAGAACCGTTGGATTAAAAATCCAGGGGTGATTAAATATCACCAATTTATGGAAAAATCTTAGACAAGGAAAGATTTCCCTATGTCTCACCAGAAATAACAAACAGAATATCTTTGGATTAAAAATCCAACGGTGAATAAAATTCACTTAATAATCTAAAGGCTCATATTAATTATGAAAACAAACAAAATCATTCAATAAAATATTTGCTAAACAAATTGATTCCTTTCCTCCTTCTATAAATAGGAGCCAAGAGAAGAGAAGGGGAGATAGAGAGTTTGGAGATAGAGTCTTGGAATCTTGAAATTTCATAGAAAAAAGAAAGGAGAATTTAATTCTCTACAAAGAAAAACCCTAGGTGAGAAAGGAAAAGGGATCAAAACTTCAAACAGAGAATTTAATTCTCAAATCTAAGAGTTTAACTTTTCTGCACAAAAGAACTTAGTTCTTCTTCTGGTTGAAGATCTGCACAGAGCACATCTCCCCATAGGATGAGAATTTAATTCTCATCGGGTTGAGATCCTGCCATGCAGATCCAAAACTTAGAGGGGGAATTGAGTTTTGAGAATTTAATTCTCCCAAAATTATAGGAATTTAATTCCTCCAAGACAACCTTATACGAGAATTTAATTCTCCCAAAGTTACAGGAATTTAATTCCTTCAAGATGAAATTAGGGTTTAACCCTTTATGAGAATTCAATTCTCCTAAAACTCTAGAAATTTAATTCCTTCAAGATGGACAGAACTAGGGTTTAACCCTAATTAAGAATTTAATTCTCTTAAATTCACAGAAATTTAATTCCTCTTAAAATGAAATTAGGGTTTTCATCCTTTATAAAGAATTTAATTCTTTTACATATATGGGAATTTAATTCCCCTAAAAAGAAATTAGGGTTTAACCCTACATAAGAATTTAATTCTTCCACATACATAGGAATTTAATTCCTCCAAAATCATAATTAGGGTTTTAACCCTACAGAGAATTTAATTCTCAAAATAAAATAAGCAGACTTAAAAGATCTCTGTAAAGACTAGGGTCATGTGTCCCCACGTGACCCCTGAAAATATCCCCACAAATGAGAAGGAATTAGCCATGAGGCAGTGCCTCACGTGCTCCCACGTGACCCTTATTATATCGGAACAAAAGCAAAGTCAAAATATAACTTGGGCACTCTCATGTGTTACCACGTGACCACTAATGAATATTCTAATAAATCAGAGCATGAGCACCCATCACGTGCCCACACATGATGGCTGTGAGAATTAAAGGTGTTAAACATTTATCTGCAGAACAAAATGAAGGGGATCTGGCCCCACTTTTTGATGCCATCACTTGCTCCCACGTGATCCCTCCCTCTTTTAGTGTTTAACACTAATCTGATAATTTTGTTGCCGGTGTTTAACACTGTTATCTGTTAGCGTTTAACACTAATTTGATAATCACATTTTTTTTAATGTTTAACGCTAATTTGATAATCTTATTTCCAGTGTTTAACACTGTTGTTCTTTAGTGTTTAACACTAGGTTTAGCCCAATTGGCTAATTTTCTAGAGGCAAAGTCTCCCCTTCAATTGAATATGTCTAATGGACCAACAGAGGGCCAATATTCCAAACTTGATTGGACTTAGCCCAAGAAGGCCATAAGTCCTCAATTCAGACTTAACTGAGCCAATGTGCTCATAATATAATTAATTGGTCTTAGTTCCAAACGGGGCTATAGATCATTTAATCCATCTTGGTTCAAGGGTACATCTCTTCACTCCTTTGATATTTGTCGTTGTAATTCCTCAACGTCTTCAAAGAGGTGATGGATCCCGACAACCATACATTTCATCGGACTGTGGGGTCCTTAAACTCATGGACTCTGATGTCCTTAGCCTCGACCGTGATGTCTTAAAACTAACATCGGACTGTGGGGTCCTTAAACTCATGGACTATGATGTCCTTTACCTCGACTGTGATGTCTTAAAACTAACATCGGACTGTGGGGTCCTTAAACTCATGGACTATGATGTCCTTAATCTCGACCGTGATGTCTTAAAACTAACAATGGACTGTGGGGTACTTAAACCCATGGACTATGATGTCCTTAATCTCGACCGTGATATCTTTAAACTAACATTGGACCGAGATATCCTTAAACTAACATTGGACCGTAATGTCCTTAAACTAATCGACCGCAATGTCCCTAAACTAAACAATAGAGCGCAAGTGCTCTTTTGTCGGATCTAAACGATCACGTTAAGTTGATCTTAGTCTAAAATTAGGCTAACGTATCCTTAACAAACGTTTAAGTTGATCTTAGTCTCAAATAAGGCTAACGTATCCTTAAACCCAACCCCCAAACCCAAATCTTAGAAAAATACGGATTTTGACTAGTCCACGTCCTACGGGCGACAACATAACTTAGTCTCCGTATACAATCCATGGGCAACCAAACACAAAACAAACACCCACGACACAAAGTGACTATATGGAGAAGGAGAAAGTTGTTATCGCAATGCGGTAGCGTAATTAACTGCAGGGGCTTGCGCCTGCAGGGAAGAGCGTCCCCACAATCAAAAAACCCCTCAAGCGAGGGGGAATCTGACGAAGTCTGTTACATTGGCCGCATCCGTTTAAACCTTCGATACACGGTGCCATAAATCAACTTGGTATCTTCGGAGAGGTGGACGGATAGCACCAATTAGCATCTGCCCCCAGATTCAGGCAAGACGTTCAGTCTTCCCGGTTTCCGGCGGTAAACAAAATGTACACAAGAGACAAGATGTAAATAAATAGCAATTTTATTTATTAAACATTCTTTTTACAATACAACTGAAATGGAAATACATAGAATAAAAGCAATGCCTAAACAATGGCATAACAGAATTGAAAATGAAATGTAATGTACAAGTGAATCTAAAACTCCGGATCTTCAGTAAACTGATCCAAGTCTTCGCTGTTGGACTCGATCTCCAGTGAGTCCGAATCACCTGACGACATTCCAAAGAAGAAGAAAGAGAATGTCGTCAGCGAACAAGTCGCTCGGTAAGTCCCAAAGATGAGTAGAGATAGAATAGACAGAAGGAGAATGTAACTTTTAAAGTTGTATTATATTGTTAACGCTGTTGTTTGTATCTTGGTACAGAAGATGCCAGTGTATACGAGAGGAGTCCAACTTACACCGTGGACTTTGGTAACCCGTAGTACAACGCTCCGTCGATAATACCACGGAATAACGGTATGGATGTAATTACGTCTTAAGTGACCACCTCGTGCCACCTTTAACATGTTCCGTACCAGTGTACCCCTTTATAACCCCGTAGTGTTTATTGTATTGATTGTACGGAATGTATTGTGTTGTATTGTAAATTGTATAGATGGATGACTTGCCGAAACTATGATATCAGTAATGGAATGAATATAATGGATGAACATGTAGATGGAATATATTCATGGTTCGGTTCGGTCAATATAGATTGAGTAGATGGATTCATATTGAATTGTAGTTTTATACTTGAATCACATTCAAGTCAGATTGATTATATTGAGACTCAGTCTGAGTCAGACAATTAGAAAAGAAATTGAAGTCCTGAATTATGTTTTGGTGCTATCGGTAACTGCTGCACATGGACAGCAGGATTTATGTCTTTTTCAAAGACAATTACCGTGTTGATAACACCGTTATTAGATTGTCTACCTTATATAGGCAAGCACCCATATCTCTGGCTCCCTGAAGCTTAAGAGACTGGTCCCGCTTAAACCTATGTTTAGTAGGGTCCTTATTGTAATTTTAGTATAACTTCAGGGGTTTTATGTAAAAATAGTTTTAGTATAATTTCAAAACAACCTCAAGCATTCAATTATCGTATTTAGGGTTTTCATTGATGTATATTTTATAAATGTGATATTTCTAGTGAATAAAACCTAATTTCATAATATATGGTATTTATTTGTAATATGAATATTGTTTTGAATTATCATGGTAGTTTCATATAATATTTGACTTCTTTTCTTGAATTTTGGATACATGGAATATTATATATATTTAAAACAAGTATTTTGGTAATAATTATATATACATATTTAATGAAAATAATTTTATTTATTTTCTTGTAAAAATATCATTTTCTAAAGAAAATGTCTAAATATTCCATCGAGACCGAATGCTCCTTCCGGAGGTCTGCATCTCGCTCTATTAAGCCCGAGGATGTGCGATAATCCGCATCATCCCGAACAGGGTTCCCAAAAATGGGTTGTAGAGGCGCAATTACATGGGAATGTTTTAATACATCTTTCAAAGAAAACGGTTTTATAATTTAAAGGGATTTTTTTGCAAAGTCGTATTTCCCGTATTCTATTATCCCAAGATTCATCATGCTATGATAGGGATGTTTGTTGTGATGAGCTAGGTCATTACCTCATGAGTTTTCTAAAGATAACACGGTTAAAAGGTATAAACATGTCGATATGAAACATAAAGGTATTTTAATGTAAAATTGAAATACAACTTGCTATGGTTATCATTTTGATGTCAAACTTATTCTATTGTCTTTTTTAATGATTACTAAACAATATATCAAAAGTTGTAGGTTTGTTATTAAGAAAAAGTTGTATTTTTAAAAGAAAAGAGAATCGGAAGCCGGATAACTCCGCTTCCGACACGTTTTAAAAATGAAGAGTTTGGGAATAGCAAAAGAGAGAGAGAAGGGGGACTTACAGGCTTTGATGAGAAAGGAGGGGTAGGAGGAGGTCTAGGATTCATCGGTGTTTCGTTTCGTTGCCGGAAACTCCTTGTGTTGTCGCCGGAAGTTCATCGAAATTTCGCCCTTTGTTAACTCCACTTGTACACTATGGGAACTTGGAAATTTCTTGAGAGTTTTGGCAGGGCATTGTGAGGAGGAGGTGTGAAATGAGGGTGGTATTTATAGGGAAAAATTAGGGCTTAGGGTGTATAAAGAATGCATTGAATTATACACTAAAATGAAGTTAAATGGGTTTATTGCTCTCTGGATTAATTCAGAGTAAACAAGCAATAAGAGAGTAGTGGGGTAGCTGAAAGGATGCAGGGGGTAAAGTTTAGGGGCATTTAGGACGGTTTGACCCGACCACGCCGGATTTCCTAGGCTTGTCGCCAGCCCAATGCCAACGGACTGGGTTGGTGTTGGGTTATTGGGTCGGGATCGTTTGGTATTCTACAGTGCACGTGTTTGATTATCTTGTGTCTCATCAGTTTACGTGTAGTGCACGTGTAGTCTTTTGGGCTTCTAAAAGATTAAAAGAATTTAAAATAAAAAGAATATGTGGCTGATGGGATTTGAACTCTGGTGCTTTGGTTCAGCATTGCAAGCTCTTACCAGTGAGCTACAAGCTCCTTCTTGCTGTTCAATAGCAAATCAAACTTATAACTTGTGCTCAGGCTTAGGTGTTCCTTTCTGTATTTTGAAAAAATTAGTACAGAAAGTTAGGGTTGTTACAGAAACTAAAGTGTGCGTGTGGGGTAGGTCGTTACCTCGAGAAGTTTTCCTAAAGGTATTGTTTAAACAATTTTCGAAAAGTGGTTTATACTAAAGTTCAAGGTATTTTAATGAAAAAGTTCGTTTGTGTTTGTTTCACATGAAAATTTTGATTAAACTCGAAGCTAAAAGATTGTAATTAAAGTTACAAATAGGGTGGTAAAATTAGTGTGACTTATATATAAAGGAAAAGGGAGTTCTAAGTTTAAAAAGAAATGTATCGGTAGTAACTCCACTTTATGATATATGTTTAGGAGATGAATTGAGATGAAAAGAAGTAAAGAAGAAAAGATGAGAGGGACATACGACCTGGTAATCTTGAGAAGGGAGTAAGGAAGAAGGGAGGGGGCTTCGTGGCGTCGCGGAAGCTCCGGAAACGGCTTCGATCTTTGATGGAAGGAGCTTGGTTGCTAACTTCACTTGCACTTAGGAACTTTTGATGTGATTTTGCTAGAAATTTTCGGAATAGAGCGGAGTTAGGGCATGGGATGATATTTATAGTGAAGAATTAGGGTTTGTGAATTAAAATTTTGGATTAAAAAGTATTAAAAAGATATTAAATGGTGAATTGAAGAGTCTCTGTTTAATTGCAGGAAAATCAAACAGTGCAGGGGAGTTAAGGGGAGTCGAAGAGGTATGTATGCAAAGCACGGAGCCATTTGGGCCTATATCAACCATTGGCGCCGGCCATATCCTTGAAACGGACGGTCGTATCTTGAGGCGTTGCTTCGAGATTCGTGCCACGTGTGTATATCTGTGTTTACTCCATTTTGCGCATGTTTGATTTTTCTGAAACTTTTCATTTCTCCACGTATTGTACGTGCAACTCTTGGGCTTTCAGAAATTAAAAAGAAAAAAATTTAAAAATAATTGGGTCTGATGGGAATCGAGCGCACAAGCTATGTCACAGCAGTGTAGAAGCTTTACCAGTGAGCTACAAGTTAATTTTTTCTTTTATTTAACAAAAATAACTTTTAACTCTTATACAGTCTGTAATACTTTTTTCTGTACAATAATAAAAAAAATTCTGTATAGTGATTTCAAAGTCGTTACATAAACGGTCGCCAATGCATTGGCGACCGTTTCCAAAACATTAGCGACCGTTTAAAACGGTCGCTAATGCTTTGATCAGATTATACCCGCGAGCTGCCTTCTTCTCCCCCTCATTCTCCTCCATCAACCCGCGATGGTAAATTCCCAACCCTCTATTTCATCAATTTTTTTAAAAAAATTATCAAACTTACTGCAATTTCTTTCTTGTAGGTATTATAGTTTGATTTGTTACTGTTGGAGCTTGCTATAGGTTTTTTCTTTTCCAAATCCGATCAAGGTTGGTGGTTTCTCCTCCTAACCCTAATTTTTTCAATCAGATTATTAAATTTTGAAATTAGTTGATTAGTAATTTCAAAAAATTGAATCATTTGTAAGATGATGGGTTTAGAATTATGAAATCATGGAATTATGAAATTAGGGTTTGAAATTTTTTGTGATTTTGAGATTGATGGGTTTTATCATTGAAATATAATTGAGAAATTGAAAACGTATAGAAAAATTGAATTAGAAAATTTGGCAATTTAGGGTAAGATGGGCTTTAGAATTGGAAATATATGAAAAATTGAAATAGAAATTTGGTAATTTAGGGTAAGATGGATGAGTTTTAGATTGTGTGTGTGCGCATGAGTGAGTGTATGTATGAGTGTTTGAGTGCGCGCGCGTATGTGTGAGTGTGTGAGAGTGTATGTGCGTGTGCACGTGCGCGTCCGCATATGAAATATTTTAAAATTTTATTCATCCTAATTTCTAACTTGTATTCTTTAAATTTATTAATGATTCGATATTCTTTATTTTGTAAATTTAATAATTTGATATCTTGTTGCCTATGATTTATTGCTTAGATTTTTTAATTGTAGCATAATTTATATACTAAATCAAAATAAAAATCAAATCCTTTAATACCAATTAAACTATAGTAGATGCATAAATCAAAAATAAAATCACAATGATTAAGAAAAATTAACACTAATTAACATATAACACTAATTACATTAATTAATAAATCTTAATTAAGACCAGATAACAGTGAACCAAGACCCTGATTAAAAAACGATTAAATAGAAAATTAAGGGATACCCTAAAATTTTGATTAGAAACGTAACTAGGGTTTTATGTTTTCATTTAATTAGTAAGTTTAATATCGAAAGGTCTTAAACTTATTTAGAATCGACCTATAGTTTTCCGTCTGACAATTGGTGTATATCAGATATTTTTCGCGTCGAATTGATAGGATCAAATTATATGTTTGTGAGAGTTGAGCGTCATGTTCAATTTTTTCAAACGTATGTGTAGTATTCGATGAGGGGATTTGACATACAGTAATTGTCGGATTTGTCCAGTTTGGACATGTTACGAATGCAACAAGACTCACATCTCACATCCTCCTTTATTTTTGTTCATTTCGAGAAGTTTCGATGGTACTTTCCACTTGTTCCTCATGTACAGATTTATGCACGAATACGGGGAACATGGGGAAAGTGCTGCCGAAATTTTATCGAAATGGACGAAAAACAGGAGGATGTGAGATGCGAGTGTTGTATTCCTAATGGGAATTAGGACCTTTATCCCTGACAGCCGTGAAACTAATTATTCATTCTGAACTTTTGCCGTAAGTACTTACGACAATCTTAAATGACTTTAGATACTTTGATGCGTCCACATCATGAAATCTAATTTAAGACTTGAAAATTTATTTAATGATGAGCTTATAATAAACTCATAAGATATGTTAAATTTATATTATTATCTGTGTTATAACAGATGAAAATTCTTCCGGATAAATCGTTTATGCACATGGGGAAAAAAGATAGCTATAGTTTGAGAGACACCCGATTTAAAGATAGCTAAAAGCCTTTTTAGATTACGTAGAGATGAACCCAAAGCGTAACCGAGACGGACTCTTGTTTTTTCATTGTAAGAAATGTAAGAATAGAGCCCGTTTTCGACGTGTAATGATAGAAGAACATGTGTTTGTAGAGGGTTTTGAACCGAACTACATACATTGGAATTACCATTGCGAGGGAATACGTGACGAGAAAACGAGAATGGATAATGAGACTGCAGCTTCGCAAGTTGAATTGTCGATGGGTGATAGGATAGATGGCATGCATGAGATATTGAAAGATTTATTTGCTGGAGAGGAAACGATGTTGAACCGTCTGAAGGCACCAGTGAATTAGAAGAATTACATAAATTTCTGAAGAAAAACAAATAAGATCTGTATGAAGGCTGTACGGAATTTAGTAGGTTGTCATTTGTAATAAGGTTCCTCCATCTGAAAATAATCCGCGGGATGACTAATGAACACTTTGACGTGCTTCTTGATCTCCTACGCAAGGTAATTCCTGAAAATCATTCCAGAGAATCATTATCAGGCAAAAAAGATTGTTAAGACACTTGGCTTCTCGTATGAGAAGATCGATGCATGTCCCAATAACTGTGTGTTGTATCACAGGGATCACGCGTCATCCCACTTGCAACTTGTCTAAGTGGAAGTGCATGCGATGGCATTCCGATCGTCGGATCAAGACGGAAAGGAGAGGCATCCAGCTGATGCAAAAGCATGGAAGCAATTAGACAACGTTGATCATTTTGGAGATGAGCCGAGGAATGTACGTCTAGATTTGGCAACCGACGGTTTCATGCCTTACGGACTCATGAGCTCTAGTTGGTCCACATGGCCGGTATTGCTTATACCTTACAATCTGCCTCCCTGAATGTGTATGAAGCAACCGTATATGATTCTTTCCTTATTAATTCCTGGAAAATATTCACCTGGCCAGAACATCGACATCTATATGGAACCTTTAATTGAAGAGCTGATAGAACTCTGGGAATATGGAGTAGAGACATATGATGCGTACACCGGGGAGAAGTTTAGAATGTGAGCGGCTGTTATTTTGACAATATATGATTTTCCAGCATACGACATGTTATCTGGATGGTCTACCTACGCAAAGCATGCATGTCCATCATGTGGTCTTGATTACAGTGCCCTCCAGCTTAAGACACATGGTAAGTTTTGCTGCCGGTTTCATCGTAGGTGGCTATCAGCGAATCTTCCGTACAGAAAAATGGCAAATAAGTTTAATGGAAGATTGGAAAAGGGTGAAGCGCCAAAACAATTGTCAGGGATAGAAATTTTTGAGCAGATTTCATCATATCAATTCCAACAAGCTTCTAATCGTTTTAATTCTGATGGTTTCTTCAATAAACAAAAAAACGGAAGCGATCCAAAAATAACAAATTGTTGAGTGTGTGGAAGAAGAAAACCATATTATGGAATTTTCCTTACTGGAAATATCTGTTGATTCGACACAATATTGATGTCATGCATGTAGAGAAGAATGTGTTTGATAATATTGCTGGCACGTTATTACAGGACGATTCTAAGTCTAAGGATAAGTTGAGTGCTAGCGAGTGCTTGGAGGAGCTTGGAATCCGACAGGAATAGCATCTGGTACTTCGTGATGATGGTGTCTATGAATTACCAGTTTCGAGCTACACAATGTCAAAATTGGCTATGAAAAGATTTTGTGAGGTGCTAAAGAGCATCAAAACCCCAGATGGGTACTCCTTTAACATAGCAAAGAATGTGCAGGTCGAGCCACCAAAGCTCTTGAAACTTAAAACCCATGATTATCATATCCTTCTGCATCAATTGCTTCCAGTGACTCTTCGACATAATTTGTCATCCAATGTCACCAAAGTTTTGATGGAGTATTGCTACTTTTTCAATAAACTTTGTTCTAAAGTGATAGATGTGGCCAAATTCTAGGAGTTGCAAAAGTGTATTGTTGAAATCCTCTATAAGTTGGAGATGATATTTCTACCATCTCTCCTCACCGTCATGGTTCATCTTTCTGTGCATCTAACTACAGAAGCAATGATTGTTGGACCTTTCTCATATAGGTGTAAGTCCACGTTGCTCATCCCGGTTCTTACGGGGAGGCGGAAACGGCGAAAAACAATAAATTTAGCACAAAGGCAACATGGACTAAAAGCCGGATCTTTGCTAAACTAGAAACTAGCAAACTACTAGAGGCTTTAACTACTATGCCGTAGAAATTATACCTCACGAAACCGGTCCTTCGGGTCTTCATTCCGCTGTCCCGCTCGTCCATCCAAGCTCTAAGGAACAATCCGGATCTTGGTCACCTCTCTGGCCTTCTTGAGTCGAAGACGATCCACCCGAGAGATGTACACCGAACTCCACCTCGAGCCGAGGCAACTAGGGCAACAAGATCGCTAGTCTTGATGTCCTAGATTGTGTAGAAGAGATATATGGAAGTGTTTGTCTTTTTAGATTCTTTTTCTCTCAACACATGAGATCAAAAGAAGAAATCAAGAGGAGGAAGAAGGAGGAGCTAGCAACCATGGAGCATTTCTTTTCTTCTCATGAGCAAGAGCAAGAGAGAGAATGAGAAATGAATTATGAGCTAAAGAAAATGAACCATGATTGCAATAATGCAAAACTATCATCATTACCAATCCTTTCATGATAAAGTTGATGGCTACTAATTGAATTGACCATTTTCATAAACCAAAAAGAAAAAGAAAAAGAAAACCAAAGAAGAGTGTAGACCTCTGATGAAGGTCAATGGTCAACTTTGGTCAACGGGTCAACTAAGTCAAGAATGGTCAAGGTGGTCAAATGGTCAAAGCAATTAGCCATCATATAATTATCATTCAAAAAGGATTAGTAAATAATGTCCGTAGCTCATAATGGTTTTGACCGAACAAATTGCCAAAACCCTAATGAGTCCGCCTCAAAATGGTTTTGGCCGAATCAACTGTCAAAACCCTAATGAGCCTGCCACATAACGGTTTTGGCCGAACCAACTGCCAAAACCCTAATGAGGCACTTCCTCCTTCTGCTCTCCTCAAAACTATGCATACACACCCGCATCCGCATTCCGTAGAATGAGAATGCATAGAAGACAAAACAAATCCATCTGTGCAATACTAGGATCCGGCTTAAACCAAAACCCACTAGTATTGCCTGCCCGAACAGCATACGCACACAAGTGCACGTAAGTGATCGCAGCCCTGCCGTAAAACCATACGGCCTCTACACGTTTCGCTCAGTGCAGGGAAACTCTCTATGTGGGACTCTAAAGACTCGACACTACGCTGGCAGTGGGTTTAACCACAGACCGCAAGCGGCACTAGCTGTATGTAATGGTCCCCAGGTAGATGTCGATAAGAAGGCCGATGAGGTAAACCCATCCGAACTCCTACTGAGCCTGTATGTGACAATCTCCGTACAGTCCGGTATGTTCATCTGATACATCGCATGGCGGGCCTAGGGGGCGGTAAACGTCAGTCCCCTAATAGCGGTACAAGTCGTGTCGGAGTGAAGCCCAGAACACCCTGAGATAACACTGGAAACCTACCAGTATATCTCGCTTGCCCTGGCCAGGGACTACTCGTGTAATGGCTCTCCTAAACACAGCGCGATGTCAATCCCCAATACCGGGAGAGACGAATCCTGTCTAACCGTCACTGCCTCTAAGTGTTTCGGGACTGCACCCAACTACTACCTGTTTGCACGACTCCTTTGAGCCGTGGTAGGGTAGTAATCTAACTACAGTGGGAACACACTCGAGGCGAAGTGACAGTGTCAAGTCAGCGGACTAAGCTGTACTCATGTCACCTGGGAACTGATAACTGATGATAGGTATAATACCAACCAACAGTTCCCGACGAGTCCTGTCCAGTGTACTCGTAACCTAACGAGCACCCGCATACTATCTCCAGTACGACGTACAGATGGCTGTGGGATAGACCATCTCCCCTGCTGGGATGAGAAGCGCATACGCTAGTCTACTCCGGAGTATCGATGCCCCATCTCGATAGTCCTATGACTAGGGACCTGTATAAGGATGTGCTTATAGATTACCCAGCCCCCACGAGTGTGACTGCCATCACAACGCTGGTAATCAAGCAAAGATCCTAAGGGCTCTACTAATATGTATAAGCGATATGCTAAAAGAAACACATGCACATATTGAAGTAGAGACAAACCAAGTAGCATACTACCATTTTGAGCAAGGTTGTCTATACAACTGTAAATATCCCAAGCTTCCATTAAGTAATATACAAGCTAGTATGATACAGTAATGGCCTCTAGGGCATATACACTAACAATCTCCCACTTGCACTAAGGCCATGTACTGGCGTATCGAAGACCTATCATCTCGATCAGCCGCTCGAACTGAGTCTGGGGTAGGGCCTTCATGAGTGGATCTGCAGTGTTATTCTCCGAATTTACTCTCTTCACCTCGATCTCCCGGCGATCAACGATCTCCCTGATCAGGTGGTACCGCCTCAAAATGTGCCTAGACTTCTGATGGGACCTGGGTTCCTTCGCTAAAGCTATAGCTCCGTTGTTGTCGCAATACAGCGGTATTGGATCAACAATGGTAGGAACCACCTGAAGCTCCGTGAGGAACTTCTTCATCCAGACAGCTTCCTTTGCGGTATCGCAAGCAGCTATGTACTCCGCTTCCATAGTTGAGTCAGCAACGGTCTCCTGCTTGGAACTCTTCCAGCAAACCGCCCCTCCATTGAGGGTAAAGACATAACCCGACATGGACTTGGAGTCATCCTTGTCACTCTGGAAGCTGGAGTCAGCAAAGGCCTCGATCTGGAGGTCTTTTCTGCCATACACCAAGAACATCTCCTTAGTCCTTCTCAGGTACTTGAGAATGTTCTTTACCGCTATCCAGTGTTTCTCCCCTGGGTCCGACTGATACCGGCTTACAACGCTCAATGCGTATGCTACATCTGGTCTGGTACATAACATCGCATACATTATAGAGCCTACCGCAGAAGCGTAGGGTATAATAGACATGCGATCCCTTTCCAAATCAGTCTTGGGAGACATCTCTTTGGAGAGGGTGATCCCGTGACAAGCCGGTAAATTACCGCGCTTGGAATCTTCCATACTGAATCTTTTCAGTATAGTGTCAATGTACCTGGACTGTGAAAGTCCCAACATCCTCTTAGATCTATCACGATAGATCTGGATCCCCAAAATGTAGTTGGCATCGCCCAGGTCCTTCATGGAGAACCTCTGTGACAAGAATCCTTTGACTGACTGTAGCATAGGAATATCATTTCCTATTAGGAAAATGTCATCCACGTACAAGACGAGGAATACCACAGTTCTCCCTACAATCTTACTGTAAATGCATGGTTCATCTGGGTTTTTGATAAAGTCGAATTCTTTGACAGTTTCATCGAAGCAGATGTTCCAACTCCGCGATGCCTGCTTCAGTCCATAAATGGACTTTAGCAACTTGCACACTCTACCGCTGCTCCCACTCTGAATGAATCCCTCCGGCTGATCCATATAGACGCACTCTTCTAAATTTCCATTTAGGAAAGCCGTCTTTACGTCCATCTGCCAGATTTCATAATCGTGGAAAGCAGCAATGGCAAGAAGGATCCGAATGGATTTCAGCATAGCCACTGGAGAAAAAGTCTCGTCATAGTCCAAACCAGGTCTTTGACGAAAACCCTTTGCAACAAGTCTAGCTTTATAGGTTTCAACCTGCCCATCTACACCAATCTTCTTTCTGAAGATCCATTTGCATCCTACGGGTTTTACCCCTTCTGGAGCAAAGTCCAAAGTCCAAACTTTGTTGGTGTACATGGACTCCATCTCGGTCCGCATTGCATCCAGCCATTTTACCGAGTCACCGCTCTGAATGGCTTGCTGGAAGCTAGTAGGCTCACCATAATTCATAGTGCAATCCTCTCTATCCCCGTCTATGAGAAAACCGTAGTATCTCTCGGGCGGATGAGACTGCCTACTACTCCTGCGGAGTGGCGCTGGAATGTCCGGTTCTCCTGAACCTTCTGGTTCTACCAAGGTTTCAGTAATAGCTTGTGGTTCTAGAATTTCTTCCAGCTCTATTGCGCTCCCACTTATCTGATTTTCTAAAAATTCAGTTTCCAAGAAGTGGGCATGCTGAGAAACAAAAACCTTTTGTTCCTCTGCGGAATAGAAAAGATACCCCCTGGAGTTCTTTGGGTATCCCACAAACTTACACAGTACTAAGCGTGCCTCGAGCTTGTCCGCATGCTGCTTTTTTACAAAAGTTGGACATCCCCATGTCTTAAGATACTTAAGACAGGGTTTCTTCCCACTCCACATCTGATATGGGGTGGTAGGCACAGTCTTGGTTGGAGCCTTGTTCAAGAGATATGCAGCTGATTCTAGTGCATAACCCCAGAAGGACCGCGGTAACTCAGCCTTACTCATCATGGATCGAACCATATCCAATAGGGTTCGATTCCTCCTTTCCGATACACCGTTGTGTTGTGGTGTGTATGGAGGAGTAAGCTGAGAGAGAATTCCATTCTCTTTTAAGAAGGCCAGAAACTCGGCACTCAAGTATTCACCACCTCGATCAGATCTCAGTGTCTTGATACTTTTGCCTGTTTGTTTTTCAACTTCATTCTTGTATTCCTGAAATTTCTCAAAGGCCTCGGATTTGTGCTTCATTAGGAAGACATGTCCATACCTAGAGAAATCATCTGTGAAAGTAATGAAGTATGAATAACCACTTCGCGCATGTGTGGACATTGGACCACACACATCACTGTGTATGAGTCCCAAGAGCTCGCTTGCTCTTTCTCCATGTCCAGTGAACGGAGTCTTTTTCATCTTTCCCATGAGACAAGATTCACAAGTGGCATAAGACTGGTACTCGAACGGATCCAAATATCCTTCTTTATGTAACTTTGTCAACCGTGTCTCATTAATGTGACCCAGTCTACAATGCCATAAGAAAGCCTGATTTAATTCCGGAGACTTTCTTTTAAGTGTGTTCTGGACACTGAAAACCTGAGCTTGACTCAGTACGTATATTCCGTTTTTCAATGTACCTGACCCAATCAGAACTTTATTTAGGTGGATGTTTACTACATCGCTTACAAAAGTAAAATCATATCCTTCCTTAGAAAGTAAGGATACAGATATGATATTACAAGTCGCACCTGGTACATAAAAACAGTCACGCAGAATCAATATCTGCTTAGTTGTCAGTCCAAGATGATATTCCCCTACGGATTCAGCGTACATGCTCATTCCGTTAGCAACCCTGAGAGTCATATCACCTATCTTGATAACCCTACGGTTTCTCAAAGCCTGTAACGAATTACAGATGTGAGATCCTGATCCGGTATCCAATACCCAGGAAGTAGGGTTAACTGACATACAGTTCTCTATTACAAACACACCTGAAGCCGAAGCCACAACATGCTTCGAATTCTGGCTACTGGCTTTGCTAGCCCTGCAATCCTTCTGCCCATGTTCATTCCCGTAACAATAGGAACGTCCTTTTACTATATCCAATCCCGAAACTTCTGCCCTTTCCTCTCCTTCTACTTCCCTGGTTTCTTTCAGGGTAGAAGGTAGAGACTGTAGAATCAAGTCATCATCTGACCCGTTCTTCAATGTGGTCTTCAGGTCCGTGAGCTTAAAATAGCTGGTCTCTGTAAGGACGTTGCCCCCTACAGATGACCCGATAGCCAACCTCGCTGGAAGCAATTCGTTCGAGGTCTCATATCTTGCGATACGAGATTGCTCTCCATATAAAACTTTGTTATGGAGGAAGATGAAAACTAAGTCCATCTTCTCGTGCTGCCTCTGGTATATACCATCAACTGAGGCTAACACGAGGCACTTGGCTTTCGCACAGTCCTTTTCCAATGTCTTGCGGATATGAATATCCGTGACAGGGGAAACTGGACCTGAGACGGCAGGGGTTGGATCAGTCAAGAGGTGTCCCAGCTTGTCATGGGCAATGGACATCTGGACAGACCTTTGCCAGTCATAACAGTTAGATTCAGTCAATTTATTATCTAGATGTAACCTAGGTGCGGTCACTGGGTTGCTGCAATTAAGAGAGAGAGAAGAAAATACTCAGCATGATGCTCTTTCAAGTTTAGATTGGTTTTTAATTTATCTAAACAGGATGGCTCCCACTGTCTCTCGAATCCCTCCTCAAACCATAAAGGAAGAATTAGTCGGGATCATTCTCACCGTACAATACTTGCTTAACCGTTCAGTCAGGCCAGTGTCGGTACTTCGAGGGAGGTTTTCCAACGCTTTCGCGAAGTTCCTTAATTAAGTAACCTCTTTTCCCTGTGGGCGTAGCCCCGCTAACACCTTTCTAGACACCTACTTGGTTTATAGCATTGATCGTTAAGTGAGAAATTTCCCGAGGAGTAGCATATACTCACAGTAGGATCGGGATCCAAATATCATCGCGTGACAAAACTGAAGGAATCCTACCAGAATCATCACACTCCAAATGGTATGCAGCGCTAGCAAGTTTCAGTTCTTTTGAAACTCCTGATGTAGATTTTTGCCCCATGCTCTTATGACCTTGACGAAGGTCAACAAATCATAAGTCACATGTCAAGTTCTACCCGTCATTGTCCAGGTTAATTTGAACACACCCGTATATACCCTTGACGAAGGTCAACAAGGTAACACGACTGTCCCAAACCAACGCATCTATCTATGCAACATATGAATACCCAACAGCTACCAATCACTATGCCTTGACGAAGGTCAACAAACATAGCTTGAATACTATTGAATATTCATACGAAATGACGGAGGGCTACGAATGGTTTTGGCGAAACCGTGAACGTAGTGAACTTGATATAATCGAAGGAACGAGATAGCTTTTAAAAGGAGTGGTTCAAGCTCCGCGTTTAAAAGCTGGTTTTTGAAAAGAACCGAGTGGTTTTGAAAGTGTTCCAACGACTTTTACTTGGTTTATTTTCTTGCATTAATTTTTAATGCGTCCCATCATTTAATCCTACCATTGCAGAAAACAACCAAAAAATGGCATACGCTTATGCCATCCGCATTCGCCACGGGGTCCCGTCATCACCCGTTAGGTTACTTAACTAACGACAGAGCGGGGGCTGAACTAGCGCGGATGCAAAACATAAGCAACACCTAAATAGATATCATATGTAGATATATAGCAATGATAGTGATTGGTACGAAAAGGTGTGTTTGTAGTTTAACCGCAATCAATAACGGTGTCGCGCGTAGCTAGACTGAGATGAGTACGGGTCGTCCTCAGGGAAACGTGGAACATTTTATTTTTACTTTAGATGTGTTGAGAAAGAGAGGAGGAATAAAGAATTTTGTGAAAAGATTCTAGATCTACTTTAAACAAGAATGTAAAATATAGATCTAGATTATTTTAGAGATTTAAATAATATTATAATAGGGCTTGTAGGGTTCGTTAGGATTTAGTAGTTATGGAAGATTAATTAAAAGTTACCCTTTTTATCCATTAATAGATTTAGAACTAGAACGACGGTGATGCGTGTAGATTAGGGTTTCTGGAGGGAAAAGGAATCCCACTCTTAACCCTTATCTCGACACGGAACTCCGTTCATATCTAGCCTTTACCAAAACAATCATTAATCTAATCTCTAATCGCGGTCGGAACTAGCAAAGAATTGCTAGCGCGCCCGATTAGGATGTTAATGATTCTTTTGATGAAGTTCCTAAACTTTATAGGACTTAAAAAGGGTTTAATTATTTTCATCGTCCATTAGCCTACCCTAATCCTACGAACCCTAACAAGCGGAGAATTACTCGCGCATGTTGGGAGAAGAAGATGAAAAGAAAGAAAGGGAGAACATAATGTAAAAACAATTAAATAAAAAAAACTACCTTTATTAATCAACTCCTTCAAGCTACACTTTTAATCCATAGAAAATGATTACAAAACTTGATTTGCTTCTCGATCTTTCCTAGGGAGGTAGTCGAACAGTCGATGATCAGCCTGGATGCGTGAGCGTCGGGAGCTTCGTGATCTCTTCGGCTTGATACCTTTTCCAAGAGGCCCTCGGTGCCTTTTTATAGTGCAAAACCAGAATATTATTGTTGAAAACTTGCTAAAATTTAGCAATGATTTATCTCCCAAAATCTTTCCTTCTAACCCCCTTAAATTGCGGCGGATCCGCGGCCCAAGGGTGGGTTTGGCCGCGGATCCACGCTCAAGGGTGGGGATCATTTGATGATTTTTCTTGTGCTTTCATCTGGTGACATTTGGCAATCCTAGGCATCTTCAGAATCTGAAAATCTTTTCTCGGTTGCTTCCAGACTTGGTCTCCAAGTTTTGCTTCTTAATTTGGCAAGATTTCTTCATCAACTTGATTTGCTTGATTCTAGACTTGAAAAATTCTGCACAACTTGGAAATATTCTGCACCATAATCTCAAATAATATTTAGTAGACTTAGTTCTACTAGGATTTGGTCAATAGATTTATTTGCATACATTTTCCTACCAAATGATAATTAAAATATATTAACACATGGAAAATAATGTTTTTACACATAAACCCTCATATGTATAATATATTATAATAAAGTCCTTTTTTAATATAAAAATGGTAGGAAAAATGTACTACAAATGTGCAGTTTTATCGACTGAACAAATACCCCCAAACTTATCTTTGATCGTCCCGAGCAAACTAGTTTATTTAAGAGGAGAAAAAGAAAGGAGAAAACTAAGCACACTTTCGTAGGCAGACACGATTGCACTGAGCACATGCAACAAGCCGTTAAACCTCTAGGTGTCCCTAGTAGGAGGAGTGTTGTCTCCTGAGGGTTTTCAGCGGATTACACCCACAAAATCCAATAACAAAAGAGAGATGGTGAAATTTACATATAAAGACAAGAACCATAAAAGAAATACTTTGAAAAGAAGAGTTTCCAACAATGCCGGCTTTTCAGTTGTCATGAGCCCTATCTTAATAGTCATGAAAAGATGTTTAGAAATCACATTATCCCTCAATAAAATATCGTCTTTATTCTTCATTCCTACCTTTCATCCAAACATTGATCATATAACCCTACGTGTGTGAAATGGACATCCCTACACTCGGAGAATTCAATTCAAGCTATCATACTCTTGTCCATCTACCTTAGTACTTTTTAATTTGATGAATATTAAGATTTGCTCACACATTTTCATGCGACCGTTAATACTTCTTGAGGTACTAACCAACCGATTACTCATATGCTTGCTAATTAGGTGATAATATTTTCCTCGTCTTGCACCATCTAAGGCTTAGCAGTGACTCCCAGACCAGTTGGCCTTAGGGCACTAGGTGAAGAGGCACCCTTGCTATATTTTTTTATTGCTGCCTTGGCGATAACAAAACCAGTGTTCATTTTTTTTTCACCATTTATATTTTCTTCATTTTTTTTTTCACTTCCTTCATACTTTGGCTTTTAGACAAGAGCATTTCAAGGTATCCTCTACTATCCCGAGTTTCAAGACGTGTGTAAGTGCATATAGTAGGGTATCAACATTCAAATGTTTGGCTTCCAGAATAGAAATTATTTTTCAGACTTATTTTTATCCTCAGATTAGTGACTTTCTTCATCTTACTAACCCTTGGGACAACAGCTCATAACTACGTATTACTAGTTCGTATAAGAAAACTTCTAATTTTCTTGGTTTCCTTAAACTATTCCTATCTTTTGGATGTAATGTTTCACTTCCTATTCTTTTGTTAAAATTTTTTTTTTTGAAAATATTGTGCTTATGCAAAATATGATGCAAATTGATATGTAAATAAGCACAAACCTCCCCAAACCTGTTTTCAACAGTGTCCTCACTGATGTCATCCGTTAAGCTCGAAAACCTGTAGACTTGGGAAGAAATTATTAATGGGGGCAAAAATATATGAAAGTGAAAATCCTCCCCCAAACTTATTTTAGGCTCACAATTTTGTAAAAATTATTTTCTTTCAAGAGCCAAAATATACCACCCCTCCCCCAAACTTGAGTTAAACAATTTTAATCTTTTAAAATCATATGAGGGGGTCAAGGTTATTGGTCAATGCCAAGATTTGCAAAGACCGAAGGTCAACACCAACCATTCAAAAATTTTATCGATGAAGCACCAAGGTTGGCAGAAGAACATGTCACCTATTGACGTGAAGAAATGGGGAGGTGACAAGAGGTGTATTGGAAAAGGATTGCGTCTCAATTTGGAGAGATGACACAGTGATAGTGATGATGGATTACTCGCATTATCATGATTGTCCAAAAGAGGGGATGGAGGTCCAATTTTTTCATCTTGGAGTTGATTCATCTCAACACCCGTGTCTTGTAAAAATGCGAGTTCATCAGCGAAAATTTCCTCAAAGCTTTCATCGATACCCCGAAGAATAATGTCATCAGAAAAAATGGGGTGATCGTCAGACTCTATAAAAAGTTCCTCATCAGTGTTGGATGTTGACCCGGACAACTCGGTGGAAGAGTACATGATTGGGTCAAACAACAACATATGAAAAGAGTCAGTATCATGAGGTTGATCAAATTCGCTGCTGTCGACATCCATTAATTCGACAGAACACACATGAGCATAGGGTTCGGAGGGTTCACTTCCCAACTTGTAAATGTTAAACTCAATTGACTTCTTTCCAAAGGATAGGGTCATAGAGCCGTTTCTACAATTGATTACTGCGTTGGAAGTGGCCAAAAAGGGTCGACCGAGTATCACCGGGATTTGATTGCGTGGGTTTGCTACAGGTTGTGTATCTATAACGATAAAGTCCACAGGGAATATGAATTCCCCGACTTTGATTAACACATCCTCTAGCTCACCCCTTGGTTGGGTGATAGATCGATCGGCCATCTGAAGAGTGCAATGCGCAGGTTTTAACTCTCCGATTCCTAATTGCTCATAAACCGAATACGGAAGCAAGTTAACACTAGCACCTAGATCGAGTAGAGCACGATTAATATTTTTACCCCCAATGGAAATTGAAATTGTAGGACTTCCGGGGTCCTTTCGTTTCTTGGGTAGTTGTTGTGTAAAAGCAGTGCTCACATTACTCGCAAGGAAAACTTTTTTAGGTACTTGAACTTTTCTCTTCCTAGTGCACAAGTCCTTTAAGATTTTTGCATATGACGGAACTTGTTGAATAGTATCTAGGAGAGGAATGTTTATGTTAACTTGCTTAAAAATTTCCACAATCTTCTCCATTTGTGGACTTGGTCTGTTGCCCCTTAACCTGTTTGGATAAGGTGCTTGATCAATAAGTTTTGGGTCCAATGTTGGAGAGGATTGTGGGGACGGATTCGATCCCAAAACTGGAGTGGGAATCGACTTAGATAGATTTGGTGAAATGGGCGAAGGGTTCGAGCCTTGGGGAAAACGGAGAATAGGCTCGGGTGAAGGTGGGAGACTAGACGAATTAGGGGAAGAAGAAGAAGCTGGGGTATCATTGGTGTCACTATCATCACTCTGCTCACCCACTCGGTTATTCAGCACTTTTCCCGATCTCAACGTGGTAACAGCACTCACATTATAACTTTGTGAGTGGCCAGGATTAGGAATGGGTTGAGATGGGAGTTTCCCTTTCTCTCTCGCACTCATTGCGGCGTTTAACTGTGAGATTTGGTTTTCTATTGATTTAATACTCTCACTATGGGAGGCGGAGTTTTTCGTTAGGGCATCAATAGAAGACCTCATCTCAGCCGAATTTTGCATGGATTGTTTCATGAACATATCCAAAGTTTGTGCAAGTGAGTTGTCAGTACCGGCCACTTGTGGTGTAGAAATGTTGGTCGGATTTTGGAAATTCTGTGACTGAAAGGGGGGCTGATTCTGTGGTTGTGGTTGCTGCGGAGGAGGTCTTTGAGAATTACTTTGTTGGATTTCATTCCAAGCAAAGTTAGGATGATTCCTCCATCCTTGATTGTACGTGAAAGAATAAGGGTCGTTTCTAGGTCGCTGCTGAAAAGCAGCATTAGCTTGAAACGATGCATTCATAGGACATTCTTCCGTTAAGTATGAAGGATCCGAACAGCAACCACAGACGGTCTTAGGAAGCGTGACCTGATTTAGGGAGAAAGATGAGAACTTGTTTTCAATAGCGTCGAGTTTCTTTTGTATCGCTGCCATTTCGGCTTTCACTACGATGGAAACGTCGAGCTGGTGAATACCTCCCTTAGTTGAAAGTGGTCTTACGCTTTCCCACTGCAACGTGTGTTCAGCAAGGTCTTCCAGATATTTCCATGCTTCACCGTCATCTTTAGACATGAAATTGCATTGACACATTGTTTCAAGCATCTGCTTTGTCCCTGGATTAATGCCCTCATATATAATCCGACATAAATCCCATCTTTGTATTCCGTGATGGGGGCATTGGACAAGCAGATCTTTGAAACGTTCAAAGCACTTCCAAAATGGTTCATTGGGAAGCTGGGTGAACTGGTTGATCTCGCTCCTAATATGTGCAGTCTTATGATTTGGGTAAAACTTCTTAAGAAATGCTACAACAAATTCATCCCAATTAGTGATAGAGTGTGCGGCAGTATTGTAAAGCCATTTTTCTGCCAAGTCGCACAGTGTGAATGGGAGAAGACGTAAGCGCATAGCATCTAAGGTCAATTGTGAAGTACCCATCATTGCGCATACGTTCTCGAATTTGGTGATGAAAACGTACGCGTCTTCCGACTCAAGCCCGTGAAATTTGGGCAGCAGGTTGATGTAGTGGGGTTTAATTTCGAAATTATCCCCGTTAGGTGGTGGAAGAGATAAACAAGTAGGAAGGGGACCACGAATAGGATAGCATCTCTCTTGGAGAGAGATGCGCGGTGGATTCTGCGCACCTGCGGGCGGTGGCAGCGTGGTGTTATAATTAGATGGAGTGTCGTCCATCACGATCGATGTGGTGTGTGGTGGGGGAAAAGAAGATGAAGAAGTACCGACTTCGGTGTCGATAGAAGGAACGCGGACAAGACGGGCACTAGGATCCCGTGTCCAGCCGAGCATGCACTAAGCGGGTTTAGTGCAAGTGGCAGCGTGTGTGTGATTTAAAATTGACTTGTTTTGAAAAAGTGGGACTCAACACAAATCACCCTATGATGCACAAGCAACCCGAGAACTAAGGTCGCCTAGGTCTGCTAGACAGCTCCTAACTAAGGCTAGAAATAGGACCTCAAACCGCCTCTTCACGGACAAGTACAGCCAGGTAAGTGGGAAGGAACCACCACTACAGTGGGCCTAATTAAAAACCACTAGCCTAGACACCGCAATGTCAGTTAGGATAAACGGCTGATACCTATACTAGTCTTTTTCCTATTGAGCTCGACAGTCCTTAGAGTCTGGTCTAGATATTTTTTAAATTAATGAAGGGTTGATCTGTATGCTCGGTTTGTGATTTGTGGGGCTTAGGAAGGGTGATGAAATCCCCACCTAATCTTGATTTGGTCTTTGCCCCTTAAAGTCCGTATTAAATATGCAAAACAAAACCAATCACAAAACTTTTGCAAAAAGATTTTTGAGCGGCGCAATTTTGCAAAGAATCCTGTAGAAAATAGATTTTATTGGATTTGAGGGGAGAGAGGAAGAGTTGAGAATCTTACCAGAGAATTCCGTAGCCCTAATCCCTCCAAGCCGCCGCGTTTCTGCTGCAGGAAGCACCTTTGTGCCGCGGTTCCGCCGCGAGGTGGATGGAACAGTTGATGAAAATTTTTCTCAAGCCCTCTGTGCTCCTCTGGATCTCGATGAATGCCTCTGTCTTCTGTTTCCTCAATTCTGTAACTCCAGATCTCCTTGCAAAATTCACGCACAAATCGTTAAATATGCAATTTGCAGTTTTGTGTTAATAATGATATAAATCGTCTAAGAATTCAACACAAATATTAAAAATAAAAAATTACGCACGTATCCCCGGCAACGGCGCCATTTGATTGGTACGAAAAGGTGTGTTTGTAGTTTAACCGCAATCAATAACGGTGTCGCGCGTAGCTAGACTGAGATGAGTACGGGTCGTCCTCAGGGAAACGTGGAACATTTTATTTTTACTTTAGATGTGTTGAGAAAGAGAGGAGGAATAAAGAATTTTGTGAAAAGATTCTAGATCTACTTTAAACAAGAATGTAAAATATAGATCTAGATTATTTTAGAGATTTAAATAATATTATAATAGGGCTTGTAGGGTTCGTTAGGATTTAGTAGTTATGGAAGATTAATTAAAAGTTACCCTTTTTATCCATTAATAGATTTAGAACTAGAACGACGGTGATGCGTGTAGATTAGGGTTTCTGGAGGGAAAAGGAATCCCACTCTTAACCCTTATCTCGACACGGAACTCCGTTCATATCTAGCCTTTACCAAAACAATCATTAATCTAATCTCTAATCGCGGTCGGAACTAGCAAAGAATTGCTAGCGCGCCCGATTAGGATGTTAATGATTCTTTTGATGAAGTTCCTAAACTTTATAGGACTTAAAAAGGGTTTAATTATTTTCATCGTCCATTAGCCTACCCTAATCCTACGAACCCTAACAAGCGGAGAATTACTCGCGCATGTTGGGAGAAGAAGATGAAAAGAAAGAAAGGGAGAACATAATGTAAAAACAATTAAATAAAAAAAACTACCTTTATTAATCAACTCCTTCAAGCTACACTTTTAATCCATAGAAAATGATTACAAAACTTGATTTGCTTCTCGATCTTTCCTAGGGAGGTAGTCGAACAGTCGATGATCAGCCTGGATGCGTGAGCGTCGGGAGCTTCGTGATCTCTTCGGCTTGATACCTTTTCCAAGAGGCCCTCGGTGCCTTTTTATAGTGCAAAACCAGAATATTATTGTTGAAAACTTGCTAAAATTTAGCAATGATTTATCTCCCAAAATCTTTCCTTCTAACCCCCTTAAATTGCGGCGGATCCGCGGCCCAAGGGTGGGTTTGGCCGCGGATCCACGCTCAAGGGTGGGGATCATTTGATGATTTTTCTTGTGCTTTCATCTGGTGACATTTGGCAATCCTAGGCATCTTCAGAATCTGAAAATCTTTTCTCGGTTGCTTCCAGACTTGGTCTCCAAGTTTTGCTTCTTAATTTGGCAAGATTTCTTCATCAACTTGATTTGCTTGATTCTAGACTTGAAAAATTCTGCACAACTTGGAAATATTCTGCACCATAATCTCAAATAATATTTAGTAGACTTAGTTCTACTAGGATTTGGTCAATAGATTTATTTGCATACATTTTCCTACCAAATGATAATTAAAATATATTAACACATGGAAAATAATGTTTTTACACATAAACCCTCATATGTATAATATATTATAATAAAGTCCTTTTTTAATATAAAAATGGTAGGAAAAATGTACTACAAATGTGCAGTTTTATCGACTGAACAGATAGCCATTCCAGATCACAGATGAACACTTTGGATATACTAGGAATTCGTGATTCGTTCGAGCCTGCAACGAAAAGCATATTACACGGTCGCGATGAATAGCCAAACCCCACCCTAGACCCCTACGGGTGCGGCAAACTGCCCGCCAAGTACCCGAAGCGAAGCAACCTCTCTCAACCCGTGAGTAGGCCACTCGGTACTTCGAGATACCCGGTAGTTTGTGCACCCCACCTTGGGTCTATCCTAGGAGCAAAAACAGTAAAAAGAAATTATACAATGACGGCTACAACCTCACCCCAGTTGTGCGGCCAAACAAATAATATTACATCAATTTACAAATTTTACAATGAATGAAAGAAAAAGAAACTCTCATCTCACATCCACCCCGGCTATTCATCCGCGACAATCCACCAAGTTCATATCCACAAACCATCAACATTACAGATCACAGATATGTATAACCCCCACTAATCGACGTATAGCGATTAGCGGACGTTCAATACATATATCATATCACAGAAAATATCCATTAGCCAAAGTGTACGGAATATCGATCAAAATACGAATTTGTAACCACCCCAAAAAGTCAATTTGTTCTCTGGAAAATCTGGGTAGAAACAACATGTACCAAAAATCCCAAAACAGCAAGGTAAGAACACTGCAGCAAAACAGAGTCGCGGCCGAGTCAACTCGGCCGCGGATCCGCGGCCAAACACATGGTTTGGCTGCGGTTCCGTGGTGAGTTGGCCGAGTCAGCGGCTCATTTTTGCTGGGTGTTCTAAAAAAAGCCTGGGACGATTTTTCATGTATGTCAAATAATTTTTTGAACAGTATAAAAAAATCGACAGAAAGTGGAATTTTTACGGGCGTGTTTTGTGATTTTTTCCGATCGAAATTCTTAACACTTTGCTAACTTGCTAGTTTATGTTTAGCTAGGCTCTGATACCACTGTAAGTCCACGTTGCTCACCCCGGCTCTTACGGAGAGGCGGAAACGGCGAAAAATAATAAATTTAGCACAAAAGCAACATGGACTAAAAGCCGGATCTTTGCTAAACTAGAAACTAGCAAACTACTAGAGGTTTTAACTACTATGCCGTAGAAATTATACCTCACGAAACCGGTCCTTCGGGTCTTCATTCCGCTGTCCTGCTCGTCCATCCAAGCTCCAAGGAACGATCCGGATCTTGGTCACCTCCGCGGCCTTCTTGAGTCGAAGACGATCCACCCGAGAGATGTACACCGAACTCCACCTCGAGCCGAGGCAACTAGGGCAACAAGATCTCTAGTCTTGATGTCCTAGATTGTGTAGAAGAGATATATGGAAGTGTTTGTCTTTATAGATTCTTTTTCTCTCAACACATGAGATCAAAAGAAGAAATCAAGAGGAGGAAGAAGGAGGAGCTAGCAACCATGGAGCATTTCTTTTCTACTCATGAGCAAGAGCAAGAGAGAGAATGAGAAATGAATTATGAGTTAAAGAAAATGAACCATGGTTGCAATAATGCAAAACTATCATCATTACCGATCCTTTCATGATAAAGTTGATGGCTACTAATTGAATTGACCATTTTCATAAACCAAAAAGAAAAAGAAAAAGAAAACCAAAGAAGTGTGTAGACCTCTCATAAAGGTCAATGGTCAACTTTGGTCAACGGGTCAACTAAGTCAAGAATGGTCAAGGTGGTCAAATGGTCAAAGCAATTAGCCATCATATAATTATCGCTCAAAAAGGATTAGTAAATAATGTCCATGGCTCATAATGGTTTTGACCGAACGAATTGCTAAAACCCTAATGAGTCCGCCTCAAAATGGTTTTGGCCGAATCAACTGTCAAAACCCTAATGAGCCTGCCACATAACGGTTTTGGCCAAACCAACTGCCAAAACCCTAATAATGCACCTCCTCCTTCTGCTCTCCTCAAAACTGTGCATACACGCCCGCATCCGCATTCCGTAGAATGCGAATGCACAGAAGACAAAACAAATCCATCTGTGCAATACTAGGATCCAGCTTAAACCAAAGCCCACTAGTATTGCCTGTCCGAACAGCATACGCACACAAGTGCACGTAAGTGATCGCAGCCCTGCCGTAAAACCATACGGCCTCTACACGTTTCGCTCAGTGCAGGGAAACTCTCTATGTGGGACTCTAAAGACTCGACACTACGCTGGCAGTGGGTTTAACTACAGACCGCAAGCGGCACTAGCTGTACGTAACGGTCTCTAGGTAGATGTCGATAAGAAGGCCGATGAGGTAAACCCATCCGAACTCCTACTGAGCCTGTATGTGACAATCTCCGTACAGTCCGGTCTGTTCATCTGGTACATCGCATGGCGGGCCTAGGGGGCGGTAAACGTCAGTCCCCTAATAGCGGTACAAGTCATGTCGGAGTGAAGCCCAAAACACCCTGAGATAACACTGGAAACCTACCAGTATATCTCGCTTGCCCTGGCCAGGGACTACTCGTGTAATGGCTCTCCTAAACACAGCGCGATGTCAATCCCCAATACCGGGAGAGACGAATCCTGTCTAACCGTCACTGCCTCTAAGTGTTTCGGGACTGCACCCAACTACTACCTGTTTGCACGACTCCTTTGAGCCGTGGTAGGATAGTAATCTAACTACAGTGGGAACACACTCGAGGCGAAGTGACAGTGTCAAGTCAGCGGACTAAGCTGTACTCATGTCACCTGGGAACTGATAACTGATGATAGGTATAATACCAACCAACAGTTCCCGACGAGTCCTGTCCAGTGTACTCGTAACCTAACGAACACCCGCATACTATCTCCAGTACGACGTACTGATGGCTGTGGGACAGACCATCTCCCCTGCTGGGATGAGAAGCGCATACGCTAGTCTACTCCGGAGTATCGATGCCCCGTCTCGATAGTCCTACGACTAGAGACCTGTATAAGGATGTGCTTATTGATTACCCAGCCCCCACGAGTGTGACTGCCATCACAACGCTGGTAATCAAGCAAAGATCCTAAGGGCTCTACTAATATGTATAAGCGATATGCTAAAAGAAACGCATGCACATATTGAAGTAGAGACAAACCAAGTAGCATACTACCATTTTGAGCAAGATTGTCTATACAACTGTGAATATCCCAAGCTTCCATTAAGTAATATACAAACTAGTATGATACAGTAATGGCCTCTAGGGCATATACACTAAAAATAGGTGGATGTATCTAGTAGAAACGTAATATTTTTTTCAGTCAATTATATTATTCAATTCATTATAATATTCATATTTTTCTAAATTATTCGTTAACGTTTTAGATACTTGGGATTCTTGAAACGGCAAGTGCGTAATCGAGCTCGACCAGAAGGGTCAATAGCCGAGAATTATGAATGCCTCAACTTCACTTCTCGTTACTTGTATGGAATTGAAACAAGATTAAACTGTCATTCTCGAATTAATGATGATCATCTATCCCATTCATAAGGGGGGTATTGATCCTACCGGAGGGAGTGACTCGATCAAGTGCATTCGTATATCCTTAATATTCTGGAAATTACTGCCGATCACATAAGGTATATAAATTAAAAAATTTAACCGCGTCGATATTTTGAGTGCCTACATCTATATATGCCTAAATAATTAATATTTTTATTCTTTTAACCGACATATTGAAGAACTTACGAATGCGATTTCCGTAAAGAATGCTAATTGGAAGATTAATCAAGAACATAAGAAATACTTTCCACGGTGGTCCCGTAAACGCGTACGTATATCTTGTATATTTCACGTTTCACATGTAATTATCACATATAGTTTATACATTTTACGTGTAAATGCATTGTAGATTGAAGATGATATAGCAAAAGGGATGCAATTCCCGTATGTAATCGTTCGACTATCTAAAAGTTTTAGTGGAAAAGTGAATCGATACGGTTCATATTGTATTAATAACATAAAATTTCTTACAGCCGAGAAATTGACTACCCAAAACAATGGGATTTATTGTCCGTTTGAACAAACGTACTTCTCAAGTTCCCGTGATCAAAGATCGCAGAGAGGAAAAAAGAATGTTACGGTCAGCTGGAGGATATAATAAAGTTATTTTACAGGAATAATGAGCAAGAAAAATTTGTTATGTTCAAAATTCGTTGGTACTCTTGCATCCAAATCGATAAGTACAGCTTTCAGCTTGTCAATCTCAATAAAGAAATTTATCGAGATAATAAGTTCATGTTAGTTTCACAAGTTGAGCAATGTTTCTATGTCAAAAATGCTAATCATGAAGAAACTTGGATTGCATTGCTGGCACCTCCTAAATCCTTTTTCGATGGTTCTACCGACGAGATTGATCTTGATGAAGCAGATCCGGGTGACATATGAAAAACTTTGCAGTTGTAAACAATTGTAATCAATTGATATATGTTATAAAATTTACGGTTGTAAAAACTTATAATCACTTGCATGTAAATGATATATGAAAAACCTAGCAGTTCTAATCACTTGTAATATATTGATTTGTTCGCTTAATAATTTATGTATATTATATATTTTGTATCGTCATTACTCTTGCATGAAACAGATGGGACAAAAATGCATATTCGGAAAATTTACCAAAGCATTTTCTTCAAAGAAAAAAGATCGAGATACTGAATTCTCGACACAGCCTGATACTGAGAGTAAATGTATATATTACAAGTTTTAAATAATCATCGACCATATTATTTTATTCAAATAACTATTGCATTGATTATAATAATTAAAATATGTAGGTATATATGAGCAAGAGGATGCAGGTCCATCAGTGCAGCATGATTCGTATGCACATCTAAACGAGTAGTGCATGGACTTGAGTAGGGAACCTGGGGCGTTCTCGGATCCTGTCACCGATGAGTAGATTCATACATTGCCTTTTCCTCGCGATTTATAAAATGAAAAACTGTATCGCGATAGGGACAATGCGAAAGCAATGGCGCGGTGGGCTGTTGCTCGACCTCAAATCGATATAATGATAGAGGTAGCAGACACGAGTATTGATAAGGCACGAGCTGCGGGAGATAACCTGGCCCGGTTTGAACACCACGGAAGAGGTGTTGCAAACGAAATTACAAAATACGATATGCATGGAAAAATGGTAATTCTGCAATGGATAGGTGAGAAACCCGTAGGTCCGGATATGTGGGCTACACATTTCCACGGTTATATCAGTATTCTCGTCCGCAACACCGACTTCTGGAATGTGAGCTTCACATTTGCAGATAACCCCTAAGAAGTATACGTATGGACTTGGCGCTCACTCTTGGTAATGCATAACTCAACTATATTTCTACATTACATGCATACATGTTATATGTTATGAATTTATTAAATAATATATTTATTAATCTGTATTACATAAACATTTCGTCTTAGAAGATAATATAGATGGACATTGGACGCATGTTTAGTATGATATGTCACAAATATTCAAGAGACGGCGTCAAAAATTGAAGAAAAAATTCAAACAGTCGGAGAAATTTACGGATGATTGGGAACGTTTTGCCGCTCTTCCCTCCATCATCCCTAGAGATCAGTTTGCGTTTCTCTTATTGCATTGGGATACACCCGAAGCAAAGATGATTAAAAATATATTTAAATAATTTGAATACCGAATTTAGATTAAATTATATTTAGAGATATTATCTTCTGAATAAGCAGGAAGTATCAGAAAGGAATAAGCAGAACCGAGAGAAAGCCACAGATGACTAATATGGTGGATCGGTTCTTGCTGATCATTATAGGGCTATTTTGGTTAGTTTATCTTTAATTATATAAATGTTCGATTTTTCAATTTCATCATTATATATCTTCACGTATAAATAAATCAAATATCCGTTATAGGAGAAGGCTGGAAAAATGCCGAGGCTCTATGAGATTTGGAAGGCATTGCACATGAGAGAGGGCATGTCAGAAGAAAGGATGAATATAGCCACTCAACATGTAGTAACCTTGCATTTTTCAATTTTTTTAAGTAAATTATTATACTTGTTAATTTCGTAAAGAAAATTAATTATTGTTTTATTTATCGAAGGAGGATTTCGAGGAGGCGGAGAGAAGCTATCGGGAATAAAATCCCGAATATTCGGCCGATGATTCTCTTTCTACAGAGGCCGAGGTATCTAGTATAGAGCAGTTTTTCCCTCAGTCGAGAGGACACAGTCGTATTCCCCTATACGGTGGTCCCGTCAGTCTTTCGCGGTCCGGTTCCAAAAGAAGTTGTAACGCCCCGCTTCCCAATGTACGGCGAAGTGGTCGTGACGAGGCCCGCTACGTATGTACTCAGAAGTACATACGCTAAGCGTAACTAAGCAATATAAAATAATCACAAGAGACAAATAAGATTGAGATAACAGCAACTTTTATTAATAACATTCTTTATACAATGCATGAAATGAAAATACAACTGGAATGAAAAAAAAGAAAGCAATGCCTAAACAGTGGCATAATAATAAAAGGAAATACTGGAAAGAACAAGTACAAAGTCTAGAGCTCTGGATCTTCTTGGAACTGCTCCAAATCTTCAGTTGTTGGCTCGGTCTCAACTTGGTCCAACGCACCTGACGACATTCAAAGAAGAAAGAAATAGAATGTCGTCAGCGAACAGGTCGCTCGGTAAGTCCCAAAGAAAAGTGGAGTGAGAATGGCAGAGTAACAGTATTTTCTAGAGTATTATGTTGTAGAATATTATGGAATATTGTTTAACGCAGTTGTTTGTAGCTTGGTACAGAAGAATGCCAGTGTATACGAGGGGGATCTCTATATGCTAGAGATCAGTGCAAACGGAGAGTACAAGGAACCGTTATGCCGCGGTACAACAGCAACAATATTCATGTTAGGTGTCTTAATCTGACCACCTCATTCCACTTTTAACATCTTCCGTACCAATCTACCCCTTTAAACCCCGTAATGTTTTAACAGTGTTGTAGTAATGGAATATGTAAATTGAGTGACTGACCAAAACCATGATATCAGTAAACATGTTGTAACTGTATAATCAGGTAAATGGAATATCAGGATAATGGAGTGAATATCCATGGTTTGATTCAGTCAAAAATGAATATATTGTTAACTGTATTCAGGGATTCACGATTTCAAGTTGTGTTGGAATATGATTGAAATATAGATTGACTTGAATTATATTCAAGTCAGAATTAGTCAGACTCTAACCCGAGTCAGACTAAAAGAAAGATAATTTGAAGTTCAATATTAGCTAGGGGCCTTATTGTAATTTGTGAAACTTGAGGGGGTTTTATGTAAAAAGTACTTTTGTATAGTTTTCAAAATATACCTCAAGTATTTAATAATCGTCTTTATTATTGTAATGGATGTGAATTTTATTTGTGTTATTCTAGTGAATATATCCTAATAAAAGTATTAATTGTTTATTTGAAATTCGTGGTATTTTAATGTAACTTTTAATCTATGATTTTTAGGAAAAAGTGGAAACTTGATATTATAACAAAATAAGTGTTTAAATGATAATTATATATAATAAAATACATAAATAATTTTTAAATGAATATTTTATTTACAAAAATATCACTTTCTTTAAATATCGTATTTTAAACCTTTCGAGACCGAATGCTCCTTGCGGAGGTCTGAATCTCGCACTACTAGCCTGCGGGTGCACGATGAACCGTGCTATCCCTAACAGGTTCCCCACGAATGGGTTGTAATGGCGCTTTGCTCAGGTTTTATAAATACTTTTAATTTAGGGAAAAGATTTTCTAAATATAGGGTATTTATTTGTAAAAGTATATAGTTCTCCATATTTTAGTTGTTAGGGTTTCCTAGACCATCTAACCTATATTCTATGGTCTAAACGATGAGTCATTAGAAGCCTCAAATCGCCTCTTCACCGTCGAATGCAGCCAGGTAAGTGCCAGGTAAGTGGGAAGGAACCACAGTCGTGGGCCTAATTAAAAACCACTAGCCTTAGACACACTTGCCTAGACCCACAAGACAGTTTAGATAAACGATCGATGTCCATGACCAATCGTGCTTTCATTTTGTATAAGTTTTATTTAAAAAGAATTTACAATTTAAAGATTAAACTAAAAGTTATAAAGGTTATGGTATTTTAGTGAAAAAGTCTTATAATATCGTATTCTGTATTTTTGTTATTTATCAATTAGGGTTATAATGAGTGTGTGTAAGGGTAGGTCATTACCCCGTGACTTATATTAAATTTTGGTGAAGTTTCAAGGTGAAATAAGCTATGTTAAACTTAAGGGTATTAAGGTGCAAGAATACGGTATTCATAAACGTTATCATTTCATGTGTGAAATTTCATCCAAATTGAATGAAACAAGTTTTGTTATCAAAATAAACATGATTAGGAGTGGGGTATCTAAATAGAACATTAAAATTTAACTTGATGGTATTTTTATGCAAGAAATACGGTTTTCTAAAGAACTTGTCATTTCATGTGGAAAAGTACAATTAAATTTGACTTAAGGGTGATTAATAGTCAACATGCAAGAGGGTTGATAATATGTAATAGGTGACAAGTGGAATTTTTAAGAAAAACCGAATCGGAAATCGGTTTGTCCGATTTCCGTCGGGTTTCAAAAAGTCGTATTTTGCAAATATAGAAAAGAGAGGTAGAAGGTTGGGACTTACGGGTTTGGACAAGCTAAGCGTTCTAAAAGGTATGGTGGTTGCCGATTCGTTGGAAACGTCACGTCGGTCTTGATCCGGTCGCCGGAATCCGTCGTCGGTTTCGGCAGCGCTTCGCTTCTCGCTCTTTGCACCAAGTTCTCAAGAGTTTTAGAGAGTATGCTTAGAGTTGTGAGGGGAAAAGGTAGAGGGTAGGGGCCTTTATATAGGGCTAGGCTAGGGTTAGGGTTAGGGTAGATGAAAAGTTAAAAAATAAAAATGTGATAAAATGTAATAAAAATGTATTAAAAGTAGAGTAATTGGGGGTTTTAAAGATCTCTGGAAGTGGTATTGGGCTGAAACTTTGCAGGTGAGTAGGGAATACCAAAAGACACAACTTTCATGTTGTGACCCTTGCCGGAATCGGCCTAAAAGGTGGTGACTCGGCCGTGACTCGGTCGGATCACTGAGTCGGCCGAGTCAAGGCCGAGTTGGCCGATTCCCGACCGAGTCCGGTGACCTGGATCTCCCCCGGCGGTTCATCTACCCTCTGCAAGTGTTACATCTTTGGGTGTAGTGGGGTTTTTGTGAGATATGCACGTGTAAACTCTTGGTATTCTAAAGGTTTTCTAAAAAATCAATAATAAAAATAATGTGGGGTATGGGATTCGAACTCTGGTGGCTTGGTTCAGCAATGCAAGGTATTACCAATGAGCCACAAGCTCCTTCTTGTAATTATTGTAAAGAGATAGATACTTAAAGTGTTATCAGCAACATTAATACTCCAAGTATACTTCAATTTTAAATCAAATTTTGGTATACAAAAATTGGAGTTGTTACAATCTACCCTCCTTACAAAAAATTTCGTCCTCGAAATTTACAACTTTTATTTAAGGACTAATTTACAAAAAAAGGTGCGGATATCTTGCACGCATCTCATCTTCCCTTTCCCACGTGGATTCTCCTGGAGTGTCTTTTCTCCACATTATCCGGACCAAATTAACTTCCTTGTTCCGAAGTGTCTTTACCTTTCTATCCAGGATCTCCACAGGTTGTTGCTCACAAGACAAATCGGGCTGTATCGTAAGCTCGGAATGATCAAGTACATGGCTGGGGTCACTCACATACTTTCTGAGTTGGGATATATGGAACACGTTATGCACTCCTTCCAATGAGGGTGGAAGCGCTAATCGGTATGCCACTTCACCGACTCGTTCGAGTATGTCGAACGGTCCAATGTATCTCGGACTCAACTTTCCCCGTCTTCCAAATCTGATCACTCCGCGGTTCGGAGATATCTTCAAGAATACATGGTCTCCTGGCTGGAACTCCAAGTGTCGTCTCTTTGCATCAGCCCAATGTTTCTGTCTATCTTGGGCTATGCGCATTCTTTCTCTGATAGTACGAACCACATCCACGGTCGCTACTATCATCTCTGGTCCAAGGAGTTCTCTATCTCCGATGTCGTCCCAACTTAATGGCGATCGACACTTCCTTCCATATAATGCTGCAAAAGGTGCCATTCCTATGCTTGCTTGGTAGCTGTTGTTGTACGCGAACTCCACAAGATGCAAGTGATCTTCCCACGATCCCTTGAAGTCGAGCATACATGCTCTGAGCATATCCTCCAAGATCTGAATAGTTCGTTCCGACTGACCATCTGTTTGTGGATGATAAGCCGTGCTGAAGTTCAGACTTGTTCCCAAGCTAGCTTGCAGACTTTGCCAAAATTGTGATCGGAACCTGGTGTCACGATCGGAGACAATGCAGACTGGTACTCCATGCAGTCTCACAATTTCCTGTATGAGTTCATGGGTATCAGAGATAGTACATTATGAAGAGTTTTTAAATCTAAATTAGATTATTACCTCCATGTACTTCTTTGCTAATGTCTCAGTTGATTGGCCAACTCGAAATGGGATGAAGTGAGCCGACTTTGTGAGTCGATCCACAATGACCCAAATCGCATCGTTACCTTTTGTGCTGCGAGGAAGAGCAGTTACAAAGTCCATCGTGATGTGCTGCCACTTCCATTCTGGGATTGGTAACGGTTGAAGTAGTCCAGCTGTCCTATGATGTTCAGCCTTTACCTGCTGACACACCAAACATTTTGCGACACTCCTGGCTACTTCACGCTTCATTCCATGCCACCAATAATTCTGACGTAGATCTTTGTACATTTTGGTACCTCCAGGATGTACTGAATAGGGAGAGCTGTGAGCTTCTTTCATTAACTCTTCCCGAACAGGACCCTTTGGTACACACAATCTGCTGCCGTATCTCAAAGATCCGTCTTCATGGATGATGAAATCTGTTCTGAGTCCATTCTCCACTTGTTCTCTGATCTTTTGCAACTTAGCATCGCTGGCTTGAGCTGCTTTGATCTGATTGACAATGGTTGATTGAACTTGTAGATTCATCAAATTTGAAACGTCACCTGGCATGACTAGTTCGATCTCCATCTGATGTAGGTCTTGCTGAAGCTTCCACTGGGCGGTGAGATTCATTGCTAATGGTTGGCGACTAAGAGCATCAGGTACTACGTTCACCTTTCCTGGATGATATTGCAAATTGATGTCGAAGTCCGCCATAAGTTCTAACCATCTTCTCTGCCGCATATTCAACTCCTTCTGGGTAAACACATACTTCAGACTTTTATGATCTGTGTAGATGTTCACTCGTTCACCAAGTAAGTAGTGGCGCCAAATTTTAAGAGCAAAAATAACGGCTGCCAACTCTAGATCATGCGTCGGGTAATTGCGCTCATGAGTCTTCAGTTGTCTTGAAGCATAAGCCACAACCTTACCGTGCTGATGTAGAACACATCCTAATCCTTTACCGGATGCATCGCAATGTACTTCGAATCCTCCAGATTGATCCGGTAATACAAGAATAGGTGCAGACGTCAGCCTCGACTTGAGTTCTACAAAAGCTTGCTCGCATGCTTCTGACCACACAAATTCTTCATCTTTTCGTGTGAGCTTGGTCAGGGGTGTTGCTATCTTCGAAAAGCCTTCAATGAATCTTCTGTAATATCCAGCTAAACCCAAGAAACTCCGAATATCCTTCACTGATTTTGGTGTAGGCCATTCGCTGACTGCTGAAACTTTTGCTGGATCCACAGAAATCCCTTCTCCTGATACGATATGTCCAAGGAAACCAACTTGTTTTAACCAAAACTCGCACTTGCTGTATTTGGCATAAAGCTTATGTTGTCGAAGAGTTTCCAGGACAATTCGTAAGTGCTCCGCATGCTCTTTCCGGTTCTTAGAATATACCAGGATGTCGTCGATGAAGATGACAACGAACCTGTCTAAATACTCCCGGAAGACTTGGTTCATAAGATTCATGAAAATTGCTGGTGCATTGGTCACTCCAAATGGCATTACTAGAAATTCGTAATGTCCATAGCGAGTTCTGAAAGCTGTTTTGTGAATATCAGCTTCCTTGACCTTCACTTGATGATAACCTGAACGAAGATCTAGTTTAGAGAAGACACAAGATCCACTTAGCTGATCGAATAAGTCGTCGATGCGCGGAAGTGGATACTTGTTCTTAATAGTAACTTCGTTCAAGGCTCTATAGTCGATGCACATTCTATATGAACCTTCCTTCTTCTTCACCAGTAGTACAGGTGCTCCCCAACTCGAAGTGCTGGGACGAATCCATCCTTTCGCCAGTAATTCGTCCAACTGTGTTCGTACTTCCTTCAAACCTTCTGGACTTAGTCTATATGGTGCTTTGATTACTGGTTGTGCTCCTGGTACTAAGTCAATACTGAATTCAAGAGCTCGATCAGGAGGCAAACCTGATATATCGTCAGGGAATACGTCATCGAACTCTCGAACTACCTCCGGTCTTGCTTCTTCTTCTGCATGAGCTGCCGCAACTATTGCTTCCCTTGGCTTTGCTTTGTAAGTGCTTGGCTCCAATGTACGGTCTCCACTCTTAAAGTAAAAGATCGGATGATCTGGAATCTCAAATACTACCCTCCTTTGGCGACAGTCGATGGTAGCATAAAAGGTTCCAAGCCAGTCCATTCCTAGAACCACATCAAAGTTCGGTATGTCCAGTACTTTGAAGTCAGCGTAAAATTCTCGACTGCAGACGATGACCGGACACATGCTGTATCCCATAGTTGCCTTTAGAACACCATTTCCAGAACTGACGTTCCAGCAGGATACAAGCGGTGAGACTGGAATCGCATGGGTTCGGACAAACCGTTGCGACATAAAGCAGTGGGATGCTCCAGTATCAAACAGTGCAAGTGCAGGTAGTGAAGCTACTAGAATTGTACCTAAGGTATATGGGATAGGTTTTAGGTATAGGGAAAGTGTGTAGGTAACCAAAACTAGAAGATAAATTTGGGAAGGAAATTTACCAGTAATGACTTGGCCAGTGGTCTCAGCTTCTTCAACAGACATCATGAAAGCCTGGCGCTTCGGCACATTCCTCCTGGCCTGAGGAGCATTCCTCTGAACGTTTCTTTGTGCTTGATGGAACTGTCGAGGAGGTGGTGCAGCTTGTGGTCCTCTAGGTGGTGCAGGTAGTGCAAGTCTGGTAGCAGGTGCTGGAAGAGCTGGTCGCTGCTGATAGTTGTTTGCTGGCCGGTTTGCAGCAACTGAGTTCTGCCTTTGAGGACAAGATCCAATGTCATGAGTGGCTGAACCGCAGATCAAACAAAGGCGGTTGGCTCGACGGCAATCCTTCATCATATGTCCCTTTCTCTTACAGTAGGTGCAAAAGGCTGGGCTAGGGTGATGAGTTGGTACTCCGGGTCGCCTCGGCACGAAGGGTGGTCTGGACGTGGCTCCACCTGCCATCTGGTTGGCAGGACGTTTGACTCCTACAGAGTGAGGTCTTCCCCTCTCTTTTATCACTGCCTCGTAACTGCGGGCAGCTTCCAGGGCTTCCTCGTGAGTCAAAAACTTCCCGGTGGCTAGAGCAGCCTTGATTTCGGTGTCCAAACCTTGCTGAAAACGACGGGCTCTGATCTCGTCCGTCGGTATCAGGTGTGCCGCGAATCTGTTTAAAGGTTGTGTTAGCTGTGTAGTAGGTGATATTAAAAAAATTGAACTACTGTGACAGATCTTACCGGCTCAACATAGTAAACTCAGCATCATACTCATCTACAGATTTCTCCCACATAGATCCTTGTTGTAGGTGAATAAATTGCTGTTCCATAGCGAACCTGGCGGTCACAGGGAAATATTTCGCGTCGAACTTCTCGCGAAATGTTTTCCATTCAATCGGCTGGGCTAGACGGGTCTCTTCCGCCTTCCACCAATTTCGAGCGTTATCCGTGAGCTGTAGCTTCGCTACACGGACCCAGGCATTATCTGGTACTTGAGCTGCTGCCAGATCATCTTCAATACTTTGCGCCCATTCTTCTGCTTCGAGAGGGCTCCCTTTTCCCGAGAATTGCTTCGGGTGCAACGCTCTGAACTGTTTGATTCCCGGTGCATCTGTCTCAGGACGACTCAGAAGTTGTTGCTGTCCCTCTAGCAGACTGCGGATCGCATCGAAAAGCATGGTTTGCTCAGTGGATGGTGCGGGAACAACTGGAGTGAGAGGTAGTGCTGAAGGGGTATTGTTGGCATTGGTGCTGGTGTTGTTCGGGGAATTGTTTGGGGAATCCATAATCCTGAAGAAAAATTTGGATTAGGACAGATTCAAATACATGAAATGATAAGATTCAAGGAATAAAGACTTGTAAGATTCAAATAACATGAATTGTAAAGAATGTTTTAGTTGCTGTTTCTTGTGTTACATTGCTTAGGTTGTTCACGCAGACCAGAACTGCATGATAGGGATTCATACAGCTCTGACCTGCATGGGCCACCAACAAAACCTGTAACGCCCCGCTTCCCAATGTACGGCGAAGTGGTCGTGACGAGGCCCGCTACGTATGTACTCAGAAGTACATACGCTAAGCGTAACTAAGCAATATAAAATAATCACAAGAGACAAATAAGATTGAGATAACAGCAACTTTTATTAATAACATTCTTTATACAATGCATGAAATGAAAATACAACTGGAATGAAAAAAAAGAAAGCAATGCCTAAACAGTGGCATAATAATAAAAGGAAATACTGGAAAGAACAAGTACAAAGTCTAGAGCTCTGGATCTTCTTGGAACTGCTCCAAATCTTCAGTTGTTGGCTCGGTCTCAACTTGGTCCAACGCACCTGACGACATTCAAAGAAGAAAGAAATAGAATGTCGTCAGCGAACAGGTCGCTCGGTAAGTCCCAAAGAAAAGTGGAGTGAGAATGGCAGAGTAACAGTATTTTCTAGAGTATTATGTTGTAGAATATTATGGAATATTGTTTAACGCAGTTGTTTGTAGCTTGGTACAGAAGAATGCCAGTGTATACGAGGGGGATCTCTATATGCTAGAGATCAGTGCAAACGGAGAGTACAAGGAACCGTTATGCCGCGGTACAACAGCAACAATATTCATGTTAGGTGTCTTAATCTGACCACCTCATTCCACTTTTAACATCTTCCGTACCAATCTACCCCTTTAAACCCCGTAATGTTTTAACAGTGTTGTAGTAATGGAATATGTAAATTGAGTGACTGACCAAAACCATGATATCAGTAAACATGTTGTAACTGTATAATCAGGTAAATGGAATATCAGGATAATGGAGTGAATATCCATGGTTTGATTCAGTCAAAAATGAATATATTGTTAACTGTATTCAGGGATTCACGATTTCAAGTTGTGTTGGAATATGATTGAAATATAGATTGACTTGAATTATATTCAAGTCAGAATTAGTCAGACTCTAACCCGAGTCAGACTAAAAGAAAGATAATTTGAAGTTCAATATTAGCTAGGGGCCTTATTGTAATTTGTGAAACTTGAGGGGGTTTTATGTAAAAAGTACTTTTGTATAGTTTTCAAAATATACCTCAAGTATTTAATAATCGTCTTTATTATTGTAATGGATGTGAATTTTATTTGTGTTATTCTAGTGAATATATCCTAATAAAAGTATTAATTGTTTATTTGAAATTCGTGGTATTTTAATGTAACTTTTAATCTATGATTTTTAGGAAAAAGTGGAAACTTGATATTATAACAAAATAAGTGTTTAAATGATAATTATATATAATAAAATACATAAATAATTTTTAAATGAATATTTTATTTACAAAAATATCACTTTCTTTAAATATCGTATTTTAAACCTTTCGAGACCGAATGCTCCTTGCGGAGGTCTGAATCTCGCACTACTAGCCTGCGGGTGCACGATGAACCGTGCTATCCCTAACAGGTTCCCCACGAATGGGTTGTAATGGCGCTTTGCTCAGGTTTTATAAATACTTTTAATTTAGGGAAAAGATTTTCTAAATATAGGGTATTTATTTGTAAAAGTATATAGTTCTCCATATTTTAGTTGTTAGGGTTTCCTAGACCATCTAACCTATATTCTATGGTCTAAACGATGAGTCATTAGAAGCCTCAAATCGCCTCTTCACCGTCGAATGCAGCCAGGTAAGTGCCAGGTAAGTGGGAAGGAACCACAGTCGTGGGCCTAATTAAAAACCACTAGCCTTAGACACACTTGCCTAGACCCACAAGACAGTTTAGATAAACGATCGATGTCCATGACCAATCGTGCTTTCATTTTGTATAAGTTTTATTTAAAAAGAATTTACAATTTAAAGATTAAACTAAAAGTTATAAAGGTTATGGTATTTTAGTGAAAAAGTCCTATAATATCGTATTCTGTATTTTTGTTATTTATCAATTAGGGTTATAATGAGTGTGTGTAAGGGTAGGTCATTACCCCGTGACTTATATTAAATTTTGGTGAAGTTTCAAGGTGAAATAAGCTATGTTAAACTTAAGGGTATTAAGGTGCAAGAATACGGTATTCATAAACGTTATCATTTCATGTGTGAAATTTCATCCAAATTGAATGAAACAAGTTTTGTTATCAAAATAAACATGATTAGGAGTGGGGTATCTAAATAGAACATTAAAATTTAACTTGATGGTATTTTTATGCAAGAAATACGGTTTTCTAAAGAACTTGTCATTTCATGTGGAAAAGTACAATTAAATTTGACTTAAGGGTGATTAATAGTCAACATGCAAGAGGGTTGATAATATGTAATAGGTGACAAGTGGAATTTTTAAGAAAAACCGAATCGGAAATCGGTTTGTCCGATTTCCGTCGGGTTTCAAAAAGTCGTATTTTGCAAATATAGAAAAGAGAGGTAGAAGGTTGGGACTTACGGGTTTGGACAAGCTAAGCGTTCTAAAAGGTGTGGTGGTTGCCGATTCGTTGGAAACGTCACGTCGGTCTTGATCCGGTCGCCGGAATCCGTCGTCGGTTTCGGCAGCGCTTCGCTTCTCGCTCTTTGCACCAAGTTCTCAAGAGTTTTAGAGAGTATGCTTAGAGTTGTGAGGGGAAAAGGTAGAGGGTAGGGGCCTTTATATAGGGCTAGGCTAGGGTTAGGGTTAGGGTAGATGAAAAGTTAAAAAATAAAAATGTGATAAAATGTAATAAAAATGTATTAAAAGTAGAGTAATTGGGGGTTTTAAAGATCTCTGGAAGTGGTATTGGGCTGAAACTTTTCAGGTGAGTAGGGAATACCAAAAGACACAACTTTCATGTTGTGACCCTTGCCGGAATCGGCCTAAAAGGGGGTGACTCGGCCGTGACTCGGTCGGATCACTGAGTCGGCCGAGTCAAGGCCGAGTTGGCCGATTCCCGACCGAGTCCGGTGACCTGGATCTCCCCCGGCGGTTCATCTACCCTCTGCAAGTGTTACATCTTTGGGTGTAGTGGGGTTTTTGTGAGATATGCACGTGTAAACTCTTGGTATTCTAAAGGTTTTCTAAAAAATCAATAATAAAAATAATGTGGGGTATGGGATTCGAACTCTGGTGGCTTGGTTCAGCAATGCAAGGTATTACCAATGAGCCACAAGCTCCTTCTTGTAATTATTGTAAAGAGATAGATACTTAAAGTGTTATCAGCAACATTAATACTCCAAGTATACTTCAATTTTAAATCAAATTTTGGTATACAAAAATTGGAATTGTTACAGAAGTACTTCAATTTCGTCGACCGCTCGCTCCAACCAACAATCGGCTGATGCAAAACGGATCAATGAGCGAGAGGAGTAGCTCAGGAGGAGGGATGAGGAAGATAAGGAGAGGGCGGAAGAAAAAGCGGCTTGAAGAGCTCAAATGGAGGCGTGGTTGGAACAATCCTCTCAACAATACGTTCCGCGTCCTCAATCGTGGTCAGCACAGGGTTCATTCCCGCCGCAGCCGGTATATTATCATCCTCCGACGCAGTGACCGTATTACCCTCTCTCATCACACGGAATGTCGTACCATCCTTATCCACCGCCTCCGCAATCACAAGGAGGATACTATTCTCGACCTCCGCCTCCACCACAAGATCCTTATTATCCTAACCTTCCGCCACACAAACCGTATAACCCTGATCAGTTGACCCTACATGGAGGGTTGTTAGGTAACTTTTTTCGCAGGAGGACTTCAACGATGTGAATCGATACCATTGAAGGCAAGCTTCTGGTGGCGACAGTAGCGGTGAAAATTAGTGAGGTACGTATATTTGTTATTTATAGAAATTTGAGTATATAATTAAACTGTGTTGAGTTTGATATTTAAAATTCATGTTGTGTATTCTTAGAGTTCTTATAAATTAACAGCGAAAGGATTATGTTTTGACGATGGAAGTGGCGAAAGTTAGTGAGGTAAGCATATATATGTGTTAGTATAGCTAACTTTGGTTTGAAGATTATAATTTGAGTTCATATATTTATATATTTATTTATTTCGATTCACAGGGTTGAGTGAGCTGCGATTGCGAGTGATTTGGAGATTTTTTTGTTTTGTTGGACATATATATAGCGTATGTATTATGTTGTTCGTATTCAAAACAATTTAGTTTATTTATGATTGTTTATTAAAAATTTAGTTCATATGTGTTTGATTGAGTTGTTGATATTGGTGGATATGTCATGAATAATATTTATATGTTGGTTTGTATGCGTATGTGTTCGTATTTGTTGTTGATCTTGTTGGAAATGTTGTGGATTGTGCATATATATTGATTTGTATGTGAAACGCTATTGAGACGTAATATATTGTGATATTATGTATTATTGTATTGAATACAGCATTTTCTATAATTTTTTTTCAGGAAAAATAGTTATCAGCGACCGTATAACCTACAGAAATGGTCGCTAATATATCATCAGCGACCGTTCGCTGATATTAGAAAACATGTATATTGGTTGAGATGTCCACGTAACTTCTTATTGGCGACCAGTGGAAACAGTCCATGTTCCATCTATCAGCGACCGTTCGTATTAGAGACCGTTCATTAACTGTCACTCATAGATGTATCAGCGACCACTCAATCAACGACCGTTTTTTAGCGACCGTTTAAAATATAAACGGTCGGTAATATACATTAGAGACCGTTCATTATTTTTTGAAGACCGTTTCATACGGTCTCTAATAGTGCATGTATGTAGTAGTGCTAGCACATATATAAAGCCAAAATATATTTAAATATGCTAAGTTACATTAAGCATGATTTCGGGCTTAAAAATTATAAAACAGTTAAATTTAGAGAGAAAAATATGAGAAAACCCGTGCCAAACAAATAGTGCAAGAAATGTTATTTAAAGGTGCCTTTTTCTTTCAAAACAAACAAGTGAGGAGATGGAAAAGCAATTCATTGTTAAAAAATTATCCTATTTTCATTTCAACCAAGAACTATAAAGACCAATTCAATGAAAAGTAGTGTAATTCATTTCATTGGAGGAAATGCATTCCTAATATATTTTCTTTCTTTGAACCAAGCATGCCCAAGCATAAAAAAATAATTAGAAAAATGAATAAGATCATTGATTATATTTAACTAAAATTGTGGGCACATGGTATCTTAATTTACACTAATATCATTCTACCTAGGCTTTTGCTGTTGCATCGCATATGAATATATTTAGAAATCAGGTGGATATAAATTGTAGAGATTACACGGTTTATTATTCCCCTATCTTTATTATTGAAATCTTAAGTTAAATCTGCTGTAGTCATACCTTAAATTTTAGGCTACAAATCTACGATTTATGGTTACATCTGTCTTAAAATTTTCTAGAATAAAAAATCTTGATGATATAGACTGCTTAAGATTAATTAAGATATTCTTCTCATTTTCCCAATTTTTTCTTCAAATTAAAATTGGGAGTGCCACATTCCAGGGGACAAAATTTGGGATTAGGTATTTATTAGAAACTAATTAGGGATTTAGCTTACTTTTAAAACTATTTAAAAGATTAGCACATTTGGATCAAAATCAACTACTACATAAACGCCATATAGGATTAGCATTTTGAGAAGTACTGAAGTCAAATTTCGCACTTTACAAGTGTGGAATAGGGACCTCACCCAGGGCGAAATTGGCTCTCTTGGGCCAAGTCAAATTACACATTTGCAAAATGCGGAATTGAATTTGGCCTCACGATAGATGAGGCCAAGTCTTATTTCGCACTTTGCAAGTGCAGAATTTGACTTGCCCTCATCCAAAAAGCCAGGTCTCTGTTTGGGCCAAGCATATTCCGCACTTGCAAACCGCGGAATATACTGGCACACAATTTCACACTAAGCACCACCACTTTCCCTCTTTAATACATCAGACTCTCTCTCTCTCTCATCTCGACATCTCGCTCTCCTCCCCCCCCCCCCTTCTCAATCTCTCCCTCCTCCCTCCTTCTTCGAAGCCGAGCCCTTCATCTTCGAAGCCGAGCCCCTACCTCCGGCGTCGATCTCCAGCCCCCTTCTTCAGGGTCGATCTTCAACCCCTTCCTCCTCCTCCTCCTTCGAAACCCTCTCTACAGCGCATCCTCGATCCTTTCCTCGTCGAGGCCGAACCCTCTCTTCCTCACCAGTGAGTTTTAATTTAAAATTATTTGTTTGAAATTATTATAATTTTGGGTTTTTAATTAGTAGGTTTTGGATTAGGGTATTTTATCGTTAAGGTTAGAGTATTTTGGGGGTCAGGATCAGGGTAATTTATTGTATTTAGTGTTAGGGTTGGGGTAATTTAGGATATTTTGGGGGTTTGGGTCAGGGTAATTTATTGTATTTTAGTGTTAGAGTTAGGGTAATTTAGGTTTTTAATATAAAGGTTATGGTAATTTAGGGGTTAGGGTAATTTAGTGTTTTTATGAGGGTTAGGGTTGATGTATTTTGGGGGGTTAGGTAAATTTTATAAGCACTGGATTTCAGGATCATGATATCGCGGACAGCGTAATAGGCAGACATATGACATCAGCTTGTGGGATCGAGGCCATTTAGATATCGATCAGTCATTTTTTCCAACGACGTCCAATTCGACGTCTGGATTCTCCTCCCACTCTCTCTAGAGCACCGGTGAATGTGACTTGTTAATGTCAACGTCGCAGACATGGAGACGAAACTGATTCTTCTACGGACCAATCTGGACCCTCACAGCCAACCACACAACCGGAGGATATACTTGGTCCATCTCACCGCTGTCGCTGCTGATCTAGGATTCCACGGGTTTTGTCATGCTTGATATGACGCTCTCTTTTGTATTTGTTTTTATCGAATTCATGAGATGTATATATTTGGGTGTCGAACTCGTGTGGAGTCGGTTTCGCTTTATTTATATATATTGTTTATTGCGTTGCACTTGTTGTTTTTTGCCTTTAGGCGTCGTATATTTTGCATGGATTGTGTCTCCGCCGTATTTGGCGTCAAGTTATCTCTCGTGTTGGATAGCGTTTATTTTATTAATGTTTTATATGTGGATTTAGTCAAAATTTACAAAGTGGGTGTTGTCTGTTTTTTGTTTGAACTTTAAAACAGTGGGTTTTTGGAGAAGTTATAAAAATTGAGACTTTCAGGTTTGCTGGAACTAAGGAGAAGAAGTTGCAAAAAATTACAAATTGGACGTAACCAGGAAGAAAAGGTGAAGGCGAAGGTTTTCAGGTTTTCTGGATGGAGGAAGTGTCAGTCTATTCCACACTTTGTAAATGCGGAATAAGATCTCGCACCTAACTAGCGACCCAAGACTCGACTCTCTAGTCGAGGGTCAAGTCTCTGGATGGGTTGGGGAGTATATTCCACACTTTGTAAGTGCAGAATATGACTTGGCCTCCAACCAGAGACTTGACTCTCTGGTTGAGGGCCAAGCCTTTGATTGGGTTGGAGGTCTTATTCCGTATTTTGTAAGTGCGGAATAAGTCACATATGGTGAATTTGGGGCTCTTGGAGAGACCCAAGTATAATCTGCATTTTGCAAATGCGGATTAGACTCGGGTCTCTCTCACAGACCCAAGTATAAGCTACGCTTTGCAAGTGCAGCTTAAAACTCGTCTCAAATTCAAACTGTCATTCCTACGTGGCGCCATGTCTTTGATATGACCCTAAAGTGCTAAATCTCTAAATAGTTTTAAAAGTAGCCTAAATCTTTAATTAGTTTTTAAAAAATGCTAAATCCCAAATTTTGTCACATGGCTCTGTTGTGTTTGCATTATAATAGTAAAGATATGGTCTTGTTTTTTTAGGAAGAAATGAAACACGCAGCACTCCAAAGTTCTTCAATCCATTCTGAAACAAAAATTTCTCTGTGCATCATCTCATTCGTCTCTTCACTCCAAAAGTCGTTGCCAAAATCCTGCAAGCTCTCATGAATGGGAGTACATTCAAGCCATTGATTCTCTAGATTCGACAACTTATTGACATGGACTTCTTGGCATCTCAAACTATTTGCATCTTTTTCGATAGACGCTACTCTCCGCGGGAGTGCGCATGGCTTCATGAGTTCATGAATTTCAATTGATGTCTCGGTTTTCTTAGTTTGGGATGCGTAAAGCTTTTTGCTCACGTGGGTGTTCTAGTAGTTCTTGGTATCATTAGCAGTTCTTCCTGAAATTAGAGACCACCTGAATCGCAAATAAAAACATGTCGTCACAAATGGGTTCCGTGGAGAAAATATATACGGGCATAGTATAAATGGTAGACATGAAATTAATATAAACAGATATCTACAGCATTAATATAGTGTCCTATGGAAAGGCCTATCCGGCCAGTATTTTTTGGACATGTTGAAGAGGAATAGATAAAGAAAATCCAGAAAAAAACCCGTCGGGAAAAAACACTTCTCAAATATCAAATATAAAAGATAACGGTGTCCAACTCACCTGGGAGAATAAGCACATCCTTCCACTTCCCTTCTCCATACTTGCCAGTGCACTTCCTCAAAAGCTCATCTTCCTCATTGCTCCAAGCTCCCTTTCTAATTACACTCAAAGTTTTTGGCCGCTCACTTCTATTTTGAACGCCATAATTCATCTCTATGCGGCACCCACCCTCTTCATCCTTATTATCTAAAATGTGGATATACCAAATTTCATATAATATCTACCACCTTTTCACCGCTGAATTGCAATTTAAAAAGTTCTATTGTTGGTATACCATTAATTTTGCACCCGCTAAATAGAAATCTAATGGTGAGAGAATAATGCAGGGAATCTGCAATCCTCCATAAATGACCCGAAATTTAATCAGGCGGAAATGGAATGCTTTTACCGTCGTTACCAAAAACAAAAGATAACCAATAATATGAGTACACGGTCATATATTTTCAAATCTCTGCTGATTGGGGAAAATATGGAATAATTTGTTAAGGAATTTCAAAAGATTGTGAGGAAAAATTCTAATGGGGCAATTTAGTTTGAAATTAGGTATTATATACAACATCAGTGTTGATTTCTTTTTATCCATGATAATTTTATTTTCTGTACCGGTTGTATCGATCTCTTAATTCTAATTGACTCAACCTTATTGTTCTTATCAATACTTTTTGTCATGCCCCGCTTTCCAAAATACAGAATACGATGGATGACTAAGCCAGTCATATTCCTACAGACAAGAAATAATCTCACCATAGTCGCACTTCGGTTTCTAGTATTACATGGTAATCAGTAAACACGGCACAAAAGTAAAAAAAAATCACAATTCACAACTTTATTATATTTAATCGACAAAGATTAAGAAACAATTTTGAACGAAAGAAACTACTAACCAAAAGAAATAACAATGTCCTTATTGCAACCAGAAACCAATAATGTTGGTGTCACGCTTTAAATCTCCGCGATCTGGATTAGCAGGTCCTGCTCCCGAGCTGAGTCCACTATGTCCTCTGCGCATGCACACTCAAGTCGTCAGGACGACACATATAGCAATATATATATAGTATTTGCAATGATAAGCAGAAAAGAACTGCATAAACTAGTAACATGAAAATATGGAATATCAAGTATATATGAACAGTATGGTATATATATCATGTCAGCAATCTATGCAATGTGTACATCACTATCTATCAGTCACTAAGTCAATTAAAATCGAACGGTGCAAAAGGATACTCGTGTTTAATAAGGGTCTCGTGCATACTCGAGACTACGGTCCGTTGTTACCCGGCACATAACCCTGTAACCGTGCTGCTAATCCCACGACCTAATCAGTATATATATCGCTAAAAATTGAATGATCATCCTCTAAGTCACTGTACCAAACTAAATACGAGTACAATTCCAGCTCGATTTCTCCATTTCCCCAGGTTATAATATGTGTTCGAGTATTAGATAGGCTGTGAACAAGTACGTATTACTTTCGCTATTCAGTCACACTTTCGCCTATCGGTATCACTTTCAATCACTGGTTTATTATCGTACTTGTCACAACCCAGTCACGAAAACTTATCAATCGACAATGCAATCATTCGTTAGGGTTTCAATGTAAACGATTACTAAGCAAAGGGTGTAAAGCAATCGCAGGATGTGGCAGAAACACGTTAAGTAAATGTTCGCTAAATTATGGGCAGCCGGTGTCATATAACTTGAAAAACTCATAATTAATCACACGTGTAGAATTGATCAAAACAATAAAAAGGCATATGAAGTATACATGATTATATAAGCAGTAAAATTAGTTTAATATCAATAGACATTATGATTTAAGAGTTGTGTTCATTTAAAAACGGTTGTAACCTGCTGGAATTCCAGTTTTGGAACTGGAAGTTCCAATTTTTAACACGGTTTTCTATAAATTATAATCAGAATCAACAATTGCCACAGTTGAATAAAATATATCCATATCAGTTAGGTTTCCAACGCAACAGACGGATCAATAATATCCACTGTATATGGGGAGATAAGTTCACTTTAATGTCAATAGATATAGACTGTCACTGCAGAAAACTGCAGGACATGTCGATAATTTAAAATATACTTAAAATATCAAACGACGATCAGATTGAATGAAACCAACACCATAAATTAGCTAACTTAATTATATACTCTAAGATATAGGACGCCGCGTATTTCAAATTCATAGAGGGATGTACAAGTATAAAAAATCAGGTGTCATCAGAAAATACTGCTCTGGACTGCAGTCAAGAGCTGTATTTCTCTCAAGTTTTCTCTATCGTATCGAGTTCATATAAAATTTGCAGAGTGTTCAGGTTGTTTAGTATGCTTCGATACGAGCCCTAGAAAATTACATTCCGATATGTATTTAATTTAATATAGATTTTTCAACGTGACATGTGCGGTACATTCCAGATTTAGTGTCACATTTCAGGGGCAACATTACATGACTATAAACACGATACTTGTAACTCAAATCTCTAGATGCTATATACTATAATAAAAGGATTTATTGATCACAAAATTTGGCATTTTAAACTACTGATTCATTGAACGCCTACTGCAATGAGGGTTTCATATACATGGGGGGTTTTCCCCTATACCATATCAATATTGTATGGTCCCCATTTTGTGTTCCATTCACTTCCATCAACCATCAACAGTGATTGTTTCGATTATAACCTTAGTGTGTGTAAAATTATTTATCATTATCGTTTAACCTAATTACTATGATAGCATGAGTAAGCAAGTGATGGGTTTTCATTTGCCTTATGACGGCGGTGACACGGCGGTGACGGCGGCGATCGACGGCAAGGACGGCGACGGCACATACACGAGCACGGCACAGCACAAGCAGCAGCGACCTTGGCACTGTGAAGCTTGGGCTCGGCGATGGCACTGTGAAGCTTGGGCTCGGGATTGGTGGCTCGGTTTGTGGGGAAGGAGTTGAGGAGGAGGTTGGGGTTGCAAAGGTGAGGCGAGGGTGAGAGGTGGTCGGTGGTGCTCAGGGCTCGTCGGAGGTGAGAGGTGTTCGAGGTGGCGGTGATGGATAGTGACGGAATTTGAGAGGGACGTGATGGAGATCTCGGTTGTGGAGGAGGAGGGTGATGAAGGCAGTGACGGTGATGGAAGGAGGTCGAGGCGGCGCCGGCGGTGATGCTTGTGAAGTGGGTGAGAGCTTGAGGGAAAACGAGAGAGAGAGAGAGAGAGAGAGAGAGAGAGAGAGAGAGAAAGGATCACGGGTGAATGATGAGGGCGAGGGCTTCGTCGTGGCCGTTGTGGGGAGCGGGTCTCGAAGGGGAGGTTGCGAGATCAGAGGAGTCGTGTTTTTTTTTCGAAGGAGGAAAAAGAAAAAGGAGGAGGAGGAGACGTGGGGAGCAGAGGGATTAGGGTTTGGGTTTGGGTTTGTGGGCTTGGGTTTGGGCTGAGCTCCAGTGTGCTACGGTTTGGGTTTGGGTTTGTGGTTAGGTTTTAGATTAAGGTTTAAAAATTAGGAAAAGGGTCTAAAAAATATATAGAAAAGATTTAATTTGGAAAGTGAAATGGGAAAAATATTTATTTGAAAAATACATATCAAGTTACAAGGACCGGGGATTTACACTTTTGCTTTCCCAAATTCATAGTTTTGTGAGTCCATGATCGTTCTCCAAGGAGGAGAGGAAAGGATGTAAATAACATGTAAAATTTGAACTGATGATTTTGGAGAATATAAAAAAAAAAAAAAAATTTGGTAGGAAAAACTTGAAGAAAGAAGAAAGAAAGTGTTATGTGTACATTGAATTCAACGAGCTCCATCCACACTATATTGACCCGGTTTAGTCGAAAGCCCATAGTCCAGGTTTATACTTTTAATTGATGCCTAAGTATTTGGATACTATGGATCTGTTTGGTTTATCTTATAAGTGTTATTTATAAATCATGACCGCTTATAAGTGACTTATAATTTTAGAGGTATAAGTGGGTAAACTATTTGGTAGAACTTGACCTATGAGTACTTAAATGTTTGGTAAATTTGATTTATGAGTTATGTCAAAGTGAGAGGAAAAAAAAAGAACATCTTAATGATTTTTATATAAAATGCTATTTTAATTGCATTTGTTTACATTTAGAATAAATTTAATAACAAAATAATTGAAACCAAGAGGTTTAGCAAACCTACCTATTTCTTTTTCTAATTTCTTCCTCACACAAATCAACTCTGACTTGCAAATTCATCCCACTTAGCAAGTAAAAAGCCTGATTAGTCTAATTAAGTATGAATTCATCAAATAACCTCTCGCTCTGAATTCTCTATTCGGAACATGGGAACCGCAAAACAACTTCAAGAAATAGGCAGGTTGTTTAGGTCCTTACTTGCGTCCATGGTTCTTTCTTTGTTAATCCTACTATATCTTTGTGCATCCATCTAGACTTACAAGCACAAATTACATATTGAAAATTAAAAAACACACACACACACACACACTGGACATATGTAGAACGCAGTCATATAATATGCAGGTTGAGAGATTGCAAGGAAAGCTTCAAGGAAATCATTTCTTTCAATGATCCTAGAGCTGGCCATTTGGTAGGATAATTGTGGGGCTGATGGTGAAAAATCAGACATGATGGCAGTTGAGACATGTGGAACATGTTGAAAATCCATTAAAAGTAACATGGGTATAGATATACTCCGCTTATATATATAACCATATATCTCTCACAGTTTTTTCAATATGTGATTATGTTTTCCATATATCTTAATAATGATTGATGATGAAAAATTAGAAATGGTGATTTTGGTAATGTTATATGTCTTAACATTTTAATTTTGGTTTGGATATGATGCTTCACATTTACTGACTTCATAAGAATGACGCAAACTGCATATAGAAATGAGTTGTAAAACGATGAAATTGGGTAAAGTTGCTTACCTTCGAATCAAAGATGGGGGAGAAGAGAGGGGGGGGGGGGGGCGTCGGCAAAGCCAAGGCGACGGCGGCGAAACAATTTGGATGATAGGTTTTTTTTTTCCTGAGATGGGAACCGGCATTAATATATCCGACTGGTTTTAACGGGAAAGGGTAGGAAGAACTACTCGAGAAGTTTGGTTATTTTTAATAAAATAATGAGTAAATGGGTCTTTTACATGGTCAAACTTGCTTCAATCTATAAATGCTGAAAAATAAGTACTTTTCTGTTATTTAGTTTTCGGCACTTATAAGTTCCAATTTGACTTATAATTGGGGTTTAATCACTTATAAAATATGCCAAACGGCTCTATATATTCATGTATAGTCTATGGTTTTGAAATTCTTCAGTATGTCCATTATAATGTAGCCCTGATATTTGTGAGGGTTCTGTAAGGGTATATGTAAACTCTCTCAACTGAAAATCTACGTTCTCTCCATTAAAATAGTGAAAACGATATCTGCTGTTGCTCATGGTTTTCTCCCGATGTGCATTTTCCAGATTAAAATTTATGTGTCTTTGTTGTCGATCGCTTTTCTTTGGTTTGTGTTTTGATTTATCTCTGTTTATCAGATTCATTAGTAACATAAAGTTTGAAGGGCATTTTATTTGTGAAATATAAAATCAAAGAAAACGAATGGTTTTATATTTTGAAGTATAGTGTGTTTTTTAAACTAAGGGTTTCCTTTTATCAAGCAAAAATAAGAGGATTTCCGCATTTTATCCTAATTGGGTGTTATTAAACTTGGATTCTAATATTCGAATTTGACAATTGTCATTATCGGATAAATTTTTGGATTTTGATTTGGACCCAACTTATGTGCCGGATTTGGATTTGGATTTGGACTTACGTGCAGGATTTGGATTTGAACTCGAATTTTCGTGGTGGACTTGGATTTGGATTTGGACTTTTGGTATCGAGCACTTTTATTTATATGGGTTTTTGTTATATAAATTTTTTATTATTTAATCTTATAAATACCTAAAGTTTATCAAAATTAATTAATTATTAGTTTTAATATTGAAATAAAATAATTATATAAAAAAATTAATAAGAAACAAGAAGATCATTATTATCGCAAGTACATACCAACCAAAAAATTTTAAAATATCAAAATTGTATACTATCAAATTTTAATATAGTTTTTTCTGATGTTTGCTCAATATATGATTATTTATCAAATCGAAAAATAAATATAATTTTCTATCTTATCGGCACATTAAAAAATCAAAGGAGAAAAAATAAAGTCATGTAAGTAATCAAAATAAAAATAATAAAGGTTAATTCAATAAGAAATAATCTTCTATAAAGGAATTGTAATAAATAATTTAATAAACAAGTTTGAGGCGAAAACACTTTTTTAGGGTTTTATGAAGAAGTTATGAAGTATAATCTAATTAATTAAAACATAAATAAAAATAAGACGAGTTTTAGAAAAAGAAAAACTATTAAAAGATTTTACGAAAAGTTGCAATTTTTAATCCAATCAATCAAAACATAGATAAGAATGAGATGAGATCAAGATGGAAGAAACACCTTTTTAGGGTTCCATAAAGAAGTTTTAAAAAATATAATATAACCAATCAAAATATAAATAAAAACGAGATGAGATCAAAACTTAAAAGAAAAATAAGTTTTTCACGATTTGAAAGAGTAACGAAAATGGAGATATCTCAAAGTCCAAGCACAAAAAAAGTTTTCGCATTTTTTTCTTGGATTTTTTTTCCAATTTTTGTTGCTCTACTTTATATAATTGGACTTGAAATTTAGAGTTTTGGAGTCCAATCCAAATCCGAGTCTAATAAACCAATAACGCAAAATTTTGAAATCCAAATCTCGGTCTATAATAACGCTAGAATTTAAAATCCAAATCCGAGTCGAAAACCAATAACGCTAGATTTTAAAATCCAAATCCAAGTCCAAAACCGATAACACCATAAAATACAATCCAAATAAAAGCCCAAATCCAATTAAAAATTCAAAACCGGTAACCCCCTCCCTGGAAGGACCAATATTTGTAAAGAATAAAGAAAAAACATACACAACAATCTTTTATTTAAAAAGAGAATTAGCCTATTTCCCTTGACCTCTTTGTAATAGTTCCTATGTTGTGACACTCTTCCACCCTCTTTGTGTTTAAATACCAATATTTGCAAAACTCTGAAATTATGATAAGATTTGTGATAATATATTTTATATTCGAACACGCTCCCACAGGACGAGGGTCAAAACATAGCCTTTTATGCAGCGGTATTTTTAATTTAAATAAATTCGTATATAAAATGCATCCAGTAAGAATCGAACATGAGTTGTTCTGATACAATGCAAAAAGTGTCTTCCATTGCACTAAAATTATAAAGTAATGATGATAGTTGAGTGAATATATTTTATATTTAAAACGATTCATTATATTAAAGGAAGATGCTAGAATAAAATCGTGTGACATATCATGGTCAAATTAATTAATTTCCCGGACAACAAAATCCTAACAACCAACAGGAACGAGGATTTAAGTTTCCGAGGGACATAAAAGGAGATGTAGCATCGTTTTCAATGTGCATACTTGAATTATCTATCGAACAATACTTTACCGGATCCGGATCCTCTGCTATTTTTTTTCCCTTCGACAGATAAGATTAGTGTAAAACATAAGACCCCAGAGTTTGGTGGGATCAGGGAGAGGATCCAAGGGGTTAAAGACGTGCAAAGCAGGGTTCTCTTCAGAGAAAAATTGGAGAGGATCATAATCCTACTTTACATACCCGCTTGAAAAATCATACTAAAATCTATCCAATCAGAATCTCTCCAATAGACAAAATGGTAGGACCCATAATTCCTAGATACTAGTGCCAAACAGATGGGCACATAGTGTTTATCTCTTGAATATGTTTTGGTAGAAATTTCAAGTGGGTAGAGATCACCAAATTCTAGGTTGAAAAGCCCTATCTGCGTTTAAAATTTCAATTTTTTTTAGTTTTAATCAGATGTTTGGCGATGGAGGTATCTAAATTGTAAAGTTTAGTTTGGGAATTTTTTCAACTCCATAATGAGTGTTTATATATATATATATATATATATATATATATATATATATGGAGTTTAGAAAACTGTAATTGGATTTGGATTTGGATTTGAGTTGAATGAACTACTGTTATCTCGACCATGATTGCACTCCCAATCTCCCAGCACCAGTACCAACAAAAAAAAAACTAGCAGCATGCAGGCGAATAGACATATATATCAAAACTCACAGATAAGCTGAACAAAACTGTTTGTCTGCACATGGAACAATTAACACCACATCGTTACCAACGCTTTTCATGAAAGCATCAAATTAAACTCACCTTACAAATCAAAACACCCATATCAAAACACCCATATGACACAATTTCAAATATTTGCCGTTGATATGGATGCTCTAAGATTTGGATTTTTTAAACATAATAATTAATTATTTTTGTCTTTTTGTATGATGACGTGGATGCTTTTAGAATGGAGGATTTTTCTCTTCGTTTTTTTTATTAAAAAAATGGAGAGAGTGGCTTCATGATACGTTATTTTAATATTTGTATTAGTGCAACAACATGATAACATATTTCATATCATACAAGTTGTTTGATTATGAGATATTTGAATATAACTGTATTAGATATTATAGTTGTCATAAATTAGATAAGTTCTGATTTATATTATTGAGATTATAATTAGTATGTTAGATTGTTAAGATTATTAGTTATCAGTTAGTTATGATATGGGGTGTATAAATTAAGATTATTTATCTCTTAATAATATTGATCAAGTTTATTATTTTGTTATCATGGTATCGGAACAAGAGGCTCGAAGGAGGACTCGAAAGCCGAGAGCACAAAGGCTCGATTCACCAAAAGAGAGCACGAAAGCTCGAAAAACCGGCACGAAGGCTCGGATCACACACAAAATAGAGAATGAAGGCTCAAAGTCCGTCACGAAGGCTCGGATCACACACAAAAGAGCACGAAAGCTCAAGAGATAGCACAATGCTAAGAGAGCTCGAAGGCTCGAAAAGGGCTGAAATATCTTTGAGAAATTTCGTTGAACACTTGGTGGGCTTCATTGAAAAGGTTGTCGAAGCTTGGAACTCATATACTACTTTATATACTGTGCAGCTGGGTTTAAATCTCTTACACTTGGCTCTTACCAGGTTGCTAGAAGCAGAGGGTACAATTTTAGTTTTTGAAAGTAAAATCCATTGCTTCAATTTCAGTTATAAAAAATAAAAATGAATCGAGTAAAAGATTTGAACGAGTTTTGCTCTAAAAAGTCATATGAGAAATGATAATCAAAATAATACAAAGATGGAGTCGCTTCATTTATATCTGAAATTGAAGCAAATGGCATGGTTTATACGGCAATTTCTACAGGAACCGACAAAAAGACTTGTCACGCCCCGCTTCCCAGTATACGGACAGAAGATGCGACGGGCCCGCTACGTATTTACTCAGAAGTAAACACGCTAAGCGTATCTAAGCAATATAAGTAAATTACATAAGAGACAAGATGTAAATGAATATCAAATTTATTTATTAACATTCTTTTTACAATACAATGAAAAGTAAATATATGGAATGAAATCAATGCCTAAACAGTGGCATAACAGAAATGAAAATGGAATAAGTACAAGTGGCTATAGCTCTGGGTCTTCGGTGTACTGCTCAGGGGTCTGCTCCAAATGCTCCTGACTGATCTCGTACTCCTCAGCGTCGAGTCCTCCTGACAACATTCCAAAGAAAGAAGAAAGGAATGACGTCAGCGAACAATCGCTCTGTAAGTCCCAAAGATAAGGGAGAAGTAGAGTAGACAGAGAGAGAGAGATTATAGTTTTATAATATTTTATTATAATTTTAGCGCAGTTGTTTGTAGCTTGGTACAGAAAATGCCAGTGTATACGAGAGGAGTCCCACTTACACCGGAGACTTTGGTAACCCGTAGTATAAGGCTCCATCGATAATACCACGGAACAACGGCATGGATGTAATTACGTTTTAAGTGACCATCTCGTGCCACCTTTAACATATTCCGTACCAGTCTACCCCTTATAAACCCCGCGATATCTTGATTGTATTGTTTGTGTTGTATTGTCTTGTATTATAGATTGTATAGATGGATAACTTGACGAAACCATGATATCAGTAATAGAACGGATATAATGGATGAACATGTAAATGGAGAATATTCATGGTTCGGTTCAGTCAATACAGATTGATATAGATTGTATAGACGGATTCATGTTGATTGTAGTTTATACTTGAATCACATTCAAGTCAGATTGACTATATTGAGACTCAGTCTGAATCAGACACTTTAAAAAGAACTTGAAATCCTGATCGTTTTGATGTTATCGGTAACTGTTGCACATGGACGGCAGGATTTGTGCATTTTTCAAAGACAATTACCTTATTGATAACACCGTTTGTTAGGTTGTCTACCTTAGATAGGCAAGCACCCATATCTCTGGCTCCCTGAGGCTCAAGAGATTGTGTTCCCCTCCGAAAGACGGCGCACAAGACTGCGGTGTCTTGGCACTGAGATTCGGGGCAGATGCTAATTGGTGCTATCCGTTCACCTCTCCGAAGATGCCAAGTTGATTTATGGCACCATGTATCGAAGGTTTAAACGGATGCGTCCGATGTAGCAGACTTCGTCAGATTCCCCCTCGCTTGAGGGGTTTTTTGATTGTGGGGACGCTCTTCCCTGCAGGCGCAAGCCCCTGTAGTTAATTACGCTACCGCATTGCGGTAACAACTTTCTCCTTCTCCAGCTGGTCACTTCGTGTCGTGGGTGTTTGTTTTGTGTTTTGTTTCCCGTGGATTGTTTACGGAGACTGAGTTATGTCGTCGCCCATAGGGCGTGGACTAGTCCAAATCCGTATTATCTTAGATTTGGGTTTAGGGGTTTGGTTTGAGGATACGTCAGCCATACTTGAGGCTAAGATCAACTCAAACGTTTGTTAAGGATACGTTAGTCTAACTTTGTGACTAAGATCAACTTAACGGGATCGTTTAGATCCGATAAAGGAGTGTTTGGACTTCATTGTTCCAGTTTAGGGACCTAGAGGTCCAACGTATGTATGGCCGTCAGGACCCGTCACCTCTCTGACGACGTTGAAGAATTACAACGACGGATGTCAGAGGAGTTCAGAGATGTACCCTTGAGCCAGAGTTAATTGGGGGGATTTATAGTCCACTCTGTTTGAAGGTTTAAGGATACGTTAGCCATCTTTGAGGCTAAGATCAACTTAAACGGGACCGTATAGATCCGACAAAAGAGCATGCGGGGCTCTATTGTTCTAGTTTAAGGACATTGCGGTCCATGGGTAGTTTAAGGACATTGCGGTCCACTGTTAGTTTTAAGACATCTCGGTCAAGGTTAAGGACGTCGTAGTCCATGGGTTTAAGGACCCCACAGTCCGTTGTTAGTTTTAAGACATCTCGGTCAAGGTTAAGGACGTCGTAGTCCATGGGTTTAAGGACCCCACAGTCCATTATGTGCTCTGGATGCTTCACTCGGGTTCACTGCCGTGCTCTGCGAGGATCAGGCTCCGCTCTGGACGTTTTCCACGGGGTCAAAGAGTGACATTATCCGCGTTCCACGTAACCAGGAATTTGCATTAAACACGGGTTTAAGGACCCCGCAGTCCGTATCAATGTGTGGTCGTCGGGACCCGTCACCTCTTTGAAGACATTGAGGGATTACAATGCCAAGTATCAAAGGAGTGAAGAGATGTACCCTAGAACCGGAGTTGATTAAATAGTCCTTGGCCCAATTTGGGGTCAAGACGAATTAATTGTGTTATGAGTCCATTGGCCCAGTTAATCACAAATTGAGGACTTATGGCCATCTTGGGCTAAGTCCAATCAGGAGAGGCTTTGCCTCCATCCATTTAGTCAATTGGGCCGAAGCCTAGTGTTAAACACTACAGAGCAATCAGTGTTGAACACTGGGAATGAGGTTGACAAGTTAGTGTTTAACACTAAGAGATAATTGGTGTTAAACACCAGCAACAAGGCTTTTCAAATTAGTGTTAAACACTAAACAGATCAGCGTTGAACACTGCAAATAAAGCTTTTTAATTAGTGTTGAACACTAAGGCCCAACAGTGTTTTAACACTGGGTTCGAGAGTTTCAATTTAGTGTTAAACACTAAGACAAGAGGGGTCACGTGGCAGCACGTGAGAGCGCCCTCCCTTCATTTATTCTGCTGAGATTATCGCATCTTTCAGAGCATCACGTGCCATCACGTGATGGGCATTCAAATGCCTATGTATTAGAGCTTCTGCCAAGGGTCACGTGGATCACGTGGGGTGCTGCCTCAAAGGGACTTTCTGTAGATCTCTTGGGGGGTCACGTGATGACACGTGACCCTGCCTCTATGTATTTTGTTTAGAGGCTTTGTTAATCTTTTTTCAGGAATTAAATTCCTCAAGCTTTAAATTTCAGAGGAATTAAATTCCTACTTCCTTTTGAAGGTTTATATTCTGAATAGAGTTGAACTCTAAATCTTCCGTAGGAATTAAATTCCTCGTATATATGAAGAACTGAATAGGGTTAAACCCTAATAAAAGCTTTTAAGGAATTGAATTCCCATTCCCTGTTAAATGATGATTAAGGGAATTAAATTCCCGTTGTTTCGACAGAACTAAGTTCTTAATTAGGGTTAAGCCCTGTTTCTTTTGTTCTGAAGGAATTAAATTCCCATGATACAGGGTCAAGCCCTAATTCTATTTTAAAGGAATTAAATTCCTATAGTTCTGTGAGAATTAAATTCTCATGCTTGCATTCCCTCTCTATGTTTTGGATCTGCATGGCAGGATCTCGACCCATTGAGAATTAAATTCTCAACCTTAAGGGGAGATGTGCACTTTGCAGATCCTCTATCAAAGAGATAAGAAATATATTCTTCTGTTTTTATGTATCAGAGTTAAACTCTGTTGAGAATTAAATTCTCTTCTTCTTTCAAGGAGCTTTTCCCTTTCTTACCTAGGGTTTTTTGCAGAAGATCCAAGTTTCTCCAAGTATCGAAGCTCTCTTCTTTTTCTTTTTCTCTCCCTGTCTCTGTATCTCTCTATCTCCTTTTTGTGTCTCTTGGCTCCTATTTATAGGAGAGGCAGCCGAGTCAATTAGTTTTTGACGAATCTTCATTGAGAGATTTGATTTGCATCCATCATTCGTTTTGGACCTTTGGATTATTAGGTGAATTTTATTCACCATTGGATTTCAAGTCCCGGGATTCTCCTTTGTTGTTTCGGTTAGATTTAAAGGGGAAATCTTTCCAAACTCGAGATTTTTCCATAGATAGATGATATTTCATCACCTCTGAATCTTTAATTCGATTGGTTCCAGATAATCGCTTTCCTTTGGAAAGATTTGATTCTCCTTCAGAATTTAATTCTGTTAACAAAATGGGCTTTGAAAGCCGGTCACGTGTGACCACGTGACTCATGGTCACGTGTGGGCACGTGACCCCTTTTGGAATGAGCCTTTTCCTTTCTTTTTGCGCTCTGTCTTCTGATTGCTGCTTAACCGTCACGTGCCACCACGTGACCCCTGGTCACGTGTGAGCACGTGACCCTTGTCTGAACTCTTTTTCTTGATTTAACTGGAGAACAATTCTGATGTTTTGATCATCACGTGCCAACACGTGACCCTGGTCACGTGGGAGCACGTGACCTCTTCTGAAGCTTTTTCCTTGATTTTGATCAGAAAGCGTTGGGTCTTCGCTGCTGCTTTTAAATGTCACGTGTCGACACATGACCCAGGTCACGTGGGAGCACGTGACCCTTACTGAAGCCCCTTTCTTTGATGTAGTTGGGAAACTGAACTTGCTCTGCCGGTACTTTTAGGTGTCACGTGCCAACACGTGACTGCTGGTCACGTGTAAGCACGTGACCCTCTTCTGAAGCTTTTTCCATAAGCTTTCCTGATTTTAAATCAGGAAACAAATGCCCCCACAGCGTTGTTCTCACGTGTCAGCACGTGAGTGCAACGCTGTCACCTCTTGCGACCGTTGGATTCCTTTAGGGATCTGGGGAGATGAAACGTTTCCATTGCCTTCTATAAATACCTCTGTCTCTTCATAGGAGCCTTCACTTTGCTCATCTTCTTCTTCTGAGAACTTTTCCCTTGAAAATTTATTTCTCTTCTTCCAGAGCTTAGTTTTATGTTGTGTCTGTGCAGTGCCACCTTATTTTCCAATCAAAGGCCAGTGCTCACGTGTTGCGCATGTAGGGATCTGCTTGATGAGGACGTTTCATTTCCCTAACCTAATTCCAATGCGTCGTTGGATTTCATTTCCAACGCTCTCCCCTTCTTTCCGGGATTTGAGAATAGTCCCACCATGCATATCATTTTTTGTGCATAGCATTAAATGCTCCCCTTTATAACCTGAACCCCCATACCTTACTTCTTTTCTTCACAGAGAAACCCATTCATACCTTAAGGTGATCATCTTTGATAACCCGATCAATCGCTATGGCTTGCAATCGTCCCCATGCTCGTCGGCAACCATGGGAGGTTCCCCTTGAGGAGATAGTCCCTCGCTTCGCTGCGCGGCTGGCGGATCCCCTTCTCACCGACGCTCAATGTGACACGGTGATGTACGAGCTACTGACTCGTCGGGGCTCTCCTCTTCCCATGGGCTCCATTTGGCTCCGGATGATCCTCCTGTCCGTGCTTGCCGATATTCCCCTCATCCGGCGGAGATGACTTCGGCGATCCTTGACGTGGCGGAGGACAAGCTTGAGTGCTTTCACGAGGCTTGTCTAATCACTCAGGCTCTGAAGGATTACTCAGTTCATATACTGAGTCAGATAAGAGCCCGTAGGGCCGTCATGTCTGCTTTCGCTGATGAGCACGGCTCCAACCGATGGGAAGCGACTCCTCGCGAAAACCGTCGTTTTGACGTGCTGGAGAAAGCAGAGAGGGAGCTGGAGAATTTTGTGTTTTGCTTTGTTAACCCTTGTATTTTTGATCCCTTGTTTGGTGATCTTTTCCCAGTAGTGTAGTATGTTTGAATCAATGTACTCCTTTTGTCATTGGCGGTTTGTATGCTTTCTGTTGAATTTTCATGCTTGTCAGATAGTCGCACGTGTGTCTTGCTTGCGTAAATGAGCCGTTTGTTTTTCTTTAATTACGAGCACCATCGTTACGTTGCATGCACATCAGTGCCTCAGGCAACATTTCCTTTTAAACATTCGTACAGTTGCAAATGCGTGCCTGATAGGATACAGATCAGAAACTTGCCACGTTATCTCCCGTATCGGGTGGTTTGCGCTGGCTTTAGATCGAGTATTGTTTGTTGAAGGGAGGTTTATAAATGAAGACATATTCTTCTCTTCAATGGTGTGTCCCCTTTTTATTGAATGTACTCTGCGGATATTCTATTTCGATCTCCTTGCAGGACAGCGATGGCTTAGGATTCAGGGCTAAGATCTGCTTCCTAAGACTTTTGCATTTTATGAGCCACAAGGGTCTCATAAAGAGTTTTTCTCCCTACAGGTCAAGAGGATCCCATAGGTGTAAGTTCTTCTTAGAGATTGTGAGGATCCTTAAGCGAGTTTTCCCTTGAGAGTCGTAAGGATCTCACAAGAGAGTTTTTCTTCCTTACAGATCGTGAGGGCCTGCAAGTGCCGGATGTGATCATCCTTATCCGTGTTCCACGGAGTCAGGGGTCTATCAAGGTATCGTAGTTTAAAGACGTCACGGTCAAGGTTAAGGACCTCATAGTCCGTGGATTTAAGGACTCCACAGTCCGCTGTTAGTTTTAAGATATCACGGTCAAGGTTAAGGACCTCATAGTCCGTGGATTTAGGGACTCCACAGTCCGGTGTTTGGTTGCAGGGACCCGTCACCTCTTTGAAGACGTTGACTAATTACAATGCCGGGCATCAAAGGAGTGAAGAGATGTACCCTTAAACCAAGGCAAAGTCTGTAGGGAATCGGGGTAGTTGATCGTTAGTTTTAAGACATCACGGTCGAGGTTAAGGACGTCATAGTCCGTGGATTTTAAGGACTCCACAGTCCGGTATTTGCTCTGGATGCTTCACACGGGCTCACTGCCGCGCTTGGCGAGGACCAGGCTCCGCTCTGGACGTTTTCCACGGGGTCAAAGAGTGACATTATCCGCGTTCCACGTAACCAGGAATTTTGCACTAGGTGCCTCACACGGGTTCACTGCCGCGTTAGGCGAGGACTAGGCTCCGCTCTGGATGCTTCGCACGGGTTCACTGCCATGCTCTGCGAGGACCAGGATCCGCTCTGGACGTTTTCCACGGGGTCAAAGAGTGACATTATCCGCGTTCCACATGACCAGGAATTTTGCACTAGATGCTTCACACGGGTTCACTGCCGCGTTAGGCGAGGACTAGGCTCCGCTCTGGATGCTTCGCACGGGTTCACTGCCATGCTCTGCGAGGACCAGGATCCGCTCTGGACGTTTTCCACGGGGTCAAAGAGTGACATTATCCGCGTTCCACGTGACCAGGAATTTTGCACTAGATGCTTCACACGGGTTCACTGCCGCGTTAGGCGAGGACTAGGCTCCGCTCTGGATGCTTCGCACGGGTTCACTGCCATGCTCTGCGAGGACCAGGATCCGCTCTGGACGTTTTCCACGGAGTCAAAGAGTGACATTATCCGCGTTCCACGTAACCAGGAATTTTGCACTAGATGCTTCACACGGGTTCACTGCCGCGTTAGGCGAGGACTAGGCTCCGCTCTGGATGCTTCGTACGGGTTCACTGCCATGCTCTGCGAGGACCAGGATCCGCTCTGGACGTTTTCCACGGGGTCAAAGAGTGACATTATCCGCGTTCCACGTGACCAGGAATTTTGCGCTAGATGCTTCACACGGGTTCACTGCCGCGTTAGGCGAGGACTAGGCTCCGCTCTGGATGCTTCGCACGGGTTCACTGCCATGCTCTGCGAGGACCAGGATCCGCTCTAGACGTTTTCCACGGGACCAAAGAGTGACATTATCCGCGTTCCACGTAACCAGGAATTTTGCACTAGATGCTTCACACGGGTTCACTGCCGCGTTAGGCGAGGACTAGGCTCCGCTCTGGATGCTTCGCACGGGTTCACTGCCATGCTCTGCGAGGACCAGGATCCGCTCTGGACGTTTTCCACGGGGTCAAAGAGTGACATTGTCCGCGTTCCACGTGACCAGGAATTTTGCACTAGATGCTTCACACGGGTTCACTGCCGCGTTAGGCGAGGACTAGGCTCCGCTCTGGATGCTTTGCATGGGTTCACTGCCATGCTCTGCGAGGACCAGGATCCGCTCTGGACGTTTTCCACGGGGTCAAAGAGTGACGTTATCCGCGTTCCACGTAACTAGGAATTTTGCTGAATATATCCGCATTTCACGGAATGGAGGTTTGACTGTTGGCGATATGTATACCACCGAGCCATGGAACTGGGAGTTGTCGCTGTTCCGCTTCGCTTGATGTTGTGTCTGCTGTTACGAAACGAGTGTTGGGATGATCTCTAGGTCGCTTGTGGCCCGTCGAGATTTAGCTTCGTTCTTTGGTGAAACCTGGGGGAGGGAGGTACGTTCCCTTCTTTGTTTGCGCCCCTGGATTGTATACAGGGATAGATGTAACATTACCTGTAGGGCGAAGATTTCATTCTTTCATCATTTTTTTTTATTCTTTCCGCGATGCTCTATGATTTCAGCTTTTTATATCGCGAAAATCGCGATTGCCCAATCATTTCGGCTGTTTTTTTTTTTTTACTCGCTGCTTTTTATTGCGAGCTGCCCAATCATTTCGGCTGTTTTTTATGTCTTCATTCTCACTTGCTGCTTTTTATTGCAAGTTGCCCCATCATTTCGGCTATTTTTTATGCCTTCATTCTCACTTGCTGCTTTTTATTGCAAGTTGCCCCATCATTTCGGCTATTTTGTAGGCATGTGTGGCTTGCTAGCTTTTTCGCCGCAAGCTCGGATTTTGGACACCGATTTCTGCGTCAGCACCGCTGCAACTGGTATGTTGCCAGGAGCGAATCATCATTTGCCTCTGTCGATGTTGAACAAAGGTGGCTTAGCGAACAGGGTTAGGATCCTGTCGGCTAAGGCTTTTGACTTCATGAGCCGTAAGGGTCTCACAAAGGTATTTCTCCCTACAAGTCGTGAGGATCTTGCAGGTGTATTTTCTCCTTAGGGATCGTGAGGATTCCTAAGTGTATGTCCCTCTGTAAGTCGTAAGGATCCTACAAGAGGGTTTTCTCCTTATGGGTCGAGAGGACCTACAAGGGTTGGACTTTGCTGGGGAAATGTTTATTCGTGCCCGTGGATTGTATACAAGGGTCAGTATTGAGCTTCTTGTAGGGCAATATCGAAGGTTGTGGAGGATTTGCTTAAGAACAGGTTTAGGTTTCTGTAACTTAAGACTTTCAAATCTCATGAGCCGTGAGGGTCCCATAAGAGAATTCTCCTTACGAGTCGTGAGGATCTCGTAAGTGTATTTTCTCCTTAGGAATCGTGAGGATCCCTAAGTGTGTTGCTCCTTTGTGAGTCGTAAGGATCTCACGCAGGTGGTTTCTCCTTACAAGGTCGAGAGGACCCTACAAGTGTCTTTTAACGAGGTTACGCCCTTTCGGGTTTTCACAAACACTCGCCGGTAGTCCTGCTGTTTTTACTCACGGAGCCCTTTCGGGTTTTCATCCGTGCCCATTTTGCTTACGGACATACCACTTTTTTTTCTTTTCACTTTTTTTTACAAGGTCGCGCCCTTTCGGGTTTTCACGAACGCTTGCCGGCAGCCCTGCTGTTTTTACTCACGGAGCCCTTTCGGGTTTTCATCCGTACCCATTTTGCTTATGGACGTACCGTTTTTTTTATTCTTTTTCATATATTTTTTTTTATTTTTTTCTTTCTCTCTCTTTTTTTTTTATCTCGTCAGCCTAAAGATGCTGCGGTAGTAGTTTTAGGGACGTTTCGGTCCGTCGTTAGTTTAAGGACGTTTCGGTCCGTTATTAGTTTAAGGACATTTCGGTCCGCCGTTAGTTTAAGGACGTTTCGGTCCGTCGTTAGTTTAAGGACGTTTCGGTCCGTCTAAGGACGTTTCGGTCCGTCGTTAGTTTAAGGACGTTTCGGTCCGTCGTTATGGGAAGGCCGGCTGCTGCTTGTAAAGTCTGAGCCTAGGAAGACAGTGAGCGGACATAGTCGTCGTCATCTATCATTGACCCCGGCTGTGGCTCATTAAACATAGTACTTCTTTAAGAAGCGGCCGTTTATTGGCCTGAAAGGCCTTTCACCGTGCATGTCCATGAGTAGATAGGCTCCACCCTGGTAGACCTTGTCTATGATGTACGGGCCTTCATAGTTTGGCTCAAATTTTCCTCGCTTGGCGCGATTAGGGATCATAGGTCTTTTGACCACTAGTACGAGTTCGCCTTGGCGGAATGTCCTCGGCCTGGTCAATCTTTCGTATGAGCACGTCATCTTTGCTTTGTAGGCCTCTAGATGTTGTTGCGCTATGAGCCGGGTTTCATCGAGGGCATCAAGCTCCTCAAGCCGAAGGTGAGCATTTTTTTCGTTCGTCAGCTCGTGGTGGACTGCTACTCGTAGAGAGGGTAACTCTATCTCGAGGGGGAGCACTGCTTCCGTCCCAAATACCAACGCGTACGGCGTTGTGTTCGTGGCCGTCTTGAATGTAGTTCGATAAGCCCAAAGGGCTTCCTGCAGCCTTTCGTGCCAGTCTCTCTTATTCCTGGAAACGGTCTTTTTTATGATCTTCGTCAAGGTCTTATTGAAGGCCTCGGCCAGACCGTTAGCTCGTGGATTGTAAACCGAAGAATATCTCCAGTCTATATTGTGCTGCTGTGCGAAGCGGCTAATCTTATGGCTTCGGTAGGCCGGCCCGTTATCGGAGATAATCCGCCGTGGAGTTCCGAACCGATAGATGACGTGCGTCTTGAAGAAATGGAGGATATTCTCCGTCTTCACTTCCCTCAGTGGTACTGCTTCTGCCCATTTGGAGAAGTAATCAGTTGTCGCCAGAATAAAACGGTGTCCCCGGGATGATACTGGCTCAATGGGGCCGACTATGTCAGTCCCCCACATTTCGAATGGCCAACTAGCCAGCGTCGGGTGCAGTGGATTCGGATGTTGGTGGATGAAGTCTCCATGAATCTGGCATGAGTGGCATTGCTTCGCATACTCGAGGCAGTCCTGGATCATCGTGGGCCAGCAGTAACCCATCCGTTTAATTTTTAACTTCATCTTTGGGCCTGCTTGGTGAGAACCGCAAAGTCCATCATGAACTTCCTGAATGATTCTTTCTGCTTCGTCAGGTCCTAAGCATCTCAGCCATAGAGAATCAAACGATCTCTTGTATAGAATATCGTTGACAAAAGCGAAAGATAAAGCTCGTTTCATGAGCTGATGTCTTGAGGACGCTTCTTCGGGCATTCGGTGGGACTTAAAGTAGTCTATGAAGACTTCCCTCCAGTCTTCGGCCTTCTTATGGTCTTTTATTTGTAGGGTCGTCTGCTCAGTCGTTTCCTTTTCTTCGCATGATTCCGGAGATATTTCTGCCGGGGCGAGCACTCGACGGCTTTGTACCACGATTCTGACGTCATCGAGGTTCTCGTCAGCCAGTTCCTTAGCAAGTTTAGCCAACGCGTCTGCTTTGCTGTTTTCCGCGCGCGGTATGTTCTCCAAAGTATAGGAGGGAATTTGTGTCAATAGTTGTTGCACCCTTTCGCCGTACTTCACCAACTCCGGCTTGCACGTTTGGTAGTCACCATTTACTTGACTAACGACCAGCTGAGAATCCCCGTATATGAGGAGGTCTTCAATTCCCATGTCGATGGCGATCTCGAGGCCTGCTATCAGAGCTTCGTATTCGGCTTCGTTGTTTGTCCTCGGTTCTGTTAAGGAGAAGGCGAAGCGCATTATCCCTCCTTGTGGAGTTGCAAAGATGAGACCTATCCCTGATTTGATCATTGGGACACCTTGTTTCTGTTTCTTTATGGAGGATGCTCCATCGAAATAGAGTTCCCATCGGGCGCTTCCGCCGCTAATCGCATCAAATGCATGCTCGTCCGGCAAATCACAGTTCAGAGGAGAATCGGCCGGTATCGGGTGCTCGGCGAGGAAGTCGGCAATGGCCTGGCCTTTCACTGCCTTGAGAGGTTGATATGTTATCGAGAACTCCATCAAGAGCAGGGCCCACTTAGCGAGTCATCCCGTCAATATGGCTTTCGACATCAGATATTTGAGAGGGTCCACCTTCGAAATAAGACGGACTTCATGTGCTAATGCGTAATGTCTAAGCTTTGTTATTGCGAAGATCAACGCCAGGCAGTGCTTTTCAATGGGGGAATAGTTGCTTTCTGCCCCCAGCAGCACTCGACTTAAGTAGTAAAGTGCTCTTTCTTTCCCCTGATCGTTCTCTTGTGCCCATAATGCGCCCAAGGAACCTTCGAGGGCGGCCGTGTAAAGAATGAGAGGCTTTCCCTTCACTGGAGCAGCCAACACTGGAGGGTTCTGCAGGTACTGCTTGATCTCGTCTAGTGCACCTTGACATTTGTGATCCTAAACGAATGGAGTTCCCTTTTTCATCAGGTGGCTGTAAGGACGGCATTTGCCCGAAAGATTAGCGATAAACCGCCGGATG